>OZ038532.1:7149869-8445702 GCA_964036665.1 Gordius sp. MW1
GTAATTCCGTCTGTGTTGCGACCTCAAGTACTTGAATTACTTCATGCAGGTCATACGGGCATAGCCAAGATGAAAGGTTTAGCAAAAAGACACGTCTGGTGGCCCAAGATATCACGAGATATTACCCTGTTCGTGGGACAATGCGGGCAATGCGGAAAACTTGCCAGGACGCCAAGACACGACAGGAAGGCGAGATGGCCGTCCACAAAACAAGTTTGGGAAAGAATACACCTTGACTTCTTTGATTTTGAAGAAAAACGATATATTATTCTCGTAGATGCGCACTCTAGTTGGGTAGAATATAAACAAGTGAGCAAAATATCTACGGAAGTAGTAGTCGATTTCTTAAAAAATTTTGCAGGTGCTTATGGTCTACCGAAGACGATTGTATCCGACAACGGCATCGCTTTTGACAGCGTCAAGCTTAAAGAATTTTGTAGTAAATGGGGAATACAGCATTTACTACGAATGGACTCGCGGAAAGGCTCGTTGCTGTGGTGAAACGATGGTTGAAGAACGCTAAGGTCGAAAAGGACGGGGCATGGCTGTATCGACTATACCACAACGTCGCACCAAGGTTCCCTTCTCGACAACCGGTTAGCGAGATATTCCTGGGCCCTTTACCACACACGCCTGTTGATACGATGTTACAATCCGTACAAGTGGACACCACATTTCAGGGCGATTCTAAATTTAGAATCGGTGATGCTGTATGGGCGCGTAATTATATTGGAAAAGAAAAATGGCTGGAGGCTAAGATCGCTAAGATCCTATCTCAGAAGGGTACAAAAATGTACGAGGTAGAAGTGCTAGCTTCTTCGGGTCGACACGTGCGCCACGTGGAGCAATTGCTCTCTAGATTGCTATAATAATCTATATATATTTTATCTAGATGGAATACAGAACCGAATGTGTGATCGTGGAGGTACGCTTGAGAGCGATAGCTCACGAACGTAGGGGGAGGCCGAGATCTATCGTATTCGATGTCCGAGAACAAAGGCCTATGGAACCCTACGTGAGCGTGCGTCACGAAGACACCCGCACGGAGGAAAGGGCGGCGGGTAGGCATAAACGGGCAACACGTCAGGAAGCAGCTAGACCTAATTTGGGTACAGAGCAACGCGGTACCCAGACACCGTGGCCAACCCCGGGGTATAGCTGGACGAGTTGACCAGGTGCAGCAACAAAATGTAGCCCCGCGCAGCTCTATCGACGACGACGCAACGTCCCCAAAACCGTCAGATACGTCCCGAGGCGAGGACGGAAGAAAGAAGAAGGTCGTCACGTTGTCCGCACTCCGCAGGCTAGACAACCGGCAGCAATAAGGCAGACCAGAGCCTTCTGACGGGGATGCAGAAGCTGGCACCGAATGCCGATGTCTAGGCGAAGAATCCCGTCTAGGCCAGCAAGGCAGAACAGGAGGGTAGCGCCAGTAGAATCCGTAGCATCGGTGGTTTCGATAGCGACGGCGGAGCCCGTACGCGTGGAAGTGGTTACGATGGACACCAGTCAGGTCGTGGTCAGCCCTGAGGAAGAAATGACATTATTAGGGAATACTCCAGGGCGGGACAGCACGGACCTGGTGGTCCCTCAATTTGAAAGAATGAGGTGTAAGGATCTGTAACCATTCCATGCGTGGATTATTATTATAATTACCATTTTTATTATATAAAATGTTCGATATCGTTTTTGTAACGAGTAGACATAATTATTGGCAGTTGTATTAATTTCTTTACCATATAACATTTTATCTTGTATCACCTGGATTCATATAATAAATATTTTGAGTACATACGAAAGTATCTTTGTGTGTTTAAATACTTCTTCCTGGCTTTAATTGTAAACCTATTATCACGAATCCTTGTTCCACTTCAATATCTTGGATCTGCATAATAAATAACGCGGACTAAGATAGTTTCTCCTGTTATCACATCAACTCGGACAGACGTAACGCTACTCGACGCTCAGCCCATGCTTAAACAAGAGTATTATCCGCTGCTTTCTTTATTATTTTGCATTTAGCACAACAAAATTAACTCCAAATATTCATAGAATGATTATAAGTTTTTTTAATTTTTTTTGTTAATTTTTTACATTACTTTAGTCTTTTTTTTAATGTTCTTACAAAAATACAAAATTAAATAGACAAGATTGCGAAAAGATCTTCAACTTTTTAAGCCCAATACATAAGCTCTTCATTTTTGAATTAAATAATTAAAAATCAATACATTTTATGTGCTCCTAGTTTTTTTGTGGGAAAATTTTATTCAATTCAGATTGGACATAAACTTCTTTCTTACAATATAAACCCAATTTAATATTAGTAATCTCTGATTCACCCCCTTTAATAAGTATTAATTTGTCTACCATAAATTTTAATCAAGGAATTATATTTATTACTAGCCAAGTGATTAATTGTGTTTTATTTAATAATTCTCATATTATTCTCATATAGATTTATAATTAACTGAATTAAATAGAAAAAAGATGCCAGATAAAAAACATAAAAAATAAAATAGCCTGATGTGATTATTTTTGAACTCTTATTTAAATCTATGACATTTTATAAAATTAACATTTAATTGAAGGTATAGGAAGGATTTATTACACAGCCACTTATAATGTTGACATTAAATATTGCTATACATTCTAGGCTTCTCTAAATTAGCTTTTATTATATTACTAATCTGACTCACTGGATTATTTATCACCTAAATACGCACTATTTTTTTATAAAAGGCGTCATATCCACACGAAAACAGCTGTACCCAATGATTATGAAGCACGATGATCCACGAATTTTTTTGAAATAGGTTGAATTCGTAACAAAATATTTTTATTATGTTGGAAACGTTATTTCCTTTAATTCCTTACTACGATATATACGGAATTCTCTCAACATCAACTCTTATCTTTATTTTAATATACATTCAAATAATAGGTAATTTTTATAATATAGGCTTGTTCATATCTATTTAAGAACAAAAATGTCAGGCTAGCATAGACAGTAAGGATATATTGCAGAATGAATTAACGCTAGCAAAACAATTTTTAATGAAAGGGAAGTCATCAGATGCCATGATACATTTTCACAATGCTGTGGGTAAGAAATAAATTTCATGTTATATATTATATTTCAAGATATGGCTCCAAATGATCCTACACCCTATTTTTCCAGAGCAACGGGATTTATAACTATGGGAAAATTTAAGTCTGCTCTTGGTGATTTAAATAAAGTTTTATCAATTAAGCCTGATTCTGTTGAGGTAATAATTAAAAAAATCTTCGCAATATATTCGCATGTAGGCTAAACTGTACAGAGCGGACATATATTTAAAAATGGGTGACTATGAATCATCACATATTGATTATGAGAACATAGTAAGATCTTATTTTATATAAAATGTGATTTTTGTAAATGTTTATTGTAATTATTTGGCATATTTAAAAAATGCCATAATTATTTCCTAAGCCATGTTATATAATTGTGAGAAAATGTGAGGTTTGCAAAGTCTGTAATCACTTAATAAGGGTTAAGCTAACACATTTGATGATCAAATGTTTTAATCTTGTGTAAGAAACAAATAAATTTGATATTTATATTTATTATATAGCTTTAGAAATATTGATGAAATATCTTACTTTATTTTTATTTAGCTAAGGTTTGATTCCCATCATCCTGCAGCAAATAAAGAATTGGCACACATTGAAAATTTGAAACAGGAATATGAACAAGTTCTTTGGCTATTAGAAGATTATCATAATTGTATAGAAGCCATACCATTGCTTGATGATTTGCTCAAAGTATGCACCCATATAATTTATGTGATCATATTTTGCATTTTAAAATTGTACAAATGTTTTAATAAAATAAATTATATTATTTTAGTCAAGTCCAATGAGTTCTAAACTTCACTTATTAAAAGCCGAATGCAACGAAAAATTGGGCCAATATACAGATGCTATTACAGATTACAGAGCTGTTTCGGGATTGTCCCCAGATGATACAAGTGCAATCATGAAAGCAAGTCAACTACATTACCAAATTGGAGCCTTCGAAGAATCACTCAAGTTATTCTTTTATTATCAAATAATAATCTTTCAATGATTGAGCACAAACATATAAAATATAGTTAGAAAAATTTATTGAGTTTTCAAAGTGGCCCATGGTGTCTTACCTTAATTAGTTACACACATTGTGAATAATGTTATCAACCATGGGCGTAGACAGCATTGGGATTAGAGGGAGGAATAATGATTTAAGGAGGGGCAAAATGACCATTTTTTGAAATTTTAGCCATAATTTTAATACATTTCAACAAATTTTTGGATTTAAAGGGGGGGGGGGCAGGGAGGAGCGGCAGCCCCCCCCCCCCCTTGGCTACGCCCATTAATGCATACATATAATTTTGTGCTTTTCTAAATGATTTTAACGAATCGTTTGTAAAATGTCTCCACGCCACTGCCCGTGCATATTTAGTGAAATACGACAATGCCTAAAGATTGATCCCGAAAGCAAAATTTGTTTTCCCATCTACAAAAAAGTTAAGAAGGTGGTCGCCCTAATGGCCCAAATCGAGGCCGAAGTTCAAGCGGAAAATTGGGGATCCTGCTTGAAATTGGTGAAAAAACTGAGTCAATCTTGCCAGGGCGATGGTCCTCGCGTTCAACACAGGCTACTCCAAAAGGAATGCCTCTGCCTCACTAAAGTAAAACTCCCAAAATGGTTTGATTTTAAATTGCATAAAATTTATACTTCGGCCAGCTTAAAAAGTCATTTTGTATATAGGCACGTTTGAAATTTTCTGCCTATGCCCATTATAGATCTCCAAAGCCACTTTTTTTCAACCCGATCCGAAAGCATTTTAAAATTTTAACCCAAACCCGACTCGACTCGGCATTTTAAAATTTTCGATTCGGTTGGGTTTCGGGTCACCCGTGCAGATCTCTAGCCCACATGACAAATAAACGTGTTGTGGAGGCTAAATTTTCGCTAAAATTTTGCACGTTATAGACTTAACTTTAGAAACCTTCTAGGATTTTATGCTACTCATGCCTTCTCGTTTGGTTTATTTCCTTCTTGTTAAACGTATTTATACCTAAGGTCAACTTTTCATTTACAGCTAGAAAACTCGGCTTTGGTTACCAAAAGGGATAATCGGAGAAATAATTTAAATAATAAAAGATATAATGCTTTACTTGCTTGCATGCACGTATATGACAATTTTTAATACTCAGAATACTTGGATTGAAAGTACAATAACTACATTTTCATTTATTTTAGGATGGGCAGGCTAAAGCTCTGGAAACGTGTAACGAGGCCCTAGCCATAGAACCTTCCGACGTTGAAAGCTTGCTTAATCGCGCTCAATTCTATGCCGATAATGATGATTTCCCCAACGGTAAGCTATTATTCATCCTGATGCGTGCTTTCGCACTCAAATTTGTCGTTGTTTTTTGTCAATTACTACGTTGAAGTTATAATTTTTGATGAATTGTGAGTTTTTTTATGTTTTAACCTAAAAGAATTATGTTGAAAAGGCTCGGAATCGGAGGGTTTTACTCTTAACTCCGACACGGTTGAACTAATGGCAAAATTTGGAAGATTTTAAATTGCTTGTGCACCGTTTTTTCGAATTGTGTGCACCCCAGTAAACTACATATCTATAATATCTTATCATTATAGTTATCGCAAGTGTTGTAAAACCGGCTGGGTTTCGTTTGGTCAACCTTTATGTTTAGTCAACCAAAGGTCGTCCAAACGAAACCCAGCCGTTTTTACAACACTAGTTGTCGCCCTCCATCGTTTACGCGTCCAATCTTTTGAAATGCCGCGTTGAGTTTACCCACAATTTTTGCCGTCAATTTTAAAAGATTTATACACTGATTTATTTATAATTGGATTTTGAAGTGGATAGGGTCCTGCATTGTCTGCTTTTCCAATTCCTTCAGACCCGGGAACAAATATAAAATTGCACTCTTAAACTCTCCTCGCTCAGGAAATAACCTGGCGTTAATTTTTAAATTTAAAATATATAGTGTTAAACGCGGCGGCATTATTGGTTGGTGCCTTATTTTTAGAACGATTGCTAAGCAAATAAGCTCTGCAAAGTCAGTTAGTTTTAACAACCCCTACCTTAGATTTTAAAGTTTTGAATTTGAACCCGACCCGTCTTAAGCAATCCGCTCCAGAGTTTAGGGGCCAAGATTGGTATTATCGATCGTAAAATTATAACCGCTAAATATGGGCGTTGCCAGGGGGGCAGGTAGGGGCGGCCCTCTCTAAATCCAAAAATTGTAGAATTTATTGCTCAAAAAATGTATATTTTGCCCCTCCCTAAATCATTATTGCCCCCCTATAATTTTAATATTACGGCAATTCACCTCAAGTTGCTATAACATTATCCCTACAAAGTCTTAAAGGCTGTTGAAATTAAGCGACTAAATTGTACAGTTTTACCATTTGACTCACTATTTTCTGCATTTTTTACACGACATTTGCTTCCGCTAAAATGCTAAGAATAATTATAATTTGCCACAAACTAATGACAAAATCTTTTTATTACGCGCCGCTTGGAATAGCTAAAGCCGATTACGAGAAAGTCAAGGAGTTAGAGCCATCCAACGAACGAGCAACGGAGGGTTTGAATCGCTTGAAACACGTTGCACAGCAGCGGGACAAAAAAGATTACTACAAAATACTCGGGGTCAAGAAGTGAGCATTTTATTCGAGAATTTTGCAGCGTGTCCCCTTCCTTTTTAGCATCAACATGATGCCGTTGAAAAGTTGTTTTTTTAACTTCGTTTTACTTCCCATGGTATAGCACTTATTTAGTTTAAAATTTCATTTTTAAGGTTGAATAAACTTTAAATTAAAAAAAATTAATCATTAAAAAAAATTAAGTTTAATTAATTTAAACTATCATTAGAAAAAATTTTGAAAAAAAAATCACTAATTTATACAAAAAAAGGACCATTTTATAAAAAAAAGTGCAAAGTTAGGTGTATGAGTTGCTAAATAACAAGTAAGGTTGGGGAAGGAGTGTGTTACATGCGAAGGGGAGAGAAGGAATGAGCGATTCATGTTAAACGCTATGATGGATTACCTCTACTACTAGTGTGCAGGAGAGGAATACGAAGTGCGAAAGTTTAGAAAAACGCTGTAATAATAGAAAAGAGTGGCGAGCAGCTTATTTTTGCGATGTAAATTCATTAAGTAACATTTTTTCAAAGGCGCTCCTGTGTGCGGTAAAAATCGCGAGAGTTATGGAAGAAAGAGTAATGAAATGAGCTCTTTAAGGGGTCTTTTTCCTTGCGTAAACTTACTATTTTTTATTATTCAGCGAAACGGATAACGTTTATTTTGTTTAAAAATGGCGCCTTACTATAACTCTACCTTATGTATGGCAAGCTTCAACCGTGAAATTGTTGTTTTAAACGCTTTTTCAGCTATGAAATAAAAAAACCCAAAGGCCCCGAGCATGGAGCCGGAAGGGGGCCAGGGAGAGGCGGATGCCCCCCCCCCCTCTAAATCCAAAAATTTAATGAAAATTATTAAAATTATAGCTAAAATTTTAAAAAATGATCATTTTACCCCTCCCTAAATCATTATTTTACCCCCCCCCCCCATTAATTCCAATGCTGGCTACGCCCATGGCCTCGAATTTTATTAGCGACGTTTAATATTAGATAAAGCAGTTTTAAAGCAGGAGTTGTTGTAACTTTAATATTTGAATGTGAATTAGATCGGCCACGACTAAAGAAATCAACCGAGCTTACCGAAAACTGGCCCGTAAGTGGCACCCGGACGCGAGTAATAATAAAGATAATCCCAAGCAGGCCGAACAAAAGTTTCAAGAAATTGCCGAAGCCAAAGAAGTCCTCTCCGATTCCGGTAAATTCACCCGCCCCTCCCCCTTATTTTTTAATTTTTTTAAGTGAAATTAGTTATTGATTGAAGTAGTGTTGTAAAAACGGTTGGGTTTTGTTTGGTTGACTTCGGGTTTAACTAGGATTAGCGGTCGACTCTAGTCTATTTATTTAATTTTCGACTAAACCTAGTGGTCGACTAAGAAAATCAGACCAAAAAAGCTTTTGTCTATTTAGGCTCAGTCGACTAAAACCGAAGGTCGACCAAACTGAAACCCAGCCGTTTTTACAACACTTGATTGAAGTAATAAGAGGTTTCAGCTTTTAATGTACATCCTATTTTGGCGAAATTCGTAATAAGGAGGATACTTGCTTAACGATTACGTTTTTTTATAATAATAATATTCAACGACAATTTAGGTGTATCTTAGTCTCTAATTAAAATTGCTTATAGATGGCGCTAATTAGAGGATACTTTTAATTTGATTGCGGCACTTCTGAAAGGGGTACCATTGTCTTCTTCTGATTATTATCAAAAACCCGCAATTTATTAAATAATTTTTAATATCATATTTTTTTATATATTTATAAATCATATATTGAAAAATCAAAGAAAAAAGAAAGATGTTCGATAGCGGTATCGATCCCTTAAAGCCCGAGGGTCAACAGCAAGGCAGTCCTTTCTTCTTCCACGGTGCCCCTCAGGGTGGTGATTTTTTTGATGGATTTCCTTTCCAGGGTCAAGGCTTTCAATTTAGATTCGATTTTGGATGAATTGAAAACTTTGTGGCGAAAGCAGCAATAACACAACACATACTTCTTTTTATTTTATTGTGTGATGTTTATATGTAATTGTTACTACGCTCAAATGATATCATTTTAGTGTTATTACTTAATAAAGAAATATTAGTTTTCTTGATCGTTATTTTGAGTTTTGACTGATTTCGCGGATGAGTGTAAATAATTGATTTGTACCAATAAAATTTGTTGAACTATAGTTAACTTATTTATATATTTCTCTTTAAAGTAACGTTGTAGGTAATGTTTGTGTAAAGAAAAATCAATGTTTTGTTTTTTTACAAATTTTGGTACTTTAATAATGATCAATAATAGAATCAAAACGATATTAATTTGAGTAGTCCGTTGTAAAAATTCTATTTGCACATTTTAATTATAAAAAAAAATATTTTTTTGATGACGTTTAATTTCGTTTTTTTATGAAATACTATTTTTACTATACTTGAACCTTGTTTATTTTTTATTGAAAATGTATGATAAATTTTATAATTTAACCATGGGAAAAATCCGAAGGATCTATTTGTGTCATAATTTTCTTTTACATGTTTATAATTTTTTCTAAAATTATAGATATAGATATTTTTTAAATCTAAATTAAAATATCAACTATAAACAAAAGTTTTGTATTTAATTAATAAATATTACTGATTTCTTTTGAAAAATTATGATTTTAAACTATTAAAATAAATTAGCCACTTAAAAATTACGTAAATGTTCAAAAATATTTATTAAATTTTTTTATGGTAAACTAATAAGAAATGCATAAATATTTATAAAAGCCCACCCGGCAAAGATTTTTACAAAGTTCATGTTTACTTTTAAATGTTTTTTGTAACGTTTATTCATTATGATACATTTTTTTAAACCTCTAATTGAAATAAAAAAGTACATGTTTGTTAAATTAAAATATGCTATGCAATTTCGTTTTCTTCAAAAACAATTTACACAACAAAATAAAGTTATATCCTTTCCTATGCCTTTTCCTAAATACATTATATTTCTAAAAAAAACAATTACAAATATTAAAACTTAATAATGCTAAATTAAATTTTACAACAGAACCATTTTTTATTCCCCCTTAAAAAATAATTTATTAAATCTTTTATCTTTTCCTCTAAATTATATTAAGAAAATGTTATATTTTAATCCGATACTATTTATAAAACTGGTTATTAAATAATCGACTTATAAAATCAACCGAAAAACTGTTTGTTAATTCTGGTAGAGTTTTTACAGTAAATACAAATTTGTTTCTAGTTTTTTTCCTTATATGTCAAGTTTTTGAAATATTTGCTGTCAAAGTTGGGAATAACAGCGATTTTGGCGTTTTTTAAACGTCAATTATTTTAAATACTCAGGATTTTTTTATTTATTTAACGATAACGGATATTAATAAGCGAACGAAAAATATATATTATAATGGTTCGCGCGTATACATATAATTTTTTTTTTAATTCAAATCACATTTTCTCGGTAAATTTATTTATTTGTTTTTTTTACTTTAGTCAGTTTTTTAGGAGTTTTTTATGCGTCAGTTTTTTCCGGCAAAAACAATAAAAATCCTTTTAACTATTCATATATTCAAAGCGACAAGAATCCTTACTCAGCACAAATATGAGTAAGAGGAATAAAAATCGTTAATCAAAAAATATGAGTAAAAGGAATAAAAATTGTTAATCAAAAAAATATGAATAAGAGGGGGGGGGGGAGAACATCACACCGCCCCTTTAACGAGAAGTCAAAGACTTGATGTCCTTAGTGTGTTCGCTAAGTCAACCACTCAATACGTCTTCTTCCCGCAAAGGATAGGAGCTTGTTGTCGGTCGGTGCTATTGCCCATCGATTGTTGTTCTTTCTCTTTTCTTTTTTTCCGGCGCTTTATTTCGCATGTCACGGGTTTTATTTTTTTTAAGATGTTGCGCTTTTCTTCGGAATTTCGGATAATGAGTTTTCCCCATATATCGTGCTTTTCTCGGACGTGCGAAGACATTATGCGATTTAGTATATACAATATACTGAATGATAAATCGTGTGAGGGATACAAAAATTTCGATTGTGTGTGGGGGAAGAGGCGTGGGGGGGGGGGGGGGGGGGGCGAACAAAAAAATAAGCCAGTCCTCGCCCTCTAAAGAGAAGTCGAAGAGGCTGACCCCTCGAGGTTCAGGACTTCCAAAGCCCCCTCAATTGGGACTGCCGCTTCTCCTACCTCACGGACAGGGACTATAGGCCTATTTAGTACTTGGGGTTTAGGGCGCATCGGAGGTGGGTGCCTCCTCCTACATCCCCAGCACTTCGTTCTAAGACCCACAAGCGTTCCGGCCACCTGGGAGAGGAATCCAGCTAAAAAAATACCCTAACTCATTGATTTTTAATATACATTCAAAATTAACTTATCTATATCTTTGTAGGGTTTAAGTTCTACTTAATTAATAATATTAAACGACAATTCAGGTGTATCTTAGTCTCTAATTAAAATTGCCGATAGATGGCGCTAATTAGGGTAAACTTTTAAGTTAATTGGGGCACTCCTGAAAGGGGTTATTATTATCTTCTGATTATTAATTTATAGTAAGTTTATTAGAACCAAAAGATAGAATGATTCTTTATCGCTAAGAATTAGTTTATATATAACTGTAGGGAGGTTAATATGAATAACATTGTTCAGTCGTAAGGTATTCAAATATCTAAACTTAATTGTCTGTTTGCTCAATCAAAAATTTTTATTCCAATAGTAGCTTCCTGTTCCGCTACCTTTGGCAAGAAAGCATTAGCGTTTTTTAAATCGATTAAAGCTAAATACTCACCCTTTATTTTAGGCAAAAAAATCGGCATTTTGATTACTTAATATAATTACAAATCTTTATCTGACACATGGCCCGTGTTGGCTATTGACGAATCTGATGAATAGATTTTTATTTATAATATTATTTTATGCTTGTTTATTGTATATATTATGTATCAATTTTACCTAATAAAAGCACTTAACTTTGTAAAAAAAAATAGAATGAGGAGTGTGAATAGAGAGATATCCAAATCATAAAGATACCAATATTCTAAATTGCCCCAGACTTAAGGTCGCCCTCACTTACCTTTAACACTAGGAATTCTGTGCGTGTTGCTGTTTACTTACTACAACTTGACACGCCCCAGCAGGCTTCTGCTTTAAATACAACAACGAGCCTGGACGGGCGGTAATAAAACCTGGCCTTAGGCCGGGCCTAGATCACATAAGGCCCGTTAAAAGCCCGTAAATTATATTTTCATTTGTGTTTTATAAAGTATAAACAAAGCTTTGTTTTTATAATGTTCCGATTTATAATTATATTTGATGTTCATTAAATTAACAAGGCTTTCACGGATTTCTCTCCCCTTTATTTATAAATCAATTTATTAAACTAAAATTTTACCGATCAATTTGCAAGTTATTGATGTTTGAAAAACGCCAAAATCCCTGTTTTTAGCAACTGACACCAAATATTTTAAAAACTTGACTTGTAGGGAAAGATTAAAAATATATTCGTTTCACCGCAAAAAAATCTACCTAAATTTGCAAACATTTTGCCGGTTGATTTTTCTTGTTAAACCCTGTAATCGAAGATTATTTTAAAAAATATCATATCTAAATAGCTTTGAAAATATTTTTCCGCAACTTTATACGAAAAATATTCTCTAAGCACGCAAAAAGGGCAAATCATTAGCAAAAGTTAATGTAGCTTGAACATGGTGACATTGTAGCATAAAAATTGTAATACTTTCCTACAACTATTACAATATATCTCCCGCTGTTTAACCTTAATAATATTTATTGAACTTATCTAGCTACCTAGACTTGACAATTTTTTATACACAATTACCCTCCAGTTTTAACACTAAAAACTCGGTAGGGGGGTTCATAAATTTTTTTCTTAAACGCTCTTTTTGGTTCACTTTCTAATTTTATCAAATTTCACCATTATAAATTTTATAAATTATCTTAAAATACTTTAAAAAATTAAAATAATAAAAAAAAATGATTGAAATTTGTTCAGTAAAATTAAGTGGTTACAGGCAGACGCGTATAAAATTTGTCAAATTAGTTAATGGTAAAGATATATTCTTTTGATAAGAAGATAGCAATCATTTATTTCTCTAAGGTTCAGTATTTATATTCTCCTAGCCTCTTAGGCTGTAAAATTACAAAACATGTGCTAGACAGATTGAAGCCTTCCAGCATATTTCTCCCCCTAGAATTTACTTAAGTGTTCTTCCTGTTTTATTCATCATTCTCTTCTGTAAAAATTTCGCTTTGCTAGAAAGTTCTAAGAAACCAAGCTTTCTAAGATTTTTTTTGATATGTGTGAAACGTTAAAAATTTTATAAACTTTGATAAATGTAAACTGAAATGTATTCTTAACCCAATGAACGATTTTATAAAAAAAATGAATATTTAATTAAAATTTTAGGTCAAATTGAATGATTACTAAACACAACATTTGCTTTTATTTTAAAACTATTAATTGTTATGTTTTGATATTTATTTTATATCACAAAATACGGTTGATTCTATAGAAATTAACAATGATTTAAAGGTGTAGTTTTATGTTGAGCAAAATTGGTTTTAGATGAAAAGTCCCATATTGCGTTTTACCGACAATTTAGTTAACTTTATTAGGGACATTAAATTTAATGGGAATTTTAAAAATGGTCAGTTTGGTTTTACAGAGGGAAAGATAATAAAATTTTAATTAATTTTAAAGTCTACCAATGGTTTAGCGTTAATAAAACGTGATGATAGTTAAATTTTTGAAACGCTTTAAATTTTAGTGTTTTAGTTAAATTTTATGAGTGTAGCCGTTCCTCCCTTTATCAAAAAAATATTTTTAAAAAACAATTTGATTTTGTCAAAAACAATTTTAAACTCATTGTTATATAACCCTCCCCTAATAATATTTAATATCCCTTTAACCCCAAATTGTCTGGGAAATAAATAATAATTAAACCAATATAAGAGATGCCAAAACTTTCCACTCTTAAAATAAATAGAAAACACTTTATTAAAATTGGAAAATAAGAGATTAATAAAAAAAATTTTAATCACTAATCATTCATTATTTTTAAAAAATACACATTTTGTGAAGACGAAAGAACTAAAAATTTAATACTTTTAAAAAAATCATCCTATTTTTTCTTTTTAAATTTCCTAAAAATAATAAATTTATTCTAATAGCATAGTGGAAATTTTTATTCTTGTGTCAAGCTAGAGGGGTGGCCAAAAATTTGTAAGTTGTTTCAAAATTTAAATAAATTTCTGTATTAAGGAAGGAAGGGGCAGTTGCCCCTCGGTGCCACCCCTTGGATTTTATAATAAAAAGATTTTTGCTAGACCAGGAAAGAGTATAAAAAAATATTTCACATATGTTTTGTGTTAGCACTTCCCCAGTATAGCAGCCAACCCTATTTCTCCTATCCTCGTGTTGTTTATCTCACACCACACCACGCATTGTATTGTGTGTGAATGTATGTTCCCCTATAAATTTTACGCTTCGTTAATTTTACGTTTTACCTCACACACACACCCACACACTATAGAAAATACTTATTATAAATTTACATTTTAATTATTTATCATCCTCCATCCATCATACTTTATGATGAGGACTCATTTTTCGATAAATACGTTTTGTTTATTTATTGATTATTTCGTCTACGAATTGTGAAATTCGACAAATTTAGATTGGTGGTCTGGTTTGTCACGTAAACATTCGCAGACGATTCGTTCGAGCTCGTTCTTCGTTTGTTATTCGTGCGTTAGTGCGTGCAACACACATTATGGTGGTACCTTTGTGTCTACCCTTACTCAAGAAACTTTAATTTAATTTTTAAGGCTGCTTCGTGAGAACGCATAATTTAATTCTACAAGTTCACATCACTAATAGGCACATATCATCCTAATGTTATAATGTTATAAATAGATGGGCATGTAACTCCATTTTTATTCCGGGGAAAGTTTTGATTTCCAATTATTTCATGCTATTTGCGACAACGTACCTTTGTAGTTCAGATTTGGGTGCCATCAAAAAATTCATTTCCTCAACAAAATTACAAAGCTTACCCTTACCATCGATTCATCCTTTATGGATCCCAACTAAATCTCTCCATCATAACTTGTTAACATTTTATTACAATTATGGAACCGGATATTGGTAATGGGCTTTGTCCTTTCATGCCACCTACTTTTGGCTATTCCAATTTGGATCTCACTTCAATTTTTATCAAGTACGCCTTTCTATTAAAACTTAAATGAAATCAGCCCAATATTTGATAAAAGTGACATTATTACTCTACATTAAATGCGCATTAACATTTTATTAACCTAAAATCATTTATTAAAGTATAGGGCAGGAATATAAGATATATTTTATTATTTACTATTTTTACTTAGTTTTTCACGTATGCCCTCATCTAATCAAAGCTTAGACAATTAGTTACGCCCCTTATATTGTTATTGATAAAATTTTAATAAAACGGGATATTATAAATAGATATAATTTCTATTAATTGCTATGCATTATATGGTTTTTTTTACTAAGGTTCGTTTTATTTAAAAGCTTAACAACGTTGATTTGTAATCTAGCTAGGTTAAAGGAGAGCATTTGGGGTTTAAATATTTTATGTAACTCGTGTAGGAGATAATCGAGGGGAAGTTCTATGATCTATTTTGCCTATCGGAACTATTTAATTCCTCACGAAACCATTTCTTTACACACTTTTCAACATCTCTTGCCTCTATTTATCTCTAAACCGCCTTTCCCCCCTCTGCCCCATAAAACTAATCTAAATCCAATCCAGTGGAGAATCAGGG
Organism: Gordius sp. MW1; assembly: GCA_964036665.1. Taxonomy (NCBI): domain Eukaryota; kingdom Metazoa; phylum Nematomorpha; class Gordioida; order Gordea; family Gordiidae; genus Gordius; species Gordius sp. MW1. Next base: position 7,165,378 of record OZ038532.1, read on the forward strand.
CATACATTCTAGATTCTACTGCTCAGCTTTGCATCCTTTTTTTTTACCAATTGCGCCTATCACTTTTCAATCACGGTTTAGTTTCAGTTTTATTGCTGCCTATACCCCCCCCCCTCCAATGGGCGAAGCCAGGTTTTGGATTGGGGGGGGGGCGAAAGTTTTTTAAGTTCAAGGGACAAAACATAATTATTTAAATTTTAAGGGTTTTTGTATTGAAAAATTTTTTTCCATTTCGGCTACGCCCATCCCCCCACCCCCCCCCCCCCCCCCCTTCCTTCCTTTTACCGATAGATTTACCCCTTTGTCAGAATTTTTGTATTTATCATATTTGTTTTTCATTTAGTAGACTACTAGGTGAAAGGAATGTGAGGCACCTCTAGGCATTTTATTCGAATATATCACGTATCGCGCATAATTAACTGTCCCCATTTCGTTGTCGAGTCTCAACAAATTTGACTTAATAAACTGTCTCCATCTTCAAAAAATTGTTTTTTAAGACCTACTGCCCCTCAAGGAAATTTAGATTCTTTGGGAACATGGTTTTTGAATGGGTCGTTTAGTAAATCACAGGCGAACTGATGTTTTTGAATTTACAACCCTATCATGGGCGTAGCCAGGAATGGATTTAGGGGGGGGGGGCATAATGATTTAGTGAGGGGCAAAATGATGATTTTAAGTAATTTTAGCCATTATATTGAATAGGAAAAAGATCGGATTTAGAGCGGGGCAGCCGTCCCTCTCTGCCACCCCTGGCTCCGCCCATAAACCCTATTTTATTTAAATTTTAAAAATTCCCGTTCGTCCATCACCAATTATTGATAATTTAATTTCCAAAAAGATGTTGTAAATTTTGTCAGATTTGTCTTGCCTCTCTCTCTCGCTTTATTAGATAAAATAAATTGTCATTATTCCTTATGAAAAAGCGGCATATTTACGACCAAATATTGCTGCGAAAAATGTACATGTTTGTTTCATAATGCGCTCTCGCCTCTCCTTTATTCTCGCATAATTTATGCCCCCTGTCGATGGGTTAACTCTCTCTCTCTTCAGCTTTGCAAGCTTTACACAAATATTCCTTGTCGTGTTTCTCTCTTGGGCCCCCCTGGAGGGAGCTAGATAAAAAGAAAGCAACGCTAAAATTAGTAGTAGTAATAATAAAACAACCCTAAATGGCTCAACAAACGCCGCGCGATATTATTAATTCCACGGCTAAATCGATCCGATCGATAAGTGTAAAAATCAATCAATCGATGAGCATAATTAGCGACAGCTGTTGCTGATTGGTTCAGGCTCTGTCCAATATTGATTTTAATGGTCAATTCCTAGCCTGCATGAGGTTTATGACCTTATGAATTGAATGGGTCATGACATTCGTTAAAAATCACATTAGGGTCGATCAAGATTTCAATTTTCTGATTTTTAATATTAAAATGGATAAGTTTATGAGCCAGGGAGGGGCGGATGCCCCCTTCTATATCCAAAAATTTGTTGAAATTTATTAAAATTATGGTTAAAATTTTAAAAAATGTTCATTTTGCCCCTCCCTATATCATTATTGCCCCCCTCTAATTCCAATGCTGGCTACGCCCAATAATGTCTCATTATAATTCATCCTGTTTAAAATAAATAGATTCCAGAATGATTTTTAGAGTTTGCCCCCCAAGGATAAACAAAATAATTTTTATAATATAACATTTTAAAATGAAACTACATTGATGTGCTTGCACTGCTCTCCGAATCCTCTCCTATATTTCGGCCACTAGATCTTACCATAAATTTTTGGGTTCAAAAATATCGGAATTTGAAAACCGGCCCCTAGCAATTCTTAGAGTCCAGCGATGGGATATGTGGGTGATGTAGGAATGCGCATTTAGAATTTAATAAATATTAATATAAAAACATTCGGCCTACCTAGATTTTAGATTAAGAGGGAGGGGGAATGGAAGTGACTTTTATAATTTATTTTAACAGAATTCATAATTTTTATTAATTGAGCTCGCCTTTGGTTGTCCTATCCTTCCTGTCCAGCTTGTAATCTCTCAATAATTGCCGTGGAAACGTATACGGGTTATAATTGCTGTGACATCTGTAAAAGACTTTTATTTTGCTTTTGCAAGTACACTAGTTAAAGACCGCTGATTGGCTTTACTTTTTTCGACCTGGCCCGAGCCCAGATTCCATAATTGTTTTTGTGCCCACCTGATTACCTTTATTATTAATGAATTTCTTTAAGCAACTTGTCTAGTTTATTATAAGGCTCTATATCATTTTGGCACAAAATCTCCAGTTAAGGGTTGTGGCATTATAACCTATATTATTAATGAATTTCTTTGGGCAACTCATCTACTTTATTACAAAGCCTCTATCAATCATATTTTTGCACAAAATGTTCCAGTTGAGGGTTGTGGCATAGAATCGTGCGCCGATCATTACATGACTAAGGTGTCGGAGACGGACGTGGAGCCAGGCTCTAACTACAATTACTGCGTCCTGCTGAAACGATATCTCACTTGCGTTACCGAACAAGCACCCAGCTGCCGGGGCAACCTAAATTTTCACACGACCCGAAGCCTGGTCGCCCAATGGACCGCCAAGTATAATTGCAGTTCCGTCCTCTCCGCCTCTCCCCCTCGCTCCTACAAGGACGGGTCGAAGCTGGGCAGCCAGACCCGGCAAGGGGGTCGTGACCATAAACACAACAGGCAACGACACAAACACCGAGGACCTGCGCCTTCTAACATGGCTGCGCTACAGGCTTGTCTACCCTCCATTCGTAAGTTGTTGACGAGAGTTTTTTACGATGAATACACTTTTGTTGCGATCGGATCGAGGGAGGGTCCTTTAAAGAGTTTTACGCGTTTAGATGGTGCTAAATAGGTTTGATTATTCGTTGCATTGACAAGGGAGTGTCATATAAAATGGAGCAGTTTTGGTTAAATGCTAAAGTAAAGGAATTCTTTTTAAATCTGATGAATTTTTGGAATATTGATACCCGTGTTAAATATTTTTTATCATGATTCTAAGGCACCCAATTATTTTTATACTAGACCCTTCGTTCGACTAGCTTACACTTATACCCTGGCGAGACGTGTAATTTCGATAATTTTAAAAACCATTCAGGCAGTACTGATTTGGGACCCCCGCCCCTTTTATTTTAAGGCACATGTGGGCCAAAAATGTAGGATCTTTTTGTTCGAAAGCACTCGAAAGAGCTATCTTTAAAAATGCAGAGGTTTTTGCGAAAATTTTCAAAGTTCATTTTCTGATTCTCTATAAAAGGCAAATAATGTTTAATCAATTTGTAGCTCACACCGATAACGATATGTCGTATTGCGCCCTCTTTGGAGATCCGCATCTCATAAGGTACGATGGACGGGTCGAAACTTGCAGGATGGCCCGGGCCTGGCCCTTAATCGACAATCCCTATTTGGCCGTCCAAGTGACTAGCGAAGCTGTTGTACCCACCAACACTTATTACGCCACAGCTATAACCCAGGTAGTATCATCACTTATTCTTCCTCATGCTTTTTGCTGAAACATCGTTAATTCAAATTTTTTTTTTTTGGGGGGGGGGGGGGGTAAGGAGGGGCGGCTGCCCCCTTTTGAATCCACAAATTTGTTGAAATCTATTAAAACTATGACTAGAATTTCAAAAAAGCTCATTTAGCCCCTCCCTAAACCATTATTGCATCCTTAAAATTCCAAATACGCGCACATGCTTGTTAACATTGCTTCTCTGTGAATTAGGCTATGTTAAACGTTTTTTTAAGTTAGAGTAACGCATTTATCCCTCACAAACTCAAATTTTAGCGACATAATATATAAAGCCTCATAACTTCCCCCCCCCCCTCCCCCACAAAATTTCGAAGCGGTCTCAATTTGGGATATTAGCTTTACTTAATCGTCAACTATAAACCCATATAACAGATGTCGCATCGGCTAGTGACAAAAAATTGTGGAGTTTTTTTTTGTGGAAAAGTAAGTTTTCACATCCATAATACATTTACACCTGGCCAGTCGCCCAATTTGTCAAATGTCATTCGATAGCATAGCAGTCCTCCCCTTCCCCACACACACTAGCTAAGCGAGTAGCAGCCACCATCGCTGCACGGTATAAATTTGCAGGCCTCTACGAGAGAGATGATAGCCTTTGGGCCGAAATTCCCCAGTTTTTAAACGCACGCATTTGAAAAGTATACGAGTTCCCTTCCCCCCCCCCCCCTCCTCCTCCTCTTTTTAATATTTGGTTGTACATGCGAGGGACTAATACTTTTTTTGAAAAATTTAATTATTAATTACATAGTATTTGAGGGAAAAACGAAATTTCCTATATCACCCCCACCCCGACCATGGGTGTAGTCAGCATTGAAATTAGAAGGGGGGGGCAAAATGACAAATTTTTTGAAATTATAGCCATAATTTTAATAAATTTCTAAGAATAATAGATTTAGTGGGGGGGGCAGCCGCCCCTCCCTCGCTATTCCCATGGACCACACCTATGTAAAATAAACATGCGTTGAGAGAGTAAAGTAAATAAGTTTAATAAATGTGAGAAAAAATGAAGAGAAGTGGGGGCGGGATGAGAGTATTGTGTTATTGAATAGAAGAATGGACTGCTTTAGTTACAGTTGGTTGAATGATAAAAACTTGAGAGAGTCTATTTATTAAAGCTACTCACTGTAGGCTAGATAGAGTACTCCACCACGAAGAACAATACACAACGAAGAAAGAGTTAGAGTTAGGACCAGGGCAAGAACATACAATGCTCCTTTGTTTTTCAGTCTCTGGAAACTTATCCTCCCCCCCCCCCAACTACTATTATTAAGTGCTTTCTGGCATCAAAATTATTAATTGTTATAGCGTCGTTCAAACAAAGAATTACTGTATAGGAGAGAACATATATTGCCTAGCAAATGGTTTCCTAAAAATATGCGAGGGTCAAAATAATAATAAATTCTAAAAACCTTGGAAATTTAGGACCTTTAACAAGTATCAAACCACCTTATCACCGCAAAATTGTAAAATTTAATAAAATTTCGATCCCTATTAATTCCCTACATTTTGGCATGTATTTTAATAATGAATTGAAAAGGAAATATTTTCTCTTAAAGCTAATAAGATTTATTTTAAAATTAATGTGTATAAGAATTGTTATATCTTAAGCAAAAAAATTACAATGGAAATGTAAAATCCAACAAAAGTTGGAATATATTAGCATGTATTTTGTCATGGGATGGGCTTTAGACAGCATTGGAATTAGAGGGAGGCAAAATGATCATTTTTTAAAATTTTAGCCATAATTTTAATAAATTTCGACAAATTTTTGGATTTAAACGGGGCAGGGCTTTGGCCTCACCCATTTATTTCATACAATGATTTGGAAATAAACGTTATTAGGTTTTAAAAAAAAGTGTTAACTTTAAGCTAGTAATTTAATAAAGAATTTTTTCGGCTACGCACCCCCTTGCTAAAAAATACCTTTATCCCTTTAACGAAAGCATATATAAAAGTGTGTTGTAATGTTATGACTTAGTAAGAGAAGAGGGACGAGGTTTAACAGCAAATTGTTGATATATTATTAATACCTTTAAGACCCCGGGCGGGATTGGCCTGTAATAAAGTGTCATAACTAAACTCCTCTCTTCTCCCATGTGCAAATAGGACGTAATTTATGTTCAACATCCCCCCCCCCATACTTGGTCGTTGTTATTTGTTGTTGGTAAAGGTGTAGGCGAAAAGGGGGTTAAAAATTGCTGTCCCCGCACCTCATAAATAAACAACTTTTTATTTTTTTGGGGGGGGGGGGGATTTACAATAATAATGTTTTAAAAACGGCTGGGTTTTGTTTGGTCGATCTTTGGTTTTAGTCGACTAAACATAAACGGACAAAAGGGCATTTGGTATATTTTCTTAGTCGCATAAACAGACCATAGATTTTTTTGGTCAAACCTTTAGTATGTTTATGTTTAGTCGACAAAAACGAAAGGTCGACCAAACAAAACGCAGCCGTTTTTCAACAATTTAATGATGGCTTAACTATGGGGGCTTGCTTCTATATTAATCAAAAATTTTGATGCAAGCCTTATCTTAAATCCCTAGTTTCGATAGCCCAAGTTGTTAATCGAATAAGGTTGCTTTACTTTGTGATTGGGCATAGAAGCGATTAGCCAGGATGTGAATTAGGAGTGAGGTGAGGGTCAAGTTTATAATGATCATCAGTGGGGCAAAATTATGCATTTGAAAGAGTAACTGTTTTCGATTATGGAAGGTGTTACGTAAAAACATTTCTAATTTTATAGAGCCACCTTTATGGACTATTATAAATCATAGCAATTAATAAGGAGGTTTTCTAATTATTGAAAGATTTAGCCGTAAACACGATAGGCCTTACAGCTTTAATATATTGTCAGTGTGTTGATTTTAAATTCAAAGGCATTGAAAAAAAAAATCAAACCATGTAGGTTAGAATAAAATTTTAATATAGTCCAGATTACAAAAAAACCCTAACGTTTTTTTTGAGTAAGCTCCTTTTGTTTCGCACGTATTCGTACCAAATAATTTTACTGAAGCAAACACAAAAATAATATAAACTAATTTTTTAATCTGCCATGTCCATAAAGGTAACGGTTATCGTGAAGGGTAATTACCCATGCGCCGAAGAAAAGACTTACGAAGCCAGGACCGGCCACCTCCCAACTACATTCGTGGACGGGAGCACGAGCGCGGGCACTAGCGTCGACGAACGTTCGGTCCTAATCAGACGGCGACGCTCTACTCACGAGCGTCGAGCGTCATCCTCCGATACCGTAGTAGAAATACGCCTACGCTACGCTCGTACAGTGGTGAGCGTTCGCCTCTTACCAGGCACAAAATATCTGTCCGTCGCCGTGAGGATACCCCAACGCTTAATACTCTCCACGCCCAAGCCCGACTCTTACGTTTGGTCTCCCGACGCCCCCCAAGCACCCTCACCACAGAGCCTCGAGCTTTGCGCCCACGGCTGTCCCGCTAACGAGCGCGTCGACCTCCCCAATTTTTTTCACAAAGCGTCAGCCGCCCGCGCTCGAAAATCTGCGGAAACTCCCTTTCGGGCTACTCTAACCCAAGCGACCACACTTTGTACTAACGCTCGAGTGGTGGGCGCTTTTTTTGACGCTTGCGTTTTCGACCTCCTCAACACGGGAGACGCCGCCCTAGCGCGCTCCTCCTACGACGCTCAAACCGATTACGCGAGAGCGTCAACGCTCGATCAACAGCCTCCCTTCTTGGCTCGCGATATTAGCAGCGTGCTATCTCCCCTCAACGACACATCCCATCATCACCCGAAGGGGAAAAAGTTAAAACATAAAGTCAGCAGCGAGCCTCGACTTACCTCTGCTACAGCTTCAAGCGCTGATAACGCCCAAAACAAAAGCAGTTGCCTGATAGTAATGAGCCTCCTAGTTTATAGCGTTATCTTACATCGTTTATGATGGGGAGCGCGTAATACTGGTGTTACAGAAAACGCTGACCCTCCGGGTTGGGCCAAGAGTGTATGGGCTGTAGTAATGATGGAATACACATTTACCTAAATACCTCAATAATCACATTACTCAGATGATGTAGAAGCCCACATCGTTTAGACATCTCGCGCCCCATAGCTATGATTGTATATATATTATAAAAGAAGGTGTACAATTTTGTATATATAATCATCGCTATAATATATATTTAATATTTATAGAAGAATCAAATTATACCAGATGATTATTTTATAATACATATCGCAACAATAAGTAACCACGTCCATGATTTTAATAAATGCGTCGCTGCCTCACGTTAATTTTGATCTCAATGTAATTTAACACTTCTTGTGAATTCTTAATAATATGAAAATAATTTTGTTTTATTTATACACGAGTTTAGAGACGGAGTATTTTGGATAGGCTTGAATAGGCATATAAAATAGCTAAATTAGAATAAATATTTCTGTTTAATTGATATAATATAAAATATCTATTAATCTATATTAAAGTGTATGTATGTAAGGGCTAAATTCTGAAACTACCTGCCCGATTCGCGCGAAACTTTACCCGTCGGTTCCCAGGGCGGCCAGGGGTAAAATAGCTTTTGCAGAATCTTAAAATTCCTTTTAGTTTAAAAAAGGGCTAAATTCTGAAACTACCGGCCCGATTCGCTCGAAAATTTAGCCGTAGATGCCCAGGGCGGCCAGGGGGAAAATAGCTTTTAGATTCCTAAAATACCTTTTCGTTTTAAAAATATCGGACATTTCCCTGCCAGCAGTTTCATATATAGCATCATATACAATAATGACGGCATAAATACAAGGCCGAAGTTTTCTCGAATTAGATATTTAAAAGTATAATAAAAATGTTACAGTATACGGTTAAAATTATTGGGGTTTAACAAACTATTATGCAATTTTTGCCATATCACGTGGTCGATCATAGAAGCATATTTTTAATAATTATCCATCCTTTAATTATTTTATTATTCATAACCAACCCATGCACTTATAGTATTTACTAGAAATAATGTATATAGCAAAACAACGTTTGCCGGGTCAGCTAGTGCTTTATAAAAGAAAGTTTCTGATTAAAATGAATACCAAGTCTAAATGTTAGGAAAGAATCAAAACAGGTAATATTTGGCACCAAATACTATAATTTTTTTTTAATAAATTATTTAGTTTTTAAAATATAAAAATTATTTCCTAAATTTCGCCTTCGTTATCTAATAAAGTCACATTATCTAATAAATTATATATGTTTAACGGTTCACCATTGCTAAAAGGATTTTGCATAATGAAGACAATCTTAAGCGTACCTTTTTAGGCATATATTGCTCAACAAATGCCAAAACTAGTGTCGTAGGCATGAGGGGATTTTAAGTTAGAACCTTCGTTCCCATTGACAAAAATGATCAATTTTTTTTTATAATATATTGAAAATTACAATGATATCAATAGGACTCATGTTAGTGTTCCGCTTATAGAAATAATTAATTTCAGATGAAAATCTACTACTTTAATACTAGAGTGTTTAAAAATAAAAAAAATTAAGAGGAAGTTTTTAATACAAGCCAAATTTTATTAATATTCTAATTTTCTATGGGTTTAACAAACCTATTAAACTCACTTTAAAATCCCTGTTTTTAGAAATTGCAAGCGTTGATATTACTAGTGAAGAGCATAATAAAAAAATAAAAATTGATACTCGAAGTAAATGCTAATGTTACAAAGCGTTTTGCACGCTTCATTCGTGCATACTTTATTTTTAAAGTCTCTTTTTCTTAGAAACTGAGTGCATTAATTTTCAATAGAAATTCATGGTTTATTAAATTGATTTTTAAGGTTTACTTTTAGATGATTATGACATAGCCGACTTTATTAAATCAAATGTTGTTGACATCGGCTTATTTAATATTCCGGATGGCCTATAAACGTGCCAGGCATTGATGGCTTATTGCTAAATTCTACGAGTGGAACGCTTGGACAGGATTTAAGATAATCAAATGGTCCCTAGCCGGGCCTAGCTATAAGTAAGCCAGTGTCCGGCTAGCAAAATTATTTAAATGATTTATTTATTTTGGTCTTTTAAGTGTAAGAAATTGTGTGTTTGTTATGATATTCTTTAAAACTCTAATTATATTTGATCAAGCTAATCTATACAATCATTTTAATCAGAAATTATATGCAGCGTTTTATCACAATGACACCTTAAACTGCAAATCGATTTAATATAAGCATGGGCGTAGCCTGGTTTTGGATTAGGGGGGGGGGCGGGAAAACATAATTTTTTTAATTTTAACAGTTTTTGCATTAAATTTTTTTTCGTCCGCCCCCTCCCCCCTGGCTACGCCCATGAATATAAGTATTTGGGCAATTAAAATAATTAAAAATGCTTAGGCTTATTGTGGTTAAACTGTCATGGGATATGATGCTTTCAAAAAAGCAGGAAATTTTTCTAGTTTACATACTATCATTAATCCTTGTAATTACCATATTTTTTATATAAGTTCCGACTTATGAAAATCTAAATTTATATCTCATGTCACATCGCAAACTTTTTACTATTATAATAAAGTTTTGTATGGCAAAAACCACTCTTTTAATCAAGATCTAGCCTAATAGAATGGTAGATTGATCATAAGTATTTATTTATAATACAAAATTCCTTTAATTAAAGCCCTGAATCACCGTTAATGGTCTAGTTTAATCTTGCCAAACATATATCTTCTAACCATTATTCTTAGTCCATCATGAATATGATAAAAATAGACCATGTAAGTTATTCGAAAAAGTTGGTCTAAGACTAGTTTAATTGGAAAGCAATTAAATTATTTTATATTGTCCAAAGCATGATCTTTGTTTTTATATATCAAATATTTAATTTTTTACTCAGAATAGATATGGATGTAAAAACGCGAGTTTATTGGAATTGTACTCTTAAATCTGGGTAAATTAAAATCAAGGCTCTTTCGTTTGGTAAAGCAAGTGAGAAGATAAAAATGACGAGTTAAATGATATTGTTATAATGTGCAATGTCTTAATTTGAAAATGTCTGATCCTGATACAGCTGTAGCTGATAATGATGAAGCACTCATCTTGACAAACGATGAGGCAACGCAATGTAAAAGATTTGCAATACACAGAGGCTATTGGGAAGATCCGTTTATATATGATTTTTCTCGATCGTTGGTTACTAAGACACCTGAAATTAATATGGGCTATTATATACGTGTGTATGCTATAAAATGCTTGATAGATCATTTTATTGAAGTATTACTTGATTAACCTCCTATATAGCATGCTTAGATATATGGTAAAGAAGCGCAAATAGTTAATTTGGGCGCTGGATTTGACACCTTGTTTTGGAGAATGAAGAAAAGTAATACAGTGTTTAAAAAGTATGTTGAAGTTGATTTACCATCTGTTGTCTACAAAAAAACGCACATTATAAGCCATAGACCTAATTTAAATCAATATATTGAAGTAGACATTAAGGGTAAGAGTGTTGGATATATTATTAATATTTGGTAGAGAATTTAAAACATCAAAATGTTAATGTTCATTTACCTTCTGAAGACATTCCTGCACATATACTTGTTCACAGAAATTCTGTGGAGCCAAGAGATCATGAAGTGCACTCCATATTTTATGACTTGATTAGCATGGATCTGAGGGACATTGATATGGTTGAAGAGAAGTTTAATGAGATGAAAAATCTGCCTACCCATAACTTAGATTACAACAAACCAACCCTATTTATAGCTGAGTGTGTTTTAGTCTATATGGAACCTCAACAATCTAAAGAGCTCTTAAAATGGATTGCATCAAAATTCACTTCTACCATATGTTTTCTCAATTATGAACAGGTAACTTCATCTAAGGTTATACCAAAACATGATATATGGCTTGCTGCAAAATAAGTTATCTTAAAATTAAATTTTTTTATGATCTACGTGTAGAATTAATCACTTACTATACTAGATTCTACAACGATTATCAAACTTATATGGTAAAGATTTAATGGCTTAACTTTCTTATTTTTTTAAGACCTTATTTTTAAGCTCTAATACGTATAATCAGTCTTCAATATGTAACATAATCCTTAAAAGGTTATTTTTTAAGTTTCAAAAACATTGGCTCTATATGATTTGTATAAAATAAATTTTATACTCAACAAATTAAAGCTATGATCACAGCTTAGATTTGGCAAACTCTAGCAAAAATGCCTACATGTGTATTAAATTATAGCTTGCTCAAATGATCTATTGTTGTCTTAACTTCTTTATAAAAGGTATTGGATTTTATTCATGATTAATTATAAATCATTTAGCCTTTTTGTATATAATTCTTTTGTACACTTTCGATTTAATATATAATTTGCCAGGCACTGAAGAAGATTGAAATTAAAAGAGGTTTTATTTGATCACTTAAAAAGTAAAAGAATGAACAAAATACTAAAAATGCCTATGCAACTCCAACTCACTAACTCTACTCATTACATTAGGTTAACATAGGTGATAAGTTTGGACAAGTGATGCAAAACAACCTTAAAGCGCGTGGGTGCTACTTACTGGGCGTTGAGAATAGTCTGGATTGTGGGAGTGAAAGAGATAGGTAATTTCAACAATTATTTGTGCATTAGTTTTGTTCATCAAATTATTCCTACCACTGTTTTCACGACTCAATAATATTTAATAATCGCCTCTTGGTTTTTTATAGGTCGTCTGCGTTTTAGAATTAAATATTTCTGATGCCTAAATGATGAAACGCCCATAAAAAGATTCAAACATTAATTAATATTTAATTTGTAAATTTTACCTCCTAGATTCTTGAGTTGTGGTTGGGAATCGGTGCAAGTGAAAACGATGTTAGAAATATTTGACCACATGCCAGCCTTAGAAAAACACAGGTTTGCTATTGATTTAATTATATTTTACTAAAAAAATTTGTGCCTTTAAATCGTTGTTCAAAATTTTACCTTTAAAAGCTGACAAATAAACATCAAATTTAGGTGGCGATAAATACTAATATTAAAGAATTATTCTCACGTTAAGCAGTCGGTCGGGTTTTGATGCCGATGCATATTTAGATCAATTTTACTTAATCTAGTTCTCAACGATGTAAGACATATACAAAATTCGAATTCAACGAATTCGTTATATTATTTAATTAAACTTGCTATTTGAAAAATATTGTTTGGACAAACATTTATTCCATCATTAATACAACAAGAAAACCTGCACGGATTTACACCCTTGTCCAAGAATGTGTCAAAAATATTTACAGCACTCGTAATTATTTGTTAGCGTTTAAATATACCTCTAATATATGGCCATGGGCGTAGCCAGGATTGCAACTAAAAAGGGGCATTAATGTTTTAGGGAGGCAACATTTTTTGAAATTTAAGTCATAATTATATTAAATTTTAAAGAATTTTTGGATTGCCACCCCCTGGCTACGCCCATGTATATTGCTATCTAATACCCACCCACGCCCGAAAAAATGGAAGAGTTGTTTTAATTATATTGATTTAACTAATAACCACTTTTACTTAATATCGCAATTTATTTTACTTGGCCAAAATATTGCGATTATAATGTCTGAAAAGATATTCTTTCAAATATTAACCAAGTTATAGCTATTATATTTTTAGGTTTTCGTGATCCCTTTGATTATATTTAGATCAATACTTTTATTTGCAAAAATATTTTAAATGTTTAGGGTTCTCAACGTAGAATTTTTAGACGAAAAAGAACTTCTCTACCAATTACTATTTCATTATTGCCTCTGCTGGGCCTGTAAAATTGTGAAGTATGATGACGTTAGCAAACAAGAATCAACCCAAAAACTCTTAAACGAAGATATCCTTGAAATCATATCTCGCGGAACTCAAGTTTAACCTCGCATGATGCTCACTTCTCACGCACCAGTTTCAAATAAATCTTGAATTCTGTTAATAATTTCTATGGCCATTTACCTCTTCATATCTTTGCACATTTGAGATTTTATTTATATTTCACAAAATAACTTTTACTTATACGTGAGTGCGGTGTTATGTATAATATTGGAGGGCGGGCGCTTTATTTAAAAACAAAATTTTCTCGTTTTGATCTTTTTTCAAAACAAATGTTATTTACCGAATTATGCATATTTCTCACGACTTATATATACTTACAACAAAATGATCGTCACTCTTGTATTCCATGTTAACCGTTTTATTGTTTTATTTTTTCAAAGTTGAATTTTAGCTGCTTGTTATAAGCTTATTCATAAAAAATACTAATTAAAGTTTGTAATTCAAATTATATAATTTCTATTGGTGTATATAATAACCCATAGTATATATTGTAACTAAACGCGCTTATTTGAATGAAAAGTTGAAGCAAAAATGGGAAAAGAAAAGGGATTAACCTTTGAGCATGGGCATAGCTAGGTTTTGAATTAGCGGGGGGGGGGGCACTTAAATTTTTTTTTTCATTTGCAATCATTAACAATGTAAATAAAATTATTTAATTAAAAAGTGTGTTTTTAACGTTTGCAATATGGCTAGAGCCCTGCAAAATGAAGTTTTATTTGTCCGAGCCCGGCCCAAGCCCGACTTATCCATTTTTATTTTGCCCGAGCCCGAAAGACTTTTTTTTATTTAGGCCCGACCCTTCTCGAATCAAACTTTTGAACATTTTTATTTTGAAAATTATTACACCATTTAAATATAAAATGCAGAATATTGTTATTGCTCGTAATTTAAAACTAGGATAAGTTTGAAATAAAAAAATATCCATTTTCCCTCCTTACAATTTATTTAGCTTTAAAACTTTAAAAAATATATTTTATTTAACAGTTCTTTGTATAATTTTTTTGAAATATTTACCTTTCTTATTTAGTAATACTATGAATATATTTAAATACTAGAATAAGATTTGTAATTCAGGTCAGTTATATTATAATAGACAGAGGAAAAGCTGAAGTTTGGAAGCTATATAATGTACGCTGTGTGAAGATATTTATTCAATATTGAGTTGAGCTTGTTTAAATAATTTTTATAAAAGATTAGTTTGCTTTAGTTCAATTCGGGCTCGGGTCTTGCGTCGGGCCGCCTCATCAGGCCCGACCCCGAGGCCCATTTATTTTATAAAATTCTCCGGCCCGAAACCCGATCGGGCCGGCTTCGGGCGGCCCGTGCAGGGCCCTAAATATGACTCAAACACTAGAAAATATGGTTGCTGTCACAGATGGGTAAAATGTAGTGGTGGGAAAAAGTGAGGTGTGAGTCACGCTCAGGTCAACCTAAGGCTAGGTTAGAGGCTCCTTAAAAACCTCTCTAACCTCTTTTAGAAACGCTAACTTTAACCTCGAAATTAGGGATCAAAATTAACCTAAAAACCTCGAGGTCAATTAGAAGCTAATAGCTTAGGTTAGAGCGAAAAATTTTTTATATACCGTAAAATTTCAACTAACTATGGTCTTTTAGCACTTTGTCTGCTTAATTTTGATAATATATAATCGAAATTTTAATATTTATTCCAATTAAAATTAAGGCAAATTTAACTAAAAATATAATATAATTTTAATTTATTTTAATTCTTTAATTTTTAATAATAAAATTGCGATTTGGGTTTTTAATACATACCTACCTCTATCGAGTGTTTTATTTTTAATTGCTATTGTAACATATTCCTTTTGTGTGCAATGTAGCGTGACTGATAGTAGTTTTGTTTCACAACAAATTATTTGCTAAGTATTTTATTCATATTGCTAAGTATTTTTAGCGTCGTTGCTAAGTATTTTATTCATTTGCTAAGTATTTAATTTGTTTGCTAAGTTTTTAAATTAATTTTAAGTATTCAAATGCTAAGTATTTTATTGATTTGCTAAGTATTTTATTCATTTGCTAAGTATTTTATTTATTTGCTAAGTACTTTAATGTTTTGCCAAGTATTTAAATATATGCTAGGTTAATAAAAAAAATTAAACATTTCCATTAAAACTTTGCCCGTTTTGGATTTAAATTATTATTACCTTTTTTTACTACTCAGAATTTTGATTAAAATTCCTTGCTTAAAATTAAAAAATTAAGCATATCAGAACAAAAACTTATCAATAATGAAAAAACTTAGCATTTTAAAGTGAGGGTAGTCTGTTATGCTTATGATGATGTTAGTTGCGTCGGGTTAGTTAATGCTATTACTTATTAATAAAAGCTTGAA
Organism: Gordius sp. MW1; assembly: GCA_964036665.1. Taxonomy (NCBI): domain Eukaryota; kingdom Metazoa; phylum Nematomorpha; class Gordioida; order Gordea; family Gordiidae; genus Gordius; species Gordius sp. MW1. Next base: position 7,181,095 of record OZ038532.1, read on the forward strand.
ATACCGTGTCATAATTTAAAATAAATTTTACTTTGCATAAATCACTCGGTACTTATGGTTTAATTGATTATGATAAGAGACCGGAAGTCGAAATATTAAATCCTGTATAAAAAGTAACAAATTATTTTTTCAAAATTTTGTAGAAAAACTCTTGAGATGTTTTTATACCAATTTTATTCTGTTATAATATACATGTAATATATCTAGCCCCCCTCCCTTAAATGATAAAAAAATATTATATACAAAAACTCTTGAAAGTATTTATGTTCCATCCCCCCCCCCCTAATTGAACATAAAAATTTTCGCCCCCCCCCCCAATGTTTTAGGCTTGTTTAGAAACGATATTTCAAACTTTCATTAATAAGTAATAGCCATACAATACTCTAGCTAACCCGACGCAACTAACATCATCATAAGCATAACAGATAATACTGAGCAAATAATTTAAATACTCGGCACAACTTATTTAAATACTTAGCATTTGTATACTTAGCATATAATTTAAATACTTAGCATATAATTTAAATACTTAGCAAAAAATTAAAATACTTGGCAAATAAATAAAAAACTTAGCAAAACAATAAAATGCTTAGCAAAATTCATTTAAATACCTAGCAATTGAATAAAATACTTAGCATTTGAATATAAAACTTACAATTAATTAATTACTTAGCAAATGAATAAAATACTTAGCAACGACGCTAAAAATACTTAGCAATATGAATAAAATACTTAGCAAATAATTTGTTGTGAAATAAAACTACTATCAGTCACGCTACATTGCACACAAAAGGAATATGTTACAAAATGGTAGCAATTAAAAATAAAACACTCGATAGAGGTAGGTATGTATTAAATACCCAAATCGCAATTTTTTTATTAAAAATTAAAGAATAAAATTAAACTAAAATTATATTATATTTTTAGTTGAATTTGCCTTAATTTTAATTGGAATAAATATTAAAATTTCGATTAAATATTATATATGATCAAATTTAGCAGACAAAGTGCTAAAAGACCGTAGTTAAGTTGAAATTTTACAGTATACTTACGGTTGAATCTCCATTTTTAGTGAATATATGAGAAGCATTTGAAATTCCGAAATTATGGATATTTGATAGCGTGTACGAGAGGTACCAGTGTAACCTGTAGGTGACACCACTTTAAACGCGTATAATTTTTAAACTATTGGATAAAATATTAATTTTTAAATTGAATATGAAAGAGCACAATTAGGCGAATCAGCTGATATGTTTTATTCCCTTTCCTCTTCCTTATTTTATTAATTACACGCTATCAAAAATCCATAATTTCGGAATTTCGACTGCTTCTCATATATTCACTAAAAATGGAAACTCAACCGTAAGTAATCTTATTGTAATATCATTAAAATCTTGACACTTTCACAACTATTTTGATCTAATATTTAATGGTTTTTGGTTAATTAAAATGGGAATAATGTTGGTCCAAAGTTTGGTGTAACCTGTAGGTTACACTAGGCAGGTCCATATACGTAAGCTAATGTAAATGAATGATGCTACTTTTTATTATTTCTTTAATTAAATTTTTTATATAAAATCTTGTATAATCAAAGCAAAATTTTATAACAAATTAGAGATAAAGTGTATTATATATAGATTTTAATAGCCATCTTTACCTTTTTTATAATTAAATGCTACATTTTAATTCAAACACTTTATTTATAGTTTTTTGAAAATTTGTCTATTATTTAAGAAATTAAATATATTTTTTCATCTCTTTTTTTTAATTAGATCTTTGATAGATATAATAGAGGAGTTAGAGAGCCCCAATGTAGATATTGATGAAGTTATAAGCAAAATTTTATAACAAATTAGAGATAAAGTGTATTATATATAGATTTTAAAATAGCCATCTTTACCTTTTTTATAATTAAATGCTACATTTTAATTCTATAAACACTTGATTTATAGTTTTTTGAAAATTTGTCTATTATTCAAGAAATTAAATATATTTTTTCATCTATTTTTTTTTAATTAGATCTTTGATAGATATAATAGAGGAGTTAGACAGCCCCAATGTAGATATTGATGAAATTATAATTTTTCCCCCAGAGCAAGAAGGAGACACAGATGTGGAAAGTGGAGACAAAATGGATTTCGACCTTCAACATTTGCCCCGTTCTATGCTTAATTCTTGCATAGAGGTGGTCAGACATCATAGTAAATCAGAAAACGAATCATGCCCAAAATTTAATGAGACAATATAATGGTTACAGTTCAAAACGCCACACTCAATATCACGGAAAATTAAATCTCAAATGGGGAGGGAATTTGATGTGCATCTAATCCTAACCCTAGCCTAAAACGCTGACCTAAAACCTAACCTTGAACCTTAACCCTGTCCCTTAAAGTTTTATAGTGCAGCAATAATTGTTAAATGCATACGCATGCGCATTATTAAAATGCGCAGCTATCTGATTGGTCTGTTAAATGCATACTCATGCGCATTACAAGATCTTGAAACGGTTTCAAGATCTTGAAACCGTTTCAAGCTATTTGTATTTTGTCCCATGGTATTTTGGGAAAATACCTCAGAAAACGATTCATGCCCAAAATAATAGTGGACAAAATAAAACGGATATGCATGCATGCAGGTACATTTACGGTATTAACTTTTCCGACACTTTCATGGAGAGGGAATTTGATGTGCATCTAATCCTAACCCTAACCTAAAACGCTGACCTAAAACACTATCCTGAACCTTAACCCATTATAGATCTTGAAACGGTTTCAAAATCTTGAAACCGTTTTAAGCGCATGCGCATTGTTAAAATTCGCAGCTATCTGATTGGTCTGTTAAATGCATAAGCATGCGCATTATAGATTTTGAAACGGTTTCAAGATCTTGAAACCACTAGGATTTTGTCCTTTGGTATTTTGGGAAAATACCCAGAAAACATCCAAGATAAAAGCATGTTTAACTGGAAAGACAATGATGAAGACTTTAAGCCACATGGCTGTGGTGACGCTGAGGAAAATCTAGCTTTTGAACCCATCTACTTGGAAAACCCAGAAGATTACATGGAACAATTTCTTTCGAATGATGTAATTTTGTATGTGGTGAATATGAGTAATTTATATGCTTCGCATAACTACAACCTCAATTTAACTGTTAATGAATTTAAAGTCTATATCTCAATTCTTTATTTAACGGGCTACCTGTCTCCTAAAAATATCAAGATGTTTTGGGAGCTCAGAACGGACTGTTTTAACCAAATGGTATCTAATGGAATGCGTAGAAATCGCTTCCAAGAAATAACTAAATATTTACATTTGGCCGACAACAGCAAATTGGTAGAGGGTGACACTTTTTTTAAAGTTCGAGGGTATTTGGATCTTTTAGATGAACAATTTAAAAGCAACTTTAAACATTGTAGATCATCTCACATATCCATGGATGAGTGCATGGTTCCTTATTTCGGGCACCACAATGCGAAACAATTTATAATAGGCAAGCCTTTTCGTTTCGGGTATAAAATGTGGTGTGCGTCAACAAAAAGTGGCTACCTTGTCACATTTAAAGCTTACCAAGGAGCTAAATATTCCATACATCGTCAAAACGAAATAGGCTTAGGAGGAGCTGTAATATTGGACTTAGTAAATGAACTACCAGAATTCGGTCCTTACAATGTTTATTTCGATAATTTTTTTACAAGCCCTAATTTAATGAAATGTCTTTCTAAGATGAATATTGGCGGCACAGGAACTGTGCGGGTCAATCGTATAAAATGCCCGATTATCGATGTAAAATCAATGAAAAAGAAAGAACGAGGGTTTATATAAAAAAAAACACTTCAAATTTAATGGCTGTCAGATGGAATGATAATAATATTCTCACAATGTTATCAAATTGTCATGGGGTCAAGCCTATCACCTCTATTGGAAGAATCACGAAAGCGAAAAAAATAGAAAAAAAATTGTAATTCAATATCCTCATATGTTCAAAATGTATAATTGTTTTATGGGCGGTGTCGACCGCTTTGACCAAAATATGGATGCAACTAGAGTATCATTTCGCGGCAGAAAATGGTATTTTCCTATATTTGCATTTGGGCTGGATGCTGCATGTCAAAATGCATGGCATCTATATTGCAACAATAGGGAAAAAATTACATTATGTAATTTCAAAAGAGAGATAGTGCAAAATTATTTTAAAAAATACGGACAACCGCGTAAACGGACTTTAAACCCTAAATTAACTAATTTTAAGAATAATATAACTATACATCAAAAGGAACTAGAATTTTATGTGTATATTGTAAGGTAGGCCTTCACATACATTTTTGGTCTATATATCATAATAATTAACATATTTTATACTCATTGATTTGTTAGTTAATACATTTTTATGTATTTTTTAAAAAAAACTCATCTTTATTGCATACATAATTGTAAAATTTAATAAATTCTCTATACGTGAGAATATTTGTGCTGCCCAGTGTAACCTGTAGGTGACACCCCTTTTTTTCTCAAATTAAATAATTTTTTCGAAATTTTTCAATTGTTTAGCTTTATTTAGCATGTAAGAAAGCCCAGAAAAAAATTTCATAAAAATTTTTTCGGCCGAACTGGGTCTGGTACCTGTCGGGTTAATAGGTGAATTAAACTAACCTAAAGGTTTAGCTTAGGCTAGGTCAATAATCATTAACCTAAGCGTTTAGGTTAATTTTGCGCTCTGACCTAAGCTATAAGCTTCTAATTGACCTCGAGGTTTTTTGGTTAATTTTGACCTCTAACCTTGAGGCAGATTTTAGCGTTTCTAAAGACCTCAAGGTTTTTTGAGAAGCCTAACCTAACCTATTAGGTTAGGGCGACAAAACCAGAGGTTTTCCCATCACTAGTAAAATGTATGTATTGTATAAACAATCTAGAATGCTAAGGCAATGTTCTAGCAAAATTGTAAAGCAATCGGTCGACTTTCGGATAGCATCGCACACAAAGGAAGCGCGTTACATTATATTTATATGGATTAGCGAAGTGTCTTTACAATTCATGGCAACTGGATCAATGACCGATAAAAAATTTAATAAAGTTAAATTCATAGGCATAGTAAAGATTCAAATTGGCGGTTTGGTTAGCAAACAGGCGCGTAGCCAAGGGGCCAGAAACCCGGATGTTTCTGGCCCCTTGACCAAAATTTGGAATTTTTTTTGTTTAATAATTAGATTAAATGAGTTAAAATATTATAGTTTAGTTGCATAAAAGATTTTGAGACACTTATAAAAGTCTGGAAACATAATATATACATTTAATTTATAGAATTTAATTTTCAACTTGCACCCCAACATTATAATTTTCCACCATTGATTGTAAATTGTATGTATGAATGTATATGTCTGATTGCCGCGAAGAGTTGTAAATTATGAAGAATTCTATACAAAAATTTTTCCCCCTTAAAATACCAAACCCTGATATTTCTAGTAAGTGACTTAGGCTTTTATTTTATGATTATATAGTATTGATTTTTATCTTATATATTAAATGTTATAAATATTGTGATTACATTGCCAATTTTAAAATTTTAGAGGATTTAAATTTATCCAATGATGAAGATTCAATTGAAACACTCACACCTATTGTTTTAAACAATAATATTGATGAAAATGCCTCAACTATTCTAAAGTCAACTGGTAGATATAAAATTTTTGTCTTTTTTAGTTTATTTTTAGAGTTAATTAAAATTTGTAAAATGTTAATTTAATGGAAATAATTTAATCTTAGATATAAAATCATCAAACCAGCAGCCGTATGACATATCTTTGTATGTTAACACCATACAACAACAACATTATGAAGATAAGTTGGCAGAATTTGATAAAATTTATCAACCACCACTTTTATTCAATTTCCCTCGTGATAAAACAGCTAAAAAGCTAAAATTTAATTTCTCATGGTTTCATAAATGGAGCTGGCTCTCCTATTCTCCCCAAGAAAATGGTGCCTATTGTAAATTTTGTGTGTTCTTTGGACCAAGGTATGGTGGTAAAGGGGATCAAAAGTTAAAAGCCCTTGTCTCTCAACCATACAATAGGTGGACCGATGCCGCTAAAAGTTTTAACGCCCATCAAAGCAATTTATACCATAAAAATGCACTCCAAACACATCAGTCATTAACATTAATAAAAGAAGGGAAAAAATCACAAATAATTGAACAAATAGACACACAGAGAGTGTTGCAGGCCAAACAAAATCGTCGGAAGATTGCCCCGATAATTGATGCTATATTGACTTTGGGCATTCAAGGCCTATCATTGCGAGGCCATAAAGATTCAGGGCCTATAAGCCTGGATATAGATGAGAATAATGATGGGAATCTACGGGCTCTACTAAGACACAGGGCTATTGGGGATCAAAATCTTTTTGATTCCCTCAAAAGTTCCCCCAAAAATGCCAATTATTTGAGTCCTCATTTTCAAAATGAAGTCATCAACGTTTGTAATGAAATTATCTTAGAAAAATTGGTAATTTGCATTAATAAATCCCCCTTTTTTTCCATACTCTCTGACGAATCCACCGACATAGCGGGAATACAACAAATGTCGCTGTGTGTTCGCTATCTGGACACTGATTCGGTCACGATAAAAGAGGATTTTTTGCAGTTTGTGCCGGTCCAAGACACAACTGGAAAAGGAATATCTGACATTATTATTCAAAGCCTCAAGGATATGAAGATCAACATAAATTTGTTAAGAGGTCAGGGCTATGATGGTGCCCGAAATATGAGTGGGAAATTTAATGGCGTTCAAGCCAATATTATTAAATCTTATCCAACAGCACTATATGTTCATTGTGCATCTCATGCATTAAATTTGGCACTTACAGACGCCTCAACTTTACCTTCTATTAGAAATTGCATGGGTATATTATATTTGATTAAAAATTAATCTTTTATTCTAAATAATAATATAGGCATAGTATCAAAGGTCTATGACCTTTTTAAATACCCCAAAAGGCAAGAAGTTTTGTTGGAAATGCTATCGAACGTGGAAAATAACTCGAATGTCAAAAAGCTTAAACAAGTGTGTTTGACACGATGGGCTTCTAGACACGAAGCAATTTCTACTCATATACAACTTCAAGACGCCATATATCCAGCTTTGGAAAAAATCTCTATGTGGTATGATCACGAGGTTGCAACAGAAGCTGCAACCTTATTAAGTTCTCTTCGGCAATCAGAATATTTAATTTCGCTTTTATGTCTTAATAAATTATTCACTTATACATCTATACTCTGCAATCAATTGCAGAAAAAGGACCTTGACCTTCAGCAGGTTATTCAACTGGCAGAAAATGTTGTCATTCAGATCAAATTTATTAGAAACAATGTTGACAAAGAGTTTCGTCAAATTTTTCTAAAAGCTGAAGCGAAAGCAAAATTATATGAGTTTGATCTGAAAAAACCTCGAGTTGCTAATAAGCAAACTTACCGCAGTAATATTCCAACTCAATCTATTGAGGAATATTTTAAAATAACAATATATATACCCTTGCTTGACTCTTTTATAGTTCAGCTAAATGAACGGTTTTTAGATAAAAAACAAATTTTAGCTAACTTTCAAATCCTCTTTCCACAAAATCCAATCATTTTACCTGAAACACAAAATAAAATAAATTCTTTAGCAGAATTTTATTCGAGTGATTTGATTGGAACATGCGATAATTTAAAAGCAGAATTTGATTTGTGGTACATCGCGTTGTCCCAAACGCCAGAGGCATCTCGTCCCAAAAATGCCCTGAACGCACTCTCTACATTTAAGACTATATTAAATTCATTACCAAATGTTACCACACTTTTATACATACTGGCTTGTCTCCCTATAACTACATGCACTAATGAGCGAAGTTTTTCGACGCTCAGAAGGTTGAAAACGTATTTAAGAAATACCATGGCCACAAATCGATTAAATGGATTAGCTTTGTTAACAATTCATCGGGAATTAGCTCCCACTTCAGATGCGATTCTTGATAAAATATCGCAGGGTAAAAGAAAAATAAACATCATTTTATAGACCCATAACATGGACATCGCGATGTACCTTCAGTTTGAATTGATTCATTAATAAAATTGGGCTAGGAAATTCCTTTCTGTTTCAGGTAAAATTGAATTTTGTATAAAGAGTATTTGAAAATTAGCTAAAACTTGTTTTTTTTCTAAACACCGTCCATTTAGCTGTAATCCAAAAAATGTCAAGTAAACAGATTGAGTGACTGTATAATTTTGCTTTGGTTTCCGCCATTTTTTAATTTAACCTAAATGATAATATTTTCTGCCAGTTGAATAAATGCATGAGGTCGATGTCCTTTTTAAGGTATAAAAGCGATAGTAAAAGCTCTGATTAATGAAGAAAAGGGTTTTCCAAAGCTGGTTATATGGCCCCTTGAATTCTCGCATATATTGTACGCGAAGTTTATTTTTGTTATATTAAAAAATAAAAGTGTCGAAAATTTTTTTGAATTTTTCTGGCCCCTTGAGAAAATCCTGGCTACGCGCCTGTTAGCAAATGTTATTTCGAAATATTTTATTTAATTTCGTCAATTTATAAGAGTTAGAACTACACTCAAAGCATTAGATCTTTAATCTGAACCTGTTTTAAGTAGTTAGGGTAACCCGGCGTTCGTGATGACGCGCGAAGCGAAAAAAAGCGAAGTTAATTTTTTGGCTAATTTATCATACTTTTCATTATTTTTCTTAATATCTTATATTCATCGTGAATTTCATCAAATATCACGCAAATAACAATTGTAAATGTGAGGTGTTTATAGTGAAATTGCAGACAATTATTTTCGCCTGCAGTAAAAAGCTAACGAAAATTAAGATACAAATCATTTTGTACTTTACGCGCAATGGTTAACTAACTTAATTCTTTTTTTATTGAGTGCCACCATTTTTTCACCATTATTTGCAATATACATGTTAGCCATGGATTTCTTTCATATATTCTGGAAGAGAGGGGGCAACATTATTACAAAGAAACGTTGAATAACTTAGACAGGTGACAATCAAGATCTTGACACAAGACGCCATGATTATTTATTGTCACTCAAATTGGAACACATTTTTTAATGTCACCTTTACACTTAACTTAATCTCTTGAACCCAAGCGATAATAATTTTTACTATAACTAATCAATTACCCGCTCACGTTTGTCAGAGTAGCGTATTTCATGTCCCTAACTTTATTCTACACATAAAGACTGTTTCATTACTCATGGTCACTCTTCTGCCCTATGTATTTTCCCAGGAAAGATCTTATCCCACCACGCCTCCGTAGTAGAGGATGTGCCTCATAATTTCCCTTTCTCATCCAATCTAGGTCTTTCCACCTTAGAGAATCCAATATGCACCAGTCCATTGAACTATTCTTGGAGTGATTAAATATTATCCATGACCTTTTAACCATTTCAAGAATTTCTAGAAGTGCCAGACCTGCTACTCTACTATTTTTGATAAATATTAATCATCCATTAAAAATCCGTACAAACCTTTTTTGACTTACCTTTTACACACTCATCCAAAGCACCCCACAAAATAAACCACCTCCAATTTCCCCCACTGTTAAGCATAGATCTAAACAAGTTTCCAATAATTAATAACGTTAATCCAAAAAGTGCCCTACGATTAATTCACGCAAATCAATAGCTCCCCTGTTCCCTTGATTCATACCACTTAAATCCAAACATCCCCTAACCTCTTTTTACCTTCGCTTCTTATATAAAACTCGACACTATCGAAATTCGTGAAGCCATCATTTCTTTCATCTTAGACTCTGCAGCCGGTTCGATGGTCTTCGCCTATACAAGGCTTAATTGACCTCCAAAAGGTAAACGCAACTACCTTACTATGCAACTTAATTATTATTAACGGAAAAATTCCAAGCGTAATAATCCCTATTTTGTTTGGCACTAAACATATCGCTATCAAATAGCCTGATAAATCTGTAAGGCCCATTGCTATAGGCAACGGCGACGCCTTATATCGAAACTCATTGGCAAAATTATTAAACCTAGTTTAAGTGATAATTTAATTTCTCATCAATTGGGATTCAGGGAAAAGGCGGTTGTGAGCAGAGACCAGATTTGCCAGGCCCGCTGCCCGCCCTGCCCACGGGTCGGGCCGGGCAACTGTCATAAATTTTAACTTTTGGGCGGGCCCGGGCGGGCACCATAACAAGATTCGGGCAATTCGGGCTCAATTTTGTCTTTAAATAATGTATTATATTGTTTTTGTGTATAATTGATTTCATAATGTTTGTTAATCCTAGTTTTCATTTTAAACAAAAATCAAAAATTAAGATAAAATTTTTAAAAAACATAACGATAATAGTGCTAAAAATTTTAAAACACACCATTTCGGGCCGGGCAGCTCGAATAATTCGGGCATTGCCGGGCGGACACATAGAAGGGTTCGGGCGGGCAGATTAATTATAAAATCGGGCCGGGTTCGGTCAGAAAAATTCTAACAGATTTGATTTCTGGTTGTGAGGTCGCTAGCCACGTTGCATAAATAAGCCTGCAACAAATCCCTTCCAATCACTGCATGGTTAAATTGGACTTTGCCAATGACTTTAACAACTTTCGCAAAGAGACGGTGAAACATGTTCCTTAACGCATACCCTGAATTTTCGAGTTATAGTATATTTAGTTAGGGTTATATAACCCAGGCGCGTGGCCAGGATTTTCTCGAGGGGAGGGGGAAACTGGCAAAAAAATGTTTACAACGCGTTTTATCAAAAATTAGATTAGATGTACATATTATATTTCTACATTTTTATACGTGCCTTAAAGCTTTGATGTAACTAAAATGTAATATTTTAACCCATTTAATTTAGTTATTAAAACGGGCCCCTTATTTACGCCACTGATATAACAAGACTTAAGTTTGGAAAATTCTTTATCGAGTTCGCTGAAGGGCCTAGCCATAAATAATTTGGTTCAATTACTTTCTACTCAATGCGCCCTAACATTAAATGTTATTCTTTTTGCTATCTCATGTGAAAAATTTCCAAGGTCAATTCACGTCCTTGAATCCGCTTTAAAGCTCTAATTGAAATTCTCCAAATGCGAGATAGTCCAGTGTTCGGACACCAAAAATTTCAAATTTTTAAACTCTTTCTAAAAACTTAAATGAATAATCTAACCCACCTGGGTGCTCCTTTAGGTGGCTAAGCTGCCTTTAATTTTTCCTTGAAAAATCACTATCCGTTCTAAAATGAAACTCCTGAAAAATCCCTAAGACCATGCCCTTTTTATAATTAAAATCTATTTTAATATATCTAAAAAACCAGCACTAATTCCGTTCCTCGACTGCGCTTCTGCTACCCGAAATTCTAAAGAGCTACGATATCATGAGGAGCTCTTTGAAAACAATTCTAAATTTTAAAATTTGACTCTTTTTCCTGGCTTCAATTCGCACTACCCTCTAAAGCCAGCTGTTTAAGTATACGCCCAGAAGCATCAATCTCATTATCATCTTTTGTCACTTCCTTTTAAATCCGTCAATAACCTCCCATCCATGGGGCTCTCTCTAAACGTCTGGTAAGAGCCTCAAGACGAAAAGATGGAATGCTGACCTCGTGTCGCGCTCCGCTGATAACCTCGTATCGAGCTGCGATGCCCGCCATCGCTGCTAATTTTTTGATGTGAAAAGGTAGGTTTAATTAAGAATATCAGCACCAAGCTAGTCTTTATAAATGTACGTTTTTAATTTTGCGTATAAATGATTAGAAATATTGTTTAAAAAAGTTGATAAATTTGACAAAATAAAAATATGTTTTAATTCTAATCAAGATTTAAACGGCATATCGATATTTTTATTTATTACCGAGAGATAGTAAAAGAGGATGAGTTCGCCTAACAATAAACTTTAACGAAGAGTGTAATTCAAAAGTAATGGCACATAAATCACCATATATTTGTTTTGAGCCTTAAGGAATGTGACCTAAAACTGAAACAATTCTCGGAAGGATCATCTTGCCAAATATAATATCCCCTTTTAATAAATTATAATATTAGTCTTAATATAGTGTTTTCTATAAATCAGGCACACCTAGCATGGCTCGATAATGCTAAAAATGTCTAAACAAGAGGGTTGAGTATTTTTATTACTTACACTAGAATAATCCCTGACAAAATTTAATTGAGATAACGATTTGCCTTGACCTATTTCCATGGTAAAACATCCCCCGAGGCATTAGCGGAAAAAATATAATTACCGTTTATTTTGGTAAAACGCACTTTAACAACTCGTTGCGGAGTATAACTATAAAAAAGGATCGCACATTTTTATTTTGCAATATTATGTCTGTTCCTGTCATATTAGCTGTATGTACCTTTTACGGAGCTCTGCGAGGGAATATATATCTGAAACAATACGTAAGTTCGCTAATTTTACATTGGATTTTTCCTATTAATCTAGAAGAAATTTTTTAATTATTATGAATTATCAATATTTAAAGGTTGGTTGGGATTTTAAGTATAATGAACTAACGATTATAATGTTTTATGGGCGTAACCAAAGGAGGGTAGGTAGGGGCAGTTGCCCCCCTCTAATTCCAAAAATCAGTTTAAATTTATTAAAATTATGGCTAAGATTTCAAATAAATATCATTTTGCCCCTCATTATTGCCCCCCTCTAATTCCAATGCTGGCTACGCCCATGTATAAAACTACTATTTTTTAAATCCTAAAAATAGTTTAAAAAAGGGATAGAATTTGTAAGGATTCATTATTATATCTTATTAAGCCATAGAATTAGCTAAGCCCGGTTACATTTTTTCAAACATTTTGCATAATTTCAAGAAAGCTCGCCATTAGCACAGCCAATCATTAGCTTAACTTAAAATGCTAATGCTCTTTAAGTTTTCTTTATAAAAACACATATTATGCATCGTAACGTGCTTTAATTTATGGTGAATTTTTGCTGATTATTTCACATGATAGATATTAATACCTTTATGTCGGATTTCCACATCCATTATGATGATCCTATTGTATTTTTTAACTTTTTACAGATTATTTCTAATTAACAGTTCTTATCAATAAAATACCCTCTAAAAAGTCATTAGCAATTAAATAAAAAAATTTAAATTTTGCCCCCTCCCCCCCCCCTAATCCAGAACCTGGCTACGCCCATGAAGATACCATTAAAAATATCGCCTAAAATATTTAGGTATATATCTACATACAACTAACTGTTTAATTTAGAATGTATTGTTATAACGAGAAAGGTAAGAGCAATTGAAATAATGCTTAAAAGTTCTTACTATCTGCATTCATTTATGGGCGTAGTCACGACTCTGGAGTGAGCTCTCAATAATTAAATTTTTAGGTCCGAGTCTGACGTTTTCCTTAGCCCGACCCTAGCCCGCCCGATTTTTTAAATAATAATTTTAGGCAAATTTACGTTATTTTTTAACATATAATTTTATAAAATAAATATTATTATTATTTTTCTTATTTAAAACAAGGATAAGTTTGGAATAACGACTCAAATTTCTCTTGCTACAATTTATTCATAATATAAAAGTAAATTTTAATTAACACTTTAAAATAAATACGCCTTTTGGAATATTTACTTGTTTTATTCTTAAAGTTTCTACTTATAAATTTTGCAACATCGAAAAATTATTATAACAGACAGGGCACACAGATATTTATTTTAAAACGAGTTGGGTTTCCGAGATGCACCGCCTAGGTGTCAGATGGGACTCAATCTTAGCTTGCCGATTTAGCTAAGCTCTTGAATGTCAGCGGGGCATATACATACATACATACATACTCTCCCGATCTTGTAGTCAGTGCAGAGAATAGGAAGACAGCCAAATATTCTTCCCTCGCGGACAAAATATTCATTCCCTTAGTGGCAACCTCAATTGGCAATTTAGGCGCTGAAGCTCTCGCTCTCCTGAAACAAATTGGAAAAGCGATCTCCAGCGTCTCTTTAGATTTGAAAGAGTACTTTTATATCAGGCAAAAGATCACAATGGAAATTGTTAAATCCAACACGATTTCCAGACACGGATCAATGCCATCCGTTTAGTTTTTTTAATCGTGTGTATGTAATTTTTTGTATACCATTTAATAAACATTTAAGTTATTTAAAAATTTTAAAACAATGATTAAAAATCAACTAATTTCATTAGGAAAAAATTTTCTGTTTGACTTGGAAAACGAGGGGAGGGGGATTAATTTGGGGTAAGGGCCTTTTATTCCTCACATTCGTAACATTTAAAATACGTGTTTTAATTTATTTCACACTTCGTTCGTTATGTGAAATTTATTTTTACAAGTGGTAAGGTTGGAATGCCCCCGTGGCTCTAAAATATACTTTCCCAGTCCCCGATTTATTTTCCAATCCAACCTGTTTAAATTATTTATTATAACAGAATGATTATTTTATAACAATTTATTATACTATTTTAACAAAAGTAAATATATGATAATATATCTAATAATATGAGAATACTGTAATATTATTTAAATACCTAAAATTAAATGCTCATTATATTCAAATTACTAATACAAAATTGTATGTTAAAAATTTTAATTACCTGCTCATTTTGAAACAATTGCTCGATTTTTAATCATTTTTTCGGTATTTTCTAATTTTTACCAAGTCTTTTTGATTCGTTTTATATGTACTTGAGTAAATTTAAAATATTGAAAACATTACTTTTAAAATATAGGCTCTACAACTACAATGGGATTTTTTACTGAGCACATCAATTAATTACTGAGAATTTTAAAAAATTTTACTGAGCCAAAATATAACATCCATTGAATATTTCACAATATTTACACCAAGTGAATATGGTTACCAGCCTAACTAATCTATTTTATGAATTTTTTTAATGACTAGTCTAATGGGGTGGACGTAAAAGGTCTTATATCTGGCATAAAAAATCCTGGGAAGCACGGATTTCACGTTCATGAAAATCCCTTTGTTAACAATAGTAAGAAAAATTTATATTTAATATCAAATTTTTGGTTAAAATTTTTGTAGACCTATATACTACATTTTTATTTTTAAATTTAAAAATCTATAAATTTAATTCCGATATGCGCTACCATGAATTAACAATTATTATTAGATGTTATTCATATTTGCAAAAAATAAATTTAATTTTGTTAGAAGAGACGTCATGTTGAAATATTTGTCATTTTCAATTTATTTACACTAATTTAATATATACAAGTAAATTTAATAATGATTTTGTTTTATTAAAACCCACTTCCTATTAATTATAACGGATAAGAGATATATTAAAACTATTTAAGATTGCACAACCGCTGGGCCTCATTACAATCCCTCTAAACATATCCATGGTTCTCCAGCTTCAACAATAAGGTAAATATATAGTAATTAGTTATTTTGCTAAATTTTACGTTAAAAAACTAGGGAAGTTAGACAAAACTTAAAAGAATAAAATTATATATATAAATTTATCTAATTTTATTAATCAATAACAACAATTTTAGGCACGCAGGAGATTTGGGGAATATACAATCTGGATCTTCTGGCCAGGCTATCATTGATATATGGGATCCAGTTATTCAACTATCTGGACCATACAATATTATTGGGAGATCTTTAGTGGTAAACTAAGAGATATATATGTTTGTTAATAAGTTCATCCCAACTAGGAGGATAATTTTTTGATAAAATTCAGGACAAAAAAATGATTGAGGGACTTTTAATTATTCTAAATTAGATATTGAAAATTGAGATTTTATTTTATTTTTAGCCATAATCAGAAATTATTGTTTTATACCTATCGTTGAAAAATTACGATGCATTCGACCAAAGATTAACTGACAAAATATCTATGAATGTCTATGAATGTCTATGAATACGAAAATGCTCCTTGAGAGGGGTTTACAGAGACGAAACGTTAGGGTTAGTGTTTTAGGTTGGGGTTTTAGGTTAGGGTTAGGGTTAGAATTAGATGCACACATTTCAATCGACAAATGCATTTTCGTAGACATTCGTAGACATTTATTTGTTTTTTGCTTTTTGGTCAAATGCAACTGAATCGTTACCTTAAAAAAGTGTTGAGGTTAAAATTATAAACAAAAGCATATTGTCGTTAATTTCATGAAGCGACTTTGATTAAAGCGTTTATTATACAAAATTTTGAGATATACACTCTTGAAAAGTATATCAATTTTATTGCTAACGATAAATTACAAAAAAACAAAACAATTAACTCTTTATTCAGGTTCACGAAAATGTGGATGATTTGGGACAAGGTCATAATGAAGAAAGTTTAAGAACTGGAAATGCAGGAAGCAGGCTTGATTGTTGCATTATTAAGACTACTCAATCAACACCCTACGTTTAAAGAAATAATCATTGGGGAAGAAAAATACCCCCCCCCCCCCCAATACCCCAAGTTATTTAAGTTTTTAGCCCCTTTCCTAATCCAAATCTTACTTATATATTAGTAAGATAATTCGCTTTATGTCGAACTACAATTTATAGTAATATATAGCCATTTTTATTGCATTCGAGCGAAATCTTAAAAGGAGTACAACAATGCTTTTACCAAATAACTAATATAATCGGTCCTTCGGACCTCGCTAGCGCCCCCGGGCGTGGTCTTCATTTTGTGGAGGAACTTAGGCTTTTATAAACTTCATAGATAAGCAGTTAATATGTTATGGAATATAAGCAAGGGTAAAAGGCGGTCTATAGTCGGGCCTTGAAAAGATTTTGACCTCTGGGGGGGGGGCTTACACAGATTGAATTTCAGCGGCCATTAACTATTTTTGACAACGATTTAGGCAGAATTGTAGTTTTCCAATATAAATAAAAGTTGGACGAGACGAAAGCAGGACAACGCAGGACAGTATATATTTAGTCGAAAGCAAGCTTATTGTATCTCTGATGTCTATGTTCCCAAAGCAATTTTAAAATGCCCTTTTACAGATATTTTCTTCTAATGGTCTAATTCACAGCTTTGGGATTTTCATCCGTGCCCGGCTGGAGTGCAATATTTTATATTTTTTAAATTTTTTTAAGCTAGAACCAGTCTTAAGTTATTTATATTTAGCTTAAACGACCTCGTCCCGACACTTTTTTGAATTTCAAACAAAATCAAATTTTAAAATAAAAATCATAAATTTAATTGCTTTGTTTATGAAAATGCGCAAAAAAATTGGTGAAGAACCTAATTTATTATGTTATTTAAAAATAAATCAAACTCTATTATTAAAAATCTTATAGCCGATAAAAATAAATGAACATTTAATAATATTTAGCTTTATTAGTGTTTCATTATTTTCAAATATTAAAATAAAATTAGCAAATATAAATTTAACCAAAATTTTGGCCTCTGGCCAGGGTCAATTTTATAGAAGTAAGCAACGGTCATCATAATTTGTAATCATTATTTAGCAATTATCTGATATATGGCAACAACCTAGACAAGTTGCCCTAAGAAATTTATGTATAAAGCTAATCAGTCGGGCACAAGAACAATAATGAATATTGGGCTCGGGCGAGATCGAAAAAATTAAAGCCAACCAGCGGCCATAAGCTAGTCTATTGCAAAAACGAAATAAAAGTCTTTTACAAATGCATAAGTCCACAACCATTAAAATCTACAAGGCAATTATGCAAAAATTACAAGTTGGAGAACGGACAACGGATGGACGGACGGAGAATGAAAAGCGAGCCCACAATTGCATAGCAATTAGTATATTATTTAAATGGTATGTGTAAAAAGGGGCTAGGTTAGAAAAATTTTATGGGTTGAGGAGAAAGTTCGGTAGGGTGCAACACATGTTGCATTATTTTATCGACTTTTTGCTTCTGATGAATTATATAATATTCATTAAGTAGAACTCTTTCCCCTCTACAAAACTGTGCCAATCATGATTTTAAGAAATTTAGTTTTTATAACTTTCGCGACGTCAAAATGGAGTATCCAAACGGTAAAAATCATCATTTTTGACACCTGCTATTCTTCGCTTTTCATCGTGGTCAAAACGCTGGCGAAACAGCCCGAGACATTTGTAAAGCATACGGAGAAGGTGTCATAGTTGGTCTACAGCACAAAAATGGTTCGCAAAATTAAAAAATGGCGATTTTGACATCGCTGACAAGCCCCGTAGCGGAAGACCCTCGGAATTCGACGAATAGTGTCTCAGAGCACTTTTTAAGGAGGACGGTCGCCAAACAAGTCGTGAATTGGCGGAAATAATGAAGTTCGATCAGAAAACCATCCTAAATCATCTTCATTCGATGAGATTTGCCAAAAAATTGGGATCTTGGATCCCTCATGAGCTTAAAAGCCACAAAGAAAATCGCCTTCAAATTGCTTCTCAACATTTCGCCCGTCATCAAGCAACCCGCGGTCATAAACAGCGCCTTTTGTACCGAATCGTCACGGGAGATGAGAAATGGTGTTTGTACGTAAATTTGAAGCAAAGAAAGGAGTGGGTGGCTCCTGGGGCGACTCCAAAGCAGAGGGTCAAGCCTGACCTCCTTCCAAAAAAGACCATGATCTGCGTTTGGTGGGACTGGGAGGGCATTCTGCATCAAGAAATTCTGGAAAGAAATGCCACGGTCAACAAGGAGCTCTATATTCCCAGCTACACCGCGTGAATGAGGCTATTCGACTCAAAAGACCCCATCGACAAGGCCAGACCATACTCCTTCACGAAAACGCAAGGCCCCATGTTGCTCAAGTCGTAAAAGCCGCACTCCAAGAGCTCGAATGGGGGTCCTTCAGCATCCACCATATTCTCCGGACCTTGCACCGACGGATTACCATCTTTCCGCTCTCTCTCGAACCATATGAGGGGCATTACCTTGGACAATGTAGAGGGCCTTAAAAACTGGCTCAACAACTTCTTCGATGACCGGTCGATTTTTGGCGTAATGGCATCGAAAAATTGGTCAAAAGGTGGGAGGAGGTCGTAAACAGTAACGGCGAATATATTATTGAATAAGTTATTGTTATAACAATAAATAATCGTTAAATAAAAGACTTTGATAAAAACTCTACGAACTTTTTCCTCAACCTTACTTTTTGCAATATATGTTCCTCCAATTGGTTAATTTAAGCTTATATACAATAGTGACGGAGGCAGGACTATTTAATAAAATTGCATAGCAATTAAAAGGAAATTTGTGTAAAAAATTTTCGATTAAACAAAAACCAATTAAAATTATATAAATTCAATATCTACGATGGGTTTTTGGTGAAAAATCTATTAATAATATCTTCAGGGACGCTAATTGCAAAGAGTTTCTTCAAATTTTTCTGTTTGCGTTGATTAGGGCCATTGTACGACCTAATCACTTACATAAACCTTTTAGGCTTGATTATTTGCCCACCAGTACCAAAAATTGTGCCGCCCCAGGACCGTAAAATGAAATTAAAAGCCAAAGTTGGCCCCGCTGATTTTTTGCATTTTGCTTCAGGATTGAACTTAAAGAATTTTCGCCCCCCCCCCTTTAACCCAAAACCTGGCCTTCACCATGCACGCTCAGTTTCTAAAGAAATTAGTTTTGAAGTATGTTTAAAAATGGAACATGCATGAATGAAATGTGCAAAACTTTTTTTAAAATTATAATTTACATTAAGTATTAATTTTTTTCCTATAGCTGTTTGTCACACTTAGTGGTTAGCTTTCTTCATAATTCCTGCACTTAAACAAGCTTCGCTTTAGCTCGTACCTTTTAAAGTCCATATCTGTTTTATGTTTCCATGATAGTTGAGGCGTCCCTCTCTTTCGCTTACCTTCGACTAGCACTTTCTTGATACGTTTTGCCAGGTGACTTTCCTGCCGCCTCTCCAAATGGCCATACCATATCAAACTTCTAACGAGCAACTTTTCTGATCGAAATTACATTTAGTTTTTTCTTGATTCCTTATATGGGCCTTTTTACTTATCCCCAAGATCCATCTTAACATTCGCATCTCCATTGTAGCCAAGCTTTCCTCTTCTTTTGCCTTAATTGCCCAAATTTCAGCTCCATACAATACCGTGGGTACAATAACGGTGTTATATAATCGACCTTTCAATATTCAACTCCCTGAGTTTCAGTCAGCCGGCTTAATTTCGCTTTCCACCCCCCCCATCACATTGTACTTTAGAACCAAGATATTTGAAATCCTTCCTACTTCTTACCAGTCATCGATTTGCAGGTGTGTTTATTAGTATTCACTACCCGACTCCAAGCATACATATTGAGCTTTATCTAGGTTGACCCTAAGGCCTTTGCTTTCAATTCGATCCATCCACACTTATACCTGCTCTGCTAATTTCGCCTGCGCACAGCACTATATCATCCGCAAAGAGGATTGCCCAAGGTGATTCACGTTTCAGGTCCTTAATTATCGAATTTATTATAGTTATAAAGAGTAATGGACATAGTGCCGATCTTGATTCACACCGACATTTAGACTGACTACCTTCGATGTACTACTGGATGTCCGTACTTTGGTTTTTGCATTTCTATACATATCCTTTATTACCTTTATATAAGCGTCGGGTGCACCATTGGAACTCAGGCTATACCATATCAACTGCAGTGGCACTTTATCGAAAGCTTTCTCTATATTGGTGAAACACATTAGAAGATCCTTCTGTTTCCTTATTAATTCCATAGGTCGCCTGAGACCATGTATCGCATTTGAAGTTGACTTTTCAGGCATGAACCCAAATTGTCGTTCATCTATTGATATTCTTTTTTAAAGTCTAGCTTCTATAACCTTTTCCCACACCTTCATTACGTGACTCGTTAACTTTATACCCCGATTGTTATTGCATTCTTGTACACCTCCCTTTATTTTATAGATTGGTATAACATACTTTCCCTCCACTTATCAGGCACATACCACTTGCAAGTATTTTGTTAAATAGCTTTGCAAGTAGATGTACAGCTAAGGGTCCTAGCATTTAGAAACCTTCCACAGGTATATTATCAGGTCCCACCGCTTAACCCATGGTCATCTTTTTAAACACCTGGTCAACCTCTTCTTCTGTCACTTTTACTCTGGCGCATATTCATAATTCTTATTTTCGCAGTGGTCCAAAAACTTATTTTCACCGTTTAATAATTCTATATTAATTGCTATGCAATTTATGGGCTCGTTTTTTGTTGTCCGTCCGTTGTCCGTCCGTCCCTATCTATTTGCATTGGGTATATTAGGTTATCGATTTTTTAAATTAATGCATGAGAAAGAGGTGCCCCACCCCTCATCTCTATCTCCCTCGCTTTCGGGCGGGGTCGGGTTTCAATTGCTATGTTAAATTAATGCATAAGTATATCTAATCGTTTTTGAATTGGGTAACATTGATATTAATTGCTATAATTACCCTATGCCCTCCACTACAAGGGCCTATGCCTCTACTGATATGGGTCCCTGTGCCCCTACAAAAGCCTATGCCTCTATTAATGTGGGTTCGAACCCCGGCGAACGTTCTGAATTGCTGGTTCGATTCCCGGAGAGGGCAATTTTTTTTTTATTTTTTAAATTAAATTAATATATTTTTCCTGTTACTACCATTGATAATATGACTTTTTGGCCGTCCGCTTGTTCTAATATTGTTTCATTTTATTATATAATAAACATAAATAAAAGTTGTTTACTTTTAATTGCTATGCAATTTAACTAGTTTTTGGGTTAGAATCCCGGAGTTTTTTTGACTCTTATGATTGTTCTTGTTACTATCATTGATAATAAGATTTTTTGGCCGTCCACTGGCTGCTAACCAATGAAAAAAATGACCATTGGCCAAAATGTGAATCCGAGTTTATTTTTTCGTTTTTTTTGACTATTATGATTGTTCCTGTTACTACCATTGCTATTATGACTTTTTGGCCGTCCGCTGGCTCCTGACCGATGGAAAAAATGACCATTGGCCAAAATGTGAATCGAAATTATTTTTTTCGTTTTTTTTTTGACTATTATGATTGTTCCTGTTCCTACTATTGCTATTATGACTTTTTGGCCGTCCGCTGGCTGCTGACCAATGGAATAAAATGACCATTGGCCAAAATGTGATTCGAAAATTTTTTTTTCGTTTTTTTTGACTATTATGAATTTATATCCACCTTTCCCGTGTCCTGGGTGCTGACCAATGGAAAAAAATGACCATTGGCCAAAATGTGATTCGAAAATTTTTTTTTTCGTTTTTTTACTCCTATGAATTTATATCCATTTTTACCGTGTGCTGGCTGCTGACCAATGGAAAAAAATGACCATTGGCCAAAGTGAGCATCAAATTTTTTTTTCCGTTTTTTTGGCTATCATTGACTTATAGAGTATCTGTTTGTACTGACCAATGGAGAAAAAATGACCATTCGCCAAATTTTTGATTTTTTTAATTAGTTCAAATTCAACAAAAATTTCTCCCAACAATTCTGCAAATTCTTAACATTGTGATGTTTTATAATATAATGTTTGTTAGACCCATAATCACTAAAGGCCGTAAAAACTAATGTAATACGCAACTAGATGCAAACACTAAATCTAACCCTAACCCTTGCCTATATTACATTTTGCCTATAAATGGAAAATTTGTATAAATAATTAATTAATCATTAGGCATTTAATACCCCCCTATAGGCATTCTCGCCCCTTCCCACCTTTATCGCCCATAAATTGCATAGCAAATATGATACATTTATACGAAGTAAAGATGAGTCGTCCCCCCTTCCCTTCCCCCCTTCCCTTCCCCCCTTCCCTTCTCCCCTCCCCTTCTCCCCTCCCCCTTCTCACGAGGGCCGAAGGCCCGAGTTTAGTATACTTCCCAATGATCTATGATTTGATGGTCCAGTGTTAGAGTGATTCCGTCCTTGTCTTTTATGGTTTTTACGTTTACCACATATTTAAGTTCTTTGCCCTGGTCTTTGCGATTTTGTAGATCATTCTTTCCCCTTCTTTACTAGTTAACTTGGAGTCCAAATACTCAGCCTTGGCCAAACATCGCTTAGCCTAATTTTTAGCCTTCACATATGTCAATCTTGTTTCTTCGTTTCTGTTGCTTGACCATAATTTGTTAAGCTTTTTTCAACTTGACTAGGCGTTGCACGTCTTCGTTCCGCCACCGTGTCTCCATATCTTTTTGTATATATCTTCACCTAAAACACATCTCGTTATTGATCGTACAGTGTTAGGTTATTCCATATATCGTTAGCATTCTGTCGATCATCTATTTTCAGCCGTTCAATTACTCGATCATTGTAAACATCTTTTATATTTGGTAACCAGGTTTATTTGATTTTCCCATTTAATTTCTTCGGCTTTTGTGTTTTCGCCCTGGAGATGACATAGTCCATCAACAAGTCTATGCTGGGCTGCATTAGCCTAGCCTGGTATAATCTTACAATCGCCTACATTTTTTAATTCTTTTCTTATATTAAGAGGAGTCGATCTGCGAAGACCGATTCCCACTTTTATACCATATTAGGTGATTTACATTCTTTTTGAAGAAGCCCCAGCTATTTTCAATATTTTGTCGCCTTCATCGTTTCTTGCTCTATATCCATTTCCGCCATGGTATCGTTCAAATCAATCTCTTGATTTGCCTACGTGGCCTTTCATATTCGCTCCAATTACAACTATCTCGGCTCTGGGTTTCATGCGCAGCGTTTCATCTAATTCTTCCAGAAAGTCATCATTTCTTCATCTGTGCATCCTTTTTACGGACCATAACCGGACACTACATTAATCGTTTGACCTTCAATGCAAAGTTTTAACATGATGAGTCGGCCACTTTTTCTTCGTACCTCAATGACTTTATCTTTCAGATGTGAAGCTAATATAATTGCCACGCTATTTTTATGCGTTTCTAAGCCATTGAAGTAAAGTTTATAGCCTTCACCTATCATCCTTTCTTTTGCACCTTTCCACCTTGTTTCTTGTATACACGCTATATCAACCCGTCGCTTGCTGAGGGTTCCAGCAATTTCTCGGCATTTTGCAGTCATCGTACAGACATTTAGCGAGCCCACTCTAAATCTCGTCTTTAGCAAACTAGTTTCTTAAACTACATCCGTTTGCGGAAAATGTAGTGACCCTCGTTGAATTTTCACATGATTCGGGCGCCTACCATGCGCGTCTTAAGGAGGACGCCCTAGCGCTTTCATTATTACGAGCTTTCATACAACATTTGGATCAGGGGTGACGCTCGGCTATCCAGCCCTGACAGCCGTGGTGACGATGTGAGATATTTTTAACTTTGAAATAAATGCCAGAGGCGGTATTGAACCCGCAAGCTCTTACTTCAAAGCCTAAACATATACCCACTACGCCATTATTTGTATTTTATCATTATATACTCTTCTCTAGTACTATACCCGCAATTTCTATAAACAAGGAACTAATGTAAGTTAAAATAACCATGCTAAATACTTAAAAAATATATACTTAAAAAAATACAGTTTTTAATTACACTGGTCTACAAAAAAAAACAACCGGGAAACGGTCAACATATTCTGATAGAGTTTTTTTGTGGTGAACACAAACATGTTTTCGTTTTTTTCCTATACGTCAAGTTTTTTAGATATTTCGATTCAAAGTTGCGAAAATGACCGTTTTTGATCCTTTTTGACGCTCAATAGAGCGATATTGAATAGCTAAAAAAAATTGTTTAAACCTCTAAGTGGTAGAACCAACTTAGGGTAAAACATTGAAAAATGATTTTTTTTCTCATTTTCACTTTTTCTAATATATCAAAAATGCAATTAGTCCCTATGCGAAATCGCGGCTTCCTTTGAGCCTCCATCCCTCTCTATCTAATTGGCCTTATATGCTTATATAACACTATACCCTTAGTGCATGTAAGTGATTGATGAGTGTGGTGGGTGCAAGAGTAGTGGGTTAATACGAACTATTCCTACTACTACGCCTGTCATCCTCCCTCTCTACTAGAAGAATAGCTCGTATTACGTTACTACTCTTACACACACCCACCCCCACATCATCCATCAATCACTCACATGCACCAAGAGTATAGTGTTATAAACCCAATTAGATAGAGAGGGAGGGAGGCTCAAAGGAAGCTTTGCCGGCCCAGCCCAACCCAACCCATGTTCAGATCGACCCAGCCCAACCCAGCCCATTCTCACAAACTTTTTAAGCCCAGCCCATGCCTAACAAAACCCAGCCCAGCCCATCTTAAATATTTTTCTTCCTAAATTTAATTCACACTTTACAATGTATAAATATATTTTTCATATTAGATATATATTAAAGTACAATAAAATGATAAGCATTACATTACAGAGCCTGCATTTAACTTTTCCTGTTGGTTTGTTGTTATCTCCTACTTCCAACATAAATACTGTCCATATATTTGAGGTGCTTTTAGCATTGTCGTTATCAATATATTTAAAAGTTGGCGGTTTTAACATGTTAGTAGAATAAAATAAATTAGTAAAATGCGAAGCGACGGATGTTAATTAAAATTTAGAATTGCAAAATTTAATTAGAATTTGAATTAATATATTAATTTTAAAATTAAATTTTT
This sequence comes from Gordius sp. MW1, assembly GCA_964036665.1. NCBI lineage: Eukaryota > Metazoa > Nematomorpha > Gordioida > Gordea > Gordiidae > Gordius > Gordius sp. MW1. The sequence goes on from OZ038532.1 coordinate 7,206,624, forward strand.
ATTATTCAACAATTCTCAGCCCAGCCCATCAAATTTATTTAGGTCCAACCCAGCCCATTAAAATATATTATTTACTTAACCCAGCCCATTAAAATATTTATTTTACTCGACTTAGCCCAACCCATCATGAGATGGGCTTGGCGGGTTGATGGGTTTACTGGCTCATGCAGGACTCTACAAGGAGACCTAATAACCATTATGTGCCGGTATGCTCTGCAGATTAAGTATTTAAAAGAAAAAGGACATTTTCTTAAATTATTGGAAAAAGTGATGAAATACTACAGGAGGAAAAGCTAATTAATAAAGCAATAGCTTCGTGGAAAACATTCTCACAGCTATGAACTAAATTAGGGATGGCAGCATGCCTAAAAAAAAGGTTAGGTAAAAATTTTAATAAGTATCCCAAAAATACGGCATAGCGGTTAAGTTCAAGAGCACAAAAATCATGTTTTGCCTATAGAAGTGGAAAGCAAATTTGTCAAATTTACATCCGCGTATAAGGTTATGTATAGAAGTCGCCATGGAACATTGTTTTGTTTTCTGCTCGATATATATCATAGAAGATAAATGTTCTCTTAAAGAAGAAACGAACATCCTTGAATTCAATAAAAGAGCAAGGAACGTCGACGGGCCAAATTACCCCAAAAGATTAATCAGAGAAGCTGACAAAAGGCAATAAAATCTCTACGTTGAGGTTAAACTAGTCAAAATGCGATGGGACTTACCTTATATAAGCCGAAGAAAGAAAAGTTATGAAAAACATTCAAAAACTTGTTAATGATGCAAATGACAACGATTTTTAAAGCTTGTCATATATGTCGTATGCTTGAAGATTAGCAACCAGATGCAAGGGATATTTACCAGATGCTAGACGATGATAGGCGGTAGGCAAAGGAAATCTAAGAAAGAAGAGTAACATAAGGGACGCAAGGGAGAATAGCAACTGGCGCGGAGAATAACAACTGGCGCAAGTCCCACAGAACGACAGAGTATCAGAAACAAAGGAGCACATATCATTATTAATTAATTTCCCTACAAACGAGATACCATTTTTGTATTATGAGAACAACGCTATTTGAATATGATTTGTATTGGAGTTTGAATAAAGTGAATAGTTCATAATTATATTTCAAGATATAGAACGAAGCTGAATAATTTTGTTTTTTTTACCGTTTAATACACAAATGAACTTGATCTCTAAATGAATAATAAATAAAATGGGGAACGATATTGGTATATGAAGGTATCAACTTTAGTGATTTGATAAGGAGTAATTGAGAAGGCGAAATATTCCTGGTCCATTTATGTGGCGATGAGGAAGATCTATAAACTCCAATATTGAGTCAAAATGACATTACGGCTAAAAGTAGTCAAACGATTAGTTGGAAATGACATTAAAGCAAGTAGTGGGCTTTAATATGTCATTAAATCGAATCTTTGTTCTAATTTATGGCGAATCGTTTTGGGCAGCTTGATCGATCCTATAAATTTAAAATCTATTAAAAATCTAATTTAACTTTATATCGTAACTCAATTTGAATTCTTGAAGCCTGACAAAACCTATTTAGTAAAAATAGATTTTGCCTATAAATGTTCTAAGAATTGTGTATTCTCTTTGATCGTTTTAAAGCCGTAATTATGAAGTTATATACATACTTTTTCATCATTCTCTTCACAATTAAACAATATGGTATGAAAACTATATAATTCTTTAATTTGTAATACATGCAGCCAGTTTTTCTTATTTTCGGGCTTGTGTGGTGTAAGAGACACGAAATATTTCCCTCACTTTTTAAAGTTAATTGCTAGTTTATATTGTATATGATAGATCTTTTAAACGAGCTTGTCGCAGGCGCGTAGCCAGAATTTTCTCCTGGAAGGAGGGGGGGGGGACGGCTCGTTCAGCCTAATAGCCTTGGGCTACTGTTATGAAATAAGATTTTCTGGCGGGCCCGAGAGAAGCACCATACAAGATTCAGCAATTCGAGATTTTAGAGTAAAATATATTGTATTAGCTGCTCTTATGCCACAGTGGTAGATCACAAAGCATCTAAAGAAATAAAAATGGTACAGACTTCAGGTTTTGAATACAAGTCTTTTTCTTGCTAAAGGTATAGAGGATGATTGTAGGTTAATGACGGCAAATAAAAGTAATGGTGAAGCATATCCGGTGTAATGTGAGACATGATGATGCCAAAATTATTAAACAAAGCTTACGAATCCATAGTATGACCGGGGCTATTCTCTGGAAGTGAAACTCGGCATTAGAAGCTATAAGAAAAGTTAATACAAGCCTAGGAGATGAGATTGAACGCCGAAGCTCAGCGTAGCTTGACCATTTAACAAATGGCTGTCTGGAAAATGGGTATTCCACCTATGGCGGACTAGGAGCATAGTTAAGATGCTATGGTCATATTCTAAGATGGGATGCAAAAGATATAGATCACAAAGTATTGAATATGGAGGTGCCTTGGAAAGCAACAAGAGGACGCCCATGTGTTAATTAGCGTGGGAAGGGCAAGTGGACAAAGTTATGATAACTAAGAGGCAAACCCCGGACATTGCTCTCAATCGATTAAAATGGAAGAAATTGCATCAAACAAACCCCACGACAGTGGGATCAAATTAAGGACAGGAAAGAAGAAGAAAAATTTCCTTTTTTTGAAGTGAACTAAATAAGCTCTATTAGAATACATCATTGTCTTAATTGTACAATCCGATTGCTCGAGGAAACAAGGAATGCCGGCTTTTCAGACATGCTTACGTTAAGAAATTAAATATAGTTAGTTAAATATGAGGTGGGTGACTGGCCCATGAGCTTACTTACTACATATTCTGTGCGTAAGAAGAAAGGGCGAAGTTCAATTAGAGTCCAAGATGGATTGTTAGTGATTTGAGATTGAGAAGGGACACACTGTTACAAATTAAAGCATAGTAAATATATAAACAAACATCCTAATCATCCCGCTTTGGACGTTCTTGTATCATTTTTATTGAAGAAAAAGTAGAAGTAATATTATACCTATTCCTCCAAATTTAATGGGCACCTTGTCGAATTAAAAAATTTAACTAAATGTTTAATGAAAATATATTACGAAATGTTCTTTGCAAACTGAGGAATTAATAAAAAATGTGATTGTTGCACTTACAGAATTAATTTATAAACTAACAGTTTATAAAGATAAACATGCCTCAATTTATATATTGAGCTGTTTCGACCTTGTGGTAAGTATTGAGGTAAATACCTGTCATTGTATCAAAATTTATAAATGAAAAAGTGTAGGATAAGATCTTTTAAAAAATTACCCTTTCACGTTGAGTGTTATAAGTATTTCTTAAAAAATTTCTTTAATGTTTTTTATATTGCGACAGATTGTTTTCGAAAGATGCCAAGACCATGGGGTTGTGTCAAACATTGTCCCATTGGTTGGATATATCATAGCAATTTGAAGGAATGTTGGCTTTACCATGACGTGCTAAAAACATTTGATGAGGCCGAAGTTTTTTGCGCAAACCATCAATCTACATTATATCCCCTACTCGATCCTTTACAAATGGTTAGTTATTATTAATAATTTAAACACAAGCGTAGACAAGAGGGGGCAGATGCCCCTTTGTCTAAAAAGTTCAAATTCCCCCCTCATTGATAATTATACCTTTTCCCCTACAAGTATTTACTCTATTCAGGCACCCTCGATGTCTCAGAAGGTTTGCTTTTGTTTGTTAATACTTTCTAGAAATGTAAATTATAGGTAAATAAAGCTCAATCTAAATTTTAAGTACTAGATTTAGTATTGTATTGATTAATTTTGAATATTTTTTTATTCTACATTGTATATGATGCATTCACTCGTCATTTATTGACTTGGCAGGCTACGTTAAAACTCGATAAAATAATAGACAAAGTTTGGGTATGGATCGTGCGAGACAAGATTAAAGGCGATTCATTCTTGGATAGTAGAAACCGTTTGGTAACCCGCTGCAGGGATAGGCGACATTGTGATACTCTAAAAAGCACTTACCCACACATGTGCGCACCGCGTATAAGTCATTATTTTGAAGATTAATTATAGGTCACACTTTGTGGCCAGCTTCTTTAAAGATCGAGTGGCGCTTAGCTATCCGGGCCTGACAGCTGTGTTGACGATGTGATATATTTTATAGCTTTTAAAATGAAGTGCCCTGAAGGGGATTAAAACTTCGAGTTTTCGTTTCAAATAAAAAGCCTTTACCAATACGCCACTACGCCCCCTTTTGAATATTAAATACTAGCTGACCCGGCAAACGTTGTTTTGCTAAAAATACAATTTTCTTTAATATAATATAATTCGAGAAAACTTCAGCCTCGTATGTATGACGTCATTATTATATATATGATGCTACAAATGAAACTGGCCGGGAAATGTCCGATATTTTTAAAACTAAAAAGAATTTTAGGATTCTGAAAAAGTTACCCCTGGCCGCCCTGGGCATCTCGCGCGAATTGGGGCTGTAGCTTCAGAGTTTAGCCCTTTTTTAAAACGTAATGTCCGATATTTTAAAAACTAAAAGGAATTTTAGGATTCTGAAAAAGCTATTTTACCCCTGGCCGCTCTGGGCATCTACGGCTAAATTTTCGCGCGATTTGGGCTGGTAGTTTCAGAATTTAGCCCTTACATACATAACATTTTTATTATACTTTAAAATATCTAATTCAGCCTTGTATGTATGACGTCATTATTGTATTTGATGCTATAAATGAAACTGGCCGGGAAATGTCCGATATTTTTAAAACTAAAAGGAATTTTAGAATTCTGAAAAAGCTATTTTACCCCTGGCCGCCCTGGGCACCTATGGCTAAATTTTCGCGCGAATCGGGCCGGTAGTTTCAGAATTTAGCCCTTATCCACATACATACACACAAACATACAAACAAACACACAAACACACATAGTTTCAGATAACAATAAAGTTTTGTTATTGTTTTTTTAACGCCAACTTCTTGAATTAATAAGAGTTTTAATTATAGTAAAAACATTTTTTTAAGATAAATTTATTGATATTAGAGAATGGGGAAAACAGGAACCTTCAATTGAAACGTACAAAGATTGTGTTCGTTATAACAATCGGCACCTCGAGGCTACTTATTGTAGAGATGAAATGGCTAAAGTTTTGTGCGCTGTTAAGCATTGTGGTAATTTCTATTGAGACATAAAGTTGGATAGTAAAGCATTTCTAAAATTATATATTTAATTTAACATAGAAATAAGCTTAGTAAAAAATTAATAATGTTCCTACTCTTTAATATATGTCAATATATAAGTCCAAATGAATAGTATGAAGCACTTATAGATAAATTATATAAACAAATATGATTTTGTAGGGTTACTATTCTATTTATCGCCCATTGTCTTTCATAAGGTTTTTACAAATGTTTAAAAGTGTGCTATTAACAGATATATGATGCACACATTTTTTATTATAATGGGCTTTAATTTAACTTCCATATTAATTAAAAAGCAAAATGCACAAGGTCTTAAACCCAAATTAACCGTATTCCAAAAAATTAATTAATATCTGTTAATGCCTAAACATAAGTCAATTAACTTATTGGCGACATCGCATATTTTTAAACGTCAATAGGTTTATTTAGTGGCCCGTCAACTTGCCGAAAACAATCTCGCCGAATTTAATGTCCCCCAGCTAAAAAAGGTCCCCCAATTTGTGATTGGTTGAATAGGGGACGATTTTAAGCTAGGGGACATTAAATTCGGCGAGATTGTTTTCGGCGAGTTGATAGGGCACCGTTTATTTACATTTATTAAACAGCTGGTGTTTCGAGTCACCATTGTCTCAAAGATGAAGATTGTGTCTCAACTAACACCCTTCCCGAATGTGCTTCACAGACTTGCCAATGCATAGATGGGCTATGCATAAAGGAATCAATTACAATATTAGCGAATGGAGACATTGAAATGGAGAAAGAAATTGAAAACACATTGCCAGACCATGATGAGTCACCCAGTGTTATATTGGTTGATGGAATAAATAACGGGAACTTAAATCCAGATGCACCGGCTGAAACGGGGAATACGAATATCGATTTGGAGAAGGAAATTGAAATATCAAATGACTTTGAATAATTCAAAGAAGATATTGACCCAAAACTAAGGGCCTTATATTAAAAACATGAAATAAAACTTTTATCTATGTGTGATACTATATTAGGTAATTTATATTCATACTTTATAAACTACGTCTATAATATCCAATTTTTCCACCATTTATTAACATATTTATCCTACGTCTACGTATAAAACCCTACCATCATTTTATATATCATAATTAAGATATGCATGAAAATTAAAAGTGAATGTTTAAGTTGAATGTAGTTAATTACCATAAATTAGCATGCAAAATAATCATAGCCGTTAATATTAAACCTAAAAGTGCCTGCTATATCTACCCGCTACTAAAAATTGATAAATGCTTAACATGTTAACGCTACATTAAAAATAAATAAGGCAAATATTATTAATTATTTTTAATTTTTCAACTTATTAATAATTTTTGGATAAACTGTAGAAGATGAATTAAATTCTTTACTACAGACTTATCCTTGTTTCAAATAACGAATTTTAACAATCAAATTTATTTAAAACTAGCTGTGCCCGGCCAAGCGTTGCTTTGGCTCAGTCCGTAAGTGGTTAAATAAGAATAACCTATTAATAAGACTTATCTAAAATGGGGTCATATATGAAATAATTTATAATGTGAAAGGTCCGAATGCTAATGCAAATAAATATCCATAATATTTATTTAAGAGCGATATAAAATATTTATTAATTAATAACTCATAAGAGTATATAAGCATATTATAAAAACGTATTATATAAAAAGATACAAATGTCACACGTATGGGGGGTACGTGGGATCCATATTTCGGGTCATCAGGGATGGGAAGGCGAGGAGGTAAAACGTGGCCTAGGCTGGCGACGGCTTTTCGCGGAGGACCGTTTGAGTGGAAGCTCGGTAAAAATATTATAGTGGATTGGAGAGATAAATACTGATGGTAGTTTCCAATACGGGACTCTGGGAATATGCATTTCGATGTAGCAAAAATATAACGCGAAAGGTACCTGGTGCCGCCGGGTGTGAAACAAAGGAGCGGTTCCTTGGTTCAAGTGGTAATATGGCGTAAAATGCCATCTCCGGATCATTGCAAGGCCATAGAATATACAGCATTTGTGGTTTTACCCTCCGGCGCGAAAATAAACAGGTTGCTAGGTGTGCCTACACGGGAGCAGGCTACATATAGTTGGCCATGCGAAAAGCATGGATTTTCTAGATTTAAGCCAACAACGGTTAATGATTGGCCCTGGGCTTTATTGATTGTCAATGCGAATGCTAGGCGTACAGGAAACTGTACGCGCTTGAATTCAAAGGGCACATCGGTAGGCATGGGGATGCGTGGGATCATCACGTCCTCGCTTTTATATGCTCCGCTGATTATAGTAGCCGCAATGACGTTTGGACGCAGTTGTTTTACGGCAAGACTGGTGCCATTACACAACCTCGGGGGATGTAAGTTACGCAGGAGTATTATAGGGCACCCAGGTTTCAAGGCTAATTTATGTGATGGGAGACCCGAAGGTGTTAACGAATTTAAATATTCAACTGGATAATTTACAGTTTGATCGGTTATAACCGTATCAATAGAGCTCTAAGTAAAGGAATCACCTGGAATGTGCATTGGAATGGAATACGATCATTCATACGGGTGACGGCTGCATTTGTTGGCGCTAATATTGTGCGCTCCCGGAGCCATGTGTGATCGGTGTAGTGCGTTGCAATGTCGGGGAACACCATAGTTTCAACCGCCTCAGGCGATGGCAGTAGGTGACAAAAGGTTGTTGGAAAGGTGCTTTCCCTTGGAGACGGGGTAAATGGAAAGGTACCGTTCCCCAAAGCTAGGAGTTGTTGTGCAAATAAGGACGTATCCGGGAGTAAATCCACGCGCATGTTCGTAGTAAGCGTACGGATCGTAAACTTCCACCAAAGATGTGACGCCTTCAGGTAGGCATCCAGCTCATCAGCCGGTGTTGCTCTTGGGATAACAGGTAATATTTGTCAAAAATCACCGGCTAGCAACAATAAGGCCCCCCCCATAGGGAAGTCAATTTTCCGCAAATCTCTGAGAGTACGATCTAGTGCCTCGAGCGCTTTTTTATGCGCCATCGTACATTCATCCCAAATTATGATTGAGCATGTCTTTAGGACTGTCCCAATTCCCGAGTTCCGACTGATATTAAAGGTAGGTTTTTCAATCTGATGCAGATTTAGGGGAGCTGGAACAATCCTAAAATAGTTGCGCATTGTCTAAATGTTTATCCCCTATGAATGAGTCATAATATTACAATCCTGTTTTGAATTTAAATGTAAAGATTTTTGATACTCAACGAAAACTGTCAAGTGGCCAGTATTATAGTAGTATAAAGGCACGAAATATAATTGGCATTATGAGGGCTTATTACTCTTGAGGTTCTAAGTATTAAGGCATATATAACCCTTTTATTTGCTTAGGTGGACTTTAAATGATATAAGCTCCTAATGATTTATTGTTAGACAGCGTATTAGACCGTAATTAATATCATTTACTACATTTCAAACAATAAGCCTAATTATAGTAGTAACTCGCTTTTAACCCATTAAAACCTGAGCATAGAAATCCTTGGAATTGACACATGATAAATGTTGGCCCGAAAAACAGAGCAGAGATATAAAGTCATTAGAAAAATCTAGAATCCTTAATAGCAAAAAGCTATAAATTAAAACTTAGAGCGGAAAAATAGGTCAAAGAAAAGAAAAAAGTTTTGAATATTGGACCCCAGCTAGAGGGTGAAAGATATAAAAGGCCCGTAGTACTTAAAGAGAATCAGAATATTTTACGTGTTTCTCACACCTATAGTAAAAATAATTGGTATATATTTATTTAATCAAAAATATAACAGTAATAAGGAATATCGCGCATTTATATATCAGTAAGTGTTGTAATTAACAATAAACATTCAAATTCAAGTTAATTCCCCTCGCGTGTTGTTTTATTTTAACCCTGTGTTACAAATCCTGTATTTTACCCAATCCCCGAAACTTTCATTTGTAATTTTTAAGGAATATTTCCCTTATCGTACATCTCACTGAATTGTTAAGACGTAACCGTGTACTGCGAGAACGTAATTATTCACACCTAAACCCCCTCCCCTCTTATGCTCTGTATCCGTCACCGCAAAATTGAGAATATTATAATTGAAATAAAATTTGAGTCTTTGAACGTATAACTCCCCGCTGAACAAAATCCCTCTAAAACCAATCGAAGCAAATGTTCCCTCTTCAAGCCCGCAAGTAAAGTAATCCTTCTCCAAAACCAAATTAGTGCCCCGATAGAAAGAGTAATTCTCCCCCTTCCCGAAAACCCTAGAAGCCAAAGATACACAACCACCGTGAACCTGATATTAACGGCTCAAAAAACTAAACCATTAAATAAGATACACCATCAACATTCTTTGGGTTTTATACGTTAATGCCAATAAACGGTCATTTATCACCCGAGATCACTAACTGTCTACAGGTAATTTACTTATCACACAAGGACTAACTCTCTATAGCCCCCCCCCACCTTCACAGACAAAATCTTTTAGTAATACTGGGGGGTTTCGACTAAGTTACAGATATCTAGGTTTCTCACAGACGTCCCAACGTTTTCTGGTGTAATCTTGTTAGACCACCTGCTCTCTTGTCCTAGTTTGGCCCAATTAAGGATTTTCCGTTCACTTGGTCCAAGTGTCGGCGGTGCTTTGTTCCCAGCCCACACATCGTTGGAGCGACTGGTATCGTTTCAAAATGTCACAGTCCAAAATGTAACTAAGCCACATCGTGAGATTCGCGAATCTCACGATCGTGAGATTCGCAATTACTCATTGCGTAAGCGCATAATTTCTATTGGGTAGTGTTTTAGGTCAGCGTTTTAGATTAGGGGTTGGGTTAGGATTAGATGTACATCAAATTCCCTCCCCATTTGAGATTTAATTTTTCGTGATATTCGTGTGACATTTTGGACTGTGACATTTTGAACCCAAGACGGAGCGACTACCATCAATCTTTTTGTAATCAAATGACATAATTTGTTTTTTAATTTATTTTTTTCTATGTATAAAGCCTTTCAAATTATTTTCTCGATGCTTTTATTTGCAAAAGTAAATATGAGTCCAAATTATTATCAAATATAAAATAACGATAATTATTGATACAGTATTACCTTAAATCCTTATATTTACAAATTTTGAAAATCACTATTATTTTTTTTAATAACCTTGTGAAATAAATTTATATTTTAGTTGAAACATAAATTTATTTTTGTATATTAACTTTAGCTGTGTAATTGTGAATATGGGATAATGCAAGCCCACTCTGTTTTGACTTTTGACTCCCTTCAATCCCTGAATGTTTGTATATCATACAACACCAAATATACTAAATTACCATCATTTTTTAAAGTAAGACAGTGCCAAAAAATTGAGATATTAATTAATTATTAAGGAACCTTTTGCTTTACATGATTTAACCCCAAACACTGGATGTCATGAAAATAACCTACCCAATATTGATTTAAGCGGTAAATTTCCCTTAATGCTTGCAATTCAAAGGGGTAATTGTTGGCTTACCTATAAGCTGGCAAGCATTCAAAAGAAATACAACATCACAAATATACTTATTGTATCAGACACACCATTGGTATTATTTTATATATTAATGACATCTTATCTTTATTTTTACATACTAATTTTAAATGTCATTCTTTTAGGATACTCCATTGTTATGGGATAATCAATATGCAGAAAAATATAATAGAACTATTGTTCCACATAAAGGTGGAATTAACTTTTATATGATTACATCTAATGACTTTTCTCAAATTAAGGTAATTCATAACTAAAACTTTAGTGTTTGCTTCATACATAGCATAATTATTAACAGTGTCCGAATTTTTAATAAATTTTTTGTTTAAAAAATTTATTAAAAATCTAGGCAAAATTCAATGCCACATCTAAGCCTGACCTTGTAAACAAGACTTTGGCCTTGGTGTCTTACAAAATGATTCCCCCAACATATGATTTTGGACCCTTTGTCCTAATTGCTATAGCATTAATTGTTGTAAATCTTGGTGCTTTCCTTGGTGCCAAAAGTTACTTTAAAAAGTATATCTTTTTTATTAATTCACATTAAATCTTAATATTATATAAACTATTAATATCATAATATGATCAAATCATTTTATTGAAATGTCTAATTTATCTGTTTACACAATTACTCTATTCCTCTTAATAGCATAAAAATTGTCAATTCTTGGTTCACTTGGTGTGAAATATACATTAATTTTTAATAAGACCTTAATGGATCTTAGAATTACAACTATAAGTCATATTTTTTTGTACATTCTTTATATAACATGTATAAAGGGGTCATCTTTTTGCAATTGGCATGTTTATTTAGGTGCAAACTATTGGAGGAGAGTTTAAATGAAATAGCTAGACCTAGGGAAGGGTCTAACTTGCCAGCAACAGCTGATAATAGCAAAGCCATTAGAGAGGTCAAAGAAAGTCACCACGCCCAAGCCTTTTCCATTACTAGCGTTATTATAATGGTGGTTTTCATGTGCCTCTTTCTCACCATGGTTTGGTACTTTTATAAATATGCGGGTAATATACACATTAACCCATTTTTAATCATTAAATTATATTCAAAATGCTTAAAAATTTAGGAATTATTTGTAATGTTAGGGGGTAACATATAGGATCTTTAGACTATTTAAAACCCAAAAGGTTTTTTTATTAATTTTTGGTCCTCAAAAAAAGCAATTTTGCTCTTTGGATCATTTAAAACTAATGCTTGAATAGAATTGAGTAGCTTTGGCCATCTACTTGTTTGCACAACCCAATTTTCCCAAGCGTCAAAAGGCCTCAGAACAAATAAAGCTTGGTTGTTGTGTGTGTTTTTTAGATCAGATTTAGATGCATTTAAAATTGAGGTTGTAGACAACTAATAAATAAAAAATTGTTTTTGATTGAAAAAAACTTAATTTTTTTCACAATTGCTTATTTTTTAAGTCAGGAGGAAAATAAAAAGTTTTTGGGCTTTTTAAATTTTGAAAAACTTATGAATGGTTTGAAGAAAGTTTCAATTTTAAAGTTTACTTTGATAAAATAAAACAAAAATCACCATTTTGAAAAGTAATAAAATATAGTATTTTAGATCTAAATTTTGAACGTGGTTGGGGTAGGTATTGGCCTAACATTTTGACATCTGCCTACTTGTAACAACCTTTTGATAGCCCTAATTTTTAATCTTTCTATTTCTTTCTATCCAGTGTACTACTTGATTTACGTGTTTTGCCTATACGCCACCATAGCGGTGTACAGTTTCTTGAAATACCTTCTGAACAAAATTCCACTACCTGATATCAAGTAAATTTGTTTGTTATGTTTAATATATAGTGGCAACTTATTACGTTATCTTTTATTGTTGATTTTTCTGATATTCAAGACCTTGCTAAACTTTAAACAACTATTTGATTGTACCATGACAAAAGTTTCTATAAATCCATAATTTAAAAATAATGCTTTATAATTTAGATTTTTGTTGAAGGAAAAGCATTAAAGTTATTGTTTCACCTAAATATTGAATGAGTAGCTTTGGGTTGTTAGGAAGTATAAATGATGTGGGCAAATATTTTAGTCTCCTTTAAAATCAAGTTTTTATAAGGACCGATAATAATAAACTTTAATGTGCTTAGATTAATGTGACAATATGGAAGACACAAAATCTTGATTTTAATTTTTATATACAAGTATAAATTTAAAAAAACATGTTTGCAGTAATCTATAAGATCATCTATTTTGCTAACCTGAATTTATTATATTAGTCTATCTATTTTTTTGTTCCTCTCTACTATCTTAACATCCAATTAAACTGAATATAGGGGTATTGTGGGTAAAGTCGAGCTTTAAGCTCTGCGGTGAAAGAAACTTTGGTTGATCTTTTCCACGAATCGGTCATGTGGGGATTTAGTCACTTTTTTATAATTTTAACCAGGGGTTTGAACCCGCCCAAAAAAAAATCGGGTTCGTGTTCGGGTTCGTGTTCGGTTTAAGGAATTGGGTTCGGGTTTGGGTTCGTGTTCGGTTTAAGGAATTGGGTTCGGGTTCGGGTACAGGTTCGGGTTCAAGAAATTTTATTATACTAATAATACATTTTTACCTTCAAAAAATTATTGAATAGTTAACTTAATTTTTAAATAGCACCTAATTAAATTCACATGTTAATTATTTCAGTGCATATGTATTTATTGAATTTTTAATGTTCTAATTTATTTTTGGATTTAAAAGCAATAAAAATATAATTAATAAAAGCCATACCATATTCTAAATTACAAAATATTTTTATTCAACGTATACTTCACATCATTAAATATAAATACAGTTGACACATAAATTATGTAGATAATTTTGATATATTATTTAATCTTACAATTAAAACATCTTCTAATATTTGATCAGTCATTTGTGATCGATAATTTGATAGAATAAATTTTAATGAGGAAAAAGCTCTTTCCACACTAACTTGGGTAGGTGGAACAGCTAATACAACCTGGGCTAACTGATAAATCTTGGGATGTTCACGTTTATTTTTCTCCCAAAATTCTAATACGTTCTCATCTCGTCCAATTCTATTTTGATCTAAAAACAATGTCAAGACAGAACCTATACTTTTTCCTGCACTTTTAACATTTTCCATATTATTTGTTTTACTTTGTTCTTTCATTCTTAAAAGCTTCTCAAGCTTATCCGTTTTATCAGGCAATGATAATTGTATTTTATCACTAGAATCATTACAGCCATTCTTTAATACCTCCAACTTCCCCCAAATTTTTAGTAAATGTATTTTGGCTATGTGAATTTCTTCCTCGGATAGTAGACATTGATAACGCAGATCAACGTATAAAGCTGCTAAAAGAACATCATTTTTAAGAAGCTTTTCCTCGCGTGCCTTCATATTTTCAATTACTATTTTAGCAAATGGGGAATCTAATGCTTCAATGTCTAGGATACAATTTATCCATGTTCCATAAAAACAGCTGAGAGTGAGCTGCTCCTTTTGAAGTATCTTTGTTGCTAATTTTAAGGGCTTTAAAACCATTAAAATTTCCTCAATTTCTGCCCAATCAGAAGGTAACATATGAAAATCCTGATCTTCCATTTCATTACAGAAATCTTTAAGTATAATTAATCTTTCCAGCATATCATATAAGGAATGCCATCTATGACAATCTAAAATTGGCTTAAGAAGATTTAATGATTTGAGAAGCTTCGTGATAGTTGGAGTTCTCATTTTTTTATTAATCTGTCTAGCACGAGTAATAATAGGATAAGAAGGCAATTCCTTCATTGAATCATCTATTGCTAATTGAAGTGTGTGGGCAGCACACCGTATGCAATAAATGTTTGGAATATTTATTAGATTATAATTTATATCATAATCTTCATCTGATATATTATCATCAAAATCTGCAAAAATATTAGTTTCACAGAGGCTGATATTATTTTCGTTATCTAACAATTTTATAGATTTAACCATATTTCTTCCATTGTCTGATGTTATTGTATAAATTTGATCATTTGTTATTTCATAAATGGCCATAACACTTTTTATAATATTTTTAATATTTTCCCCACTACCTTGGGTAAGTATTTCTTTCATTGCTAAGGTTCTTATTTGAATTTTACCATTATCAATGAATTGACAATTAATTCCTAAAATATTTCTATCCAATCTTGTTACAGCATCAATCTTTAGAGAAACAAGTCTCCCCTTTATTTCATTTTTTATACCTTCCCTGATTTTATAAGCAGTCTCCGTAACCTTTTTCCGAATTATATTTGTATTAATGCATATTTCTTTATTCATACCCTTGAGAATGGGGTTAAGAATCTTTCTAAACCCACTGTCATCTACACAAGTAAATGGTCTCCCATTTAAAGTTACCATCTCAATAAGTCCTTCATATATTTGTTTCTCTGTAATCTCCACTTTGATTGTCAATTTTTCAAATATATTGTCTAAAGTTGACTCTTGATTGGATTTGAGTTTTTTCGGAGAATGAGAAATACAAAGTGCCTTCTTTTCTTCTTTATATTTGTCAAAGAGAGTTGAATGAAATCTTTCTAAATGTTTTTCAAGATTGGTTAAATGTGTCCCTTTCATTTTTTTACCACAATCTATGGCAAGGCATTCTGAATTATTTGATAATGGAGATATTTTATAATATTTCTTAATGGGGTTATTTTCCCTCACCATTTAGACTATATACCATAACTAATATATATCAATTATATATATAATACTTACAAATAATTCTTGAGATAATTAGTATTGATTAATGAATGAAAAATGCCGGATAAATAAAAATATTGAAATTAAAATCATATGGTTTTCTTCGTTTCGTTACATTGTCATGATAGAGAAAACTGAGATATTCAATTCACAATATATTTTTGAATTAAAAACCCGAACCCGAACCCTTTTTTGTATTTATTGGGTTCGGGTTCGGGTTTTAAGGGTATTTTTAAAAATGGGTTCGGGTTTGGGTTCTGGTTCTGTAAATCATCGGGTTTTACCCGGTTCGGGTTCACGGGTTCGGGTTCGGGACAAACCCCTGATTTTAACGCACCTGTCTGCTACTTAAGTTAATTTCTAGTTACCCGAAGCCTTGATTCATTGTAGGATTCGTCAAAAAAAAAAGACAAATTTCGACCTACCATCTCAGATCAAGATAATTTTTGGCGAGGGTGTAGGCCTCACTTATCAGAGTAATTTCTGAAAATTTTAGCCATTTTGGGCCAATACTTTTTAAGTTGTGGACGTTTGAAGGGCCAAAATCACGTTCCGGAGCGTTTTATGGATTTTACTATTTTTGTCATATTTTTAAAAGTAATTGCATTATTCACTCAAATTTTGGTGCATTTTGTTCCTAAAAAAATTCTCTATCAAAATAATGTAACCAAAAACCTCAAACTTTTGCGGTAAATTTTTTGTCGTCAAATTAGTGAAATATCTTAAAAACATATTTCTCCGACATATGAAATCACCAATTTCACAATGTGCACTCCTTTATGACCCATTATCATATTTCAATCATAAAAAGTTTGGGAGCGGCTACGAGATGGTCAAAAATTCGAAAAATTACATTTCAACAAAAAATATTTATAGATGGCGGTATAATCAGTTATTACAAGAACATATTATGATCTTTGTTTTTTTATCAAATTGCAAATTTATGAGGTATTTTGATCTGAAATGGTCGGTCGAAAACGTTTTGATTTGTCATGGAATGGCCCTGTAATCTTTTGCTTACTAGGTTCACCAATTTTATGAAAGACTGTTTTTTAAAAAATAATTAGAGGATATTACATTATTCGAAATCGGCTTGTTATAGTTTATTTGAAAATTAGCCATTAAGACTATGAAAAAATATGAGTTGGTCACAACCCAGCCGTTTTTACAAAACACTATTTGGTATTACAACATTGAGTGGTGAAATACTATCTCTACTATTTCTTATCCACCTCCAGTTTGGTACCCGGTTTTTCGAAACGAGAAGTCGCTCAAAGCGCGAGCGGTTACGCTAGAGCGCCACCCGACCCGGCAACCCCCTTGAATAGCGTTAAACGCTCCGCCCTTTTCTCTTGCCGCTCCTGCTTAGAGCGCTCGGTGAAAGCGTTTTTACGCGAAATTACGGTCAAAAATGTGATAGCGTTGACGCTGGCTTTAAGTATTTCCCTGTACTGGCTCGTGCATAGGCACGAATCTCACGCTTGGATTTTGCAGGATGTTTTAGGAGCGTCACTGTGCCTGTACATTTTGAATACGCTACACCTCACCAACCTCAAAGTGCATTTTATTTTTGTTAGATAAGGTAAATATGATACATCAAATATACAATAAATGAGTGTTTTGCATGGAATCTTGGATATTTCAGGGCTTTTTAGGGACTCTAGTAACGTTGCGTTAATATTAGTAGAAGTGATTACTTTTTTAATCTTTAGGCCAAATAACTTAACTTGAAGAAGATCTCGGGCTGTATGAATACGATCTAGAACTCTGGTATATTTGAAGGAAAAAATGAATATAAGACATGTTTTTTGTTGGGTTTAGTGCAAGCCGCTTTGTAATGTGTTGTTACTTTTCGAGACACCTTCCCTTTTGAAGGTTCTCTGTGAGAACACCAAACTTTACATAGCTATAATGTGGTTGTTTTAGTGAAAGTCAGGCGCGTAGCCAGGATTTTCTCAAGAGGGAGGGGGGAATTTTTAAAAATTTTAAGCACTTCTTCGGGAGTAGGAGCTAACTCCCGATGAATTGTCAATAAAGCCAATCCATTTAATCTATTCTTAGACATGGTATTTCTAATGCAAGTTTTTAGCCTCCTCAGCGTTGAGAAGCTATAAAAAATTTTTTAATTTTTTGCCAAGGGGGGGGGGAAATTTCCCGTCCCCCCCCCCTTATTTACGCCACTGGTGAAAGCGTATAATTTTTGAAACTTTGTACGCCAAAAACTTGATTTTAATACGAACTCGACTTTATGAACACGCCTTAGGACTTTGGTATATTGGGAAAAAAACTAATAAATGACATATTTTTTGTTAAAGTTCTGCGAACCCCAAACTTTAGGTAGTCATAACTTGGTTGTTTTAGTGAAAGTGTATAATTTTGAAACTTTGCAAGCCAAAAAACATTATTTTAATACGAACGCGACTTTGTGAATACGCCCTTGAATTCGGAAATTTTGCGGGACAAATTAATAATAAACATTTGTTTTTTATGTGCTTTCAGGTCGGTTTACTGCTGCTCAGTTTACTCTTCTTTTTCGACATTTTCTTCGTTTTCCTCACGCCGTATCTGACCAAAGTAAGTATTTCCAATCATTTATTTATTAGTGTGGTAAAAACGGCTGGGTTTCGTTTGGTCGACCTTCGGTTTTAGTCGACTAATAAACAAACCATGGGTTTTTGGGTTATTTTTCTTACTCCTAGGCTTAGTTGAAATTTGAAAAACACATTAAAGTCGACCGTAAGTCTTAGTAAAACCATAGGTCGATCAAACAAACCCCACCCCTTTTTACAGCACTACTTTTTATCAATTTAATATTTATATTTATTTATTTATTTATTTATTTATTGCTATTTATTTATTTATTTATTTATTTATTTATTTATTTATTTATTTATTTATTTATTTATTTATTTATTTATTTATTTATAAAATACTTGATAAAATGTTATTTGCAGTCTCACACCAGCATAATGCTTGATATCGTGACGGGGGGAGAAAGCACGGACCACCTCAGTCTGGTAACTCAATTATCTTTTAATTTAATCTACAATATTAACGTAAAAATGCATATTTTGTGAAAATGAATGAAACAAATTAAAAGGGTCAAGTGTTATAATTTTTTGGACAAAACTCCGATATTGGATACAAATGTAATGCGGTTTTTTGGCTTGTAAAAAAAGATTTGCGATTATTACGCGATAGCAAACAAATTCATTTTACTATTTTTGAATAATTTTTGGCTTGGGGGCCAAAGGTTGTGAGAGTGGTTGTCGCAATGGTACATAAAATTTGGATATTTTTTAGCATTGTTGGCATTAGATTGTTTAATATTTATGATTGAATGCTGTTTTTTTTAGTTCGACATCAATAATTTATACTAACTTTCGATAACTTTATAACTTTCTGGACACTTTTACTAAATTACTTTCCACTCTTTTTAAATTTGAATGCTTACGATTTTTTAGGCTGGTAAATACTGAGATTTTTCCTTGGTCCGGCTAAATATATAAAATTCGGTATTTCATCATAATCCTATTTTATTTTCCGGACTCGTTAAAAATTTCTCGTAATATAGTCTGTAAATTGTCGTTTTTATAAACCGAGTTTTCCAGAGTTGCTTAAATGGTCAACGATATTTAATCGTTCTTTTTTTGTCAGATTTAATTTTGTCTAAATATATTAATATTATATTGATTATACATTTTATAATTTTTTAAATTTATTCTAATAGAAATCTTTGTTTCAAGTGTCGGGACTGGACACTAGCCCACCCTACAATGTTTCACCCGCGCCCGAAGAGAAAAAAGTGACAAATCGACAAGAACAGGTCAGCCATAATTTAATTTTTATAAATTTCCATAATTATAAGTTTGTTTTTATTATAATGAATCAATATTTATGAAATATCGATTTTTTTACAGATTCCTTTGGCCTTCAAAGTTCCCCACATATCTTTTAGGAAACAATCAGCAGACCCCTGCGAAGAGCAGTCTCAAAGTTCTACGCATTATTCGTATATCGGATACGGGGATATAGTTATGCCAGGTGATTAGCTAGACTCACTTATTTTTGCGATGGTTTGCACTATTCAATAGACTAGTCCCAAAAAATGGCAGCAAAATGTTATGTCAAATTTTGTTGATTAAAAATAATTTATTTAAGCGCAAGCTTAATTATATAACTAAATTCACTCGGAACGTATTTTTACGTAATGTTTGCTCTTAATTTGATAGAAAATAAACTGGAAAACCTATTTATGGTTTCGTTATTAAGTGTGGAAGACTTTAGGTTAGTTTTTAGTTCGTGATAGCAAGCCATCGAGTATTTGAAAACTGATGATTGAGCAATTTTTTAGTCTACGGTGAATTTAATCTTTTCCTTATACTCTCTTCGATTTACAAATATTTTCTAAGGGTTATGATTAATTAACCCGATATATTTATTTTACGACTAAAAGCCTTTCTTTTGACAAGTGAATTATTGCACTTCAATCTAATCATTACATTTACAAAAGTCAATAACGTTTAATAGATTCTTCGTTGTGTACTTAGTGCCTTTGTACATAAGCATTGGCACCTTATGTATTTATGATATTTTTTTTGTAAATTACATATTTGGAATGATTCCTAAAATGTAACTATTTGGATTTCGTTTTAACAGGTTTGTTCTTAGCCTTTTGCTTCTTTTACGACAAAATAAAGATCAAACGCCGTCCAAGTCTCTTGTACACCTTCGTGTCCTCCTTAGGTAATGTTTGTCATTTGGTTGGGCGGGTCAAACGATAAAATTTGTTGGAGGTATATAATTCAAATAACAAAATTAAACAGACTTATTTTTCAAAAAAATCAAGTCAGAGCTATTGCAAGTTGCACGAGTGACAATATAAACCGGACAAGTGTTAACACATGAGTTTGATGAAATATTGAAAACAAAAAAACATTTATGTATAGATGATAAAATATCAATTTTAATATTTCCCAAAGTTTTTTTAAATGAATCCCCTCGTAGAAACTGAAAATATAAATATTAAATTTTTGTAACAAATCTTTCCTTAGGCTATATCCTAGGCTTGGGTGCTACCTATCTAGCCTTGTACCTCATGAAACGTGGTCAACCGGCTTTACTTTATTTGGTGCCCTTTACCCTCGGGCCCGTCATGATAATAGCTTGGATACGAAAAGAATTTTATAACATGTGGACTGGAGGCGAACCAGCTCCTTCCAATAATGTTATTAATGTCACCACTTTGAACTCAGCTTCCCCAACAGTTGTTACGTCTCAAATTAGTTAAAAATGCGACCTATTATTTTACTTACGAATTTGGTGAAATCAGATTATATTAAAAATTGTGATAATCATACTATGACTCGCGTTTTTTATGACGAACTATAACGGAATTTACGTGGAACGTGTATTTTAAACAAAGCTTTACATAACCCTACTCATACTCGCGCAAAATATTAAACTTTCACTTCTTTTGTACACTATGATGGAATTAATAAATTTTTTTCTTCAACTTTTCCACTTTTAAAATAATCTTAGCCTCGTGTCAGTATTTCCGTATTTACCAAATATTTTTGTATCATTAATATATAATTACGTCTCGAAAAAGTTTATATAATGATGTGAAATAAAATTGATACTTCTTCCTTTATTTGCACAATTCGTTGAAAAAGGATGCGAATATATTAATATATATTTATAAGAGTGGTTTCTCCATTTATTTATTTAATAAAGTGGCGTTAAAAAACTAAGTTTATGCGTTTTATAATAACACTCGAACCTTTAGCTATAAAACATTATCCATTACACACATTTATGGCTGCATAAAATGAATTAAATAACCCTTATTAAGGTATTAGTCTTTGTCAAATATATCCTCGTTTTAGTATTAGTTTTAGAAAGCTTAATTGACATCAAGCTTTAAATTATATTCAATAATATTAGGATTTATACATTGCTTATCAGGCTTGGTCCATAATTAATGTTTTCAAAGTTTAAATTATTTTTTGCTTAATTAAATTGACCCAGACAGATTAATTAGCAAGTTACAACCTTTCCATTTTTTCTAATGTTAACGTGGTACTTGTTTCGATTTTATAACTTTATTAAACGAGAGATTGTTGATGTGAGATAACGTGTGTGTGTGTAACGTTTACTATTTAGTTATATACATTTGTTTTATATTTCTATGTTCCCGGAGTTATGTTCAGTGTGTAATTCGAACGTTCCATTATTTGCTATATCCGTCGCGTGTTTCAGGGTAGAAAAAGAGGTATGTAAATTAGGTTGCAATTCCTCCTTCCTTGATAAATAAATTGTCCTTTTTCCTCAACATTCCGTCCTTGGAGTAAAATTTGAACCTTTTGGAGGGAATCGTATAAATTAGGAGAATGGTAGATGTTTTAGATTGCAGTTCGAAGTTCATGCCCCAGAAGAGATGCAAACTGCTAAGTTATTTAGCTACTGAAGTATTCCGGGGATGCCACCCCAGGGAACCCAACCGTATGGGCGTCCGAGGAACTAATTAACAGGCTGACAAAGTTATTTAAAAGGAAAAATTGCCCCTGGCGCAAAGATTTATTCTCGGGAATATTCGCCGGATGCAGGGAGAGCCTGTCATGCAATTCGTGCGCAGACTTATCACCGCAGCACTGCAACTTTGGAATCGGGAAGTTATCCAATTGGACCAAATTATTCTATGAAAGAAAGAGATCTTAAATGTGACAGGGCCGTCGAGATGCACTAGAGATGGAAGCGATCGAAGAAGGGCCAAGAACGATGCACCTGCCAGCGGAAGAAGCATTCGCGGTGGATAGGTCGAGAGCAGGCCATAACCTGACCCGGTTAGATATTCTGACTGATTTGTATATTAATAATATTTTGGTTCAATTTTTATTGAACACGGTTAACCCTACCAACCGCGACAGAACCGACGCCGACCGTCTCCTGATATGGAAATAGAGAAATAAAGATTGTAGCCGACCTAAGAGCCGAGGCCCGCCTAGACCAGACGCGGAACTCCTGCTACTGTTAGTGGCAGACATGAAGGGACATTGGATAAAGGAATTCGGTAAAGTTATATGGGAACAGGTGCGTTGGAATTCGAGAATAGCAATGAAGCGCTGCGAAAACTTCGTTGACCAGCATGGCGCGCCGGAGTTAGAGATAACAAAGGGGGTCGTATATAGTATGATCCGACAAAAGACGATTCAGATCAATTCGAGTCCAGAAGCGGTAAGGGAAAGAGAAGTGGGTGTACTAATAAAAAGGGAAAAGCCTGTATTTATCCCCAAGAGACGCGTTCCGTTAGAGAAAATTCGCAGGAGTTGCAACTGCACACCGCATTAGCAAAAAGAGGGCCTTCGGTCAAGCGTGAAGCAAGTATAATGCCCTGGACTCAGGTATCAAGAGAAACAATGCCACTACGATGGAAGGAGTCAGGAATAGCGTTTAGTTTAACGTTTTAGAGACACAGTGTGTGTGCACATGTTTTTAGATCCGCATAAATGGGTGAAGGTTACAGCAGCCAGGCGCGGAGCGCGTTCCTACGATGTGTGGGCGTTAGGAAGACGGCACTAAAGCAACGTGGATCTGTCAAGAAAAAAGTAAACTTGGGGTTATAGGATGGCGATACGTAAGGATGACGTTGGCTCCTCGCTACATGAACCTAGATACCTACAGCGGATACGACATGCCCCAGGCTATCCAAAGCACTATACTTGTGAAATAGGGAGATGTGCTGGTGATTGAAAGGTTGTTAGATAACGTGTGTGTTCTGAGCAGAAATATTTTTTTCTTTTTTAAGTAGATTGTCCTTCTTCCTCAACAGAGACCTTACTCCAACGTGTCTTTTACAAATTAAATTTGCTTTGACCAATTATAAAGTCTTATTGACAAAATGCTTAGCTGGTGATTATAGGGTTGGCTATTACTACCTTAAAGTACTAATAAGCATTTTTAAAATATCAGCTGTTATTTAAATAAATGCAATGGCCTTATTCACCCCAGTAAATCAGAGTCGTTTAACAAATGTAGCTTATGTGAGGATGAAAAAGGGTGGGAAACATTTTGAGATAGCTTGTTATAAAAATAAAGTTCAATCATGGCGAGATAAAATGTGAGTAATTTTTAAATAAAATCTTTTAAATAACTTATATAAAGTTTTATATTGATGATGTATGATATCTATTTAAACTATATCCGTGTTATTTATGCAGAGAAAAAGATATAGATGAGGTTTTACAAACACATGTGGTTTTTAATAATGTCTCACGTGGGCAAATTGCAAAAAAAGAAGATTTAAAAGTAGCATTTGGCACTGAAAATATGACAGAAATTTGCCTATTAGTAATTTTGAAATGATAAATTTTTTACTATAATTTAGATTTTAGAAAAGGGGGAGCTGCAGGTTTCAGATAAAGAACGTCAAAATAATCAACAAACTATGTTTAAAGACATAGCCACCATTGTCTCTAATAAATGCATTAACCCAGACATTAATAAGCCTTATACTGTCACAATGATTGAAAATGCTATGAGGGACATTCATTTTTCAATTAATCCTAAAAAGAATAGCAAACAACAAGTTTAATTATAATGCTATAAATATACTTAGTTCACATAATTTAAAATTTAAAAGTTTATTATATTACTGACAATCTTAAAATACTTTAAAAATAAATGAAATGTTAAACAAACAGTATTTAAACATTTATATGGTAAGTTGAAATATATGGCCCTTGCAATTCTATTTTTCAAAAGTACTTTGCATTATTTTTGTAAAACTACTTTTTATTTGTTAATACCATATTTGTAAATTTAATAGGCCTTAGAGGTTATCAAGAAGTTAAAAGAAACCATTAACATAGAAAGGGTCTGTATGCGTATAAAAATACAATGTCCAGCCAAATTCTCTAAAAAGGTATTGGAAAAAATTTCAGCCCTAGAAAGTTGTTCAATTGAAAATAAGGATAGGCTGGACAATGGAGACCTAGAGATGGTAAGATGAAACATTATTTTCAGTAATTGCTTACTAGTTATTTGTTAATAGATTAGAAATGTTTAATATTTTTTAAATTGTTTGAAATTTCTAAACTTTCATAAGGATTAATTGTGAAAATTTACCAATATTGTTGTTTTAAAATACAAGATGTGCTAAATTTAAATATGATTCATAAAAATTGTATGATAAGCTTGATTGCCTTTTAATATTAACATTAAAATATAATTACAATTTATCCATGGGTGTAGCCAGGATTGGAACTAGGAAGCTGCAGTTATGATTTAGGGGGGGGGGAATGACAATTTTTGTAATTTTAGCCATTAAAGTGTTTATGGATTAAGAGGGGGAGCAGCCGCTTCCCTGTCTCCCCCCCCCCCCCAGCTACGCCCATGATTGAATCATATCACAACAGATTTGAGCCAATGATGTAGAAAAATATTGTTTTTGATAAGATTGTTTATATTTATTTTAAAACCTATAATCTACACCTTTTAGAGGGATATAAAATTAGTTAAGAATTTTGGAAAGAGGTTTTATAAAAAAGATTTAAATAAAAGGAAACTACGTCTTATAAACTCTCCTCTGCAATAACATTTTCTAAAGGTTTTTCACAGAATGGCCTCGCTTTTTTTCATCATATTTTACGTGGCAATTTTTATGGAATTTATTAAATTAAACTTGTGTTTTTGCGAGGCTCGAATCAACCCGTTAATTTTGCTTATGAACGATAAGGTTATGGTAATAGATCCCGGCAATTTGAGACCAATCGACGATTTATTGAGGAACGAAACCAAAGGGCAAGGAATCACCGAAATATTGAATGTCAAAGAGTTGAAAGAAGATAAGGCCGATGAGACCAAATGATCATCAGTTTACTTTTATTATTTGAGTTGTTTGTTTTCAAATGTGTGTACATATAATTGACATTAATAGTAATTAGTTTTATATATATTGTTGAATTATATCCTTTTCGCTAACCGCTATTTATATTATCGCAACTTACGCACATACGTTTTATTTGTTTGCGATAAAGCATTAAATTAAAGCGTTTTACACCTCATATTAAACATGTCAAAGGCTCAGAGTAATGTGACAATAACTAATTAATAAATCTTTTTATATTTTTAGAGTTGAACGTAGCAAGTATCTTGTTCGCCATTTCTTTATTAACTCTTTTTACAATTTGGGTCGCTAAGGAAATTAATTGATTTATTTGAAATGAAACATTATTGAGACGAAGAGATATAAAAAATAGTAAAAGCGGGTAAAAAAATATATTAAATATTGTAGCTAAAAAGCATTACAAGTATCGTCCGCGAGAAGGGGCCAACTCTCTACGGGGTATTTGAAATTCAACTTTGCGATTAAGTTAGCAAAATTTCTTTTTGAATAAAATGCTTGTAAAATAATTTAAAACCTGGAAGCGCTTGTCAATTTACCCTTTATTTCAAAATATCTTAAAATAGTTACTAGGTGTAGAGTTTTAAAATTTTGATTAGCTAAGCAGAAAATTTTGTGCGATTAGGACCTCTAGTTTATGAGATACAAGACATTTCTAAAGGCTTGGGTCATATTCACCCAGTAAAATCATTCGTAGAAATATTTTTTTTAATGTTAGCGGCTATTTTGATCATCACCTATGAACCAAAATAATGTTATTATTCGTAACAAAAATAAAAGAGTTTAAACATCAAATGCAATAACCTTAAAAAAATACGGCGTTGAAAATTAATGATTTTTGCGGCCTCGGAGTTTTTTCCTTATTTTTCTTTAATAAATAGTGTCAATCTTATATCATTAAATATTAACAGTATTTATTTTACTGTTTTAGTTTTGTAAATAAGGTCTATTCTCCAAGAAAATGTCCACAAATTCACCTGGTTACCAATAAATGGCGTTAAAATGTATACATTTGGTCAAACTTTATGGACTCAAATTAAGAGCAAAGGTTTAAATAATATAATTTAAACTCCTAATGATTTTTGAATTAAAGTGAGCTAAGTGAAACCAATAGGGCTAGGGGTGGAAAAAAATGTAAATTCACTCAATAGGTTACTTACGCTCGGCCCTAAATATCAAAGCATATGACAACAAGCGGGAGAAGTCTTTTTGATAATAGGCATGCTAATTGGCCGCCTTGTGGTCTTCTGCAATAGCTTTGGTTGAGGCTAGTGGTGGGGAAAACCTTAGGTCAGGTGAACCTCAGGTCAACCTGAGGTCAGGTTTGGGCTAGGTTTTCCTAGTAGGAAAGAAATGTGTTATAAAATATTTAATACAATGTAGATGGCAGCATATTTTATATTTATACATGCATTAATCATATCAAAACAAAAATGTTAAATGATTAGAAAATAAAAATATATAGATATATACATAATTACACAGGTCTACAAAAAAACATCCCGTAATCCGACCAATAATTCGCATAGAGAATTTTGCGCTAAAAAATAATATGTGTTGTGTCACGACTCCTTGTTTTTACTTGCCTCCTACCCTTTCTTACTCGTACTGCTTTATGCCGGTTTTGGTTAATTGCAGTTTTAATAATTTAATTGCTTTCTCTTAGAAAGAGTTAAAATTAGATTTAATAAATGGTCGTAAAATTTACCCATCTTTCGGAATTTTTTAATATATAATTACTGGTTTTAGGAATTTCCCCTATATTGTGTTTGGATTTATTTAATCTGAATCAAAATCTGTGAATAATTTATCAATGAATAAGTGTGAATGTTTCCATTTAAATAGTGATGAGATATCAATAACAATAATGATCGGGGGGGGGGGGAATTGAAGACGTGAGTCAATAGTATTGTACCGCGCGTTGATTACACACCATAATAGTGATAAGGTGGTAAATAATACAATCATGATCGAGGGGGGGGGGATTGACGATGTAAACAACAATAATGGGGAGATAAACATATATCAACGATACCATCTCGATCGGGGAGGGGAATTATATCAAACCAACGCGATCATCGTATAACGCGCTGACAACAATAATATGGGGAGATAGAAAGAGGGACTGCGTGACAAGCAATAACTTCTTTCTTTAACTTGAAGGGTAATAAAACTAGAAAGGGGAGGGGTAAATTAAATATTTATCATAAACGATTAAAACCCGCCATAGGCGGCTAAAACTAGTAATACAGAATAGACCTATAATAAAACTAATCCTTAAACGGGGGAAGGGGAGGGGGAAACGGAGTAGATACACCATTAACATTTATTGAAACGGGTGACAAATAAAAAATCCAAATTTGGCCTTATGCCACACCTTACCCTTTACCCAAAATAAACTTGACCTTCACAGAAACAACATATCACTTAAACGACATATTTACTTTTGATCATTTTCAATCAGGCCACCAATTAAATTTATCACTAATGCTACTTTATAAAAACACTGAGGATAACTCATAGAGTTCAGAGCCTCAAAACATACGAGGATAACTCCTAGAGTTCAGAGCCTCAAAATTCAACATGAGGATAACTCATAGAGTTCAGAGCCTCAAAAATATCCGTAGCTTTAACTTTAAAACAAATTACTGGCCTTTTTTCGTAACCAAAAATTAATATAAACCATATTAAGAGTTCCAACAAAATTGACATTCAAAAATTTAACATAACCCTTATTACCAGGATAAAAGGGCGCGTTGGCCTCGTCCGAATACTCCCTAGTTTAGAATTCATATTGATTTTTTTGAATTTAACAAGAAAAGGTACATTTTGGTGGTAGATGCATATTCAGGTTGGACTGAATTTAAAATAGTACATAAGGTCTCTACAGATGTTACCATATTATTTTTAAAAGACTTAATAGGCATGTATGGTTTCCCTAAGTTTATTGTTACTGATAATGGGAAGGCCTTTACGAGTTCAGAATTTAAAAATTTTTGTAATGAGTGGAAGATTACTCACTTATTTACTCCACCATATCACCCTAGCTCTAATGGGCAGGTGGAGAGGTATGTAGCCATTGTTAAGAAATGGTTAGAGCTTGCTCAAGCTAATAAAGAAGGTGCGTGGCTATATCGTTTATATCATAATATGACACCTCGATATAGACGTTTAGCGGTAGGCGTAGAGTTTTTGGGTCATAAGCTACGTTTTCCGCCTGATTTTTTGCTTGATAACGAATTTGAAAATAATTTAAATGCTAAGACCAAGTATAATGTTAATGATCTTGTGTGGTCTAGGAATTACTTAAGACAGGCTAGGTGGGAATTAGCTAGAGTAACCGCTCACCTAGGTAATAAAATTTATCAGGTTCGGTCATTAGAGACTGATAAGATAGAGGTTAGACATGTGGAACAATTATTGTGTTACGCCGCATGAGACCTAAATTTTTTATTTAATATTAGATGGAGCTTATCACCTCGTGGTGTAGAGTGCGGATAGTGGTAGAAAGAACCAACCCAGTACACGTGCCCGTTCCGTTACATTTCACGATGGTTATCGGAAGGGATGGAATACCGCGTATTGTACATTTTATAGAAGCACCGAGGGGTCCCCAAATGTTTCATGGCACGAACAATCGTGGGCGCACAAGAAACTCACGGAGGGGTCGTGGTGAACGGTGCCAGAGATGGCACAGATTACCTATGTGTGCTCGGGACGATACTGTTTTGGCGGAACCCGGAAATGTACCTATTACCAGCGGGGCGTTAATTTCGCCGTTGGAAAACTTAACATTGAGGAGTGATCCGCAGGGGTAGACCGGCGTTCGGTAAAAGGGGTAGGTGTTGTGTCACGACTCCTTGTTTTTACTTGCCTCCTACCCTTTCTCACTCGTACTGCTTTATGCCGGTTTTGGTTAATTGCAGTTTTAATAATTTAATTGCTTTCTCTTAGAAAGAGTTAAAATTAGATTTAATAAATGGTCGTAAAATTTACCCATCCAAGGTCACGGTGATCTTGTGTTAGTATGATTGTTCTAAATCCCCTCCCCCATTGTATTACTTACATCTTCAATTCCCCCCGATTATGATTATTAATTACCACCTTCATGATTATCAACGCGCGGTACACGATTATTGTTTACTTGCTTACATCTTCAATTCCCCCCCCCCCCCCCCCGATCATTATTGTATTATTTTTGTTTATATCTCCCCGCTATTTAAAGAGGGATTATGTGTAAAAAAAACAGTTATCGAAATTTGTTTCGGGAATTATAATTGGAGAAAACCATTAATAGATAATTGTGGATATTATATTGTGAATTATTATCAGTGGAAAATAAAATTATTATTTTAGGAAGCCCTTCGTTATCTAACAATATGTTTTAGTTTTTTTCTATGAATCCCAGTTTTTTAGACATACGAGGTTGAAAGTGCCAAAAATGCCCTTTTCAAGTCTTTTAGAGGCTTAATTACCACGGAATTTTTAATATTTAGTAAAAAATAGTAATATATTCATGTAGATTAAGGTTTTATCTATAGGTCCATTATTTTATTTTTTTATAACACCCTTATATTATAATTTAAACGCGTTTGTGTAAACCCCCTCTCCTTATCAAAATTCGTCCCACGTGTCTGGTAAACGGAGTACATTAGAGTTCATATCATACTACGTACGCGATATTTAGTAATAACTTATATCTCTCTCCGTTCACCTACTCTCCTCTCTTTCTCCTCCACTCCTGCCCCCTTCATGTGTGCTTGGGGATAGATATTAAGGCGGGAGTGTAAGAGATGGAGAATGGGAGAGAGAGATGTGTTAGTAAACAGCGCGTGTGTAGTATGAACTCTAATGTACTCCGTTCCAGACATAGTGGGACAAATTTTGATAAGGGGAAGGGTTCACAAAAACGCGAATATATTTAAATATAGAGGTGTAACAAAAAGAAATAGATAAAACTTAAATCTACATGAATATATTACTATTTTTCACTAAATATTAAAAATACCGTGGCAATATAGCCTCAAAAAGGTTTAAAAAGGGCATTTTTGGCACCTTCAACCTCGTATATCTAAAAACCTAGTAATTGTAGAAAAAAACTAAAAACAGATTATTTTTTAGCGCAAAATTCTCTATCAGAATTATTGGTCGGATTTCGGGGTGATCACAAAGTCAAAATTTGTAGAGCTGTGTTATTTGAACTCTTTTTAATACATATACTAAATAAAACATCCCATTCTGGATCGGATAGCAATGTAATGTGGTGATCTCTGACGTTGCAAAAACATGTACGGGATAGATTCTAGAAGTTTCTAGAAACGCGAGGAAAATTCTCGACGAAATTAAATTAGATGTCTTTAGCCAATTGGTTACTTAATGTCGCCAATGTCTAAACACTACAAATTCTTCTAAGCGCTTAACATGTTTATCTTAGACTTATTTTGTTCTTAGTTTCTCGAAATTGAAAGCGTTAATAGTACTAGTTATAACCTACAAACAGTTTATACTATAAGTAGATTATAATTACAACTTTTTTCACGCTATTCATGCATTCTTCATTTTTAAACTTACTTTAAATCTATTAGAAACGAGTGCTAATTCCAGAGAAATCAAGAATTGAAAATCCTCATGTTTGGTAAAATGATTTTTAAAGTCTACTTTTAGATGCTGATGACATGGGCGTACCCAAGTTTTGAATTAGGGGGGGGCAGAAATTTTTTGCACTGAGAGTAAATCCATAAATTTTCCTGAGAGCAAAAAAAAAGGTCTCGACATCCATAAATTTTCCGGCGACAAAAAAAATAACAACTCCCCTAATTAGGCAGTGGGGGCAGCCGGACCCCCTGCTGCCCCCCCTGGCTAATTAGGGGGGGGGGGCAGGGGGTCCGGCTGCCCCCCTCTGGCTAATTAGGGGGGGGGCAAAACATATTTTTTTTAATTTCTAAGGGTTTTTGTATTGAATTTTTTTTGGAATTTAAGGGGGGGGCAGCCGTCCCTCCCCCCGCCCCCTTTCCCCCTGAGTACCACCATGACTGATGACATACCCAACCTCACTAAGACAAAAGTTGGCATCGGTAATGTTAAATTATAAAAGTCCGGCCAGCGATGACTTATAAATGTGACGGTTATAAATGGGCTTTTTGTATTGTAACGTATATAAAATAGTGTGTTTGCTTAAAACGTTTATAAAATTCTATAATTATTTAATTTTTAAAATAATGATTTAGTCGATGTTAATTTTTTTAAATCATTTATTCAGAACTTAGAAACTATAAAAGAAGATATTAAAGTTTAAGTTAGCAAAACTGGATAATTTTAGTTAATTTAACCTTGCTTAGAGTTTCATTTGCAATAAATGGTATGCAGCTGCAAGGGCTACTAGTGAAAGTAAAACGGGGGGTCACTTGTTGGAAGAAATTAAAACCCGCTTGTCTTTAACATATTATTAAACATTTTCATCATAAAAAAATGATTGTTTCAATAGTATCAAAAATTTTTGAGTAAAAAAGCAACAACAAAAACATTTTGGGGAAGGATCTAGGCTAAGCAAAATATTAGGGGCCGCGCTTGGGCCAATAATTTAATCTAAACGGGCCCAGGCCATACCCGATTAAGTTTTCTAACCTTATACTAGGGAGGCATTTTTTGGATTATACTAGTGGTTTAGGTGTAATTTGTGCACGTTAGTAACTCTAAATCTTTTAACATCACTAAATCTATCCCATCTCTGTGCAGTTTATAAATGTATTTTGCGTTTTTACCCTTTGTCCATAACATGTATTCAAAAATTTGTGAGGTTTCTTCACCTGGTAAAATTATTTTGCATGGGGAACATGCAGTGGTTTATGGAAAAGTAAATTTTAATTATACAAAGCCTAATAGATTAGTTAGCTATAGCCTCAAGCCTTAATCTTCGCACATATATAACAATTAAACATACAGTGAATGATTACACCACTGTTGATATTTCTAAAAGCAAAATAGCTTTTAATTTTTCAAATGCCATCCTTCAAAAAATGGAAATACAATATGGTATAATAAATAAGTAAAGGTTATATATGAGCAATCAGGCCAAATAGCTGATTTTTGGTCTGGAATTAGGAGGTTTTGTTCAGACAATGTTATTATTAATGGTAAAAATGGTGCTTTTGAACAGTCATCCTCAATTACAAAATTAACCATACAAACTTTCCTATATTTATATTATTTTCTTGTGCTGAAAAGGTAAATTAGGATCAAGCTAAATTCTTTTGAAATAAAACATTGCATTAAGTTTTAATTAAAACATTGCTTTTAAGGATAGGTAGTGAACTTTCTGAAAGCTTAGATAATGGATTACAATTGGATGTTATATCTCAGATACCTATTGGAGCTGGATTAGGATCATCAGCATCATATTGTGTTAGTTTGGCAACAGCTTTACTTATATACACAAAACAAATTCCACTAAAATGTATGTTCACTATATATTAAAAAATGTTTTTAAATATCATTGAAAAGCAAAATTGCTAAAAGGATTTTATTTTTATAACTCATCAACTTTTTAGCTTTAGATTTTAATTTACAACACTTGGAATTAATTAATAAATGGAGTTATGAAGCTGAAACTTTAATACATGGCAAACCATCTGGATTAGATAATTCAACCAGCACTTATGGTTAATAAAATTTTTTATTCAATTAATAGCTATATTAATAAGATTTTAGTATATTAACATCTTTTAAACAGATGAAATACATACATTGAAGGTTAATGGGCTAATTATTTAAAATGACAAATATTTAGGTGGGCTCATATCAATGCAGTCAGGAAAAATGGATATATTGAAAAGCAATAAAAAGGATCTTTATAACATGACAGTGCTATGTATAAACACATTAAAAACTAGAAGCACCAAAGATCTTATTAATATTGTTCAAACACGTCAAACTTTGGTAACATCATTAAATAAGCTTTATTTTAACATTAATGTTAACTTGTAAACTAATTACTTTTGAATTTAGATTGTATGTGTAGGGTATTAAACAATATAATATAAAATGGCCTCATTTTAATCAGATTAATGAGTAAAGGAAAAAGGACCATTCCATGTCGATTCATCAAAAAATGACGATTTTCGACCGACAATCTCAGATCAGGATAATTTTTGGCGAGTGTGTAGGCCTCATCTATTAGAGTAATTTCTGAAAATTTTAGCCATTTTGGACCAATACGAGTTATGGACGTTTAAAGGACCAAAATCACGTTCGGAAGCGTTTTATGGATTTGACTATTTTTTTCCTATTTATGAAAGTAATTGCGTTTCACTCAAATTTTTGTGCATTTTGTTCCTAAAAAATCCTTTTATCGAAATAATTTAACTAAAACCTTAAACTGTTGCGGTTAATTTTTTGTGGTCAAATTAGTGAAAAATCATATAAACATATTTACCCTGTATATGAAATCACCAATTTCACAATGTGCACTCCTTTATGACCCAATATCATATTTCAATCATAAAAAGTTTGGGATCGACTACGAGATGGTCAAGAAATCAAAAAATTACATTTCCACCAAAAATATTTATAGATGGCGGTATAATCGATTATCACAAGAACATTTTATGCTGTTGGTTTTTTCTCAAATTGCAAATTGATAACGAATGTATGGTAAATAAATATTATTGGATTAAAAATCAACTTAACTTTTGAACTTTTTTTCTGCCCGATAGTAAACGAGTTTGAAAATCACTTTGATTTTAATTAAAATAAAAAATGGTCACAACTAGCAAGCAAAATTTTTTAAGGGTGTTATTTAAATGCATAGTGAAAAATTCCATAATGCTCAGTTGTTTGTGCTCAGTTTTTAATTCAACTTGCTCAGATTTTTAATTAAAAATGCTCAGTTTTTTTTATGCTCAGATTTTAATTAAAAAGTGCTCAGTTTTTTTGTAAACAAATGTTCAGTAATTTTTCAAAAAATATTAAGTTTTTTTTCAAAAATGTTAAGTTTTTTTTTCAAAAAATGTTCAGTTTTTTTCAAAAAAATGTTCAGTTTTTTTTCAAAAAAATATTTCGTTTTTTTTCTTCAAAATATGCTCAGTTGTTATTAAAATCACTAAATCTAACCCTAACCCTTGCCTATATTACATTTTGCCTATATTACATTTTGCACAGAAGTGTTATTCAGCTGTGGAAACGCTAGAGAGCTTTAATAATAGTTATAAATTATTCAATTAAATCGCGTATTTATAAAAATTATTTTTATCTGTGGAAACCTTAGAGAGCTTTTATAATCGTTGTAAGTTATTACTCTATTTGTATAATAAAAATTGTCTATATTAAGTACATAAATCAAAGTATATTAAAAACAAACAAAATGATGCCTTTAATAATCATTTATTAAAATAATATATATAAAAACCTAATAAAATGTTATAGCTGCTATATATAAGTGATATAACCAAAAATATTTTGAGGTGTAATAGCTCAGTGGATTGAACGTCAAAAAACTTGGCAAGTATAATTAATCTCTGAGCAAATAAATAAAAATCTGAACATTTAATAAAAAACTTAACATTTAATTCAAAACTTGGCAAATTGAATAAAAAACTTGGAAAATGGCAATAAAAACTTTGCACTTTGAATAAAAAACTATGCAAAATAATTTGTTCTCATTTTTTAACACCTTTCATCCTGCATAAATTTTTTATTTTTAGCATGGATTATCAGTAGAAATTAAAATATATGAGCAATTTGGCCATCATATTAGTATTTATTTTTTTAACCCCACATTTTAGCCTACCCCTACATCATTTAAGTTAAAATTCAAAATCTAATTTTCAAACTCGGAAAATTGCCCATTCCGCAGGAAAAAAGTTCAAAATTTAAGTTTAATTTTATTCCAATATTATTTATTTACCATATATTCTTTATAAATTTGCAATATGATATAAAACAAACATCACAATATGTTCTTGTGATAATTGGTTAAACCGCCATCTATAAATATTTTTTGGTGGAATTTCGAATTGTTGACCATCTCGTATCCGATCCCAAAATTTTTATGATTGAAATATGATAATGGGTCATAAAGGCGTGCAGATTGTGAAATTGGTGATTTCATATACAGGGTAAATATGTTTTTAAAATTTTTAACTAATTTGATCACAAAAAATTAACCGCAAAAGTTTAAGGTTTTTGGTTAAATTATTTCGATAGATAATTTTTTAGGAACAAAATGCACCAAAATTTGAGTGAATAACGCAATTACTTTCAAAAATAGGACCAAAATAGGAAAATCCATAAAACACTCCCGAACGTGATTTTGGCCCTTAAGACCTCCATAACTTAAAAAGTATTGGCTCAAAATGGCTAAAATTTTCAGAAATTTTTAATAAATAAGGCCTACACCCTCACCAAAAATTATCCTGATCTGAAATGGTTGGTCGAAAACGTTGCTTTGTCATGGAATGGCGTAAAAATTATGCAGATGTCTTTCTAAACTTGTAACCACAATTTGCTTTGACTAGACCTATTTAAATATTTACTAACAGTTGTTAAGTGCAAGCTTTTATATATTTGAGAAAATCCTATATTTTGTTAGTTGGCTGTGCCATATTTTACACATCCACCTATATCATATCATTAATTGCCTTTCAAAGGATGTATCAAAACATCACATTATATATTACATTACGTTCTTGAATTTGTATAGTGGTTTGAACTTAAATAATTATTTATTTACAAATCAGATATTTAAATTATATTTTATTTATATGTAGTTCCCTGGAGTCATTGATAGCTTGTTAGATGCAATAGAAAAAGTTACTCAGCAATCTTTTGAATTACTAGGATTATCACCAAAAAACTATGAGATTACAGACAATGGTCTTACCCCTAGTGGAGATTCAAATTTAAAATATGATGACCAAATCGATTTTGCTAATTTAGGAGTAAATTTTATATATTTCTTAAAATTATTTGTTAAAATACATATTACATTGCTATTTTTAGTAAAATGGTTTTTAAAATATATTATAAGGGTCTAATCTCTAACTACTGCAGAAATTCTATTTAAATTTTTGTACTATAATTATATTTAGGGATTGTAAATTTAAAATAAAAACTAAACTATTCACTAAATAGTTTATCTAGGTTTTAAAAATAGACTATAATTTTTTTTAACATAAAAATTATCATGGCAAATGCACATTATTTAGGTGTTGATGGATATGAATCACGACCTTTTGAATGCCTTGGGTGTTGGACATGCAGTTATAGAAGACGTTAGGAAAATAGTGAAAAAGCAATCCTACAATGCCTTGTACCCTAAAATGACTGGTGCTGGAGGGGGTGGTTGTTTGTTTACTCTCATTCCTAGTAAATCATTGTTTGGTTGCATGGATTTTTGATAAATACTTTTATTATTTTTAATGTTTTTGTGTTTGGGATTAAAATAAATTTTCATTTTAGCCCCACTACTCTATAATGGCTTAACTTGTTTTAATACAGATAACTTAATTTTCTTTTTTATATCGTATATATAATAAAATTGTTTAATTTTTATAGATTCTGTGGAGCCGGATATTGTTGACAAGGTTAGAATTGCTTTGCATGAATCTGGTTACGAAACATACTTGACTCAAATGTGTTGTCCCGGGGTTCAAACTCACCACGAAGCTATAGATCAATGAATTGCGAAAGGAAAAAATTATTTTTTACAAAAGCATTTACACATGATTTAGCTCGTATAATCCAAAACGAAGTGCTCAATAATTATGTTTTTATCGAGAAGTTGTCCAATTTAAGTTTCAGACGAATAATTATCATCATTCGAATATTAAAAATCGACGTGACATTTTATAAATATGTTAACTCGTCTTTAACAAGGATAAGGTAGTCACAAACGGATTAAAACCTATGGGGCGACGTAGCCTGCACCCCCCACCCATTAAAAAATTATTACATGTTCAAAAAACTTATAATTAACATTGAATTATTACGATCTCCCCCTCCATTAAGATCTTGGCTATGCTTATGTTATAGCGTTTTTATTAAAAGCTTTAAGAAAAGCACTTTTTAAGTGCAAAATAGATATTGCAACAAACGCAATAAAAGTCAAGTAACTTATTAATAAATAAATTCAAGCGTCATTCATTTAAAATATTTTTATTAAATTTATACTTTCGTAGTTAGACCTATTATATCTCTCGTTAATTTTTACTAAGTGTTGTTAAAAGACCTGGGTTTTGTTTGGTCGACCTTTGGTTCAACTAAGACTAAGGATCAACTCTGGGCTGCTTTTCCTTATTTTGACTAAGCCTAGAGGTCGACTAAAAAATTTGGTCTGTTTACGTTGGTGGCCCGTCAACTCGCCGAATTTAATGTCCCCAAGCTAAAAACCCAAATTTGTGATTGGTTGATTGGAGGCCCTTGGCTTTCGGCGAGTTGATAGGGCATCGTTTACGTTTAGTTGACTAAAACCAAAGGTATACCAAACATTTCAGCGGTTTTCACAACACTAATATAACATTTGAATCAAAAAAGTGAATTATTTTGTCCTCAAAATTTCATAATGTTTTTACATTTATATGAAATACATTAGAATAGGTCTTATTTGTTGAAATAAAAAACAATTTAACAGGCTATTTTGAAATTACATTTTGTCTGATTTATACATAATGGTTTCCCTAACTTTTTGGGTGTAAATTTAATTTAATTATAACTATTTTATTTACACAAACAAATATTCTGTAAAATATGATATTTAAAATAATTAAATTATTGGCACAATTTTAAAAATAAAATTCAGAAATTAACATGAAATAGTAAAGCACAAACATAAATGTATAAAAATGTCTTTAAACAATATTTGCATTTATACTCAAATTTATTTATTTTAAATAATTTTGGTCAAAAATAACTAATCCTTTGTTTTAAAATAAAAATTAAGTATATCTTTTTAATTTCACAATAAAAACTAGTTGCTTTGTCGAATATAATAAAATTATTCACCGCAAAAATAGCCTAGAATTTGATTATTTCAAAATTTATTTGTTAAAAATCTGTTGACAGTAGTATAATATAAATGAAATATTAAAGACAAAATGATTTATCCGCCACAAAAATAGCCTTTGATTGACATTGCCTATTCCTAAGTGCCCAGAAAGTCTTAATATTTTAAAATAGTTATTAAAACCCAAAAAATTTGCAAAATATGTAAGGCTTTTGTTAATTATAAAAAGATCTTAACACTTACTACTCATGTTTCCTAAAGGTTAAAATAAATTTCTGGACTATAATCAGAAAACCAATTTTTACTATTCCAGTTTGCATATTTTATATTTGTGAATGTTACACCAGGTAAACAGTGAGGATTTTGTGATGAAGATTTAAAACGACTAATTCTAAATAG
This sequence comes from Gordius sp. MW1, assembly GCA_964036665.1. Taxonomy (NCBI): domain Eukaryota; kingdom Metazoa; phylum Nematomorpha; class Gordioida; order Gordea; family Gordiidae; genus Gordius; species Gordius sp. MW1. The sequence goes on from OZ038532.1 coordinate 7,245,350, forward strand.
TTGCAAACATAATGTATTGCAATTACAATTTATTGCTACTACTGATATTTTATTTAAGACTTTTGTCTGAATTGTTCACTTCACGCTTTAAATAATCATGTAAAGCCCTGTCCCTATCACAAACAATATGGGCCATATTGTTATTTGACAATTTAAGTAAGGCTAAATCTTATACAAAACTCAGTATTGTATACAAAATATAGATTAAAGGAATATCGTCTAATCAAGTAATTTTCATTGCTGAAGAGTAATATATACATAATACTGCACCCTACATATATTCAGGTGATATACAATGCTAACATATACATTATAAATCTTTAAGTAATGCAAGCTTTAATTTATTTGGCCCAAAAATATATTCTGTCAAATGAAAATTAAACTAGGAACTTTTATTAATTGACAAGTTTATTGAAGGCATCACATAATGGATCTAAATTTCAAAACTAATAAAATGTGAATTGAAATGAGATTATATTCAGAACTCGAGGAAATGATCATTAAAATCAGGAATGAGTTATCATCATATTTAATCTATGCACTATATAAAAACAAATTTCATAGTATAAGAGCATACTGTTATGATGGAAGATAAATTATTGTTATTACAATCTTAATGATAAATGGACTTAAATTAATTTATCAGTACGAGAGGAATTAATCATATAGATCATGCCTGTATTATTCTTCATCATGAACTTTCTAAAAGATAACATTACTTTATCAGTACGAGAGGAATTAATCATTTATATCATGCCTCTATATAGTGTCATCATGATAAATTTAAAATTTAGCTTGTAATTTCAGTACGAGAGGAATTAATCATAAAATCATACCTTTTCAAGTTGTCATCATAGTCGTTTTCAAAAACAAAAAAATATTAGTTACTTGTTTATAAATTAAAGCAACGAATAAAAACTCTGAACTTCAACTAAATGAAACCTCAAAGGGTGATAAATAAAATGGAAAGGAAGGAATGAAGATGGGCAGTAAAGGAAGGAAATGGCGCTCCTGCTCATCTCGACTAAAACGCAGCTCAACTAAGATTAAAACGCAGCTCAACTAATCGTATTATAATTGGGTTAGGGTTAGGGTTAGGATATATTTAATATCTACATATGTTATAGAATATAATATATGTGTATATTAATTGCTATGCAATTTATGGGCTCGTTTTTTGTGCGTCGTCCGTCCGTCGTCCGTCCGTCGTCCGTCCGTCGTCCACCAAGTTATTGGCGCCAGCCTTTTTTAAATTAAATTAATTGTTAATACCATTGATAATTCGACTTTTTGACCGTCCGCAGGCTACTGACCATTGAAAAAAATTACCATTGGCCAAATAAATCGAAATTTTTTGTTCGTTTTTGAATAGGTTACCATTGATAATTACCCTGTGCCCTCCACTACAAGGGCCTATGCCTCTACTGATATGGGTCCCTGTTAATTATTTGTTAATTTAACCAGTTTTTGGGTTCGAATCCCGGGATTTTTTTTGACTATTATGATTGTTCCTGTTACTACCATTGATAATAAGACTTTTTGGCCGTCCGCTGGGTGCTGACCACTGGAAAAAAATGACCATTTGGCCAAAATGTGAATCCAAGTTTATTTTTTCGCTTTTTTCCGCTTATTATGATTGTTCATGTTCCTACCATTGATAATCTGACTTTTTGGCCGTCCGTTGGCTACTGACCATTGAAAAAAACGTGGATGTCTTGCACCGAACCGAACGTGGATACGCACTTTTAATTTTTGTTAATTTAACCAGTTTTTGGGTTCGAATCTCGGGGTTTTTTTTGAATATTATTATTGTAACTGTTACTACCATTGATAATATGACTTTTTGGCCGTCCGCTGGCTACTGACCACTGTAAAAAAATGACCATTTGGCCAAAATGTGAATCCAAGTTTATTTTTTCGCTTTTTTCCGCCTATTATGATTGTTCATGTTACTACCATTGATAATCTGACTTTTTGGCCGTCCGCTGGCTACTGACCATTGGAAAAAAATGACCATTGGCCAAAGTATGAAGTAAAATTTTTTTCCTCGTTTTTTTGGCTAACATTGACTTATAGAGTATCTGTTGGTAGTGACCAATGAAAAAAATGACCATTTGGCCAAAATGTGAATCGAAAATTTTTTTTCGTTTTTTTTGACTTTTATGATTGTTTCTGTTAATACCATTAATAATATGACTTTTTGGCCGTCCGCTGGCTACTGACCATTGGAAAAAAATGACCATTGGCCAAAGTATGAAGTAAAATTTTTTTCCTCGTTTTTTTGGCTAACATTGACTTATAGAGTATCTGTTGGTAGTGACCAATGAAAAAAATGACCATTTGGCCAAAATGTGAATCGAAAATTTTTTTTAGTTTTTTTTGACTCTTATGTATTAATAGATTGTCTTTTGGTACTGACCAATGGAACAATTTAGCACATGTAAATTTTTTGATATATCTTTATGATACCTGTGACAGTTTTAGATGCGCGGTCGTAACAGGCAATAGCGGAGCTATTGCATGTCGCTGATAGTTTCGTCGTAAGGATTTTTTTAATTTTTATTATTATTTCCCATTAATTTCTATGTAAAAATTTTTAATAATTTCTAGGCAATTTTTTATTATAAGCTACAATAGGAATTATCCCAATTAAATTTTTTGGTTTATCTTTATGATACCTGTGACAGTTTTAGATGCGCGGTCGTAACAGGCAATAGCTCGCTATTGCATGTCGCTGATAGTTTCGTCGTAAGGATTTTTTTAATTTTTATTATTATTTCCCATTAATTTCTATGTAAAAATTTTTAATAATTTCTATGCAATTTTTTATTATAAGCTACAATAGGAATTATCCCAATTTAATAACATTTTACCTTAACCAAAAGTAAGTTTTTAAATTTTATCATTTTTAGATGCGCGTTCGTAACAGGCAATAGCGGAGCTATTGCATATCGCTGGTAATTGTGCCATTTTTAGATGCGCAGACGTAACAGGACGCCTAAATTAATTACTATTTTTAACAAAGTTTTCCATTATTACTAACCATACTAAATAAAAATTACCTCTATTTTTATATTGATTATACGTTAAACCCCTACCCCTCCCTATCTTACCCTTCCACCGCTGAGTTGGTATTATTAGGGGGCGGGAGTGGAGGAGATCATCCCTCAACCCCTTTTTATTATTATTGATTTTTATATGCTTTTGGCAAATTAACGGAGGGAAAGGGGGGATAGTGTGCGCGTTTAGTTTTAACGGAGTAAAGGGGGGGGAAGGAGGTAGTTAAATATGTTTATCAAAAATGAAATTTAATTGATCAGACAGGGACATGAGCGTAGCCAGGTTTTGGTTTGGGGGGGGGGGGGGGGGAGGCGAAACTTTAAAATTTCAATCAAGGGGGGGGGCCCACTAAATGACAAAAAATTTCAATAAAGCTTCCTCCAAGAGTTACATTTTAGCCCCTTCACCCTCCTAACCTAAAATGCTTAATCTAATTTCATTTATTAAAAAATAAAAAATAAAGATGATATTTATATACTTTACCCAGCCGACATTTATACACTTAACTCATTTATATTTTCCCGCTTCGTCAAATTGTAAATCAAAATAAAATTTTACGTTTTTTTGGCTAACATTGATACCTACCTATGCCCGTCAGTCCAATTCTTTTGCATTTAATACCCCCCTATAGGCATTCTCGCCCCTTCTCACCTTTCTCGCCCATAAATTGCATAGCAAATAAGCTACATTTATACGTAGAATAGATGAGTCGTCCCCTCTTCCCTTCTCCCCCCCCCCTTCCCATCTCCCCCTTCTCCGGGGGTCTGGGGGCGGAGCCCCCAGGAGATGGGGGTTTGGGGGCGTAGCCCCCAACGGGGGTTTGGGGGCAGTGCCCCCAACGGGGGACTGGGGGCGGAGCCCCCAGCAGGGGGTTTGGGGGCGAAGCCCCCAAGGGGGTCTGGGGGCGAAGCCCCCAGTTTAATATATAAAGATATATATAATAAAATAATATTAGCAGTTACTGAATGTTAAACATTCATTCATACTTTAAATATCTAAGATTGGTGTTTTAGGTGGGCTGAGTTTTTAATTGCTATGCAATTTATGGGATCGTTTTTTGGTGTCCGTCCGTCGTCCGTCGTCCGTCGTCCATCGTCCGTCGTCCGTTACCCTATCTATTTGCATTGGGTATATTAGGTTATCGCTTTTTTAAATTAATGGATGAGAAAGAGGTGCCCCACCCCTCATCTCTATCTCCCTCGCTGTGTTATTTTTAATTGCTATGCATAAGAGGTGCCCCACCCCTCATCTCTATCTCCCTCGGTGTGCTATATAATGGTTATATATAAGATTTGTTAAATTATCTATTATATAATAAACATAGATAAAAGTTGTGCTATGCAATTTAACTAGTTATATAATTAACATAAATAAAAGTTGTTTACTTTTAATTGCTATGCAATTTAACTAGTTTTGGTTATATAATAAATATAAAAGTTGTTTACTTTTAATGCTATGCAATTTAACTAGTTATAAATAAACATAAATAAAAGTTGTTTACTTTTTAATTGCTATGCAATTTAACTAGTTTTGGGGTTGGAATCCCGGAGTTTTTTTTGACTCTTATGATTGTTCTTGTTACTATCATTGATAATAAGAATTTTTGGCCGTCCGCTGGCTGCTGACCAATGAAAAAAATGACCATTGGCCAAAATGTGAATCGAAATTATTTTTTTCGTTTTTTTTGACTACTATAATTGTTCCTGTTTCTACCATTGCTATTATGACTTTTTGGCCGTCCGCTGGCTGCTGACCAATGTTATATAATAAACATAAATAAAAGTTGTTTACTTTTAATTGCTATGCAATTTAACTAGTTTTTGGGTTAGAATCCCGGAGTTTTTTTTGACTTTTATGATTGTTCTTGTTACTATCATTGATAATAAGACTTTTTGGCCGTCCGTTGGCTGCTGACCAATGAAAAAAATGACCATTGGCCAAAATGTGCATCCGAGTTTATTTTTTCGTTTTTTTTGACTATTATGATTGTTCCTGTTACTACCATTGCTATTATGACTTTTTGGCCGTCCGCTGGCTCCTGACCGATGGAAAAAATGACCATTGGCCAAAATGTGAATCGAAATTATTTTTTTCGTTTTTTTTGACTATTATGATTGTTCCTGTTCCTACCATTGCTATTATGACTTTTTGGCCGTCCGCTGGCTGCTGACCAATGAAATAAAATGACCATTGGCCAAAATGTGATTCGAAAACTTTTATTTCGTTTTTTTTGACTATTATGAATTTATATCCACTTTTATTGTGTCCTGGCTGCTGACCAATGGAAAAAAATGACCATTGGCCAAAATGTGATTCGAAAATTTTTTTTTCGTTTTTTTTACTCTTGTGAATTTATATCCACTTTTACCGTGTGCTGGCTGCTGACCAATGGAAAAAAATGACCATTGGCCAAAATGTGAATCCGAGTTTATTTTTTCGTTTTTTTTTGACTATTATGATTGTTCCTGTTACTACCATTGCTATTATGACTTTTTGGCCGTCCGCTGGCTCCTGACCGATGGAAAAAATGACCATTGGCCAAAATGTGATTCGAAATTTTTTTTTTCTCGTTTTTTTTGACTTATGAATTTATATCCACTTTTACCGTGTCCTGGCTGCTTACCAATGAAAAAAATGACCATTGGCCAAATTTTATATATAACCTAAAAATTTATTATAGATGGTCTAACAGACAGCCAACTATGTAATATATATTTTTAACCTTATAAATGCATATATATTTTTTTATTGGGTTAATATATTTCATTTAATTAGATTGTGATTTCATAGAAAACCTAAAAAGTAATATTTAAAAAAATAATATAGGTATTAGATTCTAATTTACGATAAAATATATCGATAGAAACTAACACAAAATTCGAAACCTCCTTCAAAGGTATAAGCATAGCCCGTTATTTCTAATTAAATTGAATCTACTATTAAACTCAGACACGAATTGTACTTTATTAGATGGCGCGCGTAAGTTTATATAATTAGTAAAATTTTTCTACGTGTCATAGATATTACACCGCACGTGTGGCAGGGAAATGTCCGATATTTTTAAAATGAAAAGGTATTTTAGGAATCTGAAAAGGTTATTTTACCCCCGGCCGCCCTGGGCACCTACGGGTAAAGTTTCGAGCGAATCGGGCTGGTAGTTTAAGAATTTAGCCCTTTTTTAAAACTAAAAAAAAACTTTTTTTTAATTTTTTTTTTACATTAAATTAATTTTTTGTTTTTGTTAATACCATTGATAATATGACTTTTTGACCGTCCGCTGGCTACTGACCGACGATATATATTGATTTTCTAAACATAAAACACAACTTTATTATTTCATCATCTATATAAATAACATAATAACTTCTACTATTTTAAAGCCAGCATGGTATAGTGGTTATAGCGCCGGCTTGTGAACTGGAGGTGTGGGGTTCAAGTCAGTGAGGGGACAAATTTTTTTTTTAATTTTTTTAAATTAAATTAATATTTGTTCATGTTAATACCAATGATAATATGAATTTTTGACCGCCCGCTGGCTACTGACCAATAAAAAAATGACCATTGGCCAAATAAATCGAAATTTTTTTTCGTTTTTGAATTGGTTAACATTGATAATTACCCTATGTCCTCCCCTACAAGGGCCTATAACTAATTAACTAATTATTTTGCATCTAATACCTCCTATAGGCATTCTCGCCCCTTCCCACCTTTCTCGCCCATAAATTGCATAGCAAATATGCTACGTTTATACGGAGTATAGAAGAGTTCCCCCTTCCCCTCTTCCCTTCCCCTCTTCCCTTCCCCTACTCCCCTTCCCTTCTCCCCCTTCCCACGAGGGCCGAAGGCCCGAGTTTTAATTGAGTTGAGTACAATTCGGAAATGGCGTTCGATGAACAAATTATAACATTTAAGCCACTAGGAAAGTTATGACAACACACACCACATAAGATTTATTGTGTTATTTTTATTTTATAAGAATATTAAATTTTAATGTTTTTATGGCACGCTTAGGTTTTGAAAGACAAAATAATGATATATGAATATTTTAATGTAAGTAACGAGACCTACCAAATATTTATAAATTATTGTTTAAAGCAAAAGTTTAAATAAATTAACATAAATTTTGCCAGAATATATTTAAAGTGAGACGGTCAAGTTTATCAGTAGAAATAAAATTACAGCTTGTTGGGTATGCTTTCGGAACTTTGTATTTTGGACTGATTAACACCATAATAAATTTGCCATACGATATGTTGTATAATTTTTGTTAGGATTCAACTAGTTTGCCCTTACCCCTAGTAGTATCTCTTTGTTTCCCTTTGCTTGTGGTATTTATAACAAATTTTTCTTCTTTACCCCACATATCTTAACCACATTATTTCCCTATCTCGCGCTAATTGAAGTCTCTTTTTTCATCCATTTTCCGATCGCTCGCATTTTTATATGTTTATGATATTAAAAGCGGATCTCTTAATGATCAAAGACTTCAATAAATGTTATGGGCTAAGAGGCGCATCATTTCCGCATACTCCGGCAGGTTCGTAAAAACAAAAGTTATCCTCCTCCTGGAAACACAATCATACACTATATATTTTTTATTGATGAAACAAAAAATATGTATTCCCCCCCTCAAAAAAAAATAAAACATAATCACATCTTTGTCGCCAATTTAAACAAAATGAGATTCTAAAAAATATCTTTAAGTTAGACAGTCAATACGGCTATATGGCAAGTTCTGAAGAAAATGGATTCTTTTTGCGATATATTGATCATTAATTAAACACATTAAGGCGATACCTTCTCTTCTTCTTTGTCAGTTATTTGGTCCCACAGTCGTGGGGTTTGTTTTGATTAGTTTCTTTCATTTTGACAGGGTGAGTGCCATATCTTGACTAATCTTTTTTGTTTTCATTACTTTATCGATTTGCCCTTTTCAGGTGACACGGGGTCGTCCTCTTCCTCTCTTCCCCCTCCATGTCCAGTTTTTTTCGATTTACGTCTTTCGTGTTCCTTCTTAGTATATGCCCATACCACCTTAGCCGATTTTCGTTAATCATGTCCGCCATAGGTTGAATACCCATTTTTGTCATGAGAAAGTCATTCGTCATATGGTAGAGCTTAGTATACCCCAAGCTACAGCGTATCATTCTCATCTCTGTGGCTTGTAATAGCTTTCCTTCCGTGTGTTTAATGCCCATGTTTCACTTCCATATAGTAACACCGATCTTACGATGGATTTGTAAGCTTTGCTCTTCAACCATATTGGCATTTTTTTATCGCACATTACACCGGATATACTTCGCCATCGAGGCCATCCTTTTTGGATCCGGGTATTAACTTCCGTTGTGCAAAACATATTATACTGGCCATCCTTTTAAATTTGTCTCCTGTACGAAGGTTCATTGCTCTTATTAAATAATTATATATGCATAATTAGAATTGTTCGAGGGATAATACAACTTACGCTGATCAAAACACCAACCTATGCAATATATATTTAAATGATTACACGCAAAAGTCTTCAGCTAAATACCACTTTGTGCAACGTAATATTATTCCAATTTAATACTATTAATTATTTAATAGTTGCCGAAAATCCATGTAATCTTGCGTGCAGAGATAATGGCAATCAAACAGTCGAAACAACGCTCAAACTTGTTGACGGAACACGTATTTCAGATTATGAGCTCTGCTACAATGAAAATAAAAAAGACATAGATATCAATTTTTAGATAGATCAAAGTGTTATTTGACTAAATTTTAAAAAATTAAATAAACACTGAGTTATTATTTGATCGCACCGAACATTGGAATCATTTCATAAATAAATCAATTATAAAAGAAATAAAATGTTTGTTAAACATTCATTAATTAATATAATATATTAATTTTTTTAATATGATATGATCTTTATTAAATGGTATACAAAAAAATTACATTCACTACTAAAAGAAAGATATAAAAACGCGCTAGAACTAAACGGATGGCATTGATCCCTGTATGGAAATCGTGCTGGATTTAACAATTACATTGTGAACTTTTGCTTAATAAAAAAGTACTCTTTCTAAATGCTATGCAATTTATAATTTCTAGCGTTTTATTTGGTAACACTTAAAGTTTTTGTTTTTTCCTCGTTGTGAATTTTTGTTATTCTAGCTAAAGTGGCAAAAATAAGCCTTTTTACTATTTTAAAAAATCTCATTGCGAAAATAAATCCATAAAATTTAAGTATAAAAAATTTTACTAATAGAAATAGTTAATTTAAACAGTTTTTTTCTTTTTTTGATTAGCTTATGTTGCCTATTTTATAAATATGGCGCTAATAACTTATTAGCTTATTATATCAAGTTCTTGTCATTTGTTGGCTACATTATAGATTAATTGAACATAGGAAAATATAATTATTTTGTTACAATTATATATAATAAAGGGCAGATTAGATTATATAATCATACTTACATATGTATTTAGATTAAATAACTAATAAGCGAAGATATTACTAATTTTATAAGTTGACAAAACTGCTAAGATCAGTACATACTATTGATGCTGATATTTAAAGTGTCCATGCAGATTACTATATTGTAAAAATGTAGCTAGATTAAGAAAAAATCACAACCGTGAACCTGAAACTAATGAATATTAATATTAAGTAACAAGGTATAAATTAATAATCCTTTGGAATCAATATATAAGGTAATTTTAACATATTTTAAATCAGGAAATCATTAATACTATTAGATATACAACGACTTTATTAAAAACGGGAAGAAATGGAAGATAGATGGCAATATCCAAATTGCTCTACCATCTTGTAAGTCGATTAAACGAATAATGAAGAGAACGTTGCATAAAAATATACCAATGCCTAGATCTATTAAAGACATTATATTTCCCCAAGACAGCCAGTGCTTTGACAATAGGTTGTTAATCTTTGGAACGCCTAAATTTTTGAAAATTATGTTGGATGCCAAAAAAATAAATTTTGATGACACATTTTATATAATGCCTGACCTATTTTATTAAGTACATAGATTAAACATGGTGCCCTATATCTCACCGAAAACCATCTTGCCGTATTCACCCTGGGACAAAAACAGACATCTCCCCATTATCATGAAGAAGGCCCTAAATTGAGTACCTTTTGTAATAATTATCAATTTTATTATAAAAAATACCTAAATTTTAACTTTAATCCGAAATTGAATGATTAATGCTTATTTGTTGGGGGACATTTTCTAATTGGGAGACATTTTTTAACATTGAGACATTCAATTCGGCAAGATGTTTTCCGGCAAGTTGACAGGCCACCATTAAACATTATAGTTACACATGTTAGGTGTACATGTACACTATTCACGTTTTGTATAAAAACCACGTGATACTTCTCCCCAATAAATTTTCAAATTTCCTATGTATCTTTCTAACAAGCCTTAAACAAGTTTGCAGTTCTATAGGACTTACATTTATTCCAATGTTTTGGCAAGTTGTCTTTGAGATGATCAGTAGCGTAGCTAGCCTTTTTGCCTTGGGGGGGGGCGAGCTTTGATTTTACACAATTGGGAAGGGGTCAAACGCAATTTAAAATTTCCCCCCCCCCCCCATAAACGTTCGTCAAATTTAAAATTTCGCTACAACTTTGTATTTTTTTAAGCATCACATTCGAAAGTTTTATCTAATTAAATCCTTGTCTCAGATCCGTCATAAGTTTAGAGGGCATAAAATATAAACAAAATCATTCATAAATAAAACAAGGTAATGAGGTTAAAACAATTATCTAACGACAATATAAAAAATTTCACAAGGTATCGTAAGTTTGTGTACAAATGGCACAAAGTGGAAATATTGACAAGAAAACTTTGAAATTTAAAAAATAATACAAATAGTAAAAAGCCATACAACAAAGTTCTTATAAAAACCTTATTGCCACAACTTCCAAAAATCTTGACCACATATATAACAATTCTTAATTTAATATTATACTATATTGGCACTGTAGTATTATTAACTACTCTGAAATGCGCTGAAGCTTTATTATGCAAATATATTAAACTTAAACATATGATTACAAACATGTGTATTGTACACTAGGAACAACGAACTTAAACGTATATATAAATACAATGTATTAATCTATTATATTACATTTCTCTCTATTTTAAAAATTGAACTCATCATGAAAACGCACAGGTTCCTTCGACATTCTTGTAGACCGTCTTATAATAGTTGGATTTTCAGCTAAATCAATGTTTGGTTCAAGATTCGCTTTCATCGGTGTCTCTACATTTGGCATAAACTCGGAACGTGGTCTAAATTTTAACTGGTCGGCATGTTTTCTTCGTATTCCCTCATTTGTGCGGACAAGATAAGAATAATGGTTTTTCCGTGCAACGATCGCGGATCGAAATACTACGTATATTCTTTGGCCATGGACATCATTCCTAGTTACAATCCTTCAGATAAGATTAATTCTTACATTTTTACGATTCTAAATATTTTTAGGGCCAGGAATATTAAGAATTTAGATGACAAGTCCACGACACTTATCTTGGCTTATATGGGCCAATGTCACATCCATAAGATGAGAACTTTTATATACCCAAAGGATATTTCTAAACTTAAATATAATGAATTGATTCATATCAGCAAAAAGGTATTTACAGTAAAAAATACCATTTTTCAAAATCGATTAATGTTTATTCGTTGCCTAAAAAATGAAGGAGAGTCGATACAAGATTATGCAACTAAATTAAATGCAATTGCAAAGGAATGCAATTTTACGATACAACTAGATGAAAGGTTAAGAGATCAATTTCTGCATGGCATTCAAAGTAAAACTTTTGAAATTGAAGTTAGAACGAGATGGCCAGATGCAGTTGATCCTGAAGGAAATACAATTACGTTTGATGATTTGTATAAAATTGCTGAAGCAATGGAATTAGCAAGAAATGAAGTAGTAACTCATAAAATAGATGTAGTATATCAAAAGTCTAAGCCAAAATTTAAACATTTCACCATAAAGAAATTTCTCCACCAAGGATCAACATCTATTAAAAGATGTGAGAGGTGTGGAAAGGTGCATGAAGTTTACAAGTGCCCAGCATTTTTTAAAGTATGCTACAAATGCCACAGAAGGGGAAACTTTGCAAAATTTTGTCACCCTGTAGTATTATTAACTACTCTGAAATGAGTTGATTATTATGTAAATATATTAAACTTAAACATATGATTACAATCACGTGTATTGTACACTAGGAACAACGAACTTAAACTTATTTATAATTTATTAATCTATTATATTACAGGCACCATTTTCAGGCAGCATTTATATTAGGGAAACAATGACAACATTTAAACGCCCTTTTAAGGTTAGATCGTGAGAAGGCAAAATTATAATATATAAAAAAACTTAGTTGTGAAATTAAACAAATGCAAGAATAAGTATTTAAAAGTTATTGTCCCTGAGAATATTATAGATTTTTTGCACAAACCTCTTTTACACCATCAAAAATTTAAAATGCGCTAATAAATATAAGGTTCAAAAGGATCATTATATATATATTCTGTCGAAATTAAATAAATCAAACTTTTATTTATTATTTTGGAGGAGATGTTAGTTACACAGAACAACTTCATTAATATTTGCCAATAAATTCAGGAGTTTTTGATTAATATTAATTTAAAAGCTATATGTGCTGCTCAAAATTATGATGGGGCACCACTAACGAAGGGGAAAAATAGCGTGCAAGCCATTTTTCAAAATTCATTGGCTTTATATGTGTTAAATAAAAATATGCAAGAGTTATTAAACAATAAGCCTATGAGATGGACAAATAATCCTGGATGGAATTCTCGTGTATTTAATAATAATTTAATATACTTTAAAAATGTTTAAAAGTTCAAAACGAGTTAAAAAGGCCATATATTTCTTTATTATATCAAAATTAGTCTTTAGATAATAGATGTTAATTACGCCTTTTACTCGATGTTGCAAATGATTTTATAATATTATCAGGGGAAATAACATCTATAAAGTCATGTTCTAAGCTCAATAAAGCTAATGACCATGGGGGTAGCTAAAGAGGGGGGGGGGGCAGGGAGGGACGGCTGTCCCGCTTTGAATCTTAAAATTTGTTAAAATTTATTAAAATTCGGGCTAAAATTTCCAATAACTAATATGCTCCTCCCTAAATCATTATTGCCCTCCCCTCGAATTACAATGCTGGTTACGCCCATGCTAAAGACGATAACCTATCTTGTCATTGTGGAACGAAGATAAGTTTTAATCCGTTTTAGCAATAAGAACGAGTTATTAATTTAATTAAAAAATCTAATTAAAATAATAAAATTTGAAACACTGTTGAGAATTATATTTTAATAAGTGATAAAATATCATTACATTTTATTTTATTAAGGTAATGAACTATAAAATATTACATAATTTTTTGCCATTATCATCTCGGCCTCTTGCAGTTTTAACTTATAATGATTAATTACTTCTGATAGTCGCAAAAAAGGGGATGATAGGTTTAAACCAGAGACTAAATTAGATAGACTGCTCACCAACGCACAAATTGTGTACCCTTTTTTCCACCATTTTGATGTGAACATGGTAAAGCGGTGATTATATAGAAAGTACTAATTTTCGCAAATTAAATAATCTTAAAAAGGTAAATAAAAAATATTGAATTGGGTAGATATCAAAAACAGCATTTTAAAATAAATATCATTTACACAATACATAAAAATTGAAAGTGTAAAAACTGCGATTAAAGTTTGTTTAATAATATAGCGCCATCAATATTTTGTATAATATTAATTTATTGGTGTTCGTTTTAATTTATAAAGTAGTGAGGAAGGTAAATTAATTGTTATAGGGCAAAATTACATGGTTAAAATCATAGACTAAATAGACTGCTAAATAGGCATGCATACATATGAAAAATTTGAAGCCAAAAAGGTAGCCATCTTGAAATAATTAACAAACGTAATAAGTATTATATTTTATTATTTATAGGAAAAAAAAACAAACAAGCCATATACATTAATACTGTGCACCATTCCACTATACCAAATAGAGGAAAATTGAAGAGGATTATAATATTCGTTTAAGAAGTATTTTATATTATAATAATGGCTATGATATCTTTTGTCTAATATATCAATATATTTGTCTTACTTTATTGTGTATATTATGTATCTTTTTTGTATTTATTTCTAGCTTATCTATTAATAAAATATATTTAATTTAATATATTCATTATATGTTCGCTAAGTTTAAATTTATATATAGTTTTGCCTAATTTATTTTTTCTCTCTATTATAATGTTTTTTTTTGTATTTAATTCATATCTATTAATAGAATATATTTAATTTATTATATTTTTTGTATGTTTTATAAGTTTAAATATATATTTTTAGCCTAATATATTTTTTCACTTTTGTGTATATTATTGTTTTTTTTGTATATAATTCTTATCTATTAATTGAATATATTTAATTTATTATATTTATTATATGTTCTCTATTAAGGATATTGTATCAGAATTAAAGGATAATAATCATCTTGGAGATGAAGAACAATTTATATCAAATTACTTTGAGAATGCGTCTCTATTGCTATTAAATACCCATATCAAGAAAATTATTTTTACCCAGCCTCTTAAACAATTGGCTCTAATTTATTTTTAGGGCAATAGCATCATTTTTTCTATTTAAATTTACCCTTATTTTATTAAATATGTGATTTTTTAAATAAAAATTCGCAATATGTAATTTAAAATAAAGCTATATATAGATGGCGCTTTAAATATAATAATTTATCTCATTAATTTAATGTTTTTTTTTAATATTTAAATAATTTTATTATTATAACATAAGCTAAAATATATAATCGTTTATACAAAGCATTTTTTTTCATATGATATAAGTTTTAACTCGAAATTATATTGAAATTATGATAAAAAATTTAATAAATAGAGTGTATATATACAATACTATATACAATACTGTTGAGTCTTGATATATTTATTGATGGATCTTTAACTACAAAAACACGAAAGACTGAATAACTATTAGCAATTTTTGTATATAAAGGGTAAGAACGCGTGATGGTAGGGTGATCGCGTGATGGTAGGGTGATTGTGTTATAGTGCCGTGATAATGAATATAATTTGAATAAACATAATTTGAATAAACGCGCATGGTGCAGTTGCAGTATACAACATCTCCTACCTCCTTAGTTATTCCATATCTTTCTATTGGTTTTCGGATTCGTGTTGATCGCCGGGCCGTTATTTCGGGTGAGGGTATAGGTGAATGAGGGGAGTCCGTACGAGGGGGTAGAGGTGAGAGCGGGGGTGGAATGGAAACTAGCCTATTATCGCTAGCTTCATCATGTGGTAGATAAGGCTGTTGCGGGATGGTGGCGTCCAATAAATCACTGGGTTCAATTTGTGGCAGATCACCCGGTATTGCGTGCGAAATGTCAGCCCAACGATCTTCATCGTTTAGCGTGTCTGCTTCATCTAAAGATTTTCTAATATGATCACCATGTCTCTTCCATAATGCCCCATTATCCATTTCTACCATGTACGATACTGGGCCTAAGATTTTTACTATTTTTCCCGTTACCCATAATTTATCATTAGTTGTGAAAGTTCTAACCCACACTCTATCTCCAATTATAAATTTCCGTTTGATGGGTGCCAACTCGTCTTTGTCAAGACCAGTTACATGTGGGTTGAGTAAATTTAATGGACCGATTGGTTGTATTTTTATTAATAGATTGGCTGGAGTTAATCCAGTTGTTGGGTGAATGGTATTCCTATAAGAAAACAGAAAGTTATATAATTTATCGTTTTTAAAATTCTTAGTTTTGTTTAAGAACTCCTTAAATGTTCGGACGAAACGTTCAGCTTCTCCGTTGGATCGAGGATGATACGGGCTGGAATATGCGTTACGAATGTTATTTGTTTTGCAGTATGTTTTAAATTCGGTGCTGGTAAATTCAGGCCCATTGTCTGTAGCCAGGGTGCTAGGTACTCCGAACCTTGAGAAAATAGCTTCGAGAGCGTTAATAGTGCTTGACGTTGTTATCGTTGTCATAGGGATCACCTCGGGCCATTTACTGTAGGCGTCAATTAAAATTAGGTAATAATACCCATTAATTGGTCCGCAAAAATCTGCATGTAACCTAGACCATGGTTTTCCCGGGTTTTCCCATTTTTGCGTAGCTAATTCGGTTGTGCTAGTGAACCATTGTTGACAATCCGCACAGTTTTGAACATAACCTTCTATATCTTTATCAATACCTGGATACCAGAGATGTTGACGAGCCAAAATTTTTAAGCGACTCATGCCTGGGTGTCCTAAGTGGATTAGTTTCAAAATGGTTTACCTTAATCCTTGAGGAATAATAATTCGGTATCCCCAAAATATGCAGCCTTTTAAGGTGGTGAGTTCTCTTTGCCGTTGTTGGTAAACAATTAGGTCTGGAGTAACTTTCTTCGGCCAGCCATGGAGTACATAGTTGTAGACTTGTCCCAGGATAGATCTTTACGAGTATGACGCTCTATGTCGGCGGATTTAATGGGCAATTGTTGGAATGGTTCTTCATAAATGGTGTGTATATCATCTTCTTCTCCTTGTTCTAGCGTTTCTTCAGATTGTATCGGAAGTCTGGATAACATATCAGCTTGTGTATTTTCCTTGCCAATTTAGTACTTTATAATATATTGATAAGGTGTTGTTAGCAAGGTCCATTTCTGAAGTCTCGCTGAAACGCCTGTGATACATTTTTATTCGGGTTGAATATTGATATTAATGGTTTGTGATCTGTAAGTAATGTAAAATGGAGGCCATATAAATATTCCTTAAATTTATTAAAAGCATAAATGATGGCTAAAGCTTCTTTTTCAATCTGGCTATAATTTCTTTCAGCAGCATTAAGGGTGCGGGACGCAAAGGCAATAGGGTGATGATACCTTTAATTTCGTGGGAAAGTACTGCCCCGAGTCCCTCAGAGGAAGCATCCGTCGAGAGTATTAACGGTAACTCAGGGTCAAAATGTTTTAATATCGGGGCCTTAATAATGGCTTTTTTAATGTTTTTGAATGCATTTGTACAGTCTATGGACCAATTCCATGTTACAGTTTTCCTTAGCAATTTATAAAGCGGTTGTGCTAAAGTAGAGAAATTTTTTATGAATTTCGCGTAGTATGTTGCCATGCCTAAGAAGGATTGTAATTCTTTTATTTTAGTTGGGGCGGGCTGCTAAAATGGCTTTAGTATTTTTGTCAGTGGTAAAAATTCCGTCTTTACTAATGGTATGACCTAAATATTCCACTTTTTTTTCCAAAAATTTACACTTCCCTAATTTTAGTTTTAGGCCTGTTTTTTCCAATTCTTTCAAAACTTTTTCCAATTTTTGATTATGGTCCTCTATTGTCTTGCCAGCTATAATGATGTCATCTAGGTAAACTACTATTCCCTTATTATTTCTAAATAATGAATCCATAAATCTTTGAAAAATAGCTGGGGACGAGGCTATGCCAAAAGGTAGTTTAGTATATTTGAAAAGGCCCCTATGCTATTAATTGCCAATAAGTTTTGAGAATTTTCGCTAACTTTTATTTGGAAATAGGCGTCCCTAAGGTCCAAAACGGAAAAATATTTAAAACCGCCTAGTTGAGCAAAAATATCTTGAATACGTGGTAAAGGATATTTTTCTATTAAAAGGTGCTTGTTTAAATCACGGAAGTCGCCGCAAATACGGATGTTTCCATTATTTTTAATGCCAGTTACAATAGGAGCAGCGTGTTCAGCGTATTTTATTGGTTTTAAGATACTTTCTTTAACTAACCTATCTAATTCTTCGTCAATTTTGGGTTATAACATATAGGGAATAGGTCTAGGACGGAAAAACGTGGACATAACTCATTTTTTAAATTAAGCTTTGCTTCATACCCGACTACCCCTGCCAGTTTATTTTCAAATAACACCGAATATTTTTTAACAATATTATTGGTTACTACATCATCGTTGGTATGATTAATCTCGTATCGCTGGAAAGGTTTTGCTCCCAATTCTCAGCTAGTTGACGTAATTTGTGTGGAAATATCCTCAACCAGTCTCTTCCCAAAATGTTTTGCCCGTTCCCCTCAGCGACGTAAAGCAAGAGTTGGTGGGTTGCGTCCTCTTCTTGCACGATTACTCTTGCCGATCCCTTTAGCGGTATAGACGAACCATCATAACTCCTTAACTCGGTACAACACGATTGAGTTGTAAGGTGGGCCCCATTGAGAGAATTAATCAAGGTGATCGCTGATCCGGTGTCAATTTCAATATTAAAAATACGGTCATTTACCTTCAGAGCATAGCATGGTCGCAGAGTCTCTTAAATGGAAATAATCTAATGAGGAAATTTGTTTGACACGGCATATCTTTCTGATATGGCCTTGGGTATGGCATTTATAACACGTCGCAAAACGGAATTTACAGTTGACTCGAAGGTGGTTCCCCCCACAGGCGAAACATTTCATATTTGATGCTGGGTATTTGTTAGTTACTGTATGAACCGGTTCCAATTGTTGGGTGAACATATGGCTTTGGAATCTTGCCCGCTCCATTGATCTCGCAATATCTAATGCCCCTTGCCATGTCAGATTATCTATAATCAATAGGCGCTCCACATTCTTGTTATTATGTAACCCCGCCACGAACCGATCCCTTAGGTTTTCCTCGAGAGAGGCACCAAAGTTGCAATTGATAGATATACCTTTCAGTTTAGCTGCAAAGGAATCAATATTTTTACCTTCTACTTGTAAGCATTTGTGGAACTTATATCTGTGGACAATAGCACTCAGAGAGGGAGCGAAGAAATTTTTCAAGGTTGCAACTATTTTTTCGAACGTCTTTTGTAACGGGTCCGAAGGAGAAAGGATTGATCAGTAATTCATAATTATCCGACCCACATACTATAAGAAAAGTGATTTCTTATCGCCACCAACTACTAAATGGTAATGGTTAAATGGGGATATGTATAGATCGATATTATCCGAAGGACTATAAGGGTGGAAAGTAAGCGAAGAAGTCGACCGCGCCATTGTTGAGTCTTGATATATTTATTGATGGATCTTTAACTACAAAAACACGAAAGACTGAATAACTATTAGCAATTTTTGATATAAAGGGTAAGAACGCGTGATGGTGGGGTGATACGCGTGATGGTAGGGTGATCGCGTGATGGTGGGGTGATTGTGTGATAGTGCCGTGATAATGAATATAATTTGAATAAACATAATTTGAATAAACGCGCATGGTGCAGGTGCAGTATACAACAAATACCATTATAACGTTGAAATAATTGGTTGCTTGTATTAGTTCAACATGGGTCAAAACTGGCATCACTTTTTTAGTCTATTTAGTCTATGGTTAAAATACACCAGTTGCTCTCTTCAAAATGGAAAAAAATTTGACACACAATTAACCATATGCAACATATGGCATAAGCACAGGGGCGTACCAGGATTTTCTTTCGGGGGGGGGGGTTTCAATTTTTTTCTTCAAATATCAAAAAAATATAAGGGAATTTTTTTTTGCATTTTGATTAAAGATCTATATACATAATATAGCAGCGATTTAAGTTTGTCCAGCCAAATTTAGATTTTAATTTCTGTTGAGGCTGGTGTAATGAAAACAAAAAAACTAATTTGGTATTTTTTTAAATTATAACACAACACATTATTATGTTGAAGTGAAGTCTCACTTTGTAATTCTCCTTTATTTGTTTTAATAATTAAAAAAAATTATCTGGATAATAAATACCCACTTTCAAAACTAACATCAAATTCCTCAATAAAATTTTTTTAAGAAATTCATTTATTTAGTTAAGTAAAATTGAATATTACGCCCTATCTTACTTATTAGATTTTATTTGCATTACATGAATTTTTATAAAATTTTGTCCGCGGGGGGTGGGGGTTTTGAACTCCAAAACCATCCCCTTGCGTACGCCACTGCATGAGCAGTCTATCTAATCTATGGTTTAAACCTTCTAAAAACTTATTTATATTATAAATAATTTCCAAAAATCTTATGTTTAATTCTGCTATTATTCTATCGATGACAGGATAATTAAAATCAATTATGAAATCAATTTATGAATTGGTAATTTAAAAGAGTAAAAAATGTTATAATTTTTTGATTTTTTAAATATGTTTTAAAGTAGGTAATGAAATATTAAAATTTGAAGCTAAATCCTTCGCCTTATTATAGAATTTGATTCCTAATATCATTTAAAATTAATATAAGGCTATTAATCGTTTCAATTGCATTTATTAAACAAATATTTGGGCTTTGAAACTCGTTCTGAACTTTTTGAACAATTTCAAACATATATTAAATTATTATTAAATTCAAAAGTTTTATTCAGAAACACATAATTATAATTATCATATGTTTCTTAATTATAAAAATTGAGCCCTATAAACAATATTCCCTGACCTTATAATTCAAGATAAAATTCATGCATTATGTAGTAAAATAGATTTTTACTAGGTTGCTATTTACATCCTTCCCAAGCACTAATTGGCAATTCTAAGAAATTGTGCCTTGTTAAAGAATACATTTAAGACAAAAGGATCCCAACAATCATTAAGCAAATATGCAATGCACCATATCCCAGGAAAACAGATGTGGATGTAGTTTATAACAAATGTATTACTTCCTCAAAATATCTCAATTATGTAAATTTGAAAGATTCTTAAGATATGTTACAAATTTATGGGTGAATGATAATGCAAAATTTCCAAATAATTTGTGGCAAAAAGATGAAGCTCCTGGTATGAGTACTAATAACCATTTGGAAAAATCCCATAATGCCATGAAGAAATTAGTAAAGCAACCATACCCAAATCTTTATAATTTTATGCAAACTTTAAGAGAACATTAGAAGAATATGGAAACAAAAATTATACAAATAAACGATGACAATATTTTATTTTAAGTTCAAAGAAAGCTGGAAGCCAGAAGAATTAGGTATTTACAATTACATTATAAAAGAAATAAAATAGTTTGTTTTGAATTTTTAGATGCCATTTGTAATTATATAAAATTGTAAATCAATAAACTCATATTGTATATAATGTCTTATAAAATATTAAGATAAATGTGAATAACATAAAGAAATAATTAAAAGTGCATTGAGAAGATTTAAAAAAAAATTAATTTTTGTGATTAAAACTATTTATATTTGCTTGTAATAATTTTACACATTAGTGTTTATTAATTGCATTTATTTCAAAGTTATAACATAATGTTTGGCAATTAAACAGTCACAAGGAAATAAATACTCAGGACCTCAATTTTTTTTAATGGTTAAAAAGTTTATTTTCACGAAACAAAGTTACATAATTAAGCGTACGTAATACAAAAATAATGGTTAAATACAAAGTTCTATATCATTATCTTCTAAAATAGGCCATGAGTCGGCAAAGGATTTAAATCGTACAACAAGAATCCCTAGTTGTTGCCTAAGTAAAAAGGACGCAAAATTTTAGATTTCGGTGAGCGTTTTCCGATTTCTTTAAAAAATTCCATTTTTTGTTTACCAAAGGAACGGGAGCACGAGGCAACGACAGGGATAAAAATATTGGATGCCCAAAGGGTGGAGTACTTTGTGGTTTTAAGCCCTTCTAAGGTAGCGATAGGGTCGTAATTAAAATGGGAAGGGGTAAATAGGTCAATACAAGTAAAATCCCATTTGAGGGATAGGCCATTTTGCCAGGGGACTAGAGAAGAGCCGTCAGGGCGCATCCTACCTTCAAGAGAAGGATCTGACGGCTCAAGGATTGAGGGGATTTTTGCCTTTTAAAGGGCAGCTTGAATTAATAAATTAGCTTTAGTGTGCCTAACATGTTTATATTTGTTTGCTAGGCAGAGTAGAGGGTGCCAAGCATATTCATCTACAATGGTTAGACAATTTCGACAATTGAATTCTCTGGTGTAACTAATCCCCAACCTTAAAGCTATGGAATATGATAGCTCAAAATCTTCAAGCAGCATTGTTAGAGGTTTGCTGGGATAGGCCTCAGACCACTCGTGACCGGAACCATCAAAAGCGAGGAACCTAAGGTTGTAATGCTGGCTATCATCGCTGCTCGATAAAAGGTAATTGTTGTAGTTGCTTACTACACGAGTATTTCCTTACCCCTCCCCATCTATCTCCACGATTAATTACGCTTAGTAAGACCAGGTGCGCTGGCAAGGCAATTATGCTTGAAGGAGCGTACGGGGCATATATTCTGTGAATTCACACACACACACAAACCCCCCCCCCCCCCCCATCATCTCTCTCTTATTTATTAGTGTCTGTATACGCATCTTAAGGTATACGCATTTTAATGTATACGCATCTTTATGTGTACGCGTAGTCCCTCTTCCCCATCGCTCTCTACGCGATTTATATAGTGAGATTCTAATACGAGTGTTCCCATCATTATTTAGCTCGTAGTTATTTGTAAACGTGTAGGAATACATACGCGTGTTTACATCATATGATATCTCACATGATAAAGATATCAATCCGCATATAGATTTCTTTTGTTAGAATAATATTCATATAATTTTCTTCGCTGTTTATTCACGGATTCTTTGGGCATCGTAATAATACTTGTATCATGAAATAAAGATATGAATAAATTAGTTATAAGGTAAGTAAAAATCACCCATAAATATAATCCTAATAACGTAACCCTTAATCATTAACTAATCCTTTAAACTTCAAATCATAATCTTTTACTTTTATTTCCTTGTTTAAACTTTCTTACAGTAATCAACGGAGCGCGATAAAATGGTAGCAATAGCATTATCGTAGTTTCGAGATTCTGCGTTTTCGGAAAAGCTTATATTCCAAAATTTGATTTCAAATAATCCGCCATCTTGAAGTGAGTAAAAGCGGGTAAAAGCGTTATTATTATAACATAATTTATTGTTTCTATTGAAATTTATTTTATTCAGAAAACCAAATCACAGAAACTACAAACGATTTGTTATGACATACTGTGCTGCCATACTCTGCCTAATTCCAGGAGAAGAATGAAAACTATTCATTTCACAAGTAATTTAGATTTTAATGGAGGCATATGATATCTTTTATCTAAGATGAAAATAAACTATTTTTTTTGGGTCTAATATAATTGTCATTCTATTTTGTCTGTATTAAAATGTTTTTTTTTGCATTTAATTCTGCTTATCTATTAATAAATATATTTAATTTATTATATTGATTATATGGATTTACATTAACTAAGCTGAAATTAAACTATAGTTTTGAGCCTAATATATTTGTCTTTCTCTTTTGTGTATATGTTTGTATACTATGTTTTTTTTATTTAACTCTTGCTTATCTACTAAATTTAATAAAATATAATTAATTTAATATATTGATTTTATGGATTTACGATATCGAAGATAAAATTAAAATATATTTTTAAGCTTAATATATTTGTCTATCTCTTTTGTGTGTATTCTTATGTTTTTTTTGTATTTGAGTTTTGCTTATCTGTTAATTTATTAGATTTCCCCTCAAAAATAAAATCCTTCTATCAGCATAGTTGCATAATGTTAAGAGGGATTTTACACCTAACAAAAACTCTGTACTTTGCAGTGCACATTTCGCCATCGACTCATTTTATCCGTCTGTAAATAAATACAAGCAACTCAGAGAAGGTGCAATACCTACTATTTTTAATTTACCAGATCACCTCCAAAAAATAATTGATTTAAGTTATTCATTAATCAATATTACATGGTAGAAATGTCTTAAATTTTATTTTATAATTGTTGTATATGTGAATACGTATATTTGTATATCATTTTCTACAGATTATTATATTGCTATAATTATATAGTTTAATATTGTAAGCCAAATCCGAGTTGGTAAAAAACATATGTTTTTATCTACTTAATTAATTTATCGTTCTTTTGTACATATATAGATTCCCCTCCCCGGCCTTAGTCAACAATAAATTCTATTATTTTCTATTCTTATGATTCTAATTAGTAGATTATTAGTGGTATAATAAAGATGTTATATGTGTTATATATATGATGTTGTATATGTGTTGTTGTATATTGGTATATCATTGTATACAGATTATATGATTGAATATTGTAAGCCAAAATCCGAGTTGGCAAAAAGGAACATATGTTTTTATCTACTTAATTAATCTATCTTTCTTTTGTTCATATATAGTTGTCCCTCCCCGGCCCTAGTGATAAATAAAATGATATTATTTCTATTCCTATAATTAGTTTATTATTAGTACGGTCATCTTGATAATAATAATTAGTGTATTGTAAATAAACTCAACAATAAAAAATATTTTAGTAGGACAATGACATCTTACTAATTACCTTCTCTTCTTTTATTAATTATATGATTTTTTTGAATATTGCAAATTTGTATTCGAATATAAAACCAGATATAGATGGCGTTTAAATTAGAATAGTTTTGGGACGCTGTCCAGTCATTGCTTAAGAATTGGTTTATTTAAATGAAATATGAACACGAATAATATAGAGATGATAAAAAATGGTTATTGGTGTGGTGATAAACGCGAAAGAAGTAAAAATGATGATAATTGGTGAATATTTGAATTGGTGAATATTGGCGAAGGAAGTAAGTAATGAAGTTAACAGCTGGTTTAGCACCAGGAATATAGAAGTTACATAATAAACGACGCGAATATACATATATGAACGATGCAGCTCGCCACATTACTCCCCTTCCTAAATACGGAGTGTTATACGTACTCGGATAACTTCTTTGGCCAATGAACGTTTCGACCACTTTTACTAGTGTACTTAATTTGCTGGGGGGATGCTGATGAACTAGTGCCTGGATTAGGAACCGAAACATTCGATTTAGACATGCCGGCTGAAACAGCTTCCGCCTTGCTCGTTTGTGGCGCAGAGATGACGAACTCACGTCCGGGTCAGAATCCAAATGCGCTGGCTTTAACCTGTCGATTGAAACGGTATCAGCCTTACCGTTCTTTTCTACTACATAATATCTATCATACCTCTCCAGCACCTTGAAAGGCCCATTGAAAGCAACGTACAAACCTTTGCGGGATCGTCGTTTCGTATAAAAAACGAAATTACTTGTTTTTAAAGCATTCGGCAAATTTGGAGTGATAACCTGAGGGCGAGTTGGGTGAAATGGTAGGTGAGCAAAATGATCTTTAAGACGATTAATGTATTCGGGGATATCGATGGCCTTTTTTGATTGTTCGAAGAATTCGCCTGGAAGACGCAACGTTGTCCCGTAAACCAGCTCAGCCGCTGAACAACCAATATCTTGCTTGACAGCCGACCTAATCCCTAACATAACCAGTGGAACAAGTTCATCCCATTTCGTTGTATCGCCTTGGGCTTTTAAGGCTACCTTAAGCTGCCTGTGAAAGCGTTCGATCATTCCATTAAATTGTGGGTGATAAGCAGTAGTCCTACTGTGATGGAAACCCAAAAGACGCGCCAACTCGGAAAAAAGTCTCGACTCAAATTGCACCCCCCTATCAGTAGTAATCGGACCGGAACTCCATAGTTTGATATCCAGTGTTTAACAAACTCTTGGGCAACATGTTCAGCGGTAATTTTAGATATGGGCACTGCAATTGGCCAACGCGTAAATCTGTCGACAGCAGTAAGCAAGTAGGTATAGCCATTAGCAGGTGGTAAAGGGCCAACTAAATCAAGATGCACATGGCTGAATCGTGCATCAGGATTAGCAAAACTACCAGGGGTTGTGATAGTGTGTTTGTTGACCTTACACTTTTGACAGTGAAGGCATCGTCTTGCCTATGACCGTACGTCTTTATTCATCTGTGGCCATACGAATCGTTTAGCAACCAGCTTAAGGGTTCCACGGATTCCGGGGTGAGCGAGGTTATGAATGAGGTCGAACACCTTTCGCGTCATTGAAGTAGGTATAACCGGGCGTGGTGTGGCGCATAATCGTCAAATTGGAACCGGGAATAGGAAAATCTGAAATTTTAAGCGACGAAAGTTGGTCGGGGCTGTAAAATTCTAATTCTTGTGATCTAGCTATCTGCCTGAGGATATACTTTCAAGGTGAATGGTGTCTATGTCAACGCGGGACAAAGTGTCGGCTACGATATTAGTATGGCCACTGATAAACCTAATATCTGACGTAAATTGCGATATGTAATCTAGATGTCTAGATTCTCGGGGGAAATACTTGTCAGGTCTGGAAAACAAGGCATGGGTCAAAGGATGGTCGGTATAAACTGCAAAGTCACGACCTTCAAGCAGATGCTTAAAATGTTTTATCGATAAATAAATGGCAAGTAGCTCTCGTCCAAAAGTACTGTAACGACCTTGTGCCGGTGTAAGTTTTTGCGAAAAAAAAGCTATAGGGCTAATTTCACCACATTTCGTTTGATTGAGAACGGCTCCGACAGCTGAATTTGAAGCGTCTGTTGTCAAAGAAAGAGTTGCGCCTTCCTCAAGGTGTGCCAAATGAGTAACGTCAGCAAGAGCTCCTTTGGCTTTCTCAAAAGCATCTATAGAGTCTTTCGTCATGACGATCGGCCCTTTCTTATCGTCCAGTAAGTCGGTTAGGGGCTTGAGTAGATGAGCACACTGAGGAATGAAACGTCGGTAAAAATTTAACATGCCTTTAAACCTTCTAAGTTGCGTCATAGATATAGGAATAGAAAAAATTTTTATCGTTATAACTTTCGGTGGAAGCGGAGTTAAACCCGTCGGAGAAACATTATGCCCCAAAAAGTCTATCGTATTTAGTCCCCACTGGCATTTGCTAGCGTTGATCTTTAAGTCATATTGTTTTAGTCGTGTGAATACCTGGCGGAGATGATGAATATGTTCTTCCCTAGACTTACTAGCGATCAAAACGTCATCCAGGTATGCAAACGTAAAAGGGAATCCTCGGAATGCTTGGTCTATGAAACGCTGGAACGTCTGAGCCGCATTCCGTAAACCGAATGGCATCCTCAAAAAATCATAGAGTCCAAACGGCGTTATTACCGCCGTTTTGTATCCTCGGGGGCAACGGGGATCTGATGATACGCCCGTATTAAATCTAGCTTGCTAAATATTGTGGTTCCAGCTAGGTTCATCGAGAAATCATGGATGTGGGGTAGGGGATAACGATCCGAAATTGTCTGATTGTTTGGTGACGATAATCTCCACAGGGCCGCCAATCACCCTGAGTCTTTTTTGGGACCATGTGTAAAGGGCCCAGCTGCTTTGTGATGGTCGAATAATTCCAAGCTCTAACATATGTGCGAACTCCTCCTTTGCAATTGTCAGCTTTTCCAGGTTTAATCGCCGAGGTTTGGCGTAAGATGCCGGTCCTTTAGTGGGAATGTGATGCACGGCACCATGCGCCTGCTTTCTGTAATCCGGAGGTTTCATTATTTCGGGGAATTCATTTAATAAACTTGCGATTCATTTTCTAACGGTTGGGAGCAAGACTTTCTTAGAGATGTCGTTAAGGTGGGTACACCATTTGATATTGTCGCTGTTTGTGGGTCAATCAACCTTTTCCTTCTTAAATCTACTGTGAGATTGAAAAAATCGAGGAAATCCGCTCCTAAAATGGGTGTTTTTACGTCTGCGATTGTAAATTTTCACCTGAACCTTTTTCTTAAACCGAGATCAAGCGTTAAAGGAATTTGACCGTAGGTTTTGATACAGCTGTTATTGGCAGCTTGTAATTGAAAAGGGGCAGGTAGGGAACGTTGATTTGATTTAGCTGGCAGGACGCTGATGTCCGCGCCGGTATCAACGAGCCAACGGTGTCCGGACACTTTGTCAAAGATAAAGAATAAGCGACTACGATGGACATGACCGAGCTCGGGCGTCGCCTTTCCCGGCTGGTCTAGGCGTTTGATGAAAATCGGGACGTGAAAGAGCAGGGAGGGGTCATTTTTTGGCGTTGTTTTTGAAATTTTTGTGGCACCAGCACACGTCGCTGGCGTTATTATCATTAGGGGAAAGGGAGCGACGTGAGTTATAGGGGGGAGGGGGGAAAAATTGACGAGCAGGGGACCTGGCAGAATTTGCCGTTAGTTTCTGGACTTCCAGTGATAATTTTTCCACCATCTCTTTTAGGCTTGAAATTTCATTGTTAGTAGATAAGCTATGTATGGCGTTGCCCTGATTTGCCTCGGCGATCCGATCAGCCGTTTCAGCTAATTTAGACATACATTGCTCAATAGCGAAAACTGCGAGAATGTTGGTAAAATGGCTAGGCAATTTATTAAGCCACATCTGCTTAAAAATCTCGTCATCCATGGTATAGTTTCCAATCAGCTGTTTCATTTGTCGCAGTAATTGCGAGGGGCGTTAATCCCCTAATTCCAAATTATTTAAAAGAATTAATTGTTGTTGATCGGAGTTTGAAGTACGGCGAATGATAGCCGATTTTATGTGTTCAAAAGCACCATCTTTGGTAATGTCCTCGAAGAGATCGTGTACTTCTGTAAAAACGTTTTGAGGTAATGCCTCAAGTAGCAGGGCCAACTTACTCGCAGGCTCTCTTACTTTTCTAAGCCTGAATAATGTTTCTATCCTTGCGAACCAAGCTCTGAAATTTCCGCGTCAAAATTAGGGAGTTTAAAAAATACGTCACGTTCACCACTTTTGGGACGCTGTCCATTTATTGCTTAAGAATTGGTTTTTTTAAATTAAATATGAACACGAATAATATAGAGATGATAAAAAATGGTTAATGGTGTGGTGATAAACGCGAAAGAAGTAAAAATGATGATAATTGGTGAATATTTGAATTGGTGAATATTGGCGAAGGAAGTAAGTAATGAAATTAACAGCTGGTTTAGCACCAGGAATATAGAAGCTACATAATAAATGACGCCTATATACATATATGAACGACGCAGCTCGCCACAATAGTTTGTCTCAATAATTTAATGTTATTTTTTTAAATATTTAAAAATACTTATTATTATACTAATCGTCTATACAATGCATTTTTTTTATCCAATGACATAAGTTTTATCTAGAAATGAAATTTTTTTTTAAATAAATAGGGAGTACATGGGCGTAGCCAGCATTGGGATTAGAGGGGGACAATAATAATTTAGGGAAGGGCAAAAGGATAATTTTTTAAAATTTTAGCCATAATTATAATAAATTTCAACAGATTTTTGGATTTAGAGGGGGGCAGCTGCCCCTCCCTGCCCCCCCTGGCTACGCCCATGAGAGAGCATATGTAGATTAAAGGTGTGCACGGATCAATCCGATCCGACATCCGATCCGATCCGTCCGAACTCGGATGAAATCGGATCAACATTTTAATTTTGGAAGTCGGATCGGATCGGATTAACATCTTATTTTAGTCGGATCGGATCGGATTTTCAAATTTAAAATAAATAACAATAAGTTCTAATTAATTAAATTGATAATTTTCAGTATACCTTTTCATAATTATCTTTGCATTCTTTTTTTACTTTACCATTTTTGATGCCCAATACCACCTCTCACCTTACCGATGAAATCTCAATTTACCTTTTGTTAAAAAATGAAGATTGCAAATATGATTTAAAAAAAGATTTGCTGAAATGGTGGGTATCATATTAAACAGTCCTGCCAAGGCTTTATAAGCTGGCAAATAAAGTTTTAGCTATACCTGCTACTTCGGAAAGAAATTTCTCGGTGGCTGGAAGAACATTAGAAGAAAGAAGAACGCGAATTAAACCAGAAAATTTAGATTCTTTATTATTTTTATATGATAATATGGAATTAGTCAAATAAAATTTTATATTTATTTCAGGTCTATTAAAATTGCGATACCCTATTTTTATGTATTTTGAATTTAATCATCAATAAAAAGTTCTGTTCGTAAAATTTTAATTTAAAAATTTCGGATCGGATCGGATTGGATTTATTTAAAAAACCCGGATCGGATCGGATCGGATTTAGATTTTAAAAAACTCGGATCGGATCGGACGGATATAAAATTATTCAAAAACCCCTCGGATCGGATCGGATCAAAAAAATTTAATCCGTGCACACCTCTAATGTAGATTACCATTATAACATTGAAATAGTTTGTTTGCCTAGATTCTTTCAACATGGCGGTCACAACGTGCATCACATTTTTATAGGGAATGAGCAATCTATTTGGTCTGATAAAGGAGTAATTTAGAGTCAATCGAATACTAAATGAGTATCCCCTCGTAATTTTAAAGTGCACTACATTTTTAAGATTTTTATAAAGTGACTATTTTATACTACTATACGACATTCATCAAACATCTAGGGTATTTTATATTATTAAGCACCGCCATCTTGTTTTTATAAGACAAATTGTCGCATTCTGTCGTAACATTTTTACCTTGACAATGGTTATTGCTCCTACTATTCCTAAGGTTAATAAAGCCAAAAAAAGCACAGGAAGAGTCACTTATGCGCCACAACAAGGTCTCTATGTCCCAAATGTTTGCGATAAGGACGGAGGATATAAGGGTCTTTCGGAAAGTTACAGTCCAATGGTCGTGGATCCTATGGAGGAAATCTTAGAAAAAAGTTTAGCTACTAGAGACACCACTAAAATGAGTAATTTGGACCCCTTTATTATCGTTTGTCAGGAAGAAAAATTGACTAAAACTCAACTGGACCATCTTTCAAAACAATGGGAAATTTATGAATTGTTTATAAAAGAATTAGAACTTTTAAGCAAGAAATTGACTGGAGATAAAGTATATATTTGTATTCTTGCTCATTTATTTTTAGCCTTTGAAGCCAAAGGACAGAGCTTCTGATTCTCAATCAGGTTTATTTGCAATTATTAAAATATATTTGTATAGACTATAAATACAGTACTTATAATGGTAACAAAGATGTGGAAATATTGACTAATAAGAGAATTAGAAAACCAAAAGTAAAATATAGAAAATAATATTACTATTTTTATAGATGATATACTCCCCGCCTCATTCAATGTCTAATAGCTACACAGGCATAGAAGAATCACTACTCTTTGACGATGAAGATAATTCACAAGCAGAACAACCTGAAATTAAACCCAGTATAATTTTAAAATTTTTACTTGTTATATAGTTTATTTGTATTTTATTCAATTAAAAATTTATAGAAAAGAAGTTTCTACCTAAGCTTAAACTTTTATCAAATACATCCCTAAACTCTCCTAATAAAGTTAAGAAAACTACCTCCTCAGCTGTTGAGCCATTGTTAGAAGAGACTCATGAAAATGAGAGATATGAAAGTGAACCAAATGGTAGCTAATTTATTTAATAAATGTAATGTTTGTTGCAGATCTTGTGGAATTTTATTATGGTAATAGAGCAGAAAATATAAATAATCTTACTATGGATAGATTAAAGAGTCAGAAGTCACCTATAATAATGAAGGTATTTATATAATTTCATGTTGTATCTATAATGTTTTAATGAAGTGCTCTAAATGTGACCATAGTTTTATGGACAACATTGCAGCCATGCTCCATGCTATAAAACATGTACAACCAGAATTGGAAAAAGTGTGTTCAAATGAAAAACGTTGTCAGCATTGCTTTAGAGCTTTTTCTACACTTTCTGATACAAATTCCCATATTATAAAAGTAATTTAATCATATAAAATGATAAAAAAATATGTATAAAATTATGGAAATTTTTTCTTGATTTAATATTCAAAATATTGTATTATATTAAATGTTTCTTCATTGATATAAAGAAAATCAACTAAATTATTTTTTTAATTTAATATTCAAATTTTTTAACTTTGGCGATTTTTAGCTAACTAGTTTCATAGTTGTTGGAGTTATCCATTAACTAGGGATGTTATATTTTCTCCAACTCAAGCTTTGGGGAAATTTTCAAGGGGAAATTGGGAAGAAATTGGAAAATAAGGGAATTTATGGGAAAAAGGGAAATAATGGGAAAATAAGGGAAACTTAACAAAAACCCCATGCAGGGTGAATTAACAACTTAAAAAAATAATTTAAACACTAAAAACAACACATTTAACTTGATTTTATATAAAAAAAATTAGAAGAAACGGTTAAATGATTTA
Organism: Gordius sp. MW1; assembly: GCA_964036665.1. Taxonomy (NCBI): domain Eukaryota; kingdom Metazoa; phylum Nematomorpha; class Gordioida; order Gordea; family Gordiidae; genus Gordius; species Gordius sp. MW1. The sequence continues at coordinate 7,277,513 of OZ038532.1, forward strand.
ATAAATACCTACATCTAGAAAGTTTGTTATTTATATATATAAACAGATAAACGTTATTTGGCATATCATATGATTCAATTTTTTCTATATCTCCATTTGTAGAATCTGATAATGACATTGCATAATAATCGAGTGGGTTTAGGCAGTTGATAAGGTGTGAATTGTATTTTATGCCACGATTATGCATATTCTGTCATTAGCGAATTTGTTCGTGAGTTTACTATAACTCGGATCCAGCAAATATGTGGCCAAATAAAGATTTTGAAAACAAAAATGGTTCCTTTTTTAATTAGATGATTTATGTTATTGCTCTTTTAATACAATGACCCTTCATTCAACGATGTGTATATTGTATAGAATACTTTACATCCGACAAAAATGCTCTGTACCTTTCTACCTGCAGTATTTTTGAAGATATAAGGTCTAGGAGGGCAAAATAGTTTAAATAAGTTTTAAAAGTTGATTTTTTGAAGAATAGCTTTATTCAAAATTAAGCTCTCAAGCATTATAACAACCCCACCCCATCTATTATGGCCTACAACTTTCAATGAAACGGATTTACCTTTGTTTTTCTTTTATAATCCATGTAAGAATTGCATTGCGCTTTTCATATTTATAATATTCTTGGCTTTTTTAATTAAACTATGTATGACTAATTTTTTGAACGAATATCCTTGATGATTAGGTTCAAGCCATGAGCTGCACACCCAAAACATTCGTGCGTCCTAATTAATTTCAAAAACTCCCAATTATTAATGATGGCTACATTATCTCTGTAACAACGGCAAATTTATCTTTGCCACTTTATTGTATTATTTTACTTATTTCTTCACAAATAAATTAAAACCTGTATTTACATCTCAAAATATAGGCGTCGGAGTCATAACTATAAAATTGATTATCTTTTTTCCACGCAAATTAGTCCATCCATCACTTATTAATTGTCATATTTCCGCATTGGTTTAACTTCTTAGTAACAAGATCATTTATATTTTCATAATGGTAATTTAATAAAGTAGTACTAAACATGATTCTTCATAATTTTTAAGATGGCCTTAGTAGCTTAATTTTTATTCTAATAAACAAATGATCAAATATTGGGCATGATATGAAAATATAATTACTAAAGAAATAGACTGTTTTAAGCGCCATATTAATTACGTAAATAGCCTCGGGGCATAGTCGATTAACATTTTAAAAACATAATATTTGATATATGACATGTAATTAGCTATAAGGGAAATTGCCGGGAAATTATAAAATTCCCAATGGAATTGTCCAGTGGAACCTCCCAATTTTTCGGGGAATTTCCCTATGCTGCCATCTCTACCATTAACCAAAATATCTTTGAATGTGATAAAAGCTGTATTATAATGATTATAACAATATTGACGTAAAGAAGCATTAAACACATTTCCCTTCAAGTAACGTTTTCAAATTTACGTTTTAGGTTCATAAATCAGATTTCAACCCAGAAACTATGTGCATGTTATGCGAAATTCATTTTCCCACGTCAGATGATTTAACAAGACACGTGACCCGCCTGCATGGTGCTAAAGAAATGCCATTTTGGTGTCAGCTCTGTGAAGCTCACTCATCTTCATACGACGGGATGTTGAAGCACTTTAGATCAGTAATTTTGTTTTGTCCCTTTTGTCAACAAACAAATTCCATTTTTATGATTGATACTTGTAATACTTTAATGTAGGTAACCCCTATTTGATTGAAGTTAATTATGACTTTCTTGGTTAGTCCAAAAACATACAACTTGAAATATCACTCAACTTCTTCAAAGTGCTTTTAATGACAATATGTCTTAAGATTTCCCTATTGTATAAAACATTCTTATTCCCGATATTATGTATTTTTAGTCCAATGTGATATAATTTCTTCGTTGGGGTTGGATAGGTTGAAGGAAATGGCACGCGATATTTTGGGCAATTATAGCTCATCACCCGGAAAAAAGATAACTTAATTTGTAATTTCTTTCGTTTTATTTCTATCAACGTTTTCTATTTCTTACCAATTAATTCACTTTACTTCATATATTTTGTGTGATTTCACCTCCACCTTTTTTTCCTGGTGATGGACTATAATTACCCAAAACCTCCTTTACCTATGATATCAATCCAACCCAGAGCTTTGCACGGATGACACGACCCGAGGTCGAGTTGGGTTGGGGTTGAAAATTTTAAAATGCTGTCAGGTGGGGTCGGGTTTGAAAATTTTGAAATGCTTTCGGGTTGGGTTGGGTTGAAAAAAGTGACTTTGCAGGGCTTTAATACAACCCCACCAATTTTATAATTAAATTACATTATTCTTCCCATACAATCTTTCTAACTTTCATGCCCCACCTTAGTGAGAAAAGCAATTTGTTTATTCCCCATAATTTAATCTTTCGATTGATGACATTATTATACAGCACCCCAGTGTTGCAAAAACGGCTGGGTTTTGTTCCGTCCACCTTTGGTTTTAATCGGCTAAACATAATCAAATAAAAGATTTATTGGACCGTTTTTCTTAGTCACTGACCAAAGGTTTTTAGGTCAAACCTTCAAATCTTTGGTTTGTTTACGTTAAGTCAGTCGACTAAAACTAAAGGTCGACCAAATAAAACCCAGCCGTTTTTAAGACACTACTATACTCTCGCGTACAGGAGCACTCGCACACAAACTACCTCATGTGTCCGTTCTGTTTGATCGTCGTTAAAACGCCCTACCCTAAGGCAGGAACGCCTGCCAGGCACGCTAAGCTGGACATCTACGAAGCGCATTTGGAGACGCACCTAATGACCACTACCACCACAAACACAAATACCGGCGCAGCGAGCTCGGGAGTTGACGAGGAGCAACGCAGGGTCGTTGGCATACCTACGCATCTGCAATGCTCCCTATGTCGTCTGAGCTTCTGTCACGACACCCCCTTCACTAAGCATCGGGATTCGCATCATAAACCCTATGGGAACGATAGTTTTCACAAGAGTAAGTAGATACATATCTGATTTATTCATGGGGGTAGCCAAGGGGGGGGGGGAGGGGTGCCTGCCCCCCTCAAAATGAATAATTATTAAAATTATGGCTAAAATTTTTAGCAATGATTATTTTGTCCCTCCCCTGATTATTGTCCATAGATTTATTATTATTATTATGCCGCATTTATGTGAAATCATTAATTGTAAACAAACCGTATTAGTCATTATACCTTAATTTAAGAATTTCTCTCTCGCTCGTTTATAAGTAACCTTACGTTGCAATTAGTATATATCCCAGGAAATGTTATTTTATGAGATTGTTGTTCTTTCCTTTTCAGTTTTAATATAAAGCGCTGTGTATACATATATACTTTTACTATTAGTGCGGGCGACAGTTTACTAGTGTTGTAAAAACGGCTGGGTTTAGTTTGGTTGATTTCTGGCTCAACTAAGACTAACTATCCACTATTTTCTTCTAAGCGTGGAGGTCGACTAAGAAAAGCAAACCAAATAAACTAAAATCCAAGGTCGACCAAATAAGACCGAGCCGTTTTTACGAGACTACACTTTACGCTGAAACCAACATGTCCCGTATTTGTTATGTATAACGACGTGCTCCCTTTTTGTAGATACTATATTACCAATCCAGCTACCAACCAAACTCAACGACATTTGGGCCTGCTACGATGACATTAAGCCAGATGTCATAGATGGAATCGCTGAAGGGGGAAAGGAGGAAGCTGAAGATGAAAAAGGGACAAATCGAGGTATATATTAAGCCTTATTTTGCTCGCACAGTACAAAGTTTAGGGTAGTCTGCCTGCGACATTTAGGTTCGGGTTAGGATTTTTGTAAGCCTCTGCCACGCAATAAAATTTGCATTTATCATGATGGTTAGTTTGAATAAAGCAAAGTTTGACCTAGAGACTTGCACGAGCGGCCCGAAGCCTGGCCCGAGAATTTCCGGGCTTGGCACTGGCCTTTATCCGGGCCCGGCTTTAGAAAAATGGATTTTGCAGGTCTCTAGTCCGACCAAATTATTATTATTATATCAATGCTGCTACGTGTAACGTACCCTTAGGTCTATGGGGATTAAAATTGAATGCTTTGGAGGGAAGGTTGTGTTATAATTTAGGTGAGTCAGGGTCGGGGTGAGATTTTATAATAAATTTCTGGTCGGGTTAGGTCTTAAACCTTACAAAGGGCTTGCGTTCACAAAAAATAGGCGCGATTTTGGTTAATGCTATTCCGTCAAAAGCATTACGATCGAGTGAGGATTTGGGTGATATGTGGTGTGGGGTCATATAGACCCCAGAGCACCGTGTAATTTCATTGTTCTCCCCCTAGATGCGTCGCAACGGGGTAGTGGCCAAGATGAGGAGTCAAGCAAGGGAAGCAATAAAGAGGGTGCCCAGTCTTACGCTTCCACCAAAGTAATTCGCAAACCATTGGTAGATCTGCGACGATACATGCAAGAAGAAGAAAGTGGTGCAGCCGCTGAGGATCAAAAGTCGGAGGGCCACGGCAGTACTGCTAAAAACGACACCGATAAAAAAGGTTATTATACTATATATTTACGAGGGGAAAACAGTTACGGTAATTGTTAAGAGTAACGCAAACGTGTACAATATATATATATATGTATACATGGGCATAACCAGCATTGGAATTAGAGGGGGGGACAATAATGATTTAGGGAGGGGTAAAATAAACATTTTTTGTAATTTTAGCTATGATTTTACATAAATTTCAACAAATTTTTGGATTTATAGGGAGGGGGGATGAACTAATTGGTTGTTAACCTTGCTAATTGAATGCCTATTTCGGGGCCATTACAAAACAATTACAATAACACATTTAATTATGCAAGTTGTGATACATTACAGTTCTACTATATGATCGTTCGTTTACCCTTTTAAGAGAGTTTATCGTTTTTTAGCCTGCAAAGACAAACTTCGGACATTGGTTATGGAAATTTTCGTGCGATATTTCCTAATTTCAGGATTTTTTTCAAAAGAAAATTTTCTCAATTTTTTTTTCCAAAAGAGAAATTGGAATAACGTTTTCTTTTTGCTCAGGCAACAACTTGGGATTCTTACTGTACGATACAGCTTTAAATTTTTTGCCGACTCTTGCCCTATTTTAGACGACAATTATATAGTTCTTTGAATTTAACTGATATGCCTTTTTTACATTATGCTGATATAAGTAACTTTGTTTTCATAAAAATTAGCTTTTCAACCAAAAAAAAATTTAATTGGCAACTTAGAATCTTCGTGTGGCTGGAAAACCTATAATATAACGATGAACTGTGAGTGATCATTATGGCGACAATAAAATTAGATGCAATCTAAATAATTCAATTTATTTTAAAGCCTACGCATGAAAACATAATAGACAACACCCAAGAACTTTTTATTTACCCATTTTTAATATGCATCCCCCATGGGATGACTTGAATTGGTGTCTGGTCCAGCCGATAGTATAGAATTTGGGCGTCTGGGCAAACGTGTATACTTTGAATGTTATTTGCCAAAATATGATTAACGTACAAATGGTTTTACACGTCGTTTAGCATGGTATTTTGCCTTCCGAGCCCATTTGCTATAAAACCTTCTTTGATTCCACTAGTGTTGTAAAAATAGCTGGGTTTTGTTTGGTCAGCCTTTGGTTTAATTAAGGCTAACGATATACTCTGATGTGTTTTTCAAATTTCGACTAAGCCTAGAGATCGACTAAGAAAATCGGACTAAGAAACCTTCGGTCTGTATATGTTTAGTCGAGTAAAGCCAAGGGGTGACCCAACAACATCCAGCCCTTTTTACAAAACACCAGCTCTCACCCAGTCAAAGTGGGAGTTTTTTGAGTTATTTCAAATGTTCAAACCTTCAGCTTCCGGGCGCATCTTATGAGCAGCCCGTATTCAAAAATAGCTATCACGAGGGGGGGGGAAATCTGGCAAATTTTTCCCCAAAATTAAATTAGCTATATAATTTTGAAGACACCACAATTATATTCACTAACTTGCAATTCTAATAATTCCATCAATAATATTTTATTCCCAAAATTTTCCACAATATTGATTCATAAACCGATAGTCATAATGATCATACCACGCGTTTTATAAATAACATATTTTTTACGGATCGTCGATGATTGGTACACATAGGAGGAGTAGGATAGTTGAACAGTTATAAAGATAAATCAGCATGATTATGCTACAAGTTAAAAACTTTTTTGCCCCACATGTATTCGCAGGGGGCGCCGGTGGTTTGCAGCAACGATATGGGCATCACTTGCACAACAGACGCAAGGGTTTAGTCTCAGGGCCGGTTGGAACCATTTCTAGGAGCGTTAAACAGGCGCAGAAGAAGAGGCAAGAATTGGCGGCAGCCGCGGTTAATAGAGGTAGAAAGACCAAAAAGGCTGAAGCCCAGCCTATCGCTCAGCTTCCGGACAAGGTAATTTTATGTCTTACACTAATATATTCATGACTGTATTTATAGTATATAATTTGTTTAAAATACTTTTTGCGATTAAAAAATCATTTTGTGAAGTTGACAAGCTAAAACGGTGATTTGTTGAGGCTTTTCTAGCTTAAAGGGCTAATTAAGCGTGTAAATATGGTTATGGCAGAACTTAGATATTTTTAGATTAATTTAGAAATATTGGTATTGGCTAGTACGGTATTTTTGTTCCCACTTTTTACTTGATTAGCTGAAGCTAGGACTTGCTCAATACGTTTGTAGCAAATATTTAATTTTATTTCACGAATTTTCATGTGTCGTTGAGCAATTTCTATTTTTAAGTTGGCATTGTAAAAAGATTAAAATTAACAGTTATACTCTAAATGAGTGTTATGAATAGAGGCATTAACGCCAAAAAATGTTTATTTCATCATTTTTAAATACTTTCTTTTCAGTGATAGAGCAAATTTTTACATTTTTATTTAGCTTTCGACGATACCCTCTGTGGTCTCCGAAATCAATTTTTAAATATAAATAGTACATAGTTGTGTTGTAAAAAGACATAGGTTTTAATTGGTCGATGTTTGGTTTTAGTCGAATAAACATAAACAGACCAAGATTCGTTGGTCCTTTCTCTTAGTCGACCTGTAGGCTTAGTTGAATCAAAGGTCGACCAAACAAAACCCAGGTCTTTTTACAACGCTGCTACATAGTTTTTTCCCCCGTCTTAATTTCTAAGCGGGTTCGCAAGATCAACGAGCAACCAAGTCGAGGCGCTAAATCGAGCGGTAATCTAGAAGTGAAGACCACCGGGCAAGCCCAAAATTCATCCGCCCCCAAATTTCACGTGGCCCCAGCCGTTATCGTGGGCCAAACGTGCTTGGAATGCAAGAAAATCATACGAAATTCCGATCATTATAGGTACACGGGGGTGCGAGTGTGTGAAAATTTTACCAATTTTTTTTTATTCGGAATTTTAATAAAATCGACTTTTTAGGCTAAAAAGCTGTATATATTTTTTTTTCTAAAATGTCGGGTCGGACTAACACCCAAGTTATGAATTTTTGGAATTTGTTGTTGAGACTATAGTGTTTGAGGGGTGTGAAGAGTTAATTTTCCAGCGCTAATTTAGGGTTTTTGGATGAGAAAGGTATGCGTATTATTTAGGCAAATTCTCGTTTTGAGGAAGAATTTTTGTTGTGTAATTTTATATTGCTTTGTTTTTAATGCAAATATTCATTGATTTTTTGTTTAAGTTAAAATGCTTTATTATGAAAAATGGTTAAATATATAGTGACTTTAAAAAAGGATATAAGGATTACAAATAAAATAATTCAATTAGGCATTGTCCGTTTCTTCGTCATCTTTAATAATGGACATTGAATACATCAAGGATTATAAATTAGTTTTTAAACTTGGGTATCGCACTCACACTATAGTAACAATTAGCTCCAAAAGCTTTATGGCGTAATGGTGTAGCTTTAACTTTCAAATATGAGGACTATCTGCGATGCATTATGTAATGTATGCTAACTCAGGCCTACTCGCACGTCGCCTATAAACCGTTTTTGGCAATGTGATATGATCACGAATTTTAGGTCATAATAAAACCATTAAAATTATTCCAAAAATAAATGACATAGAGTTTTCCTGCGCATCATCAATGCGATTTTTATGCGATATTAAAACAAATATTCGTCTATATTTAATTTATTAGGCGTCGCAAAAGGTGCAAAGTATGCGAATATTCGACTTGTTGTTACAAAGCGCTGGACCGGCACCAAAAAAACAAGGCGAACCATTTGAGCTCCGATGAAAAGAGGAATAGAACGCAGGTAGTTAGTTGCCTATGGGGGCTCATTGTTATACACTGCAAATTATATTAATACAGTTTAAACATTTGAATAACGAAATTAAGAGATATAAGTCAAAAAGTACATGAGACAACGCTAAAAATTATTGAATTAATGAGTTTTTTCTTGGTTAAAAAGTTTATTTTTACGAAAACTAAGTTTCATATGGGCCATTCCATAAAAATTAAAACATTATCGACCGACCATCTCAGATTTGCATTTTTTGTAAGGGTTGACTCATTTATTAAGAAATTTTAGTTATCAACGTTGAAAAAGCCAAAATCACGCTCGGGCACGTTTTATTCATTTTACTATTTATGTCATATTTTTAAAAGTAATGGCGCTATTTTTCTTAAATTTTGGTATATTTTATACCTAAGAAATTCTCTATCTAAATAATTCAACAAAAACCTCAAACTTTTGCGTCATCGTTATGCTACGCAGGGTTACATGTTAAACGACGGTGGGTACGCCCTATTAGCTACGATGCCCGAAATCAAATTGTCCACCTTAGATGATGACTTCGTGAAGGAAGGCATCGCCATCAAGTGTCCATCTTGTGATTCCACTTTCTACGACCAGAACTTTTTCAGTAAGCCCCTTTAAATCCTAAAAATTTTTAAGATTTACTGTTTTTATCGCTAAAATTTCAAAATAATTTTCTTTGTACCTCCCCAAATTATTATTGCCTCCCTCTATTTTCAATCCTCCCCAAATCATTATTGCCTCCCTCTATTTTCAATCCTGGCTACGCCCGGGCTCTAACCTTTTTGTTTTCGTGCTACCTTGTTTTGATTCTAGTGGAGTTATGTTATTTTTGTTATCAATTTTATTGTTACATCATGTTAATTCTCACTTTATGATTATATTCGTTCATTCATCATATTAATATTTTTCATGTGATTTTATAATTATTGGCATTGGTAGGTATTGAGTTGGAAGACATCGTCCAGCTTTGTTTGTCTAATTAAACTGTTCCCCGAAATTGTCGTCCATAAGTTTTTTATTCTAAATTTAGGCTCCTTTTACATATTGATCTTTACCACTTAGCTTAGAAATTCAAAATAAGAAGTGTCTTAGTACCTTTAGAAGTATACTCTACTCCATAAAATAATTACAAGTTATGATCTGAATATTGGCAAACTGATCAACGCGCCAAGTGAAAATTCCCAAAAACTTTGAAGTAGATATAGTTTTTTTTTGACATTTTTATTGTGCCAGTTTGAAAAAATGAATCAAAATCTATAAATTTTGAAGAAATTAATTCAAAGTGTACACGATTTCAAGCTTCGCAAAACTTTATAACACTACATGCTACTCTATGGCTTATAAATTTTACCATCGTATCTCGGTTTTTAAATAGTGGACCATTTGGGCAAAGACGAAACATCTAAACAGGGAAAGAGCTGTCGGGCGGCAACGTACAAGCTGATTCCCAATCCCTGGCTCACGGAGGCCAGCAAAAATGGCCCAAGACGCAAAATACCCATGGGTTCGGCGAATAATTCTCCGCGCATTTCCATCCTAAAGAGAAATGCAAGTCCGCACTCTAGGGCTATTCCAGCTAAGAAACTCAAGGTTTACCCCCCTTCTTAATACACGATTCAACTTCAAAGCGCCATATTTTTTTGTCCAAATATGCGATTTACATGTCGTAGAATCCACTATCTTAGTTTAGTTACCAAGTGAATATGCATTGGAAAGCGTAATTAAAGGATACATATTTGTTTTACGAGCAAAAAAATTCAAAAATGGCGTGACGCTCGTATTAAGACTTGGCTATGTTTTAACATGCATTCGCTTTTTTAATCTAGATTTAAAATCGCGTATTAAGACACACCCATATATCGACCGTGTGATTTAAATGAGACTTAACCATAACGAATTTAAGCTTGATAGATTGAACGGGTCGGGTATATATTTGAATTATATAGGGTGCATCAAGAGCAGTTATTCCCCCCCCCCCCCCCCCCCAATATTTGTTGCCAAGCGTAAGCGTTAAGCGCGTCGTTAAAGATGCATTGTTCATTATGGTAAAGGTTTTGTATTAGAGAATTGTTATCGTTATCCAAATTTACTACACTGCAACTTCTGTTAAGCAAAGAAAAATAAGCTGGTGTTTAGGTTATATAGTTATTAAATTATGTTAACAGTCAATTCCTTAACAAATATCAAAGTATATTACCTCCATTACACACGATCCCAAAGAATTTTTTTACATAAAGCAGAAAATCACCATGGAAATTGTAAAATCCAATATAAATCCATGGCTTGCCAGGTCACTAATCTAATGTATTTTCAGCATGTATCATACACAGTTATTTGGAAATAAACCTCTATTAGTGAAAAAAAAATTAACTACTCACACGTTTAAACTCTGTATATGCACTTAATGGAGGTAAATATTGATTTAGGTTGAGTTTGACGCGTCTACGTACGAGATGGGAAGTAGTTCTCTAACGCCTGAAATTGCGGAAGAAATAGGGGGGCAGGGAGAAACGTCTAACGCAAATGGTGAAACAACCGATGTATTTACCAGTAACCATTCAACTATGCTGCCCGCTCCCTCTTCGTTTAACCCTGAAGATTTTGCTGAAGCAGAAACACCCATGTTAGTGGCCATGTTCCAACCCATGGACCAAGCCTCCGGTGTTGAAGGTGAGCACATATCGTGCTATTTATTAGTGTTGTAAAAACGACTGGGTTTTGTTTCGGCGATTTTTGGCTTTAGTCGATGAAACCTACGCACACCAGAGTTTTTTTGGTCTGTTTTTCTTAGTCGACCACCAGATTTAGTCAAAATTTGAAGAACAGGGCAGAGTCGACCGTTAGTCCTAGTAAAACCAAATGTCGACCAAACAAAACCCAGCCGTTTTTACAACACTACTATTTATCATTCATTAGGGATAGCTATTTCTTTTTTTTCCAAACTTGTAACACTCTTCTAGCCTGCACGCTTGCATCGGTTTGGTTTTAATGTCTGAGTTGATTTGTCAGATCGAAAAAGTGTAAGTTTACAACACGTGCAGCACCTAACCACTTGTCGTGAGCAATCTCTTTTTCCACATTATTTATGGGGCTTGCTTTTAGCTTACATATAGCTCTCCTCCTCCTTGTTGCAAATACATTTTAACATTCATCTTCAGCGGAATTGAAAATGTGGGGCCATTTGTTTAAAAGAGCTATTTTAGTGATACAGTAAAAAGTTAAATGGATGCGTTTAAGCTGAAAAATATAATGGGGGATCGCCAAATAAATGTATACACAAATCTTAGTGGAGCTTCAGAAAATTATTTTACTCTAAGAAATAAATATCAAGTGTAATTTTGTAGTATTGAATGATGTTTTAACTATATAGGGTTCAATTATATAGTCAATAAAATCACCTCTAAACTGGAATTTCTCATATAATCATGAGAAATTTTTGTTATAGAACATATTTTATGAATTATTTAAATCGGTATGTGATTTAGGTAAAGTTAGCATAACTTCCCCTTTGGCCGACCTCATGACCATTATAACGGAAGAGCCGGGTCAGAGTGAAGAAGGGGACGAGCCCGTCCAGCACATAAATCTGCCCATGCCATTGACGGATGATTCTATAACTGGAACTACCGACTCCATAACCACCCTCAACGCTTAACAAACACCTTTAAAATCTATTTTTTTCACATTTATATTTGCAACTTAAATTATGCATGATTTTTTCACCTAGTTTTACATAGTGTTTGGTTAATTAATCGTAGAAGTCTTTTTGAAAGCATCCCATCACTTTATTATGTAGATGAATAGTATATATAAAATTTGAGATACAAATATTGTTGAAAGTTATTTATTCGTGTTGTCAAATTGCTGGGGCATCCTTTTTTATACAAGGTGGTAGCACCAATAACTCAATTTTTTTATATAAGTTCAAAATTCAAATTTAACCGTTCCTTAAACAAAAAATATATGCATCCTTTAATCGGGTTTTAGTGTCTTTTCCAAGCTATAGCCTGAGATGGTGGAATTATATATATATTAATATCATTAGAAAAACACATTATTTCAATAATAATCATTTGCAAGTCAAATATAATTTATATTAAGGGTAATTATAGTCAAATTATTGCAAATGTAAGGGGTTTTATTGAAGGCAATAATTATATAATGTGATATGTTTTAATAAAATAAATAGATCCGATATAACATGGCCTGAGGCGGTATAATTTGCGATAAGTCGAGGGGTGTCTATGAGGAGGATCAAAGGGCATTTTCGTTTGATTGGCTGAGTTTGATTAATTCTTCCGAAAATTTGGTGGGGTCTAACAAGATCGACGTTTTTTTGCTGAGACTGACGATCACTTTGGTAACAACTATGCGTGTAAAATTGGGGAAAAAAGTGTGTGAGAAAGGAAGTAACCAATTTAATGACTGTGTAAATCAAAAAATTCTAAGCATAACAATATTCCAGAAATAAATAAGTAAAATACCAATCTTATATAAGTAAATTTATTATTAGCAAGTGGTATAAGTTTGAATTGATGAAATAATTAAGGGGAAATACTACAATATTAATTCAACTTTGTTGTGGAGTTCTCATTGTCGTAAATAACCAATTCCCTTCCCCCTATTCACTTTGTCAGTCCAACCCTACCATCCGTTAATAATAAATTCGCTAGAATTCATTAATTTTAAATGATATTTAAAATGAATTTTACTTGGCCTCATAATCTGCAAGGAGCAAAATTGATTAAGCCATGACAAAACGTTAGAACAGAGTTCTTCGAGAGAGGCTGTTGACACGAATTCGTTGTAAGTTTCGAAAAGGTCGTGAGTTAATAGGGAAAACTAAAAATTTTTATATTAAATTGTTTATGGCTGAATAGGATAGAAAATTTTTTAAAAAATCAACTTGGGAATGCTTAATATATTAATTTTACGACTCCGTTTTTAGAATCATTGGAAATAACCTCCACTACATAATGTATAATTCAATTTAAATACATTATATTTTGCCCGTTAAAAGGTGGTGGGGTATTAATTATGAATATCATTTGGTAAAACATCGTTGCGTTTGTTTGAAAATTATTATTTTGGAGCCGTTTTAGTAACCAATTTGTCGACGGCCATCATAAACATTTCTTTGGTTCTTAAAGATTAAAATTTGTTTAACAAAAAGGAATAAAATTACGTCAAATAAACCTCCCTTGGCCACTTTTACATCAACCCAACCCTATATTAAATTAAAATTCCAATGGTAAAAATTTGTGTTGTAAAAACGGCTGGGTTTTGTTTGGTCGACCTTTGGTTTTAGTTGACTAAACATTAACAGACGAAAGCTTTGACCAAAAAAACTTTGGTCGGTTTATGTTTAGCCGACCAAACAAAACCAAGCCGTTTTTACAACACTTGAAAACTCATTGGGTAATAAACAAATTTTTTGGTAAAATGCAGCACAGCAGTGGGCTACCAAATAGTATCGCCAATTCAGGATACATTTCCCCTTGACGTAAGTCGCGTAATTTTGGGCGCACAAAACTTTGTCCATCTTGAGGAATTGGGCAAAACTCAGGGCCGAATAGTCACGGCGGGCCAAAGCTTCTAACGAGGCCTCCAAGCCTAAATCGGTCTGAGCCGGTCTCGGGTTGGGCATAGCATTTTGGTAATACGAAATTTCCCGATTCAAGGTGGCTATCGTAAGAGTGAGTGCGCGAATATTGGCTTCGGAATCGGTAACCTTTCGCCTCATGTGTTTGATGTAGACCGAAGCTATTGAGATAAAAGGGAGGGGGTGGTGAATGAAATGAAGTAAATTTAATACGATTTTGACAAAGTAATTTTAGATCGAAATAATGATAACGAAATGTATAAAACATGTCGAGCCCCTAAAACATCCTAATTTTATAATCGATAACCAATATCCACTGTAAAAATGAGTTCGGCAAAAAAATATATTTAAGAGTGTGAATTGCCTTACCATGGCTCAAGATGGCTACTTTGCTGGCTTTTTGACCCGAGCTGTTACACAGGGAAGGTATGGAAGAGCAAAGCGAATCAAAACCGCTCTAAAAACAATGATGAATCAGTAAAAAAACTACTAATGTCTATCTTCACTTTTAACAATAATTTTTGGTTTTATTTGATTAAACATAAACAAACCAACGATTTTTTGGCCTGTTTATTAGTGGCCTAAAACCTTTAAACCAAAAGCCGACCAAACAAATCCCAGCCGTTTTAACAACCCTAGTGCAAACCTAAAAATATTCATAATTTAAAAGAGTCTCTATGGATTCGCGATGAAAATATAAAATAATTTTGGATTGCTTTTTTAAATTTTTTAATAAAACTTACTTTGATGTGAAACCTGCGTTTGTGTTCTGCATTTATGTGTCCAGACCTACGTCGTAAGATAGAATAGTCGGCGTCGGAATGAGATTTTTCGAATGGGGGCCTGATGTTGTGACCACTTTCGCTCCTAGATATGGAGTTTGTACGGATGTTAGTCGTCTAAATGTAAATTTAGATGTAGAAAAGTAGATCCCGGTGTAGGGGGCAATTGATAAGCTAAGAAAATATTCATTTGTCAATCACTATGACGATATTTAGCAATTAATTCAACCTAATTTGTTACATATTCTAACAATTTATACCTACAAAAAATATAATATGCTATAAACTAAATTTGGTATAAAATATTTTTCAATAACAAATGGGTCCAAATGACGATACAATGACATCTTTTACAAAATCTGCATGCTTTGAAACGTGTAGCTTAAGGAATCAGTTTTTCTTTAGAAAAATTAAATAAATCTATATATTAAGGTCTCGCTACGACTAGTCCCTTCCTTTATTTTTTGTACAGACGGTCATTTAAAATTAATGTCTCTAATAAAACTTAAATTAGCAAAAAATTGATGACTCAAATATATTTGTCAAAAACAAAATTTTAACTCGCCTCAAAAAAACGTTTTTCTTTAATTTTTAGATTTGATTTAAATATTTTTAATTATACATCATGAAAGTATCATATGATCGCAATATATATTTTTTATCGTTAAATGTATTGAGAGTAATTACAGAAATACAAGTAACCATGGGTTATAACTAGCCGAGATCTCGCCTAACTAACACCTTATATATGTTGGGAAATTTATTAAATCTTGGGTGTTAGGGAGTCTTTTCACAAACTTTAGCCCCTAAAAAGCATGACTTACAAGACATTAGACACGGAAAAAAGCTTTAATTTGCAGATTGAGATTACCAATTGAGCTAGTGCCAAATTTTATTATTATGCGCAAAACAGCAATTTATATATCTTCCTTGAACGATCACTCGCAATAATGATGAAAATTAATACTTTGCTTATAAGATCAACATTTTCTCACGCCTATATATTATTGTAATTCAAGATACATCGTTTTATTATCATTCAAATATAATACCACAGCATTATGGTACCGTTTTGTTTTAACCACTACAAACATAAGTGCTGTCATCAAGGGCGTAGCCAAATTTGAAATTAAAGGGGGCAATAATAATTTAGGGAGGGGCAAAATGAACTATTTTTTGAAATTTCAGCCTTAATTACATTAAATTTTTGGATTTAGAGGGGGGCAGCCGCCCCTCCCTGGCTACGCCCATGGCTGTCGTGCCCTCTCATCTCTTATAAAACTCACTTTTACAACATCCGAATCCTGTAGTGTTGTGGCAATGGTTGAGACGGGACCGTTTGAAGCAGGGGCAGAAAAACTCGATGATCTATTATTAGTCGAAGGGTATCTGGCCCCAGCTATCGCTTGGGTCTCAAGATCTAGTCTTAGCGCGGGTGGTGCGGTCAATTTTTGGTCTACTGACCAAAAGGGGCCAAAAGCAAAGTTGGATTGAATGGACGGAGCCGGGGCTATTTTTCTGTAAACAGGGGTGGTGCTTACCTTAGTCTTGCCACTTGTAGTCGTCGAGGTGCTAGGAAGGTGTAAGGTGAGATAACTGGCGCTGGGATTCAAACCGAATGCGGTAAGATCGAGATTTGGTGTGGCGTTTTGCAATCCCTAAGCGACCGACCGACAGGCCAACGAACGAACCAAAGAGGGTTTAATTAAAAAAGTATGAGGCAAGCATTTTTTGCAACGTGCCGCTTACAGCTGTCGGTTGGGAAAAAATAAGCCTTACTAAAAATAGGTTTTGTATATACACTTGTACAACTGCCCATCTAGAAATTTATTTTAACCGATACGCGTCTAAAACCACCCAACTCACAAATATTTCAATTAAACGAGGTGAAGCATTAACATAAAATCCCAAACTCATACATACGTATATTAGGTGGACACAAAACAATTATGGATTTTAAGCTCGGGCGAGATCGAAAGTAAAGCCCTAGGGGGGTATTTGCGAAAGCAAGATAACCACAGCTATTAAAAATCCCTATAAGTTTCCCGGGCATTTATTCAAAAATTACAAGTTGGACAGGACAGGACAACCAAAAGCGAGCCCATAAATTGCATAGCAAATAATAACCTACTATAGCTTATTAGGGCGTCCCTATGCTCTTCAAACGGATGATTAAAGTATAAGTACGCAAACTTAGTAATAGTGGCATTGTTTTGAAAACTCAAACGAATGACAGAGTTATACTATTCTACTTAGTGTTGTAAAAACGGCTGGGTTTCGTTCGGTCGACCTTTGGTTAAACTAAAACTAACAGTCAACCACCCTGGTATGTCTTTCAAATTTCGACTAAGCCTAGTGGTCGACTAAGAAAAATAGACCAAAAAATATTTGGTTTGTTGATGTTAACCCAGCCGTTTTTGCAACACTAATTCTACTCACTCTATAAGGGGAAGGGAGGGAAAGGGGTGTGTTTCTGCTTTCGGGCACGCAACCGGAATCATTATCCGAAGATTCATCTAGGCTACGATGGCTAGGAAAGCCCCTAGTAGACAGGGTAACGCCAAAGTTGCTATTGCCACCCCTTGCGTCGGTCCGTTCCTCGTAACTAGCCGAGACTATATATATGATGTAAGGGGGAGGAGTGTGACCACTTTTGGGAGCTGTCGTAGCTGATGTAAGGTTACTACTAGAGGGAAACACCGTGGTTGGAAGAAGGGTTTTGGGTTGAGATCGTCTTTTGCCGTATTTAACGCTCTTAACCGTTTTACCCGCGCATTTTTTAGGCGATCCTCCTGTGCTCGAGGGCTGCTGAGCCTTCGTAGTTGCTGGTTGCAGGCTCGTGAAATAGGAAGAGAGACTGTTGACTGCCAGGGTGGTGGTTGTAGTAGTATTAGGATGAGCCTAATATGGAGTTGGGGACGAAATAGTAAGATTTATGTGGCTCAATTCCAAAAGGTTGTCAAGCCAAGGTCAACGACAAACGATAAAGTAGAATATAAATATTATTGCAACGTTTTATACGATGATTTTAGAGACTTAATTTCTCAAACAACAATTTCGTGAATTGAGGTTTAACATACCTAAAAATACTGTATTTTCAGATAGGACCTTATCAATACACTCACTAACTAGAGATTACGATGATCTTCCTCATAATAACCCTGTAAAATATTTTACGATAGATCAAAACATCCCAGTCGCGAGAAGTTTGCCGGGGGGCCGCCAAATTTTTTTAGAATAAAATAAAAATATTCAGAAAAGCTTTGGAAAAAATACTCACCAGGGGATTCGAACTCGTTGCCTTAAGATTCATTATTAGAATTAATAAATGATTGTAATTTAAAATCTTTGTTTAAAACTAAAAGTTTGCCGCAATTTTGGATACAAATTCGTGCAGAATATCCTCCATTATTTTCAGCAGCAATTCAAAATTTGCTGCCTTTCGCTAGTACATATTTGTGTGAAAAAGGCTTCTCAACTATGGTGGATAAAAAACTAAAAAACGCAATCGATTGCGACTAGATTCCTGCATAAGGATAGCATTACAATCAATTGAACCAAGAATTAACAAATTGGCTGAAGATGTTCAGCAGCAGAAATCTCATTAAATATATTTCCGAATGCATATATTTTTTATTTAAAACATTGTTTTTATGTTTAATTATGAAGTTTTTATATTTAAATAGATAATGAAATAATAAAGTTGTGTTTGTTTTATGTTTATTATATAATAAAATGAAAAAATAATAGAAAATCAATATATTATAGATAATATAACAAATATAAATTATTATGAAAAAAATGGGGGGCCGCAAACAGATTATAAAATATTTGGGGGGCCGCGTGTATAAAAAGGTTAAAAACCACTGTCCTAGACTACCTTAAAAATATCTAGGTTCAGCCGTTGCACCGAAAAAGGTCCTTAAAATAAACAATGCGAATTTTAAATGATAACGCAGGTAAATGCAATATATTGTTCCCTATAGCTGTTTGTCACAATTGGTTATGAGGTTCCTTAAAAGATTGGATAAGGAGCGAGGATCAGCTAACAGCTGTGTTTTTATTTATTTTTATGAAAAGAAATAGCAGCAAGCGGTTGAACCGCACCGCGAAATTCGCGTTTTACGACAAATCTACTATTAAACATATAAAATCTCGTACACTTCGCAATTATGCGTTTAGCCCTTTAACCGCTCTCACCTGAACTAGTGGATGGGGTGCTGAAGAGGGGCTAGAAACGTCGTCATCTTGAAATGGACCGTATATATGTCGGTAGGATCGCTTAGTAGTTTCCAATATTTCTTCCAAGCTCCCCAACGTTTCCATGTAGGATTCCACGTTAGGCTGTAATTGACCCAGCCCGGGTTGGACCAAGTGACTGGGGCAGTAGGAGACGCGAGACCTTTTGGTAACTGGGGTAGTCGTTGTGGTTGCCTGCTGATCTCGCTCTAACCGGTTCAAATAATCACCGGCCCGGTCAACGGTCGAGTCAAATGTCGAGCCGGGATCGTCTTGCCTTCGGGCGGCTAGCAGTTTTTTGGGGTCGGGCCAGGGTACGCACAACGATTCTGGCCTCCCGTCGTTGAGACCGGTACTGCGTCCGTACACGTTAAAGTATTCGTCGTTACCTAGGGGGGCGAGGGGGGGGGTGGCGAAATGGAGATTGAGTGTAAAGTGATTAGCCATAGCTAACGTAACGACTAGTATCAATAAACACGACTAAGTAGGCATATCGGGGCAAAAACGCAAAAAACGCGGCAATTATATTAAATAAAAAAACAAAGTGGAACAAAAAAACGGGCAGGAGGCCGAAATTTTCAGTGGTCAACACGACAACACCCTCGCCGACTCGGCGAAGAGGGGCAAAAGCAAAAAAATGGGATAAAATAGTGGGACGTGACGTGACGGGACAGTAAATAAATGCAAAGTGAGCCCATAAATTGCATAGCAACTAATATAATCTAAAATAATACCAGAAAATGAGTTTTTAATGAGTCCGAGGACGTTGCGAAACACTTTATTTTCAATAAAATCTTTTGTCGAGTTTCTTATAACACTGCAACGTAGATAACGGCAAATTCTTTACTTTATACTATCAAATAGTGTTGTAAAACGGCTGGGTCTTGTTTGCTCGACCGTTGGTTTTAGTCGACTAAACATAAAAACAAACCTGAGGTTTTTTGGTATGTTTTTCTTAGTAGACGTCGATGAAACACAAAGAAATAAAAAAAACCTTCAGTTTGCTTATGTTTAGTTGACTAAAACCAAAAGGTCGACCAAACGACACCGAGCCGTTTTTACAACACTACTATCAAGAAGCAACTCTTGCAGCTAAAATAATGCGTTTAGAATCTCATGTCTAAGGGCCCGTCTCAACTTCAAAGCGCCATATTTTTGTTTGTGTAAATATGCGATATACATGTCGTGAAATCAACAATTTTAGTTTAGTTACCATATGAATATGCATTAATAAGCGTAATTAAAGGATAAATATTTGTTTTATGAGCAAAAACACAAAAACAGAACAAAAATGACGTGACGCTCATATTAAAACGCGGCTAGGTAACATGCATTCGCTTTTTTAATCTAGATTCAAAATCGCGTATTAAGACGCACCCTAAGAAGGTGAAGTCTAAGTAAGTAACGACAAAAGCACATCTAAATTAGGAACCACAGTGAATGCGTTAGCCAGGTAAAATCCCAAAATACTGTAACACGTTAGAACAAAAACATAAAAATCAAATCAGTGCTCACGAACTCGACCAATACGATCGAAAATCTCACATCGATATATTTCGGGCTGCTGAGAAGAGGCGAGGGGGGCAGTTTGCGATTGGGGCGTCGCGTATGGAGCGAAGCCGAAGCCTTCGGTCCCGCCAACCGAGGGCGGACCAAACAAGTTACTGAAGAGGGCGTCGTCAAAGATGTCCTCGTAATTGGTAGAAGACAAAGCGTCCAAGTAAGATGAAGGTGGTGCTGGTGGAGTAGCGTTGTTGTTAGGGTAGTAGTTATTATTGAGGAGTTGAGCGAAGGGGTCATTCCAATTATCTTCGCAAAGCGAATCCAACAAATCCTTACTACCCGCTAAGATGTTGTTGCCCGTCGTGGGATACCTCTCCAAATTCCAAGTGGACTGACCCGTGGGGCCGCCTCCTCCCATTAAGGAGGGTGAGGCACATTTATGCATGGCCGTGAGGGGAGAGGCCAGCCTGGGTCTAGCATGGACTGGGCCATGATTTTGGTGGTAAAAGGCGGAGGATGACTTGATAAGTAAGTAAGTGAGTAAGTAAGTGGCAGAGAGAACATTTGTTAATTACGTTAATCTTATAATAAATCATGATTGTGGCACGATAAATATTGAAATTATGTTTTTTTGATATATATAGGTAATTTAATGTAGCTATTTGAGATAAATTTTTGTTTTTATACGGCGTGTATTTAGTGCAAATTAGTGTTGTGAAAACGGCTGGGTTTTGATTGGTCGACCACCTTTGGTTCTCGTCGACTAAACATAAATAGACCAAAGGTGTTTTGGTCTGTTTTCCTTAGTCGCATATACAAACTAAAGGTCGAAACAAAACCCAGCCGTTTTTACAACACTATTGCAAATGTGCAACGGCGCGCACCCCAAAATATAAGGCCCCAACCAAACTCTAACGAAACCAACTTAATCGCACGTGCGCGCAAGTTGAAAAAAGTGCGAAGCTTTTGGGAATCGCACATCTCAGCATCTCAAATTACGGCATATGTACGCTAAGCCACTGCCATATATATACATAGCTCTATTTACAAGATTTATTAATCATTTCAACAACAAAAGCGATGATTTCAAATCGTAATAATACTATTATAGCAGCCTTGACATAGGGACCAAAAGGTTCTTACCTTTAAGATATTTGGTAGTTTGTGATTGAGTTTGAACGTTCGCTGTAATATAAAATAATCCATTGTATGTTAAAAAATATATGATATATATTTTGTGGAATGATTTATTAATAATATTATACCTTGGGTGACCCATACAATTTGTGTTGCCATACGAGCCTTTCCTTCATGGTAACGCGCCACTTTCTATACTCGGCGGTAACGGTATCTAACCTGCGTTTCCAGTAGCTGCCTTCTAGGATTATCATCTGGCAAACAAAGGGCGTTTAAACGTACTATAATTTAATACCCCCCCCCCCCCCAAAAAAAAAAATCCTTAATTTTTCACGCACAATTACTTTCTAAATGACCAACACAGCATTCCATAAATTTAACGCTGAATCGTGAAAATTTCGAGAGAAATCTAAAACGGGATGGTCTTAGAAATACAAATGTATTGTGATGGGGCAAAAATTTAGTGACCATATTTTGCAACATGGTTACAAATCGAAGTTTAGGGATAATATTTTTTGGAGGAGATTTTTGGGTCGGGGATGCTCCAAAAGCAAAAGAATTCAAATCAATTTACACTGAACTAATCTCGCATGAGGTTAAATGGCAAACTATCGACTGCCTATAATGATGCCACAATAAAACACTTAAAATATAATGGTAGCTTTAAAATGCGAGGTTGTATAACCTAAAAATAATTTCATATAAAAACTTAAGTCCAAGGGTGGGGGGCAGGGAAAAAAATTAGTTCGAGAATGACCATTATTTCGTTTAACGTGAAATACTTTTATCCCTATAAGATGAGGATTAATAAACACAAATTCTCATAAACTCGCTAAATTATAAAAAAAGTAAACGCCCAAATGATAGCTATTAAAATTTGGGAATCCCATTATCGCATTCAATTTATGTTACTATTTACACATGACCAGAAGGATTTTTTTAAGTATGGACCTAGATTTGCAAAAAATGTTTTTAGATCAATAAATTTTGGGTTCGAGGCATATATTTAATAAAATTTTCGCGTTTTAAACGAGGAATATTGTAATTTTTTAACGTGTTGTTAATGATGAATGAATGTACCTGTGGTATGCTCTCTTCCAGCGAAACATCAAATTGACAAACGGGCGGGTTTACGTGAAATATAACTAGTATTAACAAAAAAGGGGGTAAATTTTAAATTGAAAATCCCTGCTTTAAAATTGATTTTTATTATTTAAATCTCTTAAGGGAATGCCAACTAGTATTTTTCGAGATTTATATCGTCAAATTAGTGTTGTATGGAACGCCATTGAAAGCCATGAACCTCTAGTATTTCAATTCGACCGGTGTTTAGTCTCAAATTCAAAAATTGCAATAGATGGCATATAAATTAGAGTTGGTATTATTATTTGATTCGCGGTTAAGACTCGTCGTAAATCGTATCCTTTCTTGATAATTTACTTAATAAAATTAAACCCTTAATTCAATATTGCATTAAAACAACGTACATTGCATATGCCAGGCTCGCCAAATGAGATTGTTCAGGCGCAGCTTATCTTTCAACTGAAGCTTGAGCCCCCTAAACCAATTCCAACGCGGAGATGCCGGTTTTTCCCTATGAAATGTAGAAAAAGCAAAAATTAAGGCTGTGCTATGATGAGTTTTCCTCCTAAGTAAGATATTTTTTGTAGTCTCCCTAAAAACGTCATTTTTCCCCTAAAGTTATGATGTAATTAATAGTCCATGGATAGATTTCCAAAATCTCCATTTTGAACGGACCAATGTTACACGATCCAAATTTTTGTACTGTATAAGCGATCTCATATTCCATTTTCTTATTCGATCCAAAAAATAACGAAGCGCCGATTTGTGCTTTTCGCATTCGGAAAAACACGAATCGTAAGAAATAAACAAAATTTCTTACTCACGTTTTCATATTGCGATTTCGGTCTCGCAAGGGCAGGTTTTGTAGGGTTAGGGTTAGGTCTTTTTAGGTTCAAGATACATAATTACTTTCTTTGGATCGAATAAGAAAATGGAATGTCAGATCGCTTATACAGTACAAGAATTTGGATCGTGTAACATTGGCCTTTTGAACGCAGCAGCCAATTTCTGCAGTCTAATAGTAAATAATACGGCTCGGTTTCGTTTGGTCGCCCTTCGGTTTTAGTCGCCTAAACATCGCCAAACCAACGATTTTTTTGTCTGTTTTTCTCAGTCGCTTAAATAGGCCAAAGGTTTGACCAAAAACCGCCGTTTTTACAACACTACACTGCAGTCATATTAAGTAATTCAGGGCGCCATATAATGGGTGAGGCCTTCTAGTTGTGCAGCTAAAAATTACATTCGTTATGGGAGAAAGAACGATAATAATAAGTTAGTTATTTAACAAGAAGAGTGTTTAATTTGTCAAATCTCGCCTTGATAATGTTTTTAATATAATGACTAGGGTATACATACTAAAGCTGCTTTATCACTATTTATATTAAAGTATGAAAACTGTTACTACTTGAATAATTCTTATATTGTGCTACTTAGTAATTTAGATATTTATTTTAGATTCTAAAGTAACCATAGTCTAGCTCAAGATAATAGTTTTGCAAATTATATTTTCATTTTGTGCTCATAAATGATTAAGGTAGTATTATGAAAGTTTCATTATTTACGGCTGTAAACCATTTAAAATTTTTAATAATTTATTTGGGATGGGGTCGGGTGGTTAAATTGCATGTTATTAGTACTCAAAGTGGTGAGGCTCCAACAAGCCATTTTATCATCAATGGAACATTTTAGCGGCTTATTTTAATAATATACAAAATCATCATCCCTACATGAAAATAATGAAAATTGATACCCCAATACACCTTTGAAGATTTTATCTGTTAAACAACATAAAAATTCTCAGCATTCCCTTCAGCCTAGAGCAGCAATACTAAATATAAATTTCAAAATGATAAGAAATTGTATAATGGATTGATTTAAATAAAGATATTACGTGTATGCCAAGGTCATGCATTTGAAAAGTCTAGATAAGTTTTTATCAATGGATAAGAAGTTTTTTGTACGGATTGAATAAGATTGAATGTGTTTTTCGTCTGCAATCAAATTACCCTGCCTGATTGTACTGTTTGAATCAGAGCGTCTCAACTGCTCATTAACAATATGTGTTTTGTGCGCTTGTGTTTCCTTTGTATTGGACAATTTTCTAGTCAAGTCAGAAGAGTGGTTTGGCGGCTGATAATAAACTTCTTGATTGTCTATTATATAAAGCAATATAACAAATAATTTTAGTCAATTCATATTATTTCATGCTTTAAATTGATAATTTGCAAATATGTGATTTCATAATACAAATAATACTAATGTACAGAGCCTTATGATTGAGAGAAATATTAATATATATTTCAAACAAATAATAGGAAACATATTAATTTGTTGAGTGAATCAAGCTGGTTAATAAGAAAGAAAATTAAAATAAAACAATTGAAAATTTTATCCAAAAGCCTAATAGTAGTAAATTACCAAATTGTGCAACATCAGTTTCCATAAGTTGAGTTGAGAGTTGCTCATTCAAGCCTGATATCGATTCCATTGGGTTAATTAAATTATTAATTTGCTGATTCAATAAATTTTCAGGAGATGAAATGGGGGAAGAAGGAGCTGTAGCAGTAGAGGAAGATGCCTCATCATCTGATTCATACCCATTTACATCACTAATCATCCAATGTCCACTATATATGATAGCAGCAGATTCTTTATCCTCATGTTGTGATATAGGTATACTCTTCATCTGATAAGCTGGCTCATCCATACCTTATCAATCTAAAAAAGATGTTAAGGAATTGCCAATAAATAAGAATATGAACTTTGGTGCAGAATTTTATAAGTTAATATTATTAAATAAATCTACAAACTTGGTATATTTGAAAAATGATGATTAGGAAATCATGAATTCTTAGTACGTCAAATACTGGATTGGCAAAAAGGGAGTGACCTATAAAGCAAATATGATTGGTCAGGAAAATATTTATGCAAACATATTGTGCATTCATACATGCTATTTAAAATAGTAACCTCGAAATTTTAAAATCTAAAATGGAACTTTTAAAATGCTTGCCTGCACATCATTCTTTTTACATAATCAAAAATTATTTTAACACTTCAAAGATTAATCATTGTTTTCGCTCATTTGGTGCATTTTTACACCCAGAAGTTTTGAAGTCGTACGAAGGCTTTTTAAAAACTTTATTAGAAAAATTTTAATTTAACACTAATAATTGGGTTCAGGCATCCCTTCCAACCAAATCTGGAGGATTGGGAATTTGTCCTCCCGGCAGCATATCGCTAGTTGCTTTTATTTCCTCTTTTAAGTCGGTCCAAAACTTAATTTTTAATCTCACAAAACATGATTCCGACCCTCTGCTAACTCAAGCCTTAGAGCTTTGGAATTTGAATGTCACACCCGAGACCGTTCAACGTCAAAGTACGAGACAAAAGGATTGGGATTCTGGACTCGTTTCGCGCTCCGTTGATTACCTTTTATCGAGCAGCGACGATAGCCAGCATTACAACCTTAGGTCCCTCGCTTTTGATGGTTCCGGTCACGAGTGGCTTGAAGCCTATCCCAGCAAACTTTTGGGAATGCTGCTTAAAGACTTTGAGGTATCATATTCCATAGCTTTAAGGTTGGGGATCAGCTACAGCAGAGAATTCAATTGTCGAAACTGTCTTTCCACTGTAGACGAATATGCTAGGCACCCTCTACACTGCCTAGCAAACAAATATAAATATGTTAGGCACACTAAAGCTAATTTATTAATTCAAGCTGCCCTCAAAAAGGCAAAAATCCCCTCAATTCTTGAGCCGTCAGATCCCTCTCTCGAGGGTAGGATGCGCCCTGACGGCTCTTCTCTAGTCCCCTGGCAAAATGGCCTATCCCTCAAATGGGATTTTACTTGTATTGACCTATTTGCCCCTTCCCATTTTAATTACGACCCTATCGCTACAGCAGAAGGGCGTAAAACTACCAAGTACTCTGCCCTTTTGGCATCCAATATTTTTATCCCTGTCGTTGCCTCGTGCTCCGGTTCCTTCGGTAAACAGGCAATGGGGTTTTTTAAAGAAGTTGGAAAACGCTCACCGAAATCTAAAATTTCTGCATCCTTTTTACTCAGGCAACAACTAGGGATTCTTGTTGTACGATACAACTTTAAATCCTTCGCCGACTCATGGCCCGTTTTAGAAGATAATTATATAGATCTTTGTATTTAACCAATATGTCTTTCTTTATTTATATACTTCGCTTATTTATGTAACCTTGTTTCGTGAAAATAAACTTTTTAACCAAAAAAAAAAAAAAAATATAAAACTTAGAAGTTCATAGACTATACCGCTAAAAATCGATACTTATATTAATAGTTAAGGCTCAACTTATGTAACTATCTAAGGCTTACAGCATAGATACTTAATTTTCATTCGTTTGGTTTAATCGCGTAATAAAATTAATACAGCAATATTGAAGTTTCTAAAAGAAATATTTGCCTAATTTTATTCTTTATGAATTTTTTAGCTTATTGGAAAATCAATAAGGTAATGAACTAATTATACGAGTTTGGCAACAAAATAAATAGCGCTGTTAAAGGCAAAGAGGTATAATTTCAGTGTGTAAGAGCAAATAAAGAAGGTAATTATTAAAAGCCTACTTCTAAGTATGATAAAAATTAATACAATCTTGCGGGCACCTAATTTACGGGTATAATCGTGTTTGCTCTCCATTGATTAGGAATTCTCTCTTTTACCAATATTTTGTTAGAGGTTTGTCATGATTTGACTTCTTCTTTTCGGCATCTGACTCATGCTTCCATTAAAATTCTATTTGGGCCAATCGGTTTTTTTTGCATCACATTCTTCGTCTTGAATAAGGTTTAACCTTTATGTTTTTCAATATTTTTAGGACTCCAACATTGCGACTTTTCTTCTTCCTTTTCATGCCAATTTGTACATTAACTTGTCGCCCTTGTTTGATCTAACTTGTTAGTCATCTCGGTGTACGCAGCATTTTTTGCTAGTGCAACGGCCTTCTTCGCATCCCTCTTTTACTCCCTATATTCTTAATATCCCCACCCCAGGGCTTTTCTGATTTATGTCACTATCTATATAAAATTTTATTAAAATCCTTAACGGATTGATCCCATTTCCAAAATTCCCTATTCAAAGCTTTGATTCCTTGGTCTGTCTTAGAACCTAAAAAGCTGTTTCATTTGGGTGTGCAGTAAGGGTCTCCCAATCGTCGTCTACGTTCCGTTTCAACTTCCGGGCACATAATAGGGTATTTGTCGCTCGTCGTTCTTTAGCATTTCATAACGTTCATAAACCTTTCTTATCCCATAACAAATGGCCAATGTTACCTGGATGCTTTTTCTCCCGGTATTACTATGAAATTTTTGACTCTCCATAAATCCTTTCGCAAAAAGATAGTCAATTTGACTAAAATGTTTTCCATTATAAGTTTTTCCTTTCTTTGTTCTTCAGAACATGCCCATAGCCTCCATGATTTCGTTCATACTCGAGGCGATCTATTCCTACGTGGGCGTTGAAGTCCGCCCGATAATAATTAGCATTTCTTTCTGTCTTATCTTTGAATTTTTTTTTCATAAATCAAAGATGTCTTTCTGAGATTCCATACACCCAATTTATAAAGCATAGGCGCATATAACAGTATGGAGGCCTCCTTTGCAGCTTCACCCACATCAACCTGTCTAAACAACGTTTTACTTCCAGCGCATAGAACTATACAAACCCCGTTTCTGCGATTTGGTGACTCCTTGTAAAAAAATTTGTATCCCCCTCCCAACTACCGAGCTTTAGTTCCATTCCACCACGTCTCTAAAGAGGGGATTTGCGGGACCTCGATGCTCTTTCTCGACAAAGTGCCAACATTCCAGCATCTTATTCGCTTTCTATTTACAATTAAATGACTAAAACGCCTTCGTTGGGAGTCAGGCGGTGACCCTAATGTATTTTTTATATTGTACGGGCAGGATAGGAAGTGCGCGTCGTTGCGGAGGAGACCTAACGTTCTGTTGTAAGGTTTTGTTTGAAACTAACATGATCAATATGAGAAAAGAGTATAAGATACAAATTATTATTACTTAAATTAAATAATAAATCTACAAATTATTTTGCACTCTTATTCATCATGATTCGTTTAAACTTACCTTAAAATCTATTTTCTTCAAAAACTGAGTGTGTTAATTCTATAATATAGAAAGTTGATAATCAAATCCAACCAATAACACAGGTTTAAATACTGGCTTTGTAATTCCATCCCGCAATCCATGGGCGTAGCCAGGGAGAAGCAGAAAGTTCCTTCTGCCCCCCTCTGAATCCAAAAAATCTCAGAAATAGATTAAAATTATGGCTAAAATTATCAATTTGCCCCTCTTTAAATCATTAATGCCCCCCTCTAATTCCAATGCTGGCTACGTTCATGACGCAATCCCACTCATTCTGTTACAGAATTTTGCGTTGAATAATGCTTTTCGTTCTTTTTCAAAACCTCCAATTTTTTAGATAAACGAAGTTAAAGGTGCAAAAAATGCCCTTTTTAACCATTTTTGAGGCTAAATTGCCACATCTTTAATTAATAATGAAAGATATTGATTCACTTATCTAGACTAAAGTTTCAACTATATGTTCATTATTTTGATCTTTTGTTTCACCTCTATATTTGAATTTATTTGCGTTTTGGTGAACCCATTTATAAAAATTCGTCTCACTTTGTCTGGAAAAGGGAGTACATACTACATACGCGATGTAACTAACACATCAATCTCCCCTTTTTAATAAATTTTGTTCATTAATTCGCTATTTTCTAATGCTTTTTTTCCTTTTTACTAATCAAAATTGTCATGGGTCTCCCAATAACTCCTCATTTATTTCAATCCCACCTAAATATTTGTAATGTAAATATATAATTGTTTATAAAATGGTGGGAGGGTTTTAAGCAGAAAAACGATTATTTGTAAGATTAAATGTATGATGTTAACATTTCGTCACAGTACCTAATAGAGTGATTAATGCTCCACGCACAATCATATATTTCAATTCCTCTAAAAGTAATTTGTTTATATGGTTGGATTGATAAACAATGAGGGAAAAGAATCAGATATTCCGGCTCACAGGGGCCCCATCTATAAGGTTTATCCTTTTTATGTTCAAATTTGGATGATCGCAAAAGATACAAATAAAAAATGAACTTTATAAATTAAAATAATAATTAGAATATAGAGCAACCTTTTGATGGGTATAAACAGAACGCTACACAGATATTAATACTACTAAATCAATGTTATGGGTCTAAGATAAAACATATCACATAATTGCAATTAATAAACAATTTATGTACAGATAAAGGATCACGGGACTCATCATACGTAAACTAAATTCATAACAATGGGTCATTCATAAAATGGTAACATTGTCAATGTCTTTTGTCTTATTCACATCATAATGGTACATTGCTAAAGAGATAGGAAACAGATTCACCATTGTGGGTTCGTCTAATAGCTTCAGCCAACATCATTGAAATATCAATAACCTATATGAAAGTCATAAAGATTTGATAATTATTAATACAATTATGTAAAATTTAACACGATATTTCTCGCATTTATTAAAAACTATTTAAAACTCTTCAGTCTTTCCATTTTTTAGAGTCGCACCCTGCATAATAGAGTCGTTTATTTGACAATATAAAAGATGTTATAAGGTTGCCAGAGTAAATAGGTCGAAATTATAACAATTGTTGACAAAAGTGGCAACTGTCGTATATACAAGTGTCTTAATTATCATCAAGCTTCCTTGCCTACACAGGACAGTAGTTTTCTCATTAAAACTAATTCGCATATAACGCATGTCTATAAATATTGACTTTGTGATTCCATCCGGCACTCAGACCAATAACTATGATAGAGAATTAGCGCCGAACATTAGAAGGTTTTTATTTTTTTTCAAAACCTCCAAGTTTTTTAGTTAAACGAGTTTGAAGAAATTGCCATTATACCTTTAACTGAAATATATATTAATTTATTCCTGCAGTTAAAGTTTCATCTATGGTTCATTATTTTATTTTTTGTTTCACCTTTTTTAATTTTATTCTGTTAACGTGAACCCCTTCTCAACTTCGTCCCGCTATGCCTGTAAAAGGGAATACATAAGAGTACATACAACATACGCGATGTTTACTACTTCCACCCTGCCCCCATAGCTAGCCAAGCAGATATGAAGGGGGCGGTGGATAAAAGAAAGAAGTTAGTGAAGAGGTATGTATTAGTTTAGTACACATCGCGTACGAAGTTTGTTCTCTAATGTACTCCATTTTCCAGACATAGCGGGCCGAATTTTGATCAGAGGAAGGGGTTCACGAAAAGGGAATAACTTTAAATAGAGATTAAACAAAAAAATAAAATAAGACCCACGGAATAAACTTTAATATACAGGAATTTATTAGTATTCTTTAATATAAATTTAAAATAATAATATAACCTCAATTAAAATGGGCAGTTTGCACCTTCAACCTCGTTTATCTAAAAAAATGAAGTTTTGAAAATAAAACTAAAAACATATTATTGTTGAGCGAAAAATTCTTTATCTGAATTATAGGCCCAATTGCAGGATGGTTTTTTTGCAGACCTGTGTTGAGACTGCTCATACTAGAGACCTGCACGGCCCGGCCCGCGGGCCGGGCGTCTGCTTAAAAATAAAACAACGGGCCGGGCCTGGACGGGCCGTTTTATAACTTAACGGGCTCGGGCCAGGCCTAGTTATACTTAGGACCCGTTAAAAGCCCGTTACAAAATCAATTAGATTTAGTCTAAAAGAAGGTTTTTTATAATGTTCTAATTTTATGTATATCAAATTGACAAGGAAAGTTAAATTTTATTTCCATCCTAGTTCAATAATTCATCATTATTTCAACCCGCATTATAAAAGTTAAAGATATTTTATACACGTGATCCCATGGGCGGAGCCAATTTAAATTAGATGGGAGCAGTTTAGATAGGGCAAAAAGGGTTTTTTACATCAAGAATTTTGGATTTGGAGGGGGGCAGCTGCCCATATATTGAGTCAATTAATTTAATATTACTAAAGATTATATATATTAATTGCTATGCAATTTGGGCTCTCTTTTGGTTGTCCGTCCTGTCCTGTCCAACTTATAATTTTTCAACAATTGCGGTTAAAACATATACGGAATTGTAATGGCTGTGGACTTATGCTTCTGTAAAAGACTTTTATTTTGCTTTCGCAAATAGACTAGTTAATGACCGCTGATTAGCTTTACTTTTTTCGACCTCGCCCGAACTCAAATTCGATTATTGTTTTTGTGCCCGACTGATTACCTTTATTAATAAATTTCTTTGGATATATCGAATAATTGCGAAACTGGCTATAATTCCCTGCAAATTAATGCTGACCGTTGCTTACATCTACTTTATCTGACCCCGGCTAAATGCCCATATTTTTATACTCATTATCATTAACAAATTTAAAAACCAATTCTAAAATTCATTTCAAGGTACTTTTGTAAAATATCACTAATTTTTCATTTTTTATCAATAATCTAATTATTTAAAATGGTGGAAAAGCAAAGAAACCAAGTAACTCTATTAAAAACATTATAATCTTAATTAAAGGTTTTGAAAATTTATTGGCTTATAAGGTTTTAGGTATCCCAAAGTGCCACTTGTAAAAAAATTATCATGTAGTGACTGACCGAAAATTACCTATTTATTATTTCTACAGTATTTTTATCAACATTTTTAGCACAACATATTGTTTTACCATATCGATAAAAAACAAAATATATTAAAATAAAAAAAATTTACGGGCCCGGACCGGGCTTTGTATAAAATTAGTGGACCGGGGCCGGGCTTTAAACTTTTTATTATGGGCGGGCCGACTGACCTAAACAGGCCCGTTGCAGGTCTATAGTTCATACCATAATTTGACATTAAATTGTGTACCTACCCTTTTTTTCTGCCATTTTATTTCATTTAAACAATGTGTGCGTTAAATGACAATTATAGATGATATATTAATAAGATGAAAATTTTTTATTACTATTAATGTATTTGAGAAAAAAAGGACAATTAATTTTAAGTTATATAAATTATATGTATAAAACTGTATGAAAGGCACTAAAATATTGTGTCAATATTATTTTTTATAAACTGCAATTATCTTTTTTAAACTTTTTTACTAGTCAATTTACGAAAATTTCTACAGTATATGCAATATTCATTAATTGTGCCTAATTCAATAATAAAGTGAAAAGGGTACACCCTTTTAGCATTGGTGAAAAGTCTATTTAATCTTTCATATTATCTAAATTTTTTGTATTTAAATCAAAAAGGAATATTTTTGTGAAATATACGAGAAAATAAATTTTAAAAGGATATCATTTAAAAATTCACTAATTCAGCAATCAAAACTTATAACAGATTTAGATGTTAACCCTACCCTTAATTTTGGGCATTGTCGCATATTGAGTTCTTGTGGGATGGTGTTAGTGACAGCTAATGCTTCTAATTTGGAATTGTTGATTCTAGATATGGCAGGACCTGATAGTATACCATGTGTACATATAGCATAAACTTTTTTTGCACCTGCGTCAAATAATCTAAGATCAAAACAATGTTAGATTGAAGTAATTTACATCAATTTTTTATATTTTTAAATAGACTTAATATATGGAATAAGTACATATATGATAAATTTAAAAATAGCCAAATGTGGGAATATCAAATTAATGAGACTGAGCATTCAGTTAACCTAGTCAAGAATTAAATTAAGCATGTAATTATAAAAAGTATTGTTGTCAATAAAAATTGGACAAATGATTGTTTTCTAAAGTATATTATAACTTTTAAAAAACTCAAGAAATAATGAGCTATTGAATCCTATTCAAAAATTAAGTTTTATGTAAGCACTCCAGTTAAAAATATTTTTAAAAAAGTCAATTAGAATTTTTATGCTTAAATGACAATGTTAGATTAGGTTGGTATAATTTTTTTAAATACTGCTATATTCTTAATAATAATATACTTATCAGAAGCATGACATATTGTCCCGCAGGTATCAGCCATATCATCCACAAGGATTGTAGTTCTATCAGTTACATCACCAACTAAAACCATAGATGCAACTTCATTTGCCTTCTTTCTTTCCTTGTGTATAATTGCAAATCCAATATTTAGATGATCTGCAATACTTGTTACCCTTTATAAAACAATTTAGATTAGGACATTTATATTATAAACCTTTTAGCTCCACCTGCATCAGGTGAAACAATAGAGCAATCTTGCCATTCAGGAATGTTTTCCTTTATCCATTTAAGTACTGCTGGTTCTGCATATAAATTATCTACGGGAATGTCAAAAAATCCTTGAATTTGAGAGGCATGTAAATCCATTGTAATAATATGATCAGTTCCTGCAACCGAAAGCATGTTTGCAATTAATTTTGCAGTAATTGGGGCACGACTCTAGTTTGTAAATAAATTAATAGATTATGCATTACTTTATCTTTTTTATCCTGGCGTGCATAAGGAAAGCATGGAATTACTGCGGTTACTCTTGCCGAAGAAGCTATCTTACATGCATTTATCATGATTAATAATTCCATTAAATTATCATTTATTTCCCCACAGCCACTTTGCAATATATAGACATCTTCCCCACGTACCGATTCTCCTATTTCTACACTGTTTTAATATTATATTCATACATTAAAAGACAAGTACCTTGTCTCCATATTTGAAAATTTTTTTGCAATTACTCTTCCTATTTCAATTCCCAATCTATCAGCAATCTTGTTTACAAGGTCAGGGTGACTAGACCCTCCAAAAAATTTTATATTAGGCATCAAAGGTAAGATATGTTTGTCTTGTTTAGGTAAATTTGTCTTAGGGTCAAGATTTAACATGCATTTTTTTGTAATCAGCTGTTCCGGTTAACAATTTTTAAACGGATATTAACAATAAATTTATTTTAAATCATACACCTTATTGGCTCGCTTATAATTCTAAATAAATGTAAGAGCCCTTTATGACGTTTTATGTATTCTTAACATAAAAAGTTTGCAGTGTAGAGTGACTTACAATTATTGTTAAAATATAAAGTAATTATGTACAAAACATTGGAAAACATAGAAGGTTAACAATTCAAAACCGTGAGGAGTATATATTAAAACAATAGGTGCAATACTATGCCTCCCCTCTAAGTAGTAAGGAATAAATTATCATAATAAATTGAAGACTGGAAATATGTTTGTCAGTTGTCATAGATTTTTTCAATACAAAAACCCTCAAGAATTAAAAAAAAATTATGTTTTGCCCCCTTTAATTTTGCTCTGCCCCACCCTCATTAGATTCTGCCCCACCCTAATTAGGCTTTGCTCCCCCCCCCCTCGGCATAGACGAGACCTTCTTTTTTTTTGCTCTCAGGCAAATTGTAGAGGAAAATTTTGGATTTGGAAAGCCGAGACCTTTTTTTTTTTTTTGCTCTCAGGAAAATATTAGAGTTAATCTGCCCCCTATAATTCAAAACCCGTACGCCCATGTCAGTTGTAGAGATCTGCTCGGGCTGGTCCGATCCATGGACAGTCAAAAGCCTTTAAAATCCTTTAATATTTTTTAATTGCATCTAATTTACTTATAAACAAAATACATTTTGACTATAGTATTCTAATTATAACACGTTTACCCTGAACATAAATCAATGATCCGAATAGAAAATGGCGTTATTATTTGCTTATTTAGAAACATTCTATTTAACCCAGTTATTTATTTTACATCTCAGTCGCTATATTGATCTTAAACAATTTGCCTATATTTTATTTTATTTTCTTGTATATGACTTCACTTGCCTTCACATAACGTTGCCCATCTATAATTATATCTAGTAATGGTTCAAGGAGTTTAATATGCATTTCAAAATTTATGTATAAGATGATATACAATTTAACTTAATGGTTTAGTATATATATCTTTATTAAAATTTGCGTTTCCATAAAAACACTAAGAAAAGTCGGGGTACCATCAAGAAGGACATGTGGAATTCTGATGGCACCAAAATCATCTCATAAGCGCTTAGAAGATTATGAAAAAGTCTTATCACCAACCCTATTTATGAACGAAAAAAATCAGTGTTAGAACATTATACTCACTCAATTTCTCGACCATAGCCTTGGCTATATGGAATGAGAATGTCAACTTAGGGGTTAATATACCACAATCATATACCCCAAAAATTTGGATGCAAGCTTGGTGTAGCGGTCCGTTGTTGATTTATTTTTCATTTGGTTTTTAACTTAATTTTAAACTTGAAATTTTGTCCATTACGCATTACTTCGCAATACCCATATAAGCACAATACCGCATTATTATACTCATTTTCGCAATTTTTTTCGTTTTTCTCTCCGTTTCTTTATTTATCCCTGATTTACCCTTTTAATTCGTCATTTGTATGCACATAGTAGTATTGGCAGTACATTAAAATCTTTTAACAATAAAAGCCCCTGACAGAATCCATAAGGACAAAATCAGGGGTATCCGAAATGGTAAAAGGGCCCCAAACCCACCATCTCGGATCGTTAAAAGTTGATTTTGCTATGATCAATATATTTACCATATTAATTATTTGTTAAATTTGATAATCAATTCTCTATCGTAGAATTAACACACTCAGTTTCTAAAAAATCGGTTTTAAGTTAAGTTTAAATGTAGCATGCTTTAATGAAGAATGCAAGGCACTTTGTAAAATTATCATTTATTATGAGTAATATTATAATTATTCTCTTCTCTCGAAGTAATGACACTCACGATTTTATAAAACATGGCTTTCTTAAGTTTGAATAAGCATGAGGCACTTAGAAACAAAACTTGGTTATAGTAATAGCACAGAATAACTGACCGGCAAACTGTTTGCAGATTTTGGTTAAGTTTGTAGCGGTGAACACGAATATATTTATAATTTTTCCCCTATACGTCAAATTTTTGAAATATTTGCTGTCAAAGTTGCTAAAAATAGTGATTTCAGCGTTTTTCAAACATTATATTTAGCAAATTACTCGGTAATGTTTATTTAATAAATTTGCTTTATAAATAAAGGGGAGAGAAATCCATTAAATTTTTGTTAATTTAATAAACTTTAAATATAATTTTAATAGAAACATAGGAAACAAACCTTTGTTTATACTTTAGAAAACACAAATAAAAATATAAAGAATTTTTATATCGGGCTTTTAGCGGGCCTTCCGTAAATCTAGGCCGGGCCTGAGCCCGTTAGGGTATATAGCGGCCCCAGGTCCGGACTTTGTTTTATTTTAATGCAGAAATCTCTCCAAGCCCGGCCCCCGGGCCGGGTTTTATACCCGTCCGCCGGCCGGGTCGGCGCCGTACAAGTTTCCAGAAGCAGTAGATAAACAATCCAAAATTCAACATTGCTTCCGGTCCTCATCAGCTTTTAATCCCGAGATTTTAAAAAGCTATGATAGCTTTATGAGAAACACTCTAGAAGTAAACCTTAATATCAAATTCAACACTTCTTCGTGGCTCCAAGCCTCATTACCTACTAAAGCTGGCGGCTTAGGCATACGCTTAGCTATCTCAATCTCATTATCAGCCTTCATCTCTTCATATAAATCCGCCTAAGTTTACAAGTGAGGATCCACCGTTTGTGCAAGCTCTAGATGTGTGATCTGCCAACGTCAACCCAGGTACTCCCTTCCCCATAACCTCAAGACAAAAGGATTGGGATGCTGGCCTCGTATCGCGCTCCGTTTACCTCTTATCCAGTTGAGACGCCCGCCAGCACTTCAACCTTAAATCTTTAGTTTTTGACGGATCGGGTCACGAGTGGCTGGAAGCTTATCCTAGTTCACTCTCTGGATTGGTGTTAGAGGACCCAGAGCTAGCATACTCCATCGCCCTTAGACTAGGAATTCCCTATTCAAAGGAATATTCCTGCCGCAACTGCTCCCAGAATATAGATATTTATGCAAGGCACCCCCTACACTGCCTTCACAATAGATTTATATATATAAGGCACGAAAAGGTGGATAACCTTATCCAAGCCGCTTTTAAAATAGCCAATATTCCTTCCGTTTTAGAGCCGTCAGACCTTTCGTTGGAAGGAAGGATGCAACCAGACGGCTCTACCCTGATCCCTTGGCAAAATGGTCTATCCCTTAAATGGGATTTCACCTGCATAGACATTGCCTTATCTAACCAAAATTACAACGCTGACCCTCGCTGAACACCACAAAACGCTAAAATACCAGGCCCTCCTACCCTCTAATATCTTTACCTCTATCGTTGCCTCGTGCTCTGGGACTTTTGGTCCGGCCGCCATTAAGCTTTTCAAAGAAATCAGCCGTCGCCGCCCGCCCTCTAAATTTTCCACAAATTTTTTACTTTAACAAAAAATTGGTATTTTTATAGCAAAGTTCAATTTTAAATCCCTGGCGACAGCTGGCCACTTTTAATAGATTACACATGCGACGCTCTTAAATTATGATTTATTTATTTTATTTTATACCCGCTCTTATATTTTTCCAATTTTAACACTTCGTTTTTATAATGTTCTTACGTTCAAATAAACAATATATACATTTAAAAAAAAATACGCACTTAATTCCTACTGTTAAATGGAAGGGACGGCGACCTTAAGTCTGGGACAATTTGTTAATGTAAAAAGATAGAGAAAAGTTAATTTTGAATGTAAATCAAAGATTAATAGAGCTAGGCCAAAATTAATCTTTACTGCATTCCTCTCCCCATGATTTATAAATCACATTTATTAAAATATAATTTTACAGATTAATTTGCCAATTATTGACGTTTGAAAAACGCCAAAATCGCTGTTTATAGCAACTTTGACAGCAAATATTTGAAAAACTTGACGTATAGGGAAAAAACTAAAAAATATAATTGTGTTCACCGTAAAAAACTTTACCAAAATCTGCAAACAATTTGCCGCTTGGTTTTATCCATTATATGTTGAATAATGTAATTTGGCTTTTTGAAAATTGAGATAGTTTTTTAAGAAATTAATTTAGAAATAAACCCCTTTTCATTTTAAAAAGCGTCTTTACGGCTTGAAATTTTTGTATTCAAAATAGTAATTTTTCAGGTAAAATTACATTAAATCCAACAGCTCTCCCGATCTTATCCCTTGTGGATCCTCACTTGTAAACTTGGGCGGATTTATATGAAGAGATGGCTGCTAATGAGATTGAGGTAGCTAAGCGTATGCCTAAGCCGCCAGCTCTAGTAGGTAATGAGGCTTGGAGCCACGAAGAAGTGCTGAATTTGACATAAAGGTTTGCTTCTAGAGTGTTTCTCATAAAGCTATCATAGCTTTTTAAAATCTCCGAAGTAAAAGCTGATGAGGAGAAGCAATGTTGAATTTTGGATTGTTTATCTACTGCTTCTGGAAACTTGCATGGCGCAGACCCAGCCGGCGGACGGGTATAATGTAAGTAACTCAACAATTTCAATATCGTTTCAGTAGTGGCCACGTCGGTAATTGAGGACATGGGTAGCCAATTTCTTAGAAAATATCAAGATATTATCTAAATCACATATAAATGACCCCAAAGAATTTTTCTACATTAAGCGGGAAATCACCATGGAAATTGTAAAATCCAATACAATTGCAATTTATGGCTCTATTACAGCTCATTAATTTAATAGATTTTGGCATGTATTTTTATAATGATTTAGGAATAAACCTCTAGTAATCTAACAAAGATTAATTTTATTTCTATCAGGGCAACCAACAAGAGCCCTAATGATATCATTGAGTTTTTCCGTATAATTCTGAATCTATTTTTTATTTTGCGCCAATGGGGTGATACCCCCCCCCCCCCCGACTAAAACATTGGATAATTTAAAACTAATTTTGATATCTAAATTAAATCAATTAAATAACTCTAAATGTTTTATATCGAAATTAAATATACCTGCCCAGGCCTGTGCCTAATAAGATAGCGTCAATAGGGCTGTTTTTTATTTTGCAAAATTCTTTCGCATACTTGATTAAGATAAACCTTTTAATTAAATATCTTCATCAAGGTATATTATTTTGATATCTGATTTCACAAAGTTCGTTCTAATCGAAAGGCCTTGTATTTACTTAATCAACATCTTAAGTTCTTAAATTTAATTTTCAATTTCCACCTAATCTTAAAGTTAAACAATTGATTGGCTATTTTAATAATTTTTTTTTTATTTTGAATAATGTTATTAACCGTTCTAATCATAAAAAATATAGATTTTTTATGATTTTTACAAAGGAATAAGGCTTCATGGTTCATGCCCATGCAACTAAATGTTGATCTCATACATGACATTTTTGCAATTTTCATCGATTATTTTTTAATTTAATAATAAAAAGTTAATTTAGTGACTTTTTATAGGTAATTTTCAGTGTACAACTCTAACAATATTAGCCATGGGCGTAGCCGGGGGGGGGGGAATTACGAGAAAAAAAAATTTAATGCAAAAACGTTGAAAATAAAAAAAAATATGTTTTGCCCCCCCCCCCTCTAGTTGACCTTTTAAACGCTTTGCCCCCCCCCCCTAATCCAAAACCTGGCTACGCCCATGATATTAGCGCTTGATAATTTAACAATAAACATATGTTGCTCAACACAAGGTCCAATTTAAAACTAAAATCATGTTCGTGTGTAACAAGCAGTTCGCTGGAAAATAGCAAAACTTGATTAATTAAACCTTCCATCGCTATTCAAAAAACAAAATCAACTTTACACTGTTTAAATTAGTCGTTTTGTGTGATATAGCAGGTTTTATCACCACTTTGTTTTACATTTTGTGAGAGGATGCATTCAATCAAATTACTCGGAATTATTTTGTCTTTCATCTACTGTTGCTATTCGCTAGAAAAATACAAAGGTAATACCCTTCTCATACCCTTTACATCTTTTAATCTTGTATGTGCTATTAAATTAATTTTGTAATAAACTAGGGAACGCCAATTTTGTTCTTCCCAATAATTTGGCTTTTTTAACGATATTTATTACATATCAATCAATGCCTATGGTTTTTACTTTGCAGTAACAATTTCCTAATTTAGCAAAAACACGAGTATCATAAATTTTCACTAAAATTCTTATAATTAAAGGTCAGATTGTTTAACCGATCTGCTCGCCCGAACATTTCTATTTGTCCGCCCGGCCAGGCCCGAAGCTACCCGAAATGCCCGGCCCGAAATGATGTGTCTTTAAGTTTTAAGCACTAATATCTTTAAATTATTCCAAATTTTTTATTTTGTTTCCGTTTTTTTTTGTGATAACTAGGATCACCAAACATTAAACAATCATTTAAAAAGTCACAAATCATACACGAAAACAAAATAATACATTCTTTAAAAAGATCCTTAAGTCCAAACGGACCAAATCTTATTTTAATGACCTCCCGGGCC
Source organism: Gordius sp. MW1 (assembly GCA_964036665.1). Taxonomy (NCBI): domain Eukaryota; kingdom Metazoa; phylum Nematomorpha; class Gordioida; order Gordea; family Gordiidae; genus Gordius; species Gordius sp. MW1. The sequence continues at coordinate 7,318,542 of OZ038532.1, forward strand.
CGCCCTAAAGTTGAAATATACGACAGTTGCCCGGCCCGACCCGTGAGCCGCGCGGGCAAATTTGGGCTGCCGGCGGGGCTGGGCTTTTCTGGTCTCTGCTATGAATAACAGCCATTAATACTTTTTGATGAGATATTTTTTTAAATTCGCCATTAAAGCCCAAAGCGCGCTTATATTTGGTCCTTTTTTGTTTCAAAACGCTTTTTTGTAAGAATTTGATTAAATTTAATTATTTCAGAGGATATTTGCAGTTTACCGGCGGATCCAGGATCATGTGAAGCATTAATGCCTATGTTCTATTATGACACAAAAACTAATAGTTGCCAAGCATTTAATTATGGCGGCTGTCGAGGCAATCAAAATAGATTTTCCACCGTAAAGGAATGCAAAAGGATTTGTGGAAATCATTAATTGTGTGCTACTTAATTTAACTTAACCAAAATTGATTAGTTTTTACAATATTTATAATTAATTGAATTGTGATTTTTGATATGTTATTTGTTTTATAAATTTATCGGATATGTCATGTTTGAAGGTAAACTATATTGATAATTTTATTAAAACCTTTTAGTTCGATATCTTAGAAGAGTGGTACTTTCAACCATTATCGATTAATATAATATTTCATAGTCACTCGTCATAATATTTATATGACAATTGATCGATTTGATTAAAAATGTGGTGCAAATCGTTGAATTTAAAGCAATTAATGTTTTTTGTAAGACAACTTGTTTTTTAAAATATATGCTAAGTATTAAATTAATTAGCACATTAGCAGGTATAATCATAGACTACATAGACCGCTCATCACGGTATAAAATGTGTGTGTTTTTTTCCGCCATTTGATGAACACATCATATACCTCAATACCCTCTCAAATAAGGTCAATTATGAATTATAAAATTACAATAAAAATATTTTGATATAGAGTATTAGTAATTTTTGTAGATTAAATTATTTTAAAGAGGTGAATGAAACATATTAAACTAGTTAGATATCAACAACAGTATTTTATAATAGATATTATTGACACATTTCATAAAAATTAAAAATGTAAAAACTGTAATAAATTAAATTTTGGCCCCCCCCCCCAAAAAGCGGGGTCACCAATGTGGTAGCACCACTAAATTCAATTACCTGCAAACAATGGCAACCTCAAAAACTTTACCAGGCCTAACAAAATCATTTACGGAGTGCCCAATCTACAAGTGGAATTATTTAGCAAGCTCCATAAAATTCAGGAAAGTTATGGGCTACGTGGAGCAAATCGACTGACCTTAAGCCATATATATTATTTTAATTCAAAAATGAAGGTTTATATTGAGATTTTTTTCATCATTTTAATTGCAGGTAAAATTGGCAACTCAAGTTTTTTCAGCCTCTGTGGCCAAGGGGATTATGTTGGTCAGGGAATCCAAAGAACCTGTGTTTGAGGACTCAAAAGCAACAGTCTCCTTTATTTTATTCATAAATAAGTATGAATATTTCTCATTTATTAAGATTATGATATATCTATTATATGAATCCAGGCAGTTTGATACTTTAACAGTAGGAATGTTTTGGCAAAAGATTGGAAGGTCCCAATCTTCAAGGAGTCACTGGACCTCCTGAAAAGCTTCTACCAGAAGATGATAAAGTACCTGGCACAATTGAAGTTTCAGGATGGAACCTTGATTTACACTTCAAATAAAAAAATACCTATAGTTGGTCTTATATCAGCTATGCACTTTATTCCTTTGTTAGCAGAAGATATTTTGATTAATGCTAACACACCGGCAAAGTACAATATATATAATTATACTTAAACCTTAATCTAAAAACTCGGGCCTTCGGCCCTCGTGGGAAGGGGGAGAAGGGAAGGGGAAGGGGAAGGGGAAGGGGAAGGGGAGGAGGGAAAGGGAAGGGGGGACGACTCATCTATACTGCGTATAAATGTATCATATTTGCTATGCAATTTATGGGCGAGAAAGATGGGAAGGGGCGAGAATGCCTATAGGGGGGTATTAAATGCCTAATGATTAATTAATTATTTATACAAATTTTTCATTTATAGGCAAAATTTAATATAGGCAAAATGTAATATAGGCAAGGGTTAGGGTTAGATTTAGTGTTTGCATCTAGTTGCGTATTACATTAGTTTTTATGGCCTTTAGTGATTATGGGTCTAACAAACATTATATTATAAAACATCACAATGTTAAGAATTTGCAGAATTGTTGGGAGAAATTTTTTTGTTGAATTTGAACAATTTTTAATTAAAAAAATCAAAAATTTGGCCAGTGGTCATTTTTTCTCCATTGGTCAGTACCAACAGATACTCTATAAGTCAATGATAGCCAAAAAAACGGGAAAAAAAATTTTGAGGCTCACTTTGGCCAATGGTCATTTTTTTCCATTGGTCAGCAGCCAGCACACGGTAAAAGTGGATATAAATTCATAAGAGTAAAAAAAAACGAAAAAAAAATTTTCGAAACACATTTTGGCCAATGGTCATTTTTTTCCATTGGTCAGCAGCCAGGACACGGTAAAAGTGGATATAAATTCATAATAGTCAAAAAAAACGAAAAAAAAATTTTCGAATCACATCTTGGCCAATGGTCATTTTATTCCATTGGTCAGCAGCCAGCGGACGGCCAAAAAGTCATAATGGCAATGGTGTAGAGGCTCTTTCGCACGCTACTTTCCCATGACCCCGTCTAGGCGAATTCTAACACGTGATTTTTATTTTTAATAGCCCCTCGCTTGTACTTAACCATCACGTGATTTTTATTTTAATAGCCCCTCGCTTGTACTTAACCATCACGTGATTTTTATTTTAATAGCCCCTCGCTTGTACTTAACCAACACGTGATTTTAATTTTAATAGCCCCTCGCTTGTACTTAATCATCACGTTATTTTTATTTTAATAGCCCCTCGCTTGTATTCAATCATCGCCTGATTATTCAAATTATAATGGGCTCGCGCAGCTAGATAAGCACAACCTTTAAAACTAACATTTATTATTCATTTTTTCGCATAAGTATCTCTTCTAAATATCGAGATAAACCACTTCATTTGGTGACCCAAAAATGTCCACGCAACCATCTGATATGGAGGTTAAAAGCGAAAATGCCACATATTTTAAACTGCCACAGTTTAACAATATAAACCCCCGCTCATGGTTCATCCAAATAGAGGCTCTTTTCTTGGTAAGAAAGATAAAAAGCGAAGCTACCAAAGTTGGGTACTTAATAGAAGCCTTGCCACTGGAAATAACCATCGAAATTCAAGACATCCTACAAAATATGCCCGACATTTTACCCTATACAACCATGAAAGCAGCCATCATAGACCGCACTAGCCAATCCGATTCTGCTAGACTTCGTGCTCTTCTCACAACTGTCGAATTAGGAGATCGCACCCCATCCCAGCTTCTGCGTTTCATGAAAAATCTTCTGGGAACGAATTCCATGGATGAACGAGTTCTTAAAGAACTTTGGTTATAAAAACTTCCAAAAAACATGACCGGCATTTTGGCAATTGTTTCTGACGAGCAGTCCCTCTCCAAATTGGCCGAAACTGCGGACAAGATTGTAGAGACCTACCACAACTCCACATGTCCAATTGTAAATGTAGTCACGGAAGATGAATCGACTCGGCTTAGGGAGATGATTGCAAAACTCACACAGGAGGTACAAAATTTAAAAATCTCATTCAATAGGCCACGTGATCGTTCCAACTCGAGACGCCGCAATCCCTCTACCGTTCGCCACCCTAGCGCGCATATTCAACCAAATATACTTTGTTGGTACCATTACCGCTTTAAAGACAAGGCGCTCAAATGCGTGCAACCTTGCGCATTTAACCTCCCCTCGACAAACTAGTAGACCACCCAGGGATGGCGACGCCTGGACTTGGTCTAAAACTTAGTCGCCTATTTTACATATTCGACAAATCCACGGGTCAGCGATTTCTCATTGACACAGGCGCGGAAATTTCCGTTATTCCGCCTTCTCGAGACCATTCCTTGACCCCTTCATATGTGCAACTTCAGGCCGCCAATTCTACCCCTATCAAAACATATGGCCAAAAGCTTTTCACTTTGGACCTCGGCCTACGCAAAGAATTTAGATGGATTTTTACAATAGCAGACGTTAAACAAATCATCGGAGCCGATTTTCTTATTCACTACCATCTAGTAGTTGATATAAAAAATAAGCAGCTCTTCGACACTCAAACGACATTAACATCTGCAGGCAAGGCTACACTCGCTACGTCAATCAACATACAAGTTGGGATAATTGACACCTCCCCCATCAAATCACTACTTCAGAAGTATGCCTCCATAGTGTCCCCTTCTGATTATAAGGCTCAAGTAACTCATAGCACTCAACACCATATCCACACCAACGGCCCCCCGGTTCGCTCAAAACCAAGGAGACTCTTCCCGGACAAGCTTAAGATTGCCCGAGACGAATTTACTCACATGCTCGAACTTGGTATAATCCGTCCCTCTAACAGTGACTGGTCCTCACCCCTGCACATGGTACCCAAGAAGGCCGCGGGAGATTGGAGACCTTGTGCCGAGTATCGCATGCTCAACAGTCGTACAATTCCCGACTGTTATCCCCTTCCCCACCTCCATGATTTTGCACTGACCCTTTGCAATAAAACGGTATTCTCAAAGATCGATTTAGTCAGGGCATACCACCAAATTCCAATGGCCCCCGAGGATATTTCTAAAACCGCCATCACAACCCCGTTCGGTCTTTTTGAATTTCTTCGCATGCCATTTGGCCTTCGCAACGCTGCCCAGACGTTTCAACGCTTTATGAACCAAGTTTTTAGAGAACTTGACTTTGTTTTTGTTTACCTTGACGACGTACTCATCGCGAGTTCTTCCATTGATGAACACCACAATCATATTAGACTTATTTTTGAAAGACTCAAGTCTTTCGGTATTAAAATCAGTCAGGATAAATGCGTATGGTGTCAAAACGAAATTAATTTTTTGGGACACAAAATCACCCCTCAAGGTTTGTCACCCCTTCAGGACAAGGTGGAAGCAATCCTCAATTTCCCACAGCCTACTTCGATGACTCAGTTGAGACGCTTCTTAGGGATGGTTAATTTTTATAGACGGTTTATTCCGATGTGTGCCGATTTACTCATCACCGATTTGCTCGACGGTTCAAAGAAGAATATTTCCTGCACCCCGGAAGCTTCGACTGCTTTTAACAACGCCAAACTCGCTTTAAGCAATGTCGTGCCTCTCTCCCATCTTCAAAAAGACGCTCAACTCTCAATCACCACTGACGCCTCCAACTCTGCTGTAGGAGCCGTATTACATCAAACATCTAACGGTAATACGCTGCCTTTGGCCTTTTTTCCCCAAAAGCTAACAAAAACTCAACAACGATACAGTGCATTCGGTCGCGAATTATTAGCAATATATTTAACAATCCGCCATTACCGCCATTTTTTAGAAGGGCATGAATTCACTATTTATACAGACCACAAGCCACTAACTTATGCTTTCAGTACACCTATCGACAAATACTCCCCGCGGGAGATTAGACAGTTAGACTATATTTCGCAATATACTACCGATCTCCAATATATACCTGGCAAATCAAATGTAGTCGCTGACACCCTCTCAAGGTCTGAAATTGATTCCGTTGATTTTAAAGACAGGCCCCTAGTAGAAAGGTTAGCTTTGGCTCAGATGGAAGAAAAGTCGGCATTTCAGGACCTATAAAATTAACGCAACTTCCTATACCTGGCTCTGATTTGACCGTGCAATGCGACATGTCCACAACCTCACCTCGACCACTTGTTCCAATTTCACTCAGACGCCTAATTTTTGATAACTTCCACAACTTATCACACCCTGGTACGCGTGCAACACTTAAGCTGATTTCACGTCGATATGTTTGGCCCTCCATCAATAAGGATGTAAGGAAATGGGCCAAATCATGCGTTGCTTGCCAAAAATCGAAGATTCATCGTCACATAAAAGCCCCTTTAGGCACATTTGCTGAACCTGACGCTCGATTTAGCCACATCCACGTCAATCTCGTTGGTCCACTACCACCGTCGAATGGATATACCCACTTACTTACCATTATTGACCGTTTCACACGATGGCCTGTCGCCATGCCGATCCGTGACACCTCAGCCCAAACGGTTGCAAAAGCTCTGATCAAGTATTGGATAGCTGACCTCAGAGTACCATCAAGCCTCACAACAGATAGAGGTCCCCAGTTTGAGTCCCAATTATTTCGGAATCTCACGCAACTCCTTGGTGTAAATCACATCACAACCACTGCCTATCATCCACAAGCCAACGGCATGATTGAGAGATTTCATCGACAGTTGAAAAGTTCCTTGATGGCACAAGGTGACACAAACAAATGGGATGAGCTCTTACCATTAATTTTGCTTGGCATTCGAACCACAATCAAGGAAGACTTAGGTTGCACTCCAGCCGAATTAGTTTATGGCACTACACTTAGACTTCCCGGCGAATTTTTCACGAACTCAAGAACACCTCATAACGCCTCCGAATTTATTAAATGCCTAAAACAACATTTTTACCATTTACCTTTTAAAAAAGTCAGGACACAATTGACAAATGCGAGTACAACTTCACTTCTTAAGGACTGTAAATACGTTATTATCCGTAATGATTTCGTTCGAAAAAGTTTGGTGCCACCATATGACGGCCCGTTCAGAGTAAAGTCCAAACATGCTAAATATTTCATTATTGAAAAAAACGGAAAAGCTGACTTAGTTTCGATCGAGCGATTGAAACCTGCATATTTAGATACTTCAACTCAGCCGCTTACGGATACCGAAAATGTAAATCCACCCAAAGTTTGTCCCTCCGACGACATCGCCGGACCTGCTAACTCCGACCCGGACCTAACAAAATCAAAAGAAAACCCATACATCACATCGAGAGGAAGGCACGTGCATTGGCGCTATAAACTACTACACTAGCCACCACTCTCCGAGTGGAGCCCCGAGGATAGTTGTAGAGGCTCTTTCGCACGCTACTTTCCCTTGACCCCGTCTAGGCGAATTCTAACACGTGATTTTTATTTTTAATAGCCCCTCGCTTGTACTTAACCATCACGTGATTTTTATTTTAATAGCCCCTCGCTTGTATTTAACCATCACGTGATTTTTATTTTAATAGCCCCTCGCTTGTACTTAACCATCACGTGATTTTAATTTTAATAGCCCCTCACTTGTACTTAATCATCACGTTATTTTTATTTTAATAGCCCCTCGCTTGTATTCAATCATCGCCTGATTATTCAAATTATAATGGGCTCGCGCAGCTAGATAAGCACAACCTTTAAAACTAACATTTATTATTCATTTTTTCGCATAAGTATCTCTTCTAAATATCGAAATAAACCACTTCAATGGTAGGAACAGCAACAGGAACAATCATAATAGTCAAAAAAAAACGAAAAAAAATTTTCGAATCACATTTTGGCCAATGGTCATTTTTTCCATCAGTCAGGAGCCAGCGGACGACCAAAAATTCTTATTATCAATGATAGTAACAAGAACAATCATAAGAGTCAAAAAAAACTCCGGGATTCTAACTCAAAAACTAGTTAAATTGCATAGCAATTAAAAGTAAACAACTTTTATTTATGTTTATTATATAACATTGGTCAGCAGCCAGCGGACGGCCAAAAAGTCATAATAGCAATGGTAGGAACAGGAACAATCATAATAGTCAAAAAAACGAAAAAAATAATTTAGATTCACATTTTGGTTAATGGTCATTTTTTCCATCGGTCAGGAGCCAGCGGACGGCCAAAAATTTTTATTCTCAATGATAGTAACAAGAACAATCATAAGAGTCAAAAAAAACTCCGGGATTCTAACTAAAAAACTAGTTAAATTGCATAGCAATAAAAAGTAAACAACTTTTATTTATGTTTATTATATAATAGATAATTTAACAAATCTTATATATAACACACCGAGGGAGATAGAGATGAGGGGTGGGGCACCTCTTATGCATAAATTTAAAAAATAACTGTTATGTAGGGCTACCCAGGATGACAATTTAACTGTCCTAAATCCAACACTTTATTCAAGAATTTAATAACCGTTAAGAATCTATTGCGACTAAAATATTTCTACTCACTATTTGTTTTACAATTAGGTTTAAATAGTAATAACAATAATGATGTAGGATGTTGATAACAAATAAAATGGTAGCGTACAACAATAATACATAGATATAGCGATCATTGGTGAGGGGCGTAAATAAAGATGGCGCTAAATAAATATGGCGCATCGTAAACATAAACAACGCCGCTAACAACTACAATTAACGAAATTAACAACCATCATCGGGGGGGGGGGGGGGAATTGAAGATGTAGTAAGTATGAAGGTGGTAAGCAATACAATGGGGGGGGGGGGGCTTTAGAAGAATCAAACTAACACGAGATCACCGTGACCTTGGATGGGGTATTTTTTTACGACCATTCATTAAATCTATTTTTAACTCTCCCTAAGAGAAAGAAGGGTAATTAAAACTGGAAAAGGAGGGAATCTAAAACAAAGCGCCTCCAACTGGATCAAACTAAAAATTAAGAGGAGAAAGGGGGGGGGGGGAAACAGGGAGTAGTGATACCACACCTACCCCTTTTCCCAAAATTAACTCTACCCCTGTGGACCACCCGACAGGGTTAAATTTTCCAACGGTGCTATTAAGGCTCCGCTTGGGTTCAGATCCCACTTCTGACACCAAATGTTATGTAGGGCTATTCAGGATGACAATTTAACTGTCCTAAATCCAACACTTTATTCAAGAATTTAATAACCGTTAAGAATCTATTGCGACTAAAATATTTCTACTCACTATTAATTGCTATGCAATTTATGGGCTCGTTTTTTGTTGTCCGTCCGTTGTCCGTCTGTCCGTCCCTATCTATTTGCATTGGGTATATTAGGTTATCGATTTTTTAAATTTATGCACGAGAAAGAGGTGCCCCACCCCTCATCTCTATCTCCCTCGCTGTGTTATTTTTTAAATTAATGCATAAGAGGTGCCCCACCCCTTATCTCTATCTCCCTCGCTTTCGGGCGGGGTCGGGTTTTAATTGCTATGTTAAATTAATGCATAAGTATATCTATTCGTTTTTGAATTGGGTAACATTGATATTAATTGCTATAATTACCCTATGCCCTCCACTACAAGGGCCTATGCCTCTACTGATATGGGTCCCTGTGCCCCTACAAAAGCCTATGCCTCTATTAATGTGGGTTCGAACCCCGGCGAATGTTCTGAATTGCTGGTTCGATTCCCGGAGAGGGCAAAATTTTTTTTTATTTTTTAAATTAAATTAATATATTTTTCCTGTTATTACCATTGATAATATGACTTTTTGGCCGTCCGCTTGTTTTATTATTGTTTCATTTTATTATATAATAAACATAAATAAAAGTTGTTTACTTTTAATTGCTATGCAATTTAACTAGTTTTTGGGTTAGAATCCCGGAGTTTTTTTGGCTCTTATGATTGTTCTTGTTACTATCATTGATAATAAGACTTTTTGGCCGTCCGCTGGCTGCTGACCAATGAAAAAAATGACCATTGGCCAAAATATGAATCCGAGTTTATTTTTTCGTTTTTTTTTGACTATTATGATTGTTCCTGTTACTATACGACTTTTTGGCCGTCCGCTGGCTCCTGACCGATGGAAAAAATGACCATTGGCCAAAATGTGAATCGAAATTATTTTTTTCGTTTTTTTACTATTATGATTGTTCTTGTCCTACCATTGCTATTATGACTTTTTTAATTGCTATGCAATTTATGGGCTCGTTTTTTGTTGTCCGTCCGTCCGTCCGTCCGTTGTCCGTCCGTCCCTATCTATTTGCATTGGGTATATTAGGTTATCGATTTTTTAAATTAATGCATGAGAAAGAGGTGCCCCACCCCTCATCTCTATCTCCCTCGCTGCGTTATTTTTAAAATTAATGCGTAAGAGGTGCCCCACCCCTCATCTCTATCTCCCTCGCTTTCGGGCGGGGTCGGGTTTTAATTGCTATATTAAATTAATGCATAAGTATATTTATTCGTTTTTGAATTGGGTAACATTGATATTAATTGCTATAATTACCCTATGCCCTCTACTACAAGGGCCTATGCCTCTACTGATATGGGTCCCTGTGCCCCTACAAAAGCCTATGCCTCTATTAATGTGGGTTCGAACCCAAGCGAACGTTCTGAATTGCTGGTTCGATTCCCGGAGAGGGCAAAAAATTTTTTTATTTTTTAAATTAAATTAATATATTTTTCCTGTTACTACCATTGATAATATGACTTTTTGGCCCGTCCGCTTGTTCTATTATTGTTTCATTTTATTATATAATAAACATAAATAAAAGTTGTTTACTTTTAATTGCTATGCAATTAAACTAGTTTTTGGGTTAGAAACCCGGAGTTTTTTTGACTCTTATGATTGTTCTTGTTACTATCATTGATAATAAGACTTTTTGGCCGTCCGCTGGCTGCTGACCAATGAAAAAAATGACCATTGGCCAAAATGTGAATCCGAGTTTATTTTTTCGTTTTTTTGACTATTATGATTGTTCCTGTTACTACCATTGCTATTATGACTTTTTGGCCGTCCCTGGCTCCTGACCGTTGGAAAAAATGACCTTTGGCCAAAATGTGAATCGAAATTATTTGTTTCGTTTATTTTTGACTATTATGATTGTTCCTGTTCCTACCATTGCTATTATGACTTTTTGGTCGTCCGCTGGCTGCTGACCAATGGAATAAAATGACCATTGGCCAAAATGTGATTCGAGAATTTTTTTTTTCTCGTTTTTTTGACTATTATGAATTTATATTTACTTTTACCGTGTCCTGGCTGCTGACCAATGGAAAAAAATGACCATTGGCCAAAATGTGATTCGAAATTTTTTTTTCGTTTTTTTTACTCTTTTGAATTTATATTCATTTTTACCGTGTGCTGGCTGCTGACCAATGGAAAAAAATGACCATTGGCCAAAGTGAGCATCAAATTGTTTTTCCCGTTTTTTTGGCTATCATTGACTTATAGAGTATCTGTTGGTACTGACCAATGGAGAAAAAATGACCATTCGCCAAATTTTTGATTTTTTAATTAGTTCAAATTCAACAAAAAATTTCTCCCAACAATTCTGCAAATTCTTAACATTGTGATGTTTTATAATATAATGTTTGTTAGACCTATAATCACTAAAGGCCATAAAAACGAATGTAATACGCAACTAGATGCAAACACTAAATCTAACCCTAACCCTCCTTGCCTATATTACATTTTGCCTATATTACATTTTGCCTATAAATGGAAAATTTGTATAAATAATTAATTAATCATTAGGCATTTAATACCCCCCTATAGGCATTCTCGCCCCTTCCCACCTTTCTCGCCCATAAATTGCATAGCAAATATGATACAACATTTATACGAAGTATAGATGAGTTCCCCCCTTCCCTTCCCCCCTTCCCTTCCCCCCTTCCCTTCCCCCCTCCCCCTTCCCACGAAGGCCGAAGGCCCGAGTTTTCGTTTTACAATTCGGTTTAAATAGTAATAACAATAATGATGTATGATGTAGGATGTTGATAACAAATAAAATGGTAGCGTACAACAATAATACATAGATATAGAGATCATTGGTGAGGGGGGTAAATAAAGATGGCGCTAAATAAATATGGCGCATCGTAAACATAAACAACGCCGCTAACAACTAACAATTAACGAAATTAACAACCATCATCGGGGGGGGGGGGGGGGAGAATTGAAGATGTAGTAAGTATGAAGGTGGTAAGCAATACAATGGGGGGGGGGCTTTAGAAGAATCAAACTAACACGAGATCACCGTGACCTTGGATGGGGTATTTTTTTACGACCATTTATTAAATCTATTTTTAACTCTCCCTAAGAGAAAGAAGGGTAATTAAAACTGGAAAAGGAGGGAATCTAAAACAAAGCGCCTCCAACTGGATCAAACTAAAAATTAAGAGGAGAAAGGGGAGGGGGAACAGGGAGTAGTGATACCACAATAAGCGAGGGAGATAAAGATGAGGGGTGGGGCACCTCTTTCTTATGCATTAATTTAAAAAATCGATAACTTAATATACCCAATGCAAATAGATAGGGGGACGGACGGACGGACAACGGACGGACGGACGGACACCAAAAAACGAGCCCATAAATTGCATAGCAATTAATAATTAAATTGTGTTAAGATATCTGAAAACCTATCAACTTTCTCAGGACCACCTAGAAATTTACTTTTCTGTGATTGGTCCAAAGGAGGTTTTCCTACAATCCTTCTGCTTAGCAACTTCGGGCAGCTGTAAGGGGCACTTTGTGTGCCAGAGTCATTAATAATAACAACGGCAATTGTTTTGATTTTGGGGATAATACAATCATTTGTGGTGATTTTCAACGAAGAAAAGAAGAAGATGTTCTAATAGATGACGAGGACGATGAAATTCTTAATGTATCGCAATTACCAGCTTTTTGTGACAACATTATCGTTTATATTTCTGCTTATATTCTAAGAAACCTAGTTGAGAAAGGTAAATTGATCTGTATCGAATGTATTTCATTTTTATCATCTATTCCTAATGATTCTTTAACTAAAAATTATTATTTAATTAATATAAAGAATAATTTTTTAATTTTATTATGTAAAACTACGTACTCTATCTTTAATAATTTTAAAAATAGAAATTTATTAAATGAAAAAACATAAACTCAATTATATTAAATATAATAGTTTCTTATGTAATCGGTTCTAATATTTTTTATACACTAAATAATCACCTTATTAATGAAGATTTAATACATTTGAAAATCTTAATAAATTTAATAGTTTTGAAAAATTTTTAAATCCTTCTTCATAATCATTCCCGTAATATAAATCCAAAATTAAGAATAAAAATAAGAAATAAATTTAGTAAAAATGTTTTATTTTTAGGTCAATAAACAGTCAATTTACGTATTTCGCTAGTAATAAATTTGAACAAAATTTTAAACATAATATAGATGGCTCGAAATTGTTAATTTTATATATCATTACAGGTTTTACTTTTTAATTTTTGTGAAATGTGTCAATAATATCTATTTTAAAATACTGTTGTTGATATCTAACTAGTTTAATATGTTTCATTCACCTTTTTAAAATAATTTAATCTAGAAAAATGTGTTTATCAAAATGGCGGAAAAAACACACACATTTAAACCGTGATTATGTAGTCTTGTATATTATAGAAAGACAAATAAAACCATGATAATATTATTTATTAATTATTGATAAAGATACCACATATATGAACGTTAATTTGTTGAACATGGGTAAAACATTTCAGGTCTGAAATGAACACCTAAAATTTTTTGAAAATATCATACATCTTGTAATATCTTACTTATTCATGGAATCAAATCCTTTTTTCTTTAACTCTCCTGTACCAACAAAACGGCACAACGAAAAAGTAGTGTCTATCAAAATGGTGGCAAATTTAACACACAATTTGCCATATGGAACATATGACATGGGCAGTCTATGGGTATAATAGAGCCATGGATCGAAATTGTTCTGCAAAATGTGGAACAATACTTTGGCGGTCGTGTGTGATTGCAGTAATAAAAATAATGATATTTTTAATGAAATTGGCTACCCCCGGGTCCTAATTTATCCAGGGTCGTGACCATTAGAGATGAAAATTAAATTGATTCAGTATCTGTTAGATTCAATTAATATATCCACTATAGTAAAGTTTAAAAAAGCATTTAGGCCCAAAAAGTATATTTGTACCAAGACGAGGTCACAAAGCTATAAATTTAATAAAAGCTCTTTTTTCAAACTTTTTTGATGCAATAACAGTTAAGGCATCTGAAACGATTTGGTTAGAATATACAAAAACGTGTTAATAAAATACCTATCATGTTTCTTTAATCTTATATATAAAAATGAAACTATGTGTGTGTGTGTATATATGCCGCCCCCAATTTTGGAAAACTGCCAGACCGATTTGGCTCAAAATTTCACAGTTTATTTCTGACACTCCGGAGCATGTTTTGAGCCAAATCGGCCCAGTAGTTTTCGAGTATTCGTAGGCGTGCACTGTATACGGAAATAGAACAATAGAAGTAGAACATATAGACATCAAACTTTATTTTTACTTCAATAACCGCTTTATCATCATATATGCCCTAAAATTCCAACATAATTTAATACACCCGGGGAAATGGCAAAACAACGTTTGCCGGGTTCATCTAGTATTTTAATACCAAAGGGCTTTCTTGTTTAGTCCATTAACTTTATACTATGTGTATGTATTTATTTTTTTATATTTTAATAAATGCAAAAATTATTCTCGATTTAGAATGCCACATTTTAATACTTGCTTTGTTCTTAATAAATGATGTCGCATTCAATCTCATTCTTTTTATTATTAGCTTTGTAATTTTTATTCAAACTTATAGTGCGCCTGCTAAAGGTTTACTTATATTTTTTATATAAATATACTTTTTTATATAGTTATCTTATAGACTTCATTAAATATATTAAATCAACCACAAATTAATGATGTTAAAATAAAAGTTAATAAATTAATTTTCTTCTAAATCGTCCTAATGATATATTATTAGACTTATATAGTTATAAATGATAAGAAACTCTTCGCTTTTTTATGTCGCATCGCATACACCAAAAACTTTAAAAATTAATTTATCTTTTATTATATAAACTAATTAAAACAAAATAATTTTGCACATCTAGTACGAACCACTTTCTTTTATTTATAAGTTAGTGTCAAAATATTGGTAGCATTTGTATCGATGGATATATAAATTTGGCCAACATTAAGTATTGAAAAAAGATTTTAAACACCAAAAAACTAATTATTATTTATATTATTTTTAAGATGCTTGCAGCTTACCACGAAATCCTGGACCTTGCAAAGCTATATTAACTAAGTTCTATTACGACGTAGCATCGAAGAAATGCAAGCCATTTTTTTACGGGGGTTGTAAAGGAAATGAAAATAGATTTCTAAACATGTCTATGTGTATACAAGATTGTGGAGGATTAGTTTATCCAAAATTAACGAAAGCCTAGAAGTATGTGGTCGGCGTTATACTTGTTAATGCTAACTAATAATTGTATGTATACAAAAATTTAAGTTTTATACACAGTGGATAATATATTTTATAGCCTATGTTCACAATTTAACATGACTATTTTAAAGTTACTTATATGAATTTGATGCTTCTGAGTAGGGCGTAGCCAGGGTTTGAGTGGGGTGGCAAATAATTAGGGTTCTAAAGAGAAGCAAAATAAACATAATATATTAAACATAAAATAATTATTAAATTAAAGGGAGTGTAACAGCCTGTCCCAAACTCACCTTGGCGATGTAATTAATCTCATTTAATTAATTTTAAAAAAATCCCCATTTTAACGCGTTATCCAGGGGTCGGCAACCTGTTTGTCCTTAAGGGCGCAATACTAAATTTGAAAATCACTGAGGGCGCATATTTTACAGATAATCAACAGGTATAAATAGGCATTAAAAAACAGATTTTTTATAACTTTATTTTGTTGGTGTCATACATAATAATTGAGTGTGAAACTTGGGTGTCCATATTTTCTGCTAATTTCTTATAATCCATCCGTAAATGGTTTTTTATTCTTAGCTAGCTAATGCGATATTTTATATGACGCGATCGGTGCTGCTTTCTGTTGTTGCAGTGGTTTAGTAAAAAAACTTTGCTGGTTAGTTCTTGAAGATTTTAAGGAAATAATTTTTTTTCTTCTAATTTCAGAGTTCATTGGATAGTCACTATCAAAATTTGTATGAACGGTCTTAAAATGTCGTTCAATTTTACTTTTCTTGGGAATCGCAACACTATTATTACACAACAAACAAATACACTTCCCTTTGTAATCAACGAAACAATATAGATGTTCCCATTCATCGTTAAAATAATATGTTCTTTCTCTTTTACATTTATCCATGAAGGGTTTTGAAAGAAAAGAATTATTTCGGATTACTTGGTAGTTTTAAATAGTTTTAAATGCACGGTCAACGCGTGGTCTATTTGAAATACGATCACACACTAACAAAAAATACGTGCGTGTTATTAGATACGCTCATATGATACATTTACATTAGTCCAGCGAGGGCGCATTAAAAATCGATCAGGGTCGCCATGGCGCCCACGGGCGCCGCGTTGCCTACCCCTGATTTAATCATTAGTAAAGTGGACCATGTGTGCCGAATTAGTTAGCAGGGGTTGTGAATCGTCATACCTATTAAGATGTATGGAATTATATGACATAATCATATAACGCGTTAAAACCATGTTAAAACGCGTTATTTTGATGCACTTACAATTCCATTTTGCGAAATAGTATATAAATTTAGGCATTTGTATTCGATTGTAAAGCCTTTCCACAACTAAAGAATGCTTTTGTATATTAAATTGCTGCAATATTTATTTTGTCGCCTGTAAATAAATAATCCTATCCTACTTCACAAAATGTGTTTAAAGGTTTAGGCAAAAATTAGCTTAAACACATTAAAACACTTTGAGAACTTTGTAATGATGAGTTCAATTAGCTTGGATGTTAACTCATTATCTGTCACTTACAAAGTGACCTAAAGCAAACCCATTAGCTAATTGCCTTCTATACTACAATGATAATAAATTTTTTATTAGCTATCGAGTCGATCGTAAAGTTGAGACCATTAAATGGATGTAGATTTTAAGTGGGCTTGAGGAAGGAAAATATTGATCTACAACAACTTAAGAAAGCTGGAATTATAAAAAGCTGTAACTTTAATTTTTAAGTATAAGTTATTTAATGAGTCCTAACCAGATCAATCTTAAATGTCGTATATTTTTATAAACCTTCATTCCGCTTAGGTGGCAATGTCCCGTCAAGTATAGTTTAATGTTGCTTATTGCTTTTTGGTCATATCTAGCTTCTTGCATATCTGATTTGGCCAAATTGGGTTGAAATTTTGGTGAAACATGGAATACGTAGAATTAAAATCAGATAAATAGTCAAAAAATATGTGAAAGGGTTAATTTATAAACAAACATTCAGATCGAGGATTCTATAGTTTCTATTATAAATTTTCCTATCTTTGGTTTTGAAATAATATACGTAGGTTTTTTATTTTAATCTGATAGTTTACAATAGCGTGCCATAGTTTATAAGGATGTGACAAAAATATTTATAGTGTGTTATAAAAATTAAACAAAGCTTAAAAATATGATTAACATAATCTTAAAAGGGTGAAAACGATAAGTTTTTATACATGAGCGTTTTCTTAGAATTCTTATTAAATGAATGTTGATGCTTGTATATGGCTCTTTTTCAAACATGTCCACAGAATATCCAATTTCCAGGACTGTTCTTATCATTTCCCAAAAAATATTGATTCCATAGCATACAATAATTCTTCATATCTAATCTCATTTGCCCATGCTATAAAAGTGGATTACAAAATAATTATTAAATCTTCATAATCTAATAAATCAATTTAACTGTAATATTATACGTTTGTCAATTGCGCATAAGCATTTTTACACTCGGTCTCCTTATATCCATAAGATTTGTACACCGTTGTGAACTCAGTTTCATCAATGTAGCCATCACCTATTAATAAATCGAGGCTTCTATAGATAAAGAATCAAGGATTGGATTCAAAGTAATATATCAAAAATTCAGACATGTTGAGTATTCAAGTTTTTAATTGTCAATACAAAAATTAGTTATGTATAGATGATAATAAAAAAAATATAAGGATAAGAATAATATTTAATAGACGTGTTATGGGTTAATGGGCACATGTAGTTAAGCTTAAGGTTGTATTTTATTACCTGTTATATCATTAACATCATACATAAATTCCATATATTTGCGTTCCCACTCTGGCATATGATCTGTATATAATAAAATTTTGATTTTAAATAATTATAAATAGAGTATGGTAAATAAAAACAATCCTTTTTCGCGCGATAACCTATAGATCAATAAATCTAAAATGGCAATGCTTGGACATTTTGTGATATTAATAATACGGTGTGAACCTAAATACTAACTTACACAAAGCTCAATAATTTAAACATCTTTAATCTAACTAGATGAACAAAAAATGATTAATGTTAATTAAATCACAAAAACACTCTATTATAGATGTCCTCGCAGATAAAACGACTGTATAAATTTATTAGATCAAAGGAGTATATAATTACCAGGATTTATGGTTCCGTTGCCTTCTTTGTACTTATTAACGCAGTCAGTCCACATTTCGAACCATTCAGCTTTGGTTACACGGTCATCATTATTGGCATCAGCCATTGATCGCAATAATTCCCATATACCTAACAAAGTTTCTTGGGCCACTTTGTGTTCTGTGCAATCGCTGGACCAATTGCGCATCGAATCAATTTTCTACATGACGCGATTTTAAGTTACATTAAAACAATTTTCTACGTGATTGGATATTTAGTTCTTCCAAGACAAGATTAATATACTATAACATGTGTATCAAAGTATAAGCAAAAGCACTTTATGATAACCCTTAATACTTTAATAGACCGTTGAAATATATTTTGATCAAGCAAAAATTAATAATCAAATACAATACTATTCTGAGGTTATTCATATTGGTTTGGATTGATAAAGAACCTATTCTAAACGTTAATTTTTTTTATTTCAATTAGACTTATATAGGAAATAATTGACAATTTATATCTTTACGAATTCTCATCATTGTATAAATTCAGAATGTTAATTTAATGAGTCTATTTTATTTTTATTTTAAAAATATACAATTCAATCATTTTTTATAAAATGCCCCTTTTAATACATTTTATTATTCAGGCCCTTTTTGTCATTAGTCGGCGATTCATTAACTAAAAGTTATGCCAGGACTTACCTCCATTTAATATAGTCTAGAGGCAACTAAAACATATGAAATTTTTTATGATTATGATTATGAAAGACAAATTTAAATTCCAAAAATTTTTATTGGGTGATATTAATGGCAGTTTTTAAGACAAGTGTCTCGAAAGTCAAATGTTTTATGGTTCGCAAAGCTTTTGCTCTTCTAATTTTATTGTTAAGTGAAAAATTGGAATAGCATTTAAAATCTTCTTCTATCTAATTTTATTATTATTGTCATTGCCAAAAAGTTTCCCTAACTTCGTGTTTTCGAACGCTAATGCCAAAAACATTTTGATTTTTAAAACACTCAAAATAATGTCTCGAGAACTAATGAATTGAAATAGCATTTTCTAATTAAGAATAAAAGTTTAATTTAAATAAATTTAAGGACATTGTAAAATCTCAAAAAATTTAACTTTGATACCAAGGGCCCAGCCAAGCATGGGTAGGGAGGAGTATATGCACCTGATCAAATCTATACATTTTTAAGTACGCGATGCGCTTAAGATGAAAATTTCATTATTATTTTGCCATCTACTTAACTATTACCAATCTTTTTGTCTCATCTAATTAAATTCGAGCACGTGATAGACGCATAAGTTTAGCCATAGGCGTAGCCGGGGGGGGGGGCAATGGCAAAAAAAAATTTTCAATGCAAAAAGCCTTAAAAATAAAAAAAAAAGTTATGTTTACCCCCCCCCCCCTAATTGAACTTTTTAACGTTTCGCCCCCCCCCCCCTTATCCAAAACCTGGCTACCCCCATGAGTTTAGCTATTAAATTTAGCATCCCAATTTGATAAAGATGAACTAATCCATTTCAAAGTTTACTTTAAACACTTGTAAATATGATAGAAATTACGAGTGTCCTTCCAGTCTATTTAGAAATTGGATTAATTTTTATCCCACCCTTCTCTTGATTAATTTTTTTCCGAGCCTAATTCAATTAACGTTTTTCGTGTATAATGATTGGTTTTGATCCTATCACAAAGTAGTCAAATATTGATAGGGATTAAGCAGGATTAGTAACAAACATATGGAAAGGCAATGAAGCTTTTATATGATCATAATCTGAAACTCTATATAATTTTCAGACAATTGTTAAATTTTCGGACCTATAATAAATTGACACCATTGATTTAAACTATATACATAAAATGAATTTGCGATTTTAGAATTAAACATCATAGGTATATTCAAGACGTAAAAGAATTTGAATTACATTTGTAAAATGAAATCTAGATAAAAGCATTCTGAAAACTGAAAATTATTTTAAAATCAGGCACAATCACAAAAGTATTACTTTAAATTAATGTTTATTAAAGAGTGAAAAAATATATTTCACATTTATTATTGTACTTGAATGGCCAATTCAAAATCCTCTTTTTCAATCAACCCGTCGCGATTGACATCTGTTCAAAGTAGTCAAAGAGGAAAAAATATTACTTTAAATTATTTATTAATAACGCTTAAAAAGGTCGATGAAAATTATTATTTTTAGAGTAGTTATAAACGTTAATAATAAATACAATTTAATAAATCAAAGTGAGATGAATACAATGATCAAAGGCAACTCATTCTAAGTTCTTTTCATTTAGCAGATTGAACATTAAATTGAAAGGCTTCATAAATTTATTGAATTCTAAAAGTATACATTTTAACTTTATTTATAGCTTTATGAAACTGTATAGGTGCCTTCGCGCTTCAATAAATTAAAATTTAAAAGAAATGCCCATTTTAAAAATAAATTCGCAATCACCCTATTTACCCAACATGTGAATTTAAAAGTTATTTTTAGGAAATTTATGTTCCGTTTCCTAAGTGTTGAACCTATTTCTACTATTAACCTAGATAAATATTCAAGAAGACCATGATTATAACTACTTTAAAACAATATATAGCCTTCCTTTATAAAATTAAGCAAAGATATCTTAAAATAGTAAAATTGTTATCATTGTAGTGAAATGTTAAAAATATTAAACCTCAAATTAAGTCTCACGAAAAGTTGTTTATATAATTTTAAAAAGCTAGATACTTATTGTTTTATAGCTTTTGCAACGACTTTTCAAAACCGTTTCACAATTTTATTTAAATATCTGTAGCTGGTTTATATGAAAATGACATTTAAACTGGGGCATTAGAAACTTTTCCGCCATTTATTAAATCACAATCTAGTTTGCTTACAGGAAAAGATGAAATTTTTATATAGGATAGACCGAGAATAAAATAGGCATATAAACAGTAAACCGCGTTTTAAAAAAACTATTCACAATTTTTGTTGAAATATATTCTTTAAATGTAATTTTAGCATAGGAAAAATTGATAGAAATAAAAACCCAAATCCTGAAAACTTTAAAATGCCGGGGTTACCTTGATAATTTGATGTTTTCACTTTATTTATAAAACTATTATTTTATTATAAAAAGCATAAAATGCAAATTATGGTTATATTTTACACATTACAAATAAACCTATTTGTACCAATAAAAGACAGACTTTACAATGGAAAAAGTATATTAATAGTATATTAAGCTATAATGATAGTCTAAGTCTCTCCCAAATTATAATAAGTTAAGCTTTTTACCTAATTTTTTTCTTTACATCTGTCATTATGAGTTAAGATACAATTAGGAATGCCTATCACTAGCCCCTCTCTGATTATAGCCCCAACCCCTATTTTTGTACAAAAAATAATTCAACGTATTAAATTGCTAATAAAAATTTAATTATCAGTGGGTTTTAACCTTTTTTTAATGAAATTTAGATTAGTTTAAAAGATGGAACCAATAAATGTTGTGTGAAAAATACAACAATTGTCAGGGCTACTATTAGTCCCAAAAAACCCTTTTTTCTATATAAAATTTTATTTTTATTTTTCCAAACAATAAATTATCTACTTATACATAGCAAAATACAAACACGATTAAAATTCTATGCTCCATAATTATTTTTTTTTCATAATAGTTACAATGCACAGTAGCCCTGAGCTATAACTAGCCTCGATCTTCTCTACTTAAAATTTGTATTAATTAGTGGCCTCACGGATTAATAAAATGCGTTAGAAGTATAATTCGGACTAGATAGGCGAACAGCACGAACTATGTAAATGGATCAGATTCAGAGGGCCCTCTCCCTTACATATATTATCGACATCATTACTAATGAATAATTGCATATACTAAGAATTGACTAGAGCCCAATCTATTATATAAATAAATTTGTAATTTAAATTTGATATATATTTACTAGCTGCGCCTTTTTTACACGTAAGATTATAAGAATAGGTGCAAATCCAAAGGCTTCTGCCAGGACTCGGGGCTATAAAATTTTAGTATTAATTATTATTTTATGCCTCAGCGTTATTATTAGAATATTAGGCTCAAGACTACTTAAGGGTGTAGAATAATATAACAGATAGTAAACAGCACAATCTTTGGTAGTATAATAATGATTTAATCAATTTAAATTAATTTATGAAAATATACAATAGCTTAGGATGGGTGTAGAAATTATAATAATAAAAAGTTGAATAAATGCGACAAGCCCATGATATGGCTTCGCTTCGCATACGTTTGAAATATCTAAATGTCCACAACACAAGGACCTTACCAAAAAATGTGTTAAAAACCATCATAAGTTTCTTCTTTTGGAAGTCACTGAGTTCGGAATGTTGTGAAGCCATCGCTGATTACACTGTTGCAAACTAAATTAAATAATTTATTCAATGATACAACTTGAACTTATAAAATAACTTAAATCAAAAAATCAATAATTTATGATACATATAAATTCAATCGTTCTTCTTTTAAAGCAAACACACTAGTTTTAAAGCATCTTCAACTTTTTAAATGTTATTAAATAAACACATCGTTGCTATTAAAATGATTGGTTGTATAGAAGAAGCTTTGATAAGAATTTTAATGATAAAACATAATAAGCTAGCCTAAAATTGGACACTATGGAATCAATAAGGCTTCAGGGTACATACTTAGCCATGATGGAAAATCAATAAAAGTGTAAATAGTATATTGAAACGGGAAGAGTTAAATCAATAGCAAAATTTGGGGTTATTGCTTTAACCAGGCCACTAGACATTTCTTATCAAAAACTAATATGATGTCGACATTTAAGCTAACTGAACACACATATATTATTTAAAATTGTTTGCCCATTTAATTTGGTAGTAAGGGAAATTGTTACTCATACATAACAAGATTGCATAGTAAGATTGTACTTGTTAAACTAAAAACACATTGAAAATTGTTTAAAAGATAGAGTAAGAAGTAATCGCCACTTGCCTTTAAATAATAGAAAATATTCCATATTGAACAATTTTTAAGGCCATTTTGTTTTAGAGCTGGATAACTGCTTTTGAAACTTGCGAAAGCAAGCTTGTAATAAGTACTGCCTTTTTTACAATTATAAAAGCTTAAATATACCATTTGTCTTCTTAAGTGCATTACTTACCTTCTGAACCAAATTTTTGTTACTATTGAAAATATAATTTTTTTATAATTTTAAACAAACATATAAATATTAACTATTTTATTAATAGCACTTTTGATCGTATAGGCTTAGGAATTTATAATGTTATATTATAAAACGCATTTTTATAATAAATTGGGAAAATTTACGTGAAAATAAGTATAGGTAGCAAATGAATTTTCCAATTATAAAGTATTGATGAAGGTGTCATATTCTATATTATTTATCGATTTTAATTTTTTTGTTTTGCATGTCTTAACAAAGTACCTTAATTAGTTTTAATTAATTATAAGGCAAATGCTACATAGAGGGGCATCTGGACATTTAAAAGAACCGTTAAGGCGCTCTTACCTCAATTACTATTCTTTCGTTACAAACATACATCCTCATTTTGAAACCGTTGCTCATTGAAAAAGGACAAAATTAATGTTTGCTGAACAAAAGTCATTCTGTTAGGCCTTAGACTTAACTATTTGTATTGTTGCTTCCTCTAAACACTTGAATAAAATACAATTTTTTCATATTATTTTTTATTAGTTTTACAAATGCCTATGCCCTCTATTTTTCAATTTCCTTTTTCTACATATTTTGCAAAAATCAATGGATTATTAATAAACCATTAGTCTAGGTCACTTATATTCGATTAGCCATTAGATTCGGCAAAATTATTGGAGCGGTGTAAATCTAACAAGGTCACTTTGCGTACGCCTAAGACAAGTAGATTAGTGTTCAATCAATTTTAGATATTGTTTCGTGGATAATGGGTGCACATAAATCAAAACCAAAACATTACTAAATTCATATAAAGAATAAAAATCCTTAGCCTTTTTCCTTAGAAGGCAATGTAGTTTTAAGTAAATTAATTCTAATAAATTTAATGCATATCCCTAAATAAAAGACACGTTAAAAAAAGAAAGGTGTTCGCGTAGTAATATACATATAAAATTACTATAAAAATATGACTCTCTATGTTGCTTCCAATCTAAAGGTTATTATAGATAATTTTTGCTTTAATACCCTTAAAATGAAATCTCATTAGCATAGGAGTCGTTGTTTGGTTTATAATGCTGATGACAGCGCTGAAGGACTAGCATAAATTGCATTTTTCTTATGTAAATTTCATATACTCTTTGCTGTTATTCATGAATAAATTATATCAGGCGCAAGGCCATTGCAAGCCAACATCATGGACTTATGAGAAATTATAGTAATCTTTCACTTTTATCATGCAGTCAAGATTTGAAAAAATACCTTTTTCACTATGGTATAAATTAAGTTTAGAGACATTGATTAGGATAGCTTTGTTAAGCATGTGATATTAGGTAACAAAAAGTTATACAATCGATTTATATTCTCATTGTGCAACAAGTTTGCAGACTTGATTAAAAATGACTTTTTTGAGGGAGATATTTACTACTACACGTGCCTTATAATTCTTATGTTATGGACTCTGCTTTAAAAGTCAAAAAACAATTGCATATAGATTATTTATTTTAAAACGATGTCTAATATAACAGAGGCCTAGAAGCACGGGCGTAGCCAGGTTTTGGATTAGGGGGGGGGGCGAAACGTTTAAAAGTTCAATCAAGGGGGGGGGGGGCAAAACCTAAAATTTTGATTTTTCGTCATTTGGGGGGGGGGCCTTTGGCTACGCCCATGCCTAGATTAACACTATTTTATTTAGTATGGACTTAAAGATAATAGTATGAAGAATGATTTAAATTATGTATCACCAACAGGTTATGTCATTGAATATGTGACAGATAACACATGCCACACTTATAACAAATGAAGCCTAATGTATATATTATTTTTACAAAGGTGCCTTTATTTGAAATAAATATGTTTTAACTTAAAAATACACTTTTACTTATATTGCTTTTTTATACGGATGTTTGATAGATTAAGACTTTTATTATAAAGTTTCATTATAAATTATATTCTAATCGATATATATTGTGTCATTTTTAACCGATTAAAACTTTACATATATTAAACGGTGGCCCGTCAACTCGCCGAAAACAATCTCGCCGAAAATAATCTCCCCAAGCTAAAAAGTGGTCCCCAAATTTGTGATTGGTTCATGGGTTAGGGTTAATAAGCGGGGGACATTTTTCGCACCAATCAGAAAATGTCCCCTGTTTCGGCGAGTTGATAGGGCACCATATTAAACTATATATCTTTAATTACAAATTCGATTAACGGGTCGAAAATAAAATGCTATTTGTAGTCTTATTAGTGCCATCTAAGGGTACTCTATTTTTTCAAATCATATACTAATAGAGTTGCGTATTTATATATAACTAAAATAGCATCTAATTTCATTTTCAAATTACACACTAATAGAGTTGAGTATTTATAACCTATAGCTTCTAAGTTAAATTGCCTTTTAATGGTATTAATTAAAATATTATAGACTCATAGACTCATATATCGGCTTCTCTTTACTAATCATAACATAACAATCATTATTAATTAATTTCATTGTCCTAGTGTATACTTGTTGATAGGAATATTAAACAAAAATCCGAATAAAGGAATATAGACTTGTTCAGAAAGTGTAAATTGTAATATGTAGGCGTTTATTAAGGATTTGTAGAAAAATATATTTGTATGATTTATGTACTCCCCTAAACTT
Source organism: Gordius sp. MW1 (assembly GCA_964036665.1). Lineage (NCBI taxonomy): Eukaryota > Metazoa > Nematomorpha > Gordioida > Gordea > Gordiidae > Gordius > Gordius sp. MW1. The sequence goes on from OZ038532.1 coordinate 7,344,643, forward strand.
TATAGAAAAAATATATAAGAAAAATAATGTTATTATTTCTGATATAAGCTCGTTGTTTCCTCCTCGGAATACAAATATATTACACCCTAATTACGAAGAAATCGATAATGGCTGAAGGGGCTGTTTATTTTACACTCTGAAGTTTAGGCTAATTATAAAGTGATTAATTCCAGACTTTTGAAATAATTGTTGAACATTTAAGTAATATAACATAATCATTACTCATATGAAACAAAACATTAAGTGCTTTTGTTTAATTTTTTTCTGATTTGATGAAGTAATCTAACATACTTTAAGTGTTGTATTTTGCTAAAAAAGGTAATGCAGATTTGTATTTATTATTTTTGCTTATATCTCAAAACACAAACTTGCTAATTATATTATATAATATGATAGATATTTATTAATGCAAAAATTTTGCAAATTATTTCCGTAATGTTGTTAATATTACCTACATTGCAATGAGCTTTATATTATCTACTATGGGCCAGCAAAATATTTATGTTGAAAATAAACTATTTCATAGCAGAGAGTCTAAAAGTTCCGGTAGGATTTGAATTGCTTTATTGTCTTTTCAGAATTTTCATATATTAAGGTCAGCTTGATGCTAAACATTATTTTTGAGGCTAAATTAAGCGATATTTATTTTGGGTCGAATCAAGGATTTGTTGATTATAAAAACCGGTGTACAGGTATTAAATTTTTATTCATCTCATATTTCATTATCTTAAGTTCCCTCTATGATATATATATTCTTTAAAAAAACATTGATTTTCTTCACAGCTTTGATAGCATTTAGAGCTTTAAATAATTTCCTTAAAAATAAAGTGTCACATATAACCATTTTACTAACGACTTAATCACGTGGAAAGCTGATTTTATTAATATTATATGAACATGACAATTTCATATTATTATAACATAAATTTATTATAGAAGTTAAAAAAAGTATTAAGCGTACTTCTCATTAGATTTTGACTTAACTTGTTTATATATATGTGATCAAAGCATTCTAAAAATCTTATTTTTCTTTAGAGTGTACCTAGCTATACTATGTTATATGGAATAGCCTAGAAGTTTAATAAATTTCACTACCAATCTCGCAATAAATGGGTATGCTTATGAAGCCTTATGCAATGTTTACTAATATGTGCAAGAGAAGTGTCGATCTCTGATAAAATTTAAATAAGTTTAAAATTTTGTAATTATTTACATTATATTTTAGACGCGTTTATTGATTTTAGGTGTGGAACTACTAAAAGGTCTTTAAATTGTGGAAATTTAATCAAACGTATTGTAGTGCATTAATTATTTATAGATTCAAGGCAGGTCAATAATGACTTTTCATCCTTCATATCCAGGATGGTAGACAAATATCCAGGTATATATAGGCACCATAAAAAACAATTGCGTAGACTAGACATCCTCTTAAAACTATGCTTTCGGGTTAACTGCACAAACATAATTTCGCTTTTCAAATTTGTGTCAATATAGTGTCTTCATATATTTGTGATTATTGACACAAAAATAAAGCATTTAGATCATTGTCTCTTGTATATAAATAAGATAACTTTGACTATAAACTAGAGCCACAGTAAAAAATACATCACTCAAATTTTGAACAATAATAAATATTTATATAATGTTTATGTAAGGCAAAGGCCATTTTTTTAAATTTATAACAAAAGGAGTCAGGAGTATTAAAACGAAAACGGCTACGACCTGTGTATAGTCTTTCAGATACCAACTGCTTTAATCAGTGTTGCTCGCAATGCAATTCATTTCTTAGCTAAGCCATTGAGTGGTAACGTACGCAATCATAATATAAATAAAATTATTTTGATAATATGTTATTAATAATATATAATTCCATGTTAATCCTTCTAGTGCATATCCATTAACCTAAATGTTTTAGTATATGCATATATTGGTGACCCGTAAACTATATTTTCGATCAAAGTGTTGTGTCTCACATATTCCTTTGCGATGCAAGCTACATTTGTATGTAGATTTTTAAGGCCATTATCGCATGATTAAAAGACAAAAATCAAGAAGATAGCCAAGGAGGGATATTAATCAAAAGCATTTTTATTTTAAGAATCGGATCAATATTTAGAATAGGATCAATATTTAAAATATGATCACTTTGCCTCTCTTTAAAACATTATCTAACTTTTACCGCTATTTAGTCTTACTTAGAAATGGACTATAATTATTTTTTATTGAATGAGAGCTTTTATGTTAAATATTTATCTAAAATTTATACGTCTATGGCTTGTGAATCGAAAAGTAATAGTGTTTTGAATTCAGTTAACTGATAATTTAAGTTTATTAAATATTTGCAAGATATAATTTTTCAAACATCTTTCATCTTTTAGTCCTATTTTGTGAAATCTGAAATGCATGCTATCATTCAGTCCAATAGTCTCTACTTTCATCAAAAAGCAAGGCGTAAAGAAAATATTAAGTGTTAGCCCTTGTTATACTAATCGATAAGCGGAAGCAATAAAAATTACTTTAGGACAGTGGGATTACACGTGTGCCTACTTTCAAATCATTTTAAAAAATATAGTTCATATAATACAATTTGAGTTTTTTACGGAATTAGGTAAAAGATAAGAGGGAAGAATGTTTGTACCTTTTTGATCTCTTTCCTATTATTACATATCTAAAATATGTCACTTCAATATTTAATCAATTAATACAAGCTTTTCATTCAAAGTTTTAAATTAACTTATAATAATCTATAAAATTCCAACATGACCCATAATATGGATAAATTGTCACAATGGCATTATAAAAGCGTAAATTGCATTGCTCAGGTGTAAATAATAAATTTGCAAAGAGCCACTTGCAAAAATAAAGTTTTAGACTAATACCACAACGGCCAACGAATGTTAATTATTAAGTCAAGGTTTGAGCCGTCATAACTTATGTTTGAAATATTTCATTATTCTTGCTTCCATGAAATTAGTAGTTTTTCACTGCACGCGAGTATGCATTTTGAAATAACCTCACTTAAAATGGCGGATTAAGTTACTTACTAAATCTTAATGCAAAAATTAGCTGTTCGTCAGTGTATTGTAATATTAGTATATGATTTAAATTTCAACGCGTTTATGATTCGAGAACCAAAAACGAAAAAATATATTATTTTGAATAATGGAGACCATGCCATGCCTCTCAACCAACAAATTAACCGAAACTTCATTACAGAATTATAGATGAGTGTATGCTATTAAGGGCCATTACCTTTAATTGCTATAAATATGATATTGCAAATCAGACTCAAAGTGTTATAAACACAATAATCACTAGCTTTGAGAGTTTAGCCATTTAAATGAGCAAAGGTGGCGTTAAAGTTGCTCAACTACTTGTCCTTAATTGCCCAAAACCGATAGCTTTTAATACAAATGTTAAGCAGAGCCGCATAAATGGAATAGAAGAATGCATGACTTAATATGGGCAAATACTATTAATGATCATTTTACATATTCATGTTGGACTCATTTTCAATCATCTAAAAATAACGGCCAATTTAATCATTTTTCAATCAAAATTTTAAAATGTGCCGAAATTAACCGTTGCTTAAATATCTCTAAAGTTGTTTTCGGTGGAAATAACACAATCTGATTAAAATTCTTCTTCTTTAATTTTAAAATTTAGTAAAAAAATTCTGGATAGGATGGGTTCATATAAATTTGCAGGCACCAACGCAAATACGAAAGTAGCATCAAAAGTACTGACCCACCGCTATGAAGCAATACAATTACTTGTTAACTTTTTATTTTAAATTATCCATTGTTATCAATTTTTAAGCCATGAAATTAAAGTAATCACTTAAAAACATTGTAGAAATTGGTCATAAATATTTAATCTCAATTCTACCGAAAACATTCTATCAATATGACATATAATAAAAGGGTTAAAAATCCCCTTTTGTTTAATATTCAGGGCGATAAGTATGTGATTGCTACTTCTTTTCACCATATTACATATAAAGTGGTAGGGACTCTAGTTGCGGGCAGCAGTCCCACCAAAGTTATTGCCCTCATCCTTTAATTTACACCCTGTCTACGCCTAGAACCCGTGTAATTTCTTCGACTCGAGACCGGCCCCAGCACATAGTCTCAATTTTTAATTTACCCATGGCCGATTTGAGCTCGGATTTTTTATTTTGGCCCGACTTGAGCCCGAGCCCTGCCCGGTATTTTAAATAAAATTTTTTGGCTAATTTAACATTTGAATTTTTACCATGTAAATATATAAAATAAATTGATTTTTAATATACGTAGTTTAAAATGACGATAAATTTGGAATATTAAATTTCTCTCGTTAATTTTATTCAACAGTTGTAAAAACTTTTTAAAAATAAATTTTATCAACGTTTTGGATAAAAATTTCTAACAAAAGGTACTTGTAAAAACTTTTTAAAAATAAATTTTATCAACGTGTCGAATAAAAATTTTGAAATATTTAATTACTTTATTTTATTTTTATTGTTCTAATAGCTTTAGAATAAAATTGGCTATTTGACCAATCATATTTTATAAATGGTTAGTTTGCTTAGGTTTAATTGGGGCAGGGCTCGGGACATGGGCAACTCCATCAGACCCATACCAAGCCCGAGGTCCAGTTATTTGTTAAATTTGCCCGAGTCCAGCCCGATACCCTGTTGGATGTCGGGACGAGCCGGGCTCGGACCGAATCGGTCTTTGTGCAGCCCGTGCAAGGCCTTAAATACACTACGGTATTCGTTACTTATACTATATAAATTTTAAAAAATTTGGTTTGAGGAAAGGGGTGATTCAATTTTAATTAAATTTGGAATTGTTAACAATTGGGATTTAATTGGGTGGGGGGGGATAATGCCACCGAAAGAAACCCTATGGAAAATAATGGATGTTTTAGACAAATGCCGCCTATTAATTGCTATGCAATTTTTGGTTTTTGCTTGTCGCTTTATTAGTAAACAATCTGAAAACAGAGCTTAGGCTTATGTATGATAAATATCTCTAGCGGAATTATGCTAATGAGATAATCTAAATTCAATAACTTTTGCTGCTATGATAAAGTTGGCTTGAGTATTTTATCTTTTTAAATATCCTTTTAGCCGTAGCCTGTGTCCTAAGAGCTTAAAAAAAGCAATATCTTATTAATTTTTAATTAAAATTTGTGGCCTTGGATTTTTTTGAGAAGCTTTTAGTGTTGAATGAACAATTAGTGGATATTAAAAAATTAATTATTAATAAAAAATTTATAATGAAACATAATTTATGCGAACCACTTCTTAATTTAAATTAATAATATTTCTAAGATCTTTGTTTAATATTCGCAAAATTATTAATTTCCACTGTTTTTTATTATTTTAACTTTTTCACATCATGTTCAGATTAATATTGCTCTATTTTAAAGTTTGAAAATCATTCAAAGTCCTTACGATTAATGCACTTTACCTTGCTATAAAAAATAGCGGGTAGCCTTTTAATATTTTAATCAAATTACGATTTCGAATATGTTTCTATGAAAAGATTTACGCACCAACATGATCTTTTGGATTTGATATAGTGGTGGTAAATGACAATAACTTTGATCTTAATCTTTAAAATCGAGCGATATAACATCATTTCTTCAAAATTAAATAAACGAAATTAAATTTAAAGTATTCTCTTGATTAGTGCTTTAAGTTAATATCATAAAATCACGTTCTTGAACAGGCAGATCTAAGAATGAAGAATAAAGCCACCTACCGTACTGACGACATTGTGTACCACTGAACAAAAATCAGAAAAACCAGGGGCCTGATTGATTGATTAAAACAGATCTCTAACGTCAAAATAGAATTTAACGCTTTGGCAGAACAGTAGTACAGTCTACTACCAACATTAATCCAATATTGAAAGGAATTCAATAAATCTCATATTCAAATTAGTAAGTGTTATTTGAAAGTCTTAAATTGTTTTTTTGCTCAACTCGTATAATAAAATTAGCTAAAAGCTCCTTCCTTATACAATATTTTTAAATCTCAAAATACTTAATCAATGGCGTAGCTAGAGCTTCTCCGTTTTAAAAGGGGTTTGAGCATTATATCAAGTGAGCAGGTAACGGCGAAAAATTTTCCCTATATTTGTTGTCAATAGGTCAATTGATCTTATTATTTTATCCCCTTATACGTCTGCAGGTACCAAAATGGCTTAAATCCGTACCTTTTTATTCCCTATCAATAGTATGTACCCAATCAGCTTATTTTAGTTCTCTAACCACTTACACCTTAATCAAATCAACAACAAAATTTTTTCGCACTTTAAGTGATAAAAATATCTTGTGAAACAACAATGGCAAAAAGTGAATTATTTAGTGTATAGTAAGTTTATAAAAATGAATTGTAAATGTACAAAATGGAACCAGTAAAAGGAGTAAAAATATTTTAACAAAAACGACAATTTTTGTAAATATAGGATGTTGCATCGCTCCTCAAGAATATCTAGCCACAACCATAAAAAGCCAGATTTAAAAATAAAATTTTTTACACATTTGATACCTTCAAAGCAGCTTGCTTATGGATGAGTTTTAAAATCCGCGATATTAGTTGAAACATCGTATCAACAAAGCCTCTTTAAAACTGAGACACTTGAAAGGCGATATGATATATTTTAGTTTAATAAAATTTCAATTATTTAATTAAAACCATGAAATACATTGTAAACTAAAATATACGGATGAAAATTTTATTATCTTTTAAACATTATAAACCTATAATTTCAAGAGTAAAACTAGTCCCTAAGTAGTAGCTATTCGTTATGTTTTTATTCGATTTGCGAAAAAATCTTAAAAATCTTAATTGATCTTGTCCCTTATAATTCAGCCTGGCACAAGGACTTTTAAGCACAGCTTAAAATCCAAAGAATCAGGCTCGGGGGTGAGCCAGTTCCTCAATGTCGCATGGCCCAAAGAAAATTCAAGCCAAAAGACCATATAAAACGTAATTTTCCAAAATGAACACAGCTCTAATTTAAATTAATATAATGTCCCTACAGCGTTCTTTGTATATAATTATTTTTTGGTCAAAATTGTGAATTTAAATTTGTGTTCTTAATACAAGCATCCCTATCTATATAACTTGACAAAAGAATATAAATAAATAACACAAAACGTTTATATTATTACTAAAAAGTAGCATTTACAATTTTTTAATTAAATTAATATAATAAAATAAAATAATGATTAAATTTAGCGTAAATTGGATTGACCATTATCTATCTGTCATACATATTCTTGATTCAATTATCTGCAATCAGCAATTAATTTTATTATAAATCGATAAGGTAAAATTAATGAAATATTATAATAAAAATTACGATCAAAAAAATGTTGGGATTTAATCAGGCTGACAACTACATTTCAGGCCCGGGTCGTGCTCACACGGTTTTAAGTTTAAAACTACCATTAGAGAACTATGCGAGAGCATTAATTCGTTCTGGTTTGACTTAATTTAAAATAAATGAATGAAAGCACTTTCCTTTCCACAGCCTTTTAGAACTCACCTTAGTAATTAAATAAATTAATCAATCATAATATAAAATGCCTTACCTATTTGATCCCAAGATATCATTTGGAGCTAAGTAATCGGATTGCGGGCTATTGCCAAACGAAGTGGAAAACAAAAATTAATTAGTTGATTAAAGGTGGACTTTGAAAATTAATATGTTTAATATTTATATTATATTTTCCTTAAAAATTAATATTAGGCTTAAATTTTCCTGCTTGGGGACCAAGATTTTTGTTTTGGGGGATCCGAAGGGGCCAGGATTTTGCTCATCCGGGTGGGGCCTTGACCCCTCCTTACCTATGCCACTCTACCTAATATTCGAGATTCCATAGATTTTTATTGATAATTTATTTAAAAGGAATTATAAAGGTTACACAAATATATTATACGTTAGTTGCACTGTATACTTTATTAAAGACAATTAAGTTATACGAATATTATATTTGAATGCAATTATTAATATAAACTAAACACTTTCTAATTCTATGCTATTAATAGTAAAGAAAAATATTATTTTTCAGCAGTATAAATAACACCGATTTTAACAAAATGTGTGTGAAGATACCAAGCATAGCATAAAATTAAGTCTAAGGCAAATTAAGGAAAATGCCAAAATTTGCATTTTGCGTTAGTGCTCATAATTTAACGATATTTTAAAAGACATAGCTAACTACTTTTTCAGGCATACACCATTAAAATTTCTTAACATGTTAGCACAACCTTCTATGTTTAAAAGCATTACCAAGGCTGCCTTTTAAATATCCTTTTTTCAAATGGCACCTTGCGTGCATAAGTGCACATGATTTATCTTATAATTCCAAGGTTTTTTAGACTAAATAATCTCAGGCGCCTAGCCAAGATTTTCTCGAAGGGGGGGGGGGAAGTCGGCAAAATATTTTGGAGACATTTCATTTGTAATTAAAAATAAAAATTAAACAACCAAAAAGTCGGGCTCGCTGCTGGGCCCACTCGGCTAATGGTTCGGGCAGGCTAAAGTTCTAAATTGAGATTTTCAAGTAGGCCTGGACGGGCACCATTATGAGATTTTTTATATAGTTTACTATTTTTTTGTCACCTTTCATAAAAAAATTCTAGAATTAGATCAAAATTTTTGAAAATAAGACTAAATTAATTCTTGAAATTTTAAATCGTCATCTTGGGCCGGTGTAATGATCTGAAACGTCGACATTTAAAAACGACGACGCTCAATTGAACATTCCTATTGGTTAATATGGCATAGTAACGAGTTATATGCCATATCACGCGATCTTCCTAAAAGCACAATAGGTTAGTTTTGGCACAAAATTAGCTATTTTTTTTGAAAAATGACGACACAAGACTTTCAAAATATATCAAGTAATTACTATGCATAATTATCTAAATTATAAATTAAAATTTAGAGAATCACTAACAAACTATCAATTTAGCCATTTAAGTATATTATCAAATCTTTTTTTTAACATGTATTTCATTAAAATTCTTATTATAATTTAGGTTGGATCAAGAAAATTATAAATATCAGTTTAGTCAGCTCAAGCATAGGTATTTTATTCCATCTCTAATTTTTTATAAAAATGCACATAATCATTTGAAGCTGATTAAAAAATCTTTTATTATATAGAATTAGCCTAAGTTATAAACTTTACCTTAGTTTTAAGCTTATAGACAATAAAAATAATTAATAGGATAGGCTTCTAAACATAAATTAGATATAATGTTCATTAGCTCAAGCTCAATGTATTCAAATACTACCTCAAATATCCCTTAGGTTATTATAATTGTACCAAATACAATATTGAGTTTATCAATTAGCTTAACCAGAATTACATTTAAAAGGATAGGCTTATAAACATAGATTAGATATAATGATCATTAGCTCAAGCTCAATTTATTTAAATACTCACTCAAATATCCCTTAGGTTATTATAATTGTAATAAATGATTATACAATGTTATTACCTAAACATATTTATATAAAACAACATGGCATTAACACGTGACAATGTAATGAATTGCGCATTATTGGGATCTTATGATATATTTGAATAAACTATGAATCGGACTTTGAAGCTTTGTAATATTGGCGACGAGGTAAAACTATCACAAAAAATATATATATATGCCAAGAATGGATGAGCAACTGAAAAGAATATCCATGGCTGAATTTAATCCAGAAATTCATGCAATTTAAGATTATCTGTACAATTTAGATGCCATCCTAGACATAAAAGGAATTAAATCTAGTCCAATAGTTAAAAAGAAGATAGTTTTGGCATACATAGGATTACCAATAATCAAGGAACTGAGCGAAATTTTATATCCCATGACTTTAAATGACGCAAAATGGGAAAATTTTGAAAAGGGCTTATATCAAAGATATCAAACAATGAAAACTATTTTTGCTCATGGGTTAGATTTGATGAACTTAAGCAGATTGCCTGGTGAAAGTGTTTTAGAATTGTCAAAAAGAATTAGAATATGCTTAAGTAAATGTGCATACAAGCATGACTTTGATGAAAGAGCCCGAGATCATTTTATCTTTGCCCTTAAATTTAAACAACTAGAGATGGAACTTAAGACAAAATATCCTGATACTCTAGATGAGGAAGGCAAGCCCCTTACGTTTGAAAGAATAATAAATATGGCTTTATGTATGGAGAGAGCTGAAGTAGAGACAAATGGTGATTCTGAGGAAAGACTTTTCAAACTAAAATATGACACTAAGAAACAGTTGAATGATCACAACAAGAATGATAACAAAACATTATTTAAATGTTCAAGTTGTCTAAAACAACATGCAAAATTTCGTTGTCCAGCCTTTACAGCAACATGCTTCAGCTGTCAAAAGAAAGGTCATTTTGCTATAGCTTGTCGTAGTGTATTAAATCAAATGACTTTCGAAAATGATAATGATGATTCTGGTGATTCTATCAAGCGTGTATGTCAATTATCTAAACGAGCCACAATAGAGGTTAAATCAAATGGTCAAAATTTCATAATGGAATATGACACGGGGGCTCAGATTAGTCTTATCAACCTTAAAATGTGGAAACAAATAGGCAGACCCAGATTGACCAAATGTATGTCTCCCAAAGCTTATGGTAACCAGCCAGTAGAAACGCTGGGCAAAACATTATTAAATGTCCAGATGGGGAAAATTAATCATAATTTGAGAGCTGTGGTTACAAAGACAGATGATGTCCCCTTGTTTCGATTATCATGGATTATAAAATTCGGATTAAATATTCCACAAGAAGTAAAAATTCATCAAAAAAATATATGCAACAAGTCCGAATTTCCACTGTATTCGTAGAATGTAACAGAACAGCCTTGGGAACGTATACATATGGACTACGCGGGTCCCATAGATGGATATTTTGGTGCATAGCTGTTGATTCATATTCAAAATGGGTCGAAGTGCAGCTACAAAATAGCTCCACCACTACAACGACCATTAAAACCATGCGCCAATGGTTTGCAAGATAGGGGTTCCAAAACAGATCGTTACAAACAACGGTCCTCAGTTTCGAAATTATGAAATGGAACAATTTTGCAAATCTTTAAACATAAAACACATCAGATCTACGCCATATCATCCAAAAACAAATGAATTGGTGGAAAGAGCTATTAGAACTATAAAGAGCAGATATCAAGCATGCAGAGTATATACCAAAGATCCCGAGTCATGTATGCTTGACGTGTTGATGGGGTATAGAATCAGTGAACACTCATCAACTGGGAGAACACCGTCGAAAGTGATGATGGGGAGAAACTTAAAAACCTCACTCGATTGGATTCAACCAACAGTCGGCAATTACATAGAACAAAAGACAGAGAAAAGTGAAAACAGGCAAAGGGACAAAGCTGTTACCAGAGAGTTTATTCCAGGTCAGGCTGTATGGGTAAAAAATGAGATCAAAAAAGGATGGCGGCTGGGGAAAGTCCTTAAGCGAAATGGACCTTATTCCTACGTGGTCGATACGATGAATAGAACCGTGAAAAAGCATAGTGACCAGCTAAGGGAACGATACCAGCCAACCAAGAATGTTAGAGAAGAGAGCGATGAGGAAATAAATTGCGATGACGAAGGCGTTGAAGATATCGTTACAGAAAGCACAGGGCCTCGAAGGTCAAATCGAGAAATACATCCTCCTAAGCGGCTTATTCAAGAAATTTAGTTCTAACTAAAATTAGCGAAGGGAAATGTAATAAATTATTATACAAAGTTATTGCCTAAACATATTTATATAAAACAACATGGCATTAACACGTGACAATGTAATGAATTGCGCATTATTGGGATCTTATGATATATTTGAATAAACTATAAATCGGACTTTGAAGCTTTGTAATTAATTGTACCAAATACAATATTGAGTTTATCAATTAGCTCTACCAAAATTACATTTAAAGGGATAGGCTTATAAACATAGATTAGATATAATGATCATTAGCTCAAGCTCAATGTATTTAAATTCTCACTTAGATATCCCTTAGGTTATTATAAATCTACCAAATACAATATTGAGCTTATTAAGTAGCTTTACCAAAATTACATATAAAAGGATAGGCTTATAAACATAGATTATATATGATGATCATTAGCTCAAGCTCAATGTATTTAAATACTCACTCAGATATCCCTTAGGTTATTATAAATGTACCAAATACAATATTAAGTTTATCAATTTACCAGAATTACATTTTAAAGGATAGGCTTATAAACATAGATATAATGATCATCAGCTCAAGCTTAATGCATTTAAATACTCACTCAAATATTTCTTAGGTTATTATAAATGTACCAAATACAATATTGACTTTATAAATTTAATTTATTAAATCAGCTCAGGTTATAAGCTTTATCAAAATTACATTTGAAAGGACAGGCTTATAGACATAGATTAATGATCATCAGCTCAAGCTCAAAAACACATATCAAAAAAAGTAAATGCAGTGTGCTAAATATGATAAATTTTAATTATAAAGATAAATTTTAATTAAGCTTGTAAACCTTGGTTAAATTATAATCATATTTGTTGTAAATATAATAGGTTATTAACTGAAAACATCTGTTGATTGACGTTTGTGTTAGCCTATAGAAATTTAATTTCAAATTTTAAGAAAATTTTTTGATTTGCATGTCGATTTTTTTGAGCGTCGTGGAAATGGAGAGTGGGGGTCAAAGGAGCTCATCAGGGGAAAAAGGAGCACACTTTGTTTATTGAAAATAAATCAAGGCAAAACTATCAAACCTATTTCTAAGAAGAATTTGCACAAAGAAGGGTGTATTAATTTTAAAATAACCCTAACCCAAATCAAGAAATCAGTCCCTCATTTTTTTTAAAAAACATATCATCTCATAAAATGTCAATATACATCATGCAATTATATCACATGTATATAAACAAAATGATACAATAAAATCTTTTCATACATGACTTTTATTATAAGTATGAAAAAACATCAGGATAAATAAAATATGTAATTTTATAAATATCCATAGTTGGTATTTAAAAAATATAAGTGCTAAATTATACAATAAAATCTTTCCATACATAAATGACTTTTATTATAAGTATAACATCAGGATAAGGTATTTGCTAAAACAATATGTTAAATTCTGATATACATGATGAGAAATGTTCCAATACAATCTTTATATATTCATATATTTACTTGTTATAATTTCACTAGGACATGTTAATATAAAATATTTTGTGCTAAGACAATATGTTAAATTCTGATAAATAATATGAGAAAAGTTCCAATAAATTCTCTACAAATTTATGTATATATTACTTGTTACAAATTCAAATTCACCATATCAAACAACCCTGAGCAAATCTGAGCAATCATGACGAGTTTCGCTCCTATTTCTGTGCTCCTTTGACCGGTTCCCGAAATGGATATTACACCGGCTGTTCGGACAGCATTAGTGAATTAACCAATTAAAGGGTTGCCAATTTAGTTATCTAACCGTGATGGGTTCTAGCAGAAAATTTTGACAAATATGATAAATGATAAAAATATTTATATTATATAGAGGAACTTATAATAATCGCTTAGTTATCTACTTACTGGTGCGGTCTGGTGTTTTCAAGGGAAATAAATGTTTAAACAAGTTTTTTTCCATAGCAATTTTCACAATCATATCCGGAAATTTTACAATGCAATTGGTCAAAAATTAAATTAAAACCAGGGCCTTCGACCCTGGTGGGAAGGGGGAGAGGGGAAGGGAAGGGGGGGAAGAGAAGGCGAGGAAGGGAAGGGGGAAGGGAGGTGCAGGAGGGAAGGGGGAACTACACTATCTATACTCCGTATAAACGTAGCATATTTGTTATGCAATTTATGGGCGAGAAAGGTAGGAAGGGGCGAGAATGTCTATAGGGAGTATAAATGCAAAATGATTAGCTAATTATTATTTATACAAACATTTAAAAAGTTAAATTTTTGTAAAACCTGCTATAAAAACACTCATTAATACTTTATTTATTGAGGAATAGGTTTCTTCCATTCATTCTTAGTTATCAACCCCTAAATTAATCAAAATGACGAAAGGAACGCAAATAGAGGGTATGACCTTGGAAAAGCCAATAGTCATCCTTCCAAACAACTTTCAATTCAGAGTTTTTTTTATAATGTATAAATTTAAACAATTTGGTGTAAGCGACCCATAATTTGAATTATGACTATAGACTCTATTCAAATCATGCGCATATGTATAGTATAAACAAGATATTATAAAAACGAAAAAAATTTCCAATTAGACCTTGGCCATTGGTCATTTTTTCCATCACTTTGGCCAGTGGTCATTTTTTCTAGTGGTTAGCAGACAGCCAAATAACTAGCCTATAATTATCTAAAAAAAAATGGATTTGAATCTCACTTTGGCCAGTGGTCATTTTTCCATTGATCAGTAACCACCAGACTGTCAAATACCGGCCAATAATTATAAGCTAAAGAAAAAATTTGATCTTAATCTCACTTTGGCCCGTGGTTATTTTTTTTATTGGCCAGTAGCCAGCAAACGGCCAGATAGCCTATATTTAAAATATAGAAAAAAAAATTGATTCACACTTTGGCCAATGGTCATTTTTTTATTGGTCAGCAGCCAGCGAACGGCCAAAAAGTCATATTATCAGTGGTATTAACAAGAACAATATACTAATTAAAAAAAGAAAAGAAATTAACCCTCTCCGGGATTTGAACTCACATCAGTAGAGGCATAGGCCCTTGTAGGGAGGGGGGGGGGAATAGGTAATTATCAATAATAACCTAATATACCAATTCAAAAAAAAAAAATTTCGATTCATAATTTGGCCAATAGTCATTTTTTTATTGGTCAGTAGTAGTGTTGTAAAAACGGCTGGCTGGTTTTCCCCGCGTATTGCTTAGCTTAGTTGTTGGCGTTTTTTTTCACCCAGCCTTTTTAGTGTTAGGTGAAATTTCTTGGGAGGGCTTTGGCGTTTCTTTAAAAAACACCCAAAGCGTTTTGGGTGAGTTTTTTTGGGCGACCTTTGGCGTGCTTTGGGTGTTTCGTGCTTTGGGTGTATTAAACACCCAAAGAGTTTTGGGTGGAAAATATTATTAACCTTTTGGTTTGGTTTTGGTCGTTTTGGGTGGGGCATGCAAATATATCAATTTGTTTATATTGTTCATCATATTGCTGTGTTTAGATTTAGGTAATGACTTTTAATTTTGGAAAATAAAAATAAATGTATTATGACGTAACTGAGTGGAAATTTTTCACATTGTGACGTCATAATGTATAGTATTAGTATTATAATCTAATCTCTAGTATATTATAGTTTATTATTATGCATTATATAAGCAGGTAGTGAATCAATATGTTTTATTTAAAAAAATATTTTTGTAAATATTTGCGGTCACAGTGGTGACAATTGTCACAATCAACATTTTCTATTGAATTAAATATTTTTTGTTTGAAAATTGACTTATTATATGAGTAAGAGATGTTGTAATATTAGAAAAAATATTTTTGGGAAGATTTGCGGTCACAGTGGTGACAATTGTCATAAACAACATATTCTATTGAATTAAATATTTTTTTTGAAAATTGACTTATGAGTAAGAGATGTTGTACAATTAGAAATAATCTTTTTGGGAAGATTTGCGGTCACAGTGGTGACAATTGCATAACAACATTTTCTTTTAAATTAATTTTTTTTTTTGAAAATTGACTTATTATATGAGTAAGAGATGTTGTCTTCTTCTTCTTTATGAGTTATTTGGTCCCACATTCGTGGGTTTTGTTTTGATAGGTTTCTTCCATCTTTACCGGGTGTGCCATGTCTTTAGTAATCTCTTTAATTTTCATAACTTTATCGACTTGCGCACGTGACACGGAGTCGTCCTCTTCCTCTCTTCCCCGGTACCTCCATGTTCAGTACTTTTCGATTTACGTCATCCGTGTCCCTTCTTAGTATATGCCCATATCACCTTAGCCGGTTTTCGTTAATTATGTCCGCCCTAGGTTGAATACCCATATTTGTCATGAAAAAGTCATTCGTCATATGGTCGAGCTTAGTATACCCCAAGCTCTACCGTATCATTCTCTCTGTGGCTTGTAATAGCTTTCCTTCCGTGGTGTTTAATGTCCATGTTTTACTTCCATAGAGTAACACCGGTCTTACGATGGATTCGGAAGCTTTGCTCTTCAACCATATTGGCATTTTCTTGTCGCGCATTACACCAGATATATTTCGCCATTTGAGACATCGTTTTTGGGTCTATGTAATGACATTTTTTGCAACCTCTTATCGATGTAGCATCAAGCCGAGGTATGTAAACCTGTCTACTTTTGGGTATAGATGGTGATCCAGCGATGGGGTGCTTGTACCATTCATTTCCATGTATACCGTTTTTAGATCGTTGACCTTTAAACCATATCCAGCTAAGCGCTTTGACCACTTTTCGGCTTCTTCGAATACTATCTCCCTTGTTTGCTCTCATAGTACTATATCATCGGCATATAGCATACACCATGGCGATGACTTTTGAATGTCCCTCGTTATCGTGTCTATAATTATGGACTTAAATTGGATCCTTACCCGAAAAGATTTAGAGTCTCCAACTGTCGTCCTAACGCAAGAGTTTGAGGCTTCATACATATTCATAAGCCGTTTATATGCGTCAGGGATATTTTGTTTTCTCATGCACCGACATATTAAGTCGCGGGGGACCGTGTCATAAGCTTTTTCCAAGTCGATAAATACCATACGTAGGTCTTTCCTCTTTTCACCATACTTATTCATCATTTGTCTTAGTGCGAAGATTGGTTCGATTGTGGATTTGCCGGCCATAAATCCGAATGGATTAGCCGATATTTTGACCTCGTTGTTACTAAGATTCTTTCCATAAGCTTCAAGGAGTGGCAAATTAGCTTGATACCTCTGTAATTGCCACAGTCTTGAGGGTCTCGTTTGCCTTTAAATAAGTGTATAATCGTTCTTGCTGTATTGATTAGGAATTCGCTCTTCTACCAATATCTTGTTAAGGAGGTTCGTCATGGTGATAACTCCTTCTTCACGACATCCGAGCAATGCTTCCATAGGTATTCCATCTGGGCCATTTGCTTTTTAATTGCTATGCAATTTATGGGCTCGTGTTTGGTTGTCCGTCGTCCGTCGTCCACCAAGTTATTGGCGCCAGTTTTGTGACCTGGATATCCCGGGTTCAAGCCAGGGAGAGGACGAATTTTTTTTTTAATTTTTTTAAATTAAATTAATATTTTGTTCTTGTTAATACCATTGATAATATGAATTTTTAACCATCCGCTGGCTACTGACCAATGAAAAAAATGACCATTGGCCAAATAAAGCGAAATTTTTAATTGCTATATGCAATTTATGGTATTTTTTCGTCTTTGAATAGGTTAACATTGATAATTACCCTATGCCCTTTCCTACAAGGGCCTACGCCTCTACTGATATGGGTCCTTGTGCCCCTTACCAAAGCCTATGCCTTTACTGATATGGGTCCCTGTGCCCCTTACCAAACCCTATGCCTTTATTAATGTGGGTTCGAATCCCGGAGAGGGCAAAATTTTATTTATTTTTTAAATTAAATTAATATATAGTTCTTGTTAATACCATTGATAATGTGACCTTTTGGCCGTCCGCTGGTTACTGACCAATGAAAAAAATGACCATTGGCCAAAGTATAAATCGAAATTTTTTTTCGTTTTTGAATTGGTTAACTTTGATAATTACCATATGCCCTCCCCTACAAGGGTCTATGTTTCATTATCTATATAGTGTCACGCTCTTCGGTGTCTTGCACCGAATGTCTTGTCACGCATCGAATGTCTTCTCACGCTGTTTACTTTTAATTTTAATTAATTTAACTAGTTTGTGGGTTCGAATCCCGGAGTTTTTTTTGACTCTTATGATTGTTCTTGTTACTACCATTGATAATAAGACTTTTTGGCCGTCCGCTGGCTGCTGACCAATGGAAAAAAATGACCATTGGCCAAAATGTGTATTGAAATTATTTTTTTCGTTTTTTTTGACTATTATGATTATTCCTGTTCCTACCATTGCTATTATGACTTTTTGGCCGTCCGCTAGCTGCTGACCAATGGAATAAAATGACCATTGGCCAAAATGTGATTCGAAATTTTTTTAAAGTTTTTTTTGACTATTATGAATTTATATCCACTTTTACCGTGTCCTGGCTGCTGACCAATGGAAAAAAATGACCACTGGCCAAAATGTGATTCGAAAATTTTTTTTTAGTTTTTTTTTGACTATTATGAATCTATATCCACTTTTACCATGTCCTGGCTGCTGACCAATGGAAAAAAATGACCATTGGCCAAAATGTGATTCGAAAATTTTTTTTCGTTTTTTTTGACTCTTATGAATTTATATCCACTTTTTGTGTCCTGGCTGCTGACCAATGGAAAAAAATGACCATTGGCCAAATGGTGAATCAAACTTTTTTCTCCGTTTTTTGACTCTTATGATTGTTCCTGTTAATACCATTGATAATATGACTTTTTGGCCGTCCGCTGGCTGCTGACAAATGGAAAAAAATGACCATTGGCCAAAGTGAGCATCAAAAAATTTTTCCCCGTTTTTTTGGCTATCATTGACTTAAAGAGTACCTGTTGGTACTGACCAATGAAAAAAAATGAACATTGGCCAAATTTTATATATAACCTAAAAATTTATTATAGATGGTCTAACAGAACAGACAGCCAACTATGTAATATATATTTTTAACTTTATAAATGCATATATATTTTTTTATTGGGTTAATATATTTCATTTAATTAGATTGTGATTTCATAGAAAACCTAAAAAGTAATAGTTAAAAAAATATAGGTATTAGATTCTAATTTACGATACAATATATTGATAGAAACTAACACAAAATTCGACACCTCCTTCAAAGGTATAATCATAGCCCGTTCTTTCTAATTAAATTCAATCTACTATTAAACTATTAAAACACGAATTGTACTTTATTAGATGGGCGCGTAATTAGTAAAATTTTCTACGTGTTATAGATATACACCGCACGTGTGGCCGGGAAATGTCCGATATTTTTAAAACGAAAAGGTATTTTAGGAATCTGAAAAGGCTATTTTACCCCTGGCCGCCCTGGGCACCTACGGGTAAAGTTTCGAGCGAATCGGGCGGGTAGTTTCAGAATTTAGCCCTTTTTTAAAACTAAAAGGAATTTTTATTTTAATTTTTTTTCTTTATAATTAAATTAATATTATGTTCTTGTTAATACCATTGATAATTTGACTTTTTGACCGTCCGCTGGCTACTGACCGATGAAATATATTGATTTTCTAAACATAAAACAGAACTTTATTATTTCATTATCTATATAAATAACATAATAACTTATACTATTTTAATACCAGCATGGTGTGACGGGTTATATCGCACGGCTTGTAAACAGGGTGACCTGGATATCCCGGGTTCAAGCTCGGGAGAGGGCAAAATTTTTATTTTTTTTCAAATTAAATTAATATTTTGTTCTTGTTAATATCATTGATAATAAGACTTTTTGATCGTCCGCAGGCTTGACCAATGGAAAAAATGACCATTGGCCAAATAAATCGATTTTTTTTCGTTTTTGAATTGGTTAACATTGATAATTACCCTATGCCCTCCCCTACAAGGGTCTTTAACTAATTATTTTGCATTTAATACCCCCCTATAGACATTCTCGCCTTCCTACCTTTCTCGCCCATAAATTGCATAGCAAATATGCTACGTTTATACGGAGTATAGATGAGTCGCCCCCCCCCCTTCCCTTCCCCTACTCCCCCTCCCCTACTCCCCTTCCCACGAGGGCCAAAGGCCCGAGTTTTTTTTTTGCATCTTGTTCATCGATGTACTAACTTCATACTCCCCTTCCCACGAGGGCCAAAGGCCCGAGTTTCTTTTTTGCATCTTGTTCATCGATGTACTAACTTCATCCTCCTGAAAGAGTTCGACCATACTTATATTTGGCTCAATTTTGGGAAGGGAATTCTTGTCATTTGCAATATTAATAAGTTTCTTAAAATATCCTTACCTTTCCATCACTTCTTTCGGCTTGAATAAGGTTTGACTCTTCTCGTTTTTGACTATTTTAAGAACTCCGACATCGCGACTTTTCTTCTCCATTATCTTGGCCAATTTTTACATAAGCCTATCGCCCCCTTTATGATCGAGTTTGTTTGCCATCTCGGTGTAGGCGGCATTCTTCGCTTTTGCAACGGCCTTTTTTGCGGCCCTCTTTGCGTCCCTATGCTTTTGATAATCCTCCAACTTTTTTGATTATGCCATCGTCTATATAGATTTTTCTTTCTTTCGATGAAATCCCTAACCGATTGATCTCACCACCATAGTTCCCTTGCCTCCTTTGGTCTGTCCTAGAACATGAATCGCTGTTCCTTAATGCCCTTAGATAGCGTCTCCCAATCGCCGTCTACGTCGCTTTGCAACTTCCTTGCACTTAAGAGTGAGGAGGTTTTTTGATGGTATTCTTCGTTCGTCGACGTATCCTTTAGCCCTTCGTATCGAATTCGAGATTCATATATCTTTCTTCTTTCGGGAAATACTCTTCTGTCAAGATCCATAACAAGGGAACGATGTTGCCTGGCAATTTCTTCTCCCGGTATTACTTTGCAATCCTTGATACTCCATATCCTTTCGCCGTATAAGCAAATAGTCAATTTGACTAAAATGCTTCCGACTTCCATAGGTCACAATATGATCGTCGCGCTTTTGAAAATAGTGTTAACGATCGTGTCATATGCTTGGGATACTTGAAGAAGTTTTTCACCTTCTTTGTTCTTCAGACCATGCCCATAGCCTCCATGATTGCGTTCATACCCGAGGCGATCTTTCCCTACGTGAGCGTTGAAATCTGCCCCAATGATTAGCCTTTCTTCCTCCTATTCCTTGTATTTCCTTTTCCAACGAATCGAAGAATATGCCTTTCTCTGATTCCGACACCCAATTTGGGGAGCATACGCGCACATAACTAGGAGGCCCCTTAACCTGCAATCTTCACCCACATTAGCCTGTCGGAACAACGCTTGACTTCGACCACCTTGTCCTTGAACGATTCGCGCGATACCGAGACCGACCCCGTTTCTACGATTTGGTGACCCACTGTAGAAAAGCTTGTCTCCTAATTCCCGAGCTTTCGTTCCGTTCCACCTCGTCTCTTGTAGGCAAGCGATGTGTACCTTTCTTCTTTTTAGCATTTGTGCGACCTCGACGTCCCACATTCCAACACGTTATTCGCATTCTTTCAACAACTAATTTCCTTAACCGCTTTCTGCTTAACTACAATGTAGTATATCAACTACTCAGAAATCGCTGAAGCTTCTTATTAATATGCAAAAATCAACTAAAACATGATGATCAAAAAACGTGTATATTCCCACTAGGAACAACGAACTTAAACGTATATATAAATACAAAGTATAAATCTATGATATTACATTTCTCCCTAATTTAAAAGTTAAATTCATCGTGGAATCGTACCGGTGGTTTTGATATTCTTGTTGAACGTCGCAATATAGGGGAACTTTCAACTCCTTCTATGTTTTGTTCCAAACCTGTTGTCGCAGTCTCTAAACTTGGCCTAAACTGTGATCGCAGCCTAAACTTCATTTGATCAGCATGTTTTCTTTTGATTCCACCGTCTGTCCGGACATTATACGAATAGTGGCCCTTCCGTTCTACAATAATACCTTTGTACCATCCCGGCTTAATTTCGTTGCGAATCCATACTGGATCTCCAACATCAAATTCCCTAAAACGTACATTTTGATCGTGATATGTTTTCTGCTTCCATATCTTCTCCCTTATTACGTTTCTTAAATCCGGCTTTATTAAATCTAGTGCGGTTTGTAATCTCCTTCCTAAAAATAATTCGGATGGGGTTTTTCCCGTCGTCGCTTGAGGAGAGTTTCTGTAACTTATCAAGACCTGTTGGAGACAAAGTTCTTTGTTCCAAGTCTGTTTTCTCGCCGCATAATATCTTGTTTTTAACGTCCTTATCATCCTTTCGGCCTGCCCATTGGTTTTAGGATGATATGGAGTCGATTTTATGTGAGTAATATTATTTGAAACACAGAATTTGAAAAATTCTTGTCCAGCAAATTGTGGTCCATTGTCTGACACAATCTGCGTCGGAATTCCAAATCTCAAGAACCAATTCCGTAGATGATTGATTACGGCCGATGTTGTTGTCGAAGTTACCGTTGCTACCTCAACCCATTTTGAGAATGAGTCTATTAATACTAACCACCATTTTCCTTCTATTGGACCAGCTATATCAATGTGCACACGGTCCCACACACGATAAGGTAAATTCCATGGATAGAGCGGTACCTGCTTTTCTGGAGGTCGCACTTCTTGACATCCTTCGCATGATTTTACATGTCTGTCAATGTCTTCATCCATTCTCGGCCAATAAACATAATAGCGACAAACATTTCGCATCCCAGTAATTCCAGGATGTCCTTGATGTAAAATCCGAAGAACCAAATTCTGTAAAGATTTCGGAATGATCAACCTATTTCCTAGAAATAGTAGTCCAATTTCGTATGAAATCTCTTCACGTTTATTGAAATATCCTTTTATATCTAACTGAAATTTGGACATGTCAATGCGCCAATTGCGCTCAATAGCACGAATTAATTCTAGACAACTACGATCTGTCTTTATTGCATTTTTAATCATTTCTCTATTCAGTGTTAAGTCCTCGATCATTAATAACCCAATATTGTTTATATTTGCATCGTCACCATCTTCGTGAGTAGTCAATAGACAGAGCATCTGCACATTTGTTGTTTTTACCCATACGATATTTAATTTCATATTGATATGAATTTAATAGTAAAGCCCACCGTACCA
Organism: Gordius sp. MW1; assembly: GCA_964036665.1. Lineage (NCBI taxonomy): Eukaryota > Metazoa > Nematomorpha > Gordioida > Gordea > Gordiidae > Gordius > Gordius sp. MW1. The sequence continues at coordinate 7,367,593 of OZ038532.1, forward strand.
GCCTGTTATTAACGATTTTGGGTAGATCCCTTTTACAACCGAAAATTCTTTCTAACGGTTTGTGGTCCGTTGTTAACGTAAATTTTCGTCCTCTGAGATACTGATTAAATTTCTCAACTCCAAAAATTATGGCTCTAGCTTCACGGTCAATCGTCGAATAATGTTTTTCTGATTGGCTCAACGTTCTAGAAGCATAAGCTATGGGTCTTTCAGATTTGTCGGGAAAAACATGAGATATCACGGCGCCTACACCTGTCTCGGACGCATCAACTGCAAGATTAACTGGTAACGTTGTACTATACGGTACTAAGGTGTCAGTAGATGAAAGCATCAACTTAACTTCATCAAAAAATTTTTGTTCCTGAATTGTCCATCTCCACATTATGGTAGAACCAGTTAAGGCATGTAGTGGAGCACATTTTTCGTGTAATCGAGGAATAAACCGTTCCTGATAATTTACAAGACCTAAAAATGAACGTAGCTCCTTTTTATTTTCTGGTATCTTGAAATTCTTAATTGACTCAATGCGTTCTTCTGTAGGGTGGATACCTGTCGAATCAATTTTATGTCCTAGATAGATAACTGAGTTTTGGAAAAATTTTACTTTTTCCTTTTTTGCTTTCAACCCAGCATTTTGTATTCTTGTTAGGACCTCGTTTAGATTTTTCAAATGGTCATCTTGATTTAACCCCGTGACTATAATATCATCTAACAGTACCCCAGTGTGCGGAATTCCATTTAATAAGTTTTCCATATATCGTTGAAAAAGATTTGGTGCCGTCGCTAAACCAAATGGCAAACGTTTGTACCTAAAATGACCAACATGCGTAGCAATTGTTAACAATTGTCTACTCTCTTCATCTACCATCATTTGTAAATACGCGTCGCGTAGATCTATCACTGTATATTTCTCACCACCAGCTATTTTTGTAATTAGATCATCAAATGTTGGCAGCATATGATCATTGGTACTAAGGTAGGGGTTCAAAGTAACTCTGAAATCCCCACAGATTCGAATAGAACCATTCCCTTTAACAACATTTACCGTTGGTGTGATCCATTTAACTTCACTTAAAGATGGGTCCACTCGTTCAATAATGTTTTCGTCCTCCAACCTTTTTAATTCCAATTCTACTTTTTTCCTTAACGGAAACGGTACCCTTCGGGGTTGAAATGATATTGGCTGGCTTTCATCTTTTAAAAATATTTTGACTTTATAATTCTTAATAACTCCGGGGCCATCGCTAAATATAGTTGGATAACGAGTAAGTAATAGGGAATCTAATTCCTGTTGTATTTTGTTTATTGAAACCTCACCCGGCAGGTCAAGGTCAAACGCTTTATCCAGTCAAGGCCAAAAATTGCCCCTTCGTTTGCTGTTGTAACCACTACAGGTAATGTCAAAACTTTTAGACCAAGTTGAACTGTAACTTTAGTTTTTCCTAAGATTGGTATTGGATGGTATCCAAAAGATCTTAATTTTGGGCATTCTTCAAGAGTTGGATTCTGAATCAAATTATAAATTTCTTGGTTTATAATTAAGACTGCTGCTCCTGTGTCGAAAAGCATCTTGCATAGTTTTTGGTTGATACAAACCTTGATATAGGGTTTCTTCATCCCCAAACTTGTATAATTTTTTACGTGTAAAGTATTTATCATATTGACAGATCCTGTATGACAAAATCTTGCAAAGTGTCCCCTTCTGTGGCATTTGTAGCACTCTTTATTAAATGCTGGGCACTTGTTAACTTCATGCACCTTTCCACATCTCTCACATCTTTTAGTAGATGTTGATCCTTGGTGGAGAAATTTCTTTGTGGTGACATGTCTAAATATTGGCTTAGACTTTTGATATATTACATCTATTTCATGAGTTACTACTTCATTTCTTGCTAATTCCATTGCTTCAGCAATTTTATACAAATCTTCAAACGTAATTGCATTTCCTTCGGGATCAACTGCATCTGGCCATCTTGTTCTAACTTCAATTTCAAAAGTTTTATTCTGTATTCCATGCAAAAATTGATCCCTCAACCTTTCATTAAGTTGTATAGAAAAGTCACATTCTTCTGCAATTTGTTTCAATTTTGTTGCATAATCTTTTATTGACTCTCCATCATTTTTTAGGCAACGAATAAACATTAATCTATTTTGAAAAATGGTATTTTTTACAGTAAATACCTTTCTGATGATTTGAATCAATTCATTGTATTTTAGTTTAGTAATATCCTTTGGGTATACAAAAGTTCTTATCTTCTCGATGTGAGATAGCCCCATATACGCCAATATCAGCGTGGTGGCTTTCTTATCCAAATTTTCAATATTCCTGGCCCTAAAAATATTTTCAATGGTAAATATATAAGAATCAATCTTATCTGTGCCATTGTAGCAAGGAATTATGTCCATGGCCAAAGAATAGATGTAGTACCGCGCCAATAAAATGTAGTATTCTTAACTACAATGTAGTATATCAACTACTCAGAAATCGCTGAAGCTTTTTATTAATATGCAAAAATCAACTAAAACATGTGATGATCAAAAACCGTGTATATTCCCACTAGGAACAACGAACTTAAACGTATATATAAATACAAAGTATAAATCTATGATATTACACTTTCGTTGTGAGTTGGGCATTAACCCTAGTGTATTTTTCACATTGCACGGGGTATGCAGTGCGCGTCGTTTGTGGAGGACCCCTAGCCTTTTCTTGTAAAAACTTGTTTGAAACTATCATAATTTTGGAGTTGGTTTTTATAGCTGGCTTCCGACCTAACGCCAACCCTTCACTTTTTGCACACGGACTTGGGACCGTCGTAGGTAGAGTTGAGTAAGAGATGTTGTGCTATTAAATATTTTTGGGAAGATTTGCGGTCACAGTGATGACAATTGTCATACACAACATTCTATTGAATTAAATACTTTTTTTGAAAATTGACTTATTATATGAGTAAGAGATGTTGTACTATTATAAAAAATATTTTTGGGAAGATTTGCGGTCACAGTGGTGACAATTGTCACAATCAACATTTTCTATTGAACTAAATATTTTATTTTGAAAATTGTCTTATTAAATGAGTAAGAGATGTTGTACTATTAGAAAAACTATTTTTGGGAAGATTTGCGGTCACAGTGGTGACGATTGTCATAATAAACATTTTCTATCAAATTAAATATATTTTTTAAAAAATTGACTTATTATATGACTAAAAGATGTTCCTCTATTATAAAAAATATTTTTGGGAAGATTTGCGGTCACAGTGGTGACAATTGCCATAATCAACATTTTCTATCAAATTAAATTTTTTTTTTGAAAATTGACTCGTTATATGACTAAAAGATGTTGTACTATTAAAAATAAATTTTTGTGAAGATTTGCGGTCACAGTGGTGACAATTGTCATAATCAACATTTTCTATTGAATTAAATATTTTTTTTTGAAAATTGACTCATTATATGAGTAAGAGATGTTGTACTATTATAAAAAATATTTTTGGGAAGATTTGCGGTCACAGTGGTGACAATTGTCACAATCAACATTTTCTATTGAACTAAATATTTTATTTTGAAAATTGTCTTATTAAATGAGTAAGAGATGTTGTACTATTAGAAAAACTATTTTTGGGAAGATTTGCGGTCACAGTGGTGACAATTGTCATAATAAACATTTTCTATCAAATTAAATATATTTTTTAAAAAATTGACGTATTATATGACTAAAAGATGTTCTTCTATTATAAAAAATATTTTTGGGAAGATTTGCGGTCACAGTGGTGACAATTGTCATAATCAACATTTTCTATCAAATTAAATATTTTTTTTGAAAATTGACTCGTTATATAACTAAAAGATGTTGTAGTATTAAAAATAAATTTTTGTGAACATTTGGGGTCACAGTGGTGACAATTTTCATAATCAACATTTTCTATTAAATTAAATATTTTTTTTTGAAAATTGACTCATTATATGAGTAAGAGATGTTGTACTATTAGAAAAAATATTTTTTGGGTAGATTTGCGGTCATAGTGGTGACAATTGTCATAATCAATACTTTCTTTTCAATTAAATATTTTTTTTGAAATTGACTAATTATATGACTAAAAGATGTTGTACTATTAAAAAAAATATTTTTGGGAAGCATTGAATTAGAAGTGGGCAATAATGTATTAGGGAGGGGCAAAATGATCAGTTTTTGAAATTTTAGCCATAATTTTAATAAATTTTAACAAATTTTTGGATTTCGAGGGGGGCAGCCGCCGTCCCCCTGGCTAAGTCTATGGTAAGTTGGCAAACAAAGAAACACAGTCTTATTAGTCATGGTTATTTTTTACTCGTTTATATTGTAATTATATAAGCAATATACTCTTTTTTAAAAATTTTGTTGATTTTAATACAAAAAATTGGAGAGGGCACATTTTCAGGGTTGACTTGATCAATTAATTCATTATATCAGATCTCTCTGAATCAAATGAGTGGTTTTTTTTAATAATTTTTAGATTTATATCTTTGGAATATCAAAAGAAGTCGCGTAGCCAAGGGAGGAAGAGAATTGGGAAGTTATTTTAAAAAGATAATCGCTAAATGAAATATCAAATGACTATTTATTATACCGTTCCAGACTGTATACACCGAATCAATACCTTTATCATTGATCCTATTTGTCTAAAATTTTCTGCAAAAACCCATCATGGTCTGATAACTAAATTGCCTGCTAGGGACGTCCAAATCATTCTAAGAGTACTCCGGCCATGCCTCACTCACTAGTCCCAAGCTCCCAACTGGCGGGCCCATATGATTTTAAATTTCAAGCAATAATTTTGTCATATTTTCGAATTGATTTTTGAAATTTTTAAATTAATAAGTGAAAAAATAATTAACTATATAAAAAATCTCATTAAGCCCGCATTGCTCCAATCATGTTATGGTGCCCGCTAGTGTTGTAAAAACGGCTGGGTTTTGTTTGGTCGACTATTGGTTTCAGTGATTAAGCATAAACAGACACTGTTTATGCGACTTAGAAAAACAGACCAAAAAACCTTCGGTTTATATTTAATCGACTAAAACCAAAGATCAACCAAACAAAACCCAGCCGTTTTTACAACAAAAGTGCCCGCCTTGATCTACCTGTAAATCTAAATGAACGATGGTTGCTTGCCCGGCCCCAAGCTGAGAGGGCCCGACTTTTTGGATGTTTAATCTTTATTTTTAATTGCAAATAAGATTGGTAAATTTTTTTTGGCAGCTTTACCCCCCCCCCCCCCCCCTTAAGAAAATCCTAGCTACGCGCCTGAAGATTTGTAAAATATTTTAGCATATTATGTTTGAGAGTTTAGATTTTAATGTAGAATATTTTTTAAAGACATCATTTCAGATAGAGCTACAACTCAAGTTAAATGAAATACAAAATCAATTTTTTAAATTGGAGGGTGCAACGATTACAAACACTACCAACGTTTTTTACTTTAAATTTTGTATTCGCCCACATTTAATAAAACGTAACCTTTTATAACATTGCAATATCTTTTCTTAATTTAAAAATATTATCCCTAATTGTATAATAATATTTTATTTTGTTGAGGGAGATGGCATCTCATTAGTGTATTCAAGGTTCTTTCCTCTTTTAAACCTCTTTCCATACCCCCTTACTAAAGTAACTAAACAAAGCTTTAACTTACCTCCCGGCCCTTTTTCCATATTTTTTAAATAAATTTCATGATTATATAGCTTGATTACCTTAATATTTTTGAACCGGTTATTAATGTTGAAATTGACGAAGCGAAAAGTAGGAACGGGTTCCTATATTTCGGACTACAGGGCTCATCAAAAATAATAGATTTTTAGCTAAAAGAGTGGGTTAAATGTATGAAAGAATTTTGATACATTGAATCAAATTTAGCCGAACAATTGGTTTGTCTAATCTAGCTACATAGAATTGTCGCGATGAGAAAAGTTTTAACAAAAAACATTAAACCTATTCCAGAACGCTTATCCCCTAAACCATCACTCAGGATAGAAATTTGATTGTCCTTCAAATCATCCTTTTTAAAGAAATTTCATTACGCGAGTTTTATTTAATGCTTACGACACTCTGACATGTGCATAGCCAAGGGGGCCCTCTAAATCCAAAAATTTGTTGAAATTTATTGAAAATATGGCTAAAATTTCAAAAAATGATCATTATGCCCCTCCCTAAATCATTATCGCCCACCTCATGTTGGCTACGCCCATGCACTCAAAATTATAAACAAAAAAAACATATATATATAACAAATTAATATAATAATATATTTTGACGATTATATAAATAGGCGAAGTCAACGAATAATTTTTAATCAGGAATCGCTATCTTGACTGGTGGAACCTTCGGAATCGCCGTACGATACTAGCAAATTGTCTCGCTTATTAGACGGTCCTGGACCCGATATATTTGTGCTCTTGGTGGGGTTAGTACTTTTGCTTTGCACCAATTTTGACAAGAAAGCCTTTCTACTAACCACCACAGGCGCATTCGACAAGATATTTGTAGCATTCAGTTTTTCCTGCAATCCATTTTCGTCCTTTTTATCAATATCCTAGATATAAAATCGTGATTTCATCAGGCGCGTTAAAAAAACTAAAGTTAAAAATAGATGGAAAAGGATAGTTCAGTATGTCATACACTAGTGTTGTAAAAAGGGCTGGGTTTCATTTGGTCGACAATGGTTCAACTAAGCCTAGAGGTAGACTCTCTCTTAAATGTCATTATATCTTAAATGTCTATCATAAAAGTATCAAATGATGATACTTTTATATAAGTCATATGTAATAATAATTACATTTAGGAAGTATTAAATGTCATTACCTCTTGAGTGTCTATCTTAAAAGTATAAGAAAGATGATTATGTACATAAGTCATATGGTCTGTTTTTCAAATTTCGACTAAGCCTAGAGGTTGACTAAATAATGTTTAGTCGACTGAAACCAAAGGACGACCAAACAAAACCCAGCCGTTTTTACAACACTATTAAACACAATGTCTGTTAATTAAGTTCCACTGTAGAATAGCATTAAAATTTATATCAACCTAGCGTGTTAGAGTAATGCTGCGTGCGATATAATATTAAAATTACCGGGGCTAGTGATGTATTAAGGGAATTTTGGTTCGTGGGATTCGGACTAGGCTCTTCGTAATCATCATCATCATCATCTAATCGCCTTATGTTACGTGCTTTTTTCTCGGCCAATATTTCCCTATTATAAAAGTGGAATCAAGAATATAACTGATACCAAATGGGTGATTAGAGATTAGTTTGAAAGTATTAGTTGCTGCTTTCGTGTCATAGGCTAATATTGTAAAGACACTGACATGATCATAGCCAGAATTTGGATTAAGGAGAAGGCAAAATGGCAATTTTATTTATCTAAAAATCTAATTAATTAGGATTGGGGGGGGGGGGGGGTAGCTACCACTTTCTAACTACGCTATGCTATGCTCCTTATAAAATATATAAATTCTTAATCAGCCTAAAATATAATTCAACTAATTAAATCCAAAGTTTTTAACAGCGTGGGTAATTAAACTTGGGATGCAGGGTAAAACATAGATTTAGCTCAATAAAAACAAACTTAACAACCCTAAAATTGTTCCTACACATAAGTCTACTTCAAAATTGTGCAATATAATTGAACATGGTCCTTCAATACATTATTGCAACTGAATACTGCAAAATTTACTTAAACAATATTTCGTCTTCTTGATCAGCACTCAAGCCAGAACGTTCTCCTTGATACAGCTTGCTTTCAATGCGTTTACTCAGATCCGAGTGCTGCTTAAGCAAGGCATCATAATCTACACTAGATTGACGGGCATTTAATTCTTTCAGTTCTTCCAACGTCTCTAATAGTTCCATTTCTCTCTGTGAATCTTTTGTCCTATTTTCCAGGATCTAAATTAAATAAAAAATATTTAAGGATCTGGTGGTAAAGAAGGTAAAAGTGATTTTATAATTCAGACCAAAATAATACCTAAAAGTTTTATTATGTTTCAATAGATGTTAAAATAACACTAATTTCAATCATAATTAAAACTATTGCTTTAACCCTAACCAAAATCAATTGTTATTTGCTAAAGTCAACAGGATTTATAGGTAAAAACTCTGACCTTCATTGGATTTTGCATTTCTTCTTGTTCTCTTAAGGCTTTGGCATCCTCCATTTTACGTGCTGTTGTTTCAGCTTCAAAATTTCTTGTAGCACCATGCTCAATTGCATAATCTGTGTTTTCTGGGTCAGTCTAGGAGCATTATAATATTTTCTAAGCATAAATAAACATACCTTGTAAGTTATCTCAGCCAAACATCTTGTGCAACGTATGTAAAATCTATAAATTTCTAACCCTAAATAATTCTCCCCCTTCACAGTTTCTTTTCTTGAATTGAATTTTTTGCCTTTATATATAAATTCTCCACATGTTTTGCACCTATATAAATTAATTAGTTTTATATTGAACAAAATTGATAGCAAGTAAATTAAACTTTAATTAGATGAAAAAATATAATTTAAAGATACAGTTAAGAAAATACATAATATCATGGCATAATAAATGTTGGTTGAAACTCAATACTGCTTGCATACACAGGATTTCTCAATTTTATAAACTAAATATGCAATAATTGTGTATATTTAATTTTAATAAATAAAATTATCTAAATAAATGTTGCAGCTGAACAATAACTATTATAGTTCATCAAATTTCAATAATATACAATTTAGCATTCGTTTTATAAAGATGTGTTGTATGTTAAAGTATAATTTTGACCTCATATTAAAAGGAGCCATTGTTCTTATCTGATATTGTCTATACTTATCAAGCCTAAGTTTCGGTATTAAAGCTGGGTTGAAATCAGGTGGATAGTATTTCTATAAAAAATAATTATATAGGATTCTTTATAATAAACTTACATTTAACACTTTGCGCTCGGACATTTTAGCAGAAAGTATATGACTGCAATTTGGTACTAAATATCATACGTTCTCATCAATATAAAAATGAAACTATGTGTGTGTGTGTGTATATATGCCGCCACCAATTTTAAAAAACTACCAGACCGATTTGGCTTAAAATTTTAGAGTTTTTTCCTGACACTCCGGAGCATGTTTTAAGATTTGTTTGAGCCAAATCGTTATAATAGTTTTCGAGTATTCGTACGCGTTGCACTGTATACGGAAATAGAACAATAGAAGTAGAACATATAGACATCAAACTTTATTTTTACTTCAATAACCGCTTTATCATCATATTTGCTTTAAAATTCCAACATAATTTAATACACCCGGGTAAATGGCAAAACAACGTTTGCCGGGTTCATCTAGTACTCTAATAAAACAATGCCCTATCAACTCGCCGAAAACATTCTTTCCAGTATACACTGGGACATTTAAGATTATCACCCCATTATTATAAAGAAAGCCCTAAATTGAGTACATTTTGTCATAATTATCCATTTTATTATAAAAAATACCTAAATTATAACTTTAATTCGAAATTGCATGATTAATATGCTTTCTTATTGGGGGACATTTTCTAATTGGGGGACATTCTTTAACATTGGGTCATTCGATTCGGCAAGATTCAGTTGACGGGCCACCTAATAAAACCATAGACTGCCGAACAGCTAATAATATTTCAGCAAATATAGCAAGCGCCATTTTGTTGGAATTGTAATCAAACAATAGAATTTAGCATAATTTATTGTTCTAATTTACTTATTTTTTTATTAATTTATAAATTAAGCCATTAGTCTTATTTATTTTCTTCAATATTTTATTGTGGAGAAGTATAAATATACCTGTTGTTGAGTTTTCCTACAATATGGCAGCTATTTTGGTCTATGAATAATTTTAATAGTAGCTGTTCCGCAGTTTATGGTTTATTAGTCTATGTAGGTTATAGAGTTAAAGAGTACTTATAGCAGTTTCAAGCTTGCATTGTTGTCAAGCAAAGTTTCAAAGAAACAAAATCGAGGGGGAAAATGGCCCCAATTCAATATTGCTCAAAATGTTTGCCCTCCCCTACTTTGAAAAAATATAATTGCATTCAAGGGTACAATCTTGCGCCATCCGTTATGCTTGCCCCCATTTAAATTTTAAAAAAACCTTGGTGTTAACTTTTTTCTTTGTAAAGTGTTTCATACAAATATAAATATATTATTTTTGACTGGACATTTGTTTGATTCAAAGAGTTTTATTAACTAAGTAATAATAAATTTAAAAATCGATTAAATTGTAGGTTTTGGACTCTGAAGTAAATATCTGGAAAGGAATCTTTAGGAGGTCAGCTCGCCTTTTCAAAAATTCTAGCCCGTCCGAGCCCTTACGTATTTTTTTTTGAGCACTTCAGGCCCGTCTGTTCCCATTTGAAAACTTTTAGGGCCGGCCCAGGCACGTCCGTAATTTTTTTTATGCATTGCAAGCCTGGCCCCTCCGGATGGCTTGTTAGGCCATACTTATTCATAAATCTATAATGCAACATTTATTGCGATTTATAGGTATTATTAATAAGTTATTCCGAGAAGTTGAATAGGTGGATATTTTTAAAGATTGTTATCCACACCTTGACCCGTAAAATAGGCAAATTTTTTTATTAGTGACTTTGAGTTTTGTGATTTGTTTGAGTTGTAAATAAGACTTTTTGAAGGTTATCATTTATAAATTTGAATGAAGGCTAATCGTTAAAGATCTTTGAGTAATTAGATATCCGTGTCTATAGTTGGGCCCACAGTCATTTCTAAATGTAATTTCAATCTGGAATTTGGCACATTAATTTTGAATTGCATTAAAAAGTATCTTAATTTTTAAAAAAGAAATTGACACATTAGATGATAGTATAAAAAAAACTTTACGAGTGGTATTCCTGCGCAGATTACTCATACTTTTTTGATGCATCTTCTTCGTGTTTACGAAGCTACCTTAAAAAGTTATCTAATATAAAATAAAATAAAATATAAGCAAACTTTTAAAAAATATAGCACGAAATGCAAAAAGAATGTGAAGGTAAGAATGTTCCTAAATAAGTGCAATGATTAAATAAATATAAGCAACATTTCCATTTCCATTTTCTTATACTGATTAAGACCATGTATATATAATATATTATGTCATAATAATGTTTTTGTTTAAATATCAAATATTCATATCTAGAAACAAAATTTATAAAAATACTTTGTGATTGGGTTAAATTATATATAAATTCCAGTACTTTTTACTGAATTTTAGGCCCGTTCGAGCCGGTTATCAAACTTGTTTAGCCGACCCGAGTCTGTTTTCACACTTTTTTGGCCCGCCCAAGCCCCACCGGTTAAAATATTTTATTTCAAAGCCCGTTCGTACTCACCGTGGGCCGGGCCTGATCGTGCAGATTTATAGTCTAAAGATTTGTGATTATATGCAAAATTTTACAAATGGCATCATAAGATAAAGTGTTCCACACCGCGAGCAAGGTGGTGTAACTGATCAAAACAAATGCCACAAAAGTGGGACTATGACTAATATATGACGAAAAGATAATATATAATAATTTTTTAATGCAGCTTGAATATTATAAATATGTTGCTTGGCTGATGGAAATTAGTGTAAAATAGATTTAATTTGAACTCTATATCTGTAGTTTTTTGGATATTTTTTAATATTAGTATAATTTAATTACTGATACTATAATAAACTAGATGAACCCGGCAAACATTGTTTTGCTATTTACCCGGGTGTATTAGTTTATGTTGGAATTTTAGGGCATATATGATGATAAAGCGGTTATTTAAGTAAAAATAAAGTTTGATGTCTATATGTTCTACTTCTATTGTTCTATTTCCGTATGTGCAAAACCTTAGAGGTCGTAACTGAAGGTAAGCACTAAGGTCTAATCTTTAAAAGAATTAAGAACCTTTAAATTAGCAAAAACCATTTCGATTCAAAGTAGGGGTTATTAAACATCTATCAACCATTTATAACGTTATTGACCTTATCAACCCAAATAAAAGGTATTAGACGGGTAGGACAAAACGAGTAATTGCTTCCGAGTGACCCTTATCGAAAAAACGTAATCATTCAAACAACCTAATTTTTCACGAAAAATATTTAACTATATTCCACTTTAATTCTATCAATGTTATAATGCCACAGTCTCCCGTCGTACTGACCATCACAATCAACATAACCAGGGGTCGTAGGCTTATTATCGAAAACCTTTGCCCCTAACACCGAGGTTGGCTCATTAACTGAGTCCATTGCCTCATTAATAACAACCAAGGATTTATGCTCGTGTAAAGATGCTACCTTGAAACCGGGTGTTGCATGGCCATCAGCATAATTAATTACACAATTGATTTTCATATTTCTATCACTATAGTTTTTTTTACCAATGTCCCACCAATTAACCATAGGACCCATAATCTGATCTATTTTCTCATCGATAACGAATAACTCTAATTCTAAAACTTCCTCGCCTGCACATACTCGAACTTTAGTACTCCCTAAAATTTTAATATTTGACCCGTCTAATTGTTTTACTAAAATATGACTTTTATTAATGTTTTTGAAAGGCCATAATTTTAAAAAAATACATTTACTTATAACCGAAATAGAGACCCCAGAATCTACCAACAAACTTCGCTTACCTTCAATATTTAAATATATCACCGGAGTTTTGCCTATATGGGTCGCACGAGCGTTGTCTATAATGAGGTGTGTTATTCTGAAAATTGTTAACAATCTACAATTGCGCCTGAAAAGCCCCAACTAATTGCAATAAAAGCAACGCGGGACCGAGGTCTAAACCCTGTAAATCTGTTCTACGCGCTGCATTTTAATTACCATAATTATTACCATTATTATCAGTACTAAAACCATGAAAAAACAAAAATAAAATTAAACGAAGCTCATGGTACGAACATGATAATAAAATATGATAAGTGATCGAACGAAACTAAAGACAATAAATTTATAGCGTTGACACCAACAATTTAATTAAAGTCCATCTACAGGAGGTATTATATAAACTAATTATAAACATTAAAATTAAGATAATTATAACAAGTAAAGATTTTTCCATTAATACTAAAAAAATAAAAAAATTAAGGAACTTACGTGATCCTTTTTCTTTTCTTTTGTACGCAACTCAAACGTCTAGTGCCTCGAATCCTGTGGATCGGGATTGACGGTAGAAATCGGAAATTCGGTTTTTGCCTCTAGCCGTGGGTATAGATTTTCCGCCTCGTGCTACCAATATTATGTCCGCACTCAATTCATAGGCTAGAATAGGTGACGTCACGGGCAAAATGAAGGTATTGGATTAAGGAACATTAGGCACTTGTTAGATAATCGCAGCTACTAGACAGAGGAGAAAAATATTAGATTAAAAACAGTATAACAATCCGGTCTTATAAACCCTGTCGATGCGCTTCTCAATTTGCTTGAGGGCTGCCTTACGACATATTCGATTACTACTAATTAGTGCCCATTTATTCACATAACTAAGTACATAACATTTTATTCACACACTCATTACCTTAAACATTATTCCCCCCATTAGTGGGCAAGATACAACACGCTATTTCATTTGCATAGGCGCGTTAAAGTTAAGTGATTTAACTACTTAACCACAGCTACAACAGTGTGATAACGAGCTAAAGGGAAAAAGCTTAGCCACCGTTTACCATCACTTAAGTGACAAAGTTCTAGGCCCCCCCCTCTCCCAAGGATTAAATATTAGCAACGCCACTCAGTTTGTGTTTTAAATATATATAAAAATTAACTAATCGTTGCATGGATATCAGAGGTCAGAAATGCCCGGCCCGGCCCGCTGCCCGGCCCGCCCGGCCCGGCCCACGGGCCGGGCCGGGCCGGGCAACTGTCTTAAGTTTTACTTTTCGGACGGGCCCGGGCGGGCAATCTGATAAGATTCGGGCAATTCGGGCATGCCAAAAATTTTATTAAATTGATTTTCCTCGAAAAAAGAAAAATTCGCTTATAAACAATTTTGGGCCATAATAAATTTGACTAGATTTTTTTCTATCGCTTAAATCCTTATCGTACGTTTATATAATGTCCTAAATCCTAATTTTAACTTCTTCAGAATTAAATTTTATTTTATTTCGAATAAATTAGTTTAACTGGTTTATCTCAAGATCAAAAATTTTTAATTTTCATATTATATTATAAAAGATTTGTTCTGATCAATATGCCATTATTTAATGCTTATTTTGTAATAGTGGTTAAAAGATTTTGGGATTGGATAATTTCTAGTCACGGGCAAATTTTATTAATAAGGCCGGGCAGCTCTAATGGTTTGGGCATGGCTGAGCGGACACTTAGAAGGGTTCAAGCGGGGAATTTAGTTAAAAATTTAGACCGGGCCGGGTTTGGGCAGAAAAATTTTAACAAATCCGACCTCTGTTTGCGACCTCACAAATTCGGGACTAACGGGCAAATTTAATATTTCGGGCCGGGCAATTCGGGCAGCTTTAACGATTCGGGCGGGCCCGGGCGGACACTTAGATGGGTTCGGGCGGGCTCGGGCGGGCAGATTAATTATACAATCGGGCCGGGCCGGGTTCGGGCTGAAAAATTCTAACAAATCTGACCTCTGATGGATATCTAGTTGTTATTGATTAAATATTTTTAAAGACGGTTTATTTTTATATATCTTTAGTTTATTCTTAACAATATAATTATCTATTTATAATTAAAACTTAGAACAAATGTCAAACCTAGCTAGTTTTGATCGTGTAAATTGCCCTATAATATTTTAAAAATTGTGTGCAACTAATGCTCGCGAATCTAGATGGATCAAAACTTCGCAAATACCCATTCTGGTCTTTCCTTTAGGCATGGTGCCAGTCAATATTGGGACACACGGTCAGGAAGGCATGTGTACCTAATTAATGCCATCTAGGGGCAATTTTGAATAAGGGACTAATTTGGTTAAACATAGACCCAACACTTTATGTGTAATTTGATAACAGATATTTAACGTTTTTGCTCTTATTATAGCTCATTTATTTGCCACATTACCAAACCAACACTGATCAAAAGTCTAGAATAATCAAGACCAATAAATTTGAAATGCTTGAACCAACAAAAAATGTCATTTTTAAAAGCATTATATATGGATCGACTCAAATATGGTTTGTAAGCCTAAATGAAGTCATATCATACATATATAAGCAATAATTAAATGATCTAAAATCTACAAGCATGCAAACTTCTTTAATTTTGCTATCCTTGACCCTAAAAGCAAGGAATCGCTGTCCAAATAACTCAGAGAAAATGCTGAATACTGACAGGAAGAGGTTTAGCATTCAAAGAAATAGAGTTGGAAAAAGGCATCTATTCAGCATCGCCACTGGCCTTAACTATATTATAAAACTTTGGCTTAGACTAAATGTTAAGCGCTATGAATTTGTTTTGAAAGCTTTCCACCCGCAGATTTTTTTGGCAGAAAAATTAAAACTAAGCTACGGTCATCATCAATTTGAAGGGAATTATTTAGCAAGTTTCGTAATTATCGTTATAAATCAACAACCTAGACAAGTTGCTTAACGAAATTTATAAAGCGGAAAGAATAAATAGCAATTAACAAGAATTTGGATTTGAGCAGGGGTAAGGTAAATTAGAGGTTGGCCGCGGTCATCATTAATATGCGGGGAATTATTTTGCCAATTCGCAATAATCCGTTATTAAGCCACAACCTTGACAAGTTGCCAAAAGAAATTTACATAAAATGGTAATCAGTCGGGCACAAAAAGAAAAATGGAATTTGTGCTAAGACGAAGTCTGAAAAATTGTAGCCACCCAGCGGTCATTAGCTAGTCTTTATCCAAAAGCAAAATAAAAGTCTTTTACAGAAGCTTAAGTCTGCCCACAGCGATTAAAAACCCGTATAACATTCCAAAATTATGTAGAAATTAACAAGTTGGACAGAAGAGGACAGACGGACGGATAAAATTGCATAATAATTAAAACTAATTAAATAAGGGGTAAGTAAATAATAATAAAAATTTCAATTAATCAGAAAAGTAAAAAATATGGCAATAATCGTTAAGTTATAATTAACGTTCTATAGTTGAAATTATGATTAAAAAAAGTCATTTGGACCCAACGGCGTTACAGTCGTACCATCGGCTCGCGGGCTAAACGCTTGTTGGGGCTTTAATGCGGTAGATACATATGTTAAATGTTAAATCTAACAGTTCCCCAGGTCTTGTATAAGTACCTCCTTTTTAATAATATAAAAAATTTATCACCGCAGTCACACACGACCGCAAATAAATTTTTTACCACATTCACGATGAATATAAAGATATAAAGAAAAAGAATGAAGAGTTTCATAAATAATCCCAAAAATTCACTTCGCTTTATCAATAACAATGGAAATTGTTTAGAGACTGGCGCACTAATTTAATATATTTTACGTGTAGAAAAAAAAATTTGCATTTAACTCTAGATTTCGTGTAAGGTAAAACTTTCTAGCATTTACAAAATAACAATTTAACTTAGTTCTAAAAAGAGGTCCCACCGAGATTCGAACTCGGATTGCTGGATTCAGAGTCCAAAGTGCTAACCATTACACCATGGGACCATAAGCATATGTTGTAAATATAACTATTTAAAGTTAAAAAGATTTTTTTTAAAAACTGCATTATTTTTTTCTTATTTTGGATTGAAATAACGATGTTTGATTTTGTAAATAAATATTGAAAGGATTACTACATGTGAATATGGTAGATAATGTTGTATTATATATTAGTGTCATTGACATTATAAACAGAATGCTTTGAACATTACATTTATCAATTTTTATATGTAGATTATAATAATGGAATAAAGAAGAAGGAAATTAATAAACCACGACAATAAAATGATCTAAATGTGGTGATAAAACCTTTAGAGTATAATTAATCATGAAATCTCTATGAGTTCTCTTTGCATTAATTTGTTAAAATTTGCACTGTGTTGTATTAATCTTCCAAATTTCTTAGTCAATTTGAAACATCTATTTTTAATCTTAATGTCAAAGGTATACAAGTATCAAACAAGGCAGAATATTATGTTAAATGTGTTCCGGTCCGTGTATATTTTTTGATAGAGATTCCAATTATAATAAAAATTATATATTTTTGATTAACAAAATATGTGGGAAGCTGATTTTAAATAAACTATTGCAAACTTTTTGTTTATAGACAAGCCTATACGTTATGAATAAATGACATTCTTTTGTAGAATCTTATCAGAAAAAACAATGTCATAATAAAATTTTTAATATAATAGTTTAGCAATCCTAGTTACTTTTGCTCTTACTGAAATTACATTTATAAAATTTTAAAAAGTAATGACCTTTATTCTAGCTCTTAGTTATTTAATTGTTTGTTTCCCCTGTCTAAATTTGGGTATAAATGTAATTTATGTCATGTTTATTATAATGTATTTTCTATAAGGTAATTCACACTTGTTCACCTAACATTTTGTGTGAACATTTTTGCCAAAGTGTTTGCCAAAAATGATATAATATTGAGGTAAAAGGCTGAATAATTAATTATTTAATAAAATAAAGGGCAGTCAAATAATTTTTGGGGGTAAAAATAAATTTAATATCAGTACAATTTTTTATTTTCATACATATTCTTTAAATTTAAATATTAAAATCATTTTCAGGCTTAACTATTACAAAAATATTTCTTCAATAAATACTAATTTATTTCATATTTATCTAAAAAATAACTCTCATAAATACATCAACATATACAACAGTAACTACTAGATAAAAAAATTAATTAGATTTTTTCTGAATGGCAATTGTTTCATAAAGATAAGCTATATCTTTTTCAACTAATTCAGGAATAATCACTCCATCTTCATTTATCCATGAAGCAACAGACTTGCCTAATTTAGATTCATTATACTTATTAGTGTTAGGGTCATGCATCTCAACCACCACATCAAATTTATCATCAAATCTAAAAAAAATTACATATTGTTTTAAATTTTACCTTTTCAAGTTAGTTCTTAAAGTCCACTTTTTTGGTTTATCAAAACCTGATGCATCCTTTTTAAGTCCAACATAAATTATGTCTTTCTCCACATACTTAATATAGAGGGTAAATACTCCCATTAGGATAAAATATGTTTAGTTAAAAAGTAAATTAAGGAAAACATATTTTGAAATATGAAATTAAATTTATTCTTTTAAAAAGGATATGATATTGAACAGATAATAAGAATTGGCTTTGATAATGGGAATGGCCTCAAATAATCATAAATTAAGGCAAAGGCAGATATCAAACAAGCCAATCCACATATAATCAATCTCCCATCGACAATATGAAAGCATTCATCCATATTATATTTCTCACTAAGAATCTAAAAAATGTTAAGATTATTTTAAAAAATACTTTTTTCATCATATCATCCAACGAATTTTTAACAGCGGTTCCATCCCATTTGTCTATTTGAACTGGTTTATCGTCAATGGACCACTAAATATAGCTATTATAAACACTGTTTAGTTTACTTTGCTTAATATGTTGTTTTTTTTTGACATTCTTTTGAATTTGAAATAAGTACGTGTACTAATGAATGAATTCCGGCAAGAAGAGACCTACATATGGTCTTTTATCGGTATCATTTCAAAATGTCACAACCAAAATGCAACTAAGCCACATCGTGAGATTGGCGAATCTCACGATCGTGAGATTCGCAATTACACATTGCGCAAGCGCATAATTTCCATTGGGTAGTGTTTTAGGTCAGCGTTTTAGGTTAGGGTTTGGGTTAGGTTTAGATGCACATCAAATTCCCTCCCCATTTGAGATTTAATTTTTCGTAATATTCGTGTGACATTTTGGACTGTGACATTTTGAACCCAAGACTTTTTATCGACTTGGAGAAAGCCTATGACACGGTCCCTTGCGATTTAATATGGGGATGTCTGAGAAAACAAACCCTGACGCATATATACGGCTGATGAAAAATATTTATGAAGCGTCAAATTTTTGCGTTAGGACGACAGTTGGAAACACTAAATTTTTTCGGTTGAAATTAGATTACATCAAAAATCTACATTAAGTCCCTTATTATTTGATATAATTATAGGTATGATAACGAGAAATATTCAAAAGCCATTGCCATGGTGTATGCTTGATGCCGTTGATATAGTCAGTGGCGTAGCTAGCCTTTTTTTGCCTTGGGGGGGGGCTGAGCTGGTCAAGCCATGGGGGGGGGACAATAAAATTCCAACTACAAAAACCCTTAAAAAATATAAAAAAAATTATGTTTTGCCCCCCCCCCCAATCCAAAACTGGATACGACCATGTGTCAAACGCAAATGAAACATTTTTCCCTCATAAACGTTGGACAAACTTAAAATTCCGCTACTAATTTGTGTATTTTCTCTAATAACATCACACTGGTATGTCTCAGACCCGCATGTTTCTAGGGCATAAAATAAATAAAATTTATTCATAAATTGTAAGGGCACAAAGTGGAACGGGGATATTGACAAGAAATCGTTGACATTTAAAAAATAATACAAATAGTAAAAAAACTATACAACAAAGTTTTATAAAAATATTTTATTGCCACAACCCAAAAAATCTGGCCATATATATAATAAATTTTAATTTTACATATGCAATATTGACAGCATTTTCAGTCAGCATTTATATCAGGAAAACAATGAGAACATTTAAAAGCCTTTTTTAACGCTAGATCCTCAAAAGGCGTAATTATAACATAAAATATAAAAAAAATAATTATGAAATTAAAATTCGTTTGAGAATGAGTATTTAGACGTTATTGCCCCTCATGATATTATAGATATATTCGCACAACCCCCCCCCCCCCTTTACACCACCTAAAAATTAAAATGAACTAATAAATTTAACGGCTAAATGAACCTTAAAAATATTCTGTCTAAATTAAATCAATCAAAATTTTGCGTAATAATTTTAGATGAAATTAATGTGAGATGCACAGAACAACCTAGCGTTTGTGTACATTTTGTTGAATCCAATGGCAAACCAAAAGGAATTTTTTGGGGATTTTTATCCCTTGAAAATTTTGATGCGTTAAAAATTGTCTATAAAATTCAGGAATTCGTTTTTAATATTATTTTGTCAAACTTTTGATTGGATATCACTAATAAAGGGGAAAAAATGGTGTACAAACTATTTTTTGGAAAATCATTGGCTTTATATGTGCATGTGGTACATAATAATATTTAAGATATGGTAAACAATAAGCATGTGAGATGGACAATTAATTTGAATCCAGGATGGAATTTTCTTAATTTTAACAATATTTTAATATATTTTGAAAGTGTTAAAAAGTTTAAAATAAGTTTAAAAGCCCAGATAATTTTTCATTAAATATTAAAATTAGTTTTTTAATAGTAGTTCATTACGCCTTTTACTCGATGTTGCAAACGAATTTATAATATCCGGGGAAATAACATTTATAAAGTCATGTTCTAAGCTCAATAAAACTAAGGAAGATAACCTATTTTATCCAATCGTGGAACGAAGATAGTTATAATCCATTTTAGCAATGAGAACGATGCTTCGCATGGACATGAAGTAATTGGGATAGTTAAAATTATTTTAATCAAAATAATAAAATTTGGAAAAACTATTGAGGGCAAAATTCAAATAAGTGAAAAATATTATTGCATTTTATTTTATTTGAAGTAAAGAATTATAATATATTACATAATTTTTTGCCATTATTATTTCGGCATCTTGCATTTTTAATTCATAATGGTTAATTACTTCTGATAAAAGAGATTTTCAAAAAAAAAAGAAATGAAGGGTTTAAACCTTCCATGGTCGTAGCCAGGGGGGGGGGCAGGGAGTGGCGGCCGCCCCCCTCTAAATCCAAAATTTTGTTGAAATTTATTAAAATTATGGCTGAAGAAAAAATAATTATTTTGCCCCTCCCTAAATCATAATTGCCCCCCTCAAATTCAAATGCTGGCTACGCCCATGAAACCTTCTAAGGACCTATATAGATTACAATTAATTTCCGAAATCTTTTGTTTACTTCTGCTATTATTCTATCGATGATAG
Organism: Gordius sp. MW1; assembly: GCA_964036665.1. Classification (NCBI taxonomy): domain Eukaryota; kingdom Metazoa; phylum Nematomorpha; class Gordioida; order Gordea; family Gordiidae; genus Gordius; species Gordius sp. MW1. Next base: position 7,388,685 of record OZ038532.1, read on the forward strand.
GATAATATTGGGTTGAGGAGAAAGTTCGGTAGGGTGCAACACATGTTGCATTATTTTATCGATTTTTTGCTTCTGATTAATTTATATAATTTTTATTAAGGAGAACTCTTTCCCCTCTACAAAACTGTGCCAATCGTAAGAAATTAAATTTTTTACTACTTTCGCGATGTCAAAATGGAGTATCCAAACGGTAAAAATCAACATTTTCGACACCTGCTATTCTTCGCTTTTCATCGTGGTCAAAACGCTACTGAAACAGCCCGAGACATTTGTAAAGTTTACGGACAAGGTGTCATAGTTGAGTCTACAGCACAAAAATGGTTCGCAAAGTTCAAAAATGGCGATTTTGACATCGCTGACAAGCCCCGTAGCGGAAGACTCTCGGAATTCGACGAAGAGTGTTTTAGAGCACTTTTGTAGGAGGACGGTCGCCAAACAAGTCGTGAATTGGCGGAAATAATGAAGTTCGATCAGAAGACCATCCTAAATCATCTTCATTCGATGGGATTTGCCGAAAAATTGGGATCTTGGATCCCTCACGAGCTTAACGAAAGCCACAAAGATAATCGCCTTCAAATTGCTTCTCAACATCTCGCTCGTCATCGAGAAACCCGCGGTCATAAACAGCGCTTTTTGTACCGAATCGTCACGGGAGATGAAAAATGGTGTTTGTACGTAAATTTGAAGCAAAGAAAGGAATGGGTGGCTCCTGGAGCGACTCCAAAGCCTCAAGCCTGACCTCCATCCAAAAAAAACCATGATCTGCGTTTGGTGGGACTGGGAGGGCATTGGGAAATTCTGGAAAGGAATGCCACGGTCAACAAGGAGCTCTATATATCCCAGCTACACCGCGTGAATGAGGCTATTCGACTCAAAAGACCCCATCGACAAGGCCAGACCATACTCCTTCACGACAACGCAAGGCCCCATGTTGCTCAAGTCGTAAAAGCCGCACTCCAAGAGCTCGAATGAGAGGTCCTTCAGCATCCACCATATTTTCCCGACCTTGCACCGACGGATTACCATCTTTTCCGCTCTCTCTCGAACCATGAGGGGCGTTACCTTGGATAAGAGGGCCTTAAAAACTGACTCAACAGCTTCTTCGTTACCAGACCGGTCCGAACTTTTTCCTCAACCTAATATAAATCGATTTTGAAATCAATTAATGAATTTGTAGATTTAAAAGAGTAAAAAGAGTCATACTTTTTGATTTTTAATACGTTTAAAGTTACTAAATCAAAAATTGAGGCTAAATCTTTCGTCTTATTATAAAGAATTTGATAGTGATCCTCATTTCTAATAGAGAACAAATTATTGTGCTCAGTATTTAATTCAATTTTTGCTCAGTAGAATAATCAATTGCTCAGTAGAATAATTAAATGCTCAGTAAAATATTCAAATGCTCAGTAAATAATTTAATGCTCAGTAATTTAATTATTTGCTCAGTAATTAATTTGTTTGTTCAGTTATTATTGCTATGCTGCTCAGTAGATTTTTGCTCATCAAGTAAAATTTAATTTTACCTCTTTATCACCTGGGAGGAGGGGGTGATTTGCCCCCCCCCCTTTTTACCCCCCCCCCCCTTATTTTTTACCCTCTTTCTCACCCGCAAAGGGGGGGGGGGGTGGTAATTTGCATCCTTCCCTTATTTTTCGCCCTCTTCCTCACCAGGGGGCACACCCCTTTTTTGCCCTGTTTCTCTCCAGGGGGGAGAGGCAAATTACCCCCCTCCCCCCGGTTGAGAAAAGGGGTAAAAAAGGGGAGGGGACAAATCACCCCCCTCCCCCCGGTTGAGAAAAAGGGTAAAAAAGAGAGGGGACAATCACCCCCCCCCCCCTCCCCGGTTGAGAAAGAGGGTAAAAAGAGGGGGGCAGTGAGAAAGAGGGTAAAAAAGGCTGGGGGGGGGGGGTCACCCCCTCCCCCCTGAAAGAGAGTAAAAAATAGGGGGGGGGGTCAAATCACCCCCCTCCCCTCTGGTGAGAAAGAGGGTAAAAAAGAAGGGGGGGGGGGGGGTTAAAAAAGGGAGGGGGGTCAAATAACCCCTCTTTCCCCAGATGAGAAAGAGTGTAAGAAAAATTGTATACCGATTAAAATTTTATTTATAAAATATAAGCGCAAAATAAATTAATATCACAAATTATGAATTTATATTACTGAGCATTTTAGCAAAAATACTAAGCATTTTTTAATTTAAAGCTGAGCATTTTAAAGTTAATTTTCTGAGCAATTTTGAATTTTAACTGGGCACTTTAATAAAATACTGAACACATTTTACTGAGCATTTCTTAATTTATTACTGAGAATTTAAATAACATCCTTTCTAATATCATTTAAAGTTAATATTAGGCTATTATCCGTTGAAATCGCATTTATTCAAATATTTGGGTTTTATATTATAATTAAAAGTTATATTCAAAAACAAATAATTATAATCTTCATATTTTTTCTTAATTAAAATAATATAAAAAAATGGCTTATGGGGCCCAAAATTTTTCCCTTGGGGAAGCCCATGGGGCTTGGTTTTTGCTCTTGGGGTCCTAGCTACGCCACTGGATATAGTTGGCATAAGCGTAGCTAGGGGGGAGGGCAGGGAGGGGCAGATGCCCCCTCTAAATAAAAATATTTATTTAAATTTATTAAAATTATGGCTAAAAGATAAAAAATTAATATTTTACCCCTCCCTAAATCATTATTGCCCCCTTCTAATCCCAATGCTGGATACTCCCATGAAGAACTATGGGAAGAAACAAAGGAGAAAGTATTCGAAGATGCCGAAAAATGGTCAAAGCTTAGCTGATATGCTCTAAAGGTCAACGATCGAAAACGGTATACATGGAAATGAACGTTACAGGTAGCCCATCGCTGGATGACCGTCTTTAGACAGGGTTACATACCTCGTCAATGCTACATCAATAGGGTTGCTAACCAGAAGTCAATTCCCGGATCCTAAAAGGATGGCTTAGATGGCGAAGTATCCCGCGTAATGTGCCACAAAAAATGCCAATATAGTTGAAGAGCAAAGCAATCCATCGTAAGACCGATGTCACTCTATAAAAGTGGAACATATGCATTAAATGCCACGGAAGAAAAAGCCAGGAGATGAGAATGATAAGGCAGAGCTTGAGTTCACTAAGTTCGACCGAATGACTTTCTCATGACAAAAATGGGTATTTAACCTATAGCTGCATGATTAACGAAAATCGGCTATGGTGGTATGGGCATAATACTAATGGTGGATGTAAATCGAAAAGTACTGCACTTGAAGGTACCGGGGAAGAGAGGAGGAGAACAACCTTGTATCACGTAGAAAAGGCAAGTCGATAAAGTTGTGAAAACAAAGAGATTAGTAAAGGCATTACACTTACCTATCAAGATGGAAGAAACTCATTAAAGCACCCACGATTGTGGGACCAACTAACTGATAACACTGGTCAACAAAAAAAAATAACTGGGAAACGGTCAACATTCCAATAGAGTTTGTTTGAGGTGAACACAAATATGTTTTTCGTTTATTTCCTATACGTCAAGTTTTTTAGATATTTCGATTCAAAGTTGCGAAAATGACCGATTTTTACCCTTTTCGATGCTCAATAGAGCGATAATGAATGGCAAATTTTTTTTTAAACATCTAAGTGGTAGAACCAACTTAGGGTAAAACATTGAAAAATGATTTTTTCCCCTATTGCTTTTACTTTTTCCAATATATCGAATTTCCATTAGTCCCTATGCGAAGCGGCATCCTTTGAGCCTCCCTCCCTCCCTCTCTATCTAATTGGGTTTATAACACTATACTTTTGGTGCATGTGAGCGATTGATGGATGATGTGGGGTGTGGGTGTGTAAGAGTAGTGGCGTAATACGAGCTATTCCTCTAATAGAGAGGGAGGATGACAGGCTTAGTAGTAGGAATAGTTCGTAATAACCCACTACTCTTGCACCCACCTCACTCATCAATCACTTACATGCACGAAGAGTATAGTGTTATATAAGCATATAAGCTAATTAGATAGAGAGGGAGGGAGGCTCAAAGGATGTCGCTTCGCATAGGGACTAATTGAAATTCGATATATTGGAAAAAGTAAAAACAATAGTGGAAAAAATCATTTTTCAATGTTTTATCCTAAGTTGGTTCTACCACTTAGAGGTATAAAAAAATTTTTGCCATTCAATATCGCTCTATTGAGCATCGAAAAGAGTCAAAAACGGTCATTTTCGCAACTTTGAATCTAAATATCTAAAAAACTTGACGTTTAGGAAAAAAACGTAAAAAATATTTGTGTTCAACACAAAAAACTCTCTCGGAATATGTAGACCGTTTCCCGGTTATTTTTTTGTTGACCAGTGTTATCTTTACTTGTTAAAAGCATAAGATTTAGAGAATAACTTTATTAAATAATTTTGTGTTGCGAAAAAGCTATATACAGCATTGGGAAAGTAGAATTAATTCAAAGTAAAATAAACTTAAATTTGTTATGTAATTAAAGTATATATAATAGATAACAAGAATAAATATATTAGTCAATATAAATTGCCGAAGTTATTAAGGATTAACCGAATAATTAAAAGGAGTACAAGTCTCCATATAGTTGATAGTGTTTCCTGTTGATTAGAGTGGGAGAGTTTATTACAAATTAATTTATATTTATACAAGCGCATAGCAAGAGGGGGGGGGCCAAAATTCCCCCTCCCCCTATTTGGTATTAAAATAGTTTTTTTTTATAAATAAAAAATAGTAATTGTAAAAATTGAAAATACTTAAAGTGACTATAAAAATTATTTGTGGATATCTTTAAAATCTATTCATCATTTTTATTTATGGTCAAAAGTTATAACCTAAAAATTTTCTTGTTTTAGTTTATTTGCTAACCCTTTAAGAAAACTTGATTTAACCTATTGATTAAATAGTTTATGATATAATTAAATATCCAAAATGAAGAGATATTTTGCTGGAAATATTAAGTTTAGTAGGGGAACTGAATACGCCATGATTTCTTATATTCACCTTTAAGGTTCATATATGAATATGTTAAGAGAATTTATAAAATGTTTATATCCATTCCGTTATCTCTTTTATTTTCCAAATAAATGAATGGTTTCTTGATAAAAAAACAAGTTCATGATAACTTCCAAATCTGGTGAATTCATATTAGATTCAGAATTTGTTCTATAGAATATACAGACCTGTGTCAAACCTAATAAAGGAATTTTGAGAAAATCTCTTTCTTGTCTAGTCTCGAATAACCGAGACGAACGATATAAGACTTTAAAAAATTTACCCGAGATTGTTCGAGACTAGACAATACAAGATTTTATTTGTTGTGTATTTTTTATTTTGTAATTTACATTTAGGATACTAATATAATTTGAATTATAGCCTCGTAAAATTAAAACTTGAATAATTTCCGCTTGTTGAATAAAATCTGAGTAGTTATAGGGCGTGTAAATAATTTTTTAATATTTATTTGCATATTTAAATAAAATTATCATTATTATATAATATAATCATACTGACTTTAAATGAGTTCTGATGAAGTAATAACTAACGCATCTTCAAATTGTGCAACAATTGCACCATCCTGTTCCTGTTAGATGTGATGATATCTTAAATCGGTGGTTGATTAATCTAATTTCTACAACGGCTTAAGAAAGCACCCCTATATTAAATGAGCCTACCACGAATTCTCATGGTACACCTCTGAAATTATCACACATGCATTTGTTTTGGCAACTGCATTACCTTTTATATTAAAAAGGTACGGTTGGCAGGTGAACTCTAATGGTGGCCCGTCAACTTGCCGAAAACCATCTCGCCGAATCACCCTGGGACATTTTGTGATTGGTTGAATGGGGGATTAAATTAGGGGACATTTTTTAACCCTGCTGGGACATTAAATTCGGCGAGTTTGTTTCGGAGAGTTAATAGGGCACTAACTCTAATCTATTGAATTATCTGTGCCTTTGCACGATACTAAAATATATGATCCTATTTATTAATAAAAAATATTTTAAGGCTATTATTTAAAAAATGAATTAATTAAATATCTCGGGACATAAAATGGGGTCCTACACTATATAGATACGCTTACTTTTTCAATATAAAAGTATTGAAATATTAAAGGTGCAATTTATTGAAAATCTCAAAACTCTCATGTTCCAATTCCAGTAATTATGCTACTCTAATTGGTGTTTTTAAGACTTTGTAATGTGTACAATTAATTACTTATTAATAATAAAGAGTACACACATACCTATAATAGCAATATAGGATACATGACATAAATTCGAACTGATGATGGTTATATCAGAAGGCTAAAACCATTGTTTTAACCAAAGGCCTTTATTTTTGCCAACAGCTAAGGCACATATGTAAATGACATGTTTACAAAGGTTTTTCAATAAAAAATGGTTAAATTTAGATAGTATGAATTTTTAAGTTGAGAATTCTAGTCATCGAGACGAGATTTTCATAATTACATCCGTGTGCTTAAGAGTTCGAGACGAGTTCGAAACACTAACATACCAAGAGCAATAATCTTGCGTCCATTAACTATTTCAGAACCCAAGGCAAAATTTAGATGCATTTTACGAGGCTGGGCAATATAAACCAACAAAATTTGGATAGAAGCTTTAACGTTAATAAAGAATATTTAACATCAGCATTTTACAATTGTGACAAATGTCAATTTCTTCGCTCTTAAAGTCGTGCACGGAAGACAGAAACCCCCTGATTCAATGTCAGATCGGGCATCAAGCATACAATTTAAAAGTAATTTTAAAAATTATTATTAATCCAAATCCATTATATATTTTAACATTTGCATCTGCAAAATTGTGCGTCGATTTTCTGCTTCACACCTAGGCGTTGCGTAGTCAGGGGTATGCAGTAGGTGCCCTATTTCCATTTAAATTCAAATAGTCTTCTATTTTAAACAAAATTATAGTTATGAAAACAATCCTTTCGCCCCTATTAATTCATTAAAAAACTATAAGTTCCCATCTCCCTATTCACCTCCTAAATGTTTTTGCTTAGCCATTTTTGTGACTAACAAAACCTTCAATTTTTCTCTAGTGGCAAATACGATACTGATTTTGCGAATATTGTTTAAATTTAGATAAAAATCAAGCTTTCACTGGAAACTCTATGCAATGCGCAAACTTCAATCACAAAGAAATTTTGACAACAGACATTTGTCCTTTAGGGGGTTACAATGATTATAAGGTTTATAATAACTTTAAGGTTTGTTGATGATTTCAATGACCAACTTTAGAATATATCCTTTTGTTTCCAAACATGTAAATACTTATTTTAATTAACGAATTAAAACATTTCGTTTCATCTCACTATAAATATGATAATAAATTTATTCTAAATAATACGAAAGACATAAAGTTGGCGGTTTAGCTCTTATGGCTTACAAAATTCATGTAGTTTATAGTATTTTAAGCATCGCGTATATAACAAAAATAAATTATTAAATGAGCTGATTAATGTCACATATGAGTAATACATTAAATGCACTAAACACACTATGCCTTAAATTAAATCATATAGAAATGAGATTTAATATTAAATCCGTATCAAAATTATTTTCATTCCCGGGTAGCCGTATAAAAGGCTATTTTCTGGTAGAAAGCCAAAAATATTGTCCATACCAATATCAAAATGGGCAGGATAGAACAGATTGATAACTTAATAATAAAAACATAAATTTAATTGAAAATAAACAAAAGTTTAACCACACACACAAACATATATGTGTAAATATAAAATAATCCCTTTATTTAGATTAGGCATATATATAATTGTAGGTAAACTATAATAAAATAAACACGCCAAACACATGCTCGTTACAAACACGATGGTGGTACATAATAATAATGATAATGCAAAAATGAGATGATAAAAAACGCGTCAGTTTTTTCACGTCAATCAAAACGACATTTTTCACTGATAATTAAGTATGATGAAAGCTAGGAATGCCAAAATGGCGAGGGTAATGGCTAAGGTTGTGGCGTTGGATGCGTTGTTAGTATTGGTGAAAAATTGGTTGACAAAGCGATAGGGTTCGGTCAAAAGAAATTTTTGCCAAGCGAAAGAGTCGTCATGCATCATGCTCTCGTTCGTTCCCTTCTATTTTTTGTTAGAAGGGGGAAAAAAGGTGTAATATTTAAAATAAATCCCACAATTGTGCGTAGTAGTGTTGTAAAAACGGCTGGATTTTGTTTGGTCGACCTTTGGTTTAGTCGACTATGCCTTTGGCCTTTTATGTTTAGTCGGACTCTAGGCTTGGGCGAAATTTAAAAAACATCCCAGAGTCGAACGTTAGTCTTAGATGAACCAAAGGCCGACCAAACAAAATCCGGCCGTTTTCACAACACTAGAGCATAAATCGAGTGAGTGCGAGTTTCTAAAATAGGTCTGACAAATACTAACCCTTAGCCTATTGCAAAGATTAATAAGGTGCAAAGAGTTGATACTTTTAATCAATGATACAACCACGATGAACATTGATGGTATATTACTAATTTACATCTCGGATAATATGCTCATTTTTAAAGCTATGCCCTCCTAAATCTAGTATGTTGAAACAAGATCTAAGGCTAAATTTTAAATTTTAGGCGATTTTTGCTTAAATACAAATTTAAACTTTGCCACTTCATGTCTCCACGATACCTAACACAACAGGAAGCAAATAATAATAATAAAAAACAAAATTATGATTTCGTTTCATATTTCGGAGACAAACAAAAGTGCACACTGATGTTGTAAAAAGACCTGGGTTTTGTTTAGTGGACCCTTGGTTCAACTAAAACTAACGACCGGCTTAACATAAACAAACCAAAATCCTCTAGTCTGTTTTTCAAGTGTCGACTAAGCCTAAGTGTCGACTTTTAAAAGCAGACGAAAGGTTTTGGTTAACAAAGGTCGACTATACAAAACCCAGGTTTTTTTTACAACACTAATAAATACCATCACATGCAAAGTTCATATAGGGCTGGCGGCTAAAGAATAAACAAAAGGAAGTGTTTAGCAACGAGTACTTAACCAAACCATTTAGCATGCGGAGTAGGCAAAAAATCATTAACTATACAGGTACCACACGATAACCTCACAAAATAAACTGCTTAGAATGATAGTGGACTTATAACTTTACGGGGTCATTTTAAAAAGGAACTTTCTTATAAGTGCATCTGTTTTACATCGAGATGCAAGAAAAAAGGGCATTGAATTTACCACTTTAGTTTGGTATGCCAACTCCTGGTAATTGTGTGAAAGTCGGTCTAATTCTTCTTCCTCCTCATTACCAAACAAACCTCTACCAACGTCTGGATTTTGTGAAGGATCTAAGCAAGACCCAGCAGGTGCATTCTCCTTTCCCTGTTAATTAATCAAGAAATTAATGCAAATGGCTTGTTAGGCTGGAGATGGTTTTACATAAAAGTTTCTCATAAAACGAATTATCGTCAAATTTTATGTAACAAATGCTTCTAAGCGCACCTATCACATTCGTAATCTAACAAATCAGTATAAATTGAATATGATGCCTTTTACAAAAATATTATATAAGTTTTTCGGGTAAAACTAAATTATCATCCGCACCCTTTTTCCTATTGTAACAGCGATCAAATTATTATTAATGCAATAATGCCGAACATATCTCGCCAATTTACAAAAGTAAAAACTTTTATTTATTTAATTATTTATTAGTATTGTGATCACAGCCTACATATTTGACCAGAACCATAGACTAGATAGACTGCTCATCAACGCACAAAATGGGTACCCTTTTTCCACCATTTTGATGTTAACATGGTAAAGTGGTGATCACATAGAAATTAGTAATATTCGCAAATTAAATTATCTTAAAAAGGTAAATAAAAAATATTAAATTGGGTAGATATCAAAAACAGCATTTTAAAATAAATATCATTTACCCAATACATAAAAATTAAAAATGTAAAAACTGCGATTAAAGTTTGTTTAATAATATAGCGCCATCAATATTTTGTATAATATTAATTAATTGACGTTCGTTTTAATTTTTAAACTAGTGAGGAAGGTAAATTGACTGTTATAGGGCAAAATTGCATGGTTAAAATACACCAGTTGCTCTCTTTAAAATGGAGGAAAATTTAACACACAATTAACCATATGCAACATATGGCATGAGTAGTCTATCTAGTCTATGACCCGAACAAAAACATAGTTCATAAACATCGTTGAGTAAATTTATAATGTACAACATCGGACATACCTTGTCATTCGCAGAGGATAGTGTTGCCACGTTTTCATGCTGCTCCCTAATTTTAGTTTGGTCCCTAATATTGACTATATAGAGAAGCAAAAATAAACAAAGTTAATAGAAAGTAATTAATCGTAGTACATTTGAACAAAATAAAGGATAACTAAGAAAACCGAGCAAAAATTTAGGAAATGCCTGCGTTTCATACTTCCTGGATTGGTGGGTTGAGGGTTGTTGGTAAGTGCAGAAAGTTGCCTTTTCAACGTTTCGTTTTCTTTTTGAAACTTGTCGCATCGCAGCGCGATTGCCTCCGATTGGGCTTTAAAATAATACAAGCACACACATGTTACTTGGCATCTACTGTTAACATGGGCGTAGCCGGGGGGGGGGGGCAGCTGCCCCCCTCTAATTCAACAAATTTGTTGTAATTCATTAAAATTATGGCTAAAATTTCAAAAAATGTTTATTTTTCCCCTCACTACATCATTATTGCCCCCTTCTAATTCCAATGCTGGCTACGCCCATTACTCTAAACATTTATTACCACCATCTCTATTCATTATTTCCCTATTTCAAAGGATATATAGATTGAACTTAGGATATTGCGCAATTTTGTAGCGAATTTGTACAGTAATCGCGTATGAAAGTTTATAATATTTCTTAACAAAAGCCTGTTTCAAGCGTCAAATGTTAAATGGGAGATATTTTTTGACATAGCTCATTCTTCTTATTGCTAGATACCAGCAATCTTGTTATAGTTAGGTACAAGGAGCTCCTCTTATATATTTTAACACTTTAAAACTATTTAGCCTTTTATTCATTTTTCACACCCCTACTCATAACACAACATTCCTATCATTGATATGACTACTGATTGAAACGTAAAAATATCAGGCAAATGGCATATAAAAAAGTTACAATATACCAAGGTTTGGTAGATGAATGCTATGTTATAAAACGCCCCCCCTCCATTAAACCATAGACTAATAACACAATAGACTGGTGAAGAAGTGAAGTTATTTCATTGTGCGCAAGTGTGCAGGAAATATTACAGAAGTTATGAAAGAAAACATAACGAGAAATTACAAAATTATCTTTCCATACGCCCTAACTTAAAAATTACCAACCGTCCGCCAGTATTGTATATTACTATTACTCGATGGGTAAAACTTATAATCTAAATAATTAAACTCAGGGAATGTGTGTAGCGTAGAGAACTGCAAAGTAACTTTTTCAACCCGACCCGAAAGCATTATTTTTAACCCGAACACCTAGCCGACCCAAGAGCGTTGAAATTATTTTAACCGAATCCCTTTCGAACGCGCTTAAAATTTTGTTATCCGACGCGAGAGTAAAAAAAAATTGCGATGTGTAAAATTTAATCGACAAATCTAAGTGCGATTTATGAAACTAACTAGCTACCCGGCAAACGTTGTTTGCTATATGTACATTCGTTGCAAGGTGACATGTAGAAACAATTAAACATGTAATAATATTAAGAATTCATCGTTGAAACTACAAAATGTATTAGAAATCTATTAATTGCACTGTTATCAGGATTTAAAAAAATTTACCTTGATTAAAGGTCTTTATACGTTATTTTCATATATGATAATTAGAAATAAAATATATTAGAAATCTATTAATTGCTCTGTTATCGGGATTTAAAAAAATTTCTTTTTCGCTTTGGCATTTGTATATTAACCTTAAAAATTCTTTAAACAAAAAAATAAACAAATAAACATGCAATAATATTAAGACTTCATCTTTAGAACTACAAAATTCATTAACAATATTTTGACCATTATGCAAGGTGACATGTAGAAACAATTAAACATGTAATAATATTAAGAATTCATCGTTGAAACTACAAAATATATTAGAAATCTATTAATTGCTCTGTTATCGGGATTTAAAAAAATTTACCTTGATTAAAGGCCTTTATACTTTATTTCATATTTGATAATTAGAAATATTTTCAATTATATTAATTGGGTATTGTAAAACTTATTAATTTTATCGCTAATCAAATAAGTGTAGAGAATATATTTATTCTAGAAACTTTTAAACTTGTAGCTTTTACATTCTCGAAGACCCTTGTTAGGTTTAGACGCGATAGTGTACCAGAAAAAGCTAAGATCGATGTATCATAGTATGTAACTTTAACTGAAAATTGAAAGTGAAGTTTGAACATATAAAAAACTGACGTTAGAAATCTTTTTAAAAAATATATATACAATCTCATAATTACCTTTTAAGCCATGGAAAAAAGAATTAAAATTATCCAAGAATGAAAGAAATTTTATTTATTTCAGGTTTAATTGATAAATTTTATGTTGTCACCGTTAACCGTTCTCGAAAACTAATGGACCGATTTGGCTCGAACAAATCTTAAAACATGCTCCGGAGTGTCAGGAATAAACTGTGAAATTTTGAGCCATATCGATTTGGTAGTTTTTACAAAAGTTGAGAATCAGGCACTAAACCGTTCTCGAAAACTACTGGACCGATTTGGCTCGAACAAATCTTAAAACATACTCCGGAGTTTGGGGAATAAACTGTGAAATTTTGAGCCAAATCGGTCCGGTAGTTCTCCAAAATTGGTGGCGGCATATATATACATACATAGTTTCATTTTTATATATAAGATTTACAGATTTTGATTATTAAATGATTTATTATAGTGATGTATAAATATGCTAGCATCTAAATATCGGGTCGAAATTAATTTGAAATATATAGTTTTGCTAAATTTAAACTTACTTTTAATTTGCTTAATGTATATCTATGTAGTTTAAATTAATAGTTAACTACCACGTCACATTATTTAAATACAATTTAAAAATAATATTTTGTTGATATATTTTACCAATTAAAACAATCATATTTAAATAAACAAAAAGAAACTAATTAACCGAATGAATGATCTTCAATTATACATTTCAATATTAATCAAAAAAAAATATTATACATAATAGCATTAATTTAAAAGGTATGTGCCGTGTATTTGCAATGTAACATTCATAACCATTGACTCGACACTTTAAATCCAACCCGACTAGACCCGATAACATTTTAAAATTTTAAACCCGAACCCGATGTTGAGTCGGTCGGGTTTCGGGTCGCCCGTGCAGGTCTCTAGTGTAGCGCAAAAGTAAGTGTAAAGTGGTAAAACAAACCTTTAAGCTCAGCGATCATTTTTTCCTTGACGTTTACCAGTTTCTGACGTTCCGACAATAAAAGCTTAAAGTTCTCTGATTCCTGCATTTTGGCACGCGACATTTCTGCTTCTCGCTTCAAAACACCTTTAATAAATCGTTAAAAAATGCTATAGAAGCCTATCTTTATTTATTTAAATTGTTATGTAATTTATGAACTCTAGTCTAGTGTCCGTCCGTCGTGTCTAACTTGTAATGTTTCACTAATTGCCGAGGAAACTTATATGCGTTTTTATTTATTTATTTATTCGTGTAAGATTGTAAAATTTTGTGAGGTCAGCCCTTATTTAAACATAAAACGGTTGTAGAGTTTAAAATTAGTAATAGTAATTGTTGCTAAAGCCTATAGTGTTAATCGTAACAGCTCATTTAGGGTTACTTGCACCAAACAAATGCCCGTCCTATTTTTCTAAAACAATTTCTCCCACACTTCTAAGGGCTTGTCTTAATATCAGATTTTGCTGCGCAGCAAAAATCGTAGTACGGGTTATAACATAGCCGTGTCTTAACTTCGAATTCACAGCAGATTTACATTTCAGACGCATAACATAACAGCGATTAATCTCAAGAGTTAAAATAAACAAAACAAAAAACGTTTTTAACTATCAAAAAACAAAATATTAATAATTACAACCGAGTTTTACACATGAAATTGAATCAGATATTTGATAAAGATAAATTCGCGCCATTTGAATCTGAATCCTATATTAAGATAAGCCCTAAAATATCGTTTTCAACTGCTATGCAATTTATGGGCTCGCTTTTGGTTCTCCGTCCTGTCCTGTCCAACTTGTAATTTTTCAATAACTGCAGTAAAAACTTATACGGGTATTTAATGGCTGTGTACTTATGCTTCTTTAAAAAATTTTTATTTTGAATATTATTAATATATTTTTGAACATTTACAAAAAAACATTAATCCCAACAAAAAAAAATATGTTAAATAAGCGTCGATTATTACCCTCTTTTTCCAGCAATTGTGCCTTGAGTTTATTGATTATCGGGCTATCATTGTCTGAGATACGCATCTTTTTGGCGTTAGCTTTAGAACTACAATTACTCTTTTCTCTCAGCATGAAGGTCTGGGTGGTGTTGAGGCAATTAACCAATTTCCCTACCAAAATGTTAGCAAATAATTTTCAAATATTGTCCATTATAAAATATTGAAACATGAATGTTTATGACTTTCTCATGACAAAAATGGTTATTCAGCCAATGGCGGACATTATAAATAAAAATCGGCTAAGGTGGTATGGGCATATACCAAGAAGGGAGACGAATGATGTAAATCGAAAAGTACTGGACATGGACGTGCCGGGGAAGGGAGGAAGAGGACGACCTGTGTCACGTGGAAAGGGCAAGTGGACAAAGTTATGAAAACTAAGACGATTAATCAAGACATGGCACTTACTGGATCAAGATGAAAGAAACTTATCAAAACAAACCTATTGAATAAAAAAGAATAAATGCTTCACGTGTAGTGTAGTTGATGTCGCGAATATCATTATTTTGATAAATTGACATATACAAGGTATAACTAACTGGTAGCAAATGTTGTCTTAACCAGACATTAAATATTGTTTATAAAGCGTGAAAAAATGTAGTTTTCGAAAAAATGTTATTTAATTACCACTTCTCATCCTGTTAAAATAAAACGTTATATTTAGCATGCAGTTTTATTAAGAACCACAGATATTAAGTTATATTTTTTATTAAGGAGCTCTTTAGATAAAAGAAATTATTTTTACCTGAAGTATCATTTATTCTTTTCATACACAGATGATCCAAGGTAGCCATTTGGGTATCGAGTTTTTCTAAAGGTTGCAACATATCAAATTAAATTCTATAATTTCAGGAATGAGACAAATAAGAAAGTAATAACTTTGGCATGGCTAAACATTATTTATCCCACAACAACTACACCCAAAAAAGCTTTTACCGATTAAAGCTTTTAAAACTGGTTTTGTTAGTTAAAATAACACGGTTTAACAAGAAAAATCGATCGGCAAATTGTTTGCAGATTTTGGTAAAAGAAATTTTTTAATGACCCTCTATTTATAAATCAAATTTATTAAACAAAAATTTTACCGATTAATTTGCAAGTTATTGACGCTTGAAAAAGGCCAAAATCACTGTTTGACAACTTTGAGAGCAAATATTTCAAAAACTTGAGGTATAGGGAAAAAACCAAAACTATATTTGTGTTCACCGTAAAAAGCTCTACCGAAATCTGCAAACAATTTGTCTGTTAATTTTATATGTCCATTATTCGTTGAACAGTGTAATCATCAAACACCGATCCGGAGCATAAGTATTTAGCAAACCTTTTGCCCACCCCCTACATTTAATTTCAGCATTGGATTAAAAAACCACAAGGGTCCCCCTCCCCCATCATAATTAGGAACATAACAAAAAGCATAATGTCGAAATATGAAAACATGATGATGTCACTGGCGATTAGAGCCCCGTGCAAAATTGCTTTTCATCGACCCCCCTCTAACAATTAAATGGCTGGTAATGTATGCGCTTACTATTCAACTCGGCTAAGCATCGTTTTAATTGAGGTCCGAGGCTAGTCTCTTCGGAGCGATCATCAACTAAAATAAAAAACATACTTATAAATATTATTAGGTCATCAATTTTCTTTCATCTTCTTAAATTAGAATGATGCTTAAACACATAGGAACATTTTGATTCTATGTTGCCCAAAACTTAAAATTTGATCAAATTTCTAATTGATATGACATTGAAATGTTATGAGATGAAAAAAATTGCGTTACAAAAAATCGATTTTGGGTACAAATTAATTGATCCGTATCATTATTTCTTAATAAAAAATAGAAATTTGAATCAAGAAGTTGTAGATATGACCACGATAAAAAATATTTGAGGAATTGGATGGCATAACTTCAAGAATGGAGGGAGATTGTATTGGATTTATAAGATTATGTCTAGGGTTAAAAATGCTCTCCTTTTCCGAATTCAAACTTCATACATTTTTCAGCTATAAATCCTTACTATGCAAATAATTGCAGAAAAAGGATCTAGACATTCAACAGGTGATTCAATTAGCATTGCAACTCCGAAGCAATCTAACAGAAACAGTGTTGACGAAGAGTTTCGCCGAATTTTATTACAAATCTTTGTATAATTTGGATCTAAAAAACGGAATTTGGGATTTGCCATGTCAAATCGATCATAAAAACAACTTTTTCGGCCGACCATCTCAGATTTTTAAGGGAGATTGGGAGAATATAGAATCTATTAAAATTAAGAATTTCTGAGACCACTAATTTTCTAAGTTGTAAGCGTTTTCAGCTCAGAAATTGGTATTTCACGACATCGATTCATGACGTTAAAAATTTATAAAATATTCACACTTTAATCATAGAAACTTGTTGCAATGACAAATAAGACATGTCTCCTTAAGTAATTTTCTAGACAAATTCTATCTGGTCATGTGATAATGGCCTAAAAGTCTTTTATTAATATAAAGCTTTACATTTAAAATTTGTAAAAAATGGTTTTATCACATATAAAACAATTTAACTGAAAATGGGAATTGGACGACAGTCAGAAAATATGGAAAAATATTTCCCTTCATTACCTTTGGCGCCAAAGTGACGATAAAAATCTATTATTGCTATGTATGCAACCTTATATTATAAATATTTATAATAATATCAATTTTGCTATCAATCTGTTTCGCCTCTTTATTATATTATAAACAAAAATGACATTAAAAATAGTTTTTGGCAATTACCTCCCCCCCCCTCCCTCCCCCCGAGAAAATCCTGGCAACGGGCCCAGATATAAGGCATTATTTTTTATTATTGTGTAAATGATAATAATAAAACACTGAGGAAATCCAGCATTAATCTCTCAAATTAAAATAACCCTTTTCGCGAAAACTTTCAAAAATTGTTCGAGTTTATAGGCAAAAAGCAGTAAAAAGCAAGCAACTTAGAATTAAAGCCAAATGGTTTTACGTAAAATTTCATTCTGATATTCGCTTTCGGTCTCGGTTGGCGGTGAAAAATAAGTGACACCATCGGTAAAAGATAATCGATTGAGCGTGCTAATTGAGCTGCATGTGGAGATTGAAGCTAGCGCATAGAAGAACAACGATAAAACTTTTATTAAACCCTGCCGACACAATTAAAGCAAGAGAAATGCTGTTATAAGTTATGGGGATTTGTGTTTTAAAAACAGCTGGGTTAGGTTTGGTCGAGGGTTAGGTTTTAGTAGACTAGACATAAACAGACCAAGGAATGATATTATCCTCATCTTATTTTATCATCCATTTTCATCTCTAATTATATTATATGCTAATTATTATTCTTATCACCTAAATGAAGACATCCGTCCCCATTAGAACTGTAAAAACGGTTGGGGTTAGGTTTGGTCAACCATTGGTTTTAGTCGAATAAATATAAACAGACCAAATCATGCGGGAAATAGAGCGAATAAACCCTGAGGCTACGCTTCACCTATTAAAATATACAATCACGTGATCGGGGTTTTGGTCTGTTTATGTATAGTCGACTAAAACCAAAAATCGACCAAACAAAACCCAGCCGTTTTTACAAAACTAATGTAGATGATTGTTTTCATTCAAGGGATAAGAATACTAATAACTAGCATAACAATTAATAATATGTAGAGATAAAGATGGCCCATAATAACATGTAGAAGATAATATCAATCTTCCAATCATAAATTAATAGAGTGGCCAGGGAGAGGAGTGAGCGTAAAGTTAGAATAGAAACAAGAGAATTAAAACCTATCTAAAACATATGATCTTAGCAACTCTCTTTTTGTTTTCGATGTTAAATATAAAATTATAGCATTAATATGAAACAGATCGAGTCGTCTTTCATATTTATTCGCATTATGAGAATGTTTTAGATTTATAGCAACCCTTTAAGGAGCTAGTAAATATATGTTCTCGTGTCAAAATATGAAAGCGCTAGGCTAGAAGAAAATTCAATGATTTATAAAAATATTATTACCAAATGTTCATAATGAAACAAATGAAAATAAAAAGTCAATAATCATACAGACATCCGAGGCAAATTTATCCTGGCCAATCAGCGATGTATCGTTGAGGGGACTAAAAAAAGTCGGCTAAATACAAAAAAAACACACATACAACTATTGAAAAAGTGCGAGGACATTTATAAAAATGCAAATAATTAAAAAAATTAACTTAAACGCAAAAATCTTTAAAATTTCTAATTTAAAACAATGATCCTACCAAAAAAGCTAAAGTTATTAATTTCCAATTGAACTAGCAAGAATCCAATTTAAAAAAATTTAAGCATTTTCTATAAGCTTTAACTACTAAAACTATTGCTTAAGAGATAAAAATGCATAAAAGCATGAAACCGCTAAACTGAGTGTATATAAAAGAAAGTGGTGAGAATACATTGATTGTTGAATCCGAATCTTTGAACCAAATTGAGGGATCTATTAACTCCGTTCCCCGCCCCGTATAACAACTTCGTTCTGGCGATGATAAATCGTGCACTTCAAAATAGTGTAACCTCGGACTCTTGATAACCTTGGTGGGTAACATAAATAAACATTGGCATCATTGCTATGCAATTTAATTGTCCGTCCGTCCGTCCAACATGTGAATTTTCAATATTCACCGTAGAAACTTATACGGGCTTTTAATGGCTGTGACTTATGCTTCAGTTAAAAACTTTTATTTTGCTTTCGCAAAAAGACTAGCTAATGACCACTCGTTGGCTTTTTTATTATATTTTGTTTCTTCGGATAATTTCACAAAAAAATAATTTTTAAGCATAAAACGGGTTCCAAATTTTGGCTAGTCTCGAGTTTAGTGCCATAAATAGTTGTAAAATAAGCATACTGTAATACATAAGGTTAAGCAACCTGCATATATATATCCTCTTTTTCCTTGCACCCTTTTACTTACAGACTCATTTTATTGATAATTCTAATAGCAAAGGCAGAAGAGGTCCTTGCGTGTGTGTAGTCAGGGGGTGGCTGGAAGTGGCGGTTGCCGCCCTATCCAAAAAATCTTAAAAATTTATCAAATTATGGCTAAAATTAAAAAAAATTGTTATTTTGCCCCTCCCTTAAACATTATAGCCCCCCCCCCTAATTCCAATCCTTGCTACGCCCATGAGAAGAGGTCCTTGGGGTTTATGCTTAGTACCATAGACGTAGCCAGGGGGGGGGCAGGGAGGGGCGGCTGGCCGCCTCTAAATTCAATCCTGGCTACGCCCAAGCTTAGTACCCTTACAAATTATTGGTAATAGATATTGCGTTAAAAAAGGCCGTTCAAAATAAAAAGAAAGATGAAAACATAATGGTTACATTAGTTTCTCGAAGGTCGCCCTCCTCCTCCACGTCAATTGGTTGGTGCGAACCCGAGGAGGGCTCTTTAAAACAGTTCAATTGAGCTTGAAGTCTTTCAATTTGTTGCCTGAGACAGTCTCGATCCACAGATTTTAACATTTCTTCCTTTTGATCCAATTCCTCCAACGTTTCTTTATACTTTGCCTCCAATTGCTGTGTGTGCAAATTATTCAAATTATTAATCGTCTAAGGGCTTGTCTTAATATCGGATTCAGATTCGAATTACGCGAATTTATCACTATCAAATATCCGATTCAATATCATCGGTGAAACTCGGCTGTAATTATTAACATTTTGTTTTTTGATGGTTAAAAACGTTTTTTTGTTCATTATTGAAATTAATCGCTGTGACGTTATGCGTCTGAAATGTAAATCTGCCGTGAATTCGAAGTTAAAACACGGCTATGTTATAATAACCCGTACAACGATTTTTGCTGCGCAGCAAAATTCGATATTAAGACAAGCCCATAGTGTCACGAGATGGGTACATATTAGTGTAGTAAAAAGGGCTGTGGTTTTAGTCGACTAAACATAAAAAACCCCTGAGGTATCTTTAATCTCTTTTTCTTGTTAAACACCGACTTAACATAAAAAGGCCGAAAAACCTTTAATGTGCCTTTGCATATATTTAGTCGACTAAAAGCAAAGGTCGACCAAACAAAACCCAGCCCTTTTTACAACACTAGTACATATAAGGGCAAATTTCAATTGAGCTCAGTTTTATGGTGTAAGGACATGGGCGTATCCAGGGGGGGGGGCGGCTGCACCCTCTAAATTGAACAATTTGTGGAAATTTATTTAAATTATGGCTAAAAATTCTAAATATGTTCATTTCGCGCCTCCCTAAATCGTTAGTGCCCCCTCTAATCCAATGCTAGCTAAGCCCATAGTTTAGGATAAAACCTATAACCCTCCCCCAGCCCATAATTGTGGCTTAAATAATAATTGTTCTAATGTAATATTGAAATAAGGATTTAGAAACGATCTCGGTTCCTTGACCACCATAAAAGTGAACTCAATCATATTGGGCCTTGTATATATATATACCTCGATTATTAAGTGACTACAAAATTAACTATGGCATATTGATGAGCTCCAATAAGAGCAAAAACGTTAAATGAGTTACATGCTTAAAAAGATAGGGATTAATTTCCAAATTAGTCTCTAATTTAAATTGGCTCGGCATATAAATTTGAAAAATTATTAGATTCGCGGTTACTACCCGTAGTAAAGCGTACTTTCATCATACTATATATAAATGTCTGAATATGACATTTAGACTTGGAATTCTTTACTTTAAAATATCTGATGGACTTTACAAAAATGGTAAAATCGCTTAATTCTTATTTTCTACTTCTAGGTGCGTTTGGACGTTCGTGAGTTCTTCTTGCAAGTAGGACTTCGATTCAGTCAGGTTTTCAACTTCATCATTCGCCTCCATTAGCATTCGATTGATGGACTCGTTTTCGTTCACTTTCTCCAATATTTGATTCTTCCAATTTATTGGGGAAAAAAATAAATAACATTCATAAAATAATAATATGAATTTTATGGAAATTAATATTTTTAAGTATTATATTATTCGCACTTGCAAATATTCCACGTTGGCTTCCACCCTAACTTTATCTTCGTAGATTTGGTTCACTTTGCCCTGTAAATATTCAAAATTCAATGCAGAGACCGTTATACAATTAAACCATAGCATTATTTCAGTAAAATACGCCTTTCTAATAATAATTTAAAAAAAAAACACACACACATTTCGTAGTCATGCGCGTTGGGGCAAATACGCTTCCCCCTAAGGTCGTAATCAATTTGCGAGCCGAGCCTATGATTTACATCATCCTCGCCCCCTCACCATAATTATGGTTAAATATAATTACTAGAGTTATGAGGCTGGGTTTTGTTTGGTCGACCTTTAGTTTATTTTCCTAGTCGCCTAAAGTCGCCTAAACCTTTGCTCTGTTTATGTTTAGTGGGCTAAAACCGAAGGTCAACCAAATAAAATCCAGCCGTTTTTACAGCACTACGCAACTAGTCCTACCCCACCTAACTACCAAACGCAAGATTTCGGGCAAAAAATTTGCTGTATTAGCAAAAGTAAATGGCAACATTCATTTATTTTAATACGAATCTTGCCGATCGATCGGTGCAAAAGCATGAACCAGACGAAAGAGGTTTTGCTAAACGAGGGGCGGCTGCCCCCCTCTAAATCCAAAAATTCTTTAAATTTTTTATTATTATGGCTAATTACAAAAAATTATCATTCTGGCCCTCCTTAAATAATAATTGCCGGCTCTAGTTCTAAATCTGGCTACGCCTATGGTGTAGTGTTGTAAAAATCAGGCTTTTTGTTTAGTCGACTTATGGTATTAAGTATTAATGGACTAAACAAAAACTTTTGATTTGTTTTTCTTAGCCAACCTCTATGGTTAGTGTAATTTGAAAAAGACACCAGAGAATTTTAGTCGGTTTTTGTTGAGTCGCCCGTTAGTCCAAGTTGAACCAAAGTTCGATTCAACAAAACATAGGAACACTACTGGGGCGTGACGTATTGGCAAAAGTAAATCTAGTCAAGCTTTACAGCGTTTATCACCCTTTTAGACCTACCCCGTCTGGCCCCCCCCCCATCATAATTTTTTGTAAAAATTGTTAATTTTTATGGATATCTCGTCTAAAAATTCAAAAGCAAATTATCATTAAAAACCAAATATATATAAATGCTTCGAAGGACTTTATTTATTTATTTATTTATTTATTTATTTATTTATTTATTTATTTATTTATTTATTTATTTATTTATTTATTTATTTATTTATTTATTTATTTATTTATTTATTTATTTATTTATTTTTTTATTTATTTATTCATTCATTTATTTATTTATTTATATATTTATTTTTTTATTTATTTAATTTATTAATAAGTGACAACTTTGTTTAAGGTTATAAGCAGGGCATCCCGTTTAGGGCGATGGAATGAGTGAGAAAACTCACTTTTTTGGGAAGCTATTTCAATTAATTATATGTATAACTTTTTTTTAAAAAAAGTTCAAATAATTTATCTTTAAACGATATGAAAAAACTTACATAAATAACTAAGAAAAGCCTTAAATAAAAGAGCCGAGAAACGTCATGCAGCGTTAAAAAGCGTAAGCACTTGACGTATTTTAAAACTTTATAGCTGCAACAATCACGATCGATTTCCGTTTCAATCAGCTTTTCATTTGATCAATCAATTTGAATTAATTAACGCACTTTCTCTCCACGTCAATCCACTTATTATTCCATTTTTTAGGTAAATTTTATCCCCCCCTTGCCGAATTTTTTTAAAACTTTCCACTAATTTCTAAATTAGCCTAAAAACAAATATTTATACCCTTTTATTTCACCTTAATTCTGTTACATAGTTTAGCCTAACGCAATGTCGCACAAGATAAAATTAAAAGCAGCTGACATGCCGGATTTAATCCAAAACGACGCTGTAGAATTCGCAAAAAATGCGTTAAACAAGCACAAGGAAGAAAAGGACATAGCCAGGGCTATCAAGGAGGACATGGACAAGTAATACATATTATATATTAATCCATTAAATAATACTTGAACGTACTTAAAACAATTTTCGAAAACCAAATGGGGCAGGGAGGTGCGGTTGCCCCCCCCTCTGAACCCAAATATATTTCTCTATCATTATTGCCCCCTCTAATTCAATGCTGGCTACGCCCATGTGGATTTTAAATTTAAATTATTAACATTTTTTGCGAGCGCAGATTACTATATACAGGTGATTAAAAAAAGTTTTAAGTATATGGAGGTTAATCTAAAAAAACTGAATTTTCCTTCAAATATGTTAAGCAAATAACATAAGGAAAAAAAGACCATTTTTGAAAACTGTAGAACAAATTGTGTTGATGTAGAATGTAAGATTTGAGATTTATTGCAGTTTCAAGATTTTAAACCTATGATTTAATTTCAATTTCAAATGTTTCTTTAATCAAATCATTAGCGTAGCCAGGATTGGAATTAGAGGGGGGCAACAATAATTTGAGGAGGGGCAAAATAACAATTTTTTTTTAATTTTAACATCAATTTAACAAAATATTAAAGATTACCCCCTGTCTACTCTCATGAATAGAATAGTAATATTATCTAAATTAAATGCTTCTCATGCAAAAAAATAAATTTTAGATATTAAAAGGTTGAGATGCTAAATTAAAATAAAGTTTTTTATGTTTCTCTAAGGCGCCATTCTCCAACCTGGCATTGTGTTGTGGGAAAAAATTTTGGGAGCTTTGTTACTCACGAAGCAGGAAATTTCATTTACTTTTATGTAGACAATGAAGCAGTCCTTCTTTTCCGATCAGTTTAAATTTATTGCTTATACAAAGCTTGTATTTCAATATATAATGATTTATGTGTAATAATAGTTTAGAGATGAAATTCATTTAATTTAATTAATATTTTCTTTACCAAGATATTATTGATTAGTATCATAAGTATATCAAAATAGATCTCATTATTATAATGTACCTTTAAAAACATTTCTTCTTCATATTTAATAGATGTCAAATCCAACAGTTGCTTTTTTAGATCACCTTCTTCAAGAGGCTACAATAAAAATTTTAAAGAAATTATTGCAAACATACACCATACTTTGCGATAGATTTCAAGCTCTGTCTCTAAAACTAAAATCTTTGATAACAAACTTTCTTCATCTACCATTGCCTAAAAATAATTTATGGTCATAAGCATGTTTAAAATTACTTTCCATGAGTCTGATGTTGCATTAAGTACATCTTCAAGAAGTAAGCTAAATTGTTTTTGTTTCTGTGATAATGCCAGTTCCCTATTCTTAGCTTCATTAAGAATCTGACTCATTTTGTGCAAATCGCGTTGAGATAAATTGACAGAACTTAAATGTATTAAAAATATAATTACATTTTTATAAAGTAATATTAATATGAAACACTTAGCATTAATGTTATCAATGAAAATTACTTATGAAATGCCTCTTTTCCATCAGGATGAAATACTGAAATCTGGGTAATTATACATGGGTGCACAACTTGATAAATTTAATAAATTTACAAGAGTTTATGTACTTAAGTTATCGGTTACATCAACACCAAATTGAATTTGATCATTTGAAAATATTTCATAAGGTTCACTTTCTTCACAGGCTTCACTTAATCTTCTTTTATTGGCAAAAGTTCCATTACTGCTTTTTGTATCTCTTAAGTAAAACTTATACACAACTAGTCAATCACACATTAAAATTTACCTTTCCATTTTCATACCAAATCATGGCATGATTTCTAGATAATACTTTACAATCAAATATAGCGTTGGTTTTATGTGGTTTAATTTTTCCAACAGCTCTACCAATTTTGCACGGTTCATTCAACGGAATTTCACGAGTCTCAAATTGATAAGAAGATACAGGTTTAAATAATATTTTAGGACAATTTGAACTCATCGAATTAAAATCTAATTCATAACCAGTCATCTGTTAAGTGGCTCGGGAGTCTTTATTCGAAAAATATGAAAAATGCTATCTAAAGTAGAATGCCTTAAGCTGCCAACAATGTTAGGCATTCCAACTTATGAGGTCCTGTTATAACCATACTTGAGAGCAAACACTAAATCCTACGCGCATATTTTTATGTTTTCTTATGCCGGCGTCAGTTCTTTGAACCATATTTATTTACCTTGTATGTTTTTCTATCATGCGTTTTCTGTTACTTTCTATAAAATTGAGTCTCTTTTTTTTGCGCGTGCTTTTTTCTGGCATATTCTTTGCCGGCAAAGGCATCATGTTATTTTCTACTTGCCGACAACATCTAAGTATTGTTATAAGCTTTGTTTTAAGTTATGCAATATTTGAATTTTTTTTGTTCGATAGTTGCATTTAGGTTCCTTCTACCTTAGCCCTAACATCCATCTTTACATTCTTATGTAAAAATAACTAAATTTTGCACTTGCCTATTCCTTATATGCTTGGGCATAGCCAGGGTGGGGCAGGGCGGTGGGGGGCCCCCTTATGAAAAAAAAAATTTCACCCTTAAAATTTAAAAAATATTATGTTATGCCCCCCCCTTAATTGAACTTTTAAACGTTTCGCCCTCCCCCAACCCAAAACCTGGCACGCCCATGCTCATATGTGTTGTATACTGCAACTGCATACTCCACCATGCGCGTTTATTCAAATTAGGTTATTCAAATTATATTCATTATCACGGCACTATCACACAATCACCCTACCATCACGCGATCACCTTATCATCACGCGACCCTACCATCACGCGTTCTTACCCTTTATATACAAAAATCGCTAATAGTAAAATATATATATCCACCAATAAATATATCAAGACGCAACAATGGCGCGGTCGACCCTTACTTTCCACCCATATAGTCCTTCGGATAATATTGACCTCTACATATCACAGTTCATCCACTATCATCTAGTAGTTGGCGGAGATAAGAAATCCCTTTTCTTGACGGTATGCGGATCGGATAATTATGAACTGCTGATCAATCTTCTTTCCCCTTCGGACCCGTTACAAAAGACTTTCGAAGAAATAGTGTCCACCTTGAAAAGTTTCTTCGCTCCATCTCTGAATGCTATTGTCCACAGATATAAATTCCACAAATGCGTACAAGTAGAAGGTGAAAATATTGATTCCTTTGCAGCTAAACTTAAAGGTATATCTATCAATTGCAACTTTGGTGCCTCTCTCGAGGAAAACCTAAGGGATCGGTTCGTGGCGGGGTTACATAATAACAAGATTGTGGAGCGACTATTGATTGTAGATAATCTGACATGGCAAGGGGCATTAGATATTGCGAGATCAATGGAACGGGCAAGATTCCAAAGCCATATGTTGACCCAACAATTGGAACCCGTTCATACAGTGACTAAACCCACAGCATCAAATATGAAATGTTTTGCCTGTGGGGGGAACCACCTTCGAGTCAACTGTAAATTCCGTTTTGCGACGTGTTATAAATGCCATACCCAAGGCCATATCGGAAAGATATGCCGTGTCAAACAGGTTTCCTCATTAGATTATTTCCATTTAAAAGACTCGTTGCGGCCATGCTATGCTTTGAAGGTAAATGACCGTATGTTAAATTTTGAAATTGACACTGGGTCAGCGGTCACCTTGATTAATGCTCTCAATGGGGCCCACCTTACCACTCAACCGTGTTGTACCGAGTTAAGGGGTTATGATGGTTCGTCTATACCGCTAAAGGGATTGGCAAGAGTAATCGTGCAAGAAGAGGACGCAACCCACCAACTCTTGCTTTACGTCGCTGATGGGAGCGGGCAAAACATTTTGGGAAGAGACTGGTTAAGGATATTTCCACACATATTACGTCAACTAGCTGAGGATTGGGAGCAAAACAAACCTTTTTAACGATACGAGATTAATCATACCCACGATGATGTTGTAACCAATAATATTATTAAAAAATATCCGTTGTTGTTTGAAAATAAATTGGGGGCGGGGTAGTTGGTTATGAAGCAAAGCTAAATTTAAAAGATGAGTTATGTCCACGTTTTTTCCGCCCTAGACCTATTCCCTATACGTTAAAACCTAAAATTGACGAAGAATTAGATAGGTTAGTTAAAGAAGGTATCTTAAAACCCATAAAATATGCTGAACACGCTGCTCCTATTGTAACTGTTATTAAAAATAATGGGAGCATCCGTATTTGTGGCGATTTCCGTGATTTAAACAAGCACCTTGTAATTGAAAAATATCCTTTACCACGAATTCAAGATATATTTGCTCAACTAGGCGGTTTTAAATATTTCAGCGTTTTGGACCTTAAAGATGCCTATTTCCAAATTAAAATTAACGAAAATTCTCAAAACCTGTTAGCAATAAATACGCATAGGGGCCTTTTCAAATATACTAAACCACCTTTTGGCATAGCCTCGGCCCCAGCTATTTTTCAAAGATTTATGGATTCATTATTTAGAAATAATAAGGGAATAGTAGTCTACCTAGATGACATCATTATAGCTGGTAAGACAGTAGAAGACCATAATCAAAAATTGGAAAAGGTTTTTAAAGAATTGGAAAAAACAGGCCTAAAACTAAAATTAGGAAAGTGTAAATTTTTGGAAAAAAAAGTAGAATATTTAGGACATACCATTAGTAAAGACGGAATTTTTACTACTGACAAGAATACTAAAGCAATTTTAGCAGCACCAGCCCCAACTAAAATAAAAGAATTACAATCTTTTTTAGGTATGGCAACATACTACGCGAAATTCATAAAAAATTTCTCTTCTTTAGCACAACCTCTTTATAAACTCCTAAGGAAAACAGTATCTTGGAAATGGTCCATAGACTGTACAAATGCATTCAATGACATTAAAAAAGCCATTATCAAGGCTCCGATATTAAAACATTTTGACCCCGAGTTACCGCTAGTACTCTCGACGGATGCGTCATCTGAGGGCCTCGGCGCAGTACTTTCCCACGAAATTAAAGGTTATCAGCACCCTATTGCTTTTGCGTCCCGCACCCTTAACGCTGCTGAAAGAAATTATAGCCAAATTGAAAAAGAAGCTTTAGCCATCATTTATGCTTTTAATCAATTTAAGGAATATTTATATGGCCTCCATTTTACATTACTTACAGATCACAAACCTTTAATTTTAATATTCAACCCGGATAAAAATGTATCACAAGGCTTGTCAGCAAGACTTCAGAAATGGACTTTGTTAACAACACCTTATCATTATACCATAAAATACAAAATGGGCAAGGAAAATACACAAGCTGATATGTTATCCAGGCTTCCGATACAATCCAAAGAAAATCTAGAACAAGAAGAAGATGATGATATACACACCATTTATGAAGAACCATTTCAACGTTTTCCCATTACGTCCGCCGACATAGAGCGTCATACTCGTACAGATCCTATCCTGGGACAAGTCTATAACTATGTACTCCATGGCTGGCCGAAGAAAGTTACTCCAGACCTAGTAGTTTACCAACAACGGCAAAGAGAACTCACCACCTTAAAAGGCTGCATATTTTGGGGATACCGAATTATTATTCCTCAAGGATTAAGACAAACCATTTTGAAACTAATCCACTTAGGACACCCAAGCATGAGTCGCTCAAAAATATTGGCTCGTCAACATCTCTGGTATCCGGGTATTGATAAAGATATAGAAGGTTATGTTCAAAACTGTACAGATTGTCAACAATGGTTCACTGGGACAACAGAATTAGCCACTCAAAAATGGGAAAACCCTGGGAAACCATGGTCTAGGCTACATGCCGATTTTTGTGGTCTTAATGGGTATTATTATCTAATTGTAATTGACGCCTACAGTAAATGGCCTGAGGTAATTCCCATGACCACGATCACTACTTCAAGCACTATAAACGCTCTCGAAGCTATTTTCTCAAGGTTCGGAGTACCAAACACCCTGGCTACAGACAATGGACCTCAGTTTACAAGCGCCGAGTTTAAAATATACTGCAAAAAAATAATATTCGTAATGCATATTCCAGCCCGTATCATCCTCGATCCAACGGAGAAGCCGAACGTTTTGTACGAACATTCATGGAGTTTTTGAACAAAACTAGAAATTTTAAAAACGATAAATTATATAACTTTCTGTTTTCTTATAGGAACACCATTCACCCAACAACTGGATTAACTCCAGCCAATCTATTAATCAAAATTCAACCAATCGGTCCATTAAACTTACTCAAACCACATGTAACTGGTCTTGCCAAAGACGAGTTGGCACCTATCAAACGAAAATTTGTAATTGGAGATAAAGTATGGGTTAGAACTTTCACAACTAATGATCAATTATGGGTAACGGGAAAAATATTAAAAATCTTAGGCCCAGTATCATACATGCTAGAAATGGATAATGGGGCATTATGGAAGATACATGGTGATCATCTTAGAAAATCTTTAGATAACGCGGACACGCTAAACAATGAAGATCAATGGGCTGACATTTCGCACGCACTACCGGATGCTCTGCCACAAAATGTTCCCAGTGATTTACTTGATGCCACCGCTCCGCAACAGCCTAATCTACCACATGATGAAGCTAGCGATAAAATGCTTGTTTCCATTCCACCCCCGCTCTCACCTCTACCCCCTCGTACGGACTCCCCTTATTCACCTATACCCTCACCCAAAATAACGGTCCGGCGATCTACCTATAGAAAGATATGGAATAACTTAAGGGGGTAGGAGATGTTGTATACTGCAACTGCATACTCCACCATGCGCGTTTATTCAAATTAGGTTATTCAAATTATATTCATTATCACGGCACTATCACACAATCACCCTACCATCACGCGATCACCTTATCATCACGCGATCTCCCTACCATCACGCGTTTACCCTTTATATACAAAAATCCCTAATAGAAAAATATATATATCCACCAATAAATATATCAAGACGTAACAATATGATTCCGAACTATAAAACTATATTATCTGCCTATAAATTTTACCTTTACCCTTTGAACGATGAAAACTAACTAATTTTTAAACGAATCGATTATAAATAGTTAAAATTGAATAAAATTACACAAGACAATTATAGGGGTGATAAATTTTGTTTGTAAATGAGGGTTCAAAGCTCTTTCTTTTAACTAATTGGTATTGAAAACGCGACGAAATTTCCATTGTCTTATTGATAACCCGTGTCCAAATGTATCCCAGTCCTGTACTAACTTACAAATGTAATCATTTAAGATCTATATAATTCTTATGTGAATTTGATTTTTGTGCATCTCCGCATAATTGTATTTATGAACTGAATTGTTTTTGGCTCCTTGCAAACTGCAACAAGAACCAAAATTTAAAAAATCTCGCATGAGCAGGACAAGATATTTTATGGCAGCCTATGTATAAGTGTAGAATTCACTCGCTAAGGGATTTAAAGTTTATTGGTTACTTGTTTAGCATCTTTTAATTTATTAATTTTTCTCAGGCTAACTCTAAACCATTATGGGACGTGTTTTAATTTATTGTCTACCTTCGATTTTCCTATAAGTTTAAGTTTCTGTATCTAAAAAAGTTTCTAACAATATAGAATACTTTAGGGAAAACTTATTTACTAAACTATAAACATCTACTAAACATATTTTTACATGTTTAAAGTTAAAGAGTAGATTTTCCTATGAAAGAATTATTGTTTTGAATGTGGAAATACAAACCATCATAAAGAAGATAATTTTTACAATCTTCATTGTTTAAAGCTTTGCAACATTATAGTTTTTAATCAATAAAAATTCAACAAACATGCTCCATTAAGTTCACCATCTCAAAGTTGTATTTTATAGTTTGATTTAAATTATTAATGTCACTGGGTTAATAAATATTGTGATTTATCTCATTAATTGTTCTCAATTTAAATGAGAGGTGCTTTGTAGCGATTATAATAGTTTATGCGACACAACTATTAATAAGTAATAGTATAAGTCAATGGGAAACATCTGCTAGTTTTTATAAAATACTAAATTTAATTTTAAAATAACTTTGACTGTTTAAAAATATATTTTTGTAACTATTAACAGGAAATGTTATTTGTAAATACAACGCTATGGCCTCAATAATCTTTTTCTTTTTCCATTGTACTAATCCTTATTACAATGTCTTATCATTTTAAGTCATTTCAGTTATTTTATTATGTGTTATAGAAAAGTGTTAAATTAATCTACAAAATTTTTAGCAAAATATTTAAACGTAATATATGTTATACATGTTGTATAATGACTAAACGCGACTTTTCTATGTTTATTTTTCTTCATCCACACTTTTTTCTACCTCACCAATCACTTGCTTCTCGCTTTCTTTTCTACCCAA
Source organism: Gordius sp. MW1 (assembly GCA_964036665.1). NCBI lineage: Eukaryota > Metazoa > Nematomorpha > Gordioida > Gordea > Gordiidae > Gordius > Gordius sp. MW1. The sequence continues at coordinate 7,420,411 of OZ038532.1, forward strand.
CTCCAATATTAATGGCATTTTATCTTCGGCCGTTATGATTTTTTGAATGGGTGTAACTCTGAAAAATTAATTATTTTATAAATATTAGATATAAAATACAAATTTGTTAAGTTTCCACAAGTATTTTCAGTGTTTAGAGCATGGGGCTAATCAGGAATATAACTAATGAGGTGAGAATAGAATCTCCTTTAGTCAAACTTAGTTTAAATATCATCTTGAACCTGACGCATCATTATGATAATATTCAACACAAACCCAACTTTAAAATAATTTAGTTTTTATTTTTGTAAAGGAATATATATAGCCAGCTGTATTGCATTAATAATTTCGTTATACTTTGCTTCTTTTGAACGATTTATTTTATGGCTATCTCAGGGCATAAACGAGTATTTAGCCTATAGCCGACTTGATTAATAAAAATCGGCTAAAATGGTTTGATCATATACTGAGAAGGGCGACAAATGATGAAAATTGAAAAGTATTGGACATGGAGGTGTCGAGGAAGAAAGGAAGTGAAAAGGGCAAATAAAGAAAATCATGTAAAATAAGAAGTTAAAATAAAACATGGCGTTTACGATCAAGATGGAAGAAACTTATCAATACAAACCCCTCGACTGTGGGCCGAAATACATGATAAAGGAATGCGAAAAAATGTTTGACAGACTCCTGCAAAGTTCATGCAAAGCGAAGAAGGAAAGCTTAATAATAAATTTAAGCGATAAAAATAGTGATTTGTTGAAAATTTAGCATAATTTTTGTTCATATACAATAATTCTTAGAGATTGGGTAATCAGTCCGTCCCTCCCTTGAAACCCCTGGCCACGCCCATCGTTTTAGTTATAGATAGGCACATATAATTAACTATATGGGTCTATCAGACGCAAATTTAAATGTAAAAATGTCGAATCATTAATGTTATTATCATCATTTATATCTTGAAGGCTATACTTTAATATCGAATGAATTAAAATATTGCGTTATATGGTAATACTTGTTCCCTTTCCAAGAGAGGTAGGTGTTAAAAAAGAGAGACACCACGTTCACGACTAAGATACGAAATTGAAATGGGACTATCGACATATTTATCAATTGTACCACGGGCCACACCTTATAATTGGCGATCATGACATCAAGATAATCGCGCCTGATATTAAACGATATTTCCTTCCAGCTTTGGCCTTTGAGCAAACCCAGGGTACCCAAGAAATTGAACAAAAACAGAGGCGCAAACACGATCTAAAGAAATTTCGAGAATTTTGGATTAGTTTGATATTATCTACTTGCTTGCTAGTCATTTCTACGGTCAATTAAAAAAATACATTTACATATTTTCGGAATGTCTATGGCTAAAAATATAATAACTGTAACGTAAACAACTGGTTAAAATTATGTGGATAGTTTAGTTGGCTATAGTAGTATTGTAGAAACGGCTGGGTTTTCTTTGGCCGACGTTTGATTTATCTAAGGTTTTTCAAATTTCAACTAGGTTTTGAGGTCGACTTGGGTCTCTTTATGTTTAGTCGACTAAAACCCAAAGTCCACCAAACAAAATCCAGTCGTTTTTACAACATTCGTCTCTAGAGTAATACATTTGTGACAGTTTTATTTAAAAAAAGTTAACATCTCCGATAAAGTTTAGAGTAAATGATTAAAAATACTTGGGGGCTTCGCCCCCAAACCCCTTGCTGGGGGCTCCGCCCCCAGTCCCCCGTTGGGGGCTCTGCCCCCAAACCCCCGTCTCCTGGGGGCTCCGCCCCCAGACCCCCGGGAAAGGGGGAGAAGGGAAGGGAGGACGACTCATCTATTCTCCGTATAAATGTAGCATATTTGCTATGCAATTTATGGGCGAGAAAGGTGGGAAGGGGCGAGATTGCCTATAGGGGGTAGGATAATTGCTAGGGTTTCCCCCTTGGCTACTCCCATGCTAGTTAAACTACATAAAAATCTACTTTTTTGTCCAAAAAAAATGAAAATTCATTTAAATTTAAAACCTCAATTTAACTCGCCGTTTTACAATGTATGTTTTGCATGTGATAAAAATTTGAAGAAGAAAAAGAATAGTATTTTTTTTTAAATTTGGCAGAAGCTGGCTATGTAACAAGTGATTGTGTTGTAAAATAAAATGTGAACATTAAAATATTATTAAGGCAATCAAAAAAAATTAAACGTCTTTGACTTTATGTTTTATTTAATGTTTTTAATTATTATGATAACTTTTCATTGATCAACAAAAATCTCTAAATTAAATTCATATTTTATAATAGAAATTCTTTATCTACAAAAACATTATTTAATTAAATAAATTAACAAAAAGGAATGTAAAACATTTGGAATTTGATTCCATTCAATATGTATATAATCACATAATATTTTCAAGGGCACATTAGGCTTATTGACATTGTGGAATATATAAAAGAGTTATTAAGGTAATTTTGTTTAGCAAGGAGAGCACACGCTTAATAAATTCATTTTTATTTTTGGCAGTTATTAATTGTTTTATATTAGGGTGTAAAACATTCTGTGCAAGATACCGAATAGGCGGACAAACAAAATGGAAAGTGAGCCCATAAATCAATAAACCCTTTCTACGCAAGTGACAAGACACATTTTGCACAGATGCAAAAAAACCAATACACGTTAAAATATACTATAATAAAATTGAAATATATGGTAAGCAAGGGTTGGCCTCAATTCTCTTAATCGCTATCCCGCATTTATTATTAATAAGATAGGTTAATTTTAATACTACCCATGATTTTACATTGCCACTTAATTTATAATCTAGATTATTTCGTTGAATTGATAGATATTTAAAAATATAGCCGGTTAACGTGCATTTATACACCGTTTCAAATAGTTCCCAAAATAACTAATATTTGTGGTCCAATATATTAAAAATATGATTATCCTTAAATTCGGATGTTTGCAAAATGTAATATAGGCAAGGGTTAGGGTTAGATTTAGTGTTTGCATCTAGTTGCGTATTACATTAGTTTTTATGGCCTTTAGTGATTATGGGTCCGAATCGTGAAATGCAGTAAATTAATAAATTGGGTGAATCACTAAGTTTAAAAACGGGTATATGTGCCAAAATTCAAAAATATTTAAAATTAGGCGTGTAACAAACATTATATTATAAAACATCACAATGTTAAGATTTTGCAGAATTGTTGGGAGAAATTTTTTGTTGAATTTGAACAATTTTTAATTAAAAAAATCAGAACAAAATTTTAACAGCAATAGAAGATTTTAATTTTAATATACATGCTATTATTAATATAAGTATATAAAAGTGAGATAATCGTTAAATATCATTGATTAAGCCTTTAATAAGTGTAGGGACACAGGGACCCATATCAGTAAAGGCATAGGGTTCTGTAGGGGGTAGGGCATAGGGTAATTATCAATGTTAACAAATTCAAAAACGAAAATGAAAATTTCGATTCACAATTTAGTCAATGGTCATTTTTTTTCAATGGGCAGTTCCAATAGATGGTCTATAAATCATGTTAGCCAATAAAAACGGAAAAAAAATTTTTGATTCACATTTTGGCCAATGATCATTTTTTTCCATTGGTCAGCAGCCAGTACACGTTAAAAGTCGATATAAATACATAAGAGTCAAAACAAAAATGAAAAAAAAAAATCACCATTGGTCAGCAGCCAACGGACGGCCAAAAAGTCATAATAGCAATGGTAGTAACAGGAACAATCATAATAGGCGAAAAAAACGGAAAAAATAAACTTGGATTCACATTTTGGCCAATGGTCATTTTTTCCATCGGACAGCAGTCAGCGGACGTCTAAAAAGTCATAATAGCAATGGTAGTAACAGGAACAATCATAATAGGCGAAAAAAACGGAAAAAATAAACTTGGATTCACATTTTGGCCAATGGTCATTTTTTCTATCGGGCAGCAGTCAACGGACGGCTAAAAAGTCATAACAGCAATGGTATTAACAGGAACAATCATAATAGTCAGAAAAAAAGGAAAAAAAAATTTTCGATTCACATTTTGACCAATGGTCATTTTTTTGATTGGTCAGCACCCAATGGACGGCCAAAACGTCTTATTATCAATGGTAGTAACAAGAACAATCATAATAGTCGAAAAAAAACGAAAAAATAAACTTGGATTCACATTTTGGCCAATGGTCATTTTTTCCATCGGTCAGCAGCCAACGGACGGCCAAAAAGTCTTATTATCAATGGTAGTAACAAGAACAATCATAATAGTCGAAAAAAAACGAAAAAATAAACTTGGATTCACATTTTGGCCAATGGTCATTTTTTTCATTGGTCAGCACCCAACGGACGGCCAAAAAGTCATAATAGCAATGGTAGTAACAGGAACAATCATAATAGTCAAAAAAAACCCGGGATTCGAACCCAAAAACCGGTTAAATTAACAAAAATTAAAAGTAAACAAAACAAGACATTCGGTGCTCGTTTTTTTTATTGGTCAGCACCCAACGGACGGCCAAAACGTCTTATTATCAATGGTAGTAACAAGAACAATCATAAGAGTCAAAAAAAATTCCGGGATTCGAACCCAAAAACTGGTTAAATTAACAAAAATTAAAAGTAAACAAAACAAGACATTCGGTGCGTGACATCCACGTTCGGTGCGGACGCCGAGGAGCGGACGCCGAATAGGCGGACAAACAAAATGGAAAGTGAGCCCATAAATTGCATAGCAATTAATAGATAATTTAACAAATCTTATATATAACACAGCGAGGGAGATAGAGATGAGGGGTGGGGCACCTCTTATGCATTAATTTAAAAAATAACACAGCGAGGGAGATAGAGATGAGGGGTGGGGCACCTCTTTCTCATGCATTAATTTAAAAAAGCGATAACCTAATATACCCAATGCAAATAGATAGGGAGGGTAACGGACAACGGACGGACGGACACCAAAAAACGAGCCCATAAATTGCATAGCAATTAATATATAATTAGAGCTTTGGACTTGTGGTATACGTGTATACCACGTTACCATATGTTAGTATACTACGTTTTAATGTAGGCGGTATACTCTTTGAACTTAGTTAGAGTTATTTTATTAATATTAATGTAAAAGGACTAAAGAACGGTTCTGCGATCCTTATAATTAAAAAAAATAATTGGTCAAAGGAAGGCACTTTTACCGCGGGTTAATCTAGACGCGGAAGTGGCTAAGTTTCTTTGACGCTCTCTTTTTTTATTACTTTTTATTTGTAAATCAGCCACATCTGGTTCTCATTTTCGCCGCCCCGTCCTGAGATTTCCCATCCGTTGCCAATCCAGCCCACCACCCTGGGAAGATTCAACAGCTATAAAAGCCAAATACCCCATCAATAATTCAGTCCTTGTAAATTAACTCTTGTAAATTTTCCCCAATATTTGTAATTATCCCCCCATTGTAAATATTCTCCAATCCCTACGTTTTCCCCCTTTTATTGTAATTTTACGGAACATTATAATTTTACCGTCGCCAATCATTTTAATTGTAAACCGCCTTTATAATTGTAAATATTTAGACGTATTAGCGTAAATAAGGTTTTCTAATTCCTTCGCTCAGCCTTTTTCCCTCGCCAGCCATTACAGGACTAAATAATATTTTCGAGTTAACGCACTAAATTTTCATCACATGTTTATATGTAATATATTATATTTTATATATATATATAGGTTGAGCAATAAACCTGATCGGTAAGCATCTTTTTGACACCCATTGTAAACGAGCGCTTACTTCCATACAATGCATCTAACGTAAGGTACCATCCTCTCATCAATGGCCCCTTCACAAACCATGAGGTAACAATATTATTTCATGTTTTTAATAGCGCGTTGCTTAGCTTAACAATTTATGACATCCATTTATTTTAATTCGTTTAAAATAATAATATTATTGCTAAGAAATTTATGATATAAATTGAACTTCATATCTTTTATATTCCTAAAAGCATAGAAACTAATTGAAGATTAGCATTAACAAGAACATGGGAGTAACAAGGGGGAGGCAGGGGGAGGCTGTTGCCTCTCTCTAAATCGAAAAATTCTTTATAACTTATTAAAAGTTAGAGCCCTGCACGGGCCGCCCGAAGCCCGACCCGGGCCCCTCGGGCAGAATTTAATAAAACAATCGGGTCGGGCCTGATGAGGCGGCCCGAGCCCGGCCCGATATGACTAAAGCAAACTAACCTTTTATAAAATATGATTTAAACAAACTCAACTCGATATTAAATAATTATCTTCGTACACCATACACAATATAGCTTCCAAGCTTCAGCTTTTTCCCCTGCTTATAATATTTTGACCTAAATTGCAAATCTTATTATAGTATTTAAATAAATTCATAGCTATTACTTTAGAAATTAATTAAGGAAATTTTTTAATAAGTTTTTTATTTGGAACTGTTAGATAACAAATGTTTTATTAAGTTAGATATACAGTTTTAAATTTTTGGCTCAATAAATTGTAGCGAGTGAAAATAATTTTATTTCAAACTTATTCTAGTTGTAAATTACGATTAATAACAAATTAATGCATTATGTATTTATATATAAATTTTTGAAAATTTTCCATTTGAAAAATCGGGTCGGGCCGAAAATAAAAAAGTCGTTCGGGCTCGGGCCTGGCTCGGCCAAAATAAAAACTTAGACGACGGGCCGGGCTCGGGCAGAAAAAATTTATTTTGCAGGGCTCTATAAAAAGTATGGCTAAAATTTCAAAAAAATATTATTTTGCCCCTCCCTAAATCATTATTGCCTCCGTCTATTTTAAATACTGGCTACGCCTAGCCCATGAACAAGAATGTGCACGCGTTTTATAGGCCTCATGGAAGGCTTGACATTGCCATGTATTTTTAAGTTTACATGTTTCAATGCCCATTTTCTGGTGAAGAAAAAAGCATCCTTTTATCATCGCGTTAGCTCTAAAATGGAAGTAGTTTTAAAGTTTTCTTTCCAGCTGTCTACAGGGTTTAAATGTATTGATTCCTTTTTATTAACTAAGCTACCAACCCAAATTATGAAAAACATAAAGGTGCCGCCCCCATTAAAGAAGATATGGAATCCGTTTATTATACTTGCAAGATTATGGGAGTAACCAGGACAAAACTTAAAAAAAATCTTTATCTTTTAACACAAATTATAGCCGAAATTTCACGAAATCATTAATTCATCCCCTTCTTCCCATAACCCTAATTAAAATTGAATCATGGCTTGTTTAAGGTGTATTTAAGTCCTGAAAATAAAAATTAAATGCACAGTCTCGCGTTCGCCAAGCCGAAACTATGATCAAATCATTTAAGTTAAAAATAGTTAAAATGACCAATTTTATATATATCATATATGAGATCTTTTTGTTGAACAAATAATTTGCAACGGTGTAATAATTGTCAAAAATTTTATTAAAAAGAATTGCTATTTATTAAGAATCCCATTTTACAAATCATCAGACTTTCGATTATCAAAAATATTTTTTCGATTCTTTAATGATTCAAAAGTGGTTTCGTTTAAATGAGTAAAATTGGCTTTTAAATTTTGATATACTTTTTCAGTCACTATATCCTTCTTTTGTTTAAATGACTGGCTTAAATAAAGCTGGGATATAACGACCGATTCAATAAAAGATTATAATTTAACTATGATAAATAGTTATCTAAAAACTATTTTGAATAAAAAATACTTTGGCAGAATTTATCCTTCAACTTAATAATGAAGCCCAGGTGAGGGCTGATAGAAGCTTAGTCAGCTGACACGTAAATTTGCCTATTATTATTAAATAGGAATTAAATTATAAGACAGCTAATGGAGCTTAAGAAAAAAAGTTTAAATTTATTTTAAAATTTTGATATTATGGATTCGAATAAAATTTTAACTTACTGCATTGAAAGTTCCTAGGATGACCATGATGCACAACCTTTTATAGGAAAACAAGTATTCGTTTGTCATACTTGTGGATGGTTTATAGCTTCTCTCGAGCGTTTGCGCAAATACGTCCCCGACGCCAAAAATTAAACCTTTTCCAAAATAATTTTTCAAAAAATACAAAATTAGTCTAGTTATTTCAAAATCTTGATTACATTTAGTTACCACATGCACCCCTTTTATAAGTGAAAATATTAAATTCCTTCAAGATTTTTTAAATGTCAAGGTTATTGTTTCAAAATAATCAGGATTAATGCTAGAGAAATTTGCAATAGCAAGAACAAGTTTGGTTGTAAAAAGGCTTTATAATAATTTTAATATTGTATTGTAAATATAAAATCATATATGTTAATATTTATTTAGAACTAAATTTACCAGTTTGAATCATCGTCGTTATCCATGGAGAAGATTGTAAGCATTTTTGATAGTTTATCCACAAAATTCTCATATAATTCATTGAATTTTAAGATACTTAAAAAGTGATGGTATTAAAAGTTGAAAGCAGACGATTTTTAAAACTTAAAATTATTAAGCGATTTAATTTTGATAAAATTAGTTCAATAAATTAAAATGACTAATTTTATAGTAAAAGAAACAAATTGTTTGATATCTTAACACAAGATGCATAAATATTGCATTGGCAAACAAGTCCCCAACGTGCGCAGCTTCCCAATGGCAATAAGTGAATGACCTATTTAATGCGTGCCTCACTCACAAGGAATAAATCTTATAGTTTAGCTAACGTCCCTGAATTCCTACAATCTAATAATAACTGAAGATTGCTGAACTTAAAAAAATATCTTTACCACAAAAATATGCCCTCCAAAAATTATAATCATGAGCCTTCAAGAAGTTAATGTGAGCTCCAAAGAAAATGGTATAGTACGCAAGAGTAGTGTAAAAATGGCTGAGTTTTGTTTAGTCGACCTTTGGTTTTAGTCGACGAAACGTAAAAAGACGAAAGCTTTCTTGCTCTGTTTTTATAGTCGCAAAAATAAACCAAGGTTTACGTGAGTTTGTATGTGTTTAGGCGACTAAAACAAAAGGTCGATTTAGCAAAACCCAGCTGTTTTTACAACACTAGTAGACAAACAATTGCTTATCCCGCTTTTAGGAGCCATCTTGAAATTACATCCTTTAAGGTATGTCAGTGGAAAAAATATAAAAAAGTTGGGCCCTAGGGTATATAAGGGTTAGTGGCCAATTTTAACCATATCAATACAAAGTTTTTTGCAATATGTAAGTTGCGTGAATTTATGGAGAGTGAGCAGACGACTATCAGTTTACGATTGCAAAAAAATTTATAGAATATCTTATCGAATTTCCATATTTTCCCATATTTTGTCAATCTAGTGTGGGAGGGGGATAGGGTAAATTATCGTTAAAGTTGCAGTTGGGGGGAAGGAGGAATTTTCCACTAGTTCCCTCCCCCCTTCCCTCTCTTCTAAATGATAACGCGGATTAAATTCCAATAATTATTAAATGAACCTTAAAAATATTCTGTCAAAATTAAATGAATCAAAATTTTATTTAATAATTTTGGATGAAATTAGAGATGTGAGATGCACAGAACAACTTAGCGCCCAAAGACAAACATAATAAATTTTTTAGAATTTTTATCCTCTGAAAGTTTTGATGCGTTAACAATTGTCTATAAAATTCAGGAATTGGTTATTAATATTAATTTATCAAACTTATGATATAATATCACCAATAAAGGGGAAAAAATGGTGTACAAACTATTTTTTGGAAAACTATTGGCTTTGTATGTGCATGTGGTACATAAAAATATGCAAGATAGGTTAAACAATAAGACTGTGAGATGGACAATTAAATTGAATCCAGGATGGAATTTTAATTTAATAAGATTTTAATATTAATTGAAAGTATTGAAAAGTTTAAGAGCCCACATAATTTTTCATTAAATGTTAAAATTAGTCTTTTAATAGTAGCTCATTACATAATATCATCTGGGAGAATAACATTTATGAAGTCATGTTCTAAGCTCAATAAACCTAAGGAAGATAAGCTAACTTGTCCAATTGTGGAACTAAGATAAGTTTTAATCCGTTTTAGCAATGAGAACGATCTTTCGCATGAACATGAAGTGATTGGGATAGTTAAAATTGTTTTAATCATAATAATAAAATTTGGAAACACTACTGAGGGCAAAATTTTAAGTAAAAAAATATCATTGCATTTTATTTTATTCGAAGATAAAGAATTATAATATATTACATAATTTTTTGCCATTTTTATTTCGGCGGTTTTAATTCATATTATTTAATTACTTCTGATAAAAGGAATTTATCGCATAAAGTGGATGAAGGGTTTAAACCTTCTAAGGACTTATATAAATTAAAATTAATTTCCGAAAATCTTATGTTTAATTCTGCTATTATTTTATCAATGATAGGATAATATCAATCAATTTTGAAATCAATTAATGAATTAGTAGATTTAAAAGAGTAAAATGTGTCATACTTTTTTGGTTTTTAATACGTTTAGAAGGTAACAAATCAAAAATTGCACTTAAATTTTTCGCCTTATTATAAAGAATTTGATAGTGATCATCATTTCTACATTTGAAAGCCAATTAAGTTGTTTGAAAATCTTAGCTATACTTTTATTTTTATGATTGGAATTTTCTAGAATGCCATTTTCAATTAAGTTAGTAAGACCTTCAGTGTAACCTAATTGATGGCTTTGAAATTATTTAATATAAAATACTTGAGGTTGAGGATGAAGAGCTATAACTGTCAATGTCATTCTCCTTTTCTTTTTCTATATATTTGAATTGGAATAAATGAATGAAAGCACTAACACTAAGTAAATACCGTTCAAGACTGCACTTTTTCACCAAGTATTTTATTTATATAAACCTAATAATAAAAAATTTTAAATACCTATTTGATTTAACCTATTGCTTGGAGCTAAGGGTTTTAAAAACATGTTAAGCTTTAATTGCTTGCTATTCATATTAATTAATAAAAATAAAGTGAAAATTAATAATAAATACTCGGGTTTTAAATTAATATTAATTATTAAATTATGGACTTATGTCAACTCAACAATTTTATACAATTTTCACCCTTTATTCTTATACAGCATCTTTATATGTAATTTCATAATTAAAAATTTTATTCAAAAACAATAATAATCTTTATATTGTTTCTTAATAAAGATAAAATAAAAGGATTAAGGAGCCCAAGATTTTTTCCTTGGGGGGGGGGTGCCATAGGGCCCGGTTTTCGCTCTTGGGAAGGGGGGGGGCCGGGCCCCCTGGGCCCCCCCATAGCTTTAGCTACACCACTAATTATAAAAGGATAAACCAAACTTTGCCTTCATTTTTGGAGAGAAACATGAAAGTTAAAAGTTAAGGATAGTTAAGGCTTGACATTTTTTAAAATATTTTGTTCAAAAATATACAAAAAAAACTTTTTTGCATTAATCGTATTTTAGGAGGTTCAAAAATAGTATACACAACGAAAGATATGCAACAATCTTTCCTAAGTGGCTATTTATTGTTAAATAATTAATAAAAATAGTCGATAAGCCTCATTAATACGTAAAAAATTTAAACCTTTGTTTAAGTACTTCAAAACTAAGGCGATTCGAAGTTTGGGTAGTATATATATACACTCACGTATACAACCGTTGTTGTATGCATGCTTGCATCTTATAATAATTTGATTAATTTGTTTATTTAAGTATTCACAACGCAGAGAACGCTGGAAAAAATGACCCCTACGCAAATGAGCTGAAATAAACTTCGCGTAAATAGGCTATAAATTGTGGCAAACAAACGAGGAATATAGAGATCACACTTGACACACGTATCGACTTAAGTCTAAAAAGTCATTTTCCCTCGATATTTAGCCTGTCTTTATACCCAACGTATTGTTCCTCTACCCGATTGATTGCATATAATTATACCGCGGACATTCGTCTATTGGAAATACTTTTTTTTTATTCTGGTGGTCAATAAACGATTCATTAATTCCCAAGATACAAAATTGATAGCAAAATGCGAAACCAATGAAGGGTAAACAAAATCTTGATTATTTAAAATAATATTAAAAGTAATGCAGGGGGACGCAAGTGTCCCCTCTCCCCAATTTAAAGCATTATAAAAAAATAAAAATATATATTAATTGCCAAAAACATACTATGCCCTCATTTCCTTTATAACCCTCTCGAATCGGGTTTTGACGGGAGGTATGTTAGACATCACCCCTCGTATACAATTAATTAATTTCGTAAGGAGACTTTAAGCTTTCGATTAAAAACAACTTTTCAACAACAAAAACAGCTCTATTGCTACTCAATTTCGGGCGGTAGTTATAGCTGAGTAATGTTAGGTAAATTGTAAATAACAATAACTATGTATTCTCCAATATTAAATTATGGTAATAAATAAAATGATTTAAAAAAGCACTTTTGGTCTATTATTCAGTTGCTATGATAAATTATATGATAGCCAACCCCTATGTGGCTTTTTCCAGAGCAAATTTGCAAGCACCTTTATTCAAAAGCTAACCCATGGGTTAGCTTTGGATTAGTCGAGCTAACAAACCTAATCTTAATTGTTTTCTGACTTGTTGACTATAAATTTTAGCCTTAAAGATGCTTGAAATATCAGTTAAATCTTATTGATGGCTCATAAAAATAAAAGGTAGAGGAGATGGACCATTTGTTGCACGGAGATTAATAGCGCTTTAATAATTGTAAAAAGGGTAATTAGAATATATTTGAAATTTACGATAAATAAAATGTTGTATCTAGTGTCTATTTTTAGTTTTATTTCACGAGTGTTATCTATTTTATAGTTAGGCAATTAAAAACGGTCGTATTGAAGAAGGGTGGGGAAAAAAGATTTACACTCAGCGTTTGATGTACACCCCCTTCCCTCCTTCTCTCATGATCGATAAATATAACTATTATTATTGCGGAAGATATTACACTTATAGTATATTATTCGGCATAAAAATTTGATCTTGAAATAACGTTTATTTTATACCTTATTATTTATAAATAAATCCGCATTAATTCGTTTTCTGGGAAACAAAGATAAGCACGCAATCCATTCTCCAAATCCTTAAGACTCAAAGTGAATACAAGGATAATTACTACTCGCAGAAATCGAGGTTTAAGTATTCAAATTGTTGGAGATAATTGAAGTAGAAAAAAAGTAAATACTTAATTTTTTCTACACTACACAGACACCGAATCAACTATTTTGAAATATATATTAGAGATCTGACGGGCTTTTAAAAGAGAGGATTCAAACAGGCCGGACTCGTAACGGGCTCAAACAGACTTAAAATTTTTTTAAGCGGTCCTAAAATTTATATATATATATTTCTAAATATGGATTCTACATAAAATAATAAATTTATTATGACAAAATATAATTAGATGGTCTTAATCCGTATATAAAAATGTATATGGTTTATATTTATTTAACGATTGCACTCATTTAAGCGGTCACGTTTATTCATTTTGCACTTGATGCTATATGAATTTCAAAAAATGCTCATTATTTACTTTATTTTATTATGGACTACACTTTTACACATTTTAAAATTAATGTATAAAATGCTACCTAATTAAATTTAGTATTTTAGGGGTTTATTGCATCTTAATTAATTTTGCCAATATACAGAAATTAAGATTACACTTAGATATGACTATAGAGGCATGGAGACATTTTGTTACCAAAAGATCTTTAACGCTGGTCATCATTCGAATTTATAAACGATAACCTTCTAAAGGGTTTTTGCAACCCCAATTATTTATGCATAAAAAGGATGATATATTATTAAAAATGCTATGTTGAACATATTACAACACTCAGAGTCAGTATTAAACAAATTTTTTTAACTAATATATTTATGGGTCAAGTGCGATAGCTAAACACTTTTTAATATCCTATTTAATTTCTCGGGATATCCTCTTTATAACCACTGCCAGGGCCTATAGTGCATTAAAAAAGGTACGGATGGACCTAGGCGGGCATGGAAATTTTTAAAACCAGTACGGACGGGTCAGAGGGGCACAAAAAAGTTACAGATGGGCTCTGACCGGCCCCTTTAAAAACGGCCCGTTCCAGTTCTCTGTCAGTCTCTGCTAATATTATAGAATCGGGGTCAAAATAGCAGAATTATAAAAAAATAGCAGAAAAAGTCGGGGGGATGGAAAATGCGAAGCGCATAGACATTTTAGAATTATACGACAAAACAGCATATATTTAATTGTTATTTTCATGTCTTATTTTAAAGAATTTGTCTCATTTTTGAGCAAGAAGAGAATAAGTATACAAAATATAGATTTTAATGCATATTTGGTTAGAATTTAAAAAATCTTTAAGAAGTGGGCAGGTACTGACCCTTGGTGAGACATGGGTTGGTGAAGCAGCACGATTTAAGTATGAAATGTGGGGAAGATATGAAGAGACAAATCTCTCAAGAACTAATAATCACATGGAAGGATTTCACAATAAGCTAAAGAAACTTGTAAAGGCTTCCCATCCCAATATTTATCAATTTATTGATTATCTCAAAAAGATACAGAAAGAAACTAACTCAAATATCTATAAAATAAACCAAGGAAAAACAATAAACCCAAAATCTAAGAAAGAAATCAACAAAGAATCTTGTATCAATAATTTAAAAGAACATTATACTAACAGTGAAATAGACCCATCTCAATTTCTAAAAACAATATCATGTTATCTAAAATATAAAGAAAGAGATGCAATGTTGAATATTATTACCACTTGATTATTTGTCTGTTATAATTTAGTAAATATTAATAAAATTGGTCTGTTATAATCTAGTAAATATTTATAAAAAAAACTTAAATGAGTGTAAAGGCAAAACATTTTAAAGGGTCAAAGTAGCAGGATTAAAAAGTAGCAGAATAATATGACTTTTAGATAATCAATATAACCCTAACCCTGGCCTAAAACACTAACCCTAACCTAAAACACTAACCCCGACCTAAAACACTAACCCTCCTCACCAATCTAAGATGGAAGTATTAGTATTCAACATCTATAATATAAACTATGAATAAAAGATAGGTTAAAACTTAAATTCTATTTCCTTTATTTCCAAAAATGTAAAAATAATATCATATCCATGGAAGTATTAGTATTCAACATCTATAATATAAATTATGAATAAAAGATAGGTTAAAACTTAAATTCTATTTCCTTTATTTCCAAAATTATAAATATCATATCCATGGAAGTATTAGTATTCAACATCTTTAATATAAATTATGAATAGAATTTTAGGTTAAAACTTTTAATTCTATTTCCTTTATTTCCAAAATTGTAAATATAATATGATATCCATGGAAGTATTAGTATACAACATCTATAATATAAATTATGAATAAAAGATAGGTTAAAACTTACATTTTAATTCATCATATCAATAAACAGATGTTCAATCTTGACCAGTTCTGACCAGTCTTGATCAGTTCTGACCAATTCTGCTGTTTTTTTTCTGCGGTTTTGACCCGGTCCCATATTATATAGCATACTATGCATATGTATTTAAATGCAGTAACATTGAATCCATGTGAAAATTAAAATCACACTGAAAATGCGATGTCTAAAAGTTATTTGATACAAAGCCTTTGCTCACTGGGAAAATACTTTCTACAATGTAACACTAAATGTTTCCCTAAATTTAAAAATGTTTTTCAGCTACCAAAGCTTCTGAAATAAAAATAATGCCGTGGTATGCCGTTAGAAGAGGACAAAATCCTGGACTCTACACCACATGGTTAAATTAAAAAAGCTTTGTTAACATGATCAAATTAGGGACGAGTGCCAAAAAATGGTTAAAGGCTTTCCCAATGCATCATTTAAAAAATTTAATACTATATCTGAAGCTGAGGAATTCTTAAAAGTTGACAATTACTCCTATATAAAACGTAAACTTGCAAATAATACTCTAAAAAATAAGAAACTCAAGCTGTTTCAAAAAGTAATCTATTTTTCAAACTTTATCAATAATTTTATAATACTAGACACTGTCAAATGTAGGCAATGTTATGCCTCAAAGTAATGAAGAAAATATTAAATTAGATGGACCGCTTAGAGGTGTACATAATTAAATATTTGTTAATATTATTTTAATTTGGGGCTTATGTACATTGTATTCCTAGAGCTCAACCTAATGTTCAATAAGATTTTAATATATTTATTCTAAAGAATTAATGTTTCAAATAGTTTATATATTAAAATTGTATAGTATTCTATAATATCCCCATAACAGATTTTATTGATGTATATGTTGATGGTTGCTGTTTTTCTAATGGTCAAACTGGGGCCAAGGCTGGCATAGGAGTATTTTGGGGACCACAAAACCCAAAAAATATCAGTGAACCATTATACATATCACACCCAAGTAAACTCCTCGAATCAGATAAAAGTGAAGGTAGCACTAGCAAGGATTCAAAGAATCACATGATTTCTTATCAAAAACCCACCAATAATTTGGCTGAAATTAAGGCAGCTCATTTAGCTATTTTACAGGCCAAAGAAATGAAAATTAACAATTTAGCAATCCATAGTGATAGTGAACTCCTTATAAACTGTAATTGAGTTGATATGTTAACTTTAAATTATTTTTTTTATTTAAAATAATTGTATCATAACTTTGTTGACTTGTGCTATTATGGATATTAAGACCTAGATTATACAAGTAGAGCATTTTGCAATTATGTATTTAATATTAAATCACTGTCTTAAATATTTTTAAATATGTATCATCCATATGCATGATTAAGGCCATATCAAAATATGTTTCAGCCATTTGTAAACTTAATAAGCATACTATTATCATTATTATTAGCCATCACAAAATGGTTGCCAAAATGGGAATCTTCAGGCTGGAAAACTTCATGCAATAAACCTGTTAAAAACTCTGAAGAATTGAAAGCCCTTTATCAGGATCTCAAAGATGGCATTAATATCAAATGGGTGAGAAATTGTAAAAACATAAGATTTAATTTGTTTAAATTGCTTTCTTCTTCAAAAAATTAAAGTATCAATCATTACATTTAATGAGATGTAAATAGGTTGTTAACCATTTTGTCTATCACGTTTTAAATAAAATCTAATTTAGGATTTAAATTGTTTGACATTAGGTTCATGTACGTGGTCATTCTGGTATTCCAGGCAACGAGGCTGCTGATACATTGGCTAAACGTGGAGCTGAAATGAAACCTAAAACCTAATTCAACTTTATAAGCACAATATATTATTTATATGTTTATTCGCTTTTTGTGTTGACTAATGCATTAATATTACGTTTTTAATAACTTAAAATCAAGTTTCTCCATCTTTTATGTGTTTTTAGTAATAATGATGTGGCTTCAAGAGAAGGATATGCATTTGTTTTAGGATATAAAAATTGTTTTGAAAATGAAATTGTAATGCAATTTTTTAAGTCTATGAAATTGAAACGTTCCCAAGTTTTAAAAAATTCATTAGTTTGTATTTGTAAGAATTTAAGTTATTTTGCCTGTGTGGTATCCCATGTGCAATTATCTCACACATATTTACCAAATGGTTTGTATATACGCTAGTGGTGGGAAAAACTTGGTTGGCCTAAGGTCAGGTTTTGAGTTAAGGTTTTTTAAAACCTTGGTGTTTTAAAATACCCAAATCTAAAACCATTTATTCAGCCTTGGGTTTTGCATCTACCTAAGGTTTTCCTAAAATCTCAACCTAAAATTTGGGGCAAGATTCAAACTCTAGCCCAAAACCTTAGGTCGGAACGAATCCCAAACCCCGTCCTTTAGGTTGGGTCAGGTCACCTTGGGGTTTGCATATATAGTTATTATAACAAAATAAAAATATTGTGACAGAAGTACAGTCGCTATGCATTTTTTTTATTAGATTATTATTTATCATTTGTTTAAATTAAAAAAATATAATATTTTAAAATCAATATTTAAAAAGTTAAATTTCTAATCAATACTCTCTTGTATCATTATTATACATTTTATATATTGATTTTAAAATATTTTATTTTTTTAATTTTAAATAAATGATAATTAATAATCTAATAACAAATGCTTAGCGACTGTACTTCTATCACAATATTTTGATATAATAACTAGAGGTCTGCATGGGCCGGGTCGGCCCGCAGGCCCAAGCCCGGCCTGGGCTTTGAAAAGTGAACTAATTTGAATTTTTTTAATTTTATGCTATAATTATATAAAAACAAAAATAGGCACTTATTAGCTTGATGATACAAAAATTTATTTTTCCGAACAACAATCTGGTGAAACTCAAAAATCATTCTGTTAAAAAGTTTGCATGAGATGTATGATGAAATAATCAGGTTTTATCTGGCAAAGATTTAATGGAATACTTGAAGCCATTTCCAAAATACATCTCATATTAATTAACATGCTTTCACTTTATGAAAAACCAGGCATCGAATTAGAAGCGGATAAGTGACCAATTATTACCCTTTTATACATCATTATAAAGCATCCCAAATTTGTCTCTATCTTCTACGTGTAATGATGATCCCCTTAACTTAAAGATCTACAAATTGAAATCAAGAGCACAAACTATGCTAGTTTTAAAGTTTAATATCGATATTTATCATAAATATCAACCTTTTTTGTTTCTTAGTTTCGCACGTAAAAATTCTACCTGAAGATGAAAAAAGCTTCGTAAATACTACGGTTACCGAGTTTTTGAATGAATCCATGCAAGATCCTGGCTTTTCTTACATAAGTCGTTAAACTATGGGCAATTTAGCTCAGGTTTGCAACACTAAGCTATTTTCTATTGGCGAGGCAGATATGAATATTTTCATTTAAGAGGATGATTAAAAGGAAAAGATTGAAGATTTCAACGAAGTTGATACTTTTCTCGAATTAAATCTAAAACCTGAAGATGCTTAGCTAGATGTAATTTCATGGTGGAAATAACAACTTATGCTACCAAACTTAACAAAATTAGTTATTCAGTTTTTGTAAAGCTAACAGTGCTACGAGTGAATGCTCATTTAGTAAGGCAAGTCACCTTATAGAACAGAGAACAACGAAATTATTACGTGATACAATATATAGTCTTTTATTTTTAAATGACAATATTAAATTATAATTTTTGAATAAAACCGATTTTGTATGCTATAGCAAAATATTTTTTGGAATATACAAAAAGGTTTTTATTTATATAAATAATTTTAAAGCAACGTAGATTTGTTTCTAATCAAGCGGGCCGGATGCGGCGCAGTTTGTAAGTTTTTTGTGCGGGCTGGGTGCGGGCCAAAAAAATAATTTGTGCGGGTATGGGCCGGGCCTGAACCTTAGATTTCGGCCCATGCAGGCCTCTAATAATAACTATGCAAACCCCAATGTGTCCTGACAACCTTAGGGATGAGGTTTGGGAATCGTCCCGACCTAAGTAGGTTGGGATTTTGGAAAAACCTTAGGTGGATGCAAAACCCATGGCTGAACCTAAAAAACTTTAGGTTAGGGTATTTTAAAAACCTCAGACTTGGGTATATGAAACCTCCGAGTTTTCCACCACTAATACGCGCGCGCTTCCCCATCCCTTTAGCCCGCATTAATTGTTTTAATCACTTTTTGATACGTTTATGATATTTTGCAGCAGGTCTTATAATTGATGTCATGGTCCCAGAGGCGCACCATCTGCGCCTACTCTTGTTAAGCTCGAAAAAGAAATAAACTCATCCTCGCTTATTCATCGTATTTATAAAATTAGCGTGAAAATTTGCAGGAAAAATAAACCTTACAACAATTATCCACTCCCATTTATATTGAGGTAACGTTATATTATACCTTATCATTTATTAATAAATCCGCTCATATATTACAAAATTCGTCTGGAAAAATCAAATTAATGCACAATCCATTAATCCCTCCATCCTTCCCTAGACATATTACTAGTGTCAAATCAAGGATCACAACCTATCGAAAAAAGAAATTAAAAAAGAAATTGATAATCCGAATGGAAAGACAACCAGAAAATAATTCGCAATGATAGAATAATACATTTAGTAAAAAATAAACTATAGTACTCAGAGAAAAGGAAAAAACTTATAATAGATAAAATTAACAGACGTGGTGTCCAGAAGTTTAAAAAGTGTAACGGCCCACATTTCCAACATTCATACGAGACAATTAGCAGGCAGAATATTAAAAATGTAACACCTGAATTTGCTAGTTTTATTTTTAATCTATTTGTTTACATATTCAAGTCTTTTCTGCTTCATTTCTTAATTTAAATATAATTAACAACAATATAAAATTACAATGATTAGGTTTTGATATGAAAGTTATCTTGTTAACAGTATTTGATATGTTCAAACTTCACTCGCGAGCGCGACTCATTTTATTTTTATATCTGTGCGCAAATAATATCGTAATGCGGAGGCGCGTTCATCATGTGAACGTAGCTGCTGCCGATAGGCAGTCTGCGCGTGATCGACTAGTGCCCTCAAATGCACAACTTAAAATATGGAATAATTCATCAATGCATCAAATACACCACCCGTGGTAATAAAAATTGAAGGTGTTAATAGCGTGATTATAAAATAAATTTACAATGGTACATCCTAAAAAAATCATTGATCCTAAATAGATAAAATTTGTTGTTTAAACGCTAATCCCATGGGGCATCGCAATTGCTCCGTAATTTACAGATTGGGGCAAAACGTCCATAAACCATGGAATGCCCATTTTTATCGCTATATACAGTGCAGGATTTCTTCAAATTGAACCACAATCCATGAAGGTCTTTTTAAAACGCTATTCTGCATCGAGATTTAAGGTTAAAATTAACTCGTAGCGGTGTGATGAAAGGGAGATATTATTACCGTTAGGCCCGTCCGCTCTCCCGCGAACATCTATATATTATTGTAATTTGGCGAGAATTCGTTAAATACCATATCACAAAAACAATGGTTTTCAAAAAATCATAATTCCCCTTTTTGTCAATTTACATAGGATTTTGACATCATGTAAGTAATAGTGTTGTAAGGGTAAATATCTATGTTGTAATATTTGCTTAATAAAACAGGTCTACAAAAAAACCATCCTGATCATACCTTTAATTTTGATAGATAATTTTGCGCTGAATAATAATATGTGTTTATTTACAAAATTTCTAGTTTTACACAGGTTAAACTATATTGTTTGCCTTGCCTCTACTCCATCTCTTGATTATTAGTATATTATATCTATTAATATTTACAGGTACGGCGAGCCTTTAAATATATTAAAACAATGCAGTATAAATATCTTAATGAAACTAGGATATTCTTAAAAAAACGCTAAAATTCTATCCTGTATAGTATATGTTTACTATTTTAGTATAAGCATTTTTATAAGTGGTTTTGAGTCCATTAGTTAATTTTTTTGAGTAATTATATGAAAAAATATTAATTTTTGTTTTAAAATTGAAGCCGAGCTTTTGTTAGCGTTTGGTTTTCCACCTATAAATAGCAAGTCACAATCTTTCCTGTTCTTAATTTGTTTTCCATTTCCTTTTCTTTAGAGTTCTTCACTTTCGACAATAAATTGATTTAAGGTAGTTCTTATTTTTTCTTAATTACTGATGGGTAAATACAACATTTACTTTGCTTATACATGGCATCTATTATGATGATACATGTTGCAAACCATCATAAACTAAATTTCAATATATTCCATTATCTCGTTTTAGTCCAAGGACGATTATATATGGGAAAAACCATATTAAATACATTTTTATTATTTTATACATACTAATTTTTTCTTTATTTTCAGACACAGTTGAAGATCAAACGGTAATTGATATAGTATGATTAAAACACAGACCTGTAATGAACATTGATTAAACAAATCATTATGATTATATTTATGGAGATATCAAAGGTAATAAATATCAAATTTTATTTTGCATAACCAGCTTTTGATTTATTTATTGATAAATTAAACGTTCATTTTTATGCATATATTATTTTCCCTGATTACAAGGCGTAATTAAAACTTATGCTTTTAGCAAAGGGAAAACACTTATATTTTTTCTATTTTATATAGATTGATATTCAAGATCTGCAAATCAGAAATCAATTTTTGTCAATATTATATTTATCCTGAATAAATTTTGAAACTTGTATGTGTGTTAAATGGTTTTCAATATTAGTGGAGTAATTTGATTTAGAGCTGATATTATTTGACTTTGTTAATAATAAAGTTATGAGCAAAAAATTATTAGATTAAAAAAGTATATATATTTAGAATAAAATTATTAAAATAAATCTAGTAAGCATGTCTTAAATTAAATATTCATAGAGCTACCTCATTCCTTCATAAATGAGCTTTTTTTTAAGAAATGTCACTGACTTAGGAAGTTTTTGGCTGTTATAAATAGGCTTTTATCTATAATTCAAAAAATGTGAAATTATGTTAGAATGCCTTTCTCCCAATATCAGTTAACATAAATATCAAACATTTTACATTGTATGGGTTGTCTTGTTACCTGTTCTAGCATCAATTCTACTCAGAATATAAAGAACAATAATAAGAATCATATTCAGATCCAAAAGAAGATATGTTATATATACACCCTTTTACAGCCTCTTTTTTAATTTTTTTAATGTTAGTAAACAGGATTTTATTCTTTAAATTTTAATGTTATATGACTAATTTTTTTTAAATTTTTATGGAAATGCCTGTAATAGCTGAACCCTAACTGATACTTATGTGAAAGAATAATGGTTGATTTATTATATAAATATACTTGAAATTCATAAAATATATGTATGTCATACAAAATTTTATAAATATAAATGCATTATATATTTTGAATAAGTACAAGCATATCATGACAATAGCCAAGGGTTAGCTTTAATAATTTCTTTGTCCCTTTCTCCATAATCATACAAAAATTCTTCCCCTGCCTCAATATCTCGTGTAGTCACCAGAATAAGCTTTGGTTCTTTTGCGTTATTTGCAATATTATTTCTCACAAATAATGCTTTGGTCTTGCAATTAAATAATTTTCGGCTGTGATTTACTAGCCTTCCCAATCTACCTGTCTCAGCGGTCGCATCAACACTACGTATTAATAACAAAAAAATCATAAAGTACATTTATAAAATGTTTTGTCATCTTAAGCATCGCATAAAAATGTTATGGAACTGATGAACAAAATAAAGGAATAGTTTCTTAAGCCCCTCGGCATTTTAATAAGGTTTCAACTGGCAAATTAAACAATGGTTATATAAAAATATTCTTAGGCAAACTATCAAATTAATGTCTTTTTTTGCAGGTTGTATCAGGCAAGATTAAAAACTAAGCAATATTGAAACAAAATTAAATAAATCAAGGCCAATATAAAACAAAAGTTAAAAATTAGATTGCATTTGAATTACAAAACATAAAACAATAGTTGATTTTATAAATTCATTAAAAATTCTTAGTTATGTGTAAACAAATTTAATCTTATGTGCAGGCAGAGATATAGGTGTACCAGGGGGCACTGCCCAAACGTTTATTTTAACAAAATTACCCTGAAAACACAAAAAATCATTTTTTCAGAATGCTATAAATAACGTATTTATTTTAATCTAAAACATGCGCGTAGCCAGGATTTTCACAAGGGGTGGGGGAAATCTGGCAAAAAATTTTTTTTGTACAACGCATTTTATCAAAAATTAAATTAGATGTATATATTCTGTTTCTAGGTTTTTATAAGTGTCTAAACTATAATATTTTAACCCATTTAATTTAGTTATAATAAAAAAACAGGGGGGGGGGGATTTACCATTTCCACCCCCCCCCCCCCAATTTACGTCACTGATCTAAAATCTATCATAGATATAGTGATTCAAGTGCAAATAAATATAGAGTATATCGTGCAATATAGGAATATAGTATAAAGGTTCTTAGAAAAACAGTGATCGTTTTCAAAAGCCATTAAAAATATAATTTAGACTATTATAAAATTATGATGGTGTTTATAGTTTATATGGGACATAAGAAAAGTGTATTTTAAGAAAAAATTGCTATAATGATAACAAATTTCAACAATTTAAGGGGCCCATTTAATTATTACACCAAGCTAGTCAAATAAAAGGCACTGAACAAAGACTTTATATTAAACAAGCATGACATACCAATATTGTTTGCCACCAAGCTCAAAATAATACATGTAACATCCTATGGAACTATCAACTTTGTATTTCAGTTCTCGCAGTTTGGCTTGGGTTGGTGTTATTAAATCACCTGCATATTCTACAACAAAATCATTTTTGTCAAATTTACGAGTGGCAACCACTCCACGTCCTTTATCCTCAAAATGAACAACCTTTTATGTAATTGGAAAGATTTGATAAAATAATATTTTAACTTTATAAGATTGACATATCAAAAAAAACAAATATTGAACAAGTTCTCATTTTACTTTAAGGCCATCTTCACATTTGTTCAAAATAAGGTTTTCCAGATTGTTTCGAAATTCTTTCTATCATAAATTATATAGGATTTCATTATATTTAAAAAAATATTTATTCTAACTTACATCAATATCAATTTTACATCTTCTTGAGCTTCTTTTAATTACAGGAAAATAATCAGTAAGAACTTGTTTAGGAGAAATTGGTTTTAAAATTTTTTGTCTAGTGTTGAATATTGGTAAAAGATCATCACCAGACTGAGGCACCAAAAATGAATCTATTTTACTCCCAGGTTGTTTTTCTTTAGAATTTTTCCCCTTTTTAGTTTTGGATTTATTTGTTTTTGATTTTTGGGGATTATTACTGATGTTCTCAAGTGGTTCATAAAACTTAATACACTTTAAGTTTTCATTAGGTAAAACAGGAGTCTCATTATTGATAAAATTTTGTGTAGAATTATTAAGCAATGTGAATTTGGACTCTTTATTTTTTAAGCAATTTATAGATCTATAAATAAATAAATATTAGCAACAGTTATTAATCAAATGCATAGAAAAGCTGCAAATAAATAAATTACTTTTTGATAGGCTTTTCAACTAAATATCCAAGCATAGATTCATTATTATTAACCTTACTCTGATTTTCTTTAATATCAATGAAATGCCTAACTTTCAAATTTTTCAATAACTTCTTTTTAGCCTCGGTTGTGTGTTTGTTTATTAGGCAATCATTAGGAAGAATTTTAGATTTCACTGGTGTATTTGGAAGAGAAGATAAATTTAATTTAGCAGCTCCTGAGCCAGATATATCTTCAGTAGATAGACATTTTTTTAATTTTAATAAAATTGCTATTTCTCCACACTTAGTTATAGGATTATCAACACCTAAGGGTGGCATTATTTGATTGACTACCCAATTGTCTTTTGAATAATTAACCATTTCAAATTAAATATCATAACTGCATATGGCGACAAATATCAGATGCTTTTACTCTAAGCCACAAACCCCTTGATTGCTTCATAGACGCATAACCAGGATTTTCTCTATAAAGGGGGGGTGGGGAGGAAACAAAATTTTTTAACTTTTAAAAAATATAAATGCTGTGTATCAAATTAGTACTGTATAAAAAAGTCACAAGGTAAGTTTTTCTTTTGCTAAGCTCTAGTATATCTAGATTTCCACGTGAAGCGAGAGCTGATTTCAAATAAATTTTAAATCACGTAAAGCTAATACATTTAATCGGTGGTTTGATTTACAATTTCTTAAATATGTTTTTGGTCTAGTGTCTTCGTTTATTGGTGCATGTGATTAAGGGGCGGGGAAAAGGCTAATTTTAAAAAAAATGTGGATATATAAGGTAATGACTCTGGAATAATCTTAAAACTGTTAGGAAATTGAGAGCATTATTTAGCCAACAGGCCATTTAAGCCTGAGACAATGTCATATACGATAACTCGTGCCATTTAAATCACTAGAGTAAAATTTGACCAAAAAAGTCTTCTTTCCTTGAGTAAAGGCACATAAATTAACGGATTTTCGGGACAATATTTGGAAGTTATCTACTTATTTTTTTTCTAAAAAACCAGTTTATTAATTGTATAAAGAATAGTGATGCGGAAAAACCGAGAAAATTCTCGGTCTTGTCTCGTCTCGAAAAACCGAGACGAGACGAGAATTTAAAAAACTGACCCGAGATCGAGACGAGAATTTTGATGTCGAGACGAGACGAGATTTTTTCGGCGAGATCTCGGGTTTTTATTGATCATTAGATTTTATTAAATTATTGTGTATTTTAATATGCCTGATTTACATTTAAGGTATTAAATATAAATCAATACGATATGAATATATTTTATATTAAAAAAACACCTAAGTGTAGTAATTATGATATATTTTCGCAAAAATTTTAAAAATTTGGCAATTACAGTTCATTTACCTAAGTATGGATGGCACTTAGGGTATGTGAATAATTTAATAATATATTTCTCACATATATGTATCCTTAGAATTATTAAATGTTACAAAATTTTAGACTTAGAATGAGTTGTGATGGAGTAGTAAATATTACTAAAGCATATTTGAACTTAGAAGTTTCTCATCCTACTTGATGCAGTAATTATAAATTGGTGGTGGCCAATTAGTTTGAATAATCATACAAGTTAAGCTAAGGTGGCTCGAGCTTTTTTGGGTACCCTAATGTCATTTGTGCCTGCCTAACGATTTTTTCAACTGAGTATTCAATGACACCGTTAAACCGTGAGTTTTCTAGAAGTTTATGCTTCAACTAATAATATACCTCCCAAATTTTTGCACCTTAATAAGACATTATGTGAATACATTGTTTTTTCATATGCATTACTTTTCACCTAATAAACTGGGGTTGGCAGATGCATTTGATACTAAATTTCTATAGTTGTGGTAATTTTGCAATATTAAATAAATACACAACTTATAGTGTACTAGATAAATATAAATGGCAAAGTTAGTTCGAACTGGAAGGTATTTATTTAAAATACTAATTTGATTATAATGATTTTTGTCCTAAAATAAAATACAGAACTTTAATTTAAAGTTTGAAACCTTATGTTCTTGATCCTATGCTGCTTTTATTGTTGTTTTTACAACGTTTTAATTTGTGCAACAAGTTATCAATTTTGTAAATAATAATATTACCATAAAAGTTACTCGCATTTTGTGGCTTATAACGCTATAGTAAACCTGTAATGATCTTTATGGGTTATAATGGATGATGGCAATATCAATGTCCTAAAACATTTGCCTTAAATATGTTAAGGTCAACTTTGAGGTTTTAGCCAGTGTTAATGTTGGATCTCAATTTGTCTAAATATGTAACTTAGTCAAATATAGGTGAACTTATAAATTTCGTCTGTTTAATTTAACAGACACGGTGAATTTGATACAAATGTTATATTTTGCTAGAACTATAAAATTTAATAAGGTCTTATCAATTAGTATATTTATTATATAAAAGTTTAAGCTCCAAAACACTCACAAGAGTACTTGTTAAAATTCAAATTTAAAAAGTGTCACCACTATTCAATTTTAAATTTAATGCACAGTTATGCTATTTTATATATTAAACAAAGAGCGATCCTTTCGTACTACACTTTAAATTTATTTATAGTTTTTTTAATTTGCACTCCATAGAAAATGTTATCTATTGTCAATGAGATGTCATGTCGCGCTATCATTAAAAAGTTTGTGTATTAAGTTTTTTTTTAAATATAAAGGTATACCACTTGGATTTTTGTAACACCTAATTAAAATTTTAATAAAACAGAGAAATTTTTATTTTGTATAAATTTTTCTTAAATGTCGAGACGAGACGAGAATTCTCGCCGAGACGAGACGAGACCGAGATTTTTCTAGACCGAGACTAGAACGAGATTTTCATAATCGCTCCCTAGACGAGACGAGATTTTGCTTTCGAGACCGAGAGGAGACGAGATCAAACACTAATAATGAAGGAATCAGGCAAGATGATATATTAAACACTTTATTAATATCATTAAATTTTTACCATACCACAATGCAGTCATTCCTGTATAAAAAAATTGCTACCTACAAGATATGGAGGGCAGGTAATTTTGTGGGGATAAAATACTTTAAAGGCTTTGTAATGGCGAAACAAGTCATTTCGGAAAAAGGAAATTAATGGGTTACAAGCTTTTTACCGGAAATAAATTAAAAAAAAATATTATATACAAACTTTAAAACTATTAATAAGTGTCTTAGTCTTTCCAGCACTACCTTTAATTCATTTAATGATTTATTTATAATTTTAAAGAAGGATTTCGAATTTATTTTAGGGAAAATTTTCCCCCGCCACTCCCTTCCCCTTTGACTACGCCCTTGCTTCATACTCGTAATTGATGCTACTAAGGACAGACACATAATGTAGTTTATGTTTGGATGTATAATTAGCCTCCAGGTCTTGACCAGGAAGCGATCGCTGCATTATGAGGGGGTTTAACCTTTAATAAGCAATGCGATTTTTTGAATCTTGAATAAAAAATTAGCTCCTGCGATAAATATTTTTAAGTAAGTCAAATGTATTGCGAATTGTATTTGCATGTTCCTCTGTATTACAAATCACTTTTTAGTTAAATATCCTAATAATCAAGTGTGATTTATATGTTTTTTGAACTAAAAACAAATGTAAGTTTGGCCTCAAAATCTCTGATAATTTTTTATTTAGGGCGGGCTGGGCCAAATATATTAAAATATAGTTTATAGACTGCTGGCCCGGCAAAAGGTATAAATCGGGCAAAGTGAAAACAATTTCTGGCCGGGTTTGGGTTTAAAAATTTTACATTTGCAGGACGCTTATATGTAGTTGCTTAAATTTCACGTGATATAGCTACATCAGTTTCTAAAAAAAGTACATGGTGGAATTAAAATAATAAATAAGTTATCGAATATCAGTCGGAAGGCGTGCTTTAAGCTAAATCAATAGATTTCTATGAATCGCCATCAGAATTGCAATGGGTTAGATTATTACAACTTTATTAATATTAATATGTGTTTTGGAGTTCAAGTATTTGAAGTTAATCACTTGGCGCTAATGCAACTTATACGTGGATGAAAAAGCTAGGCATCTCTTAATTTCACTAACTTGCTCTATAATAGAGTCGCTTTGTAATTTAAAAGTACTTGTCATAAAATTAAATATTTGCAATTTATAAACAACCTCAAAAATCTTATGCTCCTATCCAGTTACAATGCTATTTTAATTGGTGTTTTTACATGTCGAATAGTTATGCCAATTATTTTAATTCCTTGGTAATAGACAAATGTGTGTTAATAACTCATGTTATGAATAATGATAATGAGTATTGTCCGCATTTTGATACTTTTACGATAGACTATCAAGATCTAATGACATCAAATAATTCCTAGTTTTCAGCAACAATTAATTTGATAAAATGTCGTGTTATGGGCTTTACACATTAATTAAAAAACCCTTACATGTAGTACATTTGTGGTTTCTATAACAGTATTATAAATAAGAAAAAATACAATTTAGAGTGGTGCCACTTCTTGATAAAATTGACGTGCAAAATTTCAATTTTGCAAGCCTTTAAACATTAATTCACTGGTCGACAAAGAGTGGACTTGCAGAATCAACCGGCAAACTGTTTGCGGATTCTGGTAGAGTTTTTATAATGAACAGTAATATATTTTGTTGTTTTCTTAGGCGTCATGTTTTTAAAATATTTGCTGTTAAAGTTGCTAAAAACAGTTATTTTGGCGTTTTTAAACCTAAATATCTCGCAAAACTATCGGTAAAATTTTTAGTAAATTTTATTTATAAGGGGGAGGAATCTATTAAAAAAATTTTTTACCCTATTTATGTTTGATATATATTCAAAAATTATTAAATCTATCTTTTTACATTGACAAATTGGCCCAGACTTAAGATCGCCCTCGCTTCCCTTAAACACTAGGAATTGAATGCGTATTGTTGTATCTATACTAGAGACCTGCACGGCGCATCCCAGCCCGCGGGCCGGGCTTAGACGGGCGTCTGCTTTAAAATTAAATACGAGCCGGACCTAGATATAGTATAGCTTGAAAAACTCGATACTGATTTTTCTTATTGAACCGTTTTGTAACTTGAAAATCATTAAGAGTTTCGTTTTACCTACCAAATCCTTTATTTTTTATGGAATTGTTTTCGGGTTATATTAATTATAATTTATTTTACACCCTATAATATTTCGAAAAACACTCCATAAAAAATTGCTTACAATGGTAAAAGTCTTCTAAAATCTCTTATTTCTTTATAATTAAGACAATTAATGTGCGCTTTTTATTTCAAAATTCAAAGTTAAACTTGCTACTGGCGTTCGTAATGACCTGCGAAGCGAAAAAAAGCGAAGTGAATTTCTGGGCTAATTCATCAAACTCTTCACTCTTTTTCTTAATATCTTTATATTCATCGTAAAATTTATCATATATCACGAAAATAACAATTGTAAATAGGAGGCCATAATGAAATCGCAGACGATT
This sequence comes from Gordius sp. MW1, assembly GCA_964036665.1. Taxonomy (NCBI): domain Eukaryota; kingdom Metazoa; phylum Nematomorpha; class Gordioida; order Gordea; family Gordiidae; genus Gordius; species Gordius sp. MW1. Next base: position 7,450,809 of record OZ038532.1, read on the forward strand.
ATTATCGCCCGCGGCAAAAAGCCAACGAAAATAAGATAAACTCGGGCTTTCGGCCCTGGTGGAAAGGGGGAGAAGGGAAGGGGAAGGGGGAAGGGGGAAGGGGAGGAGGGGAAGGGAGGGGGGGGACGACTCATCTATACTCCGTATAAACGTAGCATATTTGCTATGCAATTTATGGGAGAGAAAGGTGGAAAGGGGCGAAAATGCCTATAGGGGGGTATTAAATGCAAAATGATTAGTTAATTATTTATACAAATTTTCCATTTAATTACAAAAAAAAATTTGCCCCTCCGGGATTCGGACCCACATCAGTAGAGGCATAAGCCTTTGTAGGGGCACAGGGACCCATATCATTAGAGGCATACGCACTGGGGAGGGCTTAGGGTAATTAACAATGTTAACTTATTCAAAAACGGAAAAAAAACTTTCGATTCGTACTTTGGCTAATGGTCATTTTTTTTATTGGTCAGTAGCCAGCGGACGGCCAAAAAGTCCTATTATCAATGTTATTTATAAGAACAAAATATTAATTTAATTTAGAAAAAATAAAATATTCGTCCTCTCCCGGGATTGAACACGAACCTCCACGTTAGGAAGCTGGTTAAAATAACTTGCTAGACATTAGACATCATCGGACGGACAACAAAAAACGCTCATAATTTGCATAGTAATTAATAACCTCAAACAGTAGTGGTATGATTGGGAAATGGGAATAAGATCGTGGATTTTAAAGATATACTACAACCGCAAGCAACTTTTATCAGGCCCCACATGAGCTGTTAGGTAGGTATAGATTTTCTATTTTATTTTTACTCGCTCAAATAACTAACGCCTCTGTACAATGTTGAATTAAAAATTAACTAAAAATTTACAAGGTCATCTCATTTGCTATATTTTTTACGTTTCTTTAAAAACCTGTTATTAATTTTCAAGGTTCAGTAATTAAATATAAAAACGAACGCGGGTAACACAGCGAGGGAGATAGAGATGAGGGGTGGGGCACCTCTTATGGATTAATTTAAAAAATCGATAAAACCTGAATAGGGTTCGGGTGTGTTATAAAATGATGCCAATTTTTTTTTGGAAGCTATGCATGATATTGCATAAGTTGACTCCACTGTTGACTTTTAAAGTATATTTATGAGAACAAATTAATGTGCCCAGTAAAAAATTAAATTTTCGCGTAGTAGAAAATTCAAATGCACAGTAAATTAATCAAATGCACAGTAAAATATTCAAATGCACAGTAAAATAATTAAATGCTCAGTAAAAAAATAATATTCTATTAAATTTATAAGAAATATATTATGAGAAGAAGGGGGGGGGGCAATTGCCCCTGTTTCCTCCTAGCTATGCCCTTGATAATACTTGAAGTTAGAGTGACGAAAGGGGATTGTAAAACAATATGCAAACAAATGGAAATTCAACTAACAATGATACAACAATTTTGCCTCAAGGTTTTTGTGTCTTATAAAAGATCATTGTAATTTTATTTAATATTTTTTTTTAACCCAACCATATTTAAAAAATTTGGCATGTTATAAAGTCATTATTTCATCAAATTATGTGTTAAATTTTATAAGCCTAGATATTAGATAAAGATAATTACAAAACCACGTTTTATCTCCATAAAACCATATGTAATAAATAATTTTAAATAATGTTTTAAATGATAGTAAGAAGCAATATTTTTATTTCATTAAAATGACCGATAAAATTATATTTTAAACTTTACTTAAAATGACCAAAATTATATAACATAGCTATAAATGCATAAATCGCAAATAGAGACGAAAAAAAACGAAAAAAAAATTTTAAATCACAATTTGGCCAATGGTCATTCTTTTTATTGTTTACCAAGAGACGATTTATAAATACATACGAGTCAAAACGAAAAAAAAATTCGATTCACACTTTGGTCAATGGTGATTTTTTTCCATTAGTCAGCAGGCAGCGGACGGCCAAAAAGCCATATTATCAATGGTATTAACAAATACAATATATTAATTAGAAAAAAAAAGAAAAAAAAATTCGAATTACAATTTGGCCAATGGTCATTTTTTCCATTGGTCAGTAGTCAGGGCACGGTTAAAAAGTCATATTATCAAGGGTATTAACAAGAACAATATATTAATTTAATTTAATAAATAAATAAAAATTTTGCCCTCTCCGGGATTCGAACCCACATTAGTAAAGGCATAGGGTTAGGTAAGGGGCACAGGGACCCGTATCAGTATAGGCATAGGCCCTTGTAGGAGAGGCCATGGGGTAATTATCAATGTTAACTAATTCAAAAACGAAAAAAAAAATTTCGATTTCCATTTTGGCCAATGGTCATTTTTTCATTGGTCAGTAGCAAGCGGACGACCAAAAAGCCATATTATCAATGGTATTAACAAGAACAATATATTAATTTAATTTAAAAAATAAATAAAGATTTTGCCCTCTCCGGGATTCGAACCCACATTAGTAAAGGCATAGGGTTTGGTAAGGGGCACAGGGACCCATATCAGTAAAGGCATAGGCTTTGGTAAGGGGCACAGGGACCCATATCAGTAGAGGCGTAGGCCCTTGTAGGAAAGGGCATATATTCAAAGACGAAAAAATAACATAAATTGCATATAGCAATTAAAAATTTCGATTTATTTGGCCAATGGTCATTTTTTTCATTGGTCAGTAGCCAGCAGACGGTCAAAAATTCATATTATTAATGGTATTAACAAGAACAAAATATTAATTTAATTTAAAAAAATTAAAAAAAAATTCGTCCCCTCCCTGGCTTGAACCCGACACCTCCAGTCACAAAGCTGGCGCCAATAACTTGGTGGACGACGGACGACGGACGGACGACAGAGGACGACGGAGGACGACGGACGGACAACCAAAAACGAGCCCTTAAATTGCATAGCAATTAATACAAATCATTTTGTACTTTTTGCGCGATGGTTAAGGAATTGAATTTGGTATATATGTATTTTTTATATAATTTTATATGTTTATAAAATAATTACGATCTTATCAATGAATACCATTGATATATGATCAATTTCACGATGAATATAAAGATATTAAGAAAAAGAATGAAGAGTTTGATAAATTAACCCAAAAATTCACTTCGCTATTTTTCGCTTCGCGCGTCATCACGAACCCCGTAAGACAGACATAATTTGATTTGATAAACGGGTCGTGGCGTACACATTAGAAAATTCCATTATGGGCGATATTTATAATTTTTAAGTTAAAATTATCCACAAAATTTTTTAATTTCTATTCTAACGTGCATTTATGTTTTGCTTAAAAAAGGTTGTGGGATAGTCAAACTTTCAGCCAAGCTGGTCAAGATGAACTAAAAAACTTCTTTTTTTATTTAATCACATTCTTTCGTTGAAATTACGTTAGTCAATATAAACTACACATCCTCTTAATAGAACGAATGAAATTTTGAAACAACATACAGGTCTAATAAATCAAAAAGTTAACGTTTTTAAAGCATTTTTATAATATATATTAAAAGTGGGAATAAAAAGCCATGCAATTTAATAAAAAAAAATACATTTTAAATTCTCATCGTGATTTGCAGCTGCACATGGATGTGGCTAAGGGGAGTCAGCCCCCTCTATATCCAAAAATTCTTTGAAATTTATTAAAATCATGGTTACAATTTCAAAAAAATATCATTTTGCCCCTCTCTAATTAATTATTGCCCCCCCCCTCTAATTCCAATGCTGGCTACGCCTAAGGATTAGTTTGTCGTAAAGGCTAAAAGGTTCATTACTTTTGAGATGGAGCCAAAAGGTGGGAAATCATGAAATGGCAAAAAAAAGTATGGAATATAATTATATAATTACTATGACCTTTCATTCTTTAAATCACCTTAATTATAAATGCATGCCTAACGCGAGTCAAACTTATAAATTTAAGCTCTTGCAATGGGAGGTTATTGGTTGTGCAATTCATTCGAGATTAAATTATACTATCATCTATGTATGGATTTGACTAAAATTTGTGAAATCCTTTAAAATGTAATCAATAAATATTTTTAATTTGCCATCCATCGTATGTCTCAATAGTAAAGTTGTAAATTTAATCAAAAATCACATGTTTTTGGGGGGTTTTTAACCTGCTTCACTTGCAAAGGTTAACTGTAAAAAATAGGTTGTATGGATTCGCACTTTAGAATCCCATGAATTATTAATTTCTTTGCACATGGGCGTAGCCAGGGGGGCGCTGCCCCCCCTAATTTACGAAGAAAATAATGTTTCAATGCAAAAACTTTGAAAAAATAAAAAGATTTATGTATTGCCCCCCTCTAATTGAACTTTTAAACGTTTTGCCCTCCCCCTTATCCAACACCTGGCTACGCCTATGGCTTTGCAATTTCTGAGCTCATTTTCAAGAAAAATGGACTGTCCTATCTCGCATTGTGTCATATCCAACTTGTTGGAAATTTTTTTTAAAAAAAAGTTGGTACGCCCTTGTTACCAACCCCCCCCCCCCCTAGCGTGGCACAATTTTAACGAAAGTGTTTCAACGAACTAACGAACGACATTAAAAACAGTTTAAAAAAAGGCGAAGCTAGTACAAACTGAGTTCATTGGACTACCCTGACTCCCTTATCTAATATATAGAACAAATGCTTTTGCAAAAGTGGACATCACATCCTAATATATATGTACGTAGGGATATGTGTGTATGTGGCTTATAAAAACATGAGCAATTAAATATCCGGGTCGTTACATGGACGTGTTGTTGTTAGTGGTTAAGCAAGAGAGGGGGGGAAGTTGAATAACCGAATTTAACCAAAAACCCCCGGTTGTTTTTTTGGCCGAGATTCAGGTGGAATACAAACCCAGGTTAAATTATGCTTAAAAAGTTGTGAAACATTGCGAGAATTTAAACTTTTACAAAACGCGGTTTCAAGCTTTAAGGGAAAATGTTAAAACGGTTAAACCTGGTGGAGGCACAATTAATTACCGAATCTCCACTCAATTTTGTTGACCTTGAGTGTAGAGGAACTTAAACCCCGATGGTCAGAAAATATATAAAAAACTGTATATAGTTTATTCTGTTACAGGAAGGCAACTTGTTTTTTGTCATTTATAGAGTCAGAATTAAAAGGCGTTTTATTAGTAAAAGGAACGAGTGAAAAAGACCTTGAACTGGTTTGTAGGGGGTTGTACCCATATCATGCCTATTTAAATGAAAATTTGAATTTATTTCATACCTCAAATCATCATTCCCTCGTCTAAAATATGACTTCTGCTCAATCTAGTCAGGTCGTGCTTATTTATAATTTTTTTTCAAAAATAAAAATATATATTAAAAGAAGAATGAAAATTGGTGAGCCTATACGTTTTAGTTACAAAATTTATCACTCCGTATAGTTTTTTCTTAAAGTTAATGTGTCAATTGATAGTTTCAAATCCTCACTTCAAAGAAATTCAGATGAAATAATTAATTTCTTAAACCCGTTTTACACATTATAGTTTTATTATTAACATTAACTGATTTGATTTATATTTTGATAAATTGCTTGTCATTTTGCAAAAAAAACCATAGGTTATAATTGAGTACGCGGAAAGATTTGAAGATCACATTAGACCACGAGATGATTCGGAGGACCTAATTTATCAGCGTTATTTGGCAAATATGATTGAACCACATATATGGGAAGGTCTTTTATATCCTGGTTACTTTTTTAAAAGTCACATACTCGATACCCTACCAACTTTTAATGCCCGATCCGATGATATTATTATTGCTTCTTATCCCAAATCTGGTATTTTTATGAAATGCTTACAATCTCATTTATATTATACTTTACTCTAGTTAAATGTATACTTGACACCACGTGTAAAAAGGATTATAATTACAATTATTTTTAATTTTTTTAATTTTACCACACTCTTGCTCTTTATATTTGCTAATATATTAATTTTCCGATGAGAGTATTAGAAATGAGGAAGTTCTCAAAAATTTGCTTAATAAGCTAAATAATTCTTCTTTTTATTAGTTCTTAAGTGATAACGAAAGGCTTTGTGAGGCAAATTTTAAACTTTTTCTATGTTAAATGCGATGCGTTTCAAGGCCAAATTTTTGCCGAGTTTTTAACTCAGAGAATGCTAAGGACGTGGTTTTAAGCGAGCATAATAAAACCATTTCCCTAAAAAACAATGGTTTTGGAAAATTGAGGATGAATGTTAGTGGGCGTTAGTGATGACGCGCGAAGCGAAAAAAAGCGAAGTGAATTTTTGGGCTAATTTATCAAACTCTTCATTATTTTTCTTAATATCTTTATATTTATCGTGAGATTTATCACATATCAATGGTATTGCAGATAAGATCGTAATAATTCTATAAATATATAAAATTATATAAAAGAAATACATACATTCCAAATTCAATTTTTTAACCATCGCGGGACAAAATGATTTGTATTTCATATTTTCGTTCGCTTTTTGCCGCGGGCGAAAATAATCGTCTGCGGTTTCATTATAAACGCCTCCTATTTACAATTATTATTTTCGTGATATATGATAAATTTCACGATTAATATAGAAATATTAAGAAAAAGAATGAAGAGTTTGATATATTAGCCCAAAAAATTCACTTCGCTTTTTTCCGCTTCGCGCCTTGGCGAGGATTTTGAGCTAGAAAAAATGACTATATTCATAATATCTTTTATTAAAAGGGAATATCTCCAGGGAACTAAAATAATAATTATTCCTAAATTTTAACATTTATGGACATAGCATCCTCCTTTTTAAATGATAACAAAGAACATATATAGTCTTATTTAATAACGCATCTTAACTTTAGACACATTGAATGGGAGCATATCAATTATAAATTTTAATAAGGAATAGGTACATTGGGTTTTCTACTATAAAAGCAATAGGGTACACCCCTGACTATGGGCGTAGCCAGCATTGGAATTAGAAGGTAGCAATAATGATTTAGGGAGGGTCAAAATAATCATTTTTGAAATTTCAGCCATAATTTTAATAAATTTTAATAAACTTTGATTTAGAGGGGGGCAGTCGCCCCTCCCTGCTCCCCCCTTTAGCTACGCCCATACACTTAGCGAAGTTATATATTTTTAAGCCTGTATTCAACTTGTAAGCGTTTTTAACGGTAAAATTATTTTTGATTTTTTTGTGCTATAATAAACGAACAAAGTGGGAGATTTATCATTTAAAAAGGACATTTTATCTCTAAAATCCAACATTAACTTTTGCTAAATGCAATGAATAAAATTGTAATAACATTTGCATAAAGGCACGACCTGGGTTTGTGAGCTAGTTTCCTTAATCAAATGTAACGTGAACCAAGAACACGTAGCAAGTAGTGATATATCGGAGCGGGTAGCTACATTAGAAGCCCCACCTTCTCAATGCATAGGGGAATATGACAGACTACCGGCCGGGCGAATTTTACAAACCCATCTTCCATTCAACCTTTTACCACCATCTATACCTAACTCTAAATGTAAGGTTAGTCGATCGAATTTTATTGATTGCTATGCAATTTAAGCGTCAAACCTATATAGGATAGACGTCCCCTCTGTCTGTCTGTTATATCATGTCTCATTTTAATATATTGTTGAAATAAAGATTTTAAATACGATTCCGGTTCAGATTTTTGTAAAGAGGGCCCGATTTACGACGTGTGGTAACCGCGAATCAAATAAGAATAACTCTAATTTACATGCCATCTAGGACACATTTTAAATTAGAGACTAATTTGATTAAATTATCCCTATCTCTTTTAGAATGTGACTTAAAAATAAAAACAGACATATAACGTTTTCGCTCTTATTGGAGCTCATCAGTATGCCATAGTTAATTTTCTAGTCACATAGTAATCGCAATAGGTATAAAGGCCAAATTAGATTGAGTTCACGTTTATGATGGTTAAGGATAAAACTCTATAATTCACCATAATTGTGGCATAAATAATATTTGTTTTGATATATTGAACTTTTCCTCATATTATATTATACGATAAAGTCGAGTTTTAGATTTTTCACAAAAGTTCCATTTAGTAAATACGGGTTCAACCGCATCAGTAGAGGGCAAAATGATTACATTTGATTTAACCGCAATTTCTTTAGATTTTTAAGAATTTAACTTTAAGCGCCTGTTCCGTCATGTCTCCCCTTGTTATGCTCATGCTAGTAAATATAGCCTTTTTGTTTTTACATAATTTCTCATTTATTTTTTAAAAGTCTTTCAAGATTGGTGTTTAAAATTAGCGTTTCACATTGATTTAACGTTTATCAGACAGGTGCGAATGTAAAATATTTAGGACTACGCTTGATTCATGGACAACATTGTAACGCCAGAAAAAAATAAAAGACGATTCTTATTATAATCTTATTTGTACAATATTTTTTAAATTTTAAGGTACATGTGTAATTTATATTACCAGTGTTTTATAAATGACTTTTATTTAAAAATTATATCAAGTTCGGCCACCTTAATTTTTAAAGTACGAGTCACTTTTCAATATTATTTATTTTACTACCCATATTCTATCGAATTGTTGGAGTTTATGGCCTTAAATTATGTGAAATTGGAAAAATTGATAAAGATTCAATATTTTATGATGCTAGATCATCTATGTAATGAGAAATCCAAAGGATGTAGCTGTATCTTCATTCCACCACCATAAGATGGCAAAAGATCTGGGAAATTATGATGGAACTTTTAACGATTTCTTAGGACTTTTCATGGCGGGAAAAAGTGATTGATTTAACATTCAAAAAATATAATTTAATTTTTCGTTTTAGAACTAACAATTATTATATGTTAAATGTCAACATAGCTTAATTGTTTCATTTTTTACACGAAAAAAGTTATCATAGGATCGTGGTTTGATCACGTTAAGAGTTATTGGGAAATGAATGGGAGCGAAAATATCCTGTTCGTTAAATATGAGGATTTAAAGAAGGTACATTCGAACAAGAGCTTTTTACATACCTCATCATAATTAGCTAAAGTTAACCTAAAAATTAGAAAAATAAAATTACTTAAAATGCCAATGATACAAGCTTAAATTTCAAGGATTTAACCAGGATGATCGATTTATTGTCCGAATACCTTGGGGTTGAGTTGACGCAAAAACAAAAATTGGAAGTTTTGACGCATTGCTCATTCGCAAATATGAAAGTGAATGGGAGAGTTAATCGAAATTCGTATACGATATTTGATCAAACCAAAGGAAGTTTTATACGCAAAGGTTGCCCTATAATAAACACAATTCATTATAAAGCTAAACCCTTATACATTTTAAATATTGGTAACCGATCGGTTAGAGTACTACTTATTTAAAAAAAACACCGTTAAAAGTTTAGATTTTTTCAATATGGCACATCTACATTTTTAATTATTTATTGTAACATAAAAAATCCATTTATTCTATAAATAAATTTATATAATTCCAATTAAAATAGTACTAAATGTTTTTAAAATGGCGGTCATTTTGCCAGGAGGCATAAAGGTCGAGCAGTATATTTGTCTCTGATTATATCCTTTCAAACACGTTTCTGTTCAAAAAAAAAGCTCTTCAAAATAAAAGCTGATCAGAATGAAAGCTAATAAATCATTTTTGAATATCCCATTGAGGGTTAATGTTCGGGGTAGTGTTTTAGTTCAGCGTTTTAGGTTAGGGTTAGGATTAGATGCACATCAAATTTCCTCCCATTTGAGATTTAAAAATTAGATCTAATAATTAGATTTATTAATAAAACATCTAAAAATAGTATAGATATTCAAAAATGGTATAAAAAATGGGATATTCAAAAATGATTGATTAGCCCTTTTTCTCTCAGCTTTTTTTTGAACACATTTTAGGGTCTAAATGATTTATTAGCTTTCTGATCAGCTTTTATTTTAAAGAGCTTTCTTTTTGAATAAGAATCTTCAAACGCCCTTATATTAAGTTTTTTAATGAATAAACGATAATTTTGGACATCACAACCTTTTTTTTCAATATAAAATATTACACGGCTATATATAGTTTTTAACTTTATTGTATTCGGTTTTTTCTGTCTGGCTCAATTCAACATTTTATACGATAGATATGAAATAGGCTAGCATGTCTAGCGGTGAATATATTAGGAATATAATAGCGTTGTTAATACAAGCAAATAAATATTTTCAATAGCAAGCCATGTATTAAATTGATATAGGTAATCGACTATGGCTCACCTCTTTTTAATATACATTTTTTATTGGTCCTTTTTATTAAAAATATAGATGAGAAGTAATCAAAGACTTGTTAAGGACACTTATTATCGCCCTAATTCTTCTTTGCTTCATTAAGATATTTTTGAATAGTTTTGTTCTTCTTAAAAATAACTTATATTTATTATGTCAAGGTATTGTTGGTGATTGGAAAAACTTTTTCGACGACAATGCAAATCATGCTTTTGATGCCATTTACACAAAAAAACTGGGGCTATTGAAGGATTTAAACTTGGAATTCGAATGATTTTTCATCGTTTAAAGGCAAGCACACAAACAATTACTGTACAACATAATTTATTTAAAATTAATTTTCGATATATATATATTCAAATTTTATTAAAATCTTTGTTGCTTCCTACTTATCCACATTTGATCAATTCACTAGTCACGGCATCAAAATGTTGACTTAAAACAAAGTTTCGCACAATTATCTATCTAGTCAACTGTTTATAATATTTATCTATGTTCTTCCTTAAATTTATATTTGAAACATTACAATTCAAATATTACACCCCTTGTAAGTGTTATTATTTATATGTAGTGTTATACAGAATGTTTATTAATTTATTCATAAGAAACGGAATGTATTATCTATGTCACGTTAACACTTTTATGCAAAACGTCTATTCCATTGTTACTTTTACATAATAAATAATAAGTATACTTGTTATTCGATAAATATAATCGATGTATTCACTAATAATAGTATTAATTCCTTTTGAAAATATATATACATCATTTTTTGGAGGTTATCTTTATCTATAGCTAGATTCTATTACCATGCATCATGGGGGGGGGGTGTATTATAAAGCTCGGGAAAGGGATACATATATAAGTTATTTGCTGCGCAAAAAACAAAAGCTTAGAGTTATAAAGAGAAATGGGCTTATTACACGGGAGGGGAAAAGTTTTACTACTAAACATAACAGTAATTTAAAATTTAAAGGAATGTCATTCCATCGACTATAGATAATGAATCCTCATCATTGACAAAATTTAAGTGATAGCTGTAACAATAACCAAAATGGCCAAACATTTTTTTGTTTAAAATAAATAGAGCTAAATACTATTTGACTAACATGTTGATGTCCTAATCTTAAAAAATAGCATCAACATTTAATATATAAGAACAATATTTTTTAGATTGCAGCCGTCTTATTATATTAGGGGTAATATTGAACCTTCTCTGGAAATAATAGCGTTGTCCAAATGGGCGTGCCTGAATATGAATTAGAGGGGCCAAATTGGTAATGAATTAAAAGAGATAAATGATAAACTGTTCTAAATAGGATGGAATTGTTGATTATATAACAATTTTTGATTTAAAGGCGCATAAATGCTTAATATAAATTTGTGACATTTATTCTATGGGTGTACACAATTGCCGATTCGCGGTTTTATCAGCTGATTTAGTTATTTTAAAATTATTTAGCATGGGCTTGACAGACAACGATGATTGTAAGGACAGAAAATATATAGCAATTATCCAAGGTAGATAAGCTTCAATATCATTATCTTAATTATTAGGATTAAATCAAGAAAATACACTGTATAGGCTTTTAAAATTTTTGGATCCAACCCATTGTAAATTTATTTTTATCTCTTTATAGATTATATACAGGCAAAATTATAAAATTATTTGTTAATGAGGATGCATCTAAATTGTTTGAAGTAACAACTTATAAACAACCACAAGGTTCATGGTTTGTTGATGATTTTATTGAAGGTAGATATTTAAGCCAATGTTTATTATGCATTAGGTGGAGAACTTTATTTACTTACAGTTATAAATCCCTTGTATCTATTATTGCCTTATATAATCAGCATCAACAAGGTTATTACATTTTTATTTTAAATAACTAAACATTAGAATTAATAAGTGGTTTAGTTAATCTTAATTTATAAATATCACCTTACATGAAATTTTAAATTTTTGTTATAACTTGATAGAGAAATTTTGTTTAGACATTATTATTGTAATACTTGCCTCATTACAAATTTAGCTAAATATCCAAAGTCTGACTTTAATTAAATTTTGCCAACATTAACTTAAAAAGTAAATTTGTGTGGCTTATATAAAAATTAATAAAATTTTAATAACACCTGATAGATAGGCAAGCTACAATATTTTGCCATAATTTGCATTGACCTCTTAAAATTTTTAGCTAATATAATTTTTACATTTAATTTATGTTTTCTAATTTTGTGAATATTAATTTGAAAGTTGTTTTACATCTTCATATTAATTAATGACATATTTTTTTTAATTTGCTAAAATAAAGTGTTATAAAGATAGATTAGTATCATAAATTTATATAACTATAAAATCTATTTAATAGTTTGATAAACAAAGTCTCAAGCACATTATCTCTAATGCTAATTTGGAAGTTTGCAAAAAAATAAACTGCAAGGAATCTATACCAGATGCATCGGTTGATATATTGATTAACTCTTCTAGTGATTCATGGCCCAGAATATGTGATAAAGTTGAGGAAAAAGGTAAATATAAAACAGTTTTGTATCTTATTTTTAAGATGAAACTTTGTATGCACTAAACAATGATAAACTGCTTGAATGGCTTTTGGAAAAAGTATATTTCTAAATGTCATACTCATTATCATCTTAGGTATTAAAAATTAGATCAAAACTAATTGAACAGGATGAAAGGAAGAATAACAATACTTCCAAAATAACTACAAAAATTAATGGTAAATGTTAAACATTAATTTATCTATAAGAGATAGACTGATTAAATTTATATATTTTTCAGTTTTGCCTATTACACAGCTCTACAAATATTGACTTTCTAATTACATCCCGCAATCCTACCAATAATTCTGATAGAAAATTTTGTGCTGAAAAATAATTTGTTTTGAGTTTTTTCCCAAAATTACCAGTTTTTTAGATATACGAGGTTGAAGGTGCCAAAAATGCCTTTTTAAGCCTTTTTGGGGCTATACTGCCACAATTTTTAGTATTTCATAGTAATATATTTATGTAGATTAAAGTTTCATCTATAGGTCCATTAATTTATTTTTTTGTCACACCTCATTCGCGTTTATGTGAACCCCTTCCCCTTATCAAAATTTGTCCCACTATTTCTGGAAAAAGGATTACATTAAAGTACATACTACATACGCGCTGTTTACTAACACATCTCCCTCCCCCTTTCTCCATCTCTTCCACTCCCGCCCCCATATCTATCCAAGGAGGAGAAAGAGAGGAGAGTAGGTGAAGGGAGAGATATGTGTTATGTTAGTAAACATCGCGTACGCACTACGAAGTATGAACTCTAATATACTCCGTTTACCAGACATTGTGGTACGAATTTTTATAAGAAGGGGTTTACGCAAACGCGTATAAATTTAAGTATAAGGGTGACATAAAAAATAAAAGAATAGACCTATAGATGAAAAATCTACATGAATATCTTATTATTTTTCACTAAATATAAAAAATGCCATGGCAATATAGTCTCAAAAGGGCATTTTTGACACCTACAACTTCGTTTTTCTAAAAACTGGTAATTATGGGAAAAAACTAAAAACAGATTATTTTTCAGCGCACAATTCTCTATCAGAATTATGAGTCCAGGATGTTTTTTTTGTAGGCCTGTGTTATTCACTAATAGCCTGTTTAACACGTCTTAAAAATTTTGGCCTTCACCTTTAAAATTAATTTCTCCATTCCCAAATAAATTAACCTTTATAGCACCATCTATATTTAAACTATTTATTAAAGTGAATTCTATAAAATTCTGTTCAAGAAACGGTTCTTTATTTGCTACATTCTAGATGCGTCAAGTTTTAGAGGTTGAGCAGTCTATTAGTCTATGTGCCTGATATACTTGTCATTAAGTTAGGTTAACCGTTTTAAAGTTTAAAAATGCCTTTATCAGTTTTGTAAAAACGGCTAAGTTTTGTTTGACCGTAACACACCAAAGGCTTTTTCTTTGATCTGTTTATGTTGAGTCAACTAAAACCAAAGGTCGACCAAACAAAACCTAGCCACACTACTTATCGCAAATTAATAAATCCATTTGTAGTAGATAAAGTGCAAAAGAAATACAACGATGCGGCAATCAATCTAATGTCACGGTACGTTCCCATACACATATTAAATGAACTTTATCAAAAACTGTCTTAACTGCTCAGGAAAAAAGTATTATTCGAAAAAGTGTGTGCATATATAACGGGCGTCGTTTTATACAATTTAAATTTCGCGTAAATAAATTTGTATAAGGTTTGAGATGTAATGAAGAGATACACACATAAACACGCGTGATAATCAAATGATATTTATAACAATTAATAAATATGGAAAAATAAATGTTCAAAAGGTGTTAAATCCTTCAAGTGGTGCTCATGCTGAGGAGATTTTGTAAGGTTCCTCGTTGACTTTCAGACAGGATAGAAACGCAATGCCCAAATAGTTCCGTATTACCCTGTGGATAAAACATAAGTATTTTATGGTAAAAATATAGTATTCCGTGTCAGGTTGTCGATTTTTGGGTCAAAATTTTAATTAATTTTGTTGAGGGTAAAACCATAAGTTAAGTTCTATTTTAAAATAAGTATTTTAAGGGTGGGTAAATAATTGTAAATGCGAGAGAGGGGTCATACTTGAAGTTGTTTGACTATGTTGATCATGCGTTTTCCTACAACGTCCGAGTGGTCTACAACTTTCTTTTCAAACGCTTCCGCTATTACGCCGATTAGGCGAGGTATGTTAGAGTTATTAGCACCCAGGATGATGGAATTGTTGCTGAAAATTTTATTTAAAAATCCGCATTAATAATGTATGTCGATAGATCTCGATATTTTAAAACTTGCCATGTTACCTACATTTACTTAGAAACATCTAGTACGCATTAATTAACGTGGAATTTATAAAATCAATAAACCCTCCTTA
This sequence comes from Gordius sp. MW1, assembly GCA_964036665.1. Classification (NCBI taxonomy): domain Eukaryota; kingdom Metazoa; phylum Nematomorpha; class Gordioida; order Gordea; family Gordiidae; genus Gordius; species Gordius sp. MW1. Next base: position 7,465,970 of record OZ038532.1, read on the forward strand.
GTTTAATGGTGAAAACCTAAAACAGCTCTGCTAACACATCATGTGTTGACCTTTTAGAAGACATTCACAACAAAAACACATCAACAACATCATCATTTTACACATATTGCGAAACCCTTCCAGGCGCTAAATATTCCTCTCATTCAATCCAAACTCCTACACTGTGCTTCAACGTATTCTTTTATTTGTTATATACATCCTATCCTTATAGTTGTTAAATTGCTAACTTGATTCAACTCCAAACGCGAGCACGCACATTAAGTTGTTTAATATGCGCGTTAACACAATCTGTGCTCGCTGTTAGGTGCACTAGGCAGAACAGTAGCAAATAAAAATGCTCGAGCAGCGAGTCGAAACAGCAATGTCTGTTCAAGCATTGAGCATATTGCCCGATCAGAAATTCGAGCAGATAGCAGATTTAAAGGAAGCAATTGCTACGAGTTAGTAACCTTAAATTTTGCTCATATTATATATCATAAATAAATTAAGAACTTTGCCCCCCCCCTCTTTTTTACCCTCTACCCTCACCCCTCTGGGTGAGTGAGAGGGTAAAGGGGAGGGGGCAAACCACCGAGACAAAAAAAGTGGGGAAGGCGGGGGCAAAGTTCTTTATTTATGATATATAATATGAGCAAAATTTTTTGGTTACTAACTCGTAGCAATTGCTTCTATTAAATCTGCTCAATTGACCAGATTTTAATGTTTCGGCTCGCTGCTCGAGCATTTTTAATTGATACTGTTCTGCCTAGTGCACCTAACAACAAACAGTGCTAACGCGCATATTAAACTATGCAGTGTGCGTACTCGAGTAAGGCACATAGTGAGCATTGCTCAAGATTCAACTCTACCTATCCTAAATACTAGTGTTGTAAAAACCGCTGGGTTTTGTTTGGTTTAGAGGGAAGGGCAATAATGATTTAGTGAGGGGCAAAATGATAATTTTTAGTAATATTAGTTATAATTTTCAACAAATTTTTGATTTGGAGGGGAGGCAGCCGCCCCTTCCTCGCTACGCCCATGCACAATATATATACGTTGATTACTTCAAATAAACATAAACAAATTCAACGTTGCCTTTTACCTTTCGATCAAGTCGCAGAGGAAGGAGTATATGTGGCTGGCCTCTTCTACATCTTCCACCACGGGTAACCAGGACAACCATTCGCTCAGCAGGGAAGTCAATTCGACCGAACCCGAAGAGGTGCCGGTGTCGGCTAGGGGTTGTACCACGTTTTTCATTATTTTAGTGACGGCCGATATGGCATTTTCCGTGGCGCACCCATTCTCCGCGCTTCTGCTATCGGACCCGTTGATCATTTGCTTGAGCAGGGGTATCAATTCTACGTGTCCGAGGTGAAACACACGCACGTTTAAGAGAGAATCTTAAAAACTTAAACAATTTTAAAGCCTCCCCCCCTCTTCTTCTTGAGAGTATAAAATGATATTATGACCATAGACACTAGATAGACTGCTAATGCCATATGTTGCATATAATAAATTTTGTGTCAAATTTTCCTCCATTTTGAAGACAACAACGGGTGTATTTCAACCAAGTCATTTTGCTGTATAACAGTCAATTTACCTTCCTCACTAGTTTATAAATTAAAACAAACGTCAATAAATTAATATTATACAAAATATTGATGGCGCTATACTATTAAACAAACTCTCATCACAGTTTTTACATTTGTAATTTTTATGTATTGTGTAAATGATTTTTATTTTAGAATGCTGCTTTTGATATCTATCTAATTTAATATTTTAATTTACCTTTTTAAGATTATTTAATTAACAAAAATTACTAATATAATTATAATCACTACTTTACCATGTTATCATTAAAATGGTGCAAAAAATGGTATACGTTTTGTGCGTTGATGAGCAGTCTATCTAGTCTATGATTATGACTACCAAAAATATAATTTTAGAGATAAATCAAGTTTTTTCGTTGCATTTACTACATATATTTCCGCACACATAATAAATTATTAAACTTTTTTAATGATATAATGGTATATTCGGTGATGAAAAGTGGACCCACCGGTACAAACTTGGGCATAAACGGGTCCAGGGCATAGAGCCATAACACCTACTCCATAAGCCGCCGCTTGCCTGACTTCAGGACTTGAGTCGGACAAAAAATTGGCTAGGTAGGGTAGGAAGGAATCCTTGTAAGCGAATGACGCCTGTTATATTTTGCCACGTATGTAAAGGGGATTATAATTAGATATGCCCCGATAGTTTGGGGGTAAAAATCTCAAAAATTATCAAATTTCATATAATGGTCATGGATTACCGTTCCGGAAAATTCGATAAAATCGTCTACGATACAAATTCCCCATTGACGATCGGACCACGGTCTCCCCACTTGCTAAAAAGATGCAAACAAAATAGGGATGGAAATTGAAAAATGCGCCACAAGCAATTATACTCCAGCGAGTAATAAATAGTCTGTGAAACATAGAACATCCTAATACAATTTATGTTCTGCATTATAAATTGTTAAAATAATAGCTCAAGTTCTCTCGCAGAATTATATAAAATTTCTCGCAAAAGGCAAGGATGAGAGTATATTAAACAAACCCGATGACCAGCAGACAAACTTTTGGAAAAAGAGGCAAACCCTGACAGCAATCTAATAAATAATATTTATCACCGGTTGTGGCTGTTCCTTACACGTTAAGTTTGATAATAAGAAATAAAAACTCAAATGAGATAGAAGAAATGCTGTTGTCAAATAAAATTATCTTTTATAACGCCATCTTTGCTTAAGATAAACATTGAAGGGAAATAATGGATTTTAATATAAGAATTCAGGTTAGTATCAATCCGTCTCTTCTTCTCTATAACGTATTTAGTTCCAACGCTGTGAAGTTTGTTTCGATCATTTCCTTCCATTCCCACTAAAAGACCTACCTTCTCTTAAACGTAACATCTTATTCGATTAGTTATGCCAAATGCAATTTATTTAGTAACTTAAATATTAATGTAAATGGCAAACCATGAGATTAAGGGCGTGGGGTAGTATGGCTGTGGTGAAAGTGGGATTAAAGTCGGTGCCATAAGCCTTGTACAAGCCGTGTACCAAGTCGCACAACTTGCTGAGGGTGTAAGTGTCATCGTCTACTTCCAGCGATAAATTCTCTTCCACCACCTCGTCGTAATCTTCATCTTTGCGTTTCTCTACAGATAAATAGGCGCACACACACACACACAGAAATATATCGCGTAAAAACAAAGCTTATATACTTGCAATTTCCATTTTATATTATTTATCGATCATTAGGTTATGCAAAATTATATGATTCAATCTAGGGCCGGTCAAAAATATATTCGAAAAAAGTGGAATATTCAACGGTGGGACGTAGTGTTGTAAAAACGGCTGGGTTTTGTTTGGCCGACCTTGGGGCTTACTAAGACTTCGCTTCTGATTTGTTTTTAACATTTCGACTAAGCCTAGAGAGCGACTAAAAAACCACACCAAAAGACATTTGGTCTGTTCGTGTTTAGTCGACTGAAACGTCGATTAAACAAAACCCAGCCGCCAGCCGTTTTTACAGTGGGACGTGGAGTTGAAGTCTTGCAGAAATCGAGGTAACCTAACGGATATCAAAGTAATAACAATGTGTCGCATTTAAGGTGGAGAGCGAAAATCTCCGAGTGCACAAAATACGAATCCATGTGGCATTTTTATAGGCAACGATAGCATGGGCGTACGCAGGGGGGGCGGCTGCCCCCCCCTAATTTTAAAAATAAGATTTTTTCAATACAAAAACCCTCAAGAATAAAAAAAAATTTGTTTTGCCCCCCCCTAATTTTGCTCTGCCCCACCCTAATGTGGCTCCCCCCCTCCAAATAGTCGAGACCTTTTTTTTTTTTTTGCTCTCAGGAAAATTTTAGAAAATTTTTTTTTTTAATCTGCCCCCCTCTAATTCAAAACCTGCGTACGCCCATGAACGATAGCCAAATGTCAAAACTCACTCAATCAGCAGTCCCACACTTATATCGCAGTTGGGGTCGGGAGTAAAAATAATAACACATTATTAACTCAAAACGCAAGTTATAAAGGTATGAATCTGACAGGCTGACGCACAAGTTTAAACCTAAACCCAAACGTAAGATTTTTGTTGAGAATAGTGAGTGAAATGAACTAACCTAGCCTCTCATGTTCCTTGTCGAAGTGTGCTTTGAAAAGTTTATCCACGATGCGCATAACTTCTGGCATTTCAGCCGTGACGCATCCGTTACCCAACTTTTCGATACACTAAGCGCAAAAATGTTAGAGTTTTATTCCATAATGTTCAAGTAGATCGTGTAAAAATAATAAGGTTAGCGTTACTAAATATTAAAAAAATAGGGAAACAAATTTCTTTACTATCCCGTGATAATCGCGAATCGTTTTAATAAGACAGAAAATCCACTACTATCTGTAAATATAATTCGGTAGAAATAGTAAAATCTTTTCCAAATAGTTATAATTCTTAACTTTTTTCATTTCCTTCATCTTCACAAAATATGTATTTTTCAAATAAAACGTTCACAAATAAGAAATATGAGGTAAGCACGAAAAACGAGCCAGAATTTTGCCAGTGAAACCGAACATATCTTCTTAATACGCCGTTTTCTTAATTCCCTATATAGACGCTTTAAAAGCGTCAAAACTGGGTAAGCGCAATGTTACTAAAAAAAATCAAGGAATATTTTATTCACATATACCTAAAATAACCTGTAAATATAAACCAACTATTTCCACCCTCGGCAAACTAATACGCGATAACCGTGTACATTAACATCACATAAATAAAAAGTGAGTTTACTTGACCAAAAGTGCCCAAATGTTCGGCCAACACTTCTGGTTCGGGTTCGGATTCCAACGCTTTGAGCAGTTCGGGACAGATGTGAAGCCAAACTTTGGTTAGGTATTCGGGCCCTTTGCCCCGCGCACAATCCAGCAGGTAGGGCATGCATTCAGATGCTGCCGTTCTCACGCGTTGAATTGTGCGAATTAAGGAAATTATTTCTTTTCCCCCCATACACAATTAAGACGATGAAACGATAGTTACAAAAAAATCTAGCATTCCCATGGCGCTCTTTTACTAGCCTTGTACCAGAATGAATTTAGCTGCACTAAATTTAACACTATTACACCTATAAAAAACACTTAAACAAATTAAACGAAATTATAATCGATGGACACGAAGGAATTTAAAATTTTTAAGTTCGTACTATGTGGTACTGCCACTTTCAAACTTGATGTATTAATAAAAGATGGGGGTAGCGAAATGGAGCGTCTAATAATATAGAATGTCGGCATTTTTGGAGTAATTAAAACCACTTAAATGAGCTAAAATTAAAGAAATGTTACTTTGCATCGATAGTCATATAACTTCAACTTCATAAGCTAAACCCTAATGACCAAGCAATTTTAACATGTCTAAAAACACGTTCAAAAGTAATGTAAATAAGTGGGAAGTTTTAATAGTGAACGAGATGGTTGAATACATGGGCGTAGCCAGCATTGAAATTATGGGAGAGGGGGGCATTAATGATTTTGGGAGTGGCAAAATCGACATTTTTTGAAATTTTGATAGATTTCAACAAATTTTTGAATTTATAGGGGAGGGGGGGGGCAACCGCTCCTACCCGCCCCCCTCCCTTGGCTACGTCCATAATTAAATAAGTCAAAAGGATATCATCGTGGAAGTAAAATTTCAGCATGGGCACCATGACAGACAACACTTGATCGACCCAAGGGGCGAAGTCTTGCTTGAGTTCCCGGGCGTAGCAAACTAACATTTGACAAGCGGTCGCCTTATCCTCTAGCCCCGCCGTTTTCAAGCCAAAATTTTGTTGGTCTCCGAAATTGACGAATTGCCAATCGCCACCCATATTGACTGTTGCATCTTTAGCCGTTTCGCCTGCGACGACAAACATCATAATTTCGAGGTATAACCATAGACTAGTGTTGTTAACTAACGCGCGTATTATTAGGCCTAAGCTGTTGAAAGGAGTAAACACACTTCACTTACTACTAGTGGTGTAAAAAGGGCTGGGTTTTGTTTGGTCGCCTTTGGTTTTAGTCGACTAAACATAAAAACCTTTGATCTGTTTATGAGATTAAGGAATAGAGCCAAAAAATCTTTGGTCTGTGTAAGTTTAGTTGACTAAAACCAGAGCTGTTAAAGTTACTTTACCACCGTAACTAGTTAAGTTACAGTTACTTTCACAAAAAATGTAACTAATTACAGTTACAGATACAAATTTTCAAATGTAACTGATTACAGTTCCAGTTACTTACCTGATAGAACTAGTTACACCTAAAGTTACAAAAAACAATATTTTTCGATATTATTTATTTAAACATTTATATAAAAATTAGAAGGTAATAAATGATGATTCGATTTCTATAATACGTTATTTTCTATATTGTCATATAATATGCTAGTTCGCTTTTCACTGAAAATTAATTTACCAAGACTAAAAAGACGCTCGACGGGGGGCTAGATGGTAGGGGTACATTGAATTTAATAAAAAAATTCCAAATGATTGTGAAAAAACCTTTAAAGGCAAGTGCAATTGTTGCTTTTTATAAAATATATTTGCAAGCATGTAGTTTTGTTGGCAATTAAACTTAAATTTTGCCAACCACTTAAAGCCAGAAGTTTAGGGCAAAAAAGAAAGCGAGGTAGACCCTTAAAGGCTAAATCAGCATTTATTGTTAAGTAATAGTAAGTTTAGATAATTTAACACTGATTATATAACAAATTTTAGGTTTTTGAAATGAAAGTTGTATCCAGCAAAATTTGTCTATTTTCCATTTTCAATTGTTAATTATTTTGTGATTATATTCAAAAAATTTTTTATATTTTGCCTATATAAAGTTTAAGATTGATAACTCTCAATAAACATATAAATACATTATAAGCACAAGCATAGTAAAATTTAAGAAGGGAGAGACAGAGCATTTTAGAATGGGAAATATAGGTCATTACTTCTCATAGCTTTTCTAATTTGCCATCTTTATTTGAAGGGTGAGAAAGGAGGAAAAAATTCAAGACACTAAGACACCTCTTAATTGATAAAAATTTAACAATCAGGTCTCCAATCTATTTAATGTAGACAGAATAAAAAACTATTTTAATTTCCACAAACTCAATTTAACTTTATTTTTATAAAATATTAACGATAAATAGATTAGTATTGAGTATTATTAATTAAAACTACTGAGCATTTTTTTAAAATTACTGAGCATTTATTTATAACTGAGCATTATTAAGTTAATTTACTGAGCATTTATGAATTTTTTATTGAGCATTTCAATAACATCCATTAAAATATATTATTATTTCAATAACATTCATTAATATTGTACTAAAGTAATTTTTCAAATGGCTTTCAAAACTTAAATTTAAAGGTTGGGCCAAAATCATATGATATTTTAAGTTAATAAAAATTTGTTTTGCATATATATAAAAAGAACTGAACAATTGATAAGAGATAACCAATTAAAATTCATTAAATGTTCATTACACATTTTACCTATTGTGTCACTTTTTTAAATTTTTGGAATACAAATTTGTACTAAAATAATATTTTATATAATTTGGTAATTTACTAATAAAATAGATTATCTATGCGAAATTCAAATTTGATCCGCGAAGGAAATTTAAATTAAAGTGAAGTACACAAACTAGACGTGTAATTTGAATATTTAATTAAAAAAATTTTAATTTGTAAAAATAAAAATTAACTGTAACTTTAGTTACACAGTTACTGAAATACTGTAACTAACTACAGTTACAGTTACCCTGAAGTAAAAGTAACTGGTTACAGTTACTTTACTGAAGAAAAGGAACTAGTTACATGTAACTAATTACTTAACAGCTCTGACTAAAACCAAAAGTCGATTAAGCAAAACTCAGCCGTTTTTATAACACTACTCAATACCACCACCATCAAAGAGTCTATCGTGATAAGCGCATCCCTCCCTATTGTAAGGTCCCTTTTTCAATAATGACCTCCCCTCTGGTCCTAAATCTTAGATTAAATTCTACGAGGCCAGCGTCGTTAATTTTATAGTCGCCACATTTGTCTAGCTACGCTTAATCAAACCTTTCCCAGCATTTTACATTAGTATGGATTAGCGGAGGGTTGTTAATTATACATGTTGACAATAGAAACTAGCTAATACCCCGTAAGCATAACATCTGAAGGCACAACCGAGCCTCTATGACAAAAGAATATACACTAGTTAGTAGTCGGTTTGAACCACCCCACATGAAATTCTTCAAAAGAAAAGGAGATTGGCATTTGCGATAAGGCTTATTTATGCACACTATAATTTATCATTGTAGCAGACAGGTTAAGCCATACGAGTTACACATATATATACACAGCATTTTTATTTACTTTTGCACTACGGGGAGAAGAGTACTAATGTGCAGGAAGGAGTTAGGATGTGCAAAAGTAAAGAAAACGCTGCAAATTCACACTGAAAAACGATCTTAAAACATATATGTGTACTATCGACTAGCGCTATTTCGGGCTTGAATGATGCGGTTTGCAGGACGGGCCCCATCACTGCTGGTAGATACTGCACGAACTCGGTACCCATGATGGAGCACATACGGGCCCAGGCGGATATGAGGTAGGATAGCTGGATTCAAAAGCATGCAAAAGACAAATAAGTGGGGAGAGAGAGAGAAATATCGTCGTGTTAAAGAGGTGATTTGCTTGGACAATGAGATTTCGGACTTGTCTCAATATCGGATTCAGATCGCGAATTTACTATTTCTAAATATCCGGAACTCGGTTGTAATTATTAATATATTTTGTTTTTTGATAGTTAAAAACGTTTTTTTCCTCTATTTCAACTCTCGAGGAGATTAAATCCAAACTTTGCTGGTACCTAAAAAGTTGAAAACATACAACGACGTTCAAGCTTAGGAAATAAGCTGCATCTCACAAAATCGCCGTCATGTTACGCGTCTGAAATGCGAATCTGCTGCTGTGAATTCGAAGTTAAGACACGACTATGTTATAACACGTACGGCGAATTTTTATGCGCAGCAAAATCCGATACTGAGACAAGCCCTTACAATCAAATGAACGTACTTGAGGATCGTCGTCGGCCACCTTTAGCTGTCCCGTTTGCAGAGGCAATAGAAGCGTCATAATGTCGTGGCAATCGGGGATGAAGGTTTCCTTGCCGACGGCCATCCCAATCAAGGTTAAGCATTCGATCGCTTTGCCACGGAGCAGGCTAAAGGAACCCGCGTTGAGGAGGGTTTGCTGGGAGCTTGCCCCGTCCGAACTTTGCTACAACGGAAATTTAATCAATACTTGTATATAATAGTAATTTAAAAAGAGATGCTAGCTGCGTATAATAGTTTGTCACCCAGAATGACGAAATGCCTTTTAACGGAAAAAGCTTTTAAAATTTTTGTTTTATATATCTTATGAAAGGAATGAATTTTAGGGAGTCTCTTTGGCAAATTATTTCAATTTGCAGCGCAACATTTGAAAGTTATAAATCCATTCGACGCAAAAATAGAAGCCTACTAACCTATTAATAGAAAGCCCCACTAATTAATACTAATATAGAATGGGTGGTTTTAACCTTAAGCCTGGATACTTTTCATTTTTTGCAGAATTTAGCATTAAACCTATTAGTTTAAGATTTAGGTGTAATTATACATTTAGAAGAACAAAGAAGTGAGAGGCAAAAATTTGTCGGAGGTTGGGGGCAAATTGAAGAAAATAAAGCAAACTCGGGATATCTATATTCTCACAACTCGTTAAAATCGCACGCAGTTGAAAGTAAATTTCACGAATTAATCTAAAAACGGTTATAATTTACCCTGTAAGACTGCTCTAAAATTCGGGAAAAATCTCAAAAAACACCCTCGAGGGCTAAATCGTATGGCAATTTTAGTTATTTGACACCAAAAATGACATCACAATTTGAACGCAGACTTAGTAAGAGCAAAAAGGTTTTTAACACATTTCACCAAATTATCCAACCAATATATAGGCTTGGAGAAACATCATCTGGCCTATAAATTTAAACTGTTATATAGTTATTTAGCTAAAATGGTATGGGCATACACTAAAGGATGGCCGAGGACGATCTCGTGTTGCGTGGGAAGAGCAAGTGGACTATGATTACTAAAAAGATAAATTCAGACATGGCCGTTATTCGACTAATCAAAACAAAGCCTACCACTACTATGGGAACAAATACACGATAAGGAAGAGATAGTTTTGACCCAGGTCTCTCAACAAAAATTAGAGTCAAATTTTGAATTACGATTTCCAAAAAATTTTATATATATGTATTGTAGAGCCATGCAAAGGCAATACCTCGAAACACGAACCTATAAAGTGGGAATGTTTTTTGACAAATATTACTTACACAATATATACATAGACTAGATAGACTGCTCACAAACTTTAAAAAAGTGTACCATTTTCCCGCCATTTCGACATGTGCACAAATAAGGGAAAGACATATAAATTATAGCAATTTTGGGTTAATTTAAGTGTTTTTAAAACGCAATAAAAAAATAATGAGCTAGTTATACATTAAAAACAACATTTTAAAATATATATCATAGGGAAAAATCATAAAATAAAAATACTGTGATGATGTGATGTTAACTGCATTTTATTAAATAATTATTTTATTGGCATTCTTTTTCATTAATTTTAATTATCTAATGAGGAAGGAAAATCCACTTTTTCTGTTTTAGCAATGGGGTACACTGCAGAAAGGCATGGGAGACAATTAAATTCAAAATGGTGGATTTAATGGTAAACATCATACCATATGAAACATATGACAAGAGCAGTCTATGTAATCTATGAATATAGGCGAAGTTTGGGATGTAAAGGCAATACATACCACGAGAGAAGTCGTTTTTTGCACCATGAATTTGAGACAGGGCACAAATTTTTGGTAGTAAGGCACAAAGGCTGATTTTGCGGAGTCGGCTATAGAAGCGATCGCGGTCGTTATTTGTTCGAGAATCTTTTTCTTGGCGTTAGCAAAACGGGCCCCATCTCCGGATTGCTACGTTTAGTGCGTGCCAAAAAAGTCATAAAAATTTATAAGAAAACAAACCCTTGCTCTCTTTGATTAAAACATTAACACTAAAAGGGCTGAAGCAAGTTTCCGAAACATCCAAAATATTATGGCGTACAACACCACCTAACCAACAAATCCCGCACGATGTAATAGAAATCCTTAATTTAGAAACGATAAGCGCAATAAATAGTTAAGAAGCTTGGTACGATGTAAGTATGATGTAGTGTAAAAACGGCTGGGTTTTGTTTGGTCGACTTTTGGTTTTAGTCGACGAAACATACACAGATCACTGTTTTTTGGTCTGTTTTTCTTAGCCGACCTCCAAGCTTAGACGAAATTTGGAAAACACAACAGAGTGGATCGTTAGTCTTAGTTGAATCTGGTTTAAGTCGACGAAACATCTACAAATTAAAGTTTTTGGTCTGTTTTTCTTAGCCGACCTCTAAGCTTAGTCGAAATTTGAAAAACATACCAGAAATAAAATCCGGCCCTTTTTACAACACTAGTCGATGCCATTAAAATTAATATCGTTAGTCCATATAAATAACACATTTCACCATGAACCAAAATTAGGTAACACATTTCCTCTTAGAGCCCATTATGTTTAAAGTTAGTCAAATCATACTGCGAGAACCAAGGCCTCATTTACAAATAAACCAACTAGGCAATGTAGGTTGTTTTTCGTAGCTAAAAAATAGTAATATGCTTAAAATGAGGGTGTTTAATCAAGTGTGCATATATGAAAGACAGACCGATTGCTGGGTTAGGGAAGGCAAAGATTCGAACAATTCGCCGGTGTTTTGTGTCAACACCGTTTGACACTTCGAGAGCAGGGCGTCCAAGTGCTGATTTATCACGTTTTGCGGGCATTCCTCGCAAAAATTAACTAGGGCAGCGGCGGAGTGGGCTTGCACTTTGGGATTTTGCACGTCGTCCAGCACTGTTATGAGGCCGGGGATGACCTAAGGCAAAACGAAACGAATCTGGTTCAAAATGTCCGAGTGCCAAAATGTAATAAGAACTACATTTTATCAAATAAATCACTAAATCTAACCCTAACCCTTGCCTATATTACATTTAGCCTATATTACATGAAATTTACAAAATAAACGATAATAATATTTACAAAATAAAAGATAATAATATTAGAAAACTTACCAAACGCGGAGGGTTATAACTGCGCATGCGCATAAGCAATTCTTGCCTGTATGACATTTTGATCATATTGGATTTTAAACAGAAGTGAACGAAACACACGAAGCATTTAAGTATTGGGCGTTAAAACTTTTACCCATACAACAATTTCGTAATTAATTAAATCGGATACTAGGTTTTGGATTGGGGGGTGGCAAAATATAGATTTTTTTAATTTTTAAGGATTTTTGTGTTGAAATTTTTTTTTTGTCATCGTAGCAAAAAGTTTTCAACATCTAGATACCACCATCATTCTTCAAATGGGGTAGAGCAGTCTATTAATCAATGATTGTTTTATTATTTCGGAATTGCGCTACGCAAAATATTCATGGTTTACCATCTATATTTTATACCAGTTTTCGTTGTTTAAAATTTATAATTTACAAGCGTAACCGTATCAACCCTTTTCATTTTTAACAAACTTGACAAAAATTCAATTCAAAATTGTGAGGTGGTTGGGGGGAAATGATAGCGGAGTATTCGATATTTAAACAGGCCCCCTACCATGTATATTATTTTGACAAACACCCCGAGATAAAAATTAGGTGGTCAGCAAAAGGGGAAGGGGAATATTTTTGGCGTTTTACACGAGTAACGTACCTTGTCGTGGAATTTTTTTTCGAAGATGGGAGAGAAATCGGCGGCCATTTGTCCTATCGCATTGCAAGCGGCATACCGAACCCTAGGATGCTATGCGAAAAAAAGATGAATTATTATATAAATCATATTTATTAAAGACGTGCAGGCGGGCAATATTATTCGAAAACTCGCTAAAATAAGGCTATTTAAAGAGCTTTTAACAATATGTTGCAGATCAATTTAACATTTGTTGTAGATCTTATGCTTTATTAACGCGGTAAAAGAGTAATAATGGGATAATAACGCTAATTAAAAGAAGAATAATGGGAAAGAATAATAATGGGATAATAACGCTAATTAAAAGAATAATAATGAATTGATGATGATTGAATGATTTATCCGTTTTATATTAAAATCTTCATCATTCCCCTGCTTCCTGATATTAATGAATAATGAATTAATGGTTTGTTAATAATTGGATTTGCAAGAGTATGTTTCCGTTAATAATCAGCTGGTATTGATAATATGCTACATTTCTATTTTTTTAACCCGCCGAAATATCCTACAACTACAAGCTGAGCTACAAAGTAAAATTTTGTAGGATTGCTCGAAGTGCTGACTAATGGTATTTCTTCTTCCATTTTTTGCTGTCTTGATCGAGTCTTAAGTATCATTACACAAGGATACTTACTATGTTAAAATATTTTAGCATTGCTGACCCCCCAAACCAAATTAAAGTTCAGCGCCGGCCTAAAATCATCGGTGAACGTAGTAGAATAACAGTACACATTTGGGTTAGATTTTTTCAATGTGCGCGCGTCCGCGCGATGAAATAAATGCTAAAAGTTTGGAGGAATGAATACAGAGAACACTAGGGGATTATCTTTCCGTCTGTAAATTTTTTGAAATTTAATCAAGGAAAAAAGGCGTTTTGCTTGCTAAAATATGCCCCCTCAATCATGGTGGCCTACACGAGTGCTTAATAATTATTTTGAGGGCAGTACTATGCTAGTCTATCGTATAATTCGGCTATGGTTAAGGCGTAGTCTTGTAAAAACGGCTGGGTTTTGTTTGGTCGACCATTGGTTTTAGTCGACTAAACATAACCCAGCCATTTTTACAACGCAATGATTTATAAATGTGTACGGGGTCGGTGAAGAAGGCAAGGATACCATCGACCACGTTTCCCATCATGGCCTCCATTTGTTTGGTGCATCCCTCTCCCACAGCCCCTAGGGCCATCAATCCCGCGTGCCGTTGTTTCCAATCAGCTATCACAGCACATTATCAAAAATAACATTAATTATATATATATTGGCGTAGGGAGGGGGTGGTTTTTGGGTTAAAACCCCTCACATGATTTTAATTTATATAATTTTTATATTGTATATTTAATAAAAATAAATATTTATCGGAATTTTACTTTTTAGTTTTTATTATTTTAAGGCTATTGTCACTTTAAGCTTTAAGAAAAAAAAGCATTTTTATACCAAAAAATAGTTTAAAAAAAAATTTCACCTTGAAAATTAACCCCCCCCCCCCCCCCTTTGAGGAAATCCTAGTTTCGCCTATATATATAATATATATAATCTGATTTTAGACTTAGTTTGGTGATTTGTTAACCAAATTTTTTTACAAATGTTAACAAAATTTCATGTACAAAACAAATTTGGCTAAAATGCAATAATATATAAAAATTTCAAAAAATATATATATAAGAGAGCCTTCAAATTACTTAATTACAACGCTCTTTTTAATATTGAGGTAATTAAGTTTAAAACTACTTATTTCAATAAAATTATTAAAACTTTTCTCCCAAAAAATTACATTTTAATATAGCAATTAATATATGTATTCATGGGCGTAGCGAGCAATGAAATTGGAGGGGGGCAATAATGATTTTGGGAGGAGCTAAATGAACTTTTTTTTAAATTTTAGCTACAATTTCAATAAATTTCAACAAATTTTTGGGTATACAGGGGGGCAGTGCCCCTCCCTGGCCCCTTGGCTAAGCCCATGCATGTATATATATTAATTGCTATATATGCAATTAGTAACACCTAAAGTATGAATTAATAAAACTCACCATTTTGTAACATGGGTGATATACTAGCTAGGAGGGGGGATAAAAATGTTTTTCCACCTAAAGCACAGGCCATTCTATCTAAAGCAGTTTCTGCCTCGGATGAGGTTTGATCTTCATCAAAATCGTCTGCTTCGTAATCTCCATCTAAATGATCATTTTCATCTGTAAGGTGCAAAGACCATGCCCTCACATCATCAGAAAGTTGAGCCATCATGCGAAGTATGTGTGGAACTAAGTTATTCAAAAATTTTGTATAAATTAATATTATACATAGATAATTTGTTATTTTTTCCACAAAAAAATTGTAATGACATACTAAGGATCTGTAAAAAGTTAGGGTGGTGGTTTAAAAATTTTCTGAACATAGGTGCAGCATTTTCTGACAAAGATACAATGCACTCCAGAGCTAAGAGTTTGACATCTTCAATTGGCTGAGGATCTGAAATTATCTAAAAAAAGGAAAGTTGTAATAATGAGAAAAGACTTTTATAAAATATAGGGCTATATCGCAACAAAGCAAAATAAAAATACATGCATCAAAGTGAAGTACTACCTTTACACACAATTCTAAAAGCGGACTTAATTGAGGACGTAAAAACTTAGGGGCAGAGTCACACAATTCTACTAAACATTTTAAGCAACTTTCTTCTTCTTCCTCAAAATATTCTCCATTGGTAGAATCATTCAGGTTGGATATTAATTTTGCATGGTCTTCTGCTATTATCTAAATTATTATACACAAAAGCACTACTATGTAACATACTTCAAGAAGTAGTGGAATTAAATCAGAAAATTTAGTAAGCACAGAGGTTTCTTTGTCATGATCTATGACAAATGCTGTAAATGCTTTAGTAGCACTTAGCTTAATCTAAAACGCATAAAATATAAGATTAATAATAATATACATTTTTGGGCTGATTTTCAGCTAAACCTGATGCTATAATTTGTTTGATTAGCATAATTTTGTCAGGTTCTTCAGAAGCAAATATTGAAGGAAATGATGCTAGAATGTTGAAAACACTCTCCCTAAAAATAACTATGGGAGAATTAGCAGCTTCACACATGTAATTCAACACTTCAGGCCAATTATTATTTCCATCATCATCTATAATTATAGGGATGTTATTAACACATAAATTTACCAATTGACAATCTTGAAATTTCGGCAATAATGTCAGATGTTTTCTTTCGCAAACCTTCATCCTTTTCGTTTTTAATTGTGTAAAGTACACTTTGTTTTAATAAATTTTGTAAATCAGGAGATAGGCTGGTGTAAGCATCAACACTAGGGTTAGTCAAAATTCTCCTTATAAGCACTGCACTGAGTTTTCGAATCTAAATAACAATTGAATTGCATTGAATATTAATAGATATACTTCTATCTCTTTATTAAAGTCCTGGTAAACGTGTAATAGTTGATTTATTTTTTTATCATTGGGCAATGATTCATATGCACTCTGCAAAAAATAATGTTAATTTAATAAATTATCACCTCCGCTTGATTTCTTGTATCATTATCAGGACTTAAAAACAATTTGAGTAAATCTTCAATGGATGAAAAAGGAACAGTCATTTATCAAATTTAAAAACTTGCAGGAATTGAACTAAATTTGAGGTGAAGGAATGTTACGTTACACATCTGATGCGAAGTTGCCAAAATAAAAACGAAAATGGGGATTAATTCAAAATAAATCAATTTAACTCCATTTAGGTTATTTGTGGCAGTATAGAAAATGTATTGTTCAATATTAAAAGCTTAAAATATAGTAATACTTTAACCCATTAAAACCTGAACATAGAACCCCTTGATGAAAATTCTTGAAATTCAAGATTTTTTATTAATTTTGTACAAAAATAACATCTGCAAATTTTTTTAAAACAATTCTAACTATGTTTTTTTAAACGTCGCATACGCTGGGAGACTTAGATTTACCCCGCTATGTATTAATAAATCGTAGTTAGCAAATGATTATCTCCCACTACCTTATTATTATAATATGAAATATTAAGATGATTATTATTAAAATTAAAAAAAACCCTAAGAACACCCCCCCCCCGACTGCCCGCCCCCCTAATCCATCACCCTCTACTCGTAAGTTTTGCAAATAAAATTCATTTATAGTAATTTTTTGGGATATTTTTATGATTAACTAAGCATTTATAAATATTGAAGAAGCATATTTTATTTAATATATAATTATTAAATCAATAGGATAATTATCGCGTATGATAAAAAGTAAAACATTCAATGTGCAATCCGATGTTACATTTACTACAAATATATTTAGCACACTTAGTACAAGCTGCGCATCTTCTCTGCGTGGGGTTTTTGGCAGGCCAATGCGCCTTATAATCGTATCTAACCTCCTCGTATACGTTGAGTGAATTGGCAGGATTAATAGCCCTTACTCGCGGTATACTTGCGCGAGTAAGGGGATAGTTATTCTTCGGGTAAAGTCCAACAAGGGAATCCCTTTCTCTGTATCCCGATGCGTTTAAAATTTATATAAAAATCAAAGTAGCCATGCAATGACTACAGATGCGTTCAAACAAAACGTAGGCCAGTACCATTTTTTTGAACGAATTTTTACTCGATAGGCTGCACGGCGTTGATCAAAAAGATCAACTCCTCCCATTCCTTTATTATACTCCGCCACAAGACTCGGCTGCGGAACCATAATGCGTTTCTTGGCAATAGAATTATAACGAACACATTGAGTGAACGTGTTGGCTAAGGCAGTGGTTCTTAACCCTATTATACACGCGGCCCCCAAATACTTTATAATTTTTTTGCGGCCCCCATTTTTTTCATAATAATTTATATTTGTTAAATTATCTATAATATATTGATTTTTGTTTCATTTTATTATATAATAAACATAAAACACAACTTTATTGTTTCTATCTATTTAAATAACATAAATACTTCATAATTAAACATAAAAAGCATTCATTTATAATAAAAAATATAAGCATTCGGAAATATATTTAATGAAATTTCTGCTGCTGAACATTATCAACCAATTTGTTAATTTTTGGTTCAATTGATTGTAATGCTATCCTCGTGCAGGAATCTAGTTGCAATCGATTGCGTTTTTTAGTTTTTATATCCACCATAGTTGAGAAGCTTTTTTCACACAAATATGTACTAGCGAAAGGCGCAAATTTTGCGTTGCTGCTGAAAATAATGGAGGATATTCTGCACGAATTTGTATCCAAAATTGCGGCAAACTTTTAGTTTTAAACAAAGATTTTAAATTAGAATCATTTATTAATTCTAATAATGAATCTTCATCATCTGATGATAAATTGGTATTTTTATAATTGTTGTATGGATCTTGAATCCAGAGTTTTGTAATGTGACCTTCATCATTATGAAATTTTTTTTCAAATTTATCAATTAATTTTAAAATATGACATTTAAGTAATTTATATTTTCTTTCTCGAATTGAAATTTTGAATCAGAGATTTGTTGTGAATAGAATGGAAACATTTCATATATATTTGAATCTATTCTTTGAATCCATTTGTAATATTATTTTCATAGCCTCAATTTTGTTTGCATATTAAAATATCAGATTTAGGTCCTTGCATAGATATATTCAATTGATTTAGAATTGTAAAAATATCCGCTAGATATGACAATTTAGCGACCCAATTATTGTCATCAAAATAGCTTAATAGGCTGGAGTTTTTATTATTTAAAAAAAGTTTAACTTCCAGTCTCAATTCAAATAGTGGTTATAGCGAACGTCTTGTAAACAGAAGGCAACAAGTTCGAATCCCCCTGGTGAGTATTTTTTCTAAAGCTTTTCTGAATATTTTTCTAAAATTTTTTGCATAATTTGGCGACCCCCCGGCAAACTTCTCACGGCCCCCTAGGGGGCCGCGGCCCCCCGGGTTAAGAATCACTGGGCTAAGGCATTATTGCGATTTGAAGCCAATGTAACATGTTTGTTATCGTTCCACCGATAAAGAGTAATTTTTCCCTCTTCATCGAGAAGTACTTTTTCAAATCTTTTAAGAGAGCTTTTGGATCCTTTCCTTTCTAATTGTTCCAGTTATAAAAATACCCTGATCCCCCATATCTCGCATTAATTCTAAGGAATTAGAAAAATTGTCTATAAATATGTGACTGTTAAAGGGGACGAATCCAGACACCATATGTTTTACCACGAAACTCCCAGGGAGAACTCTAGGAGGACGATCCTCTCGACTTCGTATAATTTAAATCTGCAACAATAACCATTAGGTTTGTTAAGGCACCAAAACTTAAACCCAAATCTGATGGGTTTTCCGCGGATAAACTGTTTGATGTGATATTTGCCAAAATATGGCTCCATTCCCTCGTCCAAGAATTATAAGTGGTGTGAGGCAGGCTCAATTTTTCAAACTTATTATTCATATGGGTTATGAATGAAGACACTATTTTGCCACCTCCCATTTGGTTGTCATTATTATTGGAGAAATGCAAATATTTGAAAATAGTCAGAAATCTGTCTCTTGACATACAGTTAGAAATTGTTAACATCAGCTTGTGTTCCCCAATAAAGCCTTCGATTTAGGAGATGGTTATAACCAGATACCGATAATATTCCTAAAAACTTGCACAATTCCTCCACATTTGGAAAATGTATTATTTGAATATTTGTATTTTGCATAGGCTTCACTTTCCTGCATACATATTCCAAGAAAGGTTGGTCCCAAAATAATTGGAACACTTCTAAGGGTGTTAAATTTGATTCTATTATAATGTTTACTAAGGTAGGATCTTCAACTTTTCTGTTTTGAATTCTATACCGGCTATGTTTTACTTCTTCTGGCCCAAGATCAATTCTTTTCCAGTCTGCCAATTTTTGTTTTTTGTTATTAGTTAATGAATTTTGATCTAAAGATAATTTGTCTTTAAGAGGTTCAAAATAAATAACTTCATTTTCATTAATTAGAACATGTACATTTGATTTTTTTTGCCAAAATACCTTTTCCCAAAACTCTAGGATCATTCACATATATTTCATTTGCATCTTCTGCCTTATCATCACAATCAGTATCATAGAAGTCATTAGGGGGAATGATTTCTAGATCTATACTTTGTATATTATTTAAAATTTCTTCATCTGTTTCCAACAACTGAATGATATCTTCTCTATTCAAAATTCCCGCTTGTACACTGTATGATATATCATACGTTAAAATATATTAACATATATTTTTTAAAATAATTATAAAAAGGATAAATTTATTTTTATGAAAGATCCAAGCCTTGTGTTCTTATTTATATAAAAAATATATTATATTAAACTCGGGCCTTCGGCCCTCGTGGGAAGGGGGAGAAGGGGAGGGGAAGGGGAGGAGGGGAAGGGAAGGGGGGACGACTCATCTATACTCCGTATAAATGTATCATATTTGCTATGCAATTTATGGGCGAGAAAGGTGGGAAGGGGCGATAATGCCTATAGGGGGTATTAAATGCCTAATGATTAATTAATTATGATCATTTTCTTCCATTGGTCAGCAGCCAGTGGACGGCCAAAAAGCCATATTATCAATGGTAGTAACAAGAACAATATATTAATTTAAAAAAAATAACAAAAAAATTTGGCCCTCTTTGAGTATCGAACCAGCAACTAAGAATTTGCCCTCGATGGGATTCGAACCCACATCAGTAGAGGCATAGGCTTTTGTAGGGGGGTGGGCACAGGGACCCATATCAGTAGAAGCATAGGCTCTGTCGGGGGAGGGCACATAGGGTAATTGTCAATGTTAGCCAAAAAAAACGAAAAAAATAATTTCGATTCACATTTTGGCCAATGACCATTTTTTTCAATGGTCAGCAGCCAGCGGACGACCAAAAAGTTTTATTATCAATGGTAGTAACAGGAACAATCATAATAGTCAAAAAAACGAAAAAAAACTTGGATTCACATTTTGGCCAATGGTCATTTTTTTCATTGGTCAGCACCCACCGGACGGCCAAAAAGTCTTATTATCAAAGGTAGTAACAAGAACAATCATAAGAGTAAAAAAAAACTCCGGGATTCGAACCCAAAAACTAGTTAAATTAACAAAAATTAAAAGTAAACAACGTGACAAGACATTCGGTGCAAGACAAGATCATTTTTTTCATTGGTCAGTAGCCAGCGGACGGCCAAAAAGTCATATTATCAATGTTACAGTAGTATACAGTCAAAATTATTGGGGTTTAACAAACTATTTAAATTAAATAAATAAAATTTAAAGTAATAGCTCTTGCAGGATCCTAAAATTTCTTTTAGTTTAAAAAAGGGCTAAATTCTGAAACTACCGGCTCGGTTCGCTCGAAACTTTACCCGTAGGTGCTCAGGGCGGCCAGGGGTAATTCTAACACAGCGAGGGAGATAGAGATGAGGGGTGGGGCACCTCTTATGTATTAATTTAAAAATCGATAAAAAACAGTGAAGGGTGACGGACAACGGACAACGGACAACGGAAAATCAAAAACGAGCCCATAAATTGCATAGCAATTAATAATGAATTTTTAAAGTTATTAGCATTTAATGATTACCTGTCAGATTTTCTTGAATTTTTTCGATTTAGGTTTTTTGATCCTGTTTTTGAAGGCATAATATTAACGAAAGGCATTGTTAGATTAAAGAATAATTTGCAAGATTTTATATCCAATTTTTTTGTGCGTGACTTAAAAATAAGCAATACAACGTTTTAATCATTATTAAAACACTTCCAGGTCCTGCGCAGAATCTAAACATAAGGAGTTTATGAAAATTTAATATTATTTACCTATTCTTCTTTATCAAGTATTTTGTCTCACAGTAGTAGGGTTTGTTTTGATGACTTTCTTTTAACTTGATCAGGTAAATGCCATGTCTTGAGACTCTTCTTAGAATTTATAACTTTTTCAACCTACCCTTTCCACGTGACACGAGGTCGTCCTCTTCCTCTCTTCCCTGGTACCATCATGTCCAGTACTTTTTGATTTACATCATTAGTCTCCCTTCTTAGTATATGCCTATACTACCGTAGAATTTTTTCGTTTATCATGTCCGTGAATACCTATAATAGTCATGAGAAAGTCATTCGTCATATGGCCGTAGTATACCCCTAGTTTTCGTATTATTCTCATCTCCGTGTCTTGTAATAGCTTTACTTCCGATGTCCAAGTTTCACCTTTAGAGTAACACCTGTCTTACGGTAGATTTGTAAGCTTTGTTCTTCAACCATATTGGCATTATCTTGCCGCACATTTCATCGGATGTACATTGCCATTTAAGCCATCCTCTTTGAATTCTGGTACTGACTTCTATTGCGCAAACTTCCTCTTGATATAACATCTAGCCGAGGTATAAAAACCTGTCTACTTTGGGATACTTTAGATGGCCATCTAGCGATAAGGTGTGATATTCAAGTCCATGTACACTATTTTTCGATCGTTGACGTTTCAACCATATTCAACTAAGCGCTTTGACCATATCTCGGCTTCTCCTTCTTCGTATATCAATGACATTTAGCATAGACCGTGGCGATGGCTTTGGAATGTCTCTCGTTATGTTGTCCATAATTATATAAAATAAAAAGTGACTTGGAGCAAATCCTATATGTAATCCAATTTCAACCCGAAACGGTTTAGAGTCTCGAAATGTCGTTTTAACGCAAGAATTTGAGGCTTCATAACTATTTTTAATAAGCCGTATATAAGCGGGGAAATTTTATTTTCTCAAGCACAACCATATTAAATCGCAACGGACCATGTGATAAGCTTTCTCCAAGTCTATAAAAACCATATGTAGGTCTCGTTTCTTTTCTCCATGTTTATCTATCATTAATCCTAGGGCGAAGGTTGGGTCGATTGTGAATTTGCCGGCTACAAATCCAAATTGGTAAGCCAATTTCCTCCTCGTTTTTCAGTCTTGTTACTAAAATCCTTTACATAAGCTTCAAGGAGTGGCAAGTTAGCTTGATACCTCTATAATTGCCACACTCCTGAAGGCCTCCTTTGCCTTTGAATAGGGTATATTTAGATACTATAAGATTTGCAATTTAGGACAAAATGTTATAGACAGGGGAAAAAAGCTGAAGCTTAAAATCTATTTTATGTACGCTGTGCGAAGATGATTATTTAATATCGAGTTGAGTTTTTTAAAATAATAATTTATAAAAGATTAGCATGATTTAGTCATATCGGACTGGGCTCGGGCCTCGAGTCGCGCAGCCTCATCAGGCCCGACCTGAGCCCTAGGCCCGATTGTTATATTAAATTATGCCCGAGCCCGGACCGGCCGATGGGTCGGGCCGGGTCGTAATTCGGGCGGACCCTGCAGGGCCTTAGGTGCAGGGGAAAGTATCTTAAGATCAGGACACTTGTTTGAAGCACTAACAAGATTCGTGCAATTAAACTTGTTTAGTACGCTTAATCCCAAATAATTTACAAGCCTTTTTATGTAACAAAATTTGGTAACATTATTGCCAATTTTACTTTTAAATTCTTCGTCGATACTTGGCCGCTTCTAACTCACAATTACCTGAATGTTATTATTTATCTCCGTTTCTATGCTCTTTCTTAATTTAACTAAGTCTCTAGCTTGAATTAAATATAAGTAAAATTAAAACCCCTTAAGAAAGTTTTCTTAATTTTTAATGTTAAATACGTTATTCTGTGTTTATTCGGAACTCATCATGGCTTACTTCAACATTTTTTATGCAAATATCAAAATCTAATGAATTTTGTTTTATTTGGTAACTTAATCTGACTATTAAGGATCTGACCAACGGGTCAAGCATATAAAACGACACTTTTTAGAAGGCTTAATACATAACTAACCATTTCATTAATTCCTGCAATCATTTATGGCTCAATACTGTCTCTCCACTTTTATGCTGCCAAATAAATGAATCTTAGACATAAGATAAAACTTATTACTACGGCAAAGCCTCCTTATTTAACAATTCACACAATTTTGAAAACTTATTACCACTAAGATTGCCGTGCGAATATTTAT
This sequence comes from Gordius sp. MW1, assembly GCA_964036665.1. Classification (NCBI taxonomy): domain Eukaryota; kingdom Metazoa; phylum Nematomorpha; class Gordioida; order Gordea; family Gordiidae; genus Gordius; species Gordius sp. MW1. Next base: position 7,489,908 of record OZ038532.1, read on the forward strand.
AGGCTGGTACCTTACGTAGATTTTTATACGCCTTCAGTCATTATAACTTATTAAATATCTGCTCTAATGGAGAGATTAATTAATACTTTGAGTTTATCAATCAAAGCCTAATGTTTATTTTATTTTTGCGCTTTTTTACAAAAATTAATCCAACTTATTTTCATTAATGGAATGATAAAAAAACTGACATGATAAAAATAGTTTTATAAGCAAAAATAAAATTTATATTTTCACAAATCAGTTAGGTAGCAAATTATATTGTAATGTGGTTAACCCATCCGAACAGCTTATAATAGTTGAAACTTTCTCTTAATATTATTTGCACTAATTGTGCTATACTTTTATCTAATGTACAAATGCTGAATAGTAATCCTTCTAATGTAGTATGTTAAGCATGCCATTTAAATGAACTCCAAACCGTGTACGCTTGTTTGCGGTATCTTTTGTTGAAGATTAGGTTTAAGTGAAAAGGGAGACAAGTGTAGCAGGATTCTAATAGAATGTACACATTGTAATTTTGATACAAAAATGTGGAATCAAACTTAAGTAGGAGAAAGTCGATCAACATCATTATTATAGATATCGGCAAAATAAACACTATAAATTGCACGGTTAAAACGATCAGTGTAACAATTTCTTGTTTATCCTCAAATAGTTTAGTATCGGCAGATTTTTCAGACGCAACAGGTAACTTTGGTTGACAGATATTAACCGAGAGGTTGCTAGTAGTATGGTTCATCTTGATAGCCATAGAGCTTCCGTTAAATGACGAACCGGCATCGCCAAAGGACTTTTCATTCATATTAATTGGACGATCTTTACTTAAGCATTGGATGGAATACGAAGAGTGGTTCATTGGTTCATGTAATTTGGTTTTCAGTTTACGCCGAGTCTTAATGATTGTCAATTTAAGAACGACTATGGCTGTAAAAGGTAATAGTTTGATTGCGATCTCCCGCAATACTTGGTACACTATCCAGGCAACGCGAGGCCCAGGATCCGTGGGCGTATATAATTCATCTATGTAAACTACGTCTAGGGCGACACGTTTGGGGAAACCAATGTTAAGCGCATGACACAAGCGTACTTCAAAGACCTGTCCCCAAAAGTAACCAGGTGCGTTCCACAATATCACGTATGCCAAGGTGATAAGCAGATATATATTAATTCGCTTGTAGGTGACTTTCATCTTAAATTTATGCGGGTTAACTACCGCGATCATGTGACTAAAGGTTAGGAGGAAATACATTGAGAAGCTAAACGAAACTAAGCTTTTCGTTATAGGATCGTGAAGGTGGGCTATGTAAAAGTTCCAAGCGTAGCTCGTGTCCCGTCCTAGGTATAAATTTGATATAGTATTACCAACAACCTTTGTTCCCAGTTGCATGGCCTGAGAAAGAGGCCAAACACACATAAACACGTTCGATATGAGGTTGGCCCCAAAAAAATACTGCAGCAAATAGTTTGCACTGTTCCAGCTCTTGTTAGGAATAATGGCGCCACTGGTGCTCGGAGAAGCGTCCATATGATTAATCCTATTTTTGCTCAATTCAGGATGAATTTTGAGTTTATGAAACCAAGATTGGAGCCTTAGCATAGTGAGTGGAGGTAACGCCACAAGTAGTCCAAGGGAATTTCCAGTAAATCCTAGTAGAAATAAAATGGACCCCATCCACGAAAATATAAGCCTCGAAATTTTATCCATATACACCAAATCGGTAAAATTAAGGCAGCTGCCATGCGAAGTGTTTAAGTATATTTGAAAATTTCCCTTGTAAGGTACCAGACTAGTCATTTCTTTTTGACTTATTTTAAATTTGACGGGAGTGACGTACGCTGATGCAACTGAAAATTGTGCAAATATTATAATGGGATTTTGAATATTTTAAAATTTATTTAATCTATAAAATCTTTGGGACAAATTTGCTTATCCTCTAATATAAAGGATTAATTTAGCTTTTAAGAGAATTCGTATTAAAATCTTGACAATAATATTGATTAAAATCGCAACTGACATTATAAATATTGTAGGGTGGCAAAATTCAACCATGTATTATGTCAACTACTGCAATGAAGTGGCAAGAGTATAACACAAAACTGAGATTTAAAACTAAGAGACCCGTTTATTAAATAAACCCGGCTTTATATAGATAACTGCGAGTAATATATACAAACGGAAAATTCATATATTCCAAATAGTAGTTTAAATAGGGCTTTCATTCAAGTGTTACAAATAACGAAGCGCATATTCAAATAACTAACGCCGCAATCAAGTGTCTATAACAAATATGTCTATTCAAAACAAAACCTTAAATAACTATCACAACAAACACCATTCTCCCTTTAATTAATAAAAACGATAGAAATTGCTTCATTGGCTACTACCACAGTCCTCTTCCTTTGCCGAAATTAAATTAAGAGAACTTTTGAGACAAGTTGTCTGCTGTCTCTCAACTTCCTAATATCTAACGGACAGGACAAAACCTAATTCTTATCCTCGGTGCTACAAAAACTTCATACCAACTTTCCGGTCTCTTTCCATCACTTACATTTCTTTTTTCTACTGCATCATATTAAATAATATTTTATTAATTATCTATAATTTTTATTTGCTTTTGTTCTCCGTTATAATGTCTCAATATGATTTTGGAACAATAATTGGCTACACTCGTATTGAGAAGTTGACAAAATCCACGGTTGACTTCTACACCGGATTACCAAATTGTAACTGTCGACACCAAAATTTTTTAAATGCCTAGCCACAGTTCATATAGGTTATTAAATCTTCTTATTTATCATGAACTTGGTCCTGCAGTCATGGGGATTGTTATGATAAGTTTTTCCATCTTGATCGAGTATGGGCCATGCCCGCGTAGATCTTCTTAGTAATCATAACTTTGTCCACTGCCTCCCTTTCCACGTAATACGAGGGTCATCTTCTTCCTCACTTCCCCTGCGCTCCCATTTCCAATATTTTTCAATTTACATCATTCGCATCCCTTCATAGCATTGGCGTAGCCAGGATTTGGATTAGAGGGGGGAATAATGATTTAGGGAGGGACAAAATGATAATTTTCTAAAATTTTAGCCATATTTACATCAAATTTTAAAGAATCTTTGGATTTAAGGGGGGCATCCGCCCCTCCCTGCCTCACTTTGGCTACGCCCATGTTTCATAATATACGACCATACCGACTTAGCCAATTTTCACTTATCTAGTCCACTAATTTATAATTAATTATATCTAAAGAGGCGAATTTGATCAAATATATCCCTAACAATATGGCGTTTTAACAATATCAATTGAATTAATAAAAACGGGTATGCATTAATCATTGGCCCTCACAATTTCAGTCGAGAGATTGGAAATATGACACCAGGCAATTATTTTTATATAAAGATGCGATGAAAGTAAAAAATACGCGTAAAGTAAGCTACTTTTGTTAAATGTTTATTAACAAGTTTCAAGGCAAAGATGAAGTTTTTTCCCATAGTGGCTTTTTGTTCCACCATTACTAGCAATAAAGCATTGGTTTTTTTAAATCGATAGGTAAATGAAGCCAAATTTTTGGTATTTTAGCGAAGTAAAACTATACTAGAGATCTGCACGGGCAGGCCCGGCACGTGGAACGGGCCTGAAGTGCTTAAAAAAATACGGGTGGGCTCGGGCGGGTATTTTCTGTGTCCGGGCGGGCCTGACGATTTTACAAAGGGGTTCCAATGGGCCTGAATATAAGAACGGGCTCGCACGGGTCTATAATTTTATAAGCAGTCTTAGAATTCTACGAGTTAATGAATGATAAACTTCTCACGAACGCGTTTAATAAATAATTTATTTGCTTCTAAAAGATTTGTTTAAATTAATTTTATAATATCAATCTTATATATTGTCGCATACATTCATTTTGATCGTGAAATGTGAATTTAATAGCTTATTATTTTAAAATTGATCTTTCCTTTAAGTAAGATAGTTGCGTCTAAGTAAGTGTAACTCCTTTTCAGTTACAGTTTCTTACAATTTTTATTATAAATTTCTTCCTAAAATTTTACTTAATTTAAGATTAATAGCACCGGCGGATTTCAAATCACATCGTAACAAAGGCACCGGCACAACATTCAAGGCCGAGGCGTTTAGCTGGGGACAAGCTGGAAGCAGCTAAAAAGGGAATTTAAATTGATACTTAAAATGGGAATTATTCACAAATCCCAAAGCAGCTCGGCATCGCCTTTGCATCTAGTCATTTTAAAAGGAGATTGGAGACCACGTGTAGGAGCTATTCCCGATCGGTACCCAATCCCACATATTCAATATTCCATGGTAAATTTATGCGAAAAAACGAATTTCAGTAAATTAGACTTAACAAGAGCTTATCATCATATTCCGGTGGCTAGCAAAGACATTTGCAAGACCGCGGTTACGACACCTTTTGCGAATTTCTTAGAATGCCTTTTGGTCTTAAAAAGCCCGAACGTTCCACCAATTTATCAATGAAGTTCTAACGCGTTTTAATGGCACATACGCCTATATTAACGACATTCTGATAGCGAGTTCCGAAAAGGAGCCTGAGAACCAGCTGAAAGCAGCCCTACAGCGTTTGCAGGCTTATGACCTTAAATCATTTAAATGCAAATTTGAGTTCAAGAACCAAAATTCCTCGGACATAAAATAACCCGCCGCGGGTCTCACTACGTTAATAAAGAGGATTAAATCATTTGCGATTCCCCATTACCGGATTCAAGTAAAAAACTTAGGAGATTTTTGGGGATGATCAACTTTTATCATAGATTTTTGCCTGGAATTTCCCACATTCTACAACCTATGATAGATTTGTTAAAAAATCTACAAAAGTTAATACAACGAAGACCAGGTTAAAGTATTCCAAAGGGCAAAAGCTGCTGTAATTTAACTGCTTTAACCATTTTAGATACAGGACCTCAAACCCAAATAACCTTAACCACTGACGCATCGGATTCGGCGGTGGGTGCAATCTTGCAGCAAGTAATAGCAAAAAGATCTTTTCCAGTTGCGTTCTTTTGCTAAACTTCAACCAACGCGAAAAAAATCCAGCGCATTCGAACGCGGACTCCTCACAATATACTTAGCGATCAAGCATTTTAGCCATTTTTATAATCTAAACCCCTAATTTATGCGTTCGAAGCGAAACCTGATCGCTATTCCCCACGAGAAACTCGACACCTCGATTTAATATTCCAATTTACTACTTATATATGCATGGCGTAGCCAAGGGGAGGGGGCCTCTAAATCCAAAAATTTGTTGAAATCTATAAAAATTATGCCCAAGGTGGGCAGGTTTGACCGGCGAGCCGGGCATGTCTGGTCTCTGATTTCGATCCTTCTCTAGAAAGTAGGATGCGTCCCGACGGAGCTTCTTAACTCTCATGGGAGGATCGTAAGTTCACTTTATTTGCGGTAATATTTTTGCGCATCTTCTGACGAACATCGTAAAACACTAAATACCGAAATACTGCTCATTCTAAAATTTTTACCCCCATAGTAGCTCCCTGTTTCGCCACTTTTGGCAATAAAGCATTGGCATTTTTTAAATCGATAGTAAAGAGATCCCCCAAAGCCAAATACTCACCCAGCTTTATTTTACGTCAAGTGGCGTTTTAATAGTTAAATATAATTATCAATTTTTATATGACACATGGCGCTTGTTGGTTCTTGACGAATCTGATAGATATTTTTTTAATTTATATTATTTTTGCTCGTTTATTATAAATTTTAGGGTTCATTTTTACCTAAAAACCCACTTAAAAAAATTGATTCAATAAAATACTCGGGCCTTCGGCCCTCGTGGGAAGGGGAAGAGGGGAATGGGAGTAGGGGAAGGGGGCAAGGGAAGGGGAAACTCTTCTACTCCGTTTAAACGTAGCATATTTGCTATGCAATTTATGGGCGAGAAAGGTGGGAAGGGGCGAGAATGCCTATAGGGGGGTAATAAATGCAAAATAATTAGTTGATTAGCTATAGGCCCTTGTAGGGGAGGGCATAGGGTAATTATCAATGTTAACCAATTTAAAAACGAAAAAAAAATTCGATTTATTTGGCCAATGGTCATTTTTTCCATTGGTCAGTAGCCTGCGGACGATCAAAAAATCATATTATCAATGGTATTAACAAGAACAAAATATTAATTTAATTTAAAAAAAAATAAAAATTTTGCCCTCTCCGGGATTCGAACCCACATCAGTAAAGGCATCTGTTTACAAGCCGGGGCTATAACCCGTCACACCATGCTGGTTTTAAAATAGTAGAAGTTTTTATGTTATTTATATAGATGAAATAATACCTTAAATTGCATAGCAATTAAAAGTTGTGTTTTATGTTTAGAAAATCAATATATTTCATCGGTCAGTAGCCAGCGGACGGTCAAAAAGTCATATTATCAATGGTATTAACAAGAACAAAATATTAATTTAATTTAAAAAAATTTAAAAAAAATTCGTCCCCTCCCTGGCTTGAACTCGACACCTTCAGGTCACAAAGCTGGCGCCAATAACTTGGTGGTCGACGGACGGCAGAGCCAGAAGCGTTTTTAAGATAGAATTTTAAACAACCTCTTCATAAGAATAATGCAACAAGAGGTCTTAATAGACTTTAACATAAGGATTGCCGTGATATTTGGGTGTGAATTGATTAACGCATAAACCAAGATTTTATTGCCAAGGTTAGAATTTATAACAAAGTAACGGTAGATATGATGTTCATTTAGGACAATTATGTCAAATCAAATGGGTAGTAGAGATTATTACTTATAAAGTAGCGTTGTTGGATGGTTAACATCACCAAGTTATTCGCGTGCTATTCAACTAACATTATATATTAATACTCAAAAAACGAATAAATGATAAAAGTAAAATGAAACGGGAAAACTCGTCCCAAATGTTGAATTTATAATCATTTATGTGTAATTATAAGAGGTGTGTTGCAATCAAGAGTTCCAACTAAAGTATACAAGCGTTTAACTATATGAGAAGGGTCAAAAGGGGGTTTATCGTGTTATTGGCAATTGTGTTACAATCTACTAAACAAACGGTTGAAAAGAAGTCAGAATGCTGAAGTGCGGAATAAGGTTAAATCAAAGGACACCACCCCCTTCAGGGTCCACGTGATCCAGAAGTCAAGTGACTCGGAGGCAAGGGGGTGAGGACGGTCACATAGGTTTTGGGGAAATAACCGGTCCTGGTACCTAAACGACCTTCGTACCAATTCTCGTCGACGTCTTTGGTCAAGGTAATAACGTCGTTTTCCTTGAATTCCAACTCGCCCGGATTTAAGGCTTCGAAATCATAGAGAGCTTTACATTGCGGAATTCCTGACCCGGCCGCACTAAATGTGTTGTTGGAAATGTTCACGTTTTCACCACCCAATGCTATGGTATGAAGAAGGTCGATAATAATAGTTGGGGGCTAAACTTACAAATGAGGAGTATATTTTGTGGCTAACATAATGCAATGTTGTATGTATAAGGGCTTGTCTTAATATAGAATTTCGCTGCTCAGCAAAAATAGACGCACGGGTTATAACATAGCCGTGTCTTAACTTCAAATTAACAGCAGATTTACATTTCAGACGCATAACATAACAGCGATTTTGTAAGATGCTACATTTATCGTAAGCTTAAATTAAATTTTTAGGTATCAGCAAAGTTTGGATTTAATCTCAAGAGTTGAAATAAACAAAAAAACGTTTTTAACTATCAAAAAACAAAATAGTATTAATTACAACCGAGTTTGACCGATGAAATTGAATCGGATATTTAGACAAAATTGAATTCGCGCGAATTGAATCTAAATTCGATATTATGACAAGCCCTAAACTAAAAGGTAATCAATCGAGGCCCCAAAAAAGGGGGGCTTTGGCCTAGGACGCGGTTAAAAAAACAAAATTAACCATCGGGCATTAGCCGGTTTCATTCGGAGGCAAAAGGGACATTCCATGTCAAATCGTCGTTTTCGGCCGACCCCCTCAGAATTTTATAAAATTTGGTGGAAATGTTTAAACTAGTAAAGTTATTAATTTCTGAAAATTTTAGCTCATTTGGGTCACTACTTTTCGAGTTGTGGGCGCTCAAAGGTCGAAAATCGGGCTTTTGAAAAATCGGTTTGTGACGCTATAATTAATAAAATTTATAGGTTATTGGTCCCCAAATCATAGAATCTTGTTGTAGAGATAGGTAAGACCTATCTCTATAGAAAAAAATCAAAAAATTTTTTTTATTGATTGGTCATCTCATAATGGCCGAAATGGCTAAAATAGCATAATTAATGATGACCCCTCTCAAACCGTTTCAAATTTAAGACAAATATTTTATACTATCTATTAATCAAATTAAGTAAAAGAAAAAGTTGGCCGGCCATCTTGAAAGGGTCATAAATTGTTAAAAGAGTTATTTTATTATTTGGCGCCAAAATGAATCTCTAAAAATTTTTTTTTCTGCTCATTTAGTATTCATATTATTTTAATATATCTATGATGCAAATATTTTTGCTATAAATTATCACCCCAACCCCCCTCCCCCCCCTTTATATTCTCCCTATCAATAATGTTCCCCGAAAGCTAAATTTAATTTTTTTTAAATAGAAACAGCTGTAAAATGGCCTAAAATAATTTACTTCAATATAGTTGTAGGTACAAGTATATATTTATTAATTGCTATGCAATTTATGGGCTCGTTTTTGGTTGTCCGTTGTCCGTTGTCTGTCCGTTGTCCGTCCGTTACCCTCCCTATCTATTTGCATTGGGTATATTAGGTTATCGATTTTTTAAATTAATGCATGAGAAAGAGGTGCCCCACCCCTCATCTCTATCTCCCTCGCTGTGTTATTTTTTAAATTAATGCATAAGAGGTGCCCCCGGGCGGGGTCGGGTTTGAATTGCTATGTTAAATTAATGCATAAGTATATCTATTCGTGGTTTCAATTGCTATGTTAAATTAATGCATAAGTATATCTATTCGTTTTTGAATTGGGTATCATTGATATTAATTGCCATAATTACCCTATGCCCTCCACTACAAGGGCCTATGCCTCTCCTGATATGGGTCCCTGTGTCCCTACAACAGCCTATGCCTCTATTAATGTGGGTTCGAACCCCGGCGAACGTTCTGAATTGCTGGTTCGATTCCCGGAGAGGGCAAAATTTTTTTGTTATTTTTTAAATTAAATTAATATATTTTTCCTGTTACTACCATTGATAATATGACTTACAAAAGTTGTTTACTTTTAATTGCTATGCAATTTAACTAGTTTTAGGGTTAGAATCCCGGAATTTTTTTGACTCTTATGATTGTTCTTGTTACTATCATTGATAATAAGACTTTTTGGCAGTCCGCTGGCTGCTGACCAATGAAAATAATGACCATTGGCCAAAATGTGAATCCGAGTTTATTTTTTCGTTTTTTTGACTATTATGATTGTTCCTGTTACTATTATTGCTATTATGACTTTTTGGCCGTCCGCTGGCTCCTGACCGATGGAAAAAATGACCATTGGCCAAAATGTGAATCGAAATTATTTTTTTCGTTTTTTTTGACTATTATGATTGTTCCTGTTCCTACCATTGCTATTATGACTTTTTGGCCGTCCGCTGGCTGCTGACCAATGGAATAAAATGACCATTGGCCAAAATGTGACTCGAAAATTTTTTTTTCGTTTTTTTACTCTTATGAATTTATATCCACTTTTACCGTGTGCTGGCTGCTGACCAATGGAAAAAATGACCATTGGCCAAAGTGAGCATCAAATTTTTTCTTTCCGTTTTTTTTGGCTATCATTGACTTATAGAGTATCTGTTGGTACTGACCAATGGAGAAAAAATGACCATTGGCCAAATTTTTGATTTTTTTAATTAAAAATTGTTCAAATTCAACAAAAAATTTCTCCCAACAATTCTGCAAATTCTTAACATTGTGATGTTTTATAATATAATGTTTGTTAGACCCATAATCACTAAAGGCCGTAAAAACTAATGTAATACGCAACTAGATGCAAACACTAAATCTAACCCTAACCCTTGCCTATATTACATTTTACCTATATTACATTTTGCCTATAAATGGAAAATTTGTATAAATAATTAATTAATCATTAGGCATTTAATACCCCCCTATATTTTTATAGCTATAGAATTTATAACAATTAGTTAACTCCATGATTTACTACGCTACAGATTGTGTGGTAAATTAGTGATTCTGCTGCCAAAAAAAGAGACAACCCTCCTAACCTAAAATGTTTAACCTAATTTCATATAAAAATAAAATAAAGATGCCCTATCTTACCCTCTTATCCTTCCTCCGCTGAGTTGGTATTATTAGGGGGCGGGAGTGGAGGAGATCATCCCTCAACCCCTTTTTATTATTATTGATTATTATATGCGTTTAGTTTTAACGGAGGGAAGGGGGGGGGGTAGTGTGAGCGTTTAGTTTTAAGCGGGAGTGGAGGAGATCATCCCTCAACCCCTTTTTATTATTATTGATTATTATATGCGTTTAGTTTTAACGGAAGGAAGGGGGGGGGGTAGTGTGAGCGTTTAGTTTTAACGGAATAAGTATTTAAAATAAAATACTAATTTATTAAAACCACTTTTTCACCAATACCCACATATGCTATAGTATGAACGTTGAAGCTCAATAAATAATAATAACTTTCTGATGGAATCGTTCTTTCTAAATCTCGCACAATAACTCGAGGCCGGTTAATTGAAAGATAGAAATTAATATAATAGGGTCTAGAAATAGTATGGTAGTTCTATGCATTCGTCAAATCATTAATAGGACTAGGATTTAACTTGATTAAAAGAAGGAAAACTTTTATATAATCTAGTCGTTAAATGCTTTAAACTGCTGATACTTTTTTTTTTCTAATCCTTTAATTTAAATGTGCGCGTTGGAAATCTAAGTATTAAATTCGCCACTTTTTTATACTCTATATAAATCTTAAATCAAATTGTTATAAATTAAAGAGAATATTATTAATTACAAAGAAACCCGAAGGCGTTAGCGCTTCACCTTATGTGTGGTTATGTTCCGACCCCAAAAAGCTTAAATTCAACATACCTATACTGGGGCAACCAAAAATTTGTGTGTTTTATATTGACTTTTTTTATTATTTTAAACTTGCTATGTAGAATTGCGTTTTGTGACCATATAAATGTAACATTTTTATGTTATATTATTTTTTAGATACATTAGAAAATCAAATGTGGAAGGCAGCCACGAAAAATTTAATACAATAATAACTATTATTTAATTTATATACGTACGATAAAAATTGTTATTGCAAATTGAAATTTTAATTAAAAATTTAACGTTTTCCGGTTATGGAATAAATTATGCCCAGAATGTTTTAGTATGTGAAAGTCTATATATCTAATCTTAGAAATCAACAAGTTGTGCAAGATTAAAATTAATTTTAGAATGATGTTTAACCTAATTTCATTTATTAAAAAATAATAAAGATGATATTTATATACTTTATCCAGCCGACATTTATACACTTAACTCATTTATATTTTCCCGCTTCGTCAAATTGTAAATCATAATAAAATTTTACGTTTTTTTTGGCTAACATTGATAATTACCCTATGCCCGTCAGTCCAATTCTTTTGCATTTAATACCCCCCTATAGGCATTCTCGCCCCTTCTCACCTTTCTCGCCCATAAATTGCATAGCAAATAAGCTACATTTATACGTAGAATAGATGAGTCGTCCCCTCTTCCCTTCCCCCCCCCCCCTTCCCTTCCCCCCTTCCCTTCTCCCCTCCCCCTTCCCACGAGGGCCGAAGGCCCGAGTTTTATACTTACTAAGCAATATTCCATTTCTATAATAAATAAATGGGAACTAATACAAATTCAAGGTGATGAGGTTGATGTTAAAAGCCTTAATGGATATGTTACTTGTTCATTCGATTCCAAATGGTGGTTTGCCCTGGTTATAGATAAAAATTATGAGGGTGAAAAATAATAGTTAGTTTGCTTCATTCATGCGGGCCGTCAAACTCTTTTGCTTTCCCAAATAATTGTCACAAATTATCTCTCAGGAAATTGGATATATTAACAAATGTATCACCTTTAACCACAACTGGGAGACCTTATACCTTATCTAAAAGGGAAATGCTTAAAGCGACAACACAACTTAATGCCTTAAGTAAAATATACTTCAAATAATAATAAATTCATTTTTTATAGATTCTTGAAGACATGCCCTCCGTCATACTTTTCACATAAATATTTATTATTACATATGTCGAATAAAAATCAGTAAACATATACTTGTACCTACAACTATATTGAAGTAAATTATTTTAGGCCATTTTACAGCTGTTTCTATTTAAAAAAAAATTAAATTTATAGCTTTTGGGGAAGATTATTGATAGGGAGAATATAGGGGGGGGGGGGGTTGGGGTGATAATTTATAGCAAAAATATTTGCATCATAGATATATTAAAATAATATGAATACTAAATGAGCAAAAAAAAACATTTTTAAAAATTCATTTTGGCGCCAAATAATAAAATAACTCTTTTAACAATTTATGACCCTTTCAAGACGGCCGGCCATCTTTTTCTTTTATTTAATTTGATTAATAGATAGTATAAAATATTTGTCTAAAATTTGAAACGGTTTGAGAGGGGTCATCATTAATTATGCTATTTTGGCCATTTCGGCCATTATGAGATGACCAATCAATAAAAAATTTTTTTTTTAATTTTTTTCTATAGAGATAGGTCTTACCTATTCCTACAACAAGATTCTATGATTTGGGGACCAATAACCTATAAATTTTATAAATTATAGCGTTACGAACCGATTTTTTAAAAGCCCGATTTTCGACCTTTGAGCGCCCACAACTCGAAAAGTAGTGGCCCAAATGAGCTAAAATTTTCAGAAATTAATAATTTTACTAGTTTTAACATTTTCACCAAATTTTATAAAATTCTGAGGGGGTCGGCCGAAAAACGCCTTTTTATCGATTTGACATGGAATGTCCCAAAAATCCTTTTCCATAATTTCAATTTTCCGTCATAAATCCAAGGTGGATAAGACATGACATTTTTCCCGAAATTGAGCCCATAAATTGCATAGCAATTAATACAAGGATCGGAGATAAAAACCAAGTGGAAATCATAAGAGGGCAAAAGTGTAAATAAATAGAAAATTAATCGAACCAATCGAACCTAAAAAATTGATCAATCGATACCAAACTCTCTGCTAGCCGCCTCGCTTAATTTAAAACTCAGCTCCACTGGTGCATGGAATTGAGATAAAAATAAAGCGAAGGAACAAAGGTATAACAATTAAAACAACAACTTAAATTTAGAAATTCTAAGTTGTGTATTTCTTTGTATAAATTCGGTGGCTTTGGATTTTTTTGTGACTTCATCTTCACCCTTTCCCCCCTGATGATGGGCTAGAATTGCCCGAAATATCTCGTTCCATTTCCCTCTACCTTCTTTATCAACCCAAACCAGTGTTGTAAAAACGGCTGGGTTCTGTTTGGTCAACATACCAAAGGCTTTCTGGTCTTTTACTAGTCGACCAGTAGGCTTTGTCGAAATGTGAAAACCACACCAGAGTCGGCCGTTAGTCTAAGCGTAAACCGAAGGTCGACCAAACAAAACCCAGCCGTTTTTAAGACACTAACCCAAACCCACCGATTGGATTTAGAAATCTAATCAATTATAATCTATTCGCCGAAAAAAACAATTATATTTGACTTACGCGTCGACGCGGGTATGTTGTTATCTTGACTCGGTGCCAACAAGAAATGGGGTTGAGCCAATCTCGGTCTGGCGCTAGCTTCTTGTTTCCTATACAAAAAATCGAACAAGTGAAATCACGGTTTGGATTGGCGAAAAATTAAAGTATCTCAACCGAGATGAAGAGTGTATGTATACTTTTGGTGCAATTTCTTCGATAGTACTTCGTAACTTTCCACGCACTTTTTGTGATAATCCAATAAACCGTCCGCGAAAGAGGATAGTTCGCTAATCATTTCAACCTAGGAATATTTATTTTTTATAATCGTCTGTAGGGGATACAAAAATAGTCGATTAAAAAGATTTTGGCCTCGGGCCTTGCTCAGAAAAATTAAAGTCAACCAGCGGTCACTATTTATTTTTAGGCAGAGCTCTAGCGAAAAATTGCAGAATTCATTATAAACCAACAAGTAGGATAAGGTTCGAAAATTATCACTTGAAATTTACAAAAAGAATCAATCGCGGCCAAAAAAAACAAAATAATATTTTGACCTCAGGTCGAAGTTCAAAAAATTAAAGACAAATTTATTTTTTATAAGTAGGCAACATTTTTTCTAGAATAGTTTTCCATTGCAAACCAACAAGTATAACATGACAATACACGACACATGTGAACCTATAAATTTCATCGAATACATAGATTTTGACTAATTAAAGGTTAAGAATATGTAAGGGAAGCGAGGGGGGGGAGGCAGAAAAAATAAAGTTATTTTGATCACAAATACTAACATCATTTTGAAGGATATATTGCATAGCCTGGGTGGCTTGATTTTTGGATTCAATGAATTTAACTTCGGCTTCGGCTAGTTCGGCATCTGTTTGACAAATCACAAAAACGCAACGTTAATTTAACGTTATTCCAACCTTATTTTTATACTTAATGTTAATTAATTGCAAATATGTCTTTGGGATAATAATAGAAGAAACAAAATTAGGAAGCCTCTAAGCGATGATATAACCTGGAGTTTTTTTCCTCTTTTTAGCGTCGTAATCGAGGCGACGTCCATACGTTTTCTTGCACAAATGCTAAAACACAAAATTGTTTCATTTTTAATTACCAGCAAAGCGAGGATAAACACATTTTCTTATTAATCCATACATATAAAACCAAAAGGATAATTACCCTTAAATATAATGTTATTTCTTCGCTAAACACCGCGAAGTATCATTCCTAAGCCGAGCTATATTGATTAGATTTAATAATTGCTTATTAGACCGATTGAAAAAATATATATTGACCAAAAGCTAAGATAGTTCTTAGTGTTGCAAAAACGGCTGGGTTTTGTCTGGTCGACCTTTAGCTTGTCAATCAAACATAGACAGACATTTGGTCTGTTTTTCTTAGTCGACCTCTAAACTTAGTCGAAATTTGAAAAATAGAGCCGAGTCGACCATTAATCTTTGTTGAATCGAAGTCCGACCACACAAAACCCAACAACACTAGTTCTTACACAATATTCGCAAATATTGCCTAACTGAATCAAAGCTTACCAAAACTTCTTTAACTTCCTTTTCCTGCAAATTTTTGAACGGTTCCAAAAAATTTTGCCTGAGATTGTCCTCCAGTCCGTACTTTACATCGGCAAGGTGTTTCATAGTTTCCCCGCTCTGAACGAGCGCCTGACCTAGAAATCCGGGGTGAACATTTATTTTGATCAAAAAAGTTATTCAATATTTGCAAATCCTTTTTTTATAATTCGAATGTTCATTATAGTTCAAAATACACGTTTTGTGGAGATGAATGAAATAAATAAAAAAAATTAAGTACTATGAATATTTGGAAAACATTCCGATATCGCTATATAATTATATTTACAAATAGGAATGCCGATTTTTTTATAAAAAGAGATTCTTTGTTCCCCTATTTTTCAAATAATTCTTAAGAGTTTTAAATTCAAAGACAAAATTAAAACCACTTAGGAAATATAAACATTTACACCTCGGATTCTACTTTAGAGGGAAAAGGCACAAATAATATTGTAACCTTATGCGATGTCAAAAAAGTACGATTAGAAACAGAAATTTCATGATTAAATCATGCGAGAGTTGAAGGTTTGAAAAGCTTGTTAGCTCAAACTATCATCTTAAATTATACTTCAAATTACGGTATCTCTAAACTCTTATCGGGCATCTAGGGTTGGCAATAAAACTGGAAGACATTAAATCTTAGAATTCCGAAAGATTCTATAATATGCAATGGATTTTTTTTTCTTCAAAATCTCATTCTCAGACCAATCTTCCTACAAAAAAACTCCTAAATTTCCCACATAAAGAATGAGATTAAAAAACTAGGCGGCAGGCATACAAACAAAACCACAACAAACAGCATGGGCGCAGCCAGGATTGAGGGGGGGGGGGGGCAATAATGATTTAGGGAGGGGCAAAATTATATTTTTAGCCCTAATTATATTAAATTTTGAAGAAAAAAATTGGGATTTATAGAGAGGCAGCCGCCCCTCCCTGCCCCCCCCCCCTTTGACAACGCCCATGCTTGTGTAAAGGCCGTTTTATGTAATATCCCAATTTTACCGAAGAGTGAATCGTAACCCAGAGCTTCTCCGTACTTTAGCATAGAAGCACCCAATTCGCCTTCGGTTTGAGGATAAGCTGAAACCGTTTCTTGCCCCTTCATCTTGGAGTAGGCGCTCATGGCTCCGAGTCGGGCTCGGGTAGCTACGGGGACAAAATTCATAAATTTCACAACAAGCAAATTCGCCGCATTTTGTTGCGCAGCAAAAATCGTCGTACGACTTCGAATTCACAGCAGATTTACATTTCAGACGCATAACATAACAGCGATTTTGTGAGATGCTACATTTTTACTAAGCTAAAATGTTGTCTGTTTTAAAATTTTTAGGTATCAGCAAAGTTAGGATTTAATCTCCTCAAGAGTCAAAATAAACAAAAAACGTTTTTAATCAAAAATCATAATAGTAATATTTACAACCGAGTTTGACCCATGAAATTGACTCGGATATTTAGACAAAGATAAATTCACGCGATTTGAATCTGAATCCGATATTAAGACAAGCCCATACACGTATACACAACGGCCATTAAAAAATGCCCAAGGTAGCAGCAATCGACTTCTTAACCCCCTTCTTAATACACGATTCAACTTCAAAGCGCCATCCTATTTTTGTCCAAATATGCGATTTACGTGTCGTGGAATTAACAATTTTAGTTAGTTACCATGTGAATATGCAAAGGTAAGCGTAATTAAAGGATAAATATATTAGTTTTATAAACAAAAACTAAGACTTAAGACGCGGCTATGTTTTAACATGCATTCGCCTTTTTAATCCAGATTCAAAATTGCGCATAGACGACACACTCATAAATAGTAGCTTTCCCCCCAAAACGATGCAAATTTGACTAAAATACACTTTCTATCACTTATTTACCGACTAAAACTTATAAAACTCTTTTAAATTTTTTTCATGAAATTATTATTAATATCTTAATGATACATAATATTTATTTGACATATATTAAATGAGGTCAAATTCGAGGCTAAAGATGATAAAGGAGCTCAAAGGTATGTACTTTTACGTAATCTCACTCTCACACGTTACTGGGATTAAGCTCAAAACAAAACTTAAGTTCGAACTAATTGGGAGGGGGGCTTAATATAAGCTTTGCAAATTGTAAATCTGCTCGCGGGTTCGCTTATATGATAAGATTCCGTCGTGGCATTTACCTGGATTAGGCTGCAAAAATTCTTTCGTTTTACACGATATATCCTCCAGCAATTCGGACGTAATGTTGCATCTCTGCCCAAAATAGACGAATAAAAATAAAAATTAAACGAAATTCTGTTATAAGTAAAGGTCAATAATTTTGATAACACGCCGATTTGGCATTTTTTTTTACTAAATTTAGAAAGCTCTGCCTGCCTACAGTTTGTAAAAAGCCAAATCTTTAGGCGTATAGCATTGTCATTTGGACAAAGGACAATCGAAGGGAATGCGCTTCAAGGACCTTACATTGAAAATAATGCACATGGCGAAAATTTTACCTTCGCACGCGTCGTCTATATGTAAAAATTAGCTTGGCCAAGATTTTCCGTTAATCAAGAAAGAGTACTTTCTTATCAGGCAAAAGATCACAATGGAAATCGTTAAATCCAACACGATTTCCATACACGGATCAATGCCATCCGTTTAGTTATAGCGCGTTTTTAAAATTTTTTTTAGTCGTATATTTAATTTTTTGTATACCATTTAATAAAGAATTTTACCATTAAAAAAAAGCCCTAAATTAAAAGTTAGAGTGATGGTCAAAAAATTTAAGGTCACCCATCCAGTTTTCAAGTTTGAAAGCTAGTGTCGCACAAAAAGTTCGATTAATTAAGTCCGTTTTTAGAGATATTTTTGAGAAATTGGCATTGCGAGAGTAAAATGAAGATAGAATATAAAAAAATGTTAAATTGTTTATTAAAGAATCAATACAATAGGGACTTAGGTCAAAATGTAGGACCTTTGAAAAATATATCTCGGTTTAACAACATGTAATTAAATATTTTCCAACCAAAGCATGTCTTAAATGGGATTGCCTAACGACGAGCTTCTTAATTGGATATGTATATCATTAATATATATTAAGGTTATATGATTTAATATATTTAACTAGAGGCCTGCAGGGGCGCCCATAGCCGATTGGGCCGGCAGAATTTAATAAAATAATTGGGCCTCTGGCTCGGGTCGGGCCTGATAAAGCGGCCTTACCCGAGGCCCGGCCAGAATTGAAGGTAGCGAACTTAATACAAAATATGATCTAAATATACTCAATTCTATAATATAATTATCTCCGTACAGCCTACATAATATAGCTTCCAAACTTCAGCCTTTTTCCCCTAATATATTAGCCGAATTTTAAATACTCTTTAGTATTTAATTATATTCATAGTAGCTGTTAGAACTATAAAATAAAATAGGTAAATATTTCAAAAAGATCTTTATTTTGAACTGTGTAATAAACTTCATTTTGTAAAGTTACGATATTAATTTTAAATTATTAGCTGAATAAATTGTTGCAAGTGAAAATGGATTTTTTTATTTGTAAATTGAAAATAAAATCGAATGCAGGTTATATTTATGTGGTGATACAATTTTCAAAAATAAAATTTATCGGCGCGCCCTCGAGCTTAAAAATAACCAGGGGGCCCACAGGTTTTGCTTAATAATAATTGAACGCATCACTAAAATTTTATCTGTTTTAGTATATAGATAGACCATGCGTTTATAAAGTCTTTGATTGTTGATATCAATAAAAAAGAGTTTAGATAGCATGCAGTTTTAAAGTGAAAGAGGCTGGCGGCAACCTGCTCTGAATAGTGTTGCAAAAACGGCTGTGTTCTGTTTGGTCGCGACCTTTAATTTTAGTCGACTAAACATAATCAAACCAAAGATTTTTTGGTCTGTTTTCCTTAGTCAACCTCTAGACTTGGTCGAAATTTGAAAAATAGACCATAGTCGAACGTTATTCTTAGTTGAACCAAAGGTCGACCAAACGAAACCCAGCCGTTTTTACAACTCTAGCTATAAACTAGAGAACTGCACGGGTGACCCGAGACCCGGGTCGAAAAATTTGAAATGTCTTCGGGTCAGGTCGGGTTCGGGTTGAAAATTTAAAATGCTTTAGGGTCGGGTCGGGTTCGGGTTAAAAATTTACAAAAAAATTCGGGTCGGGTCGAGTTCAGGTTGAAAAAAATTGACTCTACCACAACACATCGCCACCTCTAGATGATTTATTATAAATCAACGTCCTTCCCCCCTAATATATTAAGCCGGATTGATATTTTAACCAAAACCCAATTTAACAAGAAACTCATCCCGAAATTCTAAATAGACGGATCAGATGCCTCCTTAGATAATTTAATTTTTGAACATCTACATACAAAAATACTATTTAAAAAGGTTAACGGTCGTCGGCATGGAGGTAGCCAGGATTGGATTTAGAGGTGGGCAATAATTATATAGGGATGGGAAAAATGATTTTTTTTTTGCAATTTTAGCCATAATCATATTAAAAATTTTAGAGGATTTTGGGATTTAGAGGAAAGCAGCCGCCCCTCCCTGACATCCCCTGGCTACGCCCATGGTCATCGGGTTGAAACTCTGGTATTAAGCACTAAATAATATTAGTGTCAAAAATAATCATTCAAAAAGACCCGCTTCTACGGCTTAAACAAGGTTTATGGCAATTGCTCTAGCATAAACATAATCGGGGCTGGATTAAGGTTAACTTTGGGACCAACTATCTTCCCGTGTTAATTTTAATATCGAATCGATGCCATAGAGCTAAAGGCGTCGAGGCGATAAACACTCTAACATATAAAAACAAACACAAACGGAGGATTATTGTGCATTGTCTGTTCTTGCTTGTTTAATCGATCTGATCAAGAAAAATAAAACGACGAATGTAGCCAAAAAAACGAAAACTATTCGAAAACCAACCAACCAACCAACACCCGATGTATTCTTTATATATTGTATATAAAGGATGCGCGCGCGCCAGGAATAAATTAAAAGCGAGCAAAGGGGTTACTTATCAAAAATCAATATTGAGGACCAAGAACGGGAGGGGGGGGGGGGGGTAGAAGCGATTTGAAATAGGACGCCCATTTATTTTGGCAATTTAATTAAGAACCTCATCCTCTACCTTTTATAGGGAAAAAGTCAACATTGGGTTATGGTTCAATATTTCACGATTCAAGGGGGCAAACTTGTAAAGGGTAGGAGTATCGTTGCCAACAATGTTTTACTAAATGCCATACACAACCATGGGCGTTGCTAGGATTGGGTTGGGGGGGGGGGAGCAATAATGATTTAGGGAGGGGCAAAATGATCATTTTTTGAAATTTTAACCATAATTTTAACAAATTTTTGGATTTAGAGAGTGGCAGCCGCCCCTCCCTGCCCCCCCCCCCCCGGCTAGGCCAATGCCTCATTTTCTACCTTTTATATAGGAAAAAGTCATCATTTGATCATGGTTGAATATTTATCCGATTCAAGGGGGACAAACTAACATGAGTGATGATTTTTGAAGTCTCTCTTGTTATACCCACGTCAAATATATTTTTTCAAATATATTAATTGCTAATTTTTTCCTATCCTTGGTCAGCCACAAGACCTATGCCAACCAAAAATTCCCTAGAGGGTTTGGGGGGGGAGTGTATAATTAAATATAACCATCTTTTCTAATGGATAGGAGTATCCTCGCCAACGATGTCTTATTAAATGCCATACACCGCCGTGGGTGTAGCCAGCATTGAAATTAAAGGGGGGGGGGTGCAAAATTATCATTTTTTGCATTTTTAGCCATAATTTTAATATAATTCTACAAATTTTTGGATTTAAATGGGGCAGCTGCCCTCCCTGCCCCCCCCCTTTACCTTGGTTACGCCCATGTACACCGCAGTTAAATTCTTCCCCCCCCCCCAAAAAAAAAATTGATGATAAAATTGATTTAAAAAGGGTTTCAAGCGGTCATTGAAGGTCTTGTTAACCTCCTACTACGCGCGAAAAATAGCTTGAAAAAAATAAACATTTAGTGTCACATGGCCATGCCTTGGAGTCTAATTAAATTTAATTATACCGAATCTTTCGGAAAATCATTAAAAAACATGGGCGACAACAGGGGGAGAGAGACAGGGAGGGACGGCTGCCCCCCCCCTAATTCAAACTTATTTAATTTTTACCAAAATTACTGCCAAATTTTGAAAAAATTATCATTTTGTTATCCCCCCCCCCCCCCGGAGAAAGTAGAGATTAACTCATCCATTTGAATCAACCAGATAATCCAGCAGAATAATGCTTTAGAGACTCAGAAAATTAGGCAGAGGGAAAAACTTAGAAATAATTGTTGGATGGGGTGGGGTAGCTTAATATTTATGTAAACTTTATACCATTAACAGACGTTTCAGGATGGGTTTAGCTGAACTTAAATGTAACCACTTTTAAAATGAACTTGCGAAATTGTAAAGAAAAATAAAGGATGAGAGAAATTTTTTAATAAAATTTTTAGTATATCGAATCGAGGTGTACTATGACAATTAATTTGCAAAAAAATCCCCCACAAACTAAAAAAATTTATAATAAGTAAACGTTATCTATTACTAGTCTAATGTTAAAATACGAGATGTGTCTTTAATAGCGCGTCATTTAAAGTTTTTAAAAGGAATTTAAATATATAAGAGGTTTATCTTTTAAAGTGTTAATTCAAATTAATTATTTCAATTGCTATATAATTAATTGCTATGCATTTTAAATTTATGTTCCAGGCACAAAAAAAGTGAAGTTAAAGGTTATAAATACGTTCGATTCATAATAATAGGGGACGAAATAATAATAATATTTAAAAAAAAAATTATAATAAAATAAAAAATTTATAAACTTTTTAATAAATGAAATGGAAACAAGTTGGTTTTAAAATACGGTGTGTGTAAAGGACTGAGATGAAAAGTAAATCAAAGACAAAACAATTTAAAAATTTGCATCAATTTAGTTTGTTAAATTGAACGCTTTGCAAAAATAAACACAAATTAGCCAAGGGGATAAATTAAGGTATTAATCTAACAAATTTACCTTGTTAAAATAACTAAGAAATTTGCTAGAGGGTTCTGGCGCTAAAAATTTACAGAAAATTTAGCCTGGTAACCTGGTATCAGGTTAATAGGTTAACATAAAACTTTATTTAATGTTTTATGGGGAAAATTAGGTACAATTTTGAATTTTGCACAAGTCAGTAAAAAGTTGAATGGGTGTTATAATTTCGTGCATAAATTTAGGATTTTTTGAAAATTAAATTATTACTATGCCCACATTTGTTAAAATTACAAAAATGAAGTTATGAAAAATATAAAGTAAAAATTAAAAAAGCATTTTGCAAAGTGGTATCGTTTTTGTACGTTGTAAATTTTTTTGATATGGGATGGCACATTAAAAGGGATAAAAGTAAGCAAGAGTGGAGTGAGAAAGAGAGAGTGGGGTATGGGAGTGAATGAGGTCAAAGATATTAGCCAGTCAGTCATGCAAGAAAATACACTTTAAATGCAGCTCATTAACATTTACTTCACCTTTTTATATGTATTTGAGGTCATTGATAAAATATATGATCCATCATGTGGCACATGTTAAAATTTTAAAAAAATATAAAAAATAGAATATGGTATGATAAAAATTTATAAAATATAGAAACAATATAGTGTAAAGAAGAAAATCAAGCATTGATCATTTATTATTAATTAAAATTCAATCCAAATAAAATTTTACCTTTTCCATTTCAACGAAATCATCATCTAATTTTGTACTTTCAGCCGCACCCATTTTTTCTCGCAGATACTATTAAAATTGAGTATATTAGTAATATGCATTAATAAAAATAAGAGTATATATTATTAATTTAACATAACAAATTTTGGTCAAACAGATTTGTAGAGTATGTGGAAATAATAATTTTAGACATTTTGTGAAATGATTTAGACAATTCAATATATTTACCTGATCTGCTTTATTCATTTGTTTCTTTAATGTAGTAAACGACATTTTATGTACAAAATTTACACGATTAAAAGATGATGCCCTACAAGCTGATATTCAATTTATAAGCCACTTGATTGATTTTAGAACTCCTCGAGAAAAATATTACGATTGTAACTCCAAAATTAGATGACTTAAAATTGTGGGAGATAAGGAAAACTTATCCTCGTAAGCTAGATTGCATTGTTTTTAATAAACGATAAAAGGCAATTTTTATTAAAAATAATATGTATTTTTGGGCTAGTCACGGTTGTATTAAACTCAATTATAAATCAATTCTATCATCAATATGCCTACACATCATTATTATATGTTGTATTCAAATAAATCTTATATTTAATAGAATCAAATAATATGTTATTAATATCTTATTCCTATAGCAGGACATAATTTGAAATTAAGATTGAAACTTCAACAACATTAGATTCATATTAGGAAAGATATAAGAGCCATTTTAATATTTTTTTTGCAGACTACACTTCATAGTAATAAAAAATTAATTAGGATAAAAAATTATATTAAAATAATGGAGATGTATCATTGTGGTGACCCGTACCAGCCACCCAGATGATGTCATTATATGCACTATATTTTATAAGATTATATCCATGTATTGAGTACTCATTACACATAACATTACTATCTGTATTATATACTTTGAAATAAAGCTGGATATAAACCCTTCTCCCATGTTTCTTAATTAGTACTAATTAAAGATTAGAATTCTACAATTGTTTCCCCGTCTCTATTTAAGCCTTGCAAGCCAAAGCAAATGCCGTTTAGTTTATATCCCTCCTTAATGTCCCTACCAACCCTGATAACTCTTTTATACCTATAGCTAGTTCACATGCCTCGCCTTTAAACCGGTTCAAAGACAAACGTGATATGGTAAAAGGGTGATCAATCAAGCTTTTGGAAGAGAACGCTCATTCCCTCTCGTTCGCATGCAACCTACTCCCTCCATTACCATGTATATGTTTTCGCCACTCTTGCATTTGGCTTTGCCCCTTTTATAATTTAGAGGTTTTGATCAGAAATTTGTCGCTTTTTTGCCAAATTTTTGCGTAGAATCTTAAAAAAATAACATATTTTAATTCAAAATTCCAAGCAAATGATAAAATTTAGGCCTCGTTTTTGTATCAAAAAATTTGACAAGGCGACAAATTTCTGACCAAAACCACGAAATTATAATAAGAGGGAGTAGGTTGCATGCGAACGAAGGAAGGAGAGGGAATGAGCGTTCTCTTCCAAAAGCATGATTGATCACCCTTTTCTCTCCTACTAGTGTGCGGGAGAGGAATCAAGATGTTTAATCATAAAGAAAAACGCTGTAAGTGTGAGGAAATGCTAGCAAAAATTGAGTTGGCTGAGGACATCAATGAGATTGATGATGAGGATAACAACTTTATCGATAGAGAATGCTGAGGATATAAGGGGATGGGCTAAAATTATAAAGTCTCATTATGGGTGGATAATAAGATGGTGGAATTTTTGTTGGATACAAATGCGTCCATATCCCTAATTCGCCAATTGATTCTACCTAGCCCAATAGGAAATGAGACAACAAAAATTAGAGTACGTCAGGTAGATGGAATGGAACTAAATTTCGCAGGTAAAGTCAGGGCAAAGGTTATTATTAAAAGTAATAAGGTTGTTTACCTTTTTATATACTGCCGATAGGCCATTTTGGGATGGCATAAAGTGATTAGCCCGTTAAATTTATGGTTTGCCTAGTGTAAAAAAATCGGTTAGCAGGGGGAAGAGTGTTCAACGAATATTTTCGACGGGCGCGGATCCCCGTCAAGGCTTTGACACTAATCTCTACCCCTCTTGGAGCTGAAATTTAGGGACTATTGGTAATAGAGATGCGGTAATCGGCTTGTTCTGCCGACAGTCTTAATCTTATGGGTGGCAATGTAGTCTGGTCCCTAAATAAATACATGGTCGAAAAAGCTAAAGCTGATGATGAAAAAGTTTAAGTGTAGCCTGGTATACGAGCTTGGATGCCTCAGGGCATAGGATTGGCATTTTATTAAGGTCAGGTGCAGTATCAAGATTTTGGCTAGCGTGGAGATTCGCGTGGCGGGAAAAGGCTGAAGCCATTTCGCTAAAATGGATAAAGCAAGGTATAATTTAGCCGGTTATAGTAAATGGGCAACACCGTTGGTACTTGTTAAAAACCCGGAGAGTTTAAGGTTGTGATCGGATTGCAGAATTTACCTTGGCTCATGGGCAATAGAAATTATTCTCTAACCTAGAGGAAATCCACCCAAACCTCAAAGATGCTTAATGTTGCAGATGCTTACTTATAATTCAGGTTAAATAATCGTCACTGAAGTTGACCACGATAAACACGTCCTAAGGACTGTTCGCTATTATAAGTCTGCCGTTTGGTCGTGGCCTAAGCGTCTCAGTGTTTCAGAAGACTAAGGCGTCGGGATTTCCAGGTCTGTCTAGCGTGATTTATTACTTAGATGCCGTGGCGTGGCCAAGGGAGGGGGAGACTTCACCCCTCCCTCTTGCAAAAATTAAAAAATTTTGATTAATAATAAATTAATTAAGTAGATTTTATAAGTCTGGATATACTTTTTCTTTTTGAATTTAATTTACGACAAAATAGATTAAACAACCGTTTTTCATATTCACTTGTCCCTGCCAAAAAAATTGATTAAGCATCTTTCCCACAATATTATTTGGCCCTTTAATTACCTAATAAGTAGCATTTTTATAAAAAATAGGATTAGTTATTTTAAGCAAAATTAATATTTGATTTCCCTTTTACATCATATTTTTCAGCTATACATGCTTTATATAAAAACAATTGCATAAAAAGAGTTTGGACATTCAACAGGTTTGACTAGCACATAACTTGCAACTCAGATGAAATTTATAAGAAACAGTGATGAAAAAAAGTTTCACTAAATTTTTTTTTAGCAGAAGCTATAGCTAATTTATATAAATATTAATGTTAGGGCTTGTCTTAATATCGGATTTTGCTGCGCAGCAAAATCGTTTTACGTGTTATAACATAGCCGTGTCTTAACTTCGAATTCACAGCAGATTTACATTTAAGACGCATAACATAACAGCGATTAATCTCAAGAGTTGAAATAAACAAAAAAAGGTTTTTAACTATCAAAAAAAAAATATTAATAATTACAACCGAGTTTGACACATGAATTTGAATTGGATATTTTATAAAGATAAATTAGCGCCATCTGAATCCGATATTAAGAAGACAAGCCCTTAGATCTAAACCTATTTGCCAGGAAGCTGAATTTTCATACTAATATTTGAATTAAATCCATTGAGGTTTATTAACAATTTTTATCTCCTCGCTTGAATCCTTCATTATACAAGTGATTGAACGGTTTTGATAAAAAGCGAGTTCTAACTAACTTAAAATCTTGTTTCCGCAAGATCCGCCAATTATTGTGCTTGAAACTCAATAATTGGCTGAATTTTATTGAGGTGATTTAAATGCACAAACATCAACTAAAACAAGGTGGTTTGAAGTATATGCTTTGTCTCATACTTAAGAGATCTGTCCTCCCAAAAATGCTCTCAATACACTGATAGTTTAAAAATGTCGCTCAGATTATTGCCTAATATAACCACTGAACGTAATTTTTCATAGTCAGGCAGGCGCGTAGCCAAGGGGCAGAAAGCGGAACTTTTTCTTCCCCTCGACCGAAATTTGAAAAAATTCGATTAACAATTAGATTAAATGGGTTGAAATATAATAGTTTAGTTGCATAAAAGATTTTTAGACAATAAGCCTGGAAACATAATATATATATTTAATTTTTAGGATCTAATTTAATGCATTGTAAAAATTCCATATATGATTGTAAAAATTGCTTTAAAAAAATTTGGTTGAACATTTTTTACACGTAAAAACATTAGACCGCCCCATTGCTAGAAAGTGACTAATTAAGCGATCATGTTTAATAAATTTCTTATATATTTCAATTGTTATAAATATTATGGTTTGTGTTTTAAGTTGTTACTTATGCATATATAGATAAAATATATGCATATCCAAACCAAATTAAGCATTGATATTGACTATCAAATTAAATTATATTTGTGGTAATCTATACTATATATATTTATATAATTTGAATCCATTGATTAATAATCTCTAGATCAGGGGTCGGCAACCTGTTTGTCCTTAAGGGCGCAATACTAAATTTGAAAATCACCGAGGGCGCATATTTTACAGATAAACAGGTATAAATAGGCATTAAAAAACAGATTTTTCATAACTTTATTATGTTGGTGTCATACATAATGATACATATAATTCAGTGTGAAACTTGGGTGTCGATATTTTCAGCTAATTTCTTATAATCTATCTGTAAATGGTTTTTTATTCTTAGCTAGCAAATGCGATATTTTATATGAAGCGATCCTTGCTGCTTTATGTTGTTGCAGTGGTTTAGTAAAAAAGCTTTGCTGGTTAGTTCTTGAAGATTTTAAAGAAATAAATTTTTGTCTTCTAATTTCAGAGTTCATTGGATAGTCACTATCAAAATTTGTATGAACGGTCTTAAAATGTCGTTCAATATTACATTTCTTGGGAATCGCAACACTATTATTACACAACAAACAAATACACTTCCCTTTGTAATCAACGAAACAATATAGATGTTCCCATTCATCGTTAGAATAATATGTTCTTTTTCTTTTACATTTATTCATGAAGGGTTTTGAAAGAAAATTTCGCTTTATTCGGTAGTTTTAAATGCACGGTCTACGCGTGGTCTATTTGAAATACGATCACACTCTAACAAAAAATAGTGCGTGTTATTAGATGCGCTCATATCATACATTTACATTAGTCCAGCGAGGGCGCATTAAAAATCGATCGGGGGCGCCATGGCGCCCGCGGGCGCCGTGTTGCCTACCCCTGCTCTAGATGATACCCTGTATTTGTTCAAAGACGTAAATGAAGACGTCTCACCTATATATAAACAATGATGTAGTTTTAAGTGGCGTAGCCAAGGCCCTCCCCCCCCCCCCCCCCTTAGCAAAAATTCATAAAAAATTGATAAAAATTAAATATGAAATAAAATATATTTCAGCGAAAAGCTTTAACCATATTTTTTTTGTCTTGTTAACACCACTTCCATCAAAAAGGTTTTTCCATAATCAAGAGATTAAAAGCTTATTTATAAAATAAGATGACACCGATGGAAAGAATTGGCAATATTAAATTATCATAGGTAATGCTCCTACTACAGGTGAAATCTTTAAGTGACAATCGCTGGGCAAATGTAAAAATCAAATGACTATCTATTATTAAGTTCCTCATTCAATACACAGAATTAATACCTTTATCATTTATCATATTTGTCAAAAAAATTTTGCTAACCCATCACGGTTTGATAAAGTGACAGAAAAATAGTAACTGTATAAAAATCATTGTTATGGTGCCCGACCAGGCCTATTTGAAAATCTTAATTTATGTCCCCTTGAGAAAATTCTGGCTACGCGCCTGTAGTTAGGAGATTAAAAACTTATTAGTTAAAAGTAAACAAATAATATGTCCATTGATAGATAAATCGCCACTATCGGCAACGTTTCCACCTCAAGTAAAATTCTAAATGGAAAAGCTGGGAATAAAATTAGTCTTGTCTTAAAATGATTACTATTTGTAATGCAATTTATGGTTTTTTATAATGTTTAATATTTTATAAATATAAGTCATATTTTTTTTATAGTAAAAAATCTTATTAAATCTGAGTTGCTCTAATCTTATGGTGCCCGCCCGGGCCAACTAGAAAATTTAATTTTAGGAATGTTTCCCAGCCCGGCTGGTAGTCCGAACGGGCTGAACTTTTTCATCTCTTATCTTTATTTTAATATAATAGATTAATACATTGTATTTATAAATACGTATAAATTCCGTTGTTCCTAGTGTCGAATTCTGTCGAGAACTAATTTGATAGGCGAATAGATCTATCAAAATTTCTTATAGATTTGGAAGCTTATTATAATAAAAGAGACGAAATATCTTATAAAGCTGGGCTATTATTTTTGAGAAATCGGTTGATAATTCCAAAAATGTCTACAAATAATTGCTTTAAATCAAGGGCATCCGGGTATTACAGGAATGCGTAATATCTCTTGATATTACGGTTACTCGCCTGCGATGTACCATGACATAGATATTTGCAGGTGGGCATGGTCTTTAAAAAACGGTTGTATACGCTGCACCTTTTGACGTCGAGATTTATGGGTTCTATAGTATATGAGGAATACAACATTTACTAACCCCTCCGTATCATCTGGGTAAAAATGGACTCGTGCACGTGGCTGTGGTGGAACGATGGTTGAAAAACGCTAAATTCAAAAAGAATGGGACATGACTTTATTGGCTGTACGATAACGTGGACCCGAGGTTTCCTTCTCGGGCAACTGGTCAGCGAGGAATTTCAAGACCGTTTGCCACACACTCCTGTGGATAGCTTGTTACAATTAGCGCCTCAGAACACGACATTACCCCGCGAGGGAAAACTAAAAATCGGTAATGCCGGATGTACGTGTAAATAGGAGAAGTGGCTAGGGCGACAATCCTATTTTGGAAAGTTAGTACTAAAATATACGAGATAAAAGTACTAGCGTCTCCAGGTCGACAGATGCCTCACATTTAACAAGTAGGCTCTAGAAAATCTTTTTATATTTATATCCAGAAGGAATTCGTGAGAGACTGGGTCGTAGTGGAGGTGTACGTGTGAGCGATACGTGGTAAACGGACCTAGAGATCCCAACCAAACATGATTGGCATCAAGGAAAGGAAGCCAATGGAGCCAGTTGTGCCATTCCTTATGGGACACACCCAATCGAATGGAGATGCAGCGGGAGGGCCAAAACCACGTCAAAAAAACGGCCAGGCCTAACGCGGGTAGCCTTGGCAACGCCGTATACGGACACCTTGTTCGGACGAGGCGGCGAATCAACACTTGGAGGTCCCCCCGTGATGGCCTAAACGTTCGGAGACGCTAAGGGCTTATATGGGATTGATGTTACGCTGTCCTCAGGCTAGACGTCAGACAACAGTTATGCAGACAAGAGCTGATATCGCCTTTGGCACCCGATGGCATTTGGCGGAAGAATGAGCCCGTCGAGACCAGCGAGACAAAACAGGGCGGAAGCGCAGGTGGCACTGGAACTGGTTACGATGCCAACCAACGAGGTCGTGGTCAGTCTGAGGAAGTGGTTTAACTATAAGAAAATACTCCAGGGCGGGATGACCTGGTAGGGTTGCAATTTGAAAATAAGAGGTTTTGTAATTCATAACCAGCCGGACATTTAGAATAAAACGCATACGCATAATATTCTATAGGAATAGGATGATTGTATTTGTACTCATTACACATAATATTATTGCCAATTGTATTATTATATACTTTGAAATAAAGCTCGATATAAATCCTACCTCCTGTGTTTCTTAATTAGTATGAATTCGATAGTGTACAGAATTCTACACTAATTTATATAAATGTTTTTTAAAATTAATAAAGGTCTGCAAATTGATGTTAAATATCAATTATATGTCGTCTGTAAAAATGATATCTTCTGCGTTAACAGCTTTTTAATAAATTTTTTATAGATTTTAAGAAAGCTTTGGAACAAAATCGATTCAATAGATTTGATATAAATACAGCCGCAAGTATATTAACACAAGTAATCTTCTCAAAATTAGTTCACACCTAATACAGTCTAGAAAATTTCTGGATTTCGCTTAAAATTGAATGATTTTTAATTAAAAGATGGGGGAGATTACCAATGCATCATTGTTGACAAAAAACAACCTGATTTAGTTCTATTATTTACCTGATAGATACATAAGTACAACTCAAATCTGTTGCAAAGAATAGGGAATTTTCAGCAATCCTAGGGTAACGTTGTTTGCGATTTTTATTTGGGGGTTACTACAGCGACAATTGTCTTTAATGTGTTCATGAGAATATTAATAAATAACATACTCAAAGTAAGCGTGGATGATGTAATAGTCAATGATGAAAATGAGATTGCCCACTTATGATCTGTGCTAAATAATTTCATAAAGTCGGACCAACAACATCCCCAATTAATGCAAATTTTTAAAAACTTTGCAAAATATATAGTACTTGTTACAAATAACGTGGTATTTATTGATAAGATCGTAATTATTCTATAAACATGTAAAATTATATAAAAAATACCTACATACCAAATTCAATTATTTAACCATCGCGCGAAAAGTACAAAATGGTTTGTATCTTATTTTCGTTCACTTTTTGCCGCAGGCGAAAATAATCAATCGTCTGCGGTTTCACCACGAGCGCATCCTATTTACAAATGTTATTTTCGTGATATATGATAAATTTTGCGATTAATATAAAGATATTAAGGAAAAAGAATGAATAGTTTGATAAATTAGCTCAAAACTTCACTTCGTTTTTTTCGCTTCGCGCGTCATCACGAACGCCGCTTAAGCGAGAAGGTATTAGCGAAGAATAATTTAAAACTTCTAAAAGCAGAAAGAAATTAGGTTCACTTCTTAATCTTGTTAACAGGTCATTTTATCCTTAACATTGCATCATTGTAATAACTAACTTCAAAAACAATGTCTACAAAGAGGAAGCAAATATTTAAAGCTAAATCAAAAATTTTATTTGGAAAATTGGGTCGGGCTCGGGTCGGACCAAAAGATATACTACTCAAGACACAATACAGCTTTATCAATAAGATTTGATAATGATAGTTTGAATATGCCTAGCTGTTATAGCACATAAGTTTTCCTATGGCTAAGAACCAATTGCTTATGCCTTCTAGGGGCCAGAAAACCCCATTCAGGTGCTAAATTTTTTATGTTGGGAGGGCCCGAGTAGACACTATAAGAAGAATCGGTTTGATGGGATTTATGTATTCACTTGCTTGTTTTTGTGAAATATGTGTATTTCATTAATCATAAAGTAATATGCTAAATCGCGTTTTTTTTCAACGAATAAACTTTGATCACAATGTAAGTTAGAGTTAGATAAAAATTTATTCTTGTAGAAAGGTAGAAAGATACCATTTTTAAATATTAGGATCTCCTAAATCTGTTAAGTTATTTTTTTTCGTAAAATACACACCTAATAGTCTAGCCTAACTTTTACTTCCATACTGTTACGAAAAAAAATATTACTAGCCTTATTTCCATTTATATGTCATTAACGTGATGTTATTGAAAATTTGGCTGAAATATTTTGGGCCAGAAAAAATTATTTCGTAATAGATAGAAAAGCATTAGCTCTGATGTACAATATAAACAAATTTCATTGCAAATTAGCAATTCAAAAAATGAGAGATTTAAATAAAATTGTTAACACTAAGCTACTGAGATGAACGATGGAATCCAACTTAGAGCTGATTCGGTAGAACAACATTATAAGATAAATTTATTCATAAAAATATTAAAAGTTCTGAGTTAGAAAACTATAAATTATTTTAATCAAAAAAATCGAAATATTATACTTGATCTGCCATGTTGACCTGCTTGTTGAATGTCGATTTTAACGCATCTAATTTGATCATTTTAAATAAAAAGAATAATTTAAAACATTAAGGAATATTATTCTATATAGAACACATTTATTCTTTTAATCAAAAGATGTGTTTAAGCAATTTTATCGTCCATTATAATAAAAATAAGGCTGTGAATGCGTTTTAAGCAGGCCTATATCTTTGTATCCTTTTTTTAAATGGAGGACTAATGGCAGGTTATAATATAGTGTCTATGAAATAGTTGACCAGCCATTTACAGATGTTATGTTCTTATCAATGAGATATTATTCAATAATAGTTCTAATTAATGCTTTATAGTCAACGATTTAACATGAGCGATGACTCCGTTAGTAAATGATGAAACTAACAGAAGTTTTGAGAAGTATATTTTAAAAAATATTATAAAATTAAATAAAATGACATATGTATAGAGGGAGGGGGAAGGATTATGAGAGATTCTTAATCAATTGTTGTTTCCCATAGTATTAGCATATTCTTAAATACTATTTTTAAAATTAACAAGGATATCCTTTTCAATAAAAATAATCTCTACTCATGGGCGTAGCCAGCATTAGAAGTAAATGGGGGCAATAATATGATCTAGAATCGTCAATCCGTTTATCTGAATATTGTTATATAAAAACGGTGAATGTGGATTGATAACATGAGTAGAGGGAAATGGAACGCGATATTTCGGACACTTATGGTCCATCTTCAGGGAAAAAAAGGAAAAGATGAAGCCTTAAAAAATAAAATTGAAGTAAAGTGAGTATAAATATCGCGTTCCATTTCCCTCTACTCACGTTATCAATCCACATTCACCGTATTTATACAAAAATAATGGGGGCAATAATGATTTAGGGACGGACAAAATGATTAATTTTTGAAATATTAGCCGTGATTATAAGAATCAACAAATTATTGGATTTAGAGGGAGGCACTCGCCCCTCCCGGCCCCCACCCCTGGCTACGCCCATGTCTCTACCTATGCACTAAAACATTAACGTTTAATCGTAATCAATCTATGTTAAAGTTTAACTTTATCTTAGATCTTAGGGACATTGAGTCATCGAGTTACGACCTTACAAAAAGTATTAATGAATGTTGCCAAATACATGTTGATAATTAATAACAGATTGCCTTATATATTTGCACATTTATGTATTTGACCTGGTTTTATATTATTTATTTATGTATATTAATGGGGTTTATACCGGGTAATTAACATATTAACATTTGTAATTATCCCAAATAAAAGTTGCAATCAAAGTAGTATTAATCATAATAATTTATTTGTTATTTTGCCTTGTTAAACCTGTAAGTTTTAATTTAATATAAAGCATACGCGTGATAATATATTAATAATTATTTTAAATTGATTAGATAACTCTTATTTTACAATGTTCATTTAATAAATTTCTATATAATATAATACTATGTGTATATAAATAATTTACTTAATGTTTAATTTAAAGTGTTTCGCGTATATTAAAAATGTTGTCGCTGTCAGATATTTTTGGCGTTGCTATTATGGATTAATTAATTAAGTTTTTTTTATAATTGAAGAGGGTTCAACATTTCATTTATTTCACTCTCATAAATTGCTTACATCTCAAGTTTTAAAGGATTCCATAATTTTTTAAAGTCGTCCCATATACGAATTTTTGCTGGAGTAGACTCTAAAAAACTATGGGAAAAGTTATATAAATTATAAGGATATTAAGGCAAACTTAATTTAGAGGTTAGCTTTTTAACGCATCTATTTCTAAAATTAATAAAGTCATCAACAATAATTTGCTTTGTATGTCACCATGTTAGTCGTCATGAAGTCTTCCCTATCAGTATTCCTTTTTTTAATGGCCGCCAAAATTTTGTTCATCTACGGACAATTGAACGAACCTTATGATTCTGATATTGACGAGGAAATACCGGTACAATCAGCAGAACCGTTTCGTTCTCCACGTTGGAACCTTAAACCTGCAGTTATACAAGCCCAAGTGCCTGAGCCACCACCGCCAAAAGTATTTGCTCCCAAATCGGAAGTAATAATCACTCCGAAACAGGCTGAGCCAAAAGCGGGTAATTGGTTTGGAAATTCATTCCAAAATGATAAGGCCCCTGTGGTAAACCCGATTGTACCAGAAGAACCTAATGTAGGCGATGTTATAGTGAGCCTCGTTGATGAACAAGCAACGCAATCGATCAAACCAGCTATCAATGCAAGTGTTATTAAGTCGGTTGGTGGGGCTAACAGCGGTAAAAACGTAACAGTTGTTAATATGAATCCCCAATTTTTGGAGACTAACGCGCCACAAAACGCACCAGCTAAAGCGGCACCTAAAGTACTTTCGCTCCAGATAAATCCATTGGCCGCACTCCCTGTAATTGATGCTAGCAATTCAACCAATACAAGTCAACCCATTGTACCGGCTGGTGGCTTTGTCAATCTTATTATTAATTTCATTCTTTCGCCTTCCAAACTTAACTCCCCCGTCCCATAAACTTATAAGTTTTATCGTAACTTGGCAATCATATTAAACTTTTTCTATATTTGTCATTAAACTTTTCGTTAACCATGAATATCTGAATAAATCTATTATACAATAACACGAAATGAGCCTATGTATCAAAGTAAAATTATTGCAATGCGTCTAAGCTGAATGACTCATTTATAAAAAATTGTTTTTGTTCAAAATTGAGTTTTATAAATATCCAGCATTAGGCCTATTATTATTATTATAATTTAAAATTATGTAAAGCATTTTTGACATTCGTTGCTCACCAAATATTGCTCCGTTTTTCATTCACATGGTCTTAATGTAAGTTAGGAAGCTTTACGAATAACGAATCATTGGCGCTAATCATATAAATTGCAGTTCTATTTAAAGAATCGGTATAGCAATTCGATCAAATGTTCCGTAATCTATTTAATAATCAGGGACTTCGGGGGTATTTTAATAGCATGCTCTTACCTCTGATTTATATGGTATAATTAAATATCGACGATATGCGTGACGCAAAATTTAAACTTGTTAGTTTTCTAATTTCTTTGATTTAGTTCCATTAGGCAACGGTGTATAGTTCCTATATATTTGCACCCAACGAATCATCTCTTCAACTCCTGTTCCATCCCTACCTCCCCCCTGATTTGTGCTGTACCTCGCAAATGATAGAGGAGAGTGTGTAAATATATAAATATATATACTAGCTCACCCGATGTCAGGTTATCATATTCAAGTATGATCAGATTCAAGTGTCAATCTTACTTTGATTGACGTATGTCGTGATTGACAGCCATTTTTAAATTTGTAAACAAAAGAAATCAAAATTAATGACATATATAAATATATATATTGATAGCTATTTTTTATTTGCTCATTTATAATAAGTCTTTTGATTTGATAAAGATCATTGAAATTATATTTTGAGACCTAGTTTTATAATATGTAATTTCCATTGATAACTATTGCTTAAGTTTAGCACAGTAATATATTTTTTTTTAATTTAAATAATTATCATTTATCACATCAAAATGGTTATGAGGTGCTATATAATCATTTATATCTGAACACATATTGGGACACCAATACCTAAATGAACATATTTACTTTGATTAGAAATGTGATGTATTTTTCAGATATTTTGTTCCTTGTTTATTTTAAAGTTATGACTTAATTATTGCTTATGTTTATATAACAAACACAGTAATATAATACAATGGATATAAAAATTTTATTTAAATAAATATCATTACATCAAATTGGTTATATTTATATCTGAACACATATTGGAACACCAATACCTAAATGAACATATTTACTTTGATTAGAAATGTGATGTACTTTTCAGATATTTTGTTCCTTGTTTATTTTAAAGATATGACTTAATTATTGCTTAAGTTTATATAACAAACACAGTGATATAATACAATGGATATATAAATTTTATTTAAATAAATATCATTACATCAAAATGGTTATGAGATGCTAATAATCATTTATATCTGAACACATATTGGGCCACTAATACCTAAATGAACATATTTACAATGATTAGAAATATGATATACTTTTCTATTTTGTTCCTAGTTTTATCCCTATGTGACTTTCCAGATTACCTTGATAGAGTTTGTTGGGCCATCGTGATAACTCTTCATTACTATTTATTTCTCCTCTTCATGTCTTATTATAACTTTAAATATTTCCAGAAAAATGTTATATATTTTGTAAGCATATGTATTTCACTCTTTAATATCTAAAACGTTATATAAAACATGTTATATATTACTTACTTAACAACTTATTATCCTACCAATTTCCAATTCGGAAAACAGTTGAAAATGGTTAGAGGTGTTTGTAGGTTTATTGGCTTGAATCTGGTAACACTTGTTTATTATTCTCCTAACGAGTGTTTTCTACGCGGTCAATTGTTCTGGATAAAGCTCATAACCAATGGCGATGTGGCGAAAATCAAGTGATCTTGTTTACTTTTACGCTTGTAGCCAATTAGTGCGTTCTATTACGCACTTGAATCTGACAATACTTGAATTTGATAACCCTACACATAAAGCAAAGTATTTAAATTTAACATCAAATTTTTTATTGTTTTGCTTTACACATTTTGCCTATATAAATATAGTGTCAAATAAATTAATACATGCCTAAAAAACTATTTAATTTGTAAATTGCCACGTTTGTTTTTTTATCAAAGGTGCTAAAAACTTTTTTTGGTCCTACCGCAAAATCACGATTCTGGCAAATGGCCGTTTCCGGACTTATCAAAAACCCAACCCGCCCTGAAAATCTGTTTTATTTTTAAACTTGAACATATTTTAGGGCTTCCAGCTTTTTAGGGCAAACTACAATTCTGCTTACATCAGCTTAGAAACTTTAGGTATAACATTGGCCGCCAACCGAGCTTTATTGCAATAAGGTCTCATTGTTATCATGTTTTGCTATATATTGTCTAGTTTAAGCCAACAGGTACCATTATAGACGTAGCCCGACCCTCTACCCTCAATTTGCCCTCCGTTAATTTTTACTATTGCTTAAATTGCATAGCAAATGAATACTCCCATACGAATTTAGAAGAGCCTAATAAGGCCACACAAAGACAGCAAGTAGACAGGGGTTTAAGGGGCGGAGCCCCCTATGTAAGTTTTAGAGTGGCAGCCCCAGCCGAGGTACAGGGGTGAAGCCCTTTGTTTTTATTTTTCTTTATCAGTTATTTGGTCCCACGGTCGTGGGGTTTGTTTTGATAAGCTTCTTGCATCTTGACCGGGTGAGTGCCATGTCTTGACTACTCTTTAGTTTTCATAACTTTATCGTCTTGCCCGTTCCATGTGACACGGGGTCGTCCTCTTCCTCTCTTCTCCGGCACCTCCATGTTCAGTACTTTTCGATTTAGATCATTCGTGTACCCCTTAGTATATCTTCATACCACCTTAACCGATTTTCGTTAATCATGTCTAGGTTGAATATTCATTTTTGTCATAAGAAAGTCATTCGTCATATGATTGAGCTTAGTATACCGCAAGCTCCACCGTAGAAATCTCATTTCTGTGGCTTCCCTGGTGCTTAATGCCGAGGCTTATTAATCAATTTTTAATTCCATAATTAATTTATTTTTATAATGTCAAATTCGACAAAAAATGAGGTTTTTTAAACTCACTTTGTTGTTCACATGTATTCTATCTTTATTTATTTATTTTAATAATCCACAGTCCAGGTTTAAAATGCTCCATATAATGACCACTGTCTTACGTTAATTTGTATGAGTCCGGCCCGAGGCGAAAAGCCATTTTTATTTTTGCGCCCGAATCGAGCCCGGAGCAACATCATTAATCTTAGTTATTTCCGAAACATGCGAATATCCCCTAACTTCCTAAGCAAATCCTCCTTTTTGTTTAAAATATGCCTAGATATACAGCATTAAAAACTCAGATATTATGAGGGGTCGTAAAAAATCATTGCCCACAAACCTTAGGTCAATAAGCTATCAGTGTACTCAGATAATTCATAAAAACTTAAAGCAACCGGTATAAGCATGGACGTAGACAAGCCCTCAAACATTAAGGTCCGTTTTTCTCCCCTGCTTAAATTTCACAGCAAATGAAATGTTTTTCAACGAAGTGTAGAAGAGTTTAGGTTAAAGGCTCAACAAAAATCAACACGGGGCCCGAGGGCACACCAAAAAACCGAGGACAATAACCTTGTAGGGGCGGAGCCCTTCTTAGAGGTCCGAAGAACTGAGATATATCAACATTTATTGGCACTTTGTTAAAAGTATTTTCATTTTTCTCCTTATTTAACGCGCAAAAAATGACAAAATTAGATTTTTTAAATTAATCAGCCACGCAGGAGGGGACACGACCGTCCTATAATTATAATTGACGTGAAAAATAAGCAAAAAACTTTTATTAAAGAACTGTATATTCAAATTTTCAAAGCAGACGATAGATACGCAGTACGTCATGAGGTTGCGTTTGATTGACATTTTATTAAACGTCAAAACGTATAAAACAAAAAAACTTGACCGTCTTATCGAATCATGTTCAAAATAACGATAAATCATAATACTGACAGGATAACAAATTAGACATTAAATCTAAAATCAAAATTAGCGAAAAATATATGAACATACGTTTAAACAAATATATCCATAAAAAATATATAGATTTATATATAAGCAATTTATATATATTTATTATAATATGTTAAACACTAAATTATATAATTAACTAATACAAGTTAGTTTGGTAAAGAGTAGTTTATAAACAAGCAATATATAATAAATTCAAGTATTATATAAAGGATATCATCCGGGTGCTATCTCATGCCTCAAGATTCTTGTTTACAAGTTGATAATAGAATATTTATAGCGTAATGGATATAGTTAGAGAGTAATCACAGCAAGTCAACTTATTGCTAATGTTTTTTGTACTTTAATAGAGAACATATTAAATTTTAATAGGCCAATCTCTCTAGCGATTAGATTAAATAGAAAATGATGCTATATAACTTAATTTAGATCCCTAAAGATTGTAAAGGGAATGTGATTAGTATCAATGTACATGTGATTATATAAGCTTTTGTATTAAGTTTTTGCTATTATTTTAAAGCATTCTACTTCTATTTTTATCTATTTCTATTAATGTTTACTTATTGATGTACCGTTATATTGATATATACGATGATTAATGGATTCAAAATAAGAAACTCTTACCCCAATTTTTTCATTTAACCAAAGAGCCTAGCAAAAGAATGCTTTAAAATATTGTTTAAAAAAGATCTAATTAGAAAATGATATGGCAGGTCATGAAAATCCGGTAGCTATCAATGACCTTATCAAGAATGTGAAAAATTTTATTTTTTACCAAACTTAATTTCAAGTGATATGAATAATCAGTTTAGATTTTATAGCATTTCAAAATTTAAAATCAATAATCTCATTCAGAGTTTTGTGCAATTTATTGCCAGAGATTTTAAATGAGAAGTTTCATATTTAAAAAATAGTACTTTTACAAACCCCAATTAATTTTAAAACTTTGACTTTGTCTATGCCAACTATATTATAACTTAACATCATATATTGTAGACTTTTATTTTGTTTCACTATAATTGTGTGTCTCGTTCATGTAAAATATTAGAAACACTAGGCAAATTATTAATAAGGTAATGAATGATATGCCCTTCAGACTCTGAAAGAGGTGGTATGTTTGTTGTAAATTTTGGTGGGCCTATTCTGGCTTGTCATATATAAGTATGAAGAATAACACAAGATTACTCCTCCTTTCTGGAATTAAGATATTCTGGGGATGCCACTAGATTAACAATTAATAAGATTATTATTAGTTGAAAATACATATTTTGGGATGATCAATGCAATACATAAAAAAAACTAAATAGTATAGATATCAAAAAATACTATGGCTTGTGTCCATTTGATTAGTAAAATCCAGTGTTTGTAGAGTATTAGTAGGGACACATATTAAAGGATGTCTATGGTTGTTAGTATGGACCACACTTTGCTGAAAGAGATATAAAAATCCAGGACTTTAATACTTTCTGGCTGTCCTTACCCAATTAAAACTCCAGGCAGTAAGTGGAGTATTTGTAGGGACACATATTAAGGGTGTCTATGGTTGTTAGTAGGGACCACACTTTACTAATCTAAAAAAGATTACAAGAATTCAGGACTACAATACTTTGTGGCTGTCCCTGCCTAACTAAAACTGTAGGCAGTATTCTTGGACAGTTGGTAGAAACACCTATTGACTGGGCCACACTTTGCTGATCTAAAAAATATTACAAAAATTCAGGAATACAATACTTTGTGGCTATCCCTGCACAATTAAGGCTCCAAGCAGCACTTGATTAGATGCAGAGATAGATGGGTGCCCATTCTGGCCTAGATAATATAAATGTGAAAATAAATGAAAATATAGCACTTGTAGGCATGAATATGATATGCTAAAATTTTAAAATAAACGATAAAATGAACGTTATAATGATTGGTTGTTTGCTTAAGATATATGACATATCATATAAATTTCAGTTGCGAAATTGTCTATGGATTTGATTGGTTGTCATTATTATGAACTGTCGTTATTTTTAACAGAAGCGGTCTTATCACTTAAAGATTTGGAATATAGTTTAAAACCTAGGCTCAGACCTACCAAATATTCGCAGAAATTTTCATAAAAACCGGTCCAGCCGTTTTGAGGAGTTTAATAACCCACACCGTGACACGAGAATTTTATATACTAGATTATGGTAATAAATAAAGCTGGAGAAGATGTTACGAATTGCAATTATGACAAATTTTGTGTATATTTATGTATGAACTAGCTAACCCGGCAAACGTTGTTTTGCTATATACATTATTTCTAGAAATACTATAAGTATGTAGGATGGTTGAAATATGAATGGAACGTTGCGACAATGATGGCCTATAAATGACAACACACTAATTATCTATTTATTTCATCCTTTATACTTTATTAAATTACTAAATATATTTAAAATTACATTTTTTGATAGCTATATCAAATTATGGCAATTATAAAATAATTCAATATCAATCTTAAAGTGAGATGAGTAAACAATATTGAAATTTTACATTTAGAACTTTGGTTTTTTCGATATTTTAATAATTTAACAAAAGGTATATTACCTAAAAATTGCATGGGCTTTGCCTCAATATTTTTGAAGATATAAGCTTTTAGGGTACCACATAGCCCATGGGTTTAGTCAAGAAAGTTTTTTTTAATTGTTTACATTTATTTTATTAAAAAAATAGTAGTTAGCAAGTATATTACATTTGAAATGGATGCAACTATATTTTTATTTTTTTACTGAGATACTTTTGTGGAGACATTTTTAGTAATTTTTGTGATAAGCTTTATAAATATACTTCAATTTATGATTGCTAGACCTATAAGCAATATGTTTTAAACAAGCCCAACAAATATAACCGCAAAATTTATTCTTTGTTGCAAAAACTTTCTATAGATATAACATAGATTTATATGCAGGCTCTCAGCCAGAGGGTTCTTTTAAAATTAGTAACAAGCCTGAAGAAATTACCATTTTTTTAATCCTTCTATTTTTTCTGTATAATAATTTTATTGTAATGCATGTTTTTTATATTTTATAAGCCTTCTTTTAATAAAAAATTTTGCTTTTAAAAGTTTTTATTAGCTGTATGGTGTCTTTGACAAAAATATAACATAACTTTTTGATTTGTATAAATATTCTTTGGGTTTAGTAAATTGCATATAATTTTTAAATTATTATTTATAATCATATGACTTTTTGTAACAATAAACTTATATTAAAAATTGGGAGGCGTTCCTTTATACATGTCAAAGTTATGATTATTTTAAGAATGGGGCTCGATATACCTAACAGGTGTGCTCAGTATTGAGATTTTCATAAGTACTCTCGGTGCTAATAGCAATAAGTATTTTGTTATATGTTTATTTCTCTTGCTTTCAGGATTTATTCCCCATATAAAATATTATAAAATAAGATAAAACTGCGACCACCCAACGATCTCTTTTTTTTCACATCACATAGACATTTAATTTACATATAATATTTCGGATAACTTTTTTAAAAATCCATTTAGAACCGGAGGCCGAGCTCCCTGCTCTGGTTTACATTTATTTTTTTAAAAACACTTGTGCTGATATAGTTTAGACTAGCCTACAAT
This sequence comes from Gordius sp. MW1, assembly GCA_964036665.1. NCBI lineage: Eukaryota > Metazoa > Nematomorpha > Gordioida > Gordea > Gordiidae > Gordius > Gordius sp. MW1. The sequence continues at coordinate 7,532,988 of OZ038532.1, forward strand.
TATCAAATTGTTAAGTTTAAAAATTGCACAAGCAATAATTTAAGTGTTAAAAATGGTTGATACAATTTTAAAAAAGTATATTATTAATCTTTGCTTTGTCGGCTTATAAAATATATTAACATTTTACGGCTTAATATGTGTCCAGCTAGTATTGTTTTTAAACGAATATAAGGCATAAATTTAACTGGTTGCTTATTTTATCTTAGACAAAGTGTGCCCATACTTTTTATCTGCTCTATTATTGATTAACCAACTGTTTTAAAAGGTCAATAAAACATAATTTTATTTGTAGTATCTTAAGTTTACATCTAAATTTTGATCATTGCTTACACCTTTTGCTTATAATATGTCTTTGGAAGTTTAATATTTGCCACTCATTTTTTATCAATATCTCGAGTGAACTTAGAAATGCAATTTTAAATAAACTAACTATTATACTAGTATCTTTAGCTTTACTGATAAGCTTAAGCATATTAATTTCTTATATGCAATCATAGGATTTGTAATTAATGTTTTTGTAACAATTTAGTGCTTTCATTCGAATCGGGGTCAAACGTTTTCAGGGTCAAACGTTATAAAACACCTAAAAATAACTAAAAATAACTAAAACCTTACCCTAACCTTAACCCGGCCTAGGCTATGTATTCTCGATTCAGAGTGATAAATAACAAAGCGTAAAATGCATTTCATAAACGTTCCATTCCCGAGCGCAATCATCGCGTTCGTTAATTTGTGTGTTATTGTTTACAAATTTTTTTAAATTCGCCATTTTTGCTTGTTCTAATCCATATGGTAAGACAACATTTTGTGGCAATATAAAGGTATGATAAATAGATGTATTAACTATTTTCCTAGATAAATAATTTTGAATTTTTAATCTCTTCAAACAAGATTTGTTCATTAATTCAACATTTTGTGGCAATAAAAAGGTATGATAAATAGATATATTAACTAATTTCCTAGATAAATAATTTTGAATTATTTTCTTAGATCAGTTGCAAAAGAGGTGGGAAAAATACATCAACCATTCAAAGGTTCAACATATTTGTCTCATTTACTAAAACATCAATCAATAGTTGATTCAAATACATCAACCATTCAAATGTTCAACATATTTGTCTATTTTACTAAAATATCAATAAATAGTTGATTAACCATTGTATTTAAGATTTACAACATACATCTAATAGGTTTTTTTAATGAGGTTGAAAACCTTATTTGTTATCCGTGTAATACAATAAACCTTGTGTTGTTGCTCATATTATTGTTGTTAGCAGTGTTATATTCAACATATTAATACTATTTGTGATTCAGGGAGAGTTACAATTATTAATTGCTATGCAATTTATATTAATAAGAATGACCATTTAAGTATTTTATCAAATTTATAATATGATTTTCATTAGAAATCATTAGTATAACAATTAAATTTACAATTTTGCATACATATTCTGACAAATCCTTAAATATTAGTTTGTAAAAATCTGAATACATTTATACATATATCATTAAGAGTCACATAATATAAGTGCTGTTTTCTTATTTTAAGAGTTAATTGGTAGTATCAGAATCCTGTATGTTCTAAAAGTGAAAAGCTTTGTGCATATAGTTACCAACAATTTATTAATTCTATTTTCAAAACTTATTTTTTAAATGATGTTATAATCTAAAAGTTACTCAAGATAGTTACCAACAATCTTCTATTTCATTTTTTATAAAAGGCACATATAAAAATGTCAAAAGCATTTCCAATATTTTTACCTGATGTTATAATCTAAAAGTTACTCAAGATAGTTACCAACAATCTTCTATTTCATTTTTTATAAAATGCACGTATAAAAATGTCAAAAGCATTTTCAAATCTAATTTTTTATAACATGCTATCTTAAAAAATACAGTTTATTTAAATTGAGCCAAATTCAGCAAACCTATTAGGAAATTTATTGAATCTCTAAAAAAACAACACTCAAATATGTCAGCTGCAGTTTATTATTTTTAAGCAATAAGAAACAATGGTGAATCAACTATTGATTGATGTTTTAGTAAATGAGAAAAATATGTTGAACATTTGACTGGTTGATGTATTTTTCCCACCTCTTTTGCAACTGATCTAAGAAAATAATTCAAAATTATTTAAGAAAATAGTTAATATATCAATTTATCATACCTTTTTATTGCCACAAAATGTTGAATAAATGAACAAATCTTGTTTGAAGAGATTAAAGATACAAATTATTTAACTAGGAAAATAGTTAATATATCAATTTATCATACCTTTTTATTGCCACAAAATGTTGAATAAATGAACAAATCTTGTTTGAAGAGATTAAAGATTCAAAATTATTTATCTAGGAAAATAGTTAATATATCTAATTATCATACCTTTATATTGCCACAAAATATTTTTGTTTCCATATGGATTAGAACAAGCAAAAATGGCGAATTTAAAAAAAAAATTTGTAAACAATAACACACAAATTAACGAACGCGATGATTGCGCTCGGGAATGGAACGTTTAAGAAATGCGTTTTACGTTTTGTTATTTATCACTCTGAATCGAGAATACATAGCCTAGGCCCCTTAACCCTAACCCTACCCCTATTATAGAGAATCCTAATTATGTATGAAACCTTCAGATCTACCTAAATTAAAAGCTTATATCATAATTTTTATAGAAATTCTTAGTTATTTTTAGTTATTTTTAGGTGTTTTATAACGTTCGACTTGAGAACGTTTGACTTGGTACCCTTTCATTCATTGACCAATGTTACACGATCCAAATTCTTGTACTGTATAAGCGATCTGACATTCCATTTTCTTATTCGATCCAAAAAATAACGAAGCGCCGATTAGTGTTTTTCGCATTCGGAAAAACACAAATCGTAAGAAATAAACAAAATTTCTTACTCACGTTTTCATATTGTGATTTCGGACTCGCAAGGGCAGGTTTTGTAGGGTTGGGGTTAGGGTTAAGTTATTTTAGGTTCAAGATACATAATTACTTTTTTGGATCGAATAAGAAAATGGAATGTCAGATCGCTTATACAGTCCAAGAATTTGGATCGTGTAACATTGGCCTCATTCATTCCTGTTTGTCTTTGGTAAGCCAAAATTTGAATAATGAAATACTAAATATCTTTTATTTATCTAACGATATTTGCTTTAAATAATATACAATTTTATATGGCTTACTAAATGGCAATTAAGTTTTCATTTTTTCAGTAATTTGTTGTTTGTTAGAATTATAATCTATCAAAGTTTTTAAATTTTTAATTTATTAAATGGTAATACAAATAAAATTTAGTGGTTTTAGAATATTTTTTTTTAATTTAAAATAAGATTTACTAAACAAGCTCCATCTTAAATAAAAATCTTATTAAAAATAATAGATTATTTTTTATGTAAACGTTGCAAAACAATCTATAAGATGGATATTCCTTTTATATTTTAGTTGATCAAAAGTTTTTATTTTTAAATTTATCCATATCTAAATAATAAGGATCCTAAATCTCTTTAAATGACATGAGAGTGTGCATGTCCCATTGGTAAAAGGAAAATTATATTGTAAGCATCTTGTTTGAATTGCATATGATCTATGTAGCCAATATGACTACTTTATTGAATCCATTCTCTTGTTTAATTGATACATTGTTAATAAAACCCATAAAAACATTTGCTTTTTATTTGTTAATAATACAAAATACTATTGATTTTTAATATACTACCAAAAATTTTAGTGTATTTTTTATCCAATTTATTGATATTACATATCTATATTTTAAACAAGTAAATTTTCATATTTTCCTCAGGTTTTTTTTAATTGATAATTTGAATATCATTGCATAGCATGCTCATATAATTTAAATGATCATTTTATAAACCAGTCTATTGAAAGAAATGATCAGATCATCAAACAAATTAACAAATAAATGTGCATCATAGTTAAAAATATATAAATGTTATTATTTTCTGATGAACAAACTACTTTTTAATACTATTATAAGCATTGCTAACATATTACACCAAATTATGCCTAAAAATTTTTAAAAAATCCTATATTTGAAAGCCAACTTTATTGTAAACAAAAATCGATTTTTGAAAGCAAATTCTCATTGTTTCAATCAAGTGTTGAGAGTTGTGCTTATCTCTGCCATATGTTTTCCCTGACTAAAATTCTAAGACTGCCTCAAAGATTTCAGCTAAGTCGAAAGATGTGTTAAGGCTTGTCTTAATATCGGACTCAGATTTAAATCGCGCGAATTTTTCATCGTCTAAATATTCAATTTAATGGGTTAAACTCGGTTGTAATTATTTATTTTTTGATTGTTAAAAACGTTTTTTTTGTTTATTTCAACTCTTGAGATCAAATTTAAACTTAGCTGATACATAAAAATTTAAAAGCATACAACATTTAATCTTGGGAAAAATTTTGCATTTTACAAAATCGCTGTTTTGTTATACGTCGAAAATGTAAAGTTGATGTGCTTCGAAGTTTAGACACGGCTATATTATAACCCGTACGACTAATTTTGCTGCGCAGCAAAATCCGATATTAAGACAGCCCTTTTTGGATTTATGGGGGAAGGGCAAATGCCCCTTCTCGCCCCTGGCTAACATCTCGGTAGCCTTAAAATCATTAGAAATTAGATGTAATTTTATGGGGGAACGCTTCAATTATTTTTATCGATTTAAAATTATACCCACGCATGATAAGGTTAATATTTTTTATATTGTTTACATCATAGATTCACTCACTTAATATATTGCCCTTTTTAGGATTAGAAGTAATTTGTGGGCGTGATAAGAGAAAAGTATAGCTCTAGGCCAAATTGAAATCATTGTATTCAAACATGATGCACCCTTTCTTGCGTCATTATTTGATAGTAGAGCTGCTGAAGTTACTTTTCCACAAATAGTAGTTTAATTGCATTTACTTTCAAAAAATATGTAACTAATTACGGTTACAGCTACATTTTTTAAAAGTAATTGAATACAGTTCCAATTACTTATTAATTAAGTTTTTCCTCGATGGATCAACTTGATAAATTTCTCTTCCAAATAACAATAAGTTAAAATATTGAACAAAATTTTTGTTTATCCCGCAATCTGACAAATATTTTTGATATAAAATTTTACGCTGTTTTCAGTTGTTTCCTACTTTTGTGATAAATGAAGATAGGTGCGAAAAATGGCATTTTTAACGTTTTTTTTGAGGCTATATTCCCACGCTTTTTTGAATTTATATTAAAAAACTTTTATATAATTCTATAGACAATTTATTGATCTACTTTATCCACGTTTATTTGAACCTACTCCCGCATTAAATCTGCTCCCACTATGTTTGGAAAAACAGAGTACATAATACATACGCGATTAACACATCAATCTCTCCCTTTCTCCATCTCTTCCACTCCCGCCCCATTATATCTGGCCAAGCACGTGGAGGAGAAGGAGAGAGATTAGGTGAAGAGAGAGCGTGATTGTTGTTAAACATTGCATGCGTAGTATATGTACTCTTTTTTCCCAGACATAGTGGGAGGAATTATGTTGTGGGGAGGGAGATTTAATTTTGATAAAATAAAAAGTAATAACGAATCAAAAAATAAAATTATTATCATATAGACAAATAATTAAATAAATTTAAAGTGGCGTGGGAATATAGCCTCAAAAAACGTTAAATAGGCCATTTTTGCACCTTTAGCCTCATTTATCACAAAATCTGGACGACTAGGAAAAGAACTCTAAACATATTATTGTTCAGCGTAAAATCTATATCAAAATTATTTGTCAGATCACTGGATATACCCATGCAAATAATATTTAAGCGATAAACAAGCTAGACTATAATATTCAAATTAATTTTTTTTCCGATAGAAGTTTATTTCCAAATATGTGTATGTTACATGCTAAAATATATTAAATTAATGAGCTGGCATCGAGTCATGGATTGAGATTGGATTTTACATTTTACATGGTGATTTTCTGCTTGATGTAAAAGAATTCTTGTGGGTAATGGAGGTTATATATTTTGATAGTTGTTTGAAGAATTGGCTGCCCTCGGGACCTAAATTGCCGAGGGTCGTGGCCACTACTGGTACAAATATTAATTTTTAAATTTATAGAAAGTAGTTGTAACTTTATTAAACATTTACTAAAATGATGTAACCAATTACAGTTCACCTGCAATTAAAGTAACTAATTACAGTTACCTAAAAAAGGAAATAATTACTTGTAACTAGTTACTTAACAGCTCTATTAGATAGTAATGACAAGTTAAGCTTCTATCCTTTGGGTTCATGGGCGTAGCCAACATTGGGATTAGAGGGGGGCAATAATGATTTAGGGAGGAGAAAAATGATCAATTTAGAAATTTTAGTCATAATTTTAACAAATTTTTAGATTTAGAGGGGACAGCTGCCCCCCCCCTGGCTACGCCCCTGTTTGTGTTCGTCGTTTTTAATCTTAAATTTCCCATGAATGTGCGTTTTGGGCTGCGCATAATTTGAGGATATTTTTACAAAGACTCAAATTTATTTTTTTGAACCCTGAATTTATTATAATGTTATTTTAATCCTGTCATTTCTTCAGCCTGTCGTTTTATTGTAAGCTCGGTTATGCTTATGATACGCCTTTATCGCCCATTTCAATTATATGCGCAGTTTCGGGGTTTTCAACCTTCTACCACCGTGCTCGTCGCCACAAATATGTCAAGCCCCTCGTCGAGCCCAACGCGCCTACAAGGGGAGGAAGAGGAGGAAAAGTGTAAATCTAAGCCCAGAGCCCTGGTCATTCTCGCCGAAGGGGCCGAAGAAATGGAAGTAGTGATAACGGTGGATGTCCTGAGGCGAGGTGGCATACACGTAACCCTAGCTGGGCTCGATGATTCTGGCGGACCCGTTAAATGTAGTCGGGACGTGGTCATACTGCCCGATAAAAGCTTGAGTGCCGCTTTGACCCCATCCATGGGCGGTCCATCTCCCTCTTTCGACGTCATAATATTACCGGGCGGTATGATGGCAGCCAAGACTCTAGCGGGCAGCGCAAGGATCGGTCAAATATTGAAGCGCCAAGAGGCTGAAGCGCTCGCCGGGCCCCCCGAAGGTGCTAAGAAATATCTGGCCGCCATTTGCGCCGGACCGCTCGCTTTCCTCTCTCACGGCATTGGGCGGGGTCATCACCTGACTTCCCACCCCGGGGTGGCGGATCAGTTTAGGGCCGTGCCCGATTTATACACCTACGTAGAGGGTGGGGATGATGATGTCGTGGTTGACGATTTCTTAGTGACGTCCCGTGGACCAGGAACCGCATTCGCTTTTGGGCTCGCCTTGGTTAGCCTGTTGCAATGTCGAAAAGTTGCGGATTCCCTCGTCGAACCTATGATGCTTACACCCATCCCCAAATATTAGCAGCCTCTTTTCGCATCCTACATAGACCAGTAATAATGAATTGGACGGGCGCGAACTGCTGCTAATTATTAAGTAAATACGGGGGGTGGACGTTGCCATGTTTAAGGCGTAGCGTTAAAAAGTAAACGCTTCATTCATTTTGTTTATATATAATTAAGTCGAAACTTAGGTATGGAAGGTGGTCCTTTAATGTTCTCATCTTCTTACTGCACAAGTGCGCATATCAAAAAACACCTAACCAAAAATTGCGTTCTAAGTTAATGAATCAATTTTGGGGAAAAGATCAGCTGTTTGCCAGTCTATCATATTATTAGTCTATGGCGCTAACATCACAAAACTTTTACACTCCTGATTACCCAATGACCTTCCTTATTTACTTAAAAACACTCCCCATTTTTGAAATATTATATATATTATCAGCTTGTTATGCCGTAAACATCTTTGTATATGGTGGTTTTCCAGTTATTTATGCATGCTTTCATTGTAACTACATCTTTGTATAGTGAGGCACGGAAATGTATATACATCATCTACATATTAATAATATTTGCTGTGATTTCGCGAATTGACATACCTTAACCTCAATCATGTTCACCCCCTTACGCACCTTAGCTTCACTTGCTAGTTATATTACATAATTACATGAAAATTTGTTTGGAGCCTTTGCTTTTATTTGGATTGATGGCAGGGTTGTGAAAATAATATTCAATCAATCCGAAATATAAATTTTATTTTTTGTAAATATATACATAAGTGCAAGGATATGAAAAATTAAATTGATTTAAAATTTTATTTGTATTTTTTAAGAATTACATATAATTAAAATAAGAAACAATATTGCTAACCTCTTTTTCGTCATTGTTTATGATTCAAGATAATTATAGATTATTTTATTTGACAGATCCTTATTTTATTAGTAATATAATAATAATTAAAATTACAAAAATCATTTTGTTCTTACTTTATTTATTATAAGAATATTAAAAGAATCTCATAGAATCGCGCGATGGTATTGGAATCAAAGGAATAATGCGCAAATACATATCCGAGAAAACGTATATAGAAAAAATCGATTGTATTCTTCAAACGGGATTAATTAATGTGTACAATATATATCGAGGGGTCACATTACGAAGAAAATTACATTAATGCTCGCTTGCTACGCGGCATCTTACAGAGAGAGAAGGGGGGGGGGGCCGAAGCGTGCGTGCTTCCACAACACCATCCTCTTCAAGATAACTTCCTCCGACCCAATTGTTGACCTCTCAGCACGTCGGACCTGAGAGTCTGACAGACATCATACGTCTTTGGTAACTTGTTTGGGAATACTTATTGAACTGCATTAGACGTATGATCGTTTTCTGGCCCTGTCTTTTCGATTTGATTTCATAATTCTAGGTAGATATGAACCGCACTTTTCCATCGAGCTTGCTGGGGGAGCATTGTTGTAATGTAACGTTCTATGGCTAACGATTAAATATGTATATCTGGGCGTCGTTGGGTTCGGGATACTCTACCCAATGTTTTCGTTTAACGCAGCCCAAAGAAGTTTCTTTGCATTCCCCCAAGAGATCGAGACAGAAACATTTTTGTCGCCCTAAGTCGCTTAGGCCGCTTCTTAATGGGAGCTGCCTGCCTTTTGACCATAAGAGTACGAATATTTCCGTTAAATTATCAGCGACGTTGTTATACCACACATCAGCTATCGGCACCGACACGGGCACCAGCGACATCACTAAGTGTAAAAAAATTGTCATCAGGCGTATCTCGCATAAAATGCAACTCCGCCTACCATAATCGCCTGGGAGCTATGAACTTCATAACGGTAACTATGGATTTGAAAACGATGGTATTGCCTCTCGTCAAACAATGTGCGACGTTCCGGTAACCAATTCAATGTATAAATTACACCATGCGCCAATAGCAAAAATATTTGCCCACCCAGGAACTACGGCCTCATCAAACCTACTTAAAGGTGATACGGCTTATAGCCAAAAAAACAGGTCATTACGGGCATAAAGCCTACGAAAATAAATTCGCATTTGGGATAAACGTGCGCGCATGCACTAAACTTAACTCAAATCATCGTCCTATACGCACTGCTCTGTACCGGTAGTGTTTCGATCTCGAATACAAAATCTCGTCTCGGGAGCGATTATAAAAATCTCGATCTCGTCTCGGTCTAGAAACATTTCGGTCTCGTCTAAAAAAAAAGATACGGAATAAAAATTTCTCCTGTTCTATTAAAAATATTATATTTAAATCCAAATGGCAAACTTTTATATTTTTAAAAAACTTTGGTACATAAACTTTTTAGAGATTTCACGGGACACGTCTCATTGAAATATAAAAATATGAATTAGTTGATAAAGATCACATTTTCTATGGAAAGTGCGGACTAAAAATACTATAAATAAATTTGAAGTATAGAAAAATAAATACTATTGTTCTAGCATATTATAACATTTGTATCAAATTCACTGTGTCTGTCAACTATAAATAGACTTAGAAAATTATAAGTTTGCTTATAGTTGACTTCGTTGCATAATTGAGCAAATTGAGACCCTTTATTAACCCTGGCTAAAGCTTCAAAGTTGACCTTAACTTATGTAAGGCAAACGTTTAAGTCCATTTATAATCCCATCATCATTATAGCCCATAGTGTTTATTGCATGTTCCTATAGCCTTATAAACCACAAAGTGCTAGTGACTTTTAATGATAATATTATTATTTACAGAATTTAACTAGTTGCACATATTGAAACGTTGTAAAAACAACAATAAAAGCAGCATTATTATAAGATTAAGAACTTAATGTTTTAAACTTTAAATTAAAGTTCACGTGTCTAAATTTATGACAAAAATCATTATAATCAAATTTATATTCCAAATAATTACCTTACAATTCTAACTAACTGCCATTAAATAGTAATTTATCAAATATGGTATAGGTTCGTGTATTTATTTTATATTGCACAATTATAGAAATTATAGTAATTTTGAATGCACCTGCCAACCCAGCATATACTGTGAAAAGTAATGCATATGACATAACTATGTATTCACATAATGTTTTATTAAGGTTTAAAAATTTGGTAGTTATACTAATAGTTGAAGCATAAAAACTGTTAAAAAACTTATGATTTAAGATTTAATCTATTACGGTGTCATTAAATACTCTATTGTGCTTTTGAAATCGTTAGGCGGATGCTCAAAAATCTCGAGTCCTCTTAGCTTAACTTGTATAATTATTCAAACTGATTGACCACCAAGTTATAATTACCGCATCATGCAGGATGAGTAACTGCGAAATTCAAATATGCTTTAGTAATATTTACTATTTCATCAGGACTCATTCTAAGCCTAAAATTTTGTAATATTTAATAATGTTATGGATACAAATATGTGATAAATATATTATGAAATTTTTCACATACCCTAAGGGTCAACCTTACTTAGGTAAATGATTGCCAAATTTTAAATCTTTCGCAAAAATATATAATATTTACTAAACTTAGGAATTGATTTAATATCAAATCTATTCCATACTTGATTTACACTTAATAATACCTTAAATGTTAATCATGCAAATTAAAATACACAATAATTTACTAAAATCTAACGATCAATAAAAGTCGAGATCTCGCCGAAAATATCTCGTCTCGACATCAAAATTCTCGTCTCGATCTCGACTCCATTTTTCAGATTCTCGGAGACCGAGATATTTATCGGTTTTTCCGCATCACTATGTACCGGCATTCGGGCTTGGCCCTACCGTCCCTATGCACCGACATCACCCTTCAGTGCATATTGACCACATTGCCCTGCAACTTTCATGCATAACGTTAGGTACCACCCCGTCTTTTTGTCCATCTGCCATTTTCCAAACATCAAGCAGGTACCGACAGAATTTTCCGGAATCGTAATAGCATCCTAAAGCACCGGAATTACATCTTTTCGGCGCTACTATCGCATTGCTCGCTACCAGCTAATCAATCAAGGACAATGACGGATGACGATTGAGTCATATGCACGTCAATCATATTCATAAATATATATAACGGTAATAATGCGAAAAAAATTACAAGAAAAAAAACATGCATTATAAAAGATGTTTACTTATTTTAATGGGACTTATGAACTAATTAATCGGGTTTAAAAATATTGCCAAACCCTTATTACACCCAAATTTAAGTTATTACAAAAATTAATAAATCCTTTTAGGATCTTTAAACCTTCCTAAAATATCGCTATTAATTTGCTTATCCAAAAATACAAAATTAAATATAGAAAAAATTAGCATTATTAACATTTTAAAACCCTTAACTTTGATTTAAGATGCTCAACTCCATTTATCGTTCCCACTTCCTTAATGAAACATACAAACATTTCCCTGAATACTCCGCATTTTTTAATGCATGCTATTTACCAGTTTCAGTATTACAATTTCACAAACATACCATCAATTCTAGTGGCGGTATTCAACAAGGCGACCTTTTACGGCCGCTTCTTTTTTCCCTTGGCATCAAAACTTTAGTTGATAGCCTTGCAACAAAGTTTAATTTGACTTTAAACATTTGGTACCTTGACGATGGTACCATCCAAGGCGCCCCCATAATGTTTTTGCCGCTTTGAGATACCTGGAAATCGAATCAACAAAAATCGGACTAACTCTAAATTAATCTAAAACCGAAATTTGTCCCCTTAATACATTTCTTATTGGCAATCAAGACCAATTATCTTACACAATAATAAATCCTTCCTTTTTGACCCTACTCGGATCCCCAATTGGAGGCTCTATTCCCATATTAAAATTGTTACAAGAAACCAGTCGCAAACTAGCAGACATGAAAAGCCTATTTAAACACCTACCTGCCCACCAAGCATTATTTCTAGTAAAAAACTGCTACTCAATCCCCAAATTAATGCACAGCTTCTGGTCATCTGCAGTGTTCTCACATCACGAGGCCTTGTCCAAGTTTGATGCAGAACTTAAGTCTTTAACTGAAGAAATAACCAATCTAGGCTCTACACACTGGCAACAAGCTTGCTTTCCAACAACTAGGGGGGCTAGGCTTAGGCTCAATAGCCTCCGTATCTCTTTCCGCATTTATATCAAGCCGCATGTCAAATGAAAGCTTCATTTCAATAACCCCACAACATGACAACTTACTCGACGTCGCCTTTCAACAATGGAAGAAATTCTTTAACGTCCCTACTAAATTCCCGGAAGCTCCCAAAAGTGTTGGATTGGTCCCCTGTCCGAGTGCCTCTTAAAGTCTCTTATTAATGGCGCTTTGGCAGAGGAACTTCCAGCGCTTAGGAGCATAGCTTTAGGCTCAGGTCACGAATGGCTCCAAGCTTTCCCAAGCCGTAACCTTGGTCTTCTCTTATTCAACACCGAATTCCGCTTCGCAGTAGGCCTAAGATTAGGATGCAATATAGTGGCTGAACACACTTGTTCACTTTGCAATAATTCCATAAAATCGTATGACCATCATGGCCTTCACTGTAATCGCAACAAAGCCCGGTACTTTCGACATACCGCGGTTAACAAACTTATACATAACTATTTCACCAAAGCTGGTTTCCCCTCAGTTCTCGAACCCACAGGCCTCTGTGATGACAACAAACGACCCGATGGCCAAACTTTAGGTGCCTGGGAAAAAGGACTCAGTTTAGCATGGGACAATACATGTACTGACGTATTTGCCCCATCTAATCATAACAAAAATCCATTGTCCTCAGCCGAGGCTCTAAAAATTTCAAAATACTCGGATATTAATAATACTACTATTATATTTTGTCCCATTGCGACAACTACCCTAACAACCTTTGGCCCCCTAGCCTTACAACTTTTTAAAAAAATAGGGAAACAAATTTTATTACTGTGGTGTTCACCCATATTCTAATTCTTCCCCCCCCCCCCCTATGCATGCTACGATTTAAATTATATGCATTTTTATTTTACCCTACGCTCGATCTTAATTGCGTCAGATTTACTTTACACGTAGTCATCAGTGTTGCCACTGCGCTAAAAATAGATTGTTTATACCACTTCGCTTTTTATTTCCATCGCGATCGCATATAGATATTATTATCACCATGATTTAGCAAATATATTTTAGATTACCTAACTACGTTGATTATTAATTAATTCATTATAATTTTTTTTTCTCTCGTTGTAACCAAATAAATAAATTGAAAAAAGATGTAATATTAAAGGCGAAAGCAAATTCAAAATAAAATCCTTTTGAGGATTTTCGCGCGCGGATATATTTCTTAGAATTATAATACGTCCATATGGAATATATTAATTGGAATTCTAAATAAATTAGTGGAGATGGAAATAAGAGTTGCGGCAGCAAACTCGATAATTAAATTATTCGAAAACTAGATTATTCAATAAACAAAAGCAAAATTCTATACCAATACCTTCTTCGGTATAGAATAAATGGTGTCAGAAAGGATGTTCCCATACCCTCAGAACATACCCACCTAAAACCCTCAGGAATTTAAACAACATCGTATCAGTAATCCTGAACCCATATTTATGGAATTCATTCGAACAATTGGTTAACAAATTTAAACCGCAACCAAGGCAGACATAATTCTTTAATTCATTGCAAGAAATATTCTTCAATTTTCGCACCGATTATTCTAGCAACAAAGTAAAAATAGAGCGATTCGAGAGAAAACCCAAACTGAATTACAACAGTAGGAAAATATATTCACACAAATTATTCGATGCTTAAAAATTGTTGTAAGACAAAATATACACATGTTTTTTTCTCTCTCTCACATATTATTAATAACGATGATATGGTTGATGTTAAACCCCCCCCCCGCGTTTTCTTTGATTATTATTTGGCGGTCTGTGAAGTTTGCTTATATTAAATTAGAAAGGGGTGGCGATTATAATGTATAAAATGACGATTGACAGTGCAGGTATAAAATTAAGGTAAAACAGTACAGCCTGTGGGTTAATTTAGATGAAATTTGTAGTTTTAAAGCTGAGTCCATAGTGGCATCGCGATTGCCCAGTGGTGTTTTAGAGAGCGGGGACGCTGAGTCTTGTAGCCGTGAAGCACCCCATTTTATAACTAATTCAGAGGGCAGGATTTCATTGAAATCAGTTGTCCATGAATCAGTTCCGAGGGCAAAGGCAGAACTTGTCACAACATGGCCAGCAGAAATTATATTAATTTTGGGCTAAATTTCAGAAAATGTTTGAAAATTATATTGTGTGTTATACCTACGGTATTTTGTATAAAATAGAAAAGGTAAATCGCCATCTCGACCCTTAGCTAAATCCGCCTCGACCTCTAACCAAAAGAATTGTTACCCCTGTACCTTTATCGGAACGTTAGGACTTTAAGTCTTTGACTTCTCATTAAAGGGGGAGGTGTGGTGTTCACCCATATTCTAATTCTTCCCTCCCCCCCCCCCCCCCCCCCATGCATGCTACGATTTAAATTATATGCATTTTTATTTTACCCTACGCTAGATCTTAATTGCGTCAGATTTACTTTACACGTAGTCATCAGTGTTGCCACTGCGCTAAAAATAGATTGTTTATACCACTTCGCTTTTTATTTCCATCGCGATCGCATATAGATATTATTATCACCATGATTTAGCAAATATATTTTAGATTACCTAACTACGTTGATTATTAATTAATTCATTATAATTTTTTTTTCTCTCGTTGTAACCAAATAAATAAATTGAAAAAAGATGTAATATTAAAGGCGAAAGCAAATTCAAAAAAAAATCCTTTTGAGGATTTTGGCGCGCGAATATATTTCTTAGAATTATAATACGTCCATATGGAATATATTAATTGGAATTCTAAATAAATTAGTGGAGATGGAAATAAGAGTTGCGGCAGCAAACTCGATAATTAAATTATTCGAAAACTAGATTATTCAATAAACACAAGCAAAATTCTATACCAATACCTTCTTCGGTATAGAATAATTACTATCCCATGATAATCGCGAATCGTTTTTTATACGACAGAAAATCGGCATAACTATCTGAAATATAATTCATTAGCCAAAACCGAATGTTTTCCCAATATTTACGATTCTTAACTTTTTTTATTTATTTCACCTTCACAAAAATGTAATTCTCTTTATTTATCAATAGAATTTAAATATTAAAAAAAAACTTATTTAAGTTAATTATAAAATCAGAATATCATTTTTTTCTGACACCATTTAACAAAAGCATAAAAATTATTATTTTGTCTTACCTTATTTATTATAAGAATATTACAATATAGAATCTCATAGAACCGCGGGATGGTATTGGAATCAAGGGAATAATGCGCAAATACATATCCGCGAAAATATATATAGAAAATATCGACTGTATTATGCAAGCGATTAACGGGTCGAACAATCGGTATCGAGAGGGTTTATAGTATAAATATCCCATTAAAGCTCGCTTGCCTTGCTAGCGCAGTTGGCGCTAGCACGCGGCATCTTACAGAGAGAGAGAGAGAGGGGTGGGGAAGAAACGTGCGTGCATTTACAACAATTAGGAACCCTCAAATTTGATACTGCTACAATGTATTAAAAAAGAAAATGAATCAGCTGATAAAGAGTTAAAGTTTGTTTCTGCAATTTGTAATCGACTGTTTCGAATGAGTTCCAGCTTAGAAATGTTATCATTTTCTGATTGATCTCATTAGTGTTTCGATCGCGTCTCGTCTTGGTCTAGAAAACAAAATCTCGTCTCGGGAACGATTATAAAAATCTCGTCTCGGTGTAGAAAAATCTCGGTCTCTTCTCGACGAGAATTCTCGTCTCGATTTTTTTTAAAAATATATATGTGTAATATACGAATATGTTTTTATAGATTATTAAATTGAAAGATAATCAGTGCTTACATATTTTCCACGGATAATAGAAACAAACGAAATATTTTACAATTAAATGACAAAAGTTATGGAAGTATTACATGCGAAAATGGCTACGTTTAAATTGGTGCAAAAATGAGGAGAGGGTGTAAGTACGTTGACGAGTGGGAGAGAGTTATATATAATGAGATCAAAATGGATAAGTGATAAGTGAATCTGAGTGTGTTGTCTTCAGCTTTTATATATCGTGTTTCTCCACACCAACACAACACACCACAACTTCACAACAACAATATTGATAACTCCCCCATTGACGTATAACGCGCACCAGTAAATGATCTGACGTGATTGACGTGTACGCGCACCAGTACATGACTTGACGTGATTGACGTGTAACGCGCACTAGTAACTGAATAGATAGACGTACGGCGATTACCACACCATCCCCTTTAAGAAAGACCCCAAAGAGGACGGGAGTGGGGAGTCAAAAAAAATGTAGCGGGCCGTAAGGTACGGGAACGGCCTCCCCGATAGACGTCATTGGGTCCGCACTTGCTACCCATTATTGCCGTCTGGCTGACCCCCTCGCTTTGATTCTCGAACCGCTAGATCGTATTCTAACAGCGTTACCGTCGCCATCGGCGCCAGTACCGCGTCCGTATTCACGACATCGGGTGGGTCAAGGTGCATCGCTACACTGACAGCAGCCTCACCCACGCCGGCGTTTACAGACCCTATCGATGAGACACTAGGCGCCCCCGGCGGTGTTACCGTTGTGCCTCCACACGAGGCCCTCCGATGCCGGCGTAGGCACAAACTACACCACCTTCGGGCAGCCCTGCGTCGCCCTCCGCGCGCCGCCGTCGGGGCAATCACCGTGCCCCCTCGGACCGGGCGAACCGGCGGAAGGACTTCTCTGGGATCCCTCCGAACCCCAGCAGTCGAGGTACCGCTGCCCCCAGCGCGTCCTCCTCGACTGATTCTATCACCTCGTTCTCTACTCCCGGGCTGAGGGGCACCGCCCTGGGAATATCTTCGTTCGTGGAAGCCCACCATATGAGGGATACCGTCTCGGCCCACCACGAACGATACGAAAAGGTCCGTCGGGGCGTAAAGCGGATCAATAACTTCCACTTCCACCCTGAACCGGCACCATGATGCGATAATGTCCATCTAATGCACAATAACAAATATACATATTATCGCATATCAAAGATAACCCATTAACATCGCAACCGTAATTGCTCCTCGTGTCTAACCGTGCGGTTATAGCCCGTAAACTCAACCTCGTAGGCTTTTGAGCCCACGTGGGATTTCACCACAGCTTCCAACCACCGCTCGGTTCCACGATACACGCGAGCCCATACTAAATTACCCACCTCGTACCGACTGGAAGCAGACTCGCTAGTTGTTAAACCGGAGTCCACCCACACATCGATCGGCACGCGAGGTAATCTATTTAAAAATATTTTACTAACCGGGGCGCGACACGGAAAGCGAGCGGACGCATTATGTAATAATCTATACATCCATATGCCGTCCTTCTCTACCTTCTCATTTTTCAACCATTTCTTAACGATCGCAACATGTCGTTCCGCCAACCCGTTAGAACTTGGGTGATAGGGAGGTGTTAATAAATGCAGTATACCCCATTTACCGCAAAACACCTTAAACTCGGCGCTAGTAAAGGCAGTACCGTTATCGGATACTATATACCTCGGGATACCATAAGCGCCCATTAAATTCTTTAAAAAATCAATAACCACCCCGGTAGACAGCTTCGTGACGCGTTGAAATTCAACCCAACTCGAAGCCGCGTCCACCAGTAAAAGATATTGTTTCAAATCAAAGTCGAAAAAGTCTAGATGTACCCGGTCCCAAACGTTTCGAGCCCGCGGCCACCTAGCTTGTTTATCGTGCTTGGGCATGCACGCATTTTTACTACACGCAGTACATTTACGCCCATACATGCCAATATCAGCGCCCATTTTAGGCCACCAAACATAATTACGCGCCATTGCTTTCATTTTAGACGCGCCGTTATGTCCAGCATGCAATAATTCCAACACTTGTGATCGCAACGCCCGTGGAATCACTATACTTTCGCCACGTAGTACAACCCCATTGTCAAGATAGAGTTCGTTAACCACGCCACGATAACACCTAGCGACCTCCTCGATTGTCGCCTGACCATTCAAGTATTTAGTAACCCCATGCAACTCCTCGTCCTTGTCCACCTCCTCCTTAAGGTTAACTGACGGAAAAGCTTGAGTTACGACATTAATCAAATAATTCTCACCCTCTAGTTCCTCCTTAGGTACCGCTTCATCGCTCTCACCTAAGCGCGATAATGTGTCTGGTACATAGTTCGTTGCACCCTTTTTGTACTCCAAGGTCACGTCAAAGTTACCTAAGAACAACAACCATTTTTGTAACCTAGGGCTTAGCAACAAACTACCATTACACTTCGCAAAAAGAGGAACCAGTGGTTTATGGTCGGTAAAGATTTTAAACTTACGACCAATAAGATATTCACGACACTTATTTAACGCAAACACCACAGCCAAAGCCTCTTTTTCTATTACAGAATAATTAAGCTCTGCCGCCGTCAATTTACGTGAAAAAAAAAGTATCGGCCGCTCTATTCCTTTAATAACATGAAAGAGCATGCCACCTATACCACTCTTCGATGCGTCAACCGCCAACCCTATGGGAAGGTTACGATTAAAACACACCAGAACTGGGTCGCTTCCCAACAAGTTTTTCAACTTCTCGAAAGCTACCTGTTCTCTATCGGACCAAACAAAACGCACGTTGTCTTTAGTTAACCTATGCAAGGGAGCTGCTACCTCCGAGCAATGCGGTATAAACTTGCGATAATAATTCACAGACCCCATGAAAGACAAGACTTCCTTCTTGTTAGTTGGGGCTCGTATCTTTAAAATCGCAGCCACATTACTACCCAGAGGGCGTATTTTCCCACATGCAATAACGTGCCCTAAGAATGTCACTTCTGTCACTCCGATCATGCATTTTATCATAGTTAGACGTAATCCCCTCTCCTGGATGCGCTTAAGAACTGACTCTAAACGCGAATCGTGTTCTTGCGTCGTAGTGCCAACAATCAGCACATCATCCAGGTAAAAGAATACACCGTCCAAACCCTGAAAAACGGAGGCCATAGTTTTCTGGAACACCGCTGCAGAAATACTCAACCCAAACGGCAAGCGATTAAACGAAAACAACCCCAAAGGAGTATTTATTGTCATCAACCGCGCCGAACGAGCACTTAATTTAATTTGTAAATATGCCGACCTTAGATCCAGCTTTGTAAAGAAACATGCATTATTTAGGTTCGCTAAAATTTCCTCCACCCGCGGCATTGGGTACTTAATTTCCACCAACCACGGATTAAGCGTAACCCTAAAATCAATACAAAGCCGCAAAGACCCGTCGACTTTCTTAACTGGAACCAGAGGAGTCGCCCACTCACTATAATCAACGGGCGTAATTATCCCCTGTTCCGTCCAGTCCCGCAGAACCGCATTTACCTCGTCCCGCCATATGAACGGGATGCGCCTACTTGGACAAAATTTGGGATAGGCCCCACGTTTGAGTCTCACCTCATATTCATAACCTTTCAAACACCCCAGACCTTCAGCAAAAACTGAATCGTAGCTCCTAACTACATTACGCAAATTCAATTGCCACTTGCCCAGGTCGCCGAATCCACTCAACACGTCCGTAGACGTCACACCCGTAGGCGTCACACCCGTAGGTGTACCGACGATTAACGTCGAAAGAGGTTTCACGACTAACGTCGTAACTTCGGCACCACTCGGGAGCTCAATATTACATATCATCGCAACCCCACCCGGGCAAGATTTCACACTAGGAGCTACCCAACAACTAGGGGTTGTTTCTATCAATGAGTCACAGAGACCAAACCATCTAACTTGCGGGCCTATCACCTGCAGCCAATCCCAACCCATTAAAGGATCGATTTTAGTGGCTGTTAAATATAATATCAATGACCAACGCGCGCCGCCAGCCGCCACCTCTACGCTGGCTTTGCCCACTAACTCCACCGCCGCGCCATCTAATTGGCGGGCATTAAAAAAATGTCGGGAAGCTTTTTTACCAGGCCAAAGATTATTAAATTGTAAAATGGACATTAAACTTACACAAGCTCCAGAGTCTAAAATAAACTTAATTAACGTACCGTCTATCCACACCTTCGCCGTGGGCAGTCGCGTACCAAACAATAATTGGGGAATGGAGCTTGTCAAATTAAAATTTATTGTAGAATTATTTGAGCTCAGAGCGTCGACACACAGTCAACGTCCTCCAGCCCCAGAGCTAGATTGCCCACATGCGCACATAAAATCATCATTTTTATTTAATATCGCATTCGCGGCATGTGCACAATTACCATTATTACTTCTTGCCAAAGGCGCATTAAAATTACTATTCATAACATTTATTTCATCGGCCGGTATATTGCTAACATTACTGTATCTAACATTACAATCGTTAAATCCGTCCCGCCTAACTGGAACGGAGCCACTAAAATTCCTATACACATTGCGATCATTAAACTTATTCCATCTAACTGGTTCACTACCGTAACTACCCCAATTCTTATTACCATCATTAAAATCGTTAACTCTATTCCATCTTTCTGGCGCATTACCGAAATTATTCCTATTCTCGTTACCATCATTAAAACTCCTTTTCCCTTTAAAGTTTCTGCCGCCGCGCTTAGTACAAAACCTTATCACGTGCGGCCCTCCACAATTAAAACATCTAACCTTCTGTTGTACCACATTAATTCTTCTCCCTTGTTGTACTATCATATAAAATGCGCACGCCAAACACAAGAATACTAAAATTAGCAACCAATGCGTTCGACAGGCGTCTATATAAAAGTGAACATCACTTCCCTGCGTTTCCTTGAACAGTGAAAACATCACCATTTACTCCAAATATAACAATTTACTTACGCTTAAGCAAACTCAAAACCAACACATATCACCAATAAATCAACGCAGTAATTTATTTAACCTAAAAAAAAAAAGGTATACGAATATATTTAATATTAAACCCGTACAATAAAATCTAAATAAAAGCCACAAAAAAAGTAAGCTACACTATAAACCCAAATCGCTTAAATAATAGTGTAATTTTAAATGCAGGGATCCAGTAAATCACCCTTAAGAGTAAAAATAATTTACCTAAAAAATTGCTTCAAATCAAATTTCAAACACGAAATTGAAAATTAATTTTATTCAAAAGAATCCACTATGAAAATTAGGTCGATAAATAACTTTATTCACAAGGTTGAAATAAACTAAATTATACGTACCCAACACAAAATTAATTTGACATCAAAGTTAAATTTAATTTTAAAAAAAACGTTCATTCTAACAAACATAATAAAAGCATTCTAATAATATAAATTCTAAATAATTTAATTGTTAAAATGAAATAAATGATTAATAGGATAAAGATGAAAAAAATAAAGTTGTTCATAATCATACTAACATAATAAGATATAGCAAGTACGTCAATGGGGGAGTTATCAATATTGTTGTTGTGAAGTTGTGGTGTGTTGTGTTGGTGTGGAGAAACACGATATATAAAAGCTGAAGACAACATACTCAGATTCACTTATCACTTATCCATTTTGATCTCATTATATATAACTCTCTCCCACTCGTCAACGTACTTACACCCTCTCCTCATTTTTGCACCAATTAAAACGTAGCCATTTTCGCATGTAATACTTCCATAACTTTTGTCATTTAATTGTAAAATATTTCGTTTGTTTCTATTATCCGTGGAAAATATGTAAGCACTGATTATCTTTCAATTTAATAATCTATAAAAACATATTCGTATATTACAATCGCACCAGTAAATGATCTGACGTGATTGACGTGTACGCGCACCAGTACATGACTTGACGTGATTGACGTGTAACGCGCACCAGTAACTGAATAGATAGACGTACGGCGATTACCACAATATGGAACATAAAATTTTCTGTGTTATTAAAAATATTAAATAAATGTTAAAAAATATAAATGGCAAACTTTTATAATTTTGAAAAACTTTAATACACAAACATTTTAAAGATTTAGCGGAACACGACATCTCATTGACAAAAGATAAGAATTAATTTATAAAGATAACATTTTCTATGGAAAGTGCAGATTATAAACTATAAATAAATTTAAAGTATGGAAAATTAAATACTATTGTTCTAGCAAATTATATAAATTTGTATTAAATTCACTGTGTCTGTCAACTGTAAATAGATTTAGAAAATTATAAGTTCGCATATAGTCGACTTAGTTGCAAAATTGAGCAAATTGAGACCCTTTATTAACCCTGGCTAAAGCTTCAAAGTAGACCTTAACATATTTAAGGCAAACGTTTAAGTCCATTATCATAGCCCATAGTGTTTATTGCATGTTTACTATAGCGTTATAAACCAAAAAGTGCGAGTGACTTTTAATAATCTTTTTCTTTATCAGTTATTTGGTCCCACAGTCTTGGGGTTTGTTTTGATGAGTTTACGTTTTTGCATAGGTAACCATAAGTTTCTTCCATCTTGACCGGGTGAGTGCCATATCTTGACTAATCTCTTTTGTTTTCATTACTTTATCGACTTGCCCTTTCCATGTGACACGGGGTCGTCCTCTTCCTCTCTTGCCCGGTACCTTCATCTCCAATACTTTTCGATTTACGTTATTCGTGTCTCTTCTTAGTATATGCCCATACCACCTTAGCCGATTTTCGTTAATCATGTCCGCCATAGGTTGAATACCCATTATTGTCAGTCATTCGTCATATGGTCGAGCTTAGTATACCCCAAGCTCCACCGTATCATTCTCATCTCTGTGGCTTGTAATAGCTTTCCTTCCGTGGTGTTAATGCTTATGTTTCACTTCCATAGAGTAACACGGTCTTACGATGGATTTGTAAACTTTGCTCTTCAACCATATTGGCATTTTCTTGTCGCACATTACACCGGATATACTTCGCCATTTAAGCCAACCTTTTTGGATGCGGGCATTGACCTCCGTTGCGCAACCGATGTAGCATCGAACCGAGGTATGTAAACCTGTCTACTTTTGGGTACTTTAGAGGGTCATCCAGCGATGGGCTGCTTGTACCGTTCATTTCCATGTGTACCGTTTTTCGATCGTTGACCTTTAATTCATATCCAGCTAAGCGCTTTGACCACTTTTCGGTTTCTTCGAATACTTTCTCCCTTGTTTCCTCGCATAGTACTATATCATCGGCATATAGCATGCACCATGGCGATGGCTTTTGAATGTCCCTCGTTATCGTGTCTATAATTATATTAAAAAAGGGACTTAAAGCAGATCCTTGATGTAATCCAATTTTAACCCGAAAAGATTTAGAGTCTCCAACTATCGTCCTAACGCAAGAGTTTGAGTCTTCATAAATATATTTCACAAGCCGTATATATGCGTCAGGGATATTTTGTTTTCTCAGGCACCACCATATTAAATCGCCGGGGACCGTGTCATAAGCTTTCTCCAAGTCGATAAAGACCATATGTAGGTCCTTCCTCTTTTCACCATACTTATCCATCATTTGCCTTAGTGCGAAGATTGGGTTGATTATGGATTTGCCGTATTTCCACCTCGTTTTTCAGCCTTTTAATAATAATATTTTTATTTTAAGAATTGATAACTAGTTGCACATATTAAGACGTTGTAAAACTACAATGAGAGCAGCATTATTATAGAATTTGAAACATAAAGTTTTAACCTTTAATAGAGGTCCACGTTTTTAGATTTATGACAAAATCAAATTTATATTCCAAACAGTTAACTTTAGGGCTGCACCGATATTGGTATCGGTACCGATATCACGATTTTTAACTATCGGTACCGATACCAATATTAATCCTACCGATACCGATACTTGAAACTTTTTTTACAAATAATATATTTGTTAGAGCTGTATATCTATATACTTTTTAAATTAAATTTTACTTAATTGCTCTTAAATCTAATTTATTTTTTCATTGATTCATTCTTTCAAATTTCTACCGCCACTTATTTGTATTATTATGTAAGTTAGTTTCGTATTTACAATTTATAATATAATGTATTTATTTTTATATTATATATTGTATATACGATTTTTAATATATATAATATTTATCAACAAAGCATTTAAAATATTTTAAATTAGAATAACATTCTATGTTCTGTATTTTTAATTCAAATGGCCTTACGTTTACTTTATTTAAATTTAAATTAAATTATATTCAGGTCTAAAAGCAAGTCATTAATTTGGAATTATTTTAAGTAAGGCATTTAAAATATTAACAAATCTAATTTTTGTAAGGTAAAATATCGGTATCGGTATATTTATTTAAATATCGTAGTATCGGTATCGGTTAAAAATTTGATATCGGTGCAGCCCTAGTTCCAATTCTAACTAACTCTGCCATTAAATTGTTATTTATCAAATACAGTAAATACAGTATAGGTTCGTGTATTTATTTTATAGTGCACAATTATAGAAATTATAGTAAATTTGAATGCACCTGCTAACTCAGCTTATAACGTGAAAAGTAAAGTATATGACTTGCGCAAAGCCTTAATAAATCCGGCAGAATGTAAGGAATTTATGATTTTTACTTCCGGCCATTTTAAATACCCATCGATTAAAACCAACCAATATTTGCCGTTTATGGGTCTTACCAAGTGTGGACGCGATCCATTGGTTCTTCTGTTGTAGGTATTGATATTAGGGAGATTCTAAGATATTAGATCGATTTTTTTGACAACCTTGACATCTTTGGACAAAAATTTTAATATCATCGTTGATCTTGGGCCACCAACAATATCATCAATAAAGGCTGTGTTCAAAATTCCAACTAATAGATTAGTGATATACCTTTGAAAAATCAATGGAGCCATCTTTGGGTTCTCAAAACAAGTTAAGCAGTCCATGGGCGTAGCCAGGTTTTGGAGTGAGGGGGGGGGGGGCGAAACGTTTAAAAGTTTCAATCAGGGGGGGACCAAATTTTTTTTAATTTTTAAGGGTTTTTGCTTAAAAAAATTGTCATTTAGGGGAGGGGCCTGCCCCCCCCCCCCATTTGGCTTCCATGAAGCAGGCCGTTTTTGACCAATAGTCGGATTAATCTTCATAAAATTAAATACCCTAGTGGAGTTTTTAGGTATTTAGTTCCAGCTGTAGATGTTAAATTTTGGTTTGAAAAAAGGTAATATGAACGAATCTGGTTGGGATAACAATAAACTTTTTTCCTCTATTTATATTGTACCTGATGAAGTCACATTCATTAAAGATGACATACATACTCATTCACAAAAGCTCACTATATACAACACCACCCAAAGAGTTCTTAAATATGAAAGTATTTATATTTAAAATATGTTTAAAATTTTTATAGTTATTAAAACTACACCAGCTAAAGTTAATTTTAAGCAAACAAGTGGGGTTATTAATTCTCAATGTGTTGGTGATATGTAAGTTTGCCTTTTTTCACAATAATATTTTTTTAATAGCTTTTTGCATTTATTAGAATTTCCACACATTGAAGCCAATCACTTTAATTTATTAGAAAATTTATGTGATGAAGGGTATAGGAGTAATTTAGCAATTTTCAAGTTGCATGATAAAAAGGGACATCTAATTGATCAAAAGTGTGTTAAAGTTGTATGGCTTAGATTTAGACCCAGCTTGAATTATAAACATTTGCAATTACACCCTGAAAATATTAAGGATTCATCTAAAAAGTTCATTAAAGAAGTAGAAAAGGATGATTTCTACATTGTTAATTATCCACAAACATCAAGTAGATCCAATTACTATAGTTTTGATAACCTGAGCAAATTATAAAATGCTTTATATATTTACTAATTACTATGCTATATTAATAAATTTTAAAATAATTTAGAGAGTCAAGCCTTAAATTCTATACCTAATCAAGACAATGCTTTATGGCCTTGTATTTCTACCAAAAATAATGATCAAACTTTATCAAATCTTGGCACCTCATATTCACACCTTAAGCATAATATTGACAATTTAAATCATTATATGTTACCCACTACCATCAACAACCAGAAAAGTATTCTTAAAACCTCTCACCTTATAAATTGTCAAAGCCCACTTTCTAAGAAAAGAATAACTTTCAACCCAGAACCCAGATATGAAGTTGCTGACTTTAATAATGCCCAATTGCAACAAGAAATTATTGGTCTATCATCACAAAATATAACGGGAAGGCCATCACAAACTATAAATTGGTTCACCGTTTCTCTTTTATCGGGCTGTTTAATTATCTTAGCCTTACCTAGCAACGAAGTAGCTTATGATGACAATCAGATCAATTGCCAGCAAATATGCTTGAGATCAAATTCTACTCTATCAAACTCTGCATTATGGTGGTCATATGTATGGCCACCTAGGGTTTGCGTTCAAACGAAAATCATTGCCTCCTATATATTAGGTTAGTATTTAATCACTTTTTTATAAAAATAACTTTTGATTCATATAAAAGGCAATGAGCAGAATTAAATATTTACAAAATACCACTAATAATATCTGAAGTCATAAAAGACACACACACTACCTGGCTGCCCAGCAGCTGTCTTGAATTTTGTTATTTGCACTGCCATGGGTGGGCACTCTAACAAGATTGGGGCTCAATGAGTTTTTTTATTATTGGTTTTATTATTTTGTTGCTTTTTATTTGATTGTATAATATTATAAATCTTTCTTATCTAAAAACGTACCAAGAATTAAATAGAAATCTGCTAAAATTTTAAAAAGTATTTCAGGCCAGGGAGCCCTAATGATTAAGGCATGGCAAGGCAGACACCTCTAAGGGTTGCAGTGGACTCAGGTGCAATTTGGTTATAAAATTGGACATGACTGAGTTCTAGTTTTGGAACAAAATATGTAATAACGACATTGCCAAATGGCTTTGTTATAGGCACAACCTCTAACTTAATACTTGTAAGCTCGTTTACATATATTTTTTTAAATTCATTTAAATGTGGGATTCAAGATGCCATTGAAATATTTAAGATTTGTAATGAAGTTTATTTCCTTTATTGATCAGTTGAAAAGACCCAAGCCTAAATACTAGGTTTATTTCTAGCTTGCGTCAAAAAATGTGGGGAAGTTAAATCAAAGAATTTAAAATTTAATACCCTGCTAGACTTGAAAAATACGTGACAAATTTGGAACTAAATTTTTAATAGGTTAATTAACACACGCCTAATTTAGTGCAATGTTATTAATTGGTTTTTAAGGCTCATTTTTTTGATACCATATCTCCTATAAATCAATGTTTTCCATTCACCTTCATTCAAGTTTTTTTAGGTCTTGCTTTTGAGATCATTGTTTTTTACTAATTGAAACAATGAGCATTCTTTGTTTGTTAGGCCTGAATGATTTAAAATCAATTTTCAAGAGTTTCAAGTCTCAAATATTATTCCTATTATATATACCATACATGAGCGTAGCCAGGTTTATTATTAAGGGGGGGGGGGGCAAAACATAAATATTTTTAATTTTTCAAAATTTTGCATTTAAAATTTTTTTTTCGTAATTAAGGGAGGGGGGGGGCCTGGCTACGCCCATGATACCATAAATTGCATGGCAATCAATTTAATATTATGCTATTACTATTAGTTTATTAAACCTATTTTATTTTAACGAATTATCTATTCCATCACAACTATGTAAAATAAAATGGTAAAAAAGTTATGACACATCTTATTTAATTCAAGGATGGACAATTCTCACTCAAATCTCCATATATTATCGGTTGCCCGAAAGGATATTTTTCACTAAAATTAGCGGTTATATCGTTACATTTCCCCCGAAAAAATTATTAAAATTTTCGATTTTTTTGGATAGAACTAGGAGTAACAAATGTTATTAAATCAAACATAAAAGTGGCAGAATAATACACGGAAATAAAATATTAAATCATATAAAAAATATTAATAAGCCCGAATTTCCCGAATTTTGATAGGGCAGGTTCGGGCAACGGGCCGGGCGTTTCTGGTCTCTGATACTGGTTTTAATCATGCTTTTTTAAGGTTCCTAAATTTGCCTTGAAAAATAGGAGGGGGGATTCGTAGTTGAAGAATATATTAGTGTTGTAAAAATGGCTGGGTTCTCTTTGGTCGGCCCCAGGTTTTAATCGAGTAAACATTAACAAACCAAAGGTTTTTTGGTCCGTTTTTCTCAGTCGACCCCTAGGCTTAGTCGAAATTTGAAAAACCGACCTGAGTCGGCCATTAGTCTTTGTAAAACCAAAGGACCAAACAAAATCCAGCTTTTAATTGCTATGCAATTTATGGGCTCGTTTTTATTTACAACACCAAAATATATAATTTTGAGGTTTTTATAAATTATGGCAAAAGCCGTGTGAAGCTTGGTATTTGAATTGAAAAATTTACATCGTGTTGGTTTATTAATAAAGTTTGTTTTTTATATCAAGGGGACACGAAGGGGAGGGGTCACTATAAAAAATTAGAAAGATTAAAGAAAATTTAATGATTTTTATACCGTTTTTTTGTTAAAGTGTTCCTCAAGTCTATTTCTTTAATGTATTTATGTACTATCAATCCATTATAATTTATAAAGTTAGTTTCCAATAATGGTAGTTTAGGATTGATAAAATGCGAGGGTGGAAATGGGTTTAGATATTTCGGTCGTCCAGCGACCATTATCAATAAAAAAAAAAGAGAAAAAAAAGGTAACTTACAAGTGATGTGAATTACCAATGAACGAGAAGGTGTCGACAAGTTTTAATTTATAAACAAAAATAATGAAAACTAGTTGAAATAGGAGGGTGAATAATAGCGAACACCGGTTGGAACAAGAGAGTTAACACTTATTGAAATAGTGGGATAAACAAATTTAAGATAAAGATGGGGTAAACAACTTTAAGATAAAGGATAAGGTAAAATACAAAAGGGGATTATAAAATGAAGCAATAGCAACTATAAGAAAGTGTAAAGGATGGCAATTACAAAATAAGGCGGTTACGAAACAATAGGGGAAAGACAAAAGGGTAATAGGGTTTCACATCACTTGTAAGTTACCTTTTTTTTCTCTTTTTTTTTTATTGATAATGGTCGCTGGACGACCGAAATATCTAAACCCATTTCCACCCTCGCATTTTATCAATCCTAAACTACCATTATTGGAAACTAACTTTATAAACTATTTCTTTAAGTTCAGATATATATAATTAAGTTTGAAAAATCAGCATTTTACTGTTTTCAATTAAATTTTCTGATTACTATCTATAAAATTAGATTTCAAATAACGAGAATAAAAACACATTCTCTCTATAAAAACATATTTTATCTACTCTTCCCTCATCAAAATAATATCAGTCTATTTTTGGTATTAATTAATCTAAAACAAACATGGGATTTATCATAACACGATACAACTAACACTGACCTTTAGTATTATACAAATCCTTAGTATCCATATTTGCAAAATGGATATTTTTTTAAAACAAACACATGATTCAAAATGCATAACCCAAAAATATTGTGAAAAAAATTGTTAGTTACCCACCGCCTCAAAAAGAAGGTTTTTGGCCTATTAAATTGGAGACCCGTATTTTAAGTTAATTTTTTATAGGTAATTATTATTAAAAATAATTATGAAGGTAATAAGTGCTCTATACAATTTCCGTACACGGTGCCTAATATTAATTTTTGTTGCGAATATTTATTATCATAAGGTGTCATTATGGGCATACGCTTGGCTAGGTTTATTTTTTCAAAATTTAAACAAATGTGAAAATAAAACTTTGATGGGGGCAATCAATAGCTATGCTACGACGAGTCTAATAATGTTTTGATCAACGACTTCTTTAATTTGTTTCCCAAAAATAAATTTGTCTAAATTTTGTCTTGTGTTTATCAATGTTTATTTCTATTCGGGCGATAGTTTGTCTCTAATTAAAAATCGCGAATTTAGTGCTTCGAGATGACAGCTTTGAACGCAACCAAGTGTGGAAGGTGTGCATTTGGTGAGTAGTGACGTAATGTGCGCGTCGAGAAGTTTGCTAGAGTGATATTATGATTTGCATAAAATAGCCACACTTACAATAAAAATCACCTTTTCTTTCGAAGACTTACAACGTGGGATTTGTATATTATTTTGTCATGGAGACTCGAGTGTGGCATTGGATCGATATGCTTTTATGGGGTGTTTAGGGTTAGGTGTGGCTATGTTATAAAATTAACAACGCTCGCCCTATAGTAATTTTATCTAATATTTAGGACCATAGGTGAGGGAATAAGTAAAAAAGGGACCTTACGCTAGGGAAGGGCATGTCACAGATGGTACTAAGTCTGTTTACTCCTTTTAGCGCAAGTCTTAATTGACGCGCTATATATGCAACAACACTATTGATGAACCTGAGTCGAGCTTTAAATCTATTTTGATATAATGTAATCATTCTAAGTTAATGCCTCCTAATAATCTAAATTTTGTCAGGTTAATGTTATAATTCACTTGTCAATTTTATTATTTAATAGGACTTATAACTATGGCTTTTTTACGAAATTAATGGGAGCAAGTTACAACCAAAATGATGGTCCGGTCTTTGTGAAAACGCCAATGGACGCAAATCAGTCACCATAATCATTATTTCATATTTTTAATCGTAATTTATCGTTATATTTAATCGATCTTTCGTGCACGTGTAAATCAAGTCGTCGTCTCCCGCTTTTATTTTTAAAATATTTTATTTACAACCTTTTAAAACGTCGTTATTTATGGCCCCACGTATTTATATACAACACTAATACATCGTCGTTCACGATTATATATATCTAATATATGTATATTAAATTGAAATAAATAGGCCGAAAATTACAGAATATTTTTATAATTAAGGCGTTATTACACGATAAAAGGTAAAGTGATCTGAGCTATTTGTGAAACCTTCTATCCTAATATATATGTGACGAGATAATCTAGATGCCCATAGAAGACATACGTATGTACATTGTACACCTACGTGTGATAAAATCAAAAAAATACAATTAAAAAACTATTTAATAAAAATACAAGTAAAAAATGCTTTAGAATTGGGGTTGAATATTCTTTCAAAAGTTCATTAGCCAGTAAGGAGATGGTCTAAGGTATGATGAGAATTTGAGGGTTGGCAAAGAAGTCTTATTACCTCTATATATAAATTTCGATATTTTTCGATGATAGGAAGTGCAAATTGGTTAAGTGTTAGTAAGTTCATCGTAACTCTCTATCCTCTCGTATTTTCTAGCCTTGTAAATTTCTTTGTTCTTCAGCATGTAAAGTACTAAATAAAATTACCAAGCTGTATAACATTAAGCCCTCTATTTTTACATCAAGTAGTATGTAAAATTTTTATAGAGTCATGCAAGAATGATGCAGATTAAATTTAAACTAAAT
Organism: Gordius sp. MW1; assembly: GCA_964036665.1. Classification (NCBI taxonomy): domain Eukaryota; kingdom Metazoa; phylum Nematomorpha; class Gordioida; order Gordea; family Gordiidae; genus Gordius; species Gordius sp. MW1. Next base: position 7,564,755 of record OZ038532.1, read on the forward strand.
GTCATGATGCTTAGCTTTCGTGTTTTACATGAAAAAAACGGTTGATGGATATTCTATTTAAAATTAATTACTTAGTTACGAGTTTGTTAATATTTTTAAGAAGTTAATAATAATAACCCCTTTTAGGAGTGCCGCACTTAACTTAAGCGATCTTAGAGTATACTTTTAAGTTTATTGCGACACTCCTAAAAGTCCTAGGATTATAAAGATCAACCATACTTATGAGATCACAAATGACCGTGGTCAATCCCATCAGGGCTAGGCCAGAACCCACGTTGACTAGTAGAGGCACTATGTTAAATTTACCAGCCGACCCCGTGACAAATATCAGGCAACGCACACCAAATAATTTCACCAAATTCCTCTTCTCTACCCCATTTTCCTGCGAAATATGAAGAATAAAAACACGTTTTTTGTGGAAGTTGGGGCGATATGATACGCTCTTACCCGTAAAGTTAAATTTCTAAAAAAATGATACACATTCAATAGTTTTTGAAAAACAATTTAAAGGGCATAAATATTAAATTCTTTAAGCATATATGGTAAAAATGCAAACACAACTAAAGTTATGATTTAACGTGTACAATAATTACTTTAAAATGTTGGGCATATCTAAAATTCCACCCACGGGAATAATTAGCCGTATCGTCATCTATCCGAGAGAAGGTATAAGCAGGTGTGCATCGTTCAAGCCCAAAGTCTAGGTTACAATTCCAACTAATTTTGATGGCTATTATAGCTCCATCCCTACATACTTGGGAGTGAGATGTACCCGCATATCCTAGCAAATCACCCAGGGTAAATATGGGACAGTTCCAATTTTTTAACTTTTCCCTATACCTAAGTATATAACATAAAATATAACAATTAATAAAATCCTACGAGTTTTATATGACAGTAAATAAAGTATGGTCCATCCATTGTATGTGATTAAATCATATACTTTTAAAATAGATCTTATCAATCAGGGAGGAATATAAAAGTGTAATTACAGGTTTAACTTTAAATATCTGGAGAAATACTATTTGAAATAAGATCATCATTTTAATTTAAATGGGATAAATAAATGTTTTGCTGAGCTTTTGATTCAAAATCTTAAATTAGTATTATTATAATTATTGTGACTGATATAGAGCCAGTGGAAGAATGATTTTAATTTAATGATAAGTCGCTTAATATTTAACAAAATATAAAACAAACCTGCATGACTTGAGGTATTTTAGTTTTGAGTTCAAACTATGTGGTACAGGAGATTCCCAATATATAGTATCTGCCACATTGCGCTTTTTTACACCAAATTTTGAAAAGGTGATGGAGTTTTTAATAAATATTGTAAAATTTTCAGCTCCATACAAAAGATTTGTACCAAAAATTTCATTGTTTGCAGTATTTTTGAATTTATCTAAAAAGTCTCAATTACAAAAGCTTGTAGCCAATCACCTTTAATGCCACTAAATTGTACAGGACACCAACCTTGTATTTCACAAGCACCTACAGTTTTATCTTGTAATTCTAAAAGAATAGATATTATATAATTCTGCAAGTAATCAAGCAAAATTATTTTGAATGTAGTTATAGCAAATTTATATTACATTAAAAGCATATCAAAAAAATTAAGTATTAAATTTCAGCTAAATTTTCCCTATAAAAAACTACAAATACAACAATGGGGAGTATTAAATTAAAAATAACAATTTTAATAATAACTAAGGTTTAGTTGTGCCCTTGACATAATCTATGAATAAAACTTACTAACATTTGATCTTAAACTAGTTGATACACATTTTCCAGTTTCAATTCCATTCCCACTATCAAGAATCCTACCAAATTGGCATCCTATAAATTGGGATAATAAAAATAACAGAGATAAAATACAAGTGTAAAAAATAATATTATTACTTTCATACCATTTAATCCTTCCTCTACTTGCATTAAACAATTGGAATGGGGAATTGATGGATCTTCTGAACAATTAGATTGGGTTTGCCCTTCCGTGATTATAATATTTGTGGGAATATAGAAAGCATTATTTTCAACAGGTGGAAGGTATTGGTAATCTTCCATGTCAATTATTTTCATATTATTAGAATAATTTTTGGATGGGGAAGTCATATATCCAACACCTTTAACTTTAATGCTTATGGCACTTATTGGAAATGTGTCATAAGTTTGATAGCCTTTATTGTACAGAACCACATATCCGATAACATAGGTCAATATTGCAATTTGTATTAAATGATTTATAACAGCTAATTCCCAAGAACGAATTTTTATAATTTTAGGGGTTTCATACTCGAGTGTAAACATTACTACAATTTATGAGGCAATGGCTAGGCTTACCATTTATCTTAATAAACGTAAGCATTTTCGCTTAAACTTGCAGCGCTTTCTATTCATTCTATAATAGTGTAATAAATAGATTGGGAGAGAGAGGTTCTAAACAAGCGTGCCTAGGCATAGCGCACAGGGGAGGTGAGGGCGGATTAAAGCTAGTGGAGAAAGAGAAAGGGAGGGGATTATGAGAAGTATGGTTACCTAGACAAAAACTTAATTTGAATAAAGCAACTCGCTCATCGGTTACCTACCTAGGTAAAAACTTAACCTTTACTATTCGAGCATTCACAAAAATCACTATTCATATATCTTAACCTAATTATTTGACCACTCATTATAATTTAAATAACCTCGATAGATGTGTATATCAACAAGACGTTTTAAATAAAAGTATTCACTTTAATCACTTTCCTTTTGGGTTAATATAACTAAAGTAGAGAACTTATTCTAGAAATGGTGACCCCGCATTTTCGGGGGAGCCGAACCTTTTTCCCTCCCCCCTACATTTATAACCCAGGTCTAAATTGACCCCGACTTTCGGAGAGACATATTTTTTCTCCCCAAAACAGTCCCTTTAGTAATGGTGTTTGGTTTTTTAGTAAAAATAAAACAATTCAGATATAGGGCTTTATCTTCTCAATCCGGCATCCATATGGTCCTACTGCTGTGAGATACAAACTACCTACTTACCTGATTGTTTATACGAAGAAAACCATGTTACCCTACTACAACACTACACAAGCAACAACATCGTCTACCGAACGTCCAATTGTCCACTGCCCTGCCAATGGCCCAAATGCAAAACACAGCCCAAAATAAGCAACATCATATGGCCCCTTGCAACGTGCAAGGACAGCGTTCGGCAAAGCAATAACACTTACTACTACCACTACCAAGGTTCTAACCAATACTGACCGATTAAACTGAGGGAAGAATGCGATTCCAAAATAGATATGTCTGCTCCGACAAATTTACTAAAATATGGGATAGCACATTAACTTCCAATCATCACTCACACCTCGGTCACCACACCAGCAAACACCAGTGCAAACACTAAACAACATTGGTCAACTAAATTAACAGTTAGTCTATCTCATTTAGATGAAAAGAGCAAACTGTCACTCACTACTGATGCTTCCAACTGCAGTAGGAAGAGTTCTACAACAGCAAACATTAAACGGTGATATTCTACCACTTGCTTTCTATTCAAATAACCTTTCACAAACGCAACAACACCTTCAGCCGAGAACTACTGGCCATTTACCTTATGATAAAACATTACAGCCATGTTCTCGAAACAAGCAAATACACCGTATACACCGACCACAAAAACTAATTTGAATTTATAGCACTCCTTGAAATAGGAGGGGAATTATATGGTTACCTAGGCAAAAACTTAATTTGAATAAAGCAACAAAATCATCGGTTACCTAGGCAAAAGCTTAGCCTTTACTATTCGAGCATTCACAAAACTCACTATTCATATATCTTAACCTTATTATTTGACCACTCATTATAATTTAAATAACCTCGATAGATGTGTATATAAACAAGACGTTTTAAATAAAAGTATTCACTTTGAATCACTTTCCTTTTGGGTTAATATAACTAAAGTAGAGAACTTATTTCTCTACAGAAGGGAGAGAGTGATATGTTAACCATTTTTTAGGCATTTTCCTGCCCCCGCAAACCCCGGCTGCACTCATGTTTAATATTTTTATAAACATTTACCAATATAATACTGATGAATATATTAATAAGGCTAGTTTAAAAAGAGGGACATTTTTACATCATATTAACTGTGCATGATCAATAAGTTGGCGTTAAGCCATGATTTTAGGTCAAAGTATAAGATAAGAATATGCATGTAAATGCCTCAAAAGCGAACAAAAATTGCTAAATGTTTATTCAAAACTAAATGTATGTTAGGTTCCACCGAAATCCAAATGTACATATTCAAATTTTAAAATCTTTGGAGATAAAAAAATTTTAATGCCAAGGCAAAAAGAAAGAAATTAATATTTTTAAGTGGTAAAAATGATATATTTTACGATTAGAATAATTAAGGATAGTATAAAAAACAAAATTAATATTTGAACGTATATAGTATGTAGGGGAATATTCACAAGCCCGGGAAAAACGGGAATTTTTCCGAGTTCTCCATGTTGCCAGCTCTAGTACGAACTCATCATTGACCATTTGTGGTTTAAGGAAACTTAAAGGACCTATGGGGTATATTATAATTAAAAGGTCGGCAGGAGTTAAGCCAGTTGTTAGGTGAATTGTATTTCTCTAATAAAATAAATTATATAATTTATCAATTTTGAAATTCTGGGTTTTGTTGAAGAATTCCTTTAACTTTTGGACAAAAGGTTCAGCTTCTCCATTGGAACACGAATGATATGGGGCGGAAAATGGCGGTGCAAAATTTGTTAAACTCTATGCTCCTGAACTGAGTCCAAAACATTAAAATAGCTTAGCTTTTATTATACTCGAGGTTGATGTAGTTGTTATGGGAATTAATTTGGGCCATTTCCTGTAGGCATCACAAATAACGGTGTAATAATAACCATTAATCAGCCTACAAAAATCCATATGTATTCTAGACCATGCATGGGCGTAGCCAGGTTTTAAATTAGGGAGGGAAAAACGTTTAAAAGTTCAATTAGAGGGGGGCAAAACATATAATTTTCTAATTTTTCAATTTTTTTGCATTGAAATTTTTTTTTGGTAATTTAGGGGGGGGGCAGCCGCACCCCTGCTCCCCCTGGCTACGCCCATGAGACCATGGCTTTCCAGTATTGGTCTATTTTCTAGTGCTAATTTAGTTGCACCGGTGAACCATTGCTGACAACTACTAAAATTATGGCCAATGCTTCTTTTTCAATTTGACTCTAATTTTTTTAGGTGGCGTTGAGAGTGCGAAAAACGAGAGCAATCGGATGTTGATATGATAACCTTTATTTTCATGTGCTAGTACTGCACAAAGTCCATCTGACAAAGAATCCGTCAAAAGTACTAAAGGTATCATAAGGATCAAAATGTTTTAAGATAGGTGCTTGGACAATAGTATTTTTGAAAGCAGTCGAACGATATTGGTACCAATTCATAGTTATAATTTTGCATAATAAGTGATCATTCATAAAAAAGATTGTAATTCCTTACAGTGGTAGGGAAGGTGCTGTTATTATTGGCTTCGTATTTCTGGCAGTTGTACAAACTCCATCTTTTTCACTAATGGTATGACCTACGTATTCTACATTTTTGTAACAATTACATTTTACTTATCCGCTTTTTTAAAAATATCAAAAACTTTCTCTAATTTTTGATTATGATTTTCCCGCCACAGTAACATCGTCAAGGCAAAGAGTTGGAAAATAGCTGCTGCAAAAATGATGCCAAAAGGTAATTTTGTATATTTAAATAGCCCACAATGGTTGTTTATAGTTAAAATATTTTGAGAATCTTCAGAAACTTAAATTTGAGAATAGGGACTTTTTAAATCTAAAACAGAAAAATATTTAGAGCCGTCTAATTTTTCGAATTTATCTTGTATGCGTGGAAGTATATATTTTTTAACTAACAATTATCTTTCTTTGTAACTGTTACTATAGGCGCAGATTTAAGAGATGTAATACTCCTTTCTTTTTTTTTGATATTGTACCTTTTATTCATATTAATTAATAAAAGTATTACATGGGTAAATTACATTGGAAAATAAAATACTACAAAAGAAAACGCGTTAAAAACTAATTGGATGTCATTGATCCCTGTATGGAAATCGTGTTGGATTTGACGATTTCCATAGTGATCTTTTGCCTGATGTAGAAGAATTCCTTAGGTTCTAAGGAGGAATTAGTCATCGATTTCCCGATTTGTTTGAGGAAAGCGAAAGCCTCTGAACCTAGGTTGCCAATAGTGGTAGCCACCACGGGGATGAAAACTGTATTGGTGAGAGTGGAATATTTTTCGACCTTTTTCCTCTCTACCTTGATTATAAGATCAGGGGAAGAGTTTTAGGGGGCGAAGATGTGGACCGTAGTAAAATCCCAAGTGACATTTGCAGGACCAAGGTATGAGCGTTAGCCCGTCTGATCTTTTCCCGTCGGTCGCCAAGGGATTAGGTTATTAATCCACTATTGTTTTCAAAAATTAGAGAGCTGTCTGGGACGAAGAAAACGCTGCCTCAATCCATTTTTTAATTTAAGCATAGCTTTGTATCCAACTACACCTCCCAATTTATTATCAAATAACATCGAATATTTTTTAATAATATTATTTGGTAAAAATTCTTCATCCGTGCAATTAAAATCAAAAGTTTGCTATGGATTGTCGTTTTCCCAGGTCGCGGCTAAGTGGTCCAATATGTGTGGGAATTTCAGCAACCAGTCTCTGTAAAAATGTTTTACCCTTTCCCATTTACCACGTTGGATATGTAGGTGATAGGTGGAGTCCTTCTGGGTAACCCAAACTTTACATCCACTCGATGAAGTGCTGCAGGTTGCGTAGCTAGATGAGCACCATTTGATTTAATCAATGTGACCGCAGAGCCTGTATCAATTTCGAAATTATCAACATGGTCATTTACTTTTACTTTATAACTTGGGCATCTCCTTTCATTAAAAAATAATTTAATATTGAACAAGATTTTTCCTATTTGGCCTTTTCCTAAGCATTTGCAACAGGTAACGATTTTAAATTTACATGTGAACCGAAGGTGATTGGCTCCGCACGCCAAACAATGGATATTGGGAAGGGATTGTTTATTGAAGACCTAATGAATTGGTTCCAAATATCATGATCAAAGTTTGGTTATTTTTAGTGTTTCGATTTCATCTCAGTCTCAAAAGCATAATCTCGTCTCGTCTCGGGTGCCATTATGAGAATGTAGATCTCGTCTCGATCCAGAAAAATCTCGGTCTCGGCGGGAAATCTCGACATCTCGATTTTTATGGAAAAAAAATACTATCTTATTTTTTCCCCTAATGTATCCAATTAATCTCGTGGGGGGAGGGTAGAAGGGGAGGAGGGGAAGGGAAGGGGGGAAGGTAAGGGAGAACGAAACTCATCTATACTCCGTATAGAAGTAGCATATTTGCTATGCAATTTATGGGCGAGAAAGGTGGGGGGGAGCGAGAATGTCTATAGGGGGTATTAAATGCAAAACGATTTGTTAATTATTAATACCAATTTTCCATCACTTTGGCCAGTGGTGATCTTTTCTAATGGTTAGCAGATAGCCAAATAACAAGCCTATAATTATAATCAAGAAAAAAAATCGATTTTAATCTCACTTTGGCCATTGGTAATTTTTTCCATTGGTCAGCAGCCGGACGGCCAAAAAGCCATAATATCAACGGTATTACAAAAACAATATATTAATTTGACGGCCAAAAGGCCATATTATCAAGGGTATTAACAAAAACAATATATTAATTTGAAAAAAAACGAGAAAAAAAAAATTTCGATTCACAATTTGGCCATTTGTCATTTTTTTTAATTGGTCAGTAGCCAGCAAAAGGTTAATAAGTCATATTATCATTGGTATTAACAAGAACAAAATATTTATTTATTTAAAAAAAATAAAAATTTTGCCCTCTCCGGGTATCGGGGCACAAGGACCCATATCAGTAGAGGCAATGGCCCTTGTAGGGGAGGGCATAGGGTAATTATTAATTGTTAACCTAATATACTTAATTCAAAAACGAAAAAATAAGATTTCGATTTATTTGGCCAATGGTCATTTTTTTCCATTGGTCAGTAGCCAGGGCACGGTCAAAAAGTCATATTATCAAGGATATTTTGCCCTCTCCTGGGATTGAACAACCTCTAGGTCAGAAAGCTGGCGCCAATAACTTGGTCGACGACGGACGGACAACAAAAAACGAGCCCATAAATTGCATAGCAATTAATTACATAAATATGCCTAAAAAGTTTGCATAGCTTTTCTGGTCTTTGTTTTTTATATTATAAATAGAAATGTTATACTTTTTTGACAATTTGCCCCCTCCCCTCTTGAGAGAATCTTGGGTACGCGCCAAAGCATGCCAACAAAACTAAGTGCAAAAAAGAAAATATAAGCATTTGAAATAAGCTCAGATTTTAGAATATTTATGGTCGACTTTTAGACAATATGTGATAGAGTAATATTTTATTTATCAAGCCATGGGAACCAGACAGAATCCAAAATACCTTTCATGTGTCTTCGACTATAATAAACACGCGTTATGGGTAATTTTTTGCATCATAAATTTTAATTAATTAAAGGCTAATGCTATAATATTATCACAGCCTCGGTCATATAAAAAAAACGAGCCCATAAATTACATAGCAATTAACAAACTAAATCACCTTATATTAAGAATAATTTTCGGTGGTATGAAAATAAGAATATAGTCCAAGTAATTAATAATTATGTTTTGTAACACAACATTTTAGAGTCTTATGGGATATTTGAGATTTTATATTTATGGTATAAAAAGTGAAAAGCGGGGTTGAGGGATGATCTCTCTCCCTTTCTCCATCTCCTCCACTCCCGCCCCCTAATAATGCTAAGTCAGTGGTGGGCGGATAAGACAAGATAGGGGTAGGGGTTTAAACTTGACATATAATTCCTATTAAGTTTAGTTAAGAGCTAAATATTTTTCAGTTACAAAAAGCGCCATTGAAAAAAAAATTAATATAAAATAACGAAGAAGGAGAGCAGGAGAGAAATCTATTGCGTCATTTCGACTTACTACTACAACGCTATGGCAGATGAAGTAAGGTAAACTAAATTAAGGGAGAAGTGCCAAAAAAGATTTTATTTGTCATAATAATTAAATTAAGAAATATGTCAAAAACGTATAGTTTTTTGAAATTTTTTAGGCCCGCAAGATCCTTAAAATTTGCACTTAAAAGGTTTTTAAGCATTAATATAGTGAATTCGTATCATTTCTCAATCCATAATGAAAAATATAATATTAATCAAATGTAACGTTTAAATGTATATATCGCTCGCACCCATCAAATAAGCTTGGTTTGGCGCAAATATTACTTGTATATTTATTAAGCCCTAATCATGCTTTCAAGCATGTAATGGCTGCAATATATATTAATTTTAACAACCATATTTTTTTGGCTAGCAAAATTATTTCTAATATTTAAAGGTAAATGTAATTAAATAATTCAACATGAATTCAACATAAATATTTGGTCGGATTAGTTATATAACAGATGTTTGTTAATTACGAGTGCCGTCCTTGACTCATAAAAAACCCCAAGCCTTGCCGACAGCTTGTTTTTATATGGTCAGGCGGACGCCTCAAGAGTTTTCGGACTTATTACTTTGTTTTGGCGTAATATTTATTTTGGCTTTGATATTTAAGGGGAAAAAATATAGAGAATTCATTTAGTCGCTGAATCGGTTCCATAAAGAGTATTTACTGTTATTCTGTTTTTAAATAAGAAGATGATGAAAGTTATATATTTGTGCAAGAAGGGATTTAAGATATGAGGAATAGGAATGAATATTTGGGCGAATAGAAAGGTAAGATAGGGGGATATACCGGGCCGTAAAAGGATAACCTTTGGGCCGTAAAGGGATAAACCTTGTCCCCCCCCCAAAGGGGACTCACATTTAATTCTTTCTTTAGATCCTTTATATATATTTATTGATAATCAAATCCGAGAATTAAAATAATGAATTAAATCACACAAGAATTAAATAATTGAATCGAAACGCGTTATCAAGTTCAATGATGCGTATTCAAGTTGATCAATGGGGAAGAAATAACAAATACGTATAAGCAGAGCTGTTAAAGTTCATAGAACTAGTTTATTTTTTTCTGAACTTAGAACTGAACTAGTTACCTTCCCAAAAATTTGAACTGTGAACTTGAACTAGTTCATTTTTTTAAGATTGAACTTGAACTTGAACTAGTTATTTTTTTTCTAATTCTGAACTTGAACTTGAACTATACAATGTAATTGAACTAGTTCATCACAAATATATTATTTAAAATAAATTTATAAGCCGAGTGTATATGCGTCAACAATTTGACGTGCATGGTCTTGTCGGTAATCATACAGACACACAGTAACCGCAAATTTTTGATTTTAAAAACACAAAATTTTTTAGAAAAGATGGATACCATTTCTGAAGTAGATAATAGGAACGAGGCAGCTCAATCTACCTTTTTACCTTGGCCTTCAATGGAAGAATACTTCAAATATGTATCTTCAGATAAAGATTCATTCAAATTTAAGTGCAAACTATGCACTAAAGTTGTGGCGGCTTCAAGAACCTCAACAGCCAATTTATGGAGACATATAAAGGTAATAAGAATAACGTATTATAATTTATAATATAAAATCTAGGTGTCTCACTATCAAAAACATGATGAGATTAAGAAGGCTGTCAAGAATAAGGCTGGAAAAAGTTGTGAAGCTAACAAAAAGTTAACACAGACCTTAATTGACAGGCCTTTAAACCAAAATTCCCCAATGGCCATTATCAAATATATAATCAATGGTAATCAACCATTTTCGCTATGTGATGATGAGCACTTCAATGAATTGTTGAGGGCTTTTAATCCAAAAGCAAAAACAATTTGTAGGCAAACACTCACAGGGAAGGTGATGAAATTTGCTGCAAAGATGAAAGATACAGTTAGAACAAAGTTAATGGCACCCAAGTATGTATGTACAACTGCAGACTGTTAAACAGCATTTAATAAGTACTTATTAATTTCTCTAAAATTGTCAATTTATTTTTTTTGTTAGGTCATTTATTGGGGTAACAGCTCATTGGATAGACGATGAGAGTCTTAAAAGAGTTGATGCAGTTCTAGCCTGCAAATGTTTAGAGGGGAGGCACTCTTTTGATGTTATATGCAAATCCCTTACTCAAATTTACAAAGAGTACCATATTCAAAACAAAAATATCTGTACAATTACTGACAACGGATCTAATTTCGTTAAAGCATTCAGGTACTATTTATATAATTCTTCTTTCCTAACTTTTATATAGGATTTTTAATGAAAATGATGAGATGCAGGAGGAAGTAGTATCTCTTAAGGATATACTTGATCGGGCTGGTTTAGAGGGACATAATCAAAATGATTATGATTATCTACCCAAACATAAGAGATGTGCTTGTCACACCCTAAATCTGATTGCTACAAGTGATGTTAACAAGCTTTTGAAAAACAATAATGCGTTTACTAAATTATATAATTCTTCATTCTGTAAGTGCCAGGCACTTTGGAACCTCAATAGCAGATCCACATTATCGGCACAAACCATACGTAACCGTTTTGGGTGTAATATACCCTACCCTGTAGTAACTAGATGGAATTCAACATTTGATTCCATCTCTGTTATAATAAAAATGATTCAAAATAAGCCTAGTGATTTTCATACTCTCTGTGATGAATTGAGGCTTGAAAGGCTTTCTTTGGAAGAATCAAATTTTTTACAGGAATATCACTTAGTGAGTCATTATTTTAAATTTATTTAATTTTTTTAAGGTAATGGAGCCACTTGCTAAGGCCCTTGAAATTTTGCAGGGGCAAACATACATGTATATGGCTTATTATACACCTACCATAAGCCAGATTCAGTTATGTCTGCAGAATATGGTAAACTTAAAATGGGCTCAACCATTAAAAGATGCTATTTTGAAAGGAATAAACATCAGGTATCAAATATAAATGGATTCTAATATATAAATCATATGGTTTTAAGATTTCCTGATCTCTATGATGAGGAAAATATTATTGCAGCTGTCCTGCATCCAATTTTTAAGACAGACTGGGCTTGGATCCGGTCACCAGAAAATGTGGAGGAAAGGTCCAGAATCTTAAAAGCAATAAATTTACTAGTGCCTCAAACAACTGAAAATATGGAGGTGCATGATACACAGAATGGTTTAGATTTTTTTGATATAATACGTGAGAATTCTAATAAAGAAACAATTGAAGACTATATTAAATTAAATAATACCTCATTCGATGTATTCGATGAATTTCCCAATCTAAAGCAAATTTTTATAAAATTTAATGTTTGCCTCCCATCTAGTGCTCCAGTTGAAAGGCTTTTCAGTCTGGGAAAGCTTATATTTGGAGATAAACGTACTTGTTTATTAAACGATAATTTTGAGAACAATATTTTTTAAAGTCCAATGGACATCTACTTTCACATGATTTTTATTGTAAATTATAATTGTATATTGTTTGTAATAAAGATTTTAAACATTGTATAGTTGATGATTTTGTTATATATGAATATTTCCTTAAATTAGATTTTCAAATATATAATAAACTATGAAATTTATTTAAAATTTTGGATAGCTCTCAAAAAAACTGATTTTAATTTAGGAATCATTGCCTAAATTAAAACTTTATCATATTTAAAAAAATGAACTGAACTTGGAACTGAACTTTAACTAGTTATTTTTGTAAAATTGAACTATTAACTTGAACTAGTTACATTTTTTCCTACATGAACTTGAACTTGAACTAGTTACTTTTGAAAAAAAAATGAACTTGAACTAATGATTTTTTCAAATTGAACTATGAACTTGAACTAGTTCGTAACATAGATGAACTTTAACAGCTCTGCGTATAAGCGCGTGTGGGGGGGGGGGGGGGGTAAAGTAACACACGTACAGAAATTAAATAGAAAATAAAAGTATCACTATGAACTTAAGGTAATAGGAAAAGGGGTTACTCAGTGAGTATGCCTCTGATAGGCAGATGTACTTCTCGTATAAGATATAAGATCAAAAGATCCAACAATGTTAAGAAATCTAACAATAAATGTTGTAATTAACCGAATGAGATACACTGTTTTACGAGGGGTTGGGGGAAATGGAGAATATCCACGTATCAAGGGATACGACAACTGTTTAATTAACAGTAAAATTATAGACTTTTTCCTAGATGGAAGAATTTAAATTATTTTATAAACTCCAAAAATCTCTAACAATCTTGTAGCTCCGCCCGCCCCCTCGACAGATAATTTAACAAATATAAATTATTATGAAAAAAATGGGGGGCCGCAAAAAAAATATAAAATATTTGGGGGGGGGGGCCGCGTGTATAAAAAGGTTAAGAGCCACTGATTTAAAACACTTTAGCACTAGGCGTTTTTTGATAATCAAATATTCAAGAATTTGGTTCAGTATTTTATAATGATTTTGAGAGGAGCATTTTGAAATTTTAGCCTTTACTTAAAAACAATATGGACATTGGTCATTTTTTTTATTGGTCAGCACCAAGAGACGGTCTATAAATACATACGAGTCAAAAAAAAAGAAAAAAATTTCGAATCACAATTTGGCCAATGGTCATTTTTTTCCATTGGTCAGTACCAAGAGACGGTCTGTAAATCCGGTTATATTTTCTTAACCACTCTTAAATAATACCTTTATCATTCGCATCACTTTGTTATATAAGGAAAAATTAAGACAGAATTACGATGGATAAATTTTAACTTTAGCGCCATCTGTACATAATATAAAAAAAAATTTAAAATATTAAAAAAAAATTAAAAAATTTAAATAACAAAATTTAATACTACCAAAAAAAAATTTAAGAACTCAACTAATAAAACTGGCAACAAAATTAATGAGCTGCTATTATTATCACATGGCCATAGAAGCATGTAATTTATTTGGAAACACGACCTTGCTTAAGTTATGTAATAACAATGTACATTATAAGAACGTATTATATAAAAAGATACAAATGTCATACGTATGGGAGCGATGTGTGATCCATATTTCGGGTAATCAGGGATGGGAAGGCGAGGAGGTAAAACGTGGCCTAGGATAATGACGGTGTTTCCCCATTTAGAACACTACTAAAAATAATGATGCTTACTTAAGTAACAACACAACATAATTTCATTAATTCTTGCCCTCTAAATTATCACACACAATATAAATAAGAAATAAATAAGTCTGACAAAGGTTTATCTTATTATATATATACTAAAAATAGTGGGTGCATAAAATCCATGACGTTATAAAATTCGTGCCCCATTTCAATATATAAAATGTATAAGTCTAATATTTATTTTTAATCATATTAAATTAATCATCCTATAAATAAATAATACATATTTCTACTTATATTCTAACTTTCCTGACGTCATTATTGTATATGATGCTATAAATGAAACTGGCCGGGAAATGTCCGATATTTTTAAAACAAAAAGGTATTTTAGGATTCTGAAAAAGCTATTTTGCCCCTGGCCGCCCTGGGCATCTACGGCTATATTTTCGCACGAATCGGGCCGGTAGTTTCAGAGTTTAGCCCTTTTTTAAAACGAAATGTCCGATATTTTTAAAACTAAAAGGAATTTTAGGATTCTGAAAAAGCTATTTTACCCCTGGCCACCCTGGGCATCTATGGCTAAATTTTCGCGCGAATCGGGCCAGTAGGTTCAGAATTTAGCCCTTACATACATACATACATACATACATACATACATACATACATACATACATACATACATACATACATACATACATACATACATACATACATACATACATACATACATACATACATACATACATACATACATACATACATACATACATACATACATACATACATACATACATACATACATACATACATACATACATACATACATACATACATACATACATACATACATACATACATACATACATACATACATACATACATACATACATACATACATACATACATACATACATACATACATACATACATACATACATACATACATACATACATACATACATACATACATACATACATACATACATACATACATACATACATACATACATACATACATACATACATACATACATACATACATACATACATACATACATACATACATACATACATACATACATACATACATACATACATACATACATACATACATACATACATACATACATACATACATACATACATACATACATACATACATACATACATACATACATACATACATACATACATACATACATACATACATACATACATACATACATACATACATACATACATACATACATACATACATACATACATACATACATACATACATACATACATACATACATACATACATACATACATACATACATACATACATACATACATACATACATACATACATACATACATACATACATACATACATACATACATACATACATACATACATACATACATACATACATACATACATACATACATACATACATACATACATACATACATACATACATACATACATACATACATACATACATACATACATACATACATACATACATACATACATACATACATACATACATACATACATACATACATACATACATACATACATACATACATACATACATACATACATACATACATACATACATACATACATACATACATACATACATACATACATACATACATACATACATACATACATACATACATACATACATACATACATACATACATACATACATACATACATACATACATACATACATACATACATACATACATACATACATACATACATACATACATACATACATACATACATACATACATACATACATACATACATACATACATACATACATACATACATACATACATACATACATACATACATACATACATACATACATACATACATACATACATACATACATACATACATACATACATACATACATACATACATACATACATACATACATACATACATACATACATACATACATACATACATACATACATACATACATACATACATACATACATACATACATACATACATACATACATACATACATACATACATACATACATACATACATACATACATACATACATACATACATACATACATACATACATACATACATACATACATACATACATACATACATACATACATACATACATACATACATACATACATACATACATACATACATACATACATACATACATACATACATACATACATACATACATACATACATACATACATACATACATACATACATACATACATACATACATACATACATACATACATACATACATACATACATACATACATACATACATACATACATACATACATACATACATACATACATACATACATACATACATACATACATACATACATACATACATACATACATACATACATACATACATACATACATACATACATACATACATACATACATACATACATACATACATACATACATACATACATACATACATACATACATACATACATACATACATACATACATACATACATACATACATACATACATACATACATACATACATACATACATACATACATACATACATACATACATACATACATACATACATACATACATACATACATACATACATACATACATACATACATACATACATACATACATACATACATACATACATACATACATACATACATACATACATACATACATACATACATACATACATACATACATACATACATACATACATACATACATACATACATACATACATACATACATACATACATACATACATACATACATACATACATACATACATACATACATACATACATACATACATACATACATACATACATACATACATACATACATACATACATACATACATACATACATACATACATACATACATACATACATACATACATACATACATACATACATACATACATACATACATACATACATACATACATACATACATACATACATACATACATACATACATACATACATACATACATACATACATACATACATACATACATACATACATACATACATACATACATACATACATACATACATACATACATACATACATACATACATACATACATACATACATACATACATACATACATACATACATACATACATACATACATACATACATACATACATACATACATACATACATACATACATACATACATACATACATACATACATACATACATACATACATACATACATACATACATACATACATACATACATACATACATACATACATACATACATACTAGTGTTGTAAAAAACCAAGGGTTTCTATTGGTCGCCTGCAAGCGTTGACGTTTATTTTCACCCAGCCTTATCAGTGTTAGGTGTATTTTCTTGGGAGAGCTTTGGCGTTTGGCGTTTTTATAAAAAAGACCTAAAGCGTTCTGGGTGAATGTTTCGGGGTGACCTTTGGCGTTTAGGTTTGGGTGTATTAAACACCTAAAGGGTGTGGGTGGATAATATTATTAACCTTTTGGTTTGGTTTTGGTCGTTTGGGGTGGGGCAAGCAAATATATCAATTTTAGGTAATAAACTTTTAATTTAAGAAAATAAAAATAATTATATCATGACGTCACTGAGTTAAAACTTTTCCCATTGTGACGTCATAATGAAAAGTATTATAATTTATAATCTAATCTCTAGTAAATTATAGTTAATTATTATGCTTTGCTTATGCTGCATTATAGAAGTAATGTTTTATTTATGAAAAAAAGATGGCTAAAATCTGTTATGATTTCAAAATTTATTTTTTAGACATGCCAAAAATTTTATAAAAATTTATAAAAGGTGGGAAATTTCGCTTTGTAGAATCTTCTATATAGATGGCTAAAATCTGTTTAATGATTTCAAAATTTATTTTTTAGACATGCCAAAAATTTTATAAAAATTTATAAAAGGTGGGAAATTTCGCTTTGTAGAATCTTCTATATAGATGGCTAAAATCTGTTAACTGATTTCAAAATTTATTTTTTAGACATGCCAAAAATTTTATAAAAATTTATAAAAGGTTGGAAATTTCGCTTTATAGAATATTCTATATAGATGGCTAAAATCTGTTTAATGATTTCAAAATTTATTTTTAAGACGTGCCAAAAATTTTATAAAAATCTATATAAGGTGGGAAATTTCGCTTTATAGAATATTCTATAAAGATGGCTAAAATCTGTTTGATGATTTCAAAATTCATTTTTTAGACATGCCAAAAATTTTATGAAAATTTATTTAAATATATATTTTTGAATTTTCTGCCTTAGCCAGGTGGTAATAATTTTTTTGAACATTTTAATATGGTTTAACTTTATAATTTACACATTTGCTAAGCAGATTAATTGCGATTAATCACAAAATTTAATTTCAAATATATTTTGAATTCCTCGGCTCTTGTAAAAGATAAAGACTTATTATTAAAGTATTATTAGAAATAATAATAATAGGATAATTTTATTGGTAACTAGGGCCGGGGTGTGGAAACTAATGAACAAAGGATAATTAGTATGATAATCACATAAACATATGGTTATTACCAACTCGGATTTACAATATTAAAATATATAATTATAGCAATAATATAATCTGAAGAAACTGATATACAAATAAAAGTTACACTAAATTAAACTATTCTTCTTTCCGTATTCACATATACGACAAGTATGTTAACCCTTTTCCGATAGTTTCACATGGCCATTATTAGTTGTCCAATGTAATCATGATATTGACACATTTAGCCTCTGCTTAAATCAGTCTTTTAATGCCCATTTTAAAGGCGAAAGCAGATACACCAAGTATATTTTAGACATTTCTGGGCAGACTATCCAGCCCTCTTTGAATGCTGAATTATAAATCTGAAAGCACAAACGATGAATTTAAAGATGTGAAATAAATTCAATGTTTAATTTATTTACAATAGTTGTTACATTATAACCTGTCACTAAGTGAATACATATATAACTTTATATCAAATACTTTTACATTCAAAAATTAAATGATTCTATTATAGTGTAAGACCCCATAATTCTCTAAATAATTCAGCCACAAATTATTTTATTAATGAAGATAGTGCTTATACATTTTAGTGTATGTAGCGCAAAATCGGAAAAAAAATTCAGTGGATTAGAGTTTACTTGCTGTTGATGTTATATATTGGTATATTGGTGATTCTTCATTCTTTAAGGGGAAAGATGTTATATATGTGTTATATATATGATGTTGTATATGTGTTGTTGTGTATTGGTATATCATTGTATACAGACTATATGATTGAATATTGTAAGCCAAAATCCGAGTTTAGCAAAAAGGAACATCTGTTTTTATCTACCTAATTAACTTTTATATTTCTTTTGTTCATATATATATAGTTGTCCCTCCCCCGGCCCTAGTGATAAATAAAATGATATTATTTCTATTCTTATTATTAGTTTATAATTAGTACGGTCAACCTGATAACACTCCATTTCCAACTCCTTAATTCTCCTATTCTTTTCCGCAACCTCATTTTCCAGCTCGACTATGCGTCGGTTTTTGTAATTCAATTCCATTCGATTACTTTTATTCTACGAAAATTTAAAACTACCAAAAATTTTTTTTAAAAACTCAACTATACGAAAAATAACAATAATTGATATTTTTAAAGGTGGTTAACCACAATAATGTTCGAATTTAAATTTTCACGAAGCAAATTTTTTTAAGTCAAATTTACCTATAATCAAAAAAAATATCGCGCCTGGCCTTTATGATAAAATATAAACAAAAGGCGGATACGGATACGCATATAGCTTATTTAACGAAAAATAACAAATAATTGATATTTTTAAGGGTGGTTAAAAACACAAAATTTTACCTCAATAATGTTCGAATTTAAATTTTCATGAAGCAAATTTTTTTAAGTCATATTTACCTATAATCAAAAAAAAAATATTGCGCCTGGTCTTTATGATAAAATATAAACAAAAGGCGGATACGGATACGCATATAGTTTATTTAACGAAAAATCAAACGTTGTTTTGCCATTTACCTGGGTGTATTAGCAGAATATATATCATGGGCGTACCCAGGTTTTGAATTAGGGGGGAAGGGGGGGGGGGAACAGATTATTAAAATTTTTTGCTTGACTATCCAAAAATTTTCCTGCGACCGTAATTTAAATTGGGGGGGGGGGGCAAAATATAATTTTTTTTTAATTTTTAAGGGTATTTGTATTAAAATTTGATACTTTTTTTAATTAGAGAGGGGGCAGCCGCGCCCTCTGCCCCCTGGCTAATTAGGGGGGGGGGGCATATAGATAAATTTCAATAGATTAGGAATATATCAAATATAATTGGTAAGTGTTTTTTATGCAAAAAATTTTAAAGAAATAGTTAAAGAGGGTCCAAGGCCCAGGCCCACCCAAGAGAGAAAACCTGGCTCCATGGCCCCCCCCCCAAGGAAAAAATCTTTGGCCCCCTGGCCCTTCAAGCAATTTTTTTATTTTTATGTAATTAAGAAACAATATCATACTTTATTCCTGCCACTCCGGAGCGTGTTGTAAGATATGTTCCAGCCAAATCGGTCCAGTAGTTTGAGATATTTTGTTTTATGCGTTTTGACGTTGTATCGAACGTCAATCAAACGCCCTCATCACGTACTGCCTATCTAATATCTATCGTGTAGTGTGGGTAGTGTGATAAATGCAGTAGGCATGTGTTGCGGAAAATGAAAACTTTTTACGCACTTTGAAACATATCAAAGCCATTTTTTGCTTATTTTTCACGTCAATTATTATTAATTTTATTATTATAGGACAGTCGTGTCCCCCCCCCTCCTGCGTGGCTAAATAAATTAAAAAATCTAATTTTGTAATTTTTTGCACGTTAAATAGAAGAAAAATGAAAATACTTTTAACAAAGTGCCAATAAATGTTGATATATCCATGGGCGTACCCAGGTTTTGAATTAGGGGAGGGGGGCAGATTAAAAAAAGGTCTTGACTACCCAAAAACTTTCCTGAGAGCAAAAAAAAATAAAAAAAGGTCTCGACTATCCAAAAATTTTCCTGCGACCGTAATTTAAATTTTATTTTACCAAAATAATTTATATTTATGTGTAAATTCGCTAATATGCATCTGTATTATTTTGAGTTAAGTTCAAATAGTGGGGGGGGGGGGGGTAGCCGCCCCCCCTGCCCCCGCCTGGCTAATTAAGGGGGGGGGGTAAACATAATTTTTTTAATTTTTAAGGGTTTTTGTATTGAAATCCTTCTTTTTTTAAATTAGGAAGGGGGCAGCCGCGCCCCTTGCTTCCCCCTGGCTAATTAGGGGGGGGCAGCCTACCCCCTGGCTACACTCCGGAGCGTGTTTTAAGATATGTTCCAGCCAAATCGGTCGAGTAGTTTTCGAGATATTTTGTTTTATGCGTTTTGACGTTGTATCGAACGTCAATCAAATGCCCTCATCACGTACTGCCTATCTAATATCTATCGTGTAGTGTAGAGACCTGCACGGGCAGCCCGAGGCCCGGCCCGGCCCGGAAAAGCCCGGGCCCGGACGGGCCCGGGCCGGGCTCGGGCCTTAAATTTTTATTAGGCTTTAAAATTCCGGGCCGGGCCGGGTTCCGGGCCGGGCCGGGCCTAATTTATAATATAGGCCCGGCCCGGAATAATTTAGAAGAGTCTAAGTAGTCTTTTATTCTGTTTAAAACAATCTTTAATATTTCAAAAAATTAATTACAAGTTTTTTAATCTGTTAAACACTCATTTATTCATTTCGCGCTTATTCTAATATAAAAACAATTAAGTATGGAACAAAAAAAATCTACTGCTAATAGCTAAAAATCAGAAAGAATTTTATAAAGTGAAAGAAAATCTTAGAGAAAAGAGTGAAGTATGGAAAAGATTATAAGAAAATAAATTTTGATTTTTGTAAGATTTGCAGGAATGTGTTATTCTATAATTCCTGCTCATTAGGCAATATTTATGTTAGTTTTGATAATGCTTAATATGGAACACCCATCTCCAAAAACATAAATGCTGTAAAGAAGTCCAGGAAAATAAAAATTGGACAATTACCTGTGCAAGCCACTTTTAACAAAACTTACAAATCCTGCAAAAATCAAAAAAGATCTCATATCCTCAATAGCCCAATTTTGTAGAAGGGATATGGCATGAAACATCTTCTATGAAGAAAGAGGTAAAGGAAAATGAAGTTGACACCAACACAAAGTTAAAGATCAACGAGAAAAAAAAATTATCGGATTGGTCGAAAGACCACAATGGTCATTTCCAGCGCTTAGCCCTCTTGTTTGTAAGATTTTTTCGAGACCTGATTTGGCCTCGAGTGAGAGGTGTTTTTCGTCAGCTGGCCGCATTTATGAAGAGCGGAAAACAAATCTAAAACACGGAAATTTTTGATGCCTGTGCTTTTTGCATCAAAATAGTTTTATTATCAATTTATAATTTTTTTTATGTGCGTTTTATTATTTAATAAAAAATTTTACCAAAATTAAATTTGATTAAGTTTCTGCAATTACTAAAATTCCGGGCCCGGGCCGGGCCTATTTTCTCATTTTAATTTTGGGCCCGGGCCGGGCCGGGCCTTAAAAAAATTGATTTTGCAGGTCTCTAAGTGTAGGTACTAGGTAGTGTGATAAATGCAGTAGGCATGTGTTGCGGAAAATGAAAACTTTTTACGCACTTTGAAACATTAAATATCAAAGCCATTTTTTGCTTATTTTTCACGTCAATTATTATTAATTTTTTTATTATAGGAAAGTCGTGTCCCCCCCCCTCCTGCGTGGCTAAATAAATTAAAAAATCTAATTTTGTAATTTTTTGCCCGTTAAATAAGGAGAAAAATTAAAATTCTTTTAACAGAGTGCCAATAAATGTTGATATATCCATGGGCGTACCCAGGTTTTGAATTAGGGGGGGGGGCAGATTAAAAAAAAAGGTCTTGACTACCCAAAAATTTTCCTGAGAGCAAAAAAAATAAAAAAAGGTCTCGACTATCCAAAAATTTTCCTGCGACCGTAATTTAAATTTCATTTTGCCAAAATAATTTATATTTTTGTTTAAATTCGCTAATACGCATCTGTATTAATTTGAGTTTAGTTTAAATAGGAGGGGGGGGGGGGGGGGTAGCCGCGCCCCCTGCCCCCGCCTGGCTAATTAAGGGGGGGGGGGGGTAAAATATAATTTTTTTAATTTTTAAGGGTTTTTGTATTGAAATCCTTCTTTTTTTAAATTAGGAAGGGGGCAGCCGCGCCCCTTGCTTCCTCCTGGCTAATTAGGGGGAGGGCAGCCTCCCCCCTGGCTACGCCCATGATTATGATATTGTTTCTTGATTACATAAAAATAAAAAAAATTGCTTGAAGGGCCAGGGGGCCAAAGATTTTTTCCTGGGGGGGAGGCCATGGAGCCAGGTTTTCTCTCTTGGGTGGGCCTGGGCCTTGGACTCTCTTTAACTATTTGTTTAAAAATTTTTGCATAATTAACACTTACCAATAATATTTGATATATTCCTAATCTATTAAAATTTATCTATATGCCCCCCCCCCTAATTGATTAAGCTCCCTATAAGAGTCAGGGCAACAAGGGGCTATTGAGTTGTTAACATAAAAAGCTCTAAGGGCACTTTTTGGGTTAAAATTATGGATTTTATTTGAGATGTGCTTGGCAGTTTGATTTATAATTTGCGTGGGTTACCAAAATACCCCACGAATACTCTCGAGGGTTAAAAACAAAATTAACCTTCTTTTTCTTAATTTTGCAAGTGTTGTTTAAGCTATCTCGTTCCACGACTACGATACAATTGTTTTTGTATTTAACAACCCTTCCGTTTGCAAACAAAGAATTCCACGACTACGATACAATTGTTTTTGTATTTAACAACCCTTCCGTTTGCAAACAAAGAATTGTAAATACGATCAAAGGAGATGATTAACAACAACAACATATTACACAAACAATCGCTCTCTAAGTAAGGACGATCTGCCTTACCCCGCGTTCGTGATGACACGCGAAGCGAAAAAAAGCGAAGCGAATTTTTTTCGCGAAATTGTTTAAGCAATTCGCACGCGATCGTTGTTCATAATGCGTGCGATTTAATTCGCTTGATTCGCTTATAACTTAACATGGTTTCACACCTAACGTTAAAATACTTATATTTATATTATGCTATGAAAAAAAGAAATGTAAATAAGATCAATGTAAATAGGATGAAAGAGAGTGAATATCACACTACTTTTCCTAAATTATTGAACTCTCCAGTGAAATTCTTCAATTATTTTAGGATGAGCAAGGTATAATAATGAATTAGTTTTCTATAGTTTTTAGGAAACATTTTATTATATATTAGAAAAAATAACTACCAAGATAAAATCACAGAGAACAAACTATGCATATTCCATTTCACCCGAAGAAAAATTGATGATAACTATCAGGTAAGCATTTTAAATTTTTTAACACATCTTAATTTAGATATTTGGCCTGTGGAAGTTCTTATCCATCAATAAGCTATTCACATAAGATAGGAATATCAACTATACATTATATTTTGATTAAAACATGTAATGCAATATCCTCCACTTTTCAACCCATATTTATTTTATTGACTCTGTACATATATATGATACAAATATAATAAAATTTTTATTCATCATCTGATATAAAGGTTAAGCATTCCAATATTATTTTTTTAGATAATTTTTCTCTGCCCTTGTCAGATCTTTTGTTCAGTGTTTCTTCAAGTACAGCTATGACAGCTGGTTTATTCTGCTTTTTGACTTCAAGGTCCAAAAGCTTCTCCAAAAAGTTGTTTTCTGCACTTTTCTTTCTCTTCTTTTCAATAATTGGAGTTGGAGGTTCTATATGAATATTAATTAAAATAAGCTTTATAAATTTACCATTTTCCTTGTTATTTTCCTTGTAAGAAGTTGAAGCCTCAGAACACATGCTATCTAGGTTAAATGATATATCTTCTCCAAACATTATTGAGTCATCTAGACTAGACCATTGACTCCTAGGTTCTAAGGTAGGTCTTAAAAAGTCCATCATAGTAAAATAAGGCCAATAAGATGTGGTCAAACCACTTCCACTTTTAAGATTTTTGGCCTTATTCAACTCTTTCATATATGTGTCTCTCAGATTCTTCCATCTTGCTTTTATATCTTCACCTAAAGTATTATAATAAACATTTTAAAGTAATATTATTACTTGAGACCAAATATTTTTGGGCTAATTTCTCAAATTCTTCATTCTTTTTGTTGATATCCTTATATTCATTATGGAATTTGTCATATATCATTGGTATATCCCGAATATCATTGATCAGATCATAATTATGCAATTGCAATTTTTTCACCATAGCGCGAAAAATACAAAATGAGTTGTATCTTATTTTGTTCGCTTTTTGCCGCGTGCGAAAATAATCGTCAGCGATTTCACTATGAACGCCTTCTATTTAATTAATACATTTGTTATTTTCGCGCGAACTAATTCACAATTCGCGTGTCATCACGAACGCGGGGAAACAAATATTTTTAGGCATTTATAGCAGGTACATAACGATTTAAAATTGACTTTTCAAATTTTGATCGACAAAGGTTCAATTTTAAGATAGAGGCGTTGAAATCATATTAGATTAAGGTTAATTTCATCATTTCACGTTGTTAAAAATTCTTAAAATTATCCTCAACCTTCTGTCGTACATTATAAAGTGAATTTATGCTTTCAATTGCAATATCTGTTGCTTATACAGCATCTAGCTTAATTGTAAAAAAATATGTTAGGGTTTAGGTACATAAATTAATTTAAGGTTATAATTTGACATGTTACTATTTATCAGCAAAAGCGTTTAGATTCCTCATATTTTGCTTAAAATTTGTATTTAACTTTTCTATCAACATTTTAAACAAAGCTTAGTCACATATTGTATATTTAAAAAATATAAAAAAGTTAAAGCTTAAAATATTTTAGCGTTTTTCCATAATAAAAACCGCTACAAATTGAAATCTTCCAACTTGTTTATTACGATTCATGCCCAAAATTCAATGAGACAAAATATAATGGTTACAGTCCAAAATGCCACACGGAAAATTAAATCTCAAATGGAGAGGGAATTTGATGTGCATCTAATCCTACCCTAACCTAAAACGCTGACCTAAAACACTACCCTGAACCTTAACCCTGTCCCTTAAAGTTTTATAGTGCAGCAATAATTGTTAAATGCATACGCATGCGCATTATTAAAATGCGTAACTATCTGATTGGTCTGTTAAATGCATACGCATGCGCATTATAAGATCTTAAAACCGTTTCAAGCTCTTTGTATTTTGTCCCATTGTATTTTGGGAAAATACCGTTTATTACGTTTAAGTTGTTATGACGCTCTTGTACTCGTGATAAGAAAACTGTTGCCTGTATGCATTTAATAAAAGGTTATTAATTTAAAGAGCTCGTTCTATCAACTTGCTCAATCAATTTAACCATCGGGTAAACGCTACGGAATTTTACTTCAATAAATTGACTTGCTAGTCGGATAATTTATTAAAGGTTTATTGTACGTAAATTGTCATTACAAAAATTACAGATATATATAGGTATGTGTGTATAATGTATCTCATGTAAAAAAAATGTGCAGGTAGTTTGCAAGTGTTTTTATGCTTTAACTACTGAAGTTAAATTCGAATATGATGTTTTTTTCAGAAGCACCGACCTAAATATAAAAAACAAATTATAATATGAATATATATAATTCAAATTAAACATTAAAATATGAGTAATTAGACTTTAAAATATGATATTTGTGCTTAAATTACATTCAACGAAATAAGATTATTAGCTCCAACGCCATTAATTGGGTAAGTGTGAAATTTCATTTTTCTGAATGTATGGGTAGATGGAGCTAATTTTATAATTTTCCTATCGAGTAAATATCCTCCTACATCCGTTCTAGCAGAACCAAATTCAATAGGTCCAGCTGCTCCCTCATCATATGAAACAACTTTTTGATTCACCTCGAAGACTACATAGTAAAATAGGTAAAGAAAAGACTTTAAAATGCTGTTCTACTTCATTTTATATAATTAATAGTTTTTACAATAAATTTCGACTTACATATATTGCTACCAGCTGGAGAAATTAATGTCAAAGTTCCTTGGCAATTCTTTAAGGTGATAAAACCGTTTTGCTCGGCAGGAAAGGCTGTAATGTTTAAAAAATATAATATTTATAAATCTAACATAAATCGAACAATATGTTAGATTATAAAGTGTTTATTAACGATTGTCTTACATCGTGAAATAGAAAAAGGTTCTACGTTTTGGATCCTTCCGTTCACTGTAATTTCGCAACCTGAAAAATAAAAATTTATTATTTTAAAATATGATAAATGGACATTACTTTCATTCTTAGCAACCAAAGCCAAAAGTAAGGCAATAACTATTGTATAGGAAATCATGATGGATAAATTATTAAAGGAGGGGAAGTATAAATTTGGTAATTGGGGAAAGAGAAATTGATATGAGATGGAAAGATTGATCGTTTTATATATAAATTGAGTCGCAAAATGTAAACATGTTTAGGGATACTTGTTGTTGTTAAACTGGCAAATAAGTTATGACCTAAACGTAATGCAAATATTTAGAAGATAATCAAATATAGAATGACGCACACGCTCATATTGAGTGCCAATACTAACAGTGATTTTAAATTGTTGCTAACAATATGATGACATTACTAATCGTAGAATTTGATAATTAATTGGCAAAAATATTTTTACTCGAAATGTAAGGGAGTCGACGTACTAGGTATGTAATTTGTTTGTTCAGTAGACCCTTATGGCTCACAAATGTTTTAGTTACCTCGAATGTTTGTTGCGCCAACGCAAACATAGCTTTTATACGTTTTTAAAGCGTCAGCAATTTTGACATAATATTTGCTGATTAAAATCTCGGACTTTAAACTAACATCATTATAATTTATTTTGCAAATTGTTACTATATTCTAGATCATGGACGTTTATGCATGTTGCTGCCGAGTCAAGACGGAATTCGGGTGTATCTATTTTTTTATGAAATCATACCTACATATTAGAGACCTGCATGGCCCGGCCCGATCAGCCGGCGGGGCTAAGAGCCCGGCCCGGGCTTCTGCTTTAAATTAAAACAACGGACAGGGCTTGAACGGGCCCTACTATTTCCTAGCGGGCTCGGGCCAGCTATAGATATACCTAAGGCCCGTTAAAAGCCCGTTACGAAATCAATTAGGTTTTGTATAAACAACGGTGTTTTTATAATGTCCTACTTTATAATTATTTTATGTATATTAAATTAACGAGGATAGTTAAATTTTATTTATATCTTGGTTTATTCATTCATCAGTATCTCAACCCCCATTTAAATGTTAAAGATTATTTACACACTTGATCCCGTGGGCGTAGAGGGTACAGTTTAGGTAAGGCAAAACATGTTTGTTAGAACAAGAATTTTTGAATTGGAAGGGGGGGGGGGCAGCTGCCTATATTTCCTCCCTATTTTTACCGTCTAGCAATATTGAGGGAATTAATTTAATATTTTGTAATATTATTTATATATATAATCATTAACAAATTTAAAACAAATTATTATATATTTTCTTCTAGTTTCCTTTATAAAATATCACTGCTTTTTTATTTTATATTAATGACTTAAAAGATTCAAAATGGTAGAGCAAAGAAGCCTAGTAACTTTTTTTGAAAACATAATATCTTAAAAAAGGTTTTAACAGTTGATTTGGCTTATATGGTTTTATGTATCCCGACTACAAGTTTGTACCTTGCTTATCAATAAAAAATAAATATCCCCTCATATATAAATTAATTTTGGTAAAATAACTAAAGATACATAAAAACTAACCGTGCGGGGCGTAGACAGGTTTTAGATTGGGGGGGGGGGCGAGGATTGTTAAAGTTCAATTAGGGGGGGGGGCACAACATAAATTTTTTTAACTTTTAAGGGTTTTTGTATTGAATTTTTTTTTAGGGAGGGGAGGCGGCTGTTCCCCCTGCCCCCCTAGCTACGCCCATACCTTGCGGCAAAGAAATAAATACCGCAAAATATGGTTTATGAGATATTTTGAATAAGCGAATATAGGAAAGGGTGAATAAGATAGATTGATACTTGAATTAGAAGTGAGCACGGATCAATCAGATCCGACATCCGATCCGTGACGGATCGGATCGGATCAAAATTTTAATTTTGGAAGTCGGATCGGATCAACATTTTATTTTAGTCAAATCGGATCGGATTTTCAAATTTAAAATAAACAATAATAAGTTCTAATTAATTAAATTAATAATTTTTAGTATACCTTTTCATAATTATCTTTGCATTCTTTTTTACTTTACCATTTTTGATGCCCAATACCACCTCTCACCCAACTTACCCTAATATATTTATCAGTATTTCCCTAGCGTTTTTCCCTACCTAGACTTTCTTGTTTGGCGAGAAAGGAGCTAGTGTCAATGATAAATCAGCATCTCCTGTTTCCTTTTTAGCACACGCATCTCTTTCTATCTCAACCCAACTCCGAAAATTATCAATCCAATCTCCCCTTTCCATAAAGTACACGCGTAGCTCCTTTCCCCGAATTAAACCATCTTCATGATTTTTATATGATAATATGGAATTAGTCAAATAAAATTTTATATTTATTTCAGGTCTATTAAATTTGCTATACCTTATTTTTATGTATTTTGAATTTAATCATCAATAAAAAGTTCTGTTCGTAAAATTTTAATTTAAAAATTTCTGATCGGATCGGATCGTATTTAGATTTTAAAAAACTCGGATCAGATTTAGATTTTAAAAAATCGGATCGGATGGATATAAAATATTTCAAAACCCCTCGGATCGGATCGGATCAAAAAAATTTGATCCGTGCACACCTCTAACTTGAATAGCTCACAACCATTGACAGCAGTGGTAGTCGTAGATTAGATAAACAACAACACGAACTTAATTTTTAGTGTTAAAGAGAAGGGAGGGAGACCTCAAGTCTGGGGTAATTTGTAAATGTAAATAGATAGGGATAAGTTATTTTGTTTAGAATTTAAAAAGTTAATGTGATACGATTAAAAAAACTTGTGAATACTTTCCTAACACTTTTATCTACGAATTAAATCTATTAAATATAATTTTTACCGATTAATTTGCAAGTTAACGTTTGAAATACGTTAAATCGCTGTTATTGGCAACTTTGAAAGGGAATATAAAAACTTGACGTATAGGGAGAAAACTAAAAACATATTTGTGTTCACAGTGAAAAACTCTACCAGAATCTGCGAACAGTTTACCGGTTAATTTTACAAGTCCATTATTTGTTGACCGGTGTAATTAAACAAAAATAATTAAATTTTTGCGCGGGCCGGGCTCGGGCTTTGTATAAAGTTAACGGACTGGACTCGAACTTATAATTTAATTTTGATGGGCCGGGCTCGTGCTTTGTATAAAGTTAACGGGCCGGGCCAGGGCTTATAGTGTAGGGTCGGGCCCGGGCTTTTAAATTTTTAAAACGGGCGGGCCAACTGACCTAAACAGGCCTGTTGCAGGTCTCTTCTACATATCACTCAAGCAAGTTCGAATATTTTTTTATGGATTAGTCGTTGAGCAAATTGGCTTTTCTTGAGTTTTATTACGTTTGACAGGCTTTAATATTTTTAATTTTACCAATTAAAGTTTATAGTTTTATAAATGTATTCCCAATCTGAATATGGATTAAAGTTTCTTTTATAGCGTAATAAAATGCGTAAGAAAGGGAAAAAATCCAAGAATGCATTTATGCGATAATTTGGTAATATATAGGAAAAAGCGTGGGAATAATAATGTACTTAATTACAATAATGAATGCGAACTCAAATCATGGTGAGAGTGTGGGAAAGTAACTAATGATATTATAACTAATGGGTGAGAGTGTGGGAGTATTAACTAAAAGGAAAAGCACTAATGAGTTAATTTGAGTATGGGAAAAGGCTTAATTTGAGTATGGGAAAAGGCTTAATTTGAGTATGGGAAAAGGCGAGCTACAGCATTTCTTTCCCCTTAATCGATTCCGTATCTTTGCATCGGGTATTTAATTCGGGTCGACCGTCGTGGTAGTGTAGGTGAAGGTAGTCCAACTACGTCAGGATCGATCGGCAAACGGGGCGGGGACGTAAGTGGTATCGTCGAAGATGTGGATGGTGGCGAGTTAAAAGGAAGGGTCGTAGATGGAAGAGTATTAATGGAGGGCGTCATAGGTGGTGTACGTGAAAAACTAGCTTGCTCCGTGCTGTAATCGTCAAATGGTGAATCATTTGCCAAGTCTGTAGAAGGAGAGGGGCAGGGCGTTGTCACCTGTGTAGGCAAGTCTTCTTCCATGATTGTATCCGATCGTTTCCTTATGTGGTCGCCATGTCTTTTCCACATCATACCTTCTTCTGTTTCGATTACGTAAGAAACGGGACCAAGTATTTTACGAACGACTCCTTTGCACCACAATTTGTCACTACTTGTAAAATCTCTCACCCAGACTTTGTCACCGATTAAAAATTTTCTTCTAATAAAATTATCTTCTTCAAGTTCCCCTACCATCATGTGTGGTTTTAAAAAACTAAACAAACTTAAGGGGTGAATTTTGATTAACAAATCTGCTGGGGTAAAACCAGTTGTAGGATGGATAGTATTCCTGTAAGAAAACAAGAAATTAAATAATTTATCATTTTTAAAATTTTGCGACTTATATAGGAAATTTTTAAAGGTTCGAATAAAACGTTCGGCTTCTCCATTAGAACGAGGGTGGTAAGGACTTGAATAAATGTTTCGAATATTATTTTTTTTGCAATATCCCTTGAATTCAGCACTTGTAAATTGTGGACCATTATCTGAAACAATGGAATTAGGTAGTCCGAAACGAGCAAATATCGATTCGAGGGCATTGATAGTGCACGATGCACTAATGCTGGTCATAGGGAATATCTCTGGCCATTTGGTATATGCATCGACCAAAATTAGATAATAATAACCGTGAATAGAACCACAAAAATCTAAATGTAGCCTAGACCAAGGTTTACCAGGGTTTGTCCATTTTTGGGGAGCTAATTCTGGTGTTCCAGAAAACCACTCTTGGCAATTTTTACAATTATTAACGTAATTTTGGATGTCCTTATCGATACCTGGATACCATAAATGTTGACGGGCTAGAATCCTAGAGCGGGTCATACCAGGATGGCCTAAATGGAGCATATATAAAATATCTTTTCTTAATTTTTGTGGAATGACCACCCTATATCCCCAGAAAAGGCATCCTTTTAGCGTTGTTAATTCTTTTTGGCGTTGATGGTACACGACTAGTTCCGATTCCACTTTTTTGGGCCAACCGTGAAGTACGTAATTATATACTTGTCCTAGAACAGGATCTTGACGGGTATGTCTGGCCACATCTGCCGATGTAATTGGTAATTGCTTAAATGTTTCTTCGTAAATAGCACAAATATCTCCCTCTTGAGATATTGTTTCGTCCGGAACAGCTAACCTTGAGAGCATATCTGCACGAGCGTTTTCTTTGGTATTCTTATATCTAATATTAAATTGGTACGGTGTTGTAAATAAAGCCCATCGTTGAAGTCGCGCCGATACAGCTTGAGGTACGTTTTTGGTTTGATTAAATATTGATAATAGTGGTTTGTGGTCTGTTACTAGAGTGAAGGTTTGGCCATAAATGTATTCTCGAAATTTTTGAAATGCAAATATAATGGCTAACGCTTCTTTTTCAATTTGGCTGTAATTTCTCTCCGCAGCGTTGAGTGTGCGCGAGGCAAAAGAAATGGGATGCTCGTACCCCTTAATTTCATGTGATAAAACGGCGCCGATACCTTCCGCTGAAGCATCGGTGGAGAGTAGCAATGGTAATTGAGGATTAAAATGAACTAAAACAGGAGCATTAATTATTTTTTTCTTTATTTTATTAATGGCATTTATACAATCTTGTGTCCAATTCCATTTCACTGATTTTCTTAATAATTTATACAACGGTTGTGCTAGAGTCGAAAAATTTTGTATAAACTTAGCATAATAGGTAGCCATGCCTAAGAAAGATTGTAATTCTTTAATTGATGTAGGGTCAGGAGCATTTATAATTGCCTTAGTATTTTTGTTAGTTGTGTGAATTCCTTCCTCGTTTATTATATGTCCAAGATATTCAATTGATTTTTGTAAAAAATTACATTTTTCTCGTTTTAATTTTATATTAGCCTCATCCAATATTTTAAACACTATTTCGAGATTTTTATTGTGATCCTCAATTGTTTTCCCAGACACGATAATGTCGTCTAAATAACATACTACACCATTAATGTTCCTAAATAATGAGTCTATGAAGCGCTGAAATATCGCTGGGGCAGAAGCAATTCCGAATGGAAGTCGAGTATATTGAAAAAGTCCTCTGTGGGTATTAATTGTTAAAATATTTTGTGATTTTTCAGTAATTTTAATTTGATAATAAGCTTCCTTTAGGTCTAATATGGAGAAATATCTAAAACCTGCTAATTTAGAAAACAAGTCTTGGATTCGGGGAAGAGGGTATTTTTCAACAACTAGATTATTATTCAAATTTCGGAAATCTCCACAAATTCGTAATCCCCCATTTTTTTTAAGAACAGTAACAATGGGCGCTGCATAGTCGGCATATTTTACAGATTTCAAAACCCCTTCATTAACTAGTCGGTCTAACTCCTTATCCACTTTTTCTTTAATAAAATAAGGGATTGGTCTGGGCCGAAAAAATTTAGGAGAGGATTCGGGTTTAAGTTTAAGTGTTGTATAAAAATCAATAACTCCGGTGGATTTATTATCAAATAACGAAGAATATTTGTTAGTAATATCATTCAAATTATTGTAACAATTAACCATATTGATTGAAGAGGGAGTGGTATCATCTTTAATCCATTTATGTGCCAGTTGAATTAGGATATGGGGAAAATGTTGCAACCAATCGCGTCCTAATATGTTGTGGCCATGGCCTTCTGATACGATTAACGGCAATTTAAATCGTTTGCCATTTTCAGATACTGTCACCTCGGTTTTCCCTTTCGTTGGTATGGTTGTACCATTATAGCTCTTTAAGATAGTTTTGAGTGGAGAAACGTTCCGTACTACAATGTTTCCTCCATTCACCATTGTCACTGATGACCCTGTATCAATTTCAAAATTAACATCTAGATCATTTACCTTTAATGTATAAGTGGGAAATGACGAATATCCCTTCAAATAATTCACTTGATGATGCGTAACACTGCATTCGCTCTTGCATATTTTTCCAATGTGTCCCTTTTTTTGACATTTAAAACAAACTGCAGTTCGAAATTTACACATGGCCCGATTATGATTCCCCCCGCATGAATAACAATAATTTAAGGACCTGGGTTTTACCAAATGAATTGTTTCCGAATGATTCAATAATTGCGATTGTAGTTCTGCCCTTTCCATGGCGCGAGAGGTGTCCAGCGCAATTTGCCATGTCAAATTTTCTATGCCTAAAAGGCGTTCAACAATCTTTGTTTTCTTTAATCCAGCTACAAACCTATCACGGAGGCTACTTTCAAGGTTCGATCCGAATTCGCAATGGATTGCCACCCCCTTTAATCTTGCTGTAAATGCATCGATGGTTTCATCATCCATTTGGGACAACTTATTAAATTTGTAGCGTTGTACGATTGGGTTTAATTTGGGAGAATAAAAGTTTTTTAGGGCTAAACATAATTCTTCAAAAGGAAGGTTTGCAGGGTCCTGGGGGGCAATAAGGTTTGTAAGTAATTCGAAATTTTCGGTACCTATAACGGATAGAAATAAGGATTTTTTATCGCAACCGATAACATTGTGAAAATGGTTGAATTGTGACAAGTATAAGTCAAAACTATCGGTAGGATTATATTGATGGAATTGTATATTGGAATTCGACCGCGCCATATTTTATAGCGTAATAAAATGCGTAAGAAAGGGAAAAAATCCAAGAATGCATTTATGCGATAATTTGGTAATATATAGGAAAAAGCGTGGGAATAATAATGTACTTAATTACAATAATGAATGCGAACTCAAATCATGGTGAGAGTGTGGGAAAGTAACTAATGATATTATAACTAATGGGTGAGAGTGTGGGAGTATTAACTAAAAGGAAAAGCACTAATGAGTTAATTTGAGTATGGGAAAAGGCTTAATTTGAGTATGGGAAAAGGCTTAATTTGAGTATGGGAAAAGGCGAGCTACAGCAGTTTCTATAGCTGATATCATATATGCCTTTAGTAATTTGATTCATGTCCTAATAAGGGTTTAATTAATAGGGGAGACCGGGGCTATCATGTCCATAAAATTTCAAAGAGGACTGGACAAAACATATTAACCTATTTTCATATACTTTTTTCAGAAAATGTTCTTGTCAGCAATGTTTATAAAGGGGAAAAAAATTATAGCAACACAGATAATAGATTTTTAATTAAAAGGTTTCCAAAAAAAGACAACTTGTATAAATTCGAAAAATGCCCGGGGCTATTCTTATCCCTAAGCGGGGCTATATTATCCTTTGTATTATTTTGTATTTAAACTTAATAAACCTTTGATTAAAAGAAATAAAACTCATAAATTAACAAAATTATGACCACACACATTGTTTAAAATGTGTTTACAATTTTGACATATAAAAAAATATCATTATTGCAACAAGATCCATGTGCTTTTGTAATGTTTTATATTTAAACTTAATAAACCTTTGATTGAAAGATATTAAGCTCCTAAATTAAGAAAATTATAACCACACACATTGTTTAAAATGCTTTCATTATTAACAAGTTTGACTATAAAAAATATCATTATTGCAACAAGATCCATGTGCTTTTGTAATGTTTTGTATTTAAACTTAATAAACCTTTGATTGAAAGATATTAAACTCTTAAATTAACAAACTTATAACCACATACATTGTTTAAAATGCTTTATTTATTGTTTACAATTTTGACATATAAAAAATATTATTATTGCAACAAGATCCATGTGCTTTTGTAATGTTTTGTATTTAAACTTAATAAACCTTTGATTGAAAGATATTAAACTCATAAATTAACAAAATTATGACCACACACATTGTTTAAAATGCTTTTTCTATTGTTTACAATTTTGACATATAAAAAATATCATTATTGTAACAAGATCCATGTGCTTTTGTAACGTTTTGTATTTAAACTTAATAAACCTTTAATTGAAAGATATTAAACTCCTAAATTAACAAAATTATAACCACACACATTGTTTTAAATGCTTTTTTTATTGTTTACAATTTTGACATATAAAAAATATATCATTATTGCAACAAGATCCATGTGCCCACATGGAGCAACTTCTGCTGGCAAACCATTCTTCATTCTGATGATTATTCTTATAGTCTTTGGCACAGATTATGCAGATATCTTTAGACAAAGTAATCCCTTTCTTAACTTTTGTAAATGAATGAATGAATTAGAGATATTATAGTCCCGCTCTCAATAGACCCGTCGTTAAAAAAAAAATTTGCGAGTTGATTTAAGATAGTCATCTTTAAAAAAATTATATATTTTAATTTAATTATTATAGAAAAATTCACACTTTTTAACCTAAAATAAGTTTGGAACTGGAATATTATATACTTTTAAAGTTATTAGCAAAATAGAAAAAATAAAAAAAGGAGCTTATAGCCCCCGAAAATCTTATTTTTACTATTTCTACTAAATTATTTAAATTTTTTTATGCCTGGGATGCGTCTATAAAAAGTACATATTATATATAAATTTGACTGGGTACAAATCAATAGCTTAGAAATTATTTGAGAGGATACGTATAGCCCCGGGCTACGTATAGCCCCGGTCTCCCTACTATAGAACTCGGTACGCTAGTAAGATGTAGTAGTGATGGTTGAGTTTGATTTCTCTCGTGATCCATAAGGTTATACCTTTCGTAACTAATTACAGCTTTTTGATAGAATAATAGTGTCAAATGCATCGCTATTCAAGTTTAATATCCATATCTATAAATTTACTCTATTAATAAAGAGAAATAGTTATAATAAAAAAGGAACATTGGAATTTCGAAATCCGAATATATATGGAAGCGTTGTTATAATGCAAAACCAAAGTAGTGTCTGATTAATAGTTTTTCTCTATATGAGATAACACTTGCTGAAATCTTTGAAAGGTTGAGAGCTATTATTGGACAATGATAATATCTAAGATTTCGAAAAAACAAGGGTATAGGATTATGGGCGACATAAGGTAAAAGAACAGAACCTGAACTAAGAAGAACGTTAAAATCACAGCGTGTATATTGGTATATCATTGTATACAGACTATATGATTGAATATTGTAAGCCAAAATCCGAGTTGGGAAAAAGGAACATCTGTTTTTATCTAACTACTTAATTAATCTTTCTTTTGTTGTTCATATATATAGAGTCCCCACCACGGCCCTAGTTATTACTTCTCCTAATCTATAATATATCATTATACTATCTTTATCTTTACTAATAGTGCTGTAAACATTGGTAAAAAAATCGAACGCGTTCGCGTTCAGCGTTCATTGACAAAAATCGAACGCGTTCACGTTCGTTTAAAAAAAAGGAACGCGTTCACGTTCGTGAACGCGTTCACGAACGTTCAAAATTTTATGATAAATTTTTTTAAAATTTAATTTAATATAAATAAATGTCTTATATTTTTTAATACAATAAATAGCCATGATAAAAAATGATAGTTTTATTTCTACAATATTATTATAAATCAATATAATTTAATAGAGCGAATATAAAGATTATTTATACAATTTTTTTTTATTAATTTTTAATAATAAAACTCGGGCCTTCGGCCCTCGTGGGAAGGGGGAGAGGGGAAGGGGATGGGGGAAGGGGATGGGGGGAAGGGGAGGGGGGAAGGGAAGGGGGGACGACTCATCTATACTCCGTATAAATGTATCATATTTGCTATGCAATTTATGGGCGAGAAAGGTAGGAAGGGTGAGAATGTCTATAGGGGGTTTTAAATGCCTAATGATTAATTATTTATTTATACAAATTTTCCATGTAATTAAAAAAAATTGCCCTCTCCGGGATTCGAACCTACATCAGTAGAGGCAGCCTTTGTAGGGGCACAGGGAACCATATAAGTAGAGGTATAGGCCTTTGTAGGGGAGGGCATAGAGTAATTATCGATGTTAACCAATTGAATTATTCATTACTAATTCTTTTTTAGGGGAAAAGGTCATACTTTGGTTTTTTTAACTAATGGGTGTCAAAGGTTGTTAATATGAGAAAAGCGAAAATACCCTAAAGAAGAGGAAATTATAAGAAAATTAAAACATGTAATGTTCAACCTATACATTTGAAATCTCCATCTTTGGAAGATTTTGAAAAAATACTTCAACATTTCTATAAATTATGGAACTTTCCTAATTGCATAGGTGCTCTTGATGGTAAGCACTGTGAAGTGAAATAAAGCCCTCAAATTCTGGAAGTGCATTTTATAACTACAAGCACTATTTCTCAATAGTTTTGCAAAACTGCCTTGGATTTTTATTAATTGCTATAAATTAAATTTTCTATATGTGAATCTTTTACATTTATAACACTTATTCCTATCATATTTATTAGATTCATTGTAAGTATATCACAAATAAAATAAAATTGCATAGTAAGTAAAACATCTACAATGTGTTTGTCCTGATTTTTGAATTCAAGGTCATAAATCTTCTCCAAAAAACTGTTTTCTGAACTTTTCTTTTCAATATTTGGAGTTGGAGGTTCTATATGAAATATGAATATTAATTAATATACGCTTTATCAATTTACCATTTTCCTTATTACTAGTACAAGCATCTGAATACATGCTATCAGGGTTAATTGATAGATCTTCTCCAAACATTATTGAGTCATCTAGACTAGCCCATTGACTCCTAGGTTGTAAGGTAGGTCTTAAAAAGTCCATCACAGTAAAATAAGGCCATTCACATAAGATAGGAATATCAACTATACATTATATATTGAAACATGTAATGTTCAACCTATACATTTGAAATCTCCATCTTTGGAAGATTTTGAAAAAATACTTCAAAATTTCTGTAAATTATGGAACTTTCCTAATTGCATAGGTGCTCTTGATGGTAAGCACTGTGAAGTGAAATAAAAAAGCCCTCAAATTCTGGAAGTGCATTTTATAACTACAAGCACTATTTTTCAATAGTTTTGCAAAACTGCCTTGGATTTTTATTAATTGCTATAAATTAAATTTTCTATATGTAAATCTTTTACATTTATAACACTTATTCCTATCATATTTATTAGATTCATTGTAAGTATATCACAAATAAAATAAAATTGCATAGCAAGTAAAACATCTACAATGTGTTTGTCCTGATTTTTGAATTCAAGGTCATAAATTTTCTCCAAAAAACTGTTTTCTAAACTTTTCTTTTTAATATTTGGAGTTGGAGGTTCTATATGAATATTAATTAATATAAGCTTTATCATTTTACCATTTTCCTTATTACTAGTACAAGCATCTGAATACATGCTATCAGGGTTAATTGATAGATCTTCTCCAAACATTATTGAGTCATCTAGACTAGACCATTGACTCCTAGGTTGTAAGGTAGGTCTTAAAAAGTCCATCACAGTAAAATACGGCCAATAAGATGTGGTCAAACCACTTCCACTTTTGAGATTTTTTGACTTATTTAACTCTTTCATATGTGTCTCTGAGATTCTTCCATCTAACTTTTATATCTTTACCTAAACTAATAAGCAGTTTAAAGTTATATTACTACTTGAGACCAAAATCTTATTTTGTTAGCTTTTTGCCGCGTGCGAAAATAATCGTCAGCGATTTCACTATGAACGCCTTCTATTTAATTAATACATTTGTTATTTTCGCGCGAACTAATTCACAATTCGCGTGTCATCACGAACGCGGGGAAACAAATATTTTTAGGCATTTATAGCAGGTACATAACGATTTAAAATTGACTTTTCAAATTTTGATCGACAAAGGTTCAATTTTAAGATAGAGGCGTTGAAATCATATTAGATTAAGGTTAATTTCATCATTTCACGTTGTTAAAAATTCTTAAAATTATCCTCAACCTTCTGTCGTACATTATAAAGTGAATTTATGCTTTCAATTGCAATATCTGTTGCTTATACAGCATCTAGATTAATTGTAAAAAAATATGTTAGGGTTTAGGTACATAAATTAATTTAAGGTTATAATTTGACATGTTACTATTTATCAGCAAAAGCGTTTAGATTCCTCATATTTTGCTTAAAATTTGTATTTAACTTTTCTATCAACATTTTAAACAAAGCTTAGTCACATATTGTATATTTAAAAAATATAAAAAAGTTAAAGCTTAAAATATTTTAGCGTTTTTCCATAATAAAAACCGCTACAAATTGAAATCTTCCAACTTGTTTATTACGATTCATGCCCAAAATTCCATGAGACAAAATATAATGGTTACAGTCCAAAATGCCACACTCAATATCACGGAAAATTAAATCTCAAATGGAGAGGGAATTTGATGTGCATCTAATCCTACCCTAACCTAAAACGCTGACCTAAAACACTACCCTGAACCTTAACCCTGTCCCTTAAAGTTTTATAGTGCAGCAATAATTGTTAAATGCATACGCATGCGCATTATTAAAATGCGTAACTATCTGATTGGTCTGTTAAATGCATACGCATGCGCATTATAAGATCTTAAAACCGTTTCAAGCTCTTTGTATTTTGTCCCATTGTATTTTGGGAAAATACCGTTTATTACGTTTAAGTTGTTATGACGCTCTTGTACTCGTGATAAGAAAACAGTTGCCTGTATGCATTTAATAAAAGGTTATTAATTTAAAGAGCTCGTTCTATCAACTTGCTCAATCAATTTAACCATCGGGTAAACGCTACGGAATTTTACTTCAATAAATTGACTTGCTAGTCGGATAATTTATTAAAGGTTTATTGTACGTAAATTGTTACAAAAATTACAGATATATATAGGTATGTGTGTATAATGTATCTCATGTAAAAAAAATGTGCAGGTAGTTTGCAAGTGTTTTTATGCTTTAACTACTGAAGTTAAATTCGAATATGATGTTTTTTTTAGAAGCACCGACCTAAATATAAAAAACAAATTATAATATGAATATATATAATTCAAATTAAACATTAAAATATGAGTAATTAGACTTTAAAATATGATATTTGTGCTTAAATTACATTCAACGAAATAAGATTATTAGCTCCAACGCCATTAATTGGGTAAGTGTGAAATTTCATTTTTCTGAATGTATGGGTAGATGGAGCTAATTTTATAATTTTCCTATCGAGTAAATATCCTCCTACATCCGTTCTAGCAGAACCAAATTCAATAGGTCCAGCTGCTCCCTCATCATATGAAACAACTTTTTGATTCACCTCGAAGACTACATAGTAAAATAGGTAAAGAAAAGACTTTAAAATGCTGTTCTACTTCATTTTATACAATTAATAGTTTTTACAATAAATTTCGACTTACATATATTGCTACCAGCTGGAGAAATTAATGTCAAAGTTCCTTGGCAATTCTTTAAGGTGATAAAACCGTTTTGCTCGGCAGGAAAGGCTGTAATGTTTAAAAAATATAATATTTATAAATCTAACATAAATCGAACAATATGTTAGATTATAAAGTGTTTATTAACGATTGTCTTACATCGTGAAATAGAAAAAGGTTCTACGTTTTGGATCCTTCCGTTAACTGTAATTTCGCAACCTGAAAAATAAAAATTTATTATTTTAAAATATGATAAATGGACATTACTTTCATTCTTAGCAACCAAAGCCAAAAGTAAGGCAATAACTATTGTATAGGAAATCATGATGGATAAATTATTAAAGGAGGAGAAGTATAAATTTGGTAATTGGGGAAAGAGAAATTGATATGAGATGGAAAGATTGATCGTTTTATATATAAATTGAGTCGCAAAATGTAAACATGTTTAGGGATACTTGTTGTTGTTAAACTGGCAAATAAGTTATGACCTAAACGTAATGCAAATATTTAGAAGATAATCAAATATAGAATGACGCACACGCTCATATTGAGTGCCAATACTAACAGTGATTTTAAATTGTTGCTAACAATATGATGACATTGCTAATCGTAGAATTTGATAATTAATTGGCAAAAATATTTTTACTCGAAATGTAAGGGAGTCGACGTACTAGGTATGTAATTTATTTGTTCAGTAGACCCTTATGGCTCACAAATGTTTTAGTTACCTCGAATGTTTGTTGCGCCAACGCAAACATAGCTTTTATACGTTTTTAAAGCGTCAGCAATTTTGACATAATATTTGCTGATTAAAATCTCGGACTTTAAACTAACATCATTATAATTTATTTTGCAAATTGTTACTATATTCTAGATCATGGACGTTTATGCATGTTGCTGCCGAGTCAAGACGGAATTCGGGTGTATCTATTTTTTTATGAAATCATACCTACATATTAGAGACCTGCATGGCCCGGCCCGATCAGCCGGCGGGGCTAAGAGCCCGGCCCGGGCTTCTGCTTTAAATTAAAACAACGGACAGGGCTTGAACGGGCCCTACTATTTCCTAGCGGGCTCGGGCCAGCTATAGATATACCTAAGGCCCGTTAAAAGCCCGTTACGAAATCAATTAGGTTTTGTATAAACAACGGTGTTTTTATAATGTCCTACTTTATAATTATTTTATGTATATTAAATTAACGAGGATAGTTAAATTTTATTTATATCTTGGTTTATTCATTCATCAGTATCTCAACCCCCATTTAAATGTTAAAGATTATTTACACACTTGATCCCGTGGGCGTAGAGGGTACAGTTTAGGTAAGGCAAAACATGTTTGTTAGAACAAGAATTTTTGAATTGGAAGGGGGGGGGGGCAGCTGCCTATATTTCCTCCCTATTTTTACCGTCTAGCAATATTGAGGGAATTAATTTAATATTTTGTAATATTATTTATATATATAATCATTAACAAATTTAAAACAAATTATTATATATTTTCTTCTAGTTTCCTTTATAAAATATCACTGCTTTTTTATTTTATATTAATGACTTAAAAGATTCAAAATGGTAGAGCAAAGAAGCCTAGTAACTTTTTTTGAAAACATAATATCTTAAAAAAGGTTTTAACAGTTGATTTGGCTTATATGGTTTTATGTATCCCGACTACAAGTTTGTACCTTGCTTATCAATAAAAAATAAATATCCCCTCATATATAAATTAATTTTGGTAAAATAACTAAAGATACATAAAAACTAACCGTGCGGGGCGTAGACAGGTTTTAGATTGGGGGGGGGGGCGAGGATTGTTAAAGTTCAATTAGGGGGGGGGGCACAACATAAATTTTTTTAACTTTTAAGGGTTTTTGTATTGAATTTTTTTTTAGGGAGGGGAGGCGGCTGTTCCCCCTACCCCCCTAGCTACGCCCATACCTTGCGGCAAAGAAATAAATACCGCAAAATATGGTTTATGAGATATTTTGAATAAGCGAATATAGGAAAGGGTGAATAAGATAGATTGATACTTGAATTAGAAGTGAGCACGGATCAATCAGATCCGACATCCGATCCGTGACGGATCGGATCGGATCAAAATTTTAATTTTGGAAGTCGGATCGGATCAACATTTTATTTTAGTCGGATCGGATCGGATTTTCAAATTTAAAATAAACAATAATAAGTTCTAATTAATTAAATTAATAATTTTTAGTATACCTTTTCATAATTATCTTTGCATTCTTTTTTACTTTACCATTTTTGATGCCCAATACCACCTCTCACCCAACTTACCCTAATATATTTATCAGTATTTCCCTAGCGTTTTTCCCTACCTAGACTTTCTTGTTTGGCGAGAAAGGAGCTAGTGTCAATGATAAATCAGCAT
Organism: Gordius sp. MW1; assembly: GCA_964036665.1. Taxonomy (NCBI): domain Eukaryota; kingdom Metazoa; phylum Nematomorpha; class Gordioida; order Gordea; family Gordiidae; genus Gordius; species Gordius sp. MW1. Next base: position 7,608,947 of record OZ038532.1, read on the forward strand.
CTCCTGTTTCCTTTTTAGCACACGCATCTCTTTCTATCTCAACCCAACTCCGAAAATTATCAATCCAATCTCCCCTTTCCATAAAGTACACGCGTAGCTCCTTTCCCCGAATTAAACCATCTTCATGATTTTTATATGATAATATGGAATTAGTCAAATAAAATTTTATATTTATTTCAGGTCTATTAAATTTGCTATACCTTATTTTTATGTATTTTGAATTTAATCATCAATAAAAAGTTCTGTTCGTAAAATTTTAATTTAAAAATTTCTGATCGGATCGGATCGTATTTAGATTTTAAAAAACTCGGATCAGATTTAGATTTTAAAAAATCGGATCGGATGGATATAAAATATTTCAAAACCCCTCGGATCGGATCGGATCAAAAAAATTTGATCCGTGCACACCTCTAACTTGAATAGCTCACAACCATTGACAGCAGTGGTAGTCGTAGATTAGATAAACAACAACACGAACTTAATTTTTAGTGTTAAAGAGAAGGGAGGGAGACCTCAAGTCTGGGGTAATTTGTAAATGTAAATAGATAGGGATAAGTTATTTTGTTTAGAATTTAAAAAGTTAATGTGATACGATTAAAAAAACTTGTGAATACTTTCCTAACACTTTTATCTACGAATTAAATCTATTAAATATAATTTTTACCGATTAATTTGCAAGTTAACGTTTGAAATACGTTAAATCGCTGTTATTGGCAACTTTGAAAGGGAATATAAAAACTTGACGTATAGGGAGAAAACTAAAAACATATTTGTGTTCACAGTGAAAAACTCTACCAGAATCTGCGAACAGTTTACCGGTTAATTTTACAAGTCCATTATTTGTTGACCGGTGTAATTAAACAAAAATAATTAAATTTTTGCGCGGGCCGGGCTCGGGCTTTGTATAAAGTTAACGGACTGGACTCGAACTTATAATTTAATTTTGATGGGCCGGGCTCGTGCTTTGTATAAAGTTAACGGGCCGGGCCAGGGCTTATAGTGTAGGGTCGGGCCCGGGCTTTTAAATTTTTAAAACGGGCGGGCCAACTGACCTAAACAGGCCTGTTGCAGGTCTCTTCTACATATCACTCAAGCAAGTTCGAATATTTTTTTATGGATTAGTCGTTGAGCAAATTGGCTTTTCTTGAGTTTTATTACGTTTGACAGGCTTTAATATTTTTAATTTTACCAATTAAAGTTTATAGTTTTATAAATGTATTCCCAATCTGAATATGGATTAAAGTTTCTATAGCTGATATCATATATGCCTTTAGTAATTTGATTCATGTCCTAATAAGGGTTTAATTAATAGGGGAGACCGGGGCTATCATGTCCATAAAATTTCAAAGAGGACTGGACAAAACATATTAACCTATTTTCATATACTTTTTTCAGAAAATGTTCTTGTCAGCAATGTTTATAAAGGGGAAAAAAATTATAGCAACACAGATAATAGATTTTTAATTAAAAGGTTTCCAAAAAAAGACAACTTGTATAAATTCGAAAAATGCCCGGGGCTATTCTTATCCCTAAGCGGGGCTATATTATCCTTTGTATTATTTTGTATTTAAACTTAATAAACCTTTGATTAAAAGAAATAAAACTCATAAATTAACAAAATTATGACCACACACATTGTTTAAAATGTGTTTACAATTTTGACATATAAAAAAATATCATTATTGCAACAAGATCCATGTGCTTTTGTAATGTTTTATATTTAAACTTAATAAACCTTTGATTGAAAGATATTAAGCTCCTAAATTAAGAAAATTATAACCACACACATTGTTTAAAATGCTTTCATTATTAACAAGTTTGACTATAAAAAATATCATTATTGCAACAAGATCCATGTGCTTTTGTAATGTTTTGTATTTAAACTTAATAAACCTTTGATTGAAAGATATTAAACTCTTAAATTAACAAACTTATAACCACATACATTGTTTAAAATGCTTTATTTATTGTTTACAATTTTGACATATAAAAAATATTATTATTGCAACAAGATCCATGTGCTTTTGTAATGTTTTGTATTTAAACTTAATAAACCTTTGATTGAAAGATATTAAACTCATAAATTAACAAAATTATGACCACACACATTGTTTAAAATGCTTTTTCTATTGTTTACAATTTTGACATATAAAAAATATCATTATTGTAACAAGATCCATGTGCTTTTGTAACGTTTTGTATTTAAACTTAATAAACCTTTAATTGAAAGATATTAAACTCCTAAATTAACAAAATTATAACCACACACATTGTTTTAAATGCTTTTTTTATTGTTTACAATTTTGACATATAAAAAATATATCATTATTGCAACAAGATCCATGTGCCCACATGGAGCAACTTCTGCTGGCAAACCATTCTTCATTCTGATGATTATTCTTATAGTCTTTGGCACAGATTATGCAGATATCTTTAGACAAAGTAATCCCTTTCTTAACTTTTGTAAATGAATGAATGAATTAGAGATATTATAGTCCCGCTCTCAATAGACCCGTCGTTAAAAAAAAAATTTGCGAGTTGATTTAAGATAGTCATCTTTAAAAAAATTATATATTTTAATTTAATTATTATAGAAAAATTCACACTTTTTAACCTAAAATAAGTTTGGAACTGGAATATTATATACTTTTAAAGTTATTAGCAAAATAGAAAAAATAAAAAAAGGAGCTTATAGCCCCCGAAAATCTTATTTTTACTATTTCTACTAAATTATTTAAAATTTTTTATGCCTGGGATGCGTCTATAAAAAGTACATATTATATATAAATTTGACTGGGTACAAATCAATAGCTTAGAAATTATTTGAGAGGATACGTATAGCCCCGGGCTACGTATAGCCCCGGTCTCCCTACTATAGAACTCGGTACGCTAGTAAGATGTAGTAGTGATGGTTGAGTTTGATTTCTCTCGTGATCCATAAGGTTATACCTTTCGTAACTAATTACAGCTTTTTGATAGAATAATAGTGTCAAATGCATCGCTATTCAAGTTTAATATCCATATCTATAAATTTACTCTATTAATAAAGAGAAATAGTTATAAAGAAAAAGGAACATTGGAATTTCGAAATCCGAATATATATGGAAGCGTTGTTATAATGCAAAACCAAAGTAGTGTCTGATTAATAGTTTTTCTCTATATGAGATAACACTTGCTGAAATCTTTGAAAGGTTGAGAGCTATTATTGGACAATGATAATATCTAAGATTTCGAAAAAACAAGGGTATAGGATTATGGGCGACATAAGGTAAAAGAACAGAACCTGAACTAAGAAGAACGTTAAAATCACAGCGTGTATATTGGTATATCATTGTATACAGACTATATGATTGAATATTGTAAGCCAAAATCCGAGTTGGGAAAAAGGAACATCTGTTTTTATCTAACTACTTAATTAATCTTTCTTTTGTTGTTCATATATATAGAGTCCCCACCACGGCCCTAGTTATTACTTCTCCTAATCTATAATATATCATTATACTATCTTTATCTTTACTAATAGTGCTGTAAACATTGGTAAAAAAATCGAACGCGTTCGCGTTCAGCGTTCATTGACAAAAATCGAACGCGTTCACGTTCGTTTAAAAAAAAGGAACGCGTTCACGTTCGTGAACGCGTTCACGAACGTTCAAAATTTTATGATAAATTTTTTTAAAATTTAATTTAATATAAATAAATGTCTTATATTTTTTAATACAATAAATAGCCATGATAAAAAATGATAGTTTTATTTCTACAATATTATTATAAATCAATATAATTTAATAGAGCGAATATAAAGATTATTTATACAATTTTTTTTTATTAATTTTTAATAATAAAACTCGGGCCTTCGGCCCTCGTGGGAAGGGGGAGAGGGGAAGGGGATGGGGGAAGGGGATGGGGGGAAGGGGAGGGGGGAAGGGAAGGGGGGACGACTCATCTATACTCCGTATAAATGTATCATATTTGCTATGCAATTTATGGGCGAGAAAGGTAGGAAGGGTGAGAATGTCTATAGGGGGTTTTAAATGCCTAATGATTAATTATTTATTTATACAAATTTTCCATGTAATTAAAAAAAATTGCCCTCTCCGGGATTCGAACCTACATCAGTAGAGGCAGCCTTTGTAGGGGCACAGGGAACCATATAAGTAGAGGTATAGGCCTTTGTAGGGGAGGGCATAGAGTAATTATCGATGTTAACCAATTGAATTATTCATTACTAATTCTTTTTTAGGGGAAAAGGTCATACTTTGGTTTTTTTAACTAATGGGTGTCAAAGGTTGTTAATATGAGAAAAGCGAAAATACCCTAAAGAAGAGGAAATTATAAGAAAATTAAAACATGTAATGTTCAACCTATACATTTGAAATCTCCATCTTTGGAAGATTTTGAAAAAATACTTCAACATTTCTATAAATTATGGAACTTTCCTAATTGCATAGGTGCTCTTGATGGTAAGCACTGTGAAGTGAAATAAAGCCCTCAAATTCTGGAAGTGCATTTTATAACTACAAGCACTATTTCTCAATAGTTTTGCAAAACTGCCTTGGATTTTTATTAATTGCTATAAATTAAATTTTCTATATGTGAATCTTTTACATTTATAACACTTATTCCTATCATATTTATTAGATTCATTGTAAGTATATCACAAATAAAATAAAATTGCATAGTAAGTAAAACATCTACAATGTGTTTGTCCTGATTTTTGAATTCAAGGTCATAAATCTTCTCCAAAAAACTGTTTTCTGAACTTTTCTTTTCAATATTTGGAGTTGGAGGTTCTATATGAAATATGAATATTAATTAATATACGCTTTATCAATTTACCATTTTCCTTATTACTAGTACAAGCATCTGAATACATGCTATCAGGGTTAATTGATAGATCTTCTCCAAACATTATTGAGTCATCTAGACTAGCCCATTGACTCCTAGGTTGTAAGGTAGGTCTTAAAAAGTCCATCACAGTAAAATAAGGCCATTCACATAAGATAGGAATATCAACTATACATTATATATTGAAACATGTAATGTTCAACCTATACATTTGAAATCTCCATCTTTGGAAGATTTTGAAAAAATACTTCAAAATTTCTGTAAATTATGGAACTTTCCTAATTGCATAGGTGCTCTTGATGGTAAGCACTGTGAAGTGAAATAAAAAAGCCCTCAAATTCTGGAAGTGCATTTTATAACTACAAGCACTATTTTTCAATAGTTTTGCAAAACTGCCTTGGATTTTTATTAATTGCTATAAATTAAATTTTCTATATGTAAATCTTTTACATTTATAACACTTATTCCTATCATATTTATTAGATTCATTGTAAGTATATCACAAATAAAATAAAATTGCATAGCAAGTAAAACATCTACAATGTGTTTGTCCTGATTTTTGAATTCAAGGTCATAAATTTTCTCCAAAAAACTGTTTTCTAAACTTTTCTTTTTAATATTTGGAGTTGGAGGTTCTATATGAATATTAATTAATATAAGCTTTATCATTTTACCATTTTCCTTATTACTAGTACAAGCATCTGAATACATGCTATCAGGGTTAATTGATAGATCTTCTCCAAACATTATTGAGTCATCTAGACTAGACCATTGACTCCTAGGTTGTAAGGTAGGTCTTAAAAAGTCCATCACAGTAAAATACGGCCAATAAGATGTGGTCAAACCACTTCCACTTTTGAGATTTTTTGACTTATTTAACTCTTTCATATGTGTCTCTGAGATTCTTCCATCTAACTTTTATATCTTTACCTAAACTAATAAGCAGTTTAAAGTTATATTACTACTTGAGACCAAAATCTTATTTTGTTAGCTTTTTGCCGCGTGCGAAAATAATCGTCAGCGATTTCACTATGAACGCCTTCTATTTAATTAATACATTTGTTATTTTCGCGCGAACTAATTCACAATTCGCGTGTCATCACGAACGCGGGGAAACAAATATTTTTAGGCATTTATAGCAGGTACATAACGATTTAAAATTGACTTTTCAAATTTTGATCGACAAAGGTTCAATTTTAAGATAGAGGCGTTGAAATCATATTAGATTAAGGTTAATTTCATCATTTCACGTTGTTAAAAATTCTTAAAATTATCCTCAACCTTCTGTCGTACATTATAAAGTGAATTTATGCTTTCAATTGCAATATCTGTTGCTTATACAGCATCTAGATTAATTGTAAAAAAATATGTTAGGGTTTAGGTACATAAATTAATTTAAGGTTATAATTTGACATGTTACTATTTATCAGCAAAAGCGTTTAGATTCCTCATATTTTGCTTAAAATTTGTATTTAACTTTTCTATCAACATTTTAAACAAAGCTTAGTCACATATTGTATATTTAAAAAATATAAAAAAGTTAAAGCTTAAAATATTTTAGCGTTTTTCCATAATAAAAACCGCTACAAATTGAAATCTTCCAACTTGTTTATTACGATTCATGCCCAAAATTCCATGAGACAAAATATAATGGTTACAGTCCAAAATGCCACACTCAATATCACGGAAAATTAAATCTCAAATGGAGAGGGAATTTGATGTGCATCTAATCCTACCCTAACCTAAAACGCTGACCTAAAACACTACCCTGAACCTTAACCCTGTCCCTTAAAGTTTTATAGTGCAGCAATAATTGTTAAATGCATACGCATGCGCATTATTAAAATGCGTAACTATCTGATTGGTCTGTTAAATGCATACGCATGCGCATTATAAGATCTTAAAACCGTTTCAAGCTCTTTGTATTTTGTCCCATTGTATTTTGGGAAAATACCGTTTATTACGTTTAAGTTGTTATGACGCTCTTGTACTCGTGATAAGAAAACAGTTGCCTGTATGCATTTAATAAAAGGTTATTAATTTAAAGAGCTCGTTCTATCAACTTGCTCAATCAATTTAACCATCGGGTAAACGCTACGGAATTTTACTTCAATAAATTGACTTGCTAGTCGGATAATTTATTAAAGGTTTATTGTACGTAAATTGTTACAAAAATTACAGATATATATAGGTATGTGTGTATAATGTATCTCATGTAAAAAAAATGTGCAGGTAGTTTGCAAGTGTTTTTATGCTTTAACTACTGAAGTTAAATTCGAATATGATGTTTTTTTTAGAAGCACCGACCTAAATATAAAAAACAAATTATAATATGAATATATATAATTCAAATTAAACATTAAAATATGAGTAATTAGACTTTAAAATATGATATTTGTGCTTAAATTACATTCAACGAAATAAGATTATTAGCTCCAACGCCATTAATTGGGTAAGTGTGAAATTTCATTTTTCTGAATGTATGGGTAGATGGAGCTAATTTTATAATTTTCCTATCGAGTAAATATCCTCCTACATCCGTTCTAGCAGAACCAAATTCAATAGGTCCAGCTGCTCCCTCATCATATGAAACAACTTTTTGATTCACCTCGAAGACTACATAGTAAAATAGGTAAAGAAAAGACTTTAAAATGCTGTTCTACTTCATTTTATACAATTAATAGTTTTTACAATAAATTTCGACTTACATATATTGCTACCAGCTGGAGAAATTAATGTCAAAGTTCCTTGGCAATTCTTTAAGGTGATAAAACCGTTTTGCTCGGCAGGAAAGGCTGTAATGTTTAAAAAATATAATATTTATAAATCTAACATAAATCGAACAATATGTTAGATTATAAAGTGTTTATTAACGATTGTCTTACATCGTGAAATAGAAAAAGGTTCTACGTTTTGGATCCTTCCGTTAACTGTAATTTCGCAACCTGAAAAATAAAAATTTATTATTTTAAAATATGATAAATGGACATTACTTTCATTCTTAGCAACCAAAGCCAAAAGTAAGGCAATAACTATTGTATAGGAAATCATGATGGATAAATTATTAAAGGAGGAGAAGTATAAATTTGGTAATTGGGGAAAGAGAAATTGATATGAGATGGAAAGATTGATCGTTTTATATATAAATTGAGTCGCAAAATGTAAACATGTTTAGGGATACTTGTTGTTGTTAAACTGGCAAATAAGTTATGACCTAAACGTAATGCAAATATTTAGAAGATAATCAAATATAGAATGACGCACACGCTCATATTGAGTGCCAATACTAACAGTGATTTTAAATTGTTGCTAACAATATGATGACATTGCTAATCGTAGAATTTGATAATTAATTGGCAAAAATATTTTTACTCGAAATGTAAGGGAGTCGACGTACTAGGTATGTAATTTATTTGTTCAGTAGACCCTTATGGCTCACAAATGTTTTAGTTACCTCGAATGTTTGTTGCGCCAACGCAAACATAGCTTTTATACGTTTTTAAAGCGTCAGCAATTTTGACATAATATTTGCTGATTAAAATCTCGGACTTTAAACTAACATCATTATAATTTATTTTGCAAATTGTTACTATATTCTAGATCATGGACGTTTATGCATGTTGCTGCCGAGTCAAGACGGAATTCGGGTGTATCTATTTTTTTATGAAATCATACCTACATATTAGAGACCTGCATGGCCCGGCCCGATCAGCCGGCGGGGCTAAGAGCCCGGCCCGGGCTTCTGCTTTAAATTAAAACAACGGACAGGGCTTGAACGGGCCCTACTATTTCCTAGCGGGCTCGGGCCAGCTATAGATATACCTAAGGCCCGTTAAAAGCCCGTTACGAAATCAATTAGGTTTTGTATAAACAACGGTGTTTTTATAATGTCCTACTTTATAATTATTTTATGTATATTAAATTAACGAGGATAGTTAAATTTTATTTATATCTTGGTTTATTCATTCATCAGTATCTCAACCCCCATTTAAATGTTAAAGATTATTTACACACTTGATCCCGTGGGCGTAGAGGGTACAGTTTAGGTAAGGCAAAACATGTTTGTTAGAACAAGAATTTTTGAATTGGAAGGGGGGGGGGGCAGCTGCCTATATTTCCTCCCTATTTTTACCGTCTAGCAATATTGAGGGAATTAATTTAATATTTTGTAATATTATTTATATATATAATCATTAACAAATTTAAAACAAATTATTATATATTTTTTTCTAGTTTCCTTTATAAAATATCACTGCTTTTTTATTTTATATTAATGACTTAAAAGATTCAAAATGGTAGAGCAAAGAAGCCTAGTAACTTTTTTTGAAAACATAATATCTTAAAAAAGGTTTTAACAGTTGATTTGGCTTATATGGTTTTATGTATCCCGACTACAAGTTTGTACCTTGCTTATCAATAAAAAATAAATATCCCCTCATATATAAATTAATTTTGGTAAAATAACTAAAGATACATAAAAACTAACCGTGCGGGGCGTAGACAGGTTTTAGATTGGGGGGGGGGGGCGAGGATTGTTAAAGTTCAATTAGGGGGGGGGGGCACAACATAAATTTTTTTAACTTTTAAGGGTTTTTGTATTGAATTTTTTTTTAGGGAGGGGAGGCGGCTGTTCCCCCTGCCCCCCTAGCTACGCCCATACCTTGCGGCAAAGAAATAAATACCGCAAAATATGGTTTATGAGATATTTTGAATAAGCGAATATAGGAAAGGGTGAATAAGATAGATTGATACTTGAATTAGAAGTGAGCACGGATCAATCAGATCCGACATCCGATCCGTGACGGATCGGATCGGATCAAAATTTTAATTTTGGAAGTCGGATCGGATCAACATTTTATTTTAGTCGGATCGGATCGGATTTTCAAATTTAAAATAAACAATAATAAGTTCTAATTAATTAAATTAATAATTTTTAGTATACCTTTTCATAATTATCTTTGCATTCTTTTTTACTTTACCATTTTTGATGCCCAATACCACCTCTCACCCAACTTACCCTAATATATTTATCAGTATTTCCCTAGCGTTTTTCCCTACCTAGACTTTCTTGTTTGGCGAGAAAGGAGCTAGTGTCAATGATAAATCAGCATCTCCTGTTTCCTTTTTAGCACACGCATCTCTTTCTATCTCAACCCAACTCCGAAAATTATCAATCCAATCTCCCCTTTCCATAAAGTACACGCGTAGCTCCTTTCCCCGAATTAAACCATCTTCATGATTTTTATATGATAATATGGAATTAGTCAAATAAAATTTTATATTTATTTCAGGTCTATTAAATTTGCTATACCTTATTTTTATGTATTTTGAATTTAATCATCAATAAAAAGTTCTGTTCGTAAAATTTTAATTTAAAAATTTCTGATCGGATCGGATCGTATTTAGATTTTAAAAAACTCGGATCAGATTTAGATTTTAAAAAATCGGATCGGATGGATATAAAATATTTCAAAACCCCTCGGATCGGATCGGATCAAAAAAATTTGATCCGTGCACACCTCTAACTTGAATAGCTCACAACCATTGACAGCAGTGGTAGTCGTAGATTAGATAAACAACAACACGAACTTAATTTTTAGTGTTAAAGAGAAGGGAGGGAGACCTCAAGTCTGGGGTAATTTGTAAATGTAAATAGATAGGGATAAGTTATTTTGTTTAGAATTTAAAAAGTTAATGTGATACGATTAAAAAAACTTGTGAATACTTTCCTAACACTTTTATCTACGAATTAAATCTATTAAATATAATTTTTACCGATTAATTTGCAAGTTAACGTTTGAAATACGTTAAATCGCTGTTATTGGCAACTTTGAAAGGGAATATAAAAACTTGACGTATAGGGAGAAAACTAAAAACATATTTGTGTTCACAGTGAAAAACTCTACCAGAATCTGCGAACAGTTTACCGGTTAATTTTACAAGTCCATTATTTGTTAACCGGTGTAATTAAACAAAAATAATTAAATTTTTGCGCGGGCCGGGCTCGGGCTTTGTATAAAGTTAACGGACTGGACTCGAACTTATAATTTAATTTTGATGGGCCGGGCTCGTGCTTTGTATAAAGTTAACGGGCCGGGCCAGAACTTATAGTGTAGGGTCGGGCCCGGGCTTTTAAATTTTTAAAACGGGCGGGCCAACTGACCTAAACAGGCCTGTTGCAGGTCTCTTCTACATATCACTCAAGCAAGTTCGAATATTTTTTTATGGATTAGTCGTTGAGCAAATTGGCTTTTCTTGAGTTTTATTACGTTTGACAGGCTTTAATATTTTTAATTTTACCAATTAAAGTTTATAGTTTTATAAATGTATTCCCAATCTGAATATGGATTAAAGTTTCTATAGCTGATATCATATATGCCTTTAGTAATTTGATTCATGTCCTAATAAGGGTTTAATTAATAGGGGAGACCGGGGCTATCATGTCCATAAAATTTCAAAGAGGACTGGACAAAACATATTAACCTATTTTCATATACTTTTTTCAGAAAATGTTCTTGTCAGCAATGTTTATAAAGGGGAAAAAAATTATAGCAACACAGATAATAGATTTTTAATTAAAAGGTTTCCAAAAAAAGACAACTTGTATAAATTCGAAAAATGCCCGGGGCTATTCTTATCCCTAAGCGGGGCTATATTATCCTTTGTATTATTTTGTATTTAAACTTAATAAACCTTTGATTAAAAGAAATAAAACTCATAAATTAACAAAATTATGACCACACACATTGTTTAAAATGTGTTTACAATTTTGACATATAAAAAAATATCATTATTGCAACAAGATCCATGTGCTTTTGTAATGTTTTATATTTAAACTTAATAAACCTTTGATTGAAAGATATTAAGCTCCTAAATTAAGAAAATTATAACCACACACATTGTTTAAAATGCTTTCATTATTAACAAGTTTGACTATAAAAAATATCATTATTGCAACAAGATCCATGTGCTTTTGTAATGTTTTGTATTTAAACTTAATAAACCTTTGATTGAAAGATATTAAACTCTTAAATTAACAAACTTATAACCACATACATTGTTTAAAATGCTTTATTTATTGTTTACAATTTTGACATATAAAAAATATTATTATTGCAACAAGATCCATGTGCTTTTGTAATGTTTTGTATTTAAACTTAATAAACCTTTGATTGAAAGATATTAAACTCATAAATTAACAAAATTATGACCACACACATTGTTTAAAATGCTTTTTCTATTGTTTACAATTTTGACATATAAAAAATATCATTATTGTAACAAGATCCATGTGCTTTTGTAACGTTTTGTATTTAAACTTAATAAACCTTTAATTGAAAGATATTAAACTCCTAAATTAACAAAATTATAACCACACACATTGTTTTAAATGCTTTTTTTATTGTTTACAATTTTGACATATAAAAAATATATCATTATTGCAACAAGATCCATGTGCCCACATGGAGCAACTTCTGCTGGCAAACCATTCTTCATTCTGATGATTATTCTTATAGTCTTTGGCACAGATTATGCAGATATCTTTAGACAAAGTAATCCCTTTCTTAACTTTTGTAAATGAATGAATGAATTAGAGATATTATAGTCCCGCTCTCAATAGACCCGTCGTTAAAAAAAAAATTTGCGAGTTGATTTAAGATAGTCATCTTTAAAAAAATTATATATTTTAATTTAATTATTATAGAAAAATTCACACTTTTTAACCTAAAATAAGTTTGGAACTGGAATATTATATACTTTTAAAGTTATTAGCAAAATAGAAAAAATAAAAAAAGGAGCTTATAGCCCCCGAAAATCTTATTTTTACTATTTCTACTAAATTATTTAAATTTTTTTATGCCTGGGATGCGTCTATAAAAAGTACATATTATATATAAATTTGACTGGGTACAAATCAATAGCTTAGAAATTATTTGAGAGGATACGTATAGCCCCGGGCTACGTATAGCCCCGGTCTCCCTACTATAGAACTCGGTACGCTAGTAAGATGTAGTAGTGATGGTTGAGTTTGATTTCTCTCGTGATCCATAAGGTTATACCTTTCGTAACTAATTACAGCTTTTTGATAGAATAATAGTGTCAAATGCATCGCTATTCAAGTTTAATATCCATATCTATAAATTTACTCTATTAATAAAGAGAAATAGTTATAAAGAAAAAGGAACATTGGAATTTCGAAATCCGAATATATATGGAAGCGTTGTTATAATGCAAAACCAAAGTAGTGTCTGATTAATAGTTTTTCTCTATATGAGATAACACTTGCTGAAATCTTTGAAAGGTTGAGAGCTATTATTGGACAATGATAATATCTAAGATTTCGAAAAAACAAGGGTATAGGATTATGGGCGACATAAGGTAAAAGAACAGAACCTGAACTAAGAAGAACGTTAAAATCACAGCGTGTATATTGGTATATCATTGTATACAGACTATATGATTGAATATTGTAAGCCAAAATCCGAGTTGGGAAAAAGGAACATCTGTTTTTATCTAACTACTTAATTAATCTTTCTTTTGTTGTTCATATATATAGAGTCCCCACCACGGCCCTAGTTATTACTTCTCCTAATCTATAATATATCATTATACTATCTTTATCTTTACTAATAGTGCTGTAAACATTGGTAAAAAAATCGAACGCGTTCGCGTTCAGCGTTCATTGACAAAAATCGAACGCGTTCACGTTCGTTTAAAAAAAAGGAACGCGTTCACGTTCGTGAACGCGTTCACGAACGTTCAAAATTTTATGATAAATTTTTTTAAAATTTAATTTAATATAAATAAATGTCTTATATTTTTTAATACAATAAATAGCCATGATAAAAAATGATAGTTTTATTTCTACAATATTATTATAAATCAATATAATTTAATAGAGCGAATATAAAGATTATTTATACAATTTTTTTTTATTAATTTTTAATAATAAAACTCGGGCCTTCGGCCCTCGTGGGAAGGGGGAGAGGGGAAGGGGATGGGGGAAGGGGATGGGGGGAAGGGGAGGGGGGAAGGGAAGGGGGGACGACTCATCTATACTCCGTATAAATGTATCATATTTGCTATGCAATTTATGGGCGAGAAAGGTAGGAAGGGTGAGAATGTCTATAGGGGGTTTTAAATGCCTAATGATTAATTATTTATTTATACAAATTTTCCATGTAATTAAAAAAAATTGCCCTCTCCGGGATTCGAACCTACATCAGTAGAGGCAGCCTTTGTAGGGGCACAGGGAACCATATAAGTAGAGGTATAGGCCTTTGTAGGGGAGGGCATAGAGTAATTATCGATGTTAACCAATTGAATTATTCATTACTAATTCTTTTTTAGGGGAAAAGGTCATACTTTGGTTTTTTTAACTAATGGGTGTCAAAGGTTGTTAATATGAGAAAAGCGAAAATACCCTAAAGAAGAGGAAATTATAAGAAAATTAAAACATGTAATGTTCAACCTATACATTTGAAATCTCCATCTTTGGAAGATTTTGAAAAAATACTTCAACATTTCTATAAATTATGGAACTTTCCTAATTGCATAGGTGCTCTTGATGGTAAGCACTGTGAAGTGAAATAAAGCCCTCAAATTCTGGAAGTGCATTTTATAACTACAAGCACTATTTCTCAATAGTTTTGCAAAACTGCCTTGGATTTTTATTAATTGCTATAAATTAAATTTTCTATATGTGAATCTTTTACATTTATAACACTTATTCCTATCATATTTATTAGATTCATTGTAAGTATATCACAAATAAAATAAAATTGCATAGTAAGTAAAACATCTACAATGTGTTTGTCCTGATTTTTGAATTCAAGGTCATAAATCTTCTCCAAAAAACTGTTTTCTGAACTTTTCTTTTCAATATTTGGAGTTGGAGGTTCTATATGAAATATGAATATTAATTAATATACGCTTTATCAATTTACCATTTTCCTTATTACTAGTACAAGCATCTGAATACATGCTATCAGGGTTAATTGATAGATCTTCTCCAAACATTATTGAGTCATCTAGACTAGCCCATTGACTCCTAGGTTGTAAGGTAGGTCTTAAAAAGTCCATCACAGTAAAATAAGGCCATTCACATAAGATAGGAATATCAACTATACATTATATATTGAAACATGTAATGTTCAACCTATACATTTGAAATCTCCATCTTTGGAAGATTTTGAAAAAATACTTCAAAATTTCTGTAAATTATGGAACTTTCCTAATTGCATAGGTGCTCTTGATGGTAAGCACTGTGAAGTGAAATAAAAAAGCCCTCAAATTCTGGAAGTGCATTTTATAACTACAAGCACTATTTTTCAATAGTTTTGCAAAACTGCCTTGGATTTTTATTAATTGCTATAAATTAAATTTTCTATATGTGAATCTTTTACATTTATAACACTTATTCCTATCATATTTATTAGATTCATTGTAAGTATATCACAAATAAAATAAAATTGCATAGCAAGTAAAACATCTACAATGTGTTTGTCCTGATTTTTGAATTCAAGGTCATAAATTTTCTCCAAAAAACTGTTTTCTAAACTTTTCTTTTCAATATTTGGAGTTGGAGGTTCTATATGAATATTAATTAATATAAGCTTTATCAATTTACCATTTTCCTTATTACTAGTACAAGCATCTGAATACATGCTATCAGGGTTAATTGATAGATCTTCTCCAAACATTATTGAGTCATCTAGACTAGACCATTGACTCCTAGGTTGTAAGGTAGGTCTTAAAAAGTCCATCACAGTAAAATACGGCCAATAAGATGTGGTCAAACCACTTCCACTTTTGAGATTTTTTGACTTATTTAACTCTTTCATATGTGTCTCTGAGATTCTTCCATCTAACTTTTATATCTTTACCTAAACTAATAAGCAGTTTAAAGTTATATTACTACTTGAGACCAAAATCTTATTTTGTTAGCTTTTTGCCGCGTGCGAAAATAATCGTCAGCGATTTCACTATGAACGCCTTCTATTTAATTAATACATTTATTATTTCCGTGCGAATTAATTCACAATTCGCGCGTCATCACGAACGCGGGGTAAATGCGAGATAGCGATTAAGAAAATTGATGCCAACCCTTCCCTTGCTTACCATATAATTTAGTACATCAGGCCCGGAGGAAGGGAACAAACTATTGCCTGTCTTCCCTGTTCTGGTGTCCTCCTTCATTAAGAGGCTTGAAGTGCAATGGCAGTTGGCTTCATAAGACTTTTCGTGAAATTCAACTATTAGGTCAGGACTGGGATTCAATGTTGACAATAATGCAAGATAGGAAACTATGGATATAGTTCTCAAAGAACCAACTATCTTGTCTTTCAACTACAAGGGCGCGTACATCTCATTCGTAATAATCGCTCTCCCAGAATGTTCTTTTTAATTCTTATAGATTTGGATATTAATCAAATTTGTTACATGAACATTACACACGTTGTCACCAACGTGGCCTTATGCGCCATTTGGCGTGAGAAGGGGCCAACCTTAGACGACCCGAAATAATGAGCGATACATACATACACCTCAGTTATATTCAAAGTATCGATTAATTTTATCTTAAAGGGGGAGAGAGGGAGTGGAGGGTTAAGCTTTATGATTAGTTGTTTTTATCATGGTTACCACAACATAACCTATTATTGGATTGTTATAAAATAAATGATACATATAAAAGAATATCAAATGGAAGTACAATCATTTATATCCATTTTTAAACAAATATTTCCGTTAAAATTTTTTCTCATCACGAGGAAAAATAAACATGTTGAAATCTAAATTTAAAAGTTAAAAGATATCAAAATGCACAGGAAGATTTACGTAAATGAGAACTTTTAAAAACCATGAGGAAAAATAAACATAAAAGTTAAATATTCAAATAAAAAGATTAAGAAATTTAGAGAAAAGTAAAGGCAATTAATTAAATTTCCTACACAATCATAAAATGTTTAATGGGACCAATTTGTAGCAATCATATTATTTATAACAAATACTATTAATTTATTATTTATAAAATAAATGATACATATTTCATGTATTCATTTTACCTAATAAAAGCATTTTAACATTTAAAAAAAAAATTAGAAAAGTTTGCCGGGTCAGCTAGTTAAACATAAACTCTAAACTCCTTAAACCAATATTTAATGTTTATTTATTTGTGACCACTTGATAAAATTTTATCTTTTAATATTTATATATCATCTCCAGACAAATAATCGCGAATTTTTTTCAGGCTCATTTATTTATTTAACCACTTGATAGTGATAAAATTCGTGCTCCATTTCAATATATAAAATTTATTTATCATTAAATTAATCCTATAAATAAAAATTTTTGATGCTCATGTAGCGTTGCCTTAATTGATTTAATTGACCACCAAGCATACCTCGAGGTATCACCACTATATATAATTGATTTGTTTATACCTCGCGGAGGCAACAGTAAACTTAATTGAATACAATTAATATATGTGTATATAAAGGAATTTTATACCCACCAGGTCTCACTTTGTTCTCGCATACAATTTACTTTAATTGGATATTTAATAAAGTACTTATCACTTTATCCTTGTGTTATTTATCAACCCGAAACTCACTTTGGCCAATGGTCATTTTTTTCCATTGGTCAGCAGCCAGCGGACGGCAACAATCATAAGAGTCAAAAAAAACGGGAAAAAAATTTCGATTCACAATTTGGCCAATGGTCCTTTTTTTCCAATGGTCAGTAGCCAGGACACGGTAAAAGTGGATATAAATTCATAAGAGTCAAAAAAACGAAAAAAAAATCTTCGAATAACATTTTGGCCAATGGTCATTTTTTTCCATTGGTCAGCAGCCAGGACACGGTAAAAGTGGATATAAATTCAAATAGTCAAAAAAAACGAAAAAAAAATTTTCGAATCACATTTTGGCCAATGGTCATTTTTTTCCATTGGTCAGCAGCCAACGGACGGCCAAAAAGTCACAATAGCAATGTTAGTAATAGGAACAATCATAATAGTCAAAAAAAAACGAAAAAAATAATTTCGATACACATTTTGGCCAATGGTCATTTTTTTCCATTGGTCAGCAGCCAGCGGACGGCCAAAAAGTCTTATTATCAATGGTAGTAACAAGAACAATCATAAGAGTCAAAAAAAACTCCGGGATTAGAACCCACAAACTAGTTAAATTAATTAAAATTAAAAGTAAACAGCGTGAGAAGACATTCGGTGCGTGACAAGACATTCGGTGCAAGACACCGAAGAGCGTGACAATATATAGATTCGGTGCAAGGCATTCGGTAGCGTGACAAGACATCGGAAAATGGAAAGTGAGCCTATAATGAAACATAGACCCTTGTAGGGGAGGGCATAGGGTAATTATCAATGTTAACCAATTCAAAAACGAAAATAAAATTTCGATTTATACTTTGGCCAATGGTCATTTTTTTCATTGGTCAGTAGCCAGCGGACGGCCAAAAGGTCACATTATCAATGGTATTAACAAGAACAATATATTAATTTAATTTAAAAAATAAATAAAAATTTTGCCCTCTCCGGGATTCGAACCCACATTAGTAAAGGCATAGGGTTTGGTAAGGGGCACAGGAACCCATATCAGTAAAGGCATAGGCTTTGGAAAGGGGCACAGGGACCCATATCAGTAGAGGTGTAGGCCCTTGTAGGAAAGGGCATAGGGTAATTATTAATGTTAACCTATTCAAAGACGAAAAAATACCATAAATTGCATATAGCAATTAAAAATTTCGCTTTATTTGACCAATGGTCATTTTTTTCATTGGTCAGTAGCCAGCGGATGGTCAAAAATTCATATTATCTATGGTATTAACAAGAACAAAATATTAATTTAATTTAAACCCTGGCTTGAACCCGGGATATCCAGGTCACAAAGCTGGCGCCACTAACTTGGTGGATGGCGAGAACGCCGGTGTAATGTTCAATTCGCGTATCGTTTGATATCGCGTAAGTCAATCAAACACGTCAATCATGTATTTCTGCACTATAATTGCAAAAAAGATTATTATAGGCTGGTAAAAGATCATTATAGGCTGGTATAAATGTCAATCAAAAATTTTGGTTTGTTATACAATAATTTTGTTAAAATTTTTCAATAAAGGTTTAACATAATATAAATTAAGCTTCATTAAATATTAAATTTTAACTATTATAAACAAATTCAATTAATTTATATGTATTAAGTTTTTTAAACTATTATAAAAAGTGGGGAACATAATATTTAATTTTAACTAATATAAACAAATTCAATTAATTTATATGTATTAAGTTTTTCAAACTATTATAGAAACTGGGGAACTTAAATAATTATTTTATATAAAGGATCTTATAATCCCTGATGATCTTAGGTGTCATATATTTGGTTTTAATTCTTTTATAAGTGATCCAATCTATATGAATTTAGCTTATTAAATTTATTTTGCATCTGATAAAGCTGTTATAATATATTAAATATTTTTTTAATAAAGGTTTAACATATAAATTAAGCTTCATTAAATATTTAATTTTAACTATTATAAACAAATTCAATTAATTTATATGTATTAAGTTTTTTGAACTATTATAAAAAGTGGGGAACTTAAATAATTATTTTATATAAAGTATCTTATAATCCCTGATGATCTTAGGTTTCATATATTTAGTTTGGTTTTAATTCTTTTATAAGTGATCCAATCTATATAAATTTAGTTTATTAAATTTATTTTGCATCTGATAAAGCTGTTATAATATAAAATAATGATATTGATAGTATTATTTTAATAAATATATATTTTTAGCCATTACATATCATCTTTATTGGAAAAAGGCATATTAAAACCATGTTTTGTCAAATATCAATTAGACATTGAAATAAGAATAATATTTTATTTAAAGTAAATATAAAGTAAAAACAGTATTTATAAAACTATTTTAACAATTAAAAATATTTTATAAACAACTATTAAATATATAGGAATAGTCCCATTTTTCATATAATCCATAATCTCAGCAAAACCATATTCTTCCATTCTATTAAGTAAATGCTAAATTAATCAAAGTATAAATTAAGTAGTTTAATATTTATAATATTAGTGACTTATAAGGCATACATCTAAAAAGGTAAATAACAAACTTTTGCATTAGCTTATATTTATAATCTTAGGAACTTACTTACTACAAAATACAAAGTTTACTACAATTTCAACAATTATAGAAGCATACATCTAAAAAAGTAAATAACAAACTTTTGCATTAGCTTATATTTACAATCTTAGGATCTTCCTTATTACAAAATACAAAGTATACTACAATTTCAACAATTATAGAAGCATACATCTAAAAAGGTAAATAACAAACTTTTGCATTAGCTTATATTTATAATCTTAGAAACTTACTTATTACAAAATACAAAGTTTACTACAATTTCAACAATTATAGAAGCATACATCTAAAAAGGTAAATAACAAACTTTTGCATTAGTTTATATTTATAATCTTAGGAACTTACTTATTACAAAATACCATATTATATTGGTGAAAGTTTGCAAATTACGTGATTCAAATGCATGTCATTACGTGACATGAAATGTATGTTTTTCCGAAATTTGAACCAATCAGGTTACTCAAAAAATCACGTGATTGACAAAAAAAAGTACTTTTTTCGTGTTTTCAACGAATGTGGAGGGGTGATTGACGATTACGCGATCTCAAACGCTACGTCGTCTCATACGCTACACCGGCGCTGCCAAACAACGCGCTTATCGGGCACGCCTCTCGGCTGCCGGTGACACCGGCGATGCTGCCAAGAAACGCGCTTATCGCGCGCAACGCTCGGCCACTGATGGCATAGTCAAAAAAAACGAAAAAAATAACTTCGATTCACATTTTGGCCCAATGGTCATTTTTTCCATCGGTCAGGAGCCAGCGGACGGCCAAAAAGTTATAATAGCATTGGTAGTAACAGGAACAATCATAATAGTCAAAAAAACGAAAAAAATAATTCCGATTCCCTTTTGGCCAATGGTCATTTTTTCCATCGGTCAGTAGCCAGCGGACGGCTAAAAAGTTATAATAGCATTGGTAGTAACAGTAACAGGAACAATCATAATAGTCAAAAAAACCCGGGTTTCGAACCCAAAAACTGATTAAATTAACCGGGATTTGAACCTAAAAACTAGTTAAATTAATAATAGCAATATCTATACTGTTAAAAAAAGCGTGACAAGACATTCGGTGCAAGACATTCGGCGCGTGACAAGAGATTTGGAAAATGGAAAGTGAGCCCATAAATTGCATATAGAGATGGGTAATTTCCCGGGAATTTTCATCGAGGGAATATTCCCAGGGAAAATAGGGAATTTTGGGGAAATAACGGGAATTTTTGGGAAATAACGGGAATTTTGGGGAATTCATGGGGAAAATAAATACTTTGATTGTTAATATATAGTCTTAGATGAAAAAAAGATGCTAGGGTGTAAAATGAAATGCTAATAAAGTTTATTTCTCCAATAATACACAATATTTCATTACAAATTTACATAAAAATATACATTAAAAATTGTCAATATCTAAACTGTCACTATCGTCATTTAGCGATGAAATTGATTCATCAGATGAAGATATTGAGCGCGCTTTTGCATTAAAATTGATACTACTTTTCAAGTGCATGTTGTGCCTTATGGACACTAGCTTTTTCACCTTGTCGTTTTTCATTCGATTTCTTGATTTAGAATGTACATAACCCAATGTGGACCAAATTCTTTCTGTGGCAGCACTGGTAGCTGGAATTGAAAAGAGTTTCACGGCAATTTCAGATAAGGGTTGGTTAGTGCACAAGCCTTTCCACCACGTCAAGGGTGAAATGTAACTAGCGCTATCCCATATTGACCGCTCAGCAAACAACCCGTCTTTAGCACGAAATTCTGCCAAATTGGCAATAACTTGGCCTATATTGAAATTATAGCCTTGAGAAATAATCTTGATAGCGTTAATTGCTTCAGCTATTTCTTTTGTAGTAAGGTTGACTCCACAATAACGTGGATCAAGCAAGTTAGCTGCCATATGAAAATCCTTACAGCAAAACGATTTCCTTTTGCTCACGAATTTTTTAATAACACTTGCATCAATTAAGCTAAATTCCTTACTAGAAATTTCGCTGAAATGGGCTTTAATAGTATGAAATGCTTCCGGTACATCAGACAATAAACCAGAGTCACTTTCTATGCAAGTTATTTTGGTCAAAATTACATCTAAAAAAAATGTAGTTCTTTTTATTTTCTCCCAAAAAACATCATTATCAAGCAAATTTAAACGTTTGCTTCGATCAGCAAATGTATCTGTTAAAGCTAGTTCCTGCAAAGTATCTTTGTTTACTAGGAAACTATTAAGCATTATAACTATACAACCCCACCTTGTTGGACAGGGTATTTTCAAAGTTGTGAGTCGATTTTTGTTACATTGTTTTTCTTTAAAAGTTGATGATAATATTGTATTAAATTTAATGTATTTTATAATTTGTTTAACTTTAGCTGTAATATTTTGGATGGTAGGAATTTTGTTGGAGATATCTTTTATTAATAAATTAAGCCCATGAGCTGCACAGCCAAAGCACTTAATTGAAGGATGTTTAGACTTAACTATTTCCCAAGCCTTCTTCATATTTTTAGCGTTGTCAGTAACTATGGCAACAAATTTTTGAGTGCCAATTTCTTCCATCACCTTTAGGAATTGATCAGCTATATAATCCCCAGTATGGGCATTCGTCCCTGTATCTATAGATTTTAAAAATATGGGTTTCGGTGTCATTATTATAAAATTGATTATGGACTCCCCCCTAATGTTTGTCCAACCATCACTAATTAATGTAAAATTAGAACCTGATTCTAGTTTTTCATTTATAACTGCTTTGATCTTGTCAAATTGGTCATTTAGCAAAGAACCTCCTATTGCCTTTCTTGGTGGAATTCTGAAGGATGGTTTTATAGATTTGAAAAAGTCCTTCCAATAATAATTTTCTGTTATGTTAAACGGACAATTTGACATATAGATAGCCAGTGCAAGCTTTTCATTTAATCTTTCTTGTTGCACTGGAGTCATGCTATCGAAATATTGATTAATATTTGATGTGGATTGTTTTGAAGTGTTAAAATTTGTTGTTAACTCAGGTGTTGTTACAGTGGGGTGTTCTGACGCAGAAAAAGTTTTAGATGATTCTGAGGATATTGAAAAAACTTCTAGTTCTGAGCATTTTGTTTCACTTGCATATTCTGGGCATTTTTGTATATGGATAGACATTTTTGTTGGGTTGGGGAAGTCATATTTATGGTTGCAATAGTTGCAGATGGCAATAAAGCCTTTCTTATTGGAGGATGTATGTCTACCAAAATGTTTCCAGATATCAGATGGTTTTCTAGGCATCTTACCAGATTGAAATTTATTTAATGATTTAAAATATAGGCCAATCCAATACAGCTAAAAGCTAGTTAAAAATAAAATGCTAGTATAATTTTACTTGAGTTTAAGTGTAAGTGTTTTTTAAAATATTAAATAGGATATCAAATTGAATGTCAAATAGATTTAGCTAAAAAAATTTCAAATTTAATTATACATAATCTTACCTGAGGTTTAAATTAAGTTGTTTATATTATTAAAATTGTAGGTGTGTTTGTAAAGTAGAAACAAAAAATAGTGCTAGATTAAATATAGGGTAATACAGAATTTAAATTTTAATGGTATAGGTGTAATGTAATAATACCTAAATAGTTGATTTGCAACTTATATTTCAAATTCAAACAAGCTAAAAGCTACTTTAATTAAAATTGTTTATATGTATTTTATTTTCTTAGATGAGTCAAACAAATAGGGTAAACTTTTTGAATATACAATAAGCAAGTCAAATTCCAAAATAAAGAAGGTTTCAATTAATTTTAAATAGGCGGAAAAATGCTAATAGAAGTTTCCACGAGGAAAATATAAAATTCTAAATAATTAAAATCAATTTAAAAATAAAATATTGCGTAAATTTTGTGTCAAAAACATTAATTTTTTTAAGGGAATTTATCATAGGGAAAATTCAATTTTCCTTTGGGAATATTCCCGGGAATTAATGGGAATATTCCCGGGAATATTCCCCCCTGTGCCATCTCTAATTGCATAGCAATTAAAACTTTTGTAGGAGCACAGGGACCCACATCAGTAGAGGCATAGGCCTTTGTAGTGGAGGGCATAGTGTAATTATCAATGTTAACCTATTCGAAAACGAACAAAAATTTCGATTTATTTGGACAATGGTAATTTTTTTTTAATGGTCAGTAGCCTGCGGACGGTCAAAAAGTCATATTATCAATGGTATTAACAAGAACAAAATATTAATTTAATTAACAGGGACCCATATCAGTAGAGGCATAGGCCCTTGTAGTGGAGGGCATAGGGTAATTATCAATGTTAACCTATTCAAAAACGAACAAAAATTTCGATTTATTTGGCCAATGGTAATTTTTTTCAATGGTCAGTAGCCTGCGGACGGTCAAAAAGTCATATTATCAATGGTATTAACAAGAACAATATATTAATTTAATTTAAAAAAGGCTGGCGCCAATAACTTGGTGGACGGACGGACGACGGACGACGGACGGACAACCAAAAACGAGCCCATAAATTGCATAGCAATTAATTGTTTCTCAAAATTCTCGTCTGATAAGCAGGTACGCTTGGCAGTTAATACAGCATTAGCTATACTAAACCCGCTCCACAGGGAGAGATTAGGGGATTGGAGTATTGTACTTAATAAACAAATTTTTTAAAGGAGGAAATTTATTAAAAACATTTAATGTTTTGTCCCTCGCTTCAAAAAATTGCGACAAAATATCATCCTCCAATCCCCCCTCTACTTTCTCGTCAAAAAAATGATATTTCGGAATTGACGGCTCTTTCGTTATCATTTCTAGGGGTTTCAATCCCTTTTTTCAATAACACTAAAAGATTATTCTTTAAAGGTTCATTTTCTCGAAGTTTAATCCAAGGCCATTGAAGCTTGAACATTGGATGTTTAATGGCCGAAAGAAGATATTGATCTTCATATATATGTTGAAATCTTTAAAAAAAAAAGAAAATATACGCAATTAATTTGATAGTAATAGGTTTATTACCTTTTATTAATCTCATTTAATACAGCGTCAATCAATGGTTGATTATATTTTAGGCTAGTAATTTTTTTAATTTCAAAATAACTATTGTTATTGTTGGGGTCAAATAGCCCAAATGCATATTTTCCTCACTTTCTAAAATAGTGAGAGCGGTAGCAACAGGTTCCATGATCTGCTTTAATATTTAAAATTTATTTTTATTATTTATCCTAAATTTTTATTAGGACTTACAGTACAGTATTCTTCCAAAAATATTTATCATTGGTTGTAAGCCTTGCTAATCCTCCCATGTCGCATACTTTGTCAAATAAATGAGGTTTATCTTTTATTAATGAGTCTATTAATTTTAAGGAATTATAATATGAATTCCATCTTGTAACAACAGGTCTTATAAGCAACCTTGATAAATTTTTCTTTACATCATCAGCAAATGATGTCGACTGATTTTGCTTGTTCCATAAATTTTTGCATTTATCAAATGCACTTTTTAATATGTTTTTAAAAGATGAAATTTCTAGTGCCTTTTCAGCATCGACACTTGCCACTAGATTAAGATTGTGGCATGCACAAGAGTGATGTTTTGGGAGGTAAATAAAATTTTCCTGCCTACTTTGATATTCAAATATTTCATTTAATGGAAATGACACAATTTCATCTTCCTCATCTATACTTTCTCAAATAACCTATAATTTGTTTAAAAATCTAAAATGATGATTGAATTCGATCCTCCTTTATATGAAATGATTGAAAAATATTTTTCATATTTTGGCCAGGGCAATTCCAATTCATCTGATTCTGATGATTTTGAATATTCATCTGAAGATGACGACGATATAATATTATGATTGTCCATATTAACCTATAAATTAAACTATAATTAATAATATCAAATTAATTAACTTTAAGCTTATCTTTTTTTGCACTTTATGTTTATAGTATGTTGTTAAAGGTATTTCGGAATTGGTAATAGGAAACAGGAAATTCAGCTGATTAAAAAATATAAGATTTTTTTGTTAAAAATTCGGATTAACATTAATTTTTAAATAAATAAAAATAAAAAAGGGTTTTTTAAATTGAACGAACGTTAAATTTGAACGCGTTCATCAAAAAAAGGAACGCGTTCACGTTCAAAGTTCACCAAAAAATAAAAGAACGCCGTTCATGAACGCGTTCACAAAATTTGAACGCGTTTTGTGAACGCGTTCATATTGAACGCGTTCGTTTACAGCACTACTAATAAATGATTATCCTTAGATTAGATATGATTAAGTTCTATATTCAGGTTGTTAAATTCATTATTCTATGGATATGGGAATGCCCAACTTAAAATAGAAAACTACATATGAAATTAACCCTGCCACTAGCTTCCCCAAAACCCACTTGTCCGAATCCAAACCCTCATATTTCCCCTTCTGTCAATTTCCATCCCATCTTACCTTCCCAGCTAATCCATGTTTGGAAATAGCATCCCCAGAATCCACGTAGCCAAGTCCACACCCTCAACCTACATATTTCCCTACTGATAATTTCCATCCCATCTCACCCTTACAGCTAGCCCACTTTTAAAGTTATGGAATTGTTGGAGTGAATACTCGAAGATTGGTATATTGGTGATTCTTCATTCTTTAAGGGGAAAGATGCTGATGTTATATATTGGTATATTGATGATTGTTCATTCTTTAAGGGGAAAGATGTTATATATAACACTTGCCAAACCTTTTTAATGTGAAAGGTAATACAGATGGCAAAACAAATGCATATTATGATTTATGACTTGAGAATTTCAGAGGTATACCATGAGTTCAGGCTTAACAAACCAATGAAAGTCTCATGATTTAATATAATGCATTTGAAAACAATAGTTCGGCAGAGTCGCTGGAGTGCTCCACTCTAGCCGTTGTAGCCAAATTTATATGATTATTTTATTATTTAACCAGCGATTCAAAATATCATCATCCGAGTGGGTGATGTAATTGTTGCGAAATAGTAAGATGTTTTGGAAATAGGTACTACACTCCATCAAGACTCATTTAAAGTATGTCTGTTTATATTATAGTTTAATGCAAAAAAAATATGCAATAAATATATTGAAAAATTATTTACATGTCTTAAGGTCACTCTAATTTTTTCAACGAGCTACAAATATTAATATTTGAATTATACGCGACCAGGTAAATTACCCAATAAAAAAGTATTCCAATATGTTAATTACAAAATGAAAAATGTATAAATTAATTTACAATATTATGATGATCAATTAAGAAATTTTAAACTCGATATCTCGCCGATAAAATCTCGTATCGTCTCGAGGTTAAAATTCTCGTCTCGATCTCCACCCAATTTTTCAACGTCTCGTCTCGGTTTTTCGAGACGTGATCGAGATATTTCGCGGATTTTATGCATCACTAGTTATTTGTTCTCTCAATATTCCTAGCAATATCCAACGCTCCTGTCATGTGAGATTCTCCACAATGAGCAGTCGTTCCACAATTTTCTCATTTTTCCTAGCTACAAAACGATCTCATAGGTTATCTTCTAGACTTTAATTAATGTATTGAATGACCCGTTAGTCCAACCAAAAAAGAATCGATGCTTTCAGAACTCAGCTGCATGCATTTTTGAAAAACATCGCTGAACGATGAAATTAAGTGGGGGGGGGGCGATCTTATCGAATGTTTTTGTAGGGGATATGCTGGTGCTAGCAAATTGATCACTGCTCTTAAGTTTGAGGCACTATTACCGTTATGAGCAACGATTATACCTTCTGTAACTAGGTGGAAAAGATTACATTGGGAGGGGTATAAATCAAAGTTTTGGGAGGGGGAGATTTTATAAAAGTGTAGCGACCGGGCCATTGTAGGGAGGTGGGGTATAATAGGATCGCGAGAGGGTGGATTAATAGGATCACGAAATAAACCAAAAGTATGTGAAATGATTTAGACATAAAATTTTCACATTCATACATTAGGGTAATATGAAAATAAAAGGTTTTACATATTGACTCAAGTGGATGATAACATGTAAATAAGTGGCGTTATTTGGTACCTCGTGAGGATGGTATAACATAAATAATAGTTACAATAAATTGTGAATTATTTTAAGGAGAATTATAATTCATGTAGTAGACAATTATGTAAAAGATTTAATAGAACGATCGTTCGGGATCGGAGGGAAGACGGATATACGATAGCAAAGCAAAAACCATGATGACAAAAGAATAACCATTAAATGACAGTAGCAACTGCGGTCATGAGACTTTGCTTGATGAGAAAAAATGTTTAAGAAAAGCACATCTTTATTAGTTAATTTTTTTTATTTAACCTAAAGTACATACTTGTTCTCTTTTGTGTCGCTCGTAAAAAACGATCTAATCGTACGGGTCCATGCAAATACCCTAATTAACTTTAATATCCCAATAATGCTCGACACCTTCCTCAAGAATTAATTTATTCTCATCGAAAACAAAGAATTGATAGACATTAATGGCTCATAGGGCTAATCAAACACCTTAAAAAAGTGTATTTTTAAAAACTCTATCTTTATTTAAATCGTATGACCCGTTTTTACAAACCTACAACCCTCTCTTAAATTGTACTTTACATCACCATAGATTCAAAATGAATTTAAATTCAGCAAAATTTACACGAACACCAAGTTGTTCTGTGCATCTCACCTCTCATTTAATCTAAAATTATTAATAAAATTTTGATTCATTTAATTTTGACAAGATATTTTAAGGTTCATTTTATCCGTTAGCTTTATGTTATAAAGTATAAAATCCAAACGAAAGTTAAATTAGAGTTAAGTGTTAATTACTATTCTATATTTGTTTCTTACCTTTATATTTACTGAATATATATAGAACTAATTTTCATTCATTAAACTATCTTGTTTATTCTATTCTCATATTCATAAGTATAATTCATAAGTTAATTTCCCATAGAATCCGCGAATGATATGGTAAGCGAAAGAATATTAATTATTATAAGAACAAAAGAAAATATATATCATGTGATGTAAACACGTGATCACAACATGTAAACACGCGTATGTATTACTACGCGTCTAACAAATCAATAAGAAAGAGATAACGAGGGAATTACGTGTGTTAGCATATTACTATAATAAATCGCGGAGAGAGCGATGGGGGAGAGGGACTACGCGTATACATAATGATGCGTATACATTAAAATGCGTATACCTTAAGATGCGTATACAGACACTAATAAATAAGAGAGAGATGATGGGGGGGGGGGGGTGTGTGTGTGCCATGGTACAACATTCTAACAAAGAGAATAAATATCCCGTCCGCTCCTTCAAGCATAATTGCCTTGCCAGCGCAGCTGGTCTTGCTACGCATAATGTAGTCAGCGACTACAACACCATACCCTTCACGATAACCTCCTCCGACCTGATCGTTGACTCCTAAGCAAGGTCGTCGGATTTGAGTTTTTTTGACCGCTGTCCATTGTTCGGACGTACGAATCGAACTGTATTGTTGAACGTCTCCAGGATCGTTTTCTGCTTCGGCCTTCCAATTGGTCTTTTCGATCTGATTTCGTCGTTAACCATAAAAATTGAATCGCACCATACCCTTCAAGCTTGCTAGGGGAAAGGGGAATTTGTCAAGTATACGGGCGTCGTCGGGTTCGGGATACTTCACCCAGTTGTTTTCGTTAAACGTAACCCAAAGTAGCTTCTTTTTGATTTTCTCCCATAACGCGAGACAGAAACATCTTCGCCACTCTAAGTCGTTCAAGCTGCTTCTCCAAAAGAGCTGCTAGCCTCTCGACACAAAGCGTACGATATATTAAATTACGGTGACGTCGCTATATCACACATCAGCTATCGGCCACGACATAGGCACCAGCAACATCACTAAATGTAAAAAACTGTCATCAGGCGTATCTCGCATAAATGCAACTCAGCCTACCATAATCACCTGGGAGCTATGAACTCCATAACGGTAACCTTGGACCTGACAACGATGGTATTAATCTCCCTTCGTACATGCGAGGAACTAAACTCCAACGAATAAATCAATCATGCGCAGGGGCAATTGGCCCACCCAGGAAACTCGACCTCATCACTAATTAAAGGTGATAGGGCATAAAGCCAAAAAAAACAGGTCATAACAGGCATTAAGCCTCCGAATTAATTAAAAAGCGCCAGAGACGCCGCACCCGTAGGCGCCACATCCGAAGATGTACCAACGATTTACGTCGAAAACCTAATTAATTCGCTTCTGGGATACACGTGCGCTCATGCAAAAATACATTAATATCCGAAACCTCGTCGTACACGTATTGCTCACGTTACGTATCATCGCGTCATTCCGATCATCCAGTAGGTACCAACAGAATTTTCCAGAACAGCAATAGCGTCCTACAGCACCGGAATCACATACCCTCGACGCTCTAATTGTCAGAAACCAGCTGATCAATCAAGGACCATGACAGATAGCGATTGACGGTCACATGCGCGTCAATCATATTCATAAATATTAAATGAATTCCATGCGAAAAAAAGCAAAAGCGAAAATTTTGAAGGAATAAAACATGCTTTATAAAAAAGTTTACCTTCGCGCGATTCTAATGGGACTTATGAATCAACTCATCGTATTTAAAAATTAAAAATATTGCCATACCCTTATCATCTCAAATATTATCCCAAAATCTAAGTTACAATAACTATCAACATAGTTTGCCTAAATTTAAATTTCAAAATATTACATTTAACCTTAATCCAAAAGTATAAAATCCAAAAAATTATCATAATTTTCTATTAAAAACTCTATTACTTGTATCCCCTTTTGGTTCTGACACCATTGTTATAAAATATAAAATCCAAACGAAAGTTAAACTAGAGTTAAATGTTAATTACTATTCTATATTTGTTTCTTACCTTAATATTTACTGAATATTTATAGAACTAATTTCCATTCATTAAACTATCTTGTTTATTCTAATCTCATATTCATAAGTATAATTCCTAAGTTAATTTTCCATAGAATCCGCGAAAGATATGGTAAGCGAAAGAATAAGAAAAAAAGAAAATATATCATGTGATGTAAACACGTAAGCACAACATGTAAACACGCGTATGTATTACTACGCGTCTAACAAATCAATAAGAGAGAGATAATGAGGGAAATTCTCGTGTTAGCATATCACTATAATAAATCGCGGAGAGAGCGATGGGGGAGAGGGACTACGCGTATACATAAAGATGCGTATACATTAAAATGCGTATACCTTAAGATGCGTATACAGACACTAATAAATAAGAGAGAGATGATAGGGGGGGGGGGGGGGGGGGTGTGCCATGGTACAACATTCTAACAAAGAGAATAAATTTCCCGTCCGCTCCTTCAAGCATAATTGCCTTGCCAGCGCAGCTGGTCTTGCTACGCATAATGTAGTCAGCGACTACAACACCATACCCTTCACGATAATCCTCCGACCTGATCGTTGACTCTTAAGCACGGTCGTCGGGTTTGAGTTTTTTGACCGCTGTCCATTGTTCGAAAGTACGAATCGAAATGTATTTTTGAACGTCTCCAGGATCGTTTTCTGCTTCGGCCTTCCAATTGGTCTTTTCGATCTGATTTCGTCGTTAACCGTAAAAATTGAATCGCACCATACCCTATTTCCCGTACTATTTTTGGTGGTGTAAAGGGGGGTTTGTGCAAATAAATCTATAATTTTATCAGGGACAATAACTTTTAAAATACTCATTCTCGCATTAGCGAATTTTAATTTCACAATTAAGTTATTTCATATTTTATGTTATAATTTCACCTTTATAGGATCTAACCTTAAAAAAGGCCTTTAAATGTTGTCATTGCTTTTCTGCCATAAATGCTGCCAATACCGTATATTCAAAATCAAGATTTGTTATATATATGGCTAAGATTACTTTGGGGTTGTGGCAATACAAGATATTTATTAAAACTTTGTTGTATAGTTTTTTACTAATTGTATTTTTTACATTTTTAAGATGTGAATTTAATTGAAGAATCATCAGGAATCTATTGTAATAATTAAGGAAAGATATTGGGAGATATTGGGGCGAGCATAAGGCTTTTAATTAAAGATGTTCTTTGTCCTCCCCAAAGGGAGTAGTTATCAGTATTATTTTCACTACTTTTTTATTTCATTAAAACTACGTAGAAAAATTATATTACAAGAATTAATTAATGATTTCAAAATTATCAATACGATAACATGCCTATATCAAAATCACTGATGCGTGTTCATGTTGATCAACAATAATATATGGGGGAAATAAATAACAAATACGTATAAGCGCGTGGGGGGGGGGGGTATAATAACACACGTATTGGAAGTTAAATGGAAAGCAAAAGTATCACATATTCAGTACTATGTATCTATTAAAATCAGTACACAGATGTTACAATCAACGAACTTTGTGTCAGGGGGCATGGGGGGAAGGAAAAGTAACACACGTACCACGTACTGAAAATGAAATTAATTAGAAAGGGAGAGACGCGTAGTGGCGGCGTCTACAAAGTTACTCGTATCAAGGATACGATAGTATTATTTAAAATATAAAAGTTTTCTTGTCAATATCTCGGTTCCACTTTGTGCTATTACAATTTCTTAATTTTTAATATTGACTTGATATAATCTTTTCAACTACTTTCCTTTGTTTTAGTTATTTAGGAATGAAAAATTTTTTGATTTTATGCCCTATAAACATATGAGGGGAACTTGACAAAATTTTAAGCTTGTGTGATATTAAAGAAAAAATACACAATATAGTAGTGTTGTATAAACGGCTGGCTGGTTTTTCTTAGCGTATTGCCAAGCTTAGTTGTTGGCGTTTTTTTCACCCAGCCTTTTCAGTGTTAGGTGAATTTTCTTGGGAGGGCTTTGGCGTTTGGCGTTTTTGTAAAAAACACCTAAAGCGTTCAGAGTAAATATTTCGGGGCGACCTTTGGTGTTTAAGCTTAGGTGTATTAAACACCTAAAGGGTTAGGGTGAATAATATTATTAACCTTTTAGTTAGGTTTTGGTCGTTTTGGGTGGGGCATGCAAATATATCAATTTGTTTATATTGAAGAAAATAAAAATAAATGTATCATGACGTCACTGAGTTAAAATTTTTCCCATTGTGACGTCATAATAAAAAGTATTATAATTTATAATGTAATCTCTAGTAAATTATAGTTAACTATTATGCTTTGCTTATGCATTATAGAAGTAGGTAGGTATAGGTAGTGACAGTCTTGTTAAGGAGCGGCGCTCCGGAGCGCCGATACATTTTTTCAAAAAAAGCTGGAGCGCCTCTCATTTTTAAAAATATGGAGCGGAGCGGGAGTAGCTCCTTTTAGGGCTGGAGCGGAGAAGCGGTGCTTCTCCGCTCCTTTAAATTTAATATATAAATTATATTATTTTTTAAATATTAATAATAATTGTTAATTAGAATTTAATGAAATTTTTTTATTTTATTTAAATTTAATTTATTCATTATTAAATGTTGTGCCGAGTTTTATTTTGAATTTTCATCTAATCATTTGAAACATTAAACATCTGTTTTTCCTTTTTTTATTGAAATTTTTTTGAAAAATCTTGTAACTGTAAGTCATATTAATTTAATATTCATTTTATAGATATATAATACAAAATAGTTTTTATATGGATCTAGGGACAGAGATTATAGAAGATGAAGAAGAAACCGAAGTGGAAATTCCATTTCCACCATTTAAAAAATATTTCAAGCTTATTGATACAGATGATAAAGTCAGCTTAAAGGCGAAATGTCTATTGTGCATTAATAACAAAATGATTTCTTTCTCTAAAATCAGCAGCTATAATTAAAAAAACACCTTAAAGTAAAATCAATATTTCTTTATTTCATAATAATTTTTTTAAAATGGTTTTAATTATATTTGGGCAATTCATTACATACATTAGTTGAGCTTATAAATTTATATTTAGAGAGTACATGATAATCAATATACAAAATTTGAAAATCATATTAATAGTTTTAATTATAATAAGTCTCCCTCTTCTGACAAAAAACAGTCAATATTAAATTTTGGTCAAAAAACATATGAACCTACAAAAACTGAAGGAGATAATGCAATCATTGATTATGTATTGAAACACTAGTTCCTTTACAACTGTAGATAATCCTAGCTTTGTCAAAATAATAAAAACGTTTTACTTTTACCCTTCAGCAAAGGTAATGTGCCGCCAAACACTAATGGCAAAGATAGGTTTGCGTTATGATAAAATGATGGATGATATTATAGAAATGCTTTCTGGAGTATCTTAATAGGGCAGAAAGCTTTGATTATCTCCCTCAACATTCAAGATGTGCTTGTCACAGTCTTAATTTGGTGGCAACAGTTGATGCAGAGAAAGCTTTAGGGGATAGAAGCTTTAAAATAGTATGTCAAAGTTTATTCCAAAAGTGTCAATCTTTGTGGAATAAACTAAATATGTCTACAAATATGGCGGACGAAATTATCAGAAAGTTGGGTAGGTATCTAATATGCTTAAATCCCACTAGGAATTCGTATTATTAGTCTATGGTTTAGCTAGATAAAATGTTAGATGAAAAACAAAAGGACCTTGATGAGTTGTGTGATAACCTTGGGCTTATGCGTTTTAACTCCCAAGAACGTAAAGTTATTAAAAAGTAGAGTCAAGTAAATATTCAAATATAATCGTTATCTTAGTGATATAAATAAATTTTAGGTTATGAAATCTATTAAAAAATCTCTGAAAATCCTTGAAGGGGAGCTTCATTTGGACATGGGTTTCCTAAGTCCTACCATTTAAAAACTCATTTCAAAATTAAATGAATTATCAGATTTAAATAAAAGGTTTATAATAACATAAATTATATCTATTTAAATAACTTTATTGCAGATTTCCAAATATTTATAATGATGATAATATGATAGCAGCGATTGTCCATACTGCATTTAAATTGAATTGGGAATGGATAAAAGATCCAAAAAATATGGAACAAAAAGCCAGATTAATTAATTTTTTAAGGAAACAAATACCCGGCGGAAAAATAGCTACAACTAGTTCACGGGAACCTTGAATGATTTGGAAGATTTCTTTGGATTTTATGAAATCGATTACCATGAAAATAATATATTGGATAGATATTTTTTAGATAATGATAGCAAAATCATAAATTGCATAGCAATTAATTACTATTTTTGAACAATTCCATGAATTAAAAAATATTTATATTAAATACATTACCGCGCTTCCCTCTAGTGCTCCTGTGGAGCGCCTATTTAGTATCGCGAAACAGGTCTTAGGGGAGAGGCGTAGGTGTTTGTTAGATTCTCATTTAGAAAATTTATTACTTTTAAAAGCTAATAAAATATTATAAATATTTTGACATATCATATATAAATAAAAGGTTTTGATAAAAAATATGATTTTGTTTCGTGTACCTACTAAAAAAATCAAAATCAAAGGAGCGGTTATGGAGCGCCGCTTCATTAGTTGGAGCGGGAGCGCACCTTTTAATATGTAGTAGCGGGCGTTCGCTCCTTTTGAGAAGGTAGGAGCGAGAGCGGAAATCGCTACTTTTAAAAAGGAGCGTTAACAAGACTGGGTAGTGAATCAATATGTTTGATTTATGAAAAAAATTTTGTTAAGATTTGCCTCCCCCCCCCCCCTTTTATCCTCTTTCTCACCTGGGGAGGAACGGCGGGCAGGTGGGGTGTTTGCCCCCCCCCCTCCTAATTTTTTACCCTCTTTCTGATGCAGGGGAAGGGGGGTGTTTTGCCCCCCCCCCCCCTATTTTTATACTCTTTCACACCCGGGGAGGGGGGTGTTTTGCCCCCCCCCCTAATTTTTTTACCCTCTTTCTGATGCGGGGGAGAGGGAGGGGGGGGGGGGACAGGGGGGTGTTTTGCCCCCCCTTATTTTTTACCCTTTTTCTCACCCGGGGAGGGGGGGGGGTGTTCCCCCCCCCCAATTTTTTACCTCTTTCTAATGCGGGGGAAAGGGGGGCAGTGGGGTGTTTTGCCCCCCCCCCCTTATTTTTACCCTCTTTCTCACGTGGGGGAGAGGGGGTTTGCCCGCCCCCCCCCAATTTTTTACCCTCTTTCTAATGCGGGGGGGGGGGGGGCAGGGGGTGTTTTGCCCCACCCTATTTTTTACCCTTTATCTCATCCGGGGAGGGGGGGGGGGTGTTCCCCCCCCCCCAATTTTTTACCCTCTTTCTAATGCGGGGGAGAGAGGGGCAGTGGGGCGTTTTGCCCCCCTCCTTATTTTTTACCCTCTTTCTCACCTGGGGGAGAGGGGGTTTGCCCCCCCCCCCCAATTTTTTACCCTCTTTCTGATGCGGGGGAGAGGGGGTGGCAGGGGGATGTTTAGCCCCCCCCTTTATCCCTCATTCTCACCGGAGGGTGAGGTTAATTTGACCCCCACCCCTTTTTTTATTATTTTAAATGACAATAAATGGAAAACGATTATAAAGTGAGATTTATCTGGCCATTCGAGAGCAGATTTTGAATTCAATCCTTCAACTAAAAATTAATATTTTAAAATTCTTTATTGTAAATTCATGACAGCTAACAGATCCCCCTCTAAATATTCCCGGCATTTTTATTAAAATAATCAATAGCAATTTTAACCACAAAATTTAATTTCAAATATATTTTGAACTAGCTGTGCCCGGCCAAGCGTTGCTTTGGCTCAGTCCTTAAGTGGTTAATTAAGTATAAGCTATTAATAAGACTTATCTAAAATGGGGTCATATATGAAATAATTTATAATGTGAAAGGTCCGAATGATTTTATGAACCAACTATTTTTAGTATATATTTATATAATAAGACAAACCAAATGCAAATTCTGTTTTAGTCATCAAATCCGACTAAAATTAAATATTTTTGAAAAATTGCTTATTAATGCTGTTACTTATTATACAATAATACCATTATTTTATTTTTCTAGTTAGCTGATTTATTTGAAATACAATTTTCTTTAATATAATAAAATAATTAATTGAAGGACGGATAATTATTAAAAATATGCTTCTATGATCGACTACGTGATAATAATGACAAAAACTGCATAATTTAAATTTTATTTATTTAACTTAAATAGTCTGATAAACCCCAATAATTTTGACCGTTTACTGTAACATTTTTATTATACTTTTAAATATCTAATTCGAGAAAACTTCAGCTTTGTATGTATGACGTCATTATTGTATATGCTGCTATAAATGAAACTGGACGGGAAATGTCAGATATTTTTAAAACAAAAAGGTATTTTAGGAATCTGAAAAAGCTATTTAACCCCTGGCCTATCTGGGCATCTATGGCTAAATTTCGCTCGAATCGGATCTGAAGTTTCAAAATTTAGCCCTTTTTTAAAACCAAAAGGCCGAGAAATGTCCGATATTTTTAAAACTAAAAGGAATTTTAGCAATCTGAAAAAGCTATTTTACACCTGGCCGCCCTGAGAACCTACGGGTAAAGTTTCGCGCGAATCGGGCCGGTACTTTCAGAATTTATTCTCATTTAATAAAAATTAATGATAGATAAATAATGACATTTATATATAAATAGCATTTACTCAGAATAATCAACGTTGGACTATTTTATATTACATTTAAATTATATATACTTTCATCTTTCTCATTTAAAATATCTCATTTAATGATAATCAGAAAAATTCATCTTCTTCACCTATATATTTTCTCAAATAATCTATAATTTTATTTATTTCAGGTTAATTCATAAATTTTATGTTGTCTTGTCACCGTTAAGAAAAGATGACGTTTAAGAAATTTAATTCATAAATTTTATATTGTCACCGTTAAGAAAAGATGACGTTTAAGAAATTTAATTCATAAATTTTATGTTGTCACCGTTAAGAAAAGATTACGTTTTACAAACTACTATAAGTGATACACTTTTACTACAGAACTGTCTGTATATTCAAATTTTCGACGAACGCGAGGAGGTGCGTTTGATTGACATTTTATTGAACGTCAAAACGTATAAAACCCAATATCTCAAAAATTAAAAGGAATTTTAGAAATCTGAAAAAGCTATTTTACCCCTGGCCGCCCTGGGAACCTAGGGGTAAATTTTCGCGCGAATCGGGCCGGTAGTTTCAGAGATTAGCCCTTACATACATATATACATATATACACTTTACTTTATACTAGCTGTGCCCGGCCAAGTGTTGCTTTGGCTCAGTCCTTAAGTGGTTAATTAAGTATAAGCTATTAATAAGACATAATTTATAATGTGAAAGGTCCGAATGATTTTATGAACCCACTATTTTTAGTATATATTTATATAATAAGACAAACCAAATGCAAATTCTGTTTTAGTCATCAAATCCGACTAAAATTAAATGTTTTTGAAAAAATTGCTTATTAATGCTGTTACTTATTATACAATAATACCATTATTTTATTTTTCTAGTTAGTTGATTTATTTGAAATACAATTTTCTTTAATATAATAAAATAATTAATTGAAGGATGGATAATTATTAAAAATATGCTTCTATGATCGACCACGTGATAATAATGACAAATCTGCATAATTTAAATTTTATTTATTTAATTTAAATAGTCTGTTAAACCCCAATAATTTTAACCGTATACTGTAACATTTTTATTATACTTTTAAATATCTAATTCGAGAAAACTTCAGCTTACAAATGTATGACGTCATTATTGTACATGCTGCTATAAATGAAACTGGACGGGAAATGTCAGATATTTTTAAAACAAAAAGGTATTTTAGGAATCTGAAAAAGCTATTTTACCCCTGGCCTATCTGGGCATCTACGGCTAAATTTTCGCTCGATTCGGATCTGAAGTTTCAGAATTTAGCCCTTTTTTAAAACCAAAAGGCCGAGAAATGTCCGATATTTTTAAAACTAAAAGGAATTTTAGCAATCTGAAAATGCTATTTTACACCTGGCAGCCCTGAGAACCTACGGGTAAAGTTTCGCGCGAATCGGGCCGGTAGTTTCAGAATTTATTCTCATTTAAATATCTCATTTAATAAAAATTAATGATAGATAAATAATGACATTTATATATAGATAGCATTTACTCAGAATAATCAACGTTGGACTATTTTATATTACATTTAAATTATATATACTTTCATCTTTCTCATTAAAAATATCTCATTTAATGATAATGAGAAAAATTCATCTTCTTCACCTATATATTTTCTCAAATAATTTATGATTTTATTTATTTCAGGTTAATTCATAAATTTTATGTTATCACCGTTAAGAAAAGATGACGTTTAAGAAATTTAATTCATAAATTTTATGTTGTCTTGTCACCGTTAATAAAGGATGACGTTTAAGAAATTTAATTCATAAATTTTATATTGTCACCGTTAAGAAAAGATGACGTTTAAGAAATTTAATTCATAAATTTTATGTTGTCACCGTTAAGAAAAGATTACGTTTTACAAACTACTATAAGTGATACACTTTTACTACAAAACTGTCTGTATATTCAAATTTTCAACGAACGCGAGGAGGTGGGTTTGATTGACATTTTATTGAACGTCAAAACGCATAAAACCCAATATCTCGAAAACTAAAAGGAATTTTAGGATTCTGAAAAAGCTATTTTACCCCTGGCCGCCCTGGGAACCTAGGGGTAAATTTTCGCGCGAATCGGGCCGGTAGTTTCAGAGATTAGCCCTTACATACATATATACATATATACACTTTACTTTATACTAGCTGTGCCCGGCCAAGTGTTGCTTTGGCTCAGTCCTTAAGTGGTTAATTAAGTATAAGCTATTAATAAGACATAATTTATAATGTGAAAGGTCCGAATGATTTTATGAACCCACTATTTTTAGTATATATTTATATAATAAGACAAACCAAATGCAAATTCTGTTTTAGTCATCAAATCCGACTAAAATTAAATGTTTTTGAAAAAATTGCTGATTAATGCTGTTACTTATTATACTATAAAACCATTATTTTATTTTTCTAGTTAGCTGATTTATTTGAAATACAATTTTCTTTAATATAATAAAATAATTAATTGAAGGATGGATAATTATTAAAAATATGCTTCTATGATCGACCACGTGATAATAATGACAAAAACTGCATAATTTAAATTTTATTTATTTAATTTAAATAGTCTGTTAAACCCCAATAATTTTAACCGTATACTGTAACATTTTTATTATACTTTTAAATATCTTCTTCGAGAAAACTTCAGCTTTGTATGTATGACGTCATTATTGTATATGCTGCTATAAATGAAACTGGACGGGAAATGTCAGATATTTTTAAAACGAAATGGTATTTTAGGAATCTGAAAAAGCTATTTTACCCCTGGCCTATCTGGGCATCTACGACTAAATTTTCGCTCGAATCGGATCTGAAGTTTCAGAATTTAGCCCTTTTTTAAACCAAAAGGCCGAGAAATGTCCGATATTTTTAAAACTAAAAGTTTAGCAATCTGAAAAAGCTATTTTACACCTGGCCGCCCTGAGAACCTACGGGTAAAGTTTCGCGCGAATCGGGCCGGTAGTTTCAGAATTTATTCTCATTTAAATATCTCATTTAATAAAAATTAATGATAAGCATTTACTCAGAATAATCAACGTTGGACTATTTTATATTACATTTAAATTATATATACTTTCATCTTTCTCATTTAAAATATCTCATTTAATGATAATGAGAAAAATTCATCTTCTTCACCTATATATTTTCTCAAATAATCTATAATTTTATTTATTTCAGGTTAATTCATAAATTTTATGTTGTCACCGTTAGGAAAAGATGACGTTTAAGAAATTTAATTCATAAATTTTATGTTGTCTTGTCACCGTTAAGAAAAGATGACGTTTAAGAAATTTAATTCATAAATTTTATGTTGTCACCGTTAAGAAAAGATTACGTTTTACAAACTACTATAAGTGATACACTTTTACTACAGAACTGTCTGTATATTCAAATTTTCGACGAACGCGAGGAGGTGCGTTTGATTGACATTTTATTGAACGTCAAAACGTATAAAACCCAATATCTCAAAAATTAAAAGGAATTTTAGAAATCTGAAAAAGCTATTTTACCCCTGGCCGCCCTGGGAACCTAGGGGTAAATTTTCGCGCGAATCGGGCCGGTAGTTTCAGAGATTAGCCCTTACATACATATATACATATATACACTTTACTTTATACTAGCTGTGCCCGGCCAAGTGTTGCTTTGGCTCAGTCCTTAAGTGGTTAATTAAGTATAAGCTATTAATAAGACATAATTTATAATGTGAAAGGTCCGAATGATTTTATGAACCCACTATTTTTAGTATATATTTATATAATAAGACAAACCAAATGCAAATTCTGTTTTAGTCATCAAATCCGACTAAAATTAAATGTTTTTGAAAAAATTGCTTATTAATGCTGTTACTTATTATACAATAATACCATTATTTTATTTTTCTAGTTAGTTGATTTATTTGAAATACAATTTTCTTTAATATAATAAAATAATTAATTGAAGGATGGATAATTATTAAAAATATGCTTCTATGATCGACCACGTGATAATAATGACAAATCTGCATAATTTAAATTTTATTTATTTAATTTAAATAGTCTGTTAAACCCCAATAATTTTAACCGTATACTGTAACATTTTTATTATACTTTTAAATATCTAATTCGAGAAAACTTCAGCTTACAAATGTATGACGTCATTATTGTACATGCTGCTATAAATGAAACTGGACGGGAAATGTCAGATATTTTTAAAACAAAAAGGTATTTTAGGAATCTGAAAAAGCTATTTTACCCCTGGCCTATCTGGGCATCTACGGCTAAATTTTCGCTCGATTCGGATCTGAAGTTTCAGAATTTAGCCCTTTTTTAAAACCAAAAGGCCGAGAAATGTCCGATATTTTTAAAACTAAAAGGAATTTTAGCAATCTGAAAATGCTATTTTACACCTGGCAGCCCTGAGAACCTACGGGTAAAGTTTCGCGCGAATCGGGCCGGTAGTTTCAGAATTTATTCTCATTTAAATATCTCATTTAATAAAAATTAATGATAGATAAATAATGACATTTATATATAGATAGCATTTACTCAGAATAATCAACGTTGGACTATTTTATATTACATTTAAATTATATATACTTTCATCTTTCTCATTAAAAATATCTCATTTAATGATAATGAGAAAAATTCATCTTCTTCACCTATATATTTTCTCAAATAATTTATGATTTTATTTATTTCAGGTTAATTCATAAATTTTATGTTATCACCGTTAAGAAAAGATGACGTTTAAGAAATTTAATTCATAAATTTTATGTTGTCTTGTCACCGTTAATAAAGGATGACGTTTAAGAAATTT
This sequence comes from Gordius sp. MW1, assembly GCA_964036665.1. Lineage (NCBI taxonomy): Eukaryota > Metazoa > Nematomorpha > Gordioida > Gordea > Gordiidae > Gordius > Gordius sp. MW1. The sequence continues at coordinate 7,651,330 of OZ038532.1, forward strand.
AATTCATAAATTTTATATTGTCACCGTTAAGAAAAGATGACGTTTAAGAAATTTAATTCATAAATTTTATGTTGTCACCGTTAAGAAAAGATTACGTTTTACAAACTACTATAAGTGATACACTTTTACTACAAAACTGTCTGTATATTCAAATTTTCAACGAACGCGAGGAGGTGGGTTTGATTGACATTTTATTGAACGTCAAAACGCATAAAACCCAATATCTCGAAAACTAAAAGGAATTTTAGGATTCTGAAAAAGCTATTTTACCCCTGGCCGCCCTGGGAACCTAGGGGTAAATTTTCGCGCGAATCGGGCCGGTAGTTTCAGAGATTAGCCCTTACATACATATATACATATATACACTTTACTTTATACTAGCTGTGCCCGGCCAAGTGTTGCTTTGGCTCAGTCCTTAAGTGGTTAATTAAGTATAAGCTATTAATAAGACATAATTTATAATGTGAAAGGTCCGAATGATTTTATGAACCCACTATTTTTAGTATATATTTATATAATAAGACAAACCAAATGCAAATTCTGTTTTAGTCATCAAATCCGACTAAAATTAAATGTTTTTGAAAAAATTGCTGATTAATGCTGTTACTTATTATACTATAAAACCATTATTTTATTTTTCTAGTTAGCTGATTTATTTGAAATACAATTTTCTTTAATATAATAAAATAATTAATTGAAGGATGGATAATTATTAAAAATATGCTTCTATGATCGACCACGTGATAATAATGACAAAAACTGCATAATTTAAATTTTATTTATTTAATTTAAATAGTCTGTTAAACCCCAATAATTTTAACCGTATACTGTAACATTTTTATTATACTTTTAAATATCTTCTTCGAGAAAACTTCAGCTTTGTATGTATGACGTCATTATTGTATATGCTGCTATAAATGAAACTGGACGGGAAATGTCAGATATTTTTAAAACGAAATGGTATTTTAGGAATCTGAAAAAGCTATTTTACCCCTGGCCTATCTGGGCATCTACGACTAAATTTTCGCTCGAATCGGATCTGAAGTTTCAGAATTTAGCCCTTTTTTAAACCAAAAGGCCGAGAAATGTCCGATATTTTTAAAACTAAAAGTTTAGCAATCTGAAAAAGCTATTTTACACCTGGCCGCCCTGAGAACCTACGGGTAAAGTTTCGCGCGAATCGGGCCGGTAGTTTCAGAATTTATTCTCATTTAAATATCTCATTTAATAAAAATTAATGATAAGCATTTACTCAGAATAATCAACGTTGGACTATTTTATATTACATTTAAATTATATATACTTTCATCTTTCTCATTTAAAATATCTCATTTAATGATAATGAGAAAAATTCATCTTCTTCACCTATATATTTTCTCAAATAATCTATAATTTTATTTATTTCAGGTTAATTCATAAATTTTATGTTGTCACCGTTAGGAAAAGATGACGTTTAAGAAATTTAATTCATAAATTTTATGTTGTCTTGTCACCGTTAAGAAAAGATGACGTTTAAGAAATTTAATTCATAAATTTTATGTTGTCACCGTTAAGAAAAGATTACGTTTTACAAACTACTATAAGTGATACACTTTTACCAGAGGTCAGAAATGCCCGGCCCGGCCCGCTGCCCGGCCCGCCCGGCCCGGCCCACGGGCCGGGCCGGGCCGGGCAACTGTCTTAAGTTTTACTTTTCGGACGGGCCCGGGCGGGCACGCTGATAAGATTCGGGCAATTCGGGCATGCCAAAAATTTTATCAAATTGATTTTCCTCGAAAAAAGAAAAATTCGCTATGGGCTGATGATGAAGATGATACAGCATTAGATGAGATCAATTCATACTTGAATGATGTTTTAGACAAGGACGTGGATGAAAAATTTTCCCTTTTAATATGGTGGAAAAATAAAGAAAACAAGTCACATTAAAGTTATCTAAAATTATAACTATTTTAGGTATCCTAAATTAGCAAGATTAACAAAAATACTCTTTGCCATCCCGGCGACGAGTGCTGCAAGTGAAAGAAGTTTCTCTATCGCAGGAAGATTAATAGAGGAAAGACGCACAAGATTATCCCCGGAAATTGTCGACGATTTGTTATTTTTACATAATAATTATGAATAATAAAATATTGTCATCTTTGTTCTGAACAATATGCCATTATTTAATGCTTATTTTGTAATAGTGGTTAAAAGATTTTGGGATTGGATAGTTTCTAGTCTAACGGGCAAATTTTATTAATAAGGCCGGGCAGCTCTAATGGTTTGGGCATGGCTGAGCGGACACTTAGAAGGGTTCAGGCGGGGAATTTAGTTAAAAATTTAGACCTGGCCGGGTTTGGGCAGAAAAATTTTAACAAATCCGACCTCTGTTTGCGACCTCACAAATTCGGGACTAACGGGCAAATTTAATATTTCGGGCCGGGCAATTCGGGCAGCTTTAACGATTCGGGCGGGCCCGGGCGGACACTTAGATGGGTTCGGGCGGGCTCGGGCGGGCAGATTAATTATAAAATCGGGCCGGGCCGGGTTCGGGCTGAAAAATTCTAACAAATCTGACCTCTGACTTTTACTACAGAACTGTCTGTATATTCAAATTTTCAACGAACGCGAGGAGGTGGGTTTGATTGACATTTTATTGAACGTCAAAACGCATAAAACCCAATATCTCGAAAACTAAAAGGAATTTTAGGATTCTGAAAAAGCTATTTTACCCCTGGCCGCCCTGGGAACCTAGGGGTAAATTTTCGCGCGAATCGGGCCGGTAGTTTCAGAGATTAGCCCTTACATACATATATACATATATACACTTTACTTTATACTAGCTGTGCCCGGCCAAGCGTTGCTTTGGCTCAGTCCTTAAGTGGTTAATTAAGTATAAGCTATTAATAAGACATAATTTATAATGTGAAAGGTCCGAATGATTTTATGAACCCACTATTTTTAGTATATATTTATATAATAAGACAAACCAAATGCAAATTCTGTTTTAGTCATCAAATCCGACTAAAATTAAATGTTTTTGAAAAAATTGCTGATTAATGCTGTTACTTATTATACTATAATACCATTATTTTATTTTTCTAGTTAGCTGATTTATTTGAAATACAATTTTCTTTAATATAATAAAATAATTAATTGAAGGATGGATAATTATTAAAAATATGCTTCTATGATCGACCACGTGATAATAATGACAAAAACTGCATAATTTAAATTTTATTTATTTAATTTAAATAGTCTGTTAAACCCCAATAATTTTAACCGTATACTGTAACATTTTTATTATACTTTTAAATATCTAATTCGAGAAAACTTCAGCTTTGTATGTATGACGTCATTATTGTATATGCTGCTATAAATGAAACTGGACGGGAAATGTCAGATATTTTTAAAACGAAATGGTATTTTAGGAATCTGAAAAAGCTATTTTACCCCTGGCCTATCTGGGCATCTACGACTAAATTTTCGCTCGAATCGGATCTGAAGTTTCAGAATTTAGCCATTTTTTAAACCAAAAGGCCGAGAAATGTCCGATATTTTTAAAACTAAAAGTTTAGCAATCTGAAAAAGCTATTTTACACCTGGCCGCCCTGAGAACCTACGGGTAAAGTTTCGCGCGAATCGGGCCGGTAGTTTCAGAATTTATTCTCATTTAAATATCTCATTTAATAAAAATTAATGATAAGCATTTACTCAGAATAATCAACGTTGGACTATTTTATATTACATTTAAATTATATATACTTTCATCTTTCTCATTTAAAATATCTCATTTAATGATAATGAGTAAAATTCATCTTCTTCACCTATATATTTTCTCAAATAATCTATAATTTTATTTATTTCAGGTTAATTCATAAATTTTATGTTGTCACCGTTAGGAAAAGATGACGTTTAAGAAATTTAATTCATAAATTTTATGTTGTCTTGTCACCGTTAAGAAAAGATGACGTTTAAGAAATTTAATTCATAAATTTTATATTGTCACCGTTAAGAAAAGATGACGTTTAAGGAATTTAATTCATAAAATTTATGTTGTCACCGTTAAGAAAAGATTACATTTTACAAACTACTATAAGTGATACACTTTTACTACAGAATTGTCTGTATATTCAAATTTTCGACGAACGCGAGGAGGTGCGTTTGATTGACATTTTATTGAACGTCAAAACGCATAAAACCCAATATCTCGAAAATTAAAAGGAATTTTAGGATTCTAAAAAAGCTATTTTACCCCTGGCCGCCCTGGGAACCTAGGGGTAAATTTTCGCGCGAATCGGGCCGGTAGTTTCAGAGATTAGCCCTTACATACATATATACATATATACATACACTAGCTGTGCCCGGCCAAGCGTTGCTTTGGCTCAGTCCTTAAGTGGTTAATTAAGTATAAGCTATTAATAAGACTTATCTAAAATGGGGTCATATATGAAATAATTTATAATGTGAAAGGTCCGAATGATTTTATGAACCCACTATTTTTAGTATATATTTATATAATAAGACAAACCAAATGCAAATTCTGTTTTAGTCATCAAATCCGACTAAAATTAAATGTTTTTGAAAAAATTGCTTATTAATGCTGTTACTTATTATACAATAATACCATTATTTTATTTTTCTAGTTAGCTGATTTATTTGATATACAATTTTCTTTAATATAATAAAATAATTAATTGAAGGACGGATAATTATTAAAAATATGCTTCTATGATCGACCACGTGATAATAATGACAAAAACTGCATAATTTAAATTTTATTTATTTAATTTAAATAGTCTGTTAAACCCCAATAATTTTAACCGTATACTGTAACATTTTTATTATACTTTTAAATATCTAATTCGAGAAAACTTCAGCTTACAAATGTATGACGTCATTATTGTACATGCTGCTATAAATGAAACTGGACGGGAAATATCAGATATTTTTAAAACAAAAAGGTATTTTAGGAATCTGAAAAAGCTATTTTACCCCTGGCCTATCTGGGCATCTACGGCTATATTTTCGCTCGATTCGGATCTGAAGTTTCAGAATTTAGCCCTTTTTTAAAACCAAAAGGCCGAGAAATGTCCGATATTTTTAAAACTAAAAGGAATTTTAGCAATCTGAAAAAGCTATTTTACACCTGGCAGCCCTGAGAACCTACGGGTAAAGTTTCGCGCGAATCGGGCCGGTAGTTTCAGAATTTATTCTCATTTAAATATCTCATTTAATAAAAATTAATGATAGATAAATAATGACATTTATATATAAATAGCATTTACTCAGAATAATCAACGTTGGACTATTTTATATTACATTTAAATTATATATACTTTCATCTTTCTCATTAAAAATATCTCATTTAATGATAATGAGAAAAATTCATCTTCTTCACCTATATATTTTCTCAAATAATCTATAATTTTATTTATTTCAGGTTAATTCATAAATTTTATGTTATCACCGTAAAGAAAAGATGACGTTTAAGAAATTTAATTCATAAATTTTATGTTGTCTTGTCACCGTTAATAAAGGATGACGTTTAAGAAATTTAATTCATAAATTTTATATTGTCACCGTTAAGAAAAGATGACGTTTAGGAAATTTAATTCATAAATTTTATGTTGTCACCGTTAAGAAAAGATTACGTTTTACAAACTACTATAAGTGATACACTTTTACTACAGAACTGTCTGTATATTCAAATTTTCAACGAACGCGAGGAGGTGCGTTTGCTTGACATTTTATTGAACGTCAAAACGCATAAAACCCAATATCTCGAAAACTAAAAGGAATTTTAGGATTCTGAAAAAGCTATTTTACCCCTGGCCGCCCTGGGAACCTAGGGGAAATTTTCGCGCGAATCGGGCCGGTAGTTTCAGAGATTAGCCCTTACATACATATATACATATATACACTTTACTTTATATATATAGATTAAACCAAATCTTAAGTTATTGTTTTCAGTTTATTATAATTTAAAGCTAAAAATCAAACAAGGTCAAAAGCACAACCATTGTGTCCCCAAGCTTTAGGAGATTCTAAAAATTAGAAATGCTATCATGAGTGCTGTGTTATTTTAGGGTTTGATTTTATTTTTTAATCAAAATTAGGTTCATAGGTCTTTAATAAGTTCCCGAATTATAAAAGATCGTTAAAACAGGGACGGACTAGTGCCACCTTATAGATTCATTTTTTCTTTTGGATTCATTTAAAAAATCTTAATTACTTTTAGTCCTCATATCCATATCTTTTCCAAATCTCATGCCTGTTTTGTAATAACCCTTAAACGAAGTTTTATATTTTTGAGTTTAACGTCCATTAATATTCCCAATTAGAGATGGGTAATTTCCCGGGAATTTTCATCGAGGGAATATTCCCAGGGAAAATAGGGAATTTTGGGGAAATAACGGGAATTTTTGGGAAATAACGGGAATTTTGGGGAATTCATGGGGAAAATAAATACTTTGATTGTTAATATATAGTCTTAGATGAAAAAAAGATGCTAGGGTGTAAAATGAAATGCTAATAAAGTTTATTTCTCCAATAATACACAATATTTCATTACAAATTTACATAAAAATATACATTAAAAATTGTCAATATCTAAACTGTCACTATCGTCATTTAGCGATGAAATTGATTCATCAGATGAAGATATTGAGCGCGCTTTTGCATTAAAATTGATACTACTTTTCAAGTGCATGTTGTGCCTTATGGACACTAGCTTTTTCACCTTGTCGTTTTTCATTCGATTTCTTGATTTAGAATGTACATAACCCAATGTGGACCAAATTCTTTCTGTGGCAGCACTGGTAGCTGGAATTGAAAAGAGTTTCACGGCAATTTCAGATAAGGGTTGGTTAGTGCACAAGCCTTTCCACCACGTCAAGGGTGAAATGTAACTAGCGCTATCCCATATTGACCGCTCAGCAAACAACCCGTCTTTAGCACGAAATTCTGCCAAATTGGCAATAACTTGGCCTATATTGAAATTATAGCCTTGAGAAATAATCTTGATAGCGTTAATTGCTTCAGCTATTTCTTTTGTAGTAAGGTTGACTCCACAATAACGTGGATCAAGCAAGTTAGCTGCCATATGAAAATCCTTACAGCAAAACGATTTCCTTTTGCTCACGAATTTTTTAATAACACTTGCATCAATTAAGCTAAATTCCTTACTAGAAATTTCGCTGAAATGGGCTTTAATAGTATGAAATGCTTCCGGTACATCAGACAATAAACCAGAGTCACTTTCTATGCAAGTTATTTTGGTCAAAATTACATCTAAAAAAAATGTAGTTCTTTTTATTTTCTCCCAAAAAACATCATTATCAAGCAAATTTAAACGTTTGCTTCGATCAGCAAATGTATCTGTTAAAGCTAGTTCCTGCAAAGTATCTTTGTTTACTAGGAAACTATTAAGCATTATAACTATACAACCCCACCTTGTTGGACAGGGTATTTTCAAAGTTGTGAGTCGATTTTTGTTACATTGTTTTTCTTTAAAAGTTGATGATAATATTGTATTAAATTTAATGTATTTTATAATTTGTTTAACTTTAGCTGTAATATTTTGGATGGTAGGAATTTTGTTGGAGATATCTTTTATTAATAAATTAAGCCCATGAGCTGCACAGCCAAAGCACTTAATTGAAGGATGTTTAGACTTAACTATTTCCCAAGCCTTCTTCATATTTTTAGCGTTGTCAGTAACTATGGCAACAAATTTTTGAGTGCCAATTTCTTCCATCACCTTTAGGAATTGATCAGCTATATAATCCCCAGTATGGGCATTCGTCCCTGTATCTATAGATTTTAAAAATATGGGTTTCGGTGTCATTATTATAAAATTGATTATGGACTCCCCCCTAATGTTTGTCCAACCATCACTAATTAATGTAAAATTAGAACCTGATTCTAGTTTTTCATTTATAACTGCTTTGATCTTGTCAAATTGGTCATTTAGCAAAGAACCTCCTATTGCCTTTCTTGGTGGAATTCTGAAGGATGGTTTTATAGATTTGAAAAAGTCCTTCCAATAATAATTTTCTGTTATGTTAAACGGACAATTTGACATATAGATAGCCAGTGCAAGCTTTTCATTTAATCTTTCTTGTTGCACTGGAGTCATGCTATCGAAATATTGATTAATATTTGATGTGGATTGTTTTGAAGTGTTAAAATTTGTTGTTAACTCAGGTGTTGTTACAGTGGGGTGTTCTGACGCAGAAAAAGTTTTAGATGATTCTGAGGATATTGAAAAAACTTCTAGTTCTGAGCATTTTGTTTCACTTGCATATTCTGGGCATTTTTGTATATGGATAGACATTTTTGTTGGGTTGGGGAAGTCATATTTATGGTTGCAATAGTTGCAGATGGCAATAAAGCCTTTCTTATTGGAGGATGTATGTCTACCAAAATGTTTCCAGATATCAGATGGTTTTCTAGGCATCTTACCAGATTGAAATTTATTTAATGATTTAAAATATAGGCCAATCCAATACAGCTAAAAGCTAGTTAAAAATAAAATGCTAGTATAATTTTACTTGAGTTTAAGTGTAAGTGTTTTTTAAAATATTAAATAGGATATCAAATTGAATGTCAAATAGATTTAGCTAAAAAAATTTCAAATTTAATTATACATAATCTTACCTGAGGTTTAAATTAAGTTGTTTATATTATTAAAATTGTAGGTGTGTTTGTAAAGTAGAAACAAAAAATAGTGCTAGATTAAATATAGGGTAATACAGAATTTAAATTTTAATGGTATAGGTGTAATGTAATAATACCTAAATAGTTGATTTGCAACTTATATTTCAAATTCAAACAAGCTAAAAGCTACTTTAAATAAAATTGTTTATATGTATTTTATTTTCTTAGATGAGTCAAACAAATAGGGTAAACTTTTTGAATATACAATAAGCAAGTCAAATTCCAAAATAAAGAAGGTTTCAATTAATTTTAAATAGGCGGAAAAATGCTAATAGAAGTTTCCACGAGGAAAATATAAAATTCTAAATAATTAAAATCAATTTAAAAATAAAATATTGCGTAAATTTTGTGTCAAAAACATTAATTTTTTTAAGGGAATTTATCATAGGGAAAATTCAATTTTCCTTTGGGAATATTCCCGGGAATTAATGGGAATATTCCCGGGAATATTCCCCCCTGTGCCATCTCTATTCCCAATACATTAAATTTTAATTTATTCCCTATTCCCAATCCACTTTTGAATATATTTCAATATTTCATGTGATATTAAATTAGGGATATCAATTGAAATTTTAACGATACAAGTTTTTGGGGTCATTTTTTGCTTAAATGATAATGTAAATAGGTAAAGGTAAAAATAATTCGATTTTTATTAAGTAGCAACTAGCTGTGCCCGGCCAAGCGTTGCTTTGGCTCAGTCCTTAAGTGGTTAAATAAGTATAACCTATTAATAAGACTTATCTAAAATAAGGTCATATATGAAATAATTTATAATGTGAAAGGTCCTAATGCTAATGCAAATAAATATCCATAATATTTTTTAAAGAGCGATATAAAATATTTATTAATACATCTACAATGCTAAGGCAATAATCTGGCCAAATTTGGTGGCAATCGGTTGAGAACTTCAAAAGTTATTAGCGCACAAAAAAACGGCAGGATATGTGGTATGAGGACATCTTCTCCAGTGAAAGGTCCAGTCAAAATCTAATAAAAAGGGGAGAAATGCTAAAAGAAATATAAAATTATAGAATTTAAAAGGTGATTATACGCGAGTAAAATCAATGGGCTTTAATGGTAATTGCTAAAAGTTATGAGTGGATAAATAGAAATAATACTAACTTTAATTATTCATGCAGAAAAGTAGTGAGGCGTTATAAAGAGGGTTGTAGGTTCGGGTAAGAGATGCTTCGCAGCTTAACTTCTTCCTTAGAAAGGAAGAAATTGCTATAATGCTTGGGGATAGACAATATGTTTGGTCGTTACGAAAAGCATCTCGCAAATGGATATATTCTTCTGAGCGAAGTTTAGTCTGATTTTAGCGGATGTATAGCAAACGCTCCGATTCAATTTTGGCATACATATCCACGATGTATTGGTGGAATAATTGCCGGCATTTTAAAATAAAATTGTCCCCGTCCGCTCGAATCATTATTCTGTATGAATAATAGTTCATAGCGCTGCATTTTGAGTTTGTAGGTTCGCCATTGATTGGATTTATCATCTTAACATCCGTCAGCACCATCCAAAAATATAATTGGATATTGTAGGGGGTCATAGCAGCGATGAGTATCAGAAACTTTTGTCAAAGCAATGTTTCTCCTATGAAGCACAATGTCTCTAGGTTGAAATTGATCCCCAACTATAACAATGGCGACTTCATGTATAGTTGGGGCATTAAATCTTCTCCCATGTTCTCCCGGAGGAGTTTTGTCAGCATGAATGACTATTTTGTGGGTATCTGAAGGCATTATGTCCAGTGCAGTTTTGAATAAACGCACTAAATTATTATTAGCATGAATCTGATGTTAGATAGAAAATGTTTAGAATCAGTGGTATAACCAGCCAGCAATGTTTTTAATGGCTCAGGCGGTTCTGCAAGGTGAGGCAGTTTAACTTTTCCGGCTGCGCAACACATTCCAGTCGTTTCTCCAGCAAATTTCAAGGCATTGCAATGAGGACACACAATAGACATAGTATTAATGAGAACATGGCGACGTAAACTTTCAATATTAGATGGGTAAGAAAATGCTAGGCGGCTGCCTGCGGGTAATGGCTGAGCACGTGAAGGTGGCTGAGGCAGAGTTGCAGACTGTTGTAGTTCATTTTCAAGCTCAAGAGCACGCAATCGGCGCACTCGATCCGTATTTCGTGTTTTACGTCCAATAGATGTTTTCTTGGGGCGCATGAATCTAAAGTCGATATACTAAGAAAATGAAAAATACATAAATAAGTCGAATTTTTTTTAAAGTAAAACTTGTTTTTATTAAATGAAACTTTGTATGCTAAAAAATTATTAAAGTAAAAATGTAGTGTAATAATAGTATAATGTTTCCCTATTTATTAAAAACATTCAATAGTATTTTACAAAGATAAGTTTAAAGTTTTAATCAAATATGGTTAAAAAGATATAACAAATTTAAATGTGGGGTAAAAAATACCATAGAAATGCTCTTAGTTTGGAAAAATATTTCTAATATAAAATTGTTAAGGTTACTTAAACAGCAGTGATTTCAGTTGTTTCTAATGCATGATGTGTTGTGTTCTTGGGTTTAGACTTTTCAGAAATATAAAGCAACATATGGAGAAATTATTTGTAATATCTTGAAGTGGGCTGTTTTTATTAAATGAAACTTTGTATGCTAAAAAATTATTAAAGTAAAAATGTAGTGTAAAAATTGAGGTTACTTAAACAGCAGTGATTTCAGTTGTTTCTAATGCATGATGTGTTGTGTTCTTGGGTTTAGACTTTTCAGAAATATAAGACAACATATGGAGAAATTATTTGTAATATCTTGAAGTGGGCTGTTTTTATTAAATGAAACTTTATTAAAAAAAATGTAGTGTAATAAAATTGAGGTTACTTAAACAGCAGTGAATTCAGTTGTTTCTAATGCATGATGTGTTGTGTTCTTGGGTTTAGACTTTTCAGAAATATAAGCCTACATATGGAAAAATTATTTGTATCTTGAAGTGGGCTGTTTTTATTAAAAGAAACTTTGTACTCTTGATGCGTGCTTTGATTATTATAACAATATTTTCACAAACGTTTAGATACGTAAACCTTTAACAGAGCACGCGTCTTTTTTATATTATAAAATTTTTGATGTTTTACGGTTTTTAATTATTTAGTTGTAACAGATATATATATAATGTAAAAAATAACCCAAAGGTGAATAAAAATAGTGAAATATGTGACAAAAGATTAGTAGAAAAACATTTAAAACTATGAGCACAACTCGAACATAAAATAAAAATCGAGATAAGCGTTGTAGCTGACGTCCGCTAGATGGCGGTAACCAAATTAAAAAACATGGTTCCCGCTGTCGCAGGTTAATAAAAAGTATCTATAAACCATCTACAATGCTAAGGCAATAATCTGGTCAAATTTGGTGGCAATCGGTAGTGTTGTTAAAATGCCAAAATGCTACTACCATAACCTATGGTAGTAGCATACATCTCGCCCATTACCATCATCATAACCAGCACCATGCTGCTTAATAACCCGGTTGCTATCACTGGCAACCATGGTTGCTTGGTTGGGAGAGATGTAAGTAACCGGGCATTTGGCAGATTGGTTTGATATCAACCGTGGTATCGAGCAGGCTTGTTTCAAACTAAACATGGTTTTTAGCAAATTTATGTTTAGCTTACTATTAGAGTTGGTAGCTGCCTTATAATGCTAATCAATATTTTCAATCATATATTAATACAAAAATGGTGTTAAAAAATTAAAATATATTATAAATTTGTCCCGTTATTTTGCCCCCCCCCCCAATTTTTTATCCTCTTTCTCACCAGGGGGGGGGCGGGTGTTTTGCCCCCCCCCTGATTTTTTATACTCTTTCTGACCAGAGGGGGGGGGGTGTTTTGCCCCCCCCCTTATTTTTTATCCTCTTTTTGACCAGAGGAGAGGGGGGGGGGTGTTTTGCCCCCCACCTTATTTTTTATCCTCTTTCTTACCAGGGGGGGGGGGGGGTTACCAGGGGGGGGGGGGGGGGGTTTAGCCCCCCCCCTTATTTTTTATCCTCTTTCTCACCAGAGGGGAGGGGGGGTGTTTTGACCCCCCCCCCCCTTATATTTTATCCTCTTTTTGACCAGAGGGAAGGGTGGGGGGTGTTTTGCCCCCCCCCCTATTTTTTATCCTCTTTCTCACCAGGGGGGAGGGGGGGGAGTGTTTTGCCCCCCCCCCTTATTTTTTATCCTCTTTCTCACCAGGGGGAGGGGGGGTGTTTTGCTCCCCCCTTATTTTTTATCCTCTTTTTGACCAGAGGGGAGGGGGGGTTGTTTTACCCCCCCCCTATTTTTTATCCTCTTTCTCACCAGGGGGGAGGGGGGGGGGGGTGTTTTGCCCCCCCCCTTATTTTTTACGCTCTTTCTCACCAGGGGAGAAAATTGACAATTATAACAATTGTCACTCATCTAAGTTAACAAAATATAATTTGTGTTTTAGATAATTTTTTACCACTAGATTAACGTTTAAAAAATTTAATTAGCTAGAAAATTGATAATTATTAGGGCAATTATCACGCATTTAAGTTGTAAAAAATCGGGGGGGGGGGCAAAACACCCCCCCCCCCTCCTGGTGAGAAAAAGCCTAAAAAATAAGGGGGGGGCAAAACACCCCCCCCCCCCCTCCCCCCTGGTGAGAAAAAGCGTAAAAAATAAGGGGGGGGCACCCCCTGGTGAGAAAGAGGATAAAAAATAGGGGGGGGGGGGCAAAACACCCCCCCTCCCCTCTGGTCAAAAAGAGGATAAAAAATAAGGGGGGGCAAAACACCTCCCCCCCCCCCCTCCCCCCTGGTAAGAAAGAGGTAAAAAAATTAGGGGGGGGGGGGCAAAACACCCCCCCCCCCTGGTGAGAAAGAGGATAAAAAAAGGGGGGCCAAAACACCCCCCCCCCCCGAGAACAACATCGTGCGCGACTCAGACATATCACCACCCCCATGTACTAATCCACCCTCTCTCTCCCTTCTCATGGATGAGCAACTTGCTATCAGCAATTGCTCGTACAAAACTACTTTTATTTAAAGTTGTAAACAAGCTCATATTCTTACTGCTTAAACTTGTATTTGCTGTTACAACTTAATCTCTTAAGCATTTTACCCCTCTTTATGACAGAGCTTATCGATTTGGGTAAATCCAGTCTAATTTTTGTATGCATTAATCAGAAATTCGGATCATATAACATATGGATATTATAACATGTTTTCATTATATAGTATCAAATAAATAAGATTAGATTGTTAATAATGATAGTTAATGATTAATGAACATGTGTTACTATCAATTCGTTCAATTTATATATATAGCATATGTAAAGCTAAAGTAATGCTACAAAACGGTATACATTTTATATCTGTTGTCATATGTATCTTATATAACTCATATAACAATAGTTAATGATATATATAAAATGAACAGATATTATCACTTGTTCATATTCTATCTGTTGTAATATCTATGGGATAACAGATAATAATAGTTAATGATATATATAAAATGAATAAATATTATCACTAATGTGTTTAATGTACAATATAGTATAAGTAAAATAAGCTTAATACAATGAAACATGCTATTGTTACATTTAAAAATAAACAGTGTGTAAAATAATGTATGAAAGTAGTTAAAAAAGTTAGGATAAATTTTTTATAGTTTATGTTAGGTTATGTTAGAATTAGCATAAATTAACTTAGATAATTTATTTGTATGAAGTTAGCAGGTATAAAATACATTTAATTCTAATCAACATAATTTTTACATAGTGAGGATGGGATTATATGATTTAAAAGTGCAATCTGCATAGGAATATATAAACCATTATATGTTTGTATCACTTAATTAGTTAACAAGAAAGATAAAAATAAAAAAAATATCTATTGACAGATTTAAGGGACCAATATCGTAGGAGAGATGATGATCAAGACTTCCTTTTTTCATTCTCTCTTAATTTAGCTATGTAAATTAATGCACTACTTTCAGTATTGTATCAGTTTATTTTTGTTAAACTAACTGATATTAAATGAAAAAGTACCCTTTTTAAAATTAAGTATTAAATATTCTGACAAGTGTTAATGTGCAGTATTCTCATTCAAGATGAGGGAGTTGAGTATGAACGTACCAAGTCAAACGTTATAAAGACACTAAATATAAAAATAACTAAAAATAACTAAAAATGACTAAAAATAACTAATAATAACTAAAAATAACTAAAAATAACTAAAAATAACTAAAAATAACTAATAATAACTAAAAATAACTAAAAATAATTAAAAATAACTAAAAACCTTAAAAACACCTATTGTAATATGAATCACGTTCATTTTACTCTATCCCAAAAAAGAAAACCAATTTTAGTTTATCAAAATTATCATTATATAAACGTCAATAATGGCACAGATACAAAATCTTACTACAGATGTAGAGTAAATGATTGTGGTGGCAGAGGTTTCTATTCAGATGCAAGGTTTACAATGACACGTGCACATGACAATCTCCCACATAAAAGTATTTTAATATTAATTTACTTATTATATTATAGAGTACCCTAATTATGGATTGATACCTTCAGATCTACCTATATCCCATTTGAGTAATTTAATTAAAAAATTTATATCATCATTTCTATAGACAGTGGATCTATACAACCATCCCACGTAAATGATGAAACAAATCTACCTATATCCCATTTGAGTTATTTAATTTAAAAACTTATATCATCATTTCTATAGACAGTGGATCTATACAATCATCTTACTTAAATCATGCAACAAATCTACCTATATCCCATTTGAGTAATTTAATTTAAAAACTTATATCATCATTTCTATAGACAGTGGATCTATACAATCATCTTACTTAAATGATGCAACAAATCTACCTATATCCCATTTGAGTTATTTAATTTAAAAACTTATATCAAAATTTCTATAGACAGTGGATCTATACAATCATCTTACTTAAATGATGCAACAAATCTACCTATATCCCATTTGAGTAATTTAATTTAAAAACTTATATCAAAATTTCTATAGACAGTGGATCTATACAATCATCTTACTTAAATGATGCAACAAATCTACCTATATCCCATTTGAGTAATTTAATTTAAAAACTTATATCATCATTTCTATAGACAGTGGATCCATACAATCATCTTACTTAAATGATGCAACAAATCTACCTATATCCCATTTGAGTAATTAAATTTAAAAACTTATATCATCATTTCTATAGACAGTGGATCTATACAATCATCTTACTTAAATGATGCAACAAATCTACCTATATCCCATTTGAGTTATTTAATTTAAAAACTTATATCATAATTTCTATAGACAGTGTAATGATTGTTAGGTAGTTGTTTATTTTCTGTATTTTCACACGCGCGATAATAATGCAAATGAAATATTAATAAACAAATATTGATATTAGCGATGAATGTTATTTGAGATATTAGCGATGAATGTTATTTGAGCGATAAGATGAATTTTATGATGACGGAAGGAATTGTTCATGGATGGATGATTTTTAATCGACAAGTAAAAGTGAAGTGAATGTCCGTTCGCTACTTTATCTCGCCAATGTCTAAAACGCCACAATACTCCCCTTCCAGATATATTTAAAGTTTTAAATATGTCGATAAGAGTTGGCTAAAAACTATGTGATGTATTCCCGAAGGTTTTTCGGCCAATGGACCTTTCTGCCTTTTCTAGTTATTTTGGTTGGTTCTTCTGCTTCTTGTGTCGGTGCCTCAGCTTGCGTTTCGTCGGCGGTCTGAAAGGGTGGTTCCTCTCTGCTTCGATGGCAGGGTTTTAATCTGTCTATCGAGACAGAATCTCTTTTACCATTTTTTTCAATGACGAAGTATTTTGGTTCACGTTTCAATACTTTGTAAGGACCGTCATACGTTGGAGAGAGTGGCTTACTGACGGCGTCGTGTCTGACGAACACGTGGGTTGCTTCGAACAGGTAGCTGCTAACTTGTTCTTTTGTTGTAGCATGGTGTTTTGGTATGGGGTAAGGAATTTTTGCCATGGTCCTCCTGAGCTTGTCAACGAAATGATGTTGTAATGGTTTAGGTTCGGTTTTTAGGACGTAGTCTCCTGGTAGTCGTAAGGTCGTACCGTACACCAATTCTGCTGTTGTTGCTCCTATGTCTTCTTTGATAGTTGAACGTAATCCTAATAATATCAATGGTAAAATTTCGTTCCACTTAGTCTCCCCGGCGGCTTTTAACGACTCTTTAAGTTGTCTATGGAATCGTTCGACGAGTCCGTTTGCGGCGGGATGGTAGGCGGTTGTTTTAATATGTGTGCAACCTAAGAGATTGGAGAGTTCTCGGAAGAGAGATGATTGGAACTGTGATCCTCTATCGGTGGTAATGGTATGTGGCACACCGAAGTTCGCAATCCAGTGTTCTATCAGCTTTTTTGCGATAACCTCCGTGGATGTATCATTCAAAGGAATAGCCATGGGCCATCTGGTGAATCGGTCCACTGCTGTTAACATATGCGTATATCCGTTTGATGGTGGTAGTGGCCCTACCAAGTCTATGTGGATGTGGGCAAAACGGGCGTCGGGTTTAGCGAATGTTCCGGGTACTGTAACGGTGTGTCGAAATACCTTGCATCGTTGGCACCTTTCACAAGTTCTTGCCCATCTCACAACGTCTTTGTTTATTGACGGCCAGACTACCCGATTTGTAATTAGTTTCACAGTGGCGCGTATACCTGGGTGTGATATAGTGTGGAAATGGTCGAAAACTATTTTTCTGAGTGTTTCTGGAATTACCGGTCGTGGTTTGGCGGTTGAGAGATCGCAAAGGATTTTTCGCTCTGATCCTGGAATTGGTACTAACTGCAATTTCAAAGATGATGAATCCTTTAAGTTTCTCAGGGTTTCGTCATTTATTTGTTGTCTACTAATCTCTTCTAGATCGGGCATTTCTGGTAACCTGATAGAATCTACCTCCGTCCGAGAGAGCGCGTCTGCAACTGTATTACTTTCACCTTTGATGTACCGAATATCAGTTGTAAATTGCGATATTAGGTCCAATTGTCTCGTTTCTCTAGGTGAATACTGGTCAGGTTTAGCGTTAAAGGCGTAAATTAGTGGTTTGTGGTCCGTATACACGGAGAAACTTCGACCTTCTAAAAAGTGGCGAAAGTGCTTAATAGCTAAATAAATTGCAAGAAGCTCCCGGCCGAAAGTGCTATATCGCGTTTGCGTTGGTTGCAGCTTGACCGAATAAAATGATATTGGTTTTACCTGGTCCGGAATTACCTGCTCCAATACTGCTCCGACTGCTGTGTCCGATGCGTCTGTAGTCAACCTTATTTCTGTTCGTGGATCTGTATCTAAGAAACTAAGTGCGGTAAAATCTGCTAAAGCTGATTTTGCTTTTTCGAACGCTTTTATCTGGTCGTCGTTGAAAGTTAGAGATTCTTTTGGTTTCTTTAACACGTCCGTTAAAGGTTGAAGGGTACGGGAAATTCCGGGTAGGAATCTACGATAAAAATTTATCATCCCCAAGAATCTGCGAAGCTTCTTTGTGGAGTCCGGTAGTGGAAATTCGCGGATAGCGTCGACCTTATCCATTAGTGGAGTGATGCCAGTTTTTGATATATGATGTCCCAGAAACTCGAGTTCGTGAGTTCCAAACTTGCATTTTAAAGGACTTATTCGGAGGTCAAAGTCCTGTAGTCGTTGTAAAACGGTCCTTAAGTGATTTTCGTGTTCTTTTTCCGAGGTGCTAGCTATAAGTATATCGTCGATATAAGCGTAGGCATAGTCGAGCCCTCTTAACACTTCATCTATGAACCGTTGAAATGTCTGAGCCGCGTTTCTTAGACCAAAGGGCATTCTAGTGAATTCGTATAAACCAAATGGCGTTGTCACGGCTGTTTTGCTGATGTCACCTGCTGCAATTGGAATGTTGTGATATGCTCTTACCAGGTCGAGCTTGGAAAATATTGTTTTGTTGTGGAGGTTGGCGGAAAAATCATGTATGTCTCCAGTCGCCTGACTTTTTGGCAGCCAGATGTAATGGGGATGCCCAATTACTTTTTGACTCTCTGATGATCCCAAGTTCCAGCATATATTCGAACTCTTTCTTGGCTGAACTTAATTTATCGGGCGCCAATCGTCTGGGGCGTGAGTGCTGTGCTGGGCCTTTTGTCAGAATGTGGTGGAGCACATCATGGGGTGGAATCTGTCGGTTGAAGTTTAGAGGGGATATGAGTGATGGAAATTCGTGCAGAATTGCATCGAATTTTGTGCTGTGATTGCTGAGTGCTACACGGATGCCGAACGTCTGGTGTGGTGAGGATGTTGCTCTCGACGATAATTGTGTGGTGCTGTCTATAAGTCGTTTATTGTTGATGTCCACAACTAACTTATAGTGGTGCAGTAAGTCAGCTCCAATTATAGGGGTGTGTACGTTTGCGACTAAAAATTCCCATTTGAATTCCCGTCGCAAACCAAGGTCTAAACCCAATACGACTTGTCCGTATGTGTGTATGCTGGTTTGGTTAGCCGCTTGTAGAGTTGGGCCATGCGGGATCAATGGATGTTTGGGAGGGGGTGGGATTACGCTAACTTCAGCGCCTGTGTCGACGAGATATTTTCGTTGGGTGGACCGGTCGAATAAATAGAATAGGCGGCTGAAAGTACGGCCGTTTCCCATTGTCGCCCATATGGGACGGCCCGTCAGTTTTTTTGTTGGGAGTTGGTGTTAAAATTGCATGGCTGCATGCACTTCCTGGCTTCCTTTCCAAATTTATAATGGTACCAACATGTGTCAGTTGGGCGTTGTCTGGATGATGACCTAGATCTGCCTGACCTTCTCCATGTCGTCCTACTGTCGTTGGGATTGCCTGTTAATTGATTTACTCTGAGTTCTAATTGTGACACAGCTTTGATCAGTTCCTGCATTTCGTTTGTTTGAGTATTGGGAATAGGAATATTGGGAGTAGGGTTATTTGGAGTGAGGTTATAGGGAGTAGCTACTGATGCTAAGCTACTGACTCTGAACGTTTCGTGAATCCTATCAGCGACTTCTGCTATACGATCAAGTGATTGGTCATCTCCCATTGTAGCCAAGATGCTTACCACATGTTGGGGTAGCTTATCCATCCAGAGGCTTTTTAAAATCTTTTCGTCCATCACATTATTACCTAAACGAGATTTTAAGTATCTTACCAATTGGGATGGGGTGCGGTCTCCTAGGAATATCGAAGAGAATAAATTCCTTATCCTTTTTTCATCACTGTCTCCTAGTCTTTTTACGATTGCTTCCTTCAGTTTGTCGTAAGGGGTAATTTCAGGAACCGTGAATATGAGGTCTGCCACCTCTTCCGCGACTTCTGGGGGTAGTGATTCGACTAGGTAGGAATACTTAGTCTTCTGCGAGGATATGTTGCGTGTGTGAAACACGGCTTCTACCTGTGACAACCATATGCGAATATTTTTAGAATGGAATTCAGGAATTCTCACATGAACTGCGCTTTCTCTTGGTTCATTAGAGTCTGGAATTGTTGAGTTTGTTTCCATCACGTCGGGGTCACCAATGTAATGATTGTTAGGTAGTTGTTTATTTTCTGTATTTTCACACGCGCGATAATAATGCAAATGAAATATTAATAAACAAATATTGATATTAGCGATGAATGTTATTTGAGATATTAGCGATGAATGTTATTTGAGCGATAAGATGAATTTTATGATGACGGAAGGAATTGTTCATGGATGGATGATTTTTAATCGACAAGTAAAAGTGAAGTGAATGTCCGTTCGCTACTTTATCTCGCCAATGTCTAAAACGCCACAACAGTGGATCTATACAATCATCTTACTTAAATGATGCAACAAATCTACCTATATCCCATTTGAGTTATTTAATTTAAAAACTTATATCATAATTTCTATAGACAGTGGATCTATACAATCATCTTACTTAAATGATGCAACAAATCTACGTATATCCCATTTGAGTTATTTAATTTAAAAACTTATATCATAATTTCTATAGACAGTGGATCTATACAATCATCTTACTTAAATGATGCAACAAATCTACCTATATCCCATTTGAGTTATTTAATTTAAAAACTTATATCATAATTTCTATTGACAGTGTATCCGTTTATATGTATTTACATTCTCATGAATCAATTACAACCATATAAATAAAATTTATTTCTAGTTTTTTAAATTTTTATAGTAAGGTGTGTTTTTCATCTTAATTATTAATCACAATCTTATTAATAAATATTGCCAATTCTAGTTTAGGTTTAAGGAAATCAAATATCACTATCTTCAAGGATCTATTTGTAAAAAGAACTTAATAAAATAATTTTCTGTAAAATAAATGTCGCTTGCTTATTATGATTAGTCCTTGAAATAAAACTAAAAGATCATTTGATAATGTTTATTTACAAACATAAACAATAAAATCTCAAAATAAAATTTGTATGCCCAGTAATAAGAAAAGATCTCTCTATATTTTTAATAAAACTTTAACAGACTAAATATTTACAATTCTTAACCTTAACTACATTTCCAATTCAATCAAAAATTATATCTAAGCCAATATAAATTTTTTATTATATAATAAACTTTACTAATTTAAATAAACTAATACAATTAGAGTTAGGTTATAATTAAATTAATTTTTTATGCTAAAGATTTATATTATAATATCCTTGCACCCTTTTTTTATATAATACCTTTTATACTAAAATATTGTCTATTATTTTATCTTTATTTTTATATTTTAAATATGTACCTAAATGCGGTACTATAAAATGTTTGACTTTATAACGTTTGACCCGGATTCGAGTATGAATCATATGTGATAATATGAAGTATAAGTAATCAGCTTTGTAATTTTAGGGAACTTGGTTGAGGCAGCACAGAAAAAGGAGCTAAAACTCGTCACGATCATCACATTTCGTTACTCTCGTCACGAAAACCATATGAAAAACCATATGAAAATTGATATGGTGAAAGTGAATCTGGGCATCAGATTTATAAAATGGTGAAATTATAATATGTAATTATACTTAATAAAAGGATACTATAATTGTTAATTAAAACAAAATAAGGTATATCAAAATGTATAATACTATTTTATAAATAAATACATATTATCAAATAACTCACTAAATCTAACCCTAACCCTTGCCTATATTACATTTTCCCTATATTACATTTTGCACCGAAGTGGGTGAAAGTATATATCTTAGATCTTAGCTATATGTAGGTAATTATTTATAAAATGGTGAAATTATAATATGTAATTATACTTAATAAAAGGATACTATAATTGTTAATTAAAACAAAATAAGGTATATCAAAATGTATAATACTATTTTATAAATAAATACATATTATCAAATAAATTACTAAATCTAACCCTTGCCTATATTACATTTTGCACAGAAGTGGGTGAAAGTATATATCTTAGATCTTAGCTATATGTAGTTAATTATTTAATAATTTGTCATCATCAATTATATCTGAAAGATTTCATAAAATGAGAACCAACATTTTATTAATTCTCATGTATACAATATTTATTAAGATTCAGTGAACAATATGTATTATATAAGATTGATCATTTTCCCTTGATTTATCTTTTTGATGTTTGAGTCACTTTCTCGTTGTATTGCTTTAATGTGATCTTTGAACTCGTAGATGTTAGGGTGGGATTGTTTTATCATGTGTTTTAATTTGTTGTGGAATCCTTCTATGTGATTATTGGGTTAGGTTTAAATTACTTGGTAATAAATACCTGGGTTTTTTCCTATCTTTGCTTTGGTATAGGAGTATCGGCCATAAGTCAACACCTGAACATTTCTTGCTGACTTCGTAAATTCTAAATAATATGTACAGCCTATATAATTACACTTACTTAATATATCTTTCGCTAGAAAATTTCTAAATTCTTGCACAAATGCCATGTAACAATATGCAAACGATAGGTAGCTAGGTAATCTCTAAAATACGAACCTAATTTTGTGCTGCTTTTTGTGACGATTGTGCTGCCTCAACCATGATTCTAATTTTAGATTTATTTGGTTGTATGACTAACCAATTATATTATTTATCACAAGGCTCTTTATGAGATTGAAGATATAAATAATTCACAATATTATCTGAATAAGAAAAAATATCAACAAATATTATAATGATGGATCAAAAAATAGATTTTAAAATTAATCATTCCATATTTTCTATTCCTGTAACAGACTTCTTTATTTATTAATAGGTACCATATTAATTATCATCATTTATTTTACAGTTAACAAGTTATCAAGAAATTCATAGATGGGCAGATGGGCTATCCCAATCAAGCACTTAACCGCATGATGATTGACCTCTAAATAATATTTAGCACTATAAATTAATTGGAATGTAAGAAATGTCATTTAATAGGTGAAAGATTAAACTGGTAGCATTCACTAAATTAAAGATTAAAAATTAGCACATTTACTTATAAAAATAAACCAATTTGCATAATATTACTTGGAAAGGTGGAGATATTTGAGTTAGAGGATTGAACTTGTAACATTCTTCAATATTACAATAATATAATATTAGCACTCATGGGCATATCAAATATAACAATGGGAATAGGAGCTGTGGTTTGTGCTATATATATAAAAAAATTAAATATTAATATCTTCGTGTATGGGTACACGTGTACCCATACACGAAGAATGAAATTAGCGTATCCGGAGATACGATGATGAAGATGTCTTCCCACACACCCCCCCCCCCCCCATCTCATCTTATTCAAAAATTAAAGTTAAGAGTTCAACACGCGGTACAACTCTTGATCTTACACGTTGTACACTCATAGCTTAGACCATTATTCTTTTACATTTAATTCCTAGTACGCGTATGTTACCCCCCCCCGACGCGCTTATACGTTTGTGTTATTTATTTCTCCCCATATATGATTGTTTATCAACATGAATACGGATGAGTGATTTGTAGTAAGGAGATTGATACATTAATATAATTTTGCTACGTAGTGTTAATGAAATAAAAATGTAGTGAAAATTCCTACTAATAATTACTCCCTGTGGGGAGGACAATGTAAAGCGGTAAATTCATCATTATTTAGTGGCTTTAAGCCCGGCCATCCCCGAATAGTTTATATTTTTTACGGCCCAATATTCCTTTAAATTCCCCCAATTAATTCCTAAGAATTCTTTCCTTCTGAACCTTTTTATTTAAATCGTATTCCTTCCACGGATACGATAATTAATAAATGCATACTTTTAATGTAGTTAAAAATATTGTAAGTAATTTTGCCCTAAACACATTTAAAAGGAGATATTTTGATATGATAACTGAGAAATTTTGACAGATAAACTTACAGCAGTTCAATTGGAAATTTTAAATGTATAGTAATCATAAATCAATGTCCCAGGGTTTTAAAATTGGGATCATAAGCAAAATTAAAATATAATAAAAATTAAATATTAATAAGACATAATTGTAAAATTTTTAAAATGCATACTTTTAATGTTGTTAAAAATATTGTAAAGAGATATTTTGATATGATAACTGAGAAATTTTGACAGATAAACTTACAGCAGTTTTTGAAATCTTAAATGTATAGTAATCATAAATCAATGTCCCAGAGTTTTAAAATTTGGATCATAAGCAAAATAAAAATATAATAAAAATTAAATATTAATAAGACATACTTGTAAAATATTTAAAATGCATACTTTTAATGTTGTTAAAAATCTTGTAAAGAGATATTTTGATATGATAACTGAGAAATTTTGACAGATAAACTTACAGCAGTTCAATTTGAAATCTTAAATGTATAATAATCATAAATCAATGTCCCAGAGTTTTAAAATTTGGATCATAAGCAAAATAAAAATATAATAAAAATTAATAAGACATAATTGTAAAATATTTAAAATGCATACTTTTAATGTTGTTAAAAATATTGTAAAGAGATATTTTGATATGATAACTGAGAAATTTTGACAGATAAACTTACAGCAGTTCAATATGAATCTTAAATTTATAGTAATCATAAATCAATGTCCCAGAGTTTTAAAATTTGGATCATAAGCAAAATAAAAATATAATAAAAATTAAATATTAACAAGACATACTTGTAAAATATTTAAAATGCATACTTTTAATGTATTAAAAATATTGTAAAGAGATATTTTGATATGATAACTGAGAAATTTGACAGATAAACTTACAGCAGTTAAATTTGAAATCTTAAATGTATAGTAATCATAAATCAATGTCCCAGAGTTTTAAAATTTGGATCATAAGCAAAATAAAAATATAATAAATAAAATTAAATATTAATAAGACATAATTGTAAAATATTTAAAATGCATACTTTAATGTTGTTAAAAATATTGTAGGTAATTTTGTCATAAACACATTTAAAAAGGGATATTTTGATATGATAACTGAGAAATTTTAACAGATAAACTTACAGCAGTTCAATTTGAAATTTATCGCTTCGAAAAAGTCTCACAAAAAAGTCTCACGATCGTGAGGGGAACCGGTCAAAGTCGCAGAAAAGCAGCAGAATTGGTCAGAACTGGTCAGATCAAGATTGGTCAGGAGGGTTAGGGCTAGGGTTAGTGTTTTAGGTCAGCGTTTTAGGTTCGGGTTAGGGTAAGGGTTAGATGCACATCAAATTCCTTCCCCGTTTGAGATTTAATTCTAATATATGGATTATCTAAAATCTTGTCTGACCAGTTCTGACCAATTCTGCTGCTTTTTTTCTGCGACTTTGACCCCGATTCGATCGTGAGACTTAGACCCGAAGGGCATTATACCGGTTGCCCCAAAACGAGCTTATCTATCCTAGCACATATGGTAGCTATATTATGATCCTTATAAGCATTGTAAACGCGAGGTCTAGCCTAGGTCAACAGGACGTAGAGTATTGGTGTCTTGAGAAAGCATAGTAATTAATGGCATGATATGCTTTTTGGAAATACCTCAAGTTTTTCAATTAAATGCTTAGATAACCTAAATAGTAAAACTTATTTACCCATGATCCCACATTTTTTTAAATTGGTAAAACCATATATTTAATAATACAGCTTATTTCTTAAATGAAGTTAAATTAAAAAAATTTATTTCAATTGACATGGTATATTAAGACAATTGTTGACAGAATATATTCGCCCCCCTCCTCTCCCCCGCACCAGAAAGAGGGTAAAATATTGGGGGGGGGGGCAATCACCCCACCTGCCCGCCGTTGCTCCAGGTGAGAAAGAGGGTAAAAATAAGGGGGGGGGGGGGCAAAACACCCCACTACCCCCCCCCTCTCCCCCGCATTAGAAAGAGGGTAAAAAATTAGGGGGGCCCCGGGTGAGAAAGAGGGTAAAAAATAAGGGGGGGGGGGGGCAAACACCCCACATGCCCGCCGTTCCTCCCCAGGTGAGAAAGAGGATAAAAATAGGGGGGCAAAAAACCTCCCTACCCCCCCCCCTTCCCCCGCATCAGAAAGAGGGTAAAAAACTAGGGGGGGGGGGAACACCCCACCAGCCCGCTGTTCCTCCCCAGGTGAGAAAGAGGATAAAAAATAAAGGGGGGGGGGGCAAATCTTCATTTTTTTCCTAAATCAAACATATTGATTCACTACCTATACCTACCTACTACTTCTATAATGCATAAGCAAAGCATAATAATTAACTATAATTTACTAGAGATTAGATTATAAATTATAATACTTTTTATTATGACGTCACAATGGGAAAAGTTTTAACTCAGTGACGTCATGATACATTTATTTTTATTTTCTTAAATTAAAAGTTCATTACCTAAATCTAAATACAGCAAATAGGATGAACAATATAAACAAATTGATATATTTGCATGCCCCACCCAAAACGACCAAAACCAAACTAAAAGGTTAATAATATTATCCACCCTTACCCTTTAGGTGTTTAATACACCTAAACCTAAACGCCAAAGGTCGCCCCGAAATACTCATTCTCAACGCTTTAGGTTTTTTTTACAAAAACGCCAAACGCCAAAGCCCTCCCAAGAAAATTCACCTAACACTGAAAAGGCTGGGTGAAAAAAAACGCCAACGCTTGCAGGCGACCAATAGATACCCTTGGTTTTTTACAACACTACAAAATAGTAGCGGAATTATAAGTTTGACGTACGTTTATGAGGGGGGGAATTTTTTAATTGCATTTGACCCTTTACCACTTGTGTAAAATCTAAGCTCGGCTCCCCCCCCCAAGGCAAATAAGCTAGCTACGCCATTGCTTAATGTATAAATGTAGTGTTATAAAGATTTCTACCTTTTCTATTTTAATTACAGATAAAATTCTAGCACCAAAATCAAAATCTTGCGTATTGTGTTATATGCAGCTTCAAGTTTGATTTAGAACTTATTTATGTTTATTATTACCTCTAAATGCTAGCGCATATTGCCATTTTTACTAATGTTTACTTACATGTTATAGAATGTATCTATGCTAGCTTTTCCATGGTGTTTTATAGACGTATATCACACCACACATTTGCTCATAGGCTGGAAGTGATAATATAATTATTACGATAGATCTAATCAAAAATTTAAAAAGTAAGCAAAACTGATATTTTGATATTTTCGTGAAAAAATTAGCTACCATTTGAAAGTTGTGCTTTATTTAATTTCATTTGTCTGCCACTTTTCATTTATAATGTTTAAAGGCATCTTTACTACCACATTGCGTTCTAGAGTTGCATCTAAGCGATTCATGTCTAGCCATGTTGATGTTGCAGAAATGAAAGGTAATTTTAAATAAAATTATTTAATAGATTTCAATAGCTAAGGCTAATTTATGGGGCAATGTATTTTTTTACGTGTTTCTTCCACTGACTATTCTCACTCATATTCATGTATATTATGCTAAGAAAAAGACGCATGGAAAAAGACCGGAATATAAACCTTATGAATATTTGAGGCGTGTTAATAAAGTATTTATAATCAATTTATATATTCATTAAAAGGAATTTCCATGGCGTGATGGCAAAACACCTCTCTTCTTTAACCCATATTTTAACCCTGTGCCTGAAGTTGGTTATATTACTGATGAACTTAAACATTAACATACACACTCATTATTTCATTAATAGTTTTATCAAACTCTTATATTAATTTAATATTTGTGATGTGAAATTCCTTATAGCTGTTTTAGGCACCAGTTTGAATTAAAAATTGAAGAAAATATTATAATTTAAGATATAAAATTAATCATTTAATTTTTAATATGGCCATGCTAAAATAGCTTGAAGTGTGTCCTAATATTTATAATGTCATTTATATAAATTAGAGACAAAATATATGGATTTTAGAGTGTATTTAATTTTATTAATTATATTTGTATTTAATATCATTTGATGACAAAATTGACTAATTGTGCTTAAACCTAAAGATATAAATATTTTGTTGAACTATTATATCCGTAATATTATAATTTAGTCATTTATCATAAACTGCTATATATTATTATGATTATCCCTATTATTAAACTACATGAGTTACAGTAAATTTAATCTCAAAATAATGTAATATGAAATCACTATCTAATTCCAGCTAAAAATATTAAAGTTTGGTTAGACTCTGGCTAATTTTTAACATTTAATAGTTCAAAGGTCTTCTATATGCATAGTGGTGAAGTATTATTGCTATGAATATAACTTCTTCTAATTCCTGGCTGCATTGCCTTGAGGTATATTGGGGTTGATATTGGTAGTTTGTTGTTTCTGTCTCAAATTATGATTTTTCTTGAAAAACTCAAAGTTTGATGCTAAATCTGCTGTATTATACACATAATCTTTGCTCTGTAATGGTGTTTTGCTCAATTTTCTTGCCTCAAAACTGGTAAAAAATGAGCCTCAGGATTTTCTATTTTTAACCTGTATAAATTTTATTATAAGACATACAAAATTAAATAAATTTTTAATATTTATTATAAAAAATCAATTTAATCAAAAACATATAAAAGTTGCTTACTAGAAAGTAGAATTTTTTCTACATCAGAATTTTCGGTAAAACTGTTTCAATAAATTAAACTTTCTACTTTAAATACCATTTATTGTACAGATCTTATTGAACATTTGGCATGTGTTAGTACCGTGTCAATTCTCCCAATAGCAATTATAAACGTTTGCGGGAAAAATTTGTAGGGAGTTAAAATGGGCTGTCACTTATAATCGGAGCACAGTCTTGTCAAGTCATATTATGCAATTTTGCACTTTTTTAGCTGAAACATTGAGGTTAGATTTGGTTCTGAACTAAATTGCCCTCCCGAACACTTCTAAGTGTCCGCCCGTCTTTACCCGAAACATTAGAGCTACCCAGCACGAAATGATGTTTTTTACGTTTTTAGTAATAATTTTGTCATGTTTTCCTACAATTTTGAATTTAATTGTGGATTTTTTTAAGAACTACTATTAATAAATATTCTACAATCAAATTAAAAGGTGACAAAATAACACGCGAAAACATGATAATTAACTATAAAAAATGTCATTAAGCCAGAAATCCCTGAACTTTGTTATGGTGCACACCCGGGCCCGCCCGAAAATCTAAATTTATGACAGTTGCCCGGCCCGTGGGCCAGGCAGGTAAATTTGGGTGGTCTCTGATCCATATGATATCTGAGCCTTAATTTTGTTTCAAGATTGTGTATGATTATAAAGATTTGAGCTGCGTTATAAATAGAAGTACCATTAAAATTATAATTTGCATCGCCTCTAACTCACTCTATCAAGTATTCCTTTTTGCTTATCCTTAGCCCAGGTCCCCCGATTACGGCTAAGAACGTCTGCAAATCCTTAGCCAACTAGAGAATACGATTACCAGTTTAAGAAGCTAATGCTTTTTAAAATCAACTGTAAAAAACTAAATGGGCCATATAAAAATAATGATCAATATATTTTTAAGTTATAGGATGCTAATTTATTTCTTTTTTTCATAGGCGTAGCCAGGATTGCCTCATAAGGGGGGGTGGTGGTTTCCAAAAAAATATGTTTATGATACTATTAAACAAAAATTTATTAAGCTTATATACAGTAGTGACGGAGGTAGGACCATCTAATTAGGGGGGGGGGGGGGGGGGGGTGATAAATTTTGTGTCAAAGAATTTCGATTAAACAAAAACTTATTAAAATTATATAAATTTAATATCTACGATGGGTTTTTGGTCAAAAATGCATTAATAATATCTTCAGAGACGCAAATTGCAAAGAGCTCTTTCCAATTTTCTGGATGCGCTAATTAGGGCCATTTTTTAAACTAAACATTTTCATTGGCCTTTTAGGCTTAAATTTCCGTCCAGAACCAATTATTTTCCCGCCTGGAACCGTTTAAATGAAATCATAAGCCCAAGTTCGCCCCACTGCTAAAATTTGGCTTGTATCAGCACCTTCCTCGTTTAATTTAGAGGTTGAGATAGTTTTTTAAAGAAATAATTAAGAATTAAATAAAACACGCACTCGGGACATAAATTTTTGTTTAAATAATGTTATGATTAGTAGATTTAATCTAAAATTTAATATCAAATTAATTAAGATAATATATTAGAACTCGGGCCTTCGGCCCTCGTGGGAAGGGGGAGAAGGGAAGGGAAGAGGGGAAGGGAAGGGGGGGGACGACTCATCTGTACTTCGTATAAATGTATCATATTTGCTATGCAATTTATGGGCGAGAAAGGTGGGAAAGGGCGAGAATACCTATAGGGGGGTATTAAATGCCTAATGATTAATTAATTATTTATACAAATTTTCCATTTATAGGCAAGATGTAATAAAGGCAAAATGTAATATAGGCAAGGGTTAGGGTTAGATTTAGTGTTTGCATCTAGTTGCGTATTACATTAGTTTTTATGGCCTTTAGTGATTATGGGTCTAACAAACATTATATTATAAAACAACACAATGTTAAGAATTTGCAGAATTGTTGGGAAAATTTTTTTGTTGAATTTGAACAATTTTTAATTAAAAAAATCAAAAATTTGGCCAATGGTCACTTTTTCTCTATTGGTCAGTACCAACAGATACTCTATAAGTCAATGATAGCCAAAAAAACGGGAAAAAAATTTTTGATGCTCACTTTGGCCAATGGTCATTTTTTTCCATTGGTCAGCAGCCAGCACACGGTAAAAGTGGATATAAATTCATAAGAGTAAAAAAAACGAAAAAAAAATTTTCGAATCACATTTTGGCCAATGGTCATTTTTTCCATTGGTCAGCAGCCAGGACACGGTAAAAGTGGATATAAATTCATAATAGTCAAAAAAAAACGAAAAAAAAGTTTACGAATCACATTTTGGCCAATGGTCATTTTATTCCATTGGTCAGCAGCCAGCGGACGGCCAAAAAGTCATAATAGCAATGGTAGGAACAGGAACAATCATAATAGTCAAAAAAAAACGAAAAAAATAATTTCGATTCACATTTTGGCCAATGGTCATTTTTTCCATCGGTCAGGAGCCAGCGGACGGCCAAAAAGTCATAATAGCATGGTAGTAACAGGAACAATCATAATAGTCAAAAAAAACGAAAAAATAAACTCGGGTTCACATTTTGGCCAATGGTCATTTTTTTCATTGGTCAGCAGCCAACGGACGGTTAAAAAGTCTTATTATCAATGATAGTAATAAGAACAATCATAAGAGTCAAAAAAACTCCGGGATTCTAACCCAAAAACTAGTTAAATTGCATAGCAATTAAAAGTAAACAACTTTTATTTATGTTTATTATATAACATTGGTCAGCAGCCAGCGGACGGCCAAAAAGTCATAATAGCAATGGTAGAAACAGGAACAATCATAATAGTCAAAAAAAACGAAAAAAATAGTTTCGATTCACATTTTGGCCAATGGTCATTTTTTTCATTGGTCAGCAGCCAGCGGACGGCCAAAAATTCTTATTATCAATGATAGTAACAAGAACAATCATAAGAGTCAAAAAAAACTCCGGGATTCTAACCCCAAAACTAGTTAAATTGCATAGCAATTAAAAAGTAAACAACTTTTATTTATGTTTATTATATAACTAGTTAAATTGCATAGCATTAAAAGTAAACAACTTTTATCTATGTTTATTATATAACAAAAACTAGTTAAATTGCATAGCAATTAAAAGTAAACAACTTTTATTTATGTTTATTATATAACTAGTTAAATTGCATAGCAATTAAAAGTAAACACTATTTATTTATGTTTATTATATAATAGATAATTTAACAAATCTTAAAATATAACACAGCGAGGGAGATACAGATGAGGGGTGGGGCACCTCTTTCTCATGCATTAATTTAAAAAAGCGATAACCTAATATACCCAATGCAAATAGATAGGGAGAGTAACGGACGACGGACGGACACCAAAAAACGAGCCCATAAATTGCATAGCAATTAATATGTTATTTCTATTTGCGCAACACACACAAGACTCCTATTTATATTTTTTCCGTATAATTTAGAGAAAAATTTTTTTGTCAATGGGGGGGGGGGGGGGGGGGTCCTACTCCTAACCCGAAACCCCCCCCCCCCTTCCCTACGCTACTGCTTTTTTTTTGAAATTTTGAACAAAAAAAATAGCTAAACGCCCAAAGTGGTTGAAGATTTATATTTTTACTCTATTTTTTTAAGCTGTTAAACATTCAAGTAAATATTCTATTAATATTTTATAAAGCTTGCACCATTTGTTATAAAAATTTGTTTTAATCAAAAATAAATTAAATTTGTAAAGTATCATTTTAACAGAAAACCTCTTAACGGCATTCCTTTAAAATGCACGTGTTATATAAGATAAAAAGTGTCTGACAATTTATATGATTTGTTTGAAAAAATTATCAAACTTCGATTTTAACGATGCTTGTAAATGCACGCGATTTTGAAGTGATGCAAAGAAAGCAAATACACGATAAAACCATAGGCCGCTCATCACGGTATAAAATGTGTGTGTTTTTTTCACTCCTGCACAGCCTCCAGATTTTCCATCGTCACAACGACCAATCAAATTCACCCAAATATTTGCTCAAGTAATGTCATAACACTATCTGCATGTGTCATAACACAATCAGCGCGTGTCATAACATAAAATTTAGATAACTCATCATTTTATTTTATCACAAAATAGAACAATTTTTTATTTTATATTACCTACCCGTTTGATGAATACAAGTGAAAGAAGGCAAAGAATATTTTATCAACGATGTTATAGATTATGGTATTGGTAAAAATGTGCAGAATTTCTATCACTTAGAGGAATCATTTTAATGGCAAGCTATTTAGGTGTTTGTAAGCAAATTTTATTTAATGCTTTTTTTACAATATTGTCATATATGGTGTTTTCACTGAACCCATAAGGACAAGATAAAAGTTAGATTACTTATCATTTTATTGCAAAATAGATCCATTTTTATTTTATATTACCTGTTTGATGAATACAAGTGAAAGAATGACATATGATGAAATTTATAGTGACTGTTCATAAGTTTTAAGCTTGAGATGCAATTTAAGATAAATTGATATAAAACTTAATACATAATTATAAGATATTATAAAAAAAAATATTATATAAATATATGTTTATTATATAACAAACTAATATATATTTATTAATTTGTATTTTGTGTTATAGATTTGAGAGCCAACTATTTAATATGAAATCATTGTTATCAAAAACCTTTTATATAAAGCTAATTATTATATATTTATTATAATATTAATGTTTTATGTTATTGTATAAAATAAAAATTTCACATACAATTATTTTTTAATATTAATTTTATGCTTTAAATATATTGTCTATTGTTAATGGTGTCTAGAGGTTAAAATATCTTGATGTTGCACATGATTCGTTTTTTCCGCAATTTTGATGAACACATTTTTGTAGATTAAATTATTTTAAAAAGGTGAAACATATTGAACTAGCTAGATATCAACAACAGTGTTTTAAAATAAATATTATTGGCACATTTCATAAAAATGTAAAAACTGTAATGATATTAAAATTAAAAGAGCCATCTATATTATTTTAAAATTTCGTTCAAATTTATTAACTAACGAAAAAGGTAAATTGACTGTTTATTGACCTAAAAATAAACCATTTTTATTCAATTTATTTCTTATATTTATTTTTAATTTTTGATTTATATTACGGGAATGATTATGAAGAAGGATTTTAAGATTTTTCAAAACTATTAAATTTATTAAAATTTTCAAATGTGTTAAATCTTCATTAATAAGGTGATTACTTAGTGTATAAAAAATATTAGAACCGATTACGTAAGAAACTATTTTATTTAATATAATTAAATTTAAGTTTTTCTTATTTAATAAATTTCTTTTCTTAAAATTATTAAAGATAGAGTACGTAGTTTTACATAATAAAATTAAATCTTTAGAGGGATATATTAAGCCAAAATTAATTTTTATATAATTAAATAATAATTTTTAGTTAAAGAATCATTAAGAATAGATGATAAAAAAGAAATATATTCGACACAGGTCAATTTACCTTTCTCAACTAGGTTTCTTAGAATATAACCAGCAATATAAACGATAATGTTGTCACGAAAAGCTGGTAATTGCGATACATTTAAAATTTCATCGTCCTCGTCATCTATTAGAACATCTTCTTCTTTTCTTCGTTGAAAATCACTATAATCCCCAAAATCAAAACAACTGCCGTTGTTATTATTAATAACTCTGGCACACAAAGTGCCCCTTACAGCTGCCCGAAATTGCTAAGCAGAAGGATTGTTATTAAAACCTCCTTTGGACCTAATCACTGAAAAGTAAATTTCTAGGTGGTCATGAGAAAGTTGATAGGTTTTCAGATATCTTAACACAATTTAATTATAATTAGATATATTGTACTTTGCCGGTGTGTTAGCATTAATCAATATATCTTCTGCTAACAAAGGAATAGAGTGCATAGCAGATATAAGACCAACTATAGGTATTTTTTATTTGAAGTGTAAATTAAGGTTCCATCCTGAAACTTCAATTGTGCCAGGTACTTTATCATCTTCTGGTAGAAGCTTTTCAGGAGGTCCAGTGACTCCTTGAAGATTGGGGCCTTCCTATCTTTTGCCAAAACATTCCTACTGTTTAAGTATCTACCAGCCTGAATTCATATAATAAATATATCATAATCTTAATAAATGAGAAATATTTATCCTTCTTTATTAATAAAATAAAGGAGACTGTTGCTTCTGAGTCCTCAATCCCAGCTTCTTTGGATTCCCTGGCCAACATAATCCCCTTGGCCACAGAGGCTGAAAAAACTTGAGTTGCTAATTTTCCCTGCAATTAAAATGATGAAAAAAATTTTATATACCTTCATTTTTGAATTAAAATAATATATATGGCTTAAGGTCAGTCGATTAGCTCCACGTAGCCCATAACTTTCCTGAATTTTATGGAGCTTGCTAATATAATTCCACTTTGTGAACTAAAAATGTAATTAAAATATATGATAGCCTACTTTCTTATTAGCATATTTGAGAACAAATGATTCAGCTAATAAATTTCTTAATTATTTTATCATATGACAAACATCAAAGATAAAATATATTTTGTGAGGGGATGAGGGGTGTAAAAAGAAGAGAGGAGGTTCATCAATAGAGAAGGATACTCCAAGGTTTTCTGCCAATCTTTTATTAGCAGAAAGCCCATCACATACTAAGGCCTTCACAATGGCTCCAGTTGATTGAATGTAATATAATGCCTATGTTATGAATCCAGGCCTTTAGAAGTTGCGGATTCTTCACTAAAAACCTAATATTTTTAAAATTTCATATATCTTGTAATATCTTGCTTACTTATGGAATGAAAACCTTTTTTCTTTACCTCTTCTGTTCGAACAAAACGGCACAGCGCAAAACGACATTATATGATATAGGACGGTAGTGTTTAACAAAATGGCGGCAAATTTCACACACAATTTGCCATATGGAACATATGACATGGGTAGTCTATGTAGTCTATGGATAAGACATAGCTGCGTCTTGATATACGCGGCACTCCATTTTATTATGGGTGTTATTTAAATGCATAGTGAAAAATTCCATAATGCTCAGTTGTTTGTGCTCAGTTTTTAATTCAACTTGCTCAGATTTTTAATTAAAAATGTTCAGTTTTTTTTATGCTCAGATTTTAATTAAAAAGTGCTCAGTTTTTTTGTAAACAAATGTTCAGTAATTTTTCAAAAAATGTTCAGTTTTTTTTTCAAAAAATGTTCAGTTTTTTTTTCAAAAAAATATTTCGTTTTTTTTCAAAATATGCTCAGTTGTTATTAAAATCACTAAATCTAACCCTAACCCTTGCCTATATTACATTTTGCCTATATTACACTATGCACAGAAGTGTTATTGAGCTGTGGAAACGCTAGAGAGCTTTAATAATAGTTATAAATTATTCATTTAAGTCGCGTATTTATAAAAATTATTTTTATCTGTGGAAACCTTAGAGAGCTTTTATAATCGTTGTAAGTTATTACTCTATTTGTATAATAAAAATTGTCTATATTAAGTACATAAATCAAAGTATATTAAAAACAAACAAAATGATGCCTTTAATAATCATTTATTAAAATAATATATATAAAAACCTAATAAAATGTTATAGCTGCTATATATAAGTGATATAACCAAAAATATTTTGAGGTGTAATAGCTCAGTGGATTGAACGTCTGACTAGCAGCTTTAATAGCTCGTACCTCGCAGGTTCCATACCCGCACCTATCTCGTTTTAATTAAAAATTAAAACCACTTTGCATAAAAAAACTTGGCAAGTATAATTAATCTCTGAGCAAATAAATAAAAATCTGAACATTTAATAAAAAACTTAACATTTAATTCAAAACTTGGCAAATTAAATAAAAAATTTGGAAAATGGCAATAAAAACTTTGCACTTTGAATAAAAAACTATGCAAAATAATTTGTTCTATTTTATTATTCTTGGGCCCCTCTAGAACTTGGATCTAGACTGCTTATTTTTAAGCACTTCATAACCCCCCGCTTCCTAGCATTCTCCCTCCCATCCTTCCCACCTTTACCACTAAACTAGCGTGAGCGCCTCATTTTATTAAAGGTGCGAGATAATGATTTTATTTAACATGGCTATATGATTTTAAACTTATATTTTTATGATATTTTTTAGTCCAGATGACAATGTTACAATAAAAGGTGCAAAATAATTTTTGTTCATTCTAAAGGAAAACTACAACATCAAAAAAAATTCTCACCTAATAAAATTTGACTTTAATTTTTTTGAGCCCGGCCCAAAGCCAAATTTCTTTTTTATTTCTGTGCCTGAACTGCTCAACTAAATAGTCGCTAAACTACGATGCTGCCTACATTTAAGGCTAAGACTATAAGTAAAATCGCAGTCCGAACTTTGGGCAATAGGCTCTTATTGTAACCACTTTTTGCAGATATATTTCGTAGCGTACCGATTAAGAGAGCGAACTCTCTTTTATGAAAAGTTCCTTCTTTTACGAAAAAAAGGAAGCCAATTAATTAGCAAACATATTAAAAATAGTTCACAAATTTCACATCATAAGTTTTAATAAAAATTAAATTTTATAGTATCAAGAAGTCTTTAAGTATGCAAATTTCTAGACCAAATATGGTGTATTCTCGTATGGTAAATTCGAGGGTAGGCTTTAATATAAGGCTACGGGTACCAGCATGGACAAGTCCTATATCAATGCAAATTTAGGTAAATAACAAAAAGCAAAAAAATTAGTCCTGAGAAAGATTCCAACTCATATCACTGGAGGCAAAAGCCCCCCAGGTGGGGGGAGGGGGAAGGCGCTGAAATTTTACAATGTTTTAAATGAGGCAAATGCAACAGGTGTTAAAATAGGCTTTAAAAATAATATGCCCTCACCGAGATTTAAACTAATATCAGTGGAGGCATAGGCCCTGGTAAGGAGGTGTTGCCACTGGGTATCGTACTCATGCATAGACAAATAGACTGCTCATCTCTTATATATTCACGCATCAAAAGTGTTGCCAAAACGACCGCCATTTTGATAAGTGACGTAAAGTTTGTATAGTGATGGATTGTATTGGTCAATAATTTAATTATTGATCTTATAACATGAAACAACCAATTTTAATCATTATAGCGATTTTAAAAATTCATCAAACCATATGAATTGGCCAACGTTTCGTTCGTAAAGACAAAGTTTTTAAAGGCAAATGGTGATCAACCGATCTTGCTACGCAATTTATGTGCTCACTTTCCATTTTCCGAAGTCACGCACCGAACGTGTCACGCACCGTCATGTCACGCACCTACGTGTAACGCACCGCATCTACACACGCTTAACGCTTATGCCTCTCTAGATATGGGGTTCGATACCCGGAGAGGCCAAAAATTTTTTTTTAAATTAAATTAATATATTTTATTTTAATTGGTATAAAAAAAAATTACATACACGACTAAAAAATATAAAAACGCGCTATAACTAAACGGATGGCATTGATCCGTGTATGGAAATCGTGTTGGATTCAACGATTTCCATTGTGATCTTTTGCCTGATAAAAAAGCATTCTTTGTTCCTGTTAATACCATTGATAATATGACTTTTTGGAAGTCCGCTGGCTGCTGACCAATGGAAGAAAATGACCATTGACCAAAGTGTGAATCGAATTTTTTTGTTGTTGTTTTTTTGGCTAACACTGACAAATGCCCTATGCCCTCCCCTAGAAGGGCCTATGCCTCTACTGATATGGGTCCCTGTGCCCCCCCTTATAAAATCCTATGTCTCTACTGATGTGGGTTCGATCCCGGAGAGGCCAAAAAAAAGTTTTTTTTTTTTTAATCTGTGCCCTCCCCCCCTAAAAAGGCTTATGCCTCCAGATGTGGGGTTCGAATTCGAATCACGGAGAGGCCAAATTTTTTTTATTTTTTTTTTAAATTAATATATTGTTTTTGTTACTACCATTGATAATATGGCTTTTTGGCCGTACACTGGCTGCTGACCAATGAAAAAAATGACCATTGGCCAAAGTCTGAATCAAAATTATTTTTTTCGTTTTTTTTACTATTATGATTGTTCCTGTTACTACCATTGCTAATATGACTTTTTGGCCGTCCGCTGGCTGCTGACCAATGGAATAAAATGACCATTGGCCAAAGTGTGAATCGAAAATATTTTTTTCGTTTTTTTACTATTATAATTGTTCCTGTTACTACCATTGATAATATGATTTTTTGGCCGTCCGCTAGCTGCTGACCAATGGAAAAAAATGACCATTGGCCAAAATGTGAATCTAATTTTTTTTTTGTTTTTTTTGATTGCTATTATGATTGTTCCTACAATATAAATTTGTGGCCGTCCACTGGCTGTTGACCAATGAAAAAAATGACCATTGGCCAAAATGTCAAGCGAAATTATTTTTTCGTTTTTTTTACTCTTATGTATTTATATCCATTTTTACCGTGTCCTGGCTGCTGACCAATAGAAAAAACGACCATTGGCCAAAATGTGGATCGAAATTTTTATTCGTTTTTTTACTCTTATGTATTTATAGACCGTCTCTTGGGACTGACCAATGAAAAAAATGACCATTGGCCAAAGTATGATTCGTTGTTTTTTTTGTCGTTTTTTTGACTCTTATGTCTATATAGACCGTCCGCTGGCTGCTGACTTATAGATTTTTAGGATATATTTACGATACCTGTGACATTTTTAGATGCGCGGTAGTAACAAGCAAGTGTCGCTGCTCATTGTGACATTTTGTGATGCGCAGTCGTAACAGGCAATAGCGGAGCTATTGCATGTCGCTGCTAGTTTCGTCGTAAGCCTTTTTTTAAATTTTTCATACATAAAGTTAGTTTTTTTTTATTAATTGTTACTTTTTATTACTGTATTATTATTAATTGCTATGCAAATTTTAATTTATTTTTAGTCATCCTAGCAATTATCCCAATTTATATAATATGCCTATTTTTCATTTTGCTTAGTAATTTTTGGGTTTTATGTTACTTTCCTTGACGCTAAGATTATCCAATCAATAAAGCCTTTCTACCCACGTGACAAGACACAATACGTATATACATACATACATCCATTTTTTTAATTGCTATTTTTAAAATTAAACATTCTACATTATTATTCAATTATCCCTTAATTAATATTTTATCATTCTACATTAACCAAAAGTAAGTTTAGCTAAATTTCACAATACTCTTAACTCTTTCATATGTTATAAGTAATTTGTTAGGCATATCATATTATTTTTGTGGTTATGAGGAAAATTAGTCAATTTTGGCATTTTCATCTGTAATAATCAGACATTAAAACTACATAATAAAATGCTATTATTACTGTATTTTAATTGCTATTATTTTTAATTATATCAATTGCTTTGCATTTTATGTTCAAATACCCATGTCGCTGCTCATTGTGACATTTTGTCATGCGCGGTCGTAACAAGCAATAGCGGAGCTATTGCATGTCGTTGCTTGTTTCGTCGCAAGTCCATTAAAAAAAACTAAGTTTTTTATATATAGCAAAAACTTTGTTATTCCTTTCAATAGCTTAAACACTGGCGTTTGCTGTTTTTTTAATTGCCATTTTTTAAATTTTTAAATTAGTTCAGGGTTAAACTAGATAATAGGGAAAACTTTATAGCTGTAGATTGAGTCAAGTCGGGCATCAACTTTAGCTTTTGCCAATAATATTTGCTATGCAATTTATGGCCCCCAGGAAAAGGGGGTTAGGTTATGCAATTATGACGATTCCAACATAAATTGCATAGCAAATATGTTTTGTTTATACGAAGTATAAAAGAGTAATCGATGTGTATGAGGATTTGAAGCAAAGATATGCGAAGCAGGGACTGTCCTGAGCTAAACTGGGGTCTGGGGGCGGAGCCCCCAGGAGATAGGAGTTTGGGGGCGAAGCCCCCAACGGGGGACTGGGGGCGGAGCCAGGGGGTCTGGGGGCTTATTTTGTTATTATGAAACCATTGTTATATAGCTGATTATAATCAATATATTACATATGATGAAATTTATAGTGACTGTTCATATGTTTTAAGCTTGAGATGCAATTTAAGATAAATTGATATAAAACTTAATACATAATTATAACGTAGTAGTAGGAATAGTTCGTATTAACCCACTACTCTTGCACCCACCACACTCATCAATTATTTACATGCACTAAGGGTATAGTGTTATGTTATATAAGCATATAAGCCAATTAGATAGAGAGGGAGGGAGGCTCAAAAGAAGCCGCGATTTCGCATAAGGACTAATTGCATTTTTGATGTATATTAAAAAGTAAAAACAATAGGGGAAAAAATCGTTTTTTAATGTTTTACCCTAAGTTGGTTCGACCACTTAGAAATTAAAAAGTTTTTTTAGCATTTAATATCGATCTATTGAGCATCGTAAAGGGTCAAAAACGGTCATTTCGCAACTTTGAATCGAAATATCTAAATTGACGTATAGGAAAAACAAAAAACATATTTGTGTTCACCACAAAAAACTCTATCGGAATATGTTGACCGTTTCCCGGC
This sequence comes from Gordius sp. MW1, assembly GCA_964036665.1. Taxonomy (NCBI): domain Eukaryota; kingdom Metazoa; phylum Nematomorpha; class Gordioida; order Gordea; family Gordiidae; genus Gordius; species Gordius sp. MW1. Next base: position 7,692,599 of record OZ038532.1, read on the forward strand.
ACAAGACCATTATTTGTTGACTAGTGTAATAACAAGTAAAAACCTTTAAGGTATTAACATAATTATCACTAAACCTAAAGGTTGGCTAAACAAAATAGCCTAACAACCTTTAAGGTCTTTTCTCCTAATATCGGCTAAACCTAAAGGTCGACTACGAAAACAGACCAAAAGACCTCGAGGTCTTTTTGGTTTATTCGACTTAGACCAAAGGTCGGCCAAAAAACCCCCAGGTCTTTTTACAACACTGGTATGTAGGGGGATATTCACAAGCCCGGGGAAAACGGGAATTTTTCCGAGTTCTCCATGTTGCCACCTCTAGTACCAACTCATCTTTGACCATTTGTGGTTTAAGGAAACTTAAAGGACCTATGGGGTATATTATAATTAAAAGGTCGGCAGGAGTTAAGCCAGTTGTTAGGTGAATTGTATTTCTCTAATAAAATAAATGATTATATAATTTATCAATTTTAAAATTCTGCGTTTTGTTGAAGAATTTCTTTAACTTTTGGACAAAACGTTCAGCTTCTCCATTGGAACACGAATGATAAGGGGCGGAAAATGGCGGTGCAAAATTTGTTAAAATCTATGCTCCTGAACTGAGTTCAAAACATTAAAATAGCCTAGCTTTTATTGTACTCTAAGTTGTTGTGGTTGTTACGGGAATTAATTCGGGCCATTACCTGTAGGCATCATAAATAACGGTGTAATATTAACCATTAATCAGCCCACAAAAATCCATATGTATTCTAGACCATGCATGGGCGTAGCCAGGTTTTGGATTAGGGAGGGGAAAACGTTTAAAAGTTCAATTAGAGGTGGGCAAAACATAAAATTTTCTAATTTTTCAAATTTTTTGCATTGAAATTTTTTTTCGTAATTTAGGGAGGGGGGCAGCCGCACCCCTGCCTCCCCCCCCCTGGCTACGCCTATGACCATGGCATTCCTGTATTGGTCTATTTTTTAGTTGCTAATTTAGTTGCACCGGTAAACCATTGCTGACAACTACTAATATTATGGCCAATGCTTCTTTTTCAATTTGACTCTAATTTTTTTCGGTGGCGTTGAGAGTGCGAAAAACCAGTCGGATGTTGATATGATAACCTTAATTTTCATGTGCTAGTACTGCACAAAGTCCACCTGACAAAGAATCGGTCAAAAATACTAAAAGTATCTCAGGACCAAAAGTATTTTTGATATTTTTGAAAGCAGTCGAACAATATTGGCACCAATTCATAGTTATAATTTTGCATAATAAGTGATCATTCATAAAAAAGATTGTAACTCCTTACAGTGGTGGGGAAGGTGCTGTTATTATTGCCTTCGTATTTCTGGAAGTCGTAGAAAATCCATCTTCTTAACTAATGGTATGACCTAAGTATTCTACATTTCTGTAACAATTAACATTTTACTTATCCGCTTTTTTAAAAATATCAAAAACTTTCTCTAATTTTTGATTATTATTTTCCCGCCACAGTAATATCGTCAAGGCAAAGAGTTGGAAAATAGCTGGTGCATATTTAAATAGCCCACAATGGTTGTTTATAGTTAAAATATTTTGAGAATCTTTAGAAACTTAAATTTGAGAATAGGGACCTTTTAAATCTAAAGAAAATATTTAGAGCCGCCTAATTTTTCGAATTTATCTTGTATGCGTAGAAGTATATATTTTTTAACTAACAATTATCTTTCTTCATAACTGTTACTATAGGCGCAGATTTAAGAGATTGTAATACTCCTTTCTTTTTTTTGATATTGTACGTTTTATTCATATTAATTAATAAAAGTATCACATGAGTAAAATACATTGGTAAATAAAATACTACAAAAGAAAACGCGTTAAAAACTAATTGGATGTCATTGATCCGTGTATGGAAATCGTGTTGGATTTGACGATTTCCATAGTGATCTTTTGCCTGATGTAGAAGAATTCCTTAGGTTCTAAGGAGGAATTAGTCATCGCTTTCCCGATTTGTTTGAGGAAAGGAGAGCCTCTGAACCTAGGTTGCCAATAGTGGTAGCCACCACGGGGATGAAAACTGTATTGGTGAGAGTGGAATATTTTTCGGCCTTTTTCCTCTCTACCTTGATTAAAAGGTCAGGGGAAGAGTTTGAGGGGGCGAAGATGTCGACCGTAAAATCCCAAGTGATATTTGGACGACCAAGGTATGAGCGTTAGCCCGTCTGGTCTTTTCCCGTTGGTCGCCGGATTAACTTATTAATCCACTTTTGTTATCAAAATTTAGAAGGTCTAGGACGAAGAAATAGCGGCCTCAATCCATTTTTTAATTTAAGCATAGCTTTGTATCCAACTACACCTCCCAATTTATTATCAAATAACATCGAAAAATTTTTAATAATATGATTTGGTAAAAATTCTTCATCCGTGCAATTAAAATCAAACGTTTGCTATGGATTGTCGTTTTCCCAGGTCGCGGCTAATTGGCCCAATATGTGTGGGAATCTCAGCAACCAATCTCTGTCAAAATGTTTTACCCTTTCTCATTTACCACGTTGTATAGGAGGTGATAAGTGGAGCCCTTCTAGGTAACCCAAACTTTATTACCACTCGATGAAGTGCTGTAGGGTGCGTAGCTAGATGAGCACATTTGATTTAATCAATGTAACCGCAGAGCTTGTATTAATTTTGAAATTATAAACATGGTCATTTACTTTTACTTTGTAACTTGTTGGGCGTGAATCATTTCCTTTCTTTAAAAATAATTTAAGGTTGAACAAGATTTTTTCGATTTGGCCTTTTCCATTGCATTTGCAACAGGTAAAGATTCTAAATTTACATGTGGACCGAAGATGATTGGCTCGGCACGCCAAACAATGGATATTGGGAAGGGATTGTTTATTGAAGACCGAATAAATTGGTTACAAATGTCGTGACATTATCAAAGTTTGGTTATTTGTAGTGTTTCGATCTCATCTTAATCTCGAAAACAAAATCTCGTCTCGTTCGGGTGCCATTATGAGAATCTAGATCTCATCTCGATCCAGAAGAATCTCGGTCTCAGCGAAAATTATCGACATGTCTCTTTATTAAAAAAAGAACACTATCTTAATTTTTCTCCTATTGTATTCAAATTAATAAATAAAAAAAATCGTAAGAAAGAACCATTTTTTCAAAATCCTGTTAAAACGCGTCTTTTGCAAGTCTGAACTAGCTGAGACGCTTAGTTAGCATTGGCAAAAATTAGTAATGTTTTTTGTATAATTTAAGAAAGTAAACCTCTATAATACTTCATCAATTCGTTGCTAAAGAATTTATTGCATGTTTTTTATAATGTTATAGAAACCTAAAAAGTACGAGTGGAACTGATAGGAATGAGTTTTGAGGTTTTCGATAAATTTAGTGGTGGGAAAAACCTTAGGTGGGGCTGACCCGAGGTTCGCCCAAGGTCAGGTTTTAGGTTAGGTTGTTTGAAAACCTCGAAGTTTAAACCAACCTAACTATAAACCTTTTAGGTTTAGCATGGGTTTTGCATCCACCTAAGGGTTCCCCAACGTCCCAAACTAAAATTTTGGGGCAAGATTCAAACTCTAGCCCAAAACATTAGGTCGGAACGAAATGCAAAACCCCGAGAAACCTGGGGTTTCCATTCATAAGGTATGGCTTTTATATCCTAATATTTCGGCTGAATGACGGTCACTAAGCAATTTTATAAAATAAATTCTTAATTATCATTTGTTTTGATTTAAAAAATAAATTAAAATAATATTGTATCCTAATATCAATATATAAAATAATAATATCAAATAAATACTCTACTATATTGTAATAATAAATGTAAATGTATTATTTAGGTTTTGGCCATCTGTAAACGATTTTAATTTAGATTAACACATTATATCCTTTTACCACGCATGTAGTAGTAGCACAACACCATACCATATAACTCCCCCCCCCCCTTCTCTTTCCCTTCTCACACAACCCAGCTTATAATGCGAGTATGGGGATACCCTTGCTCCAAAATATTCACACCCAAAGAGCAAGGCTAGTCGCCTTGCTCCAACCCTGCTCTACTCCGGGCCATCCCTGTTCCCAACCCCGTTCCACCCCCCTCCAACCCCACATAACCCAAATATTATTTTGTATGGGAGGCGATGCGCTACTATGCTATGACGCATACATATCCATATGCATAAGTTTAGAGAGGGAGGGAGGGGTAGGGGATAGTGCGTGCTGTGCTGCTACAAGCTATGCATAAGCTATGCAGTAGTTAAGAGAGGGAGGGAGGGGTAGGGGATAGTTATTGTTAATAAATATGGTGCGTGCGTGTTGTGAAGGCGGTGTAAATTTCAAGTGTTTTCATCTAGGGGCTTTATGTTGACCTTTTAATTGGTTAATCAAATTTACTACTGCTGGGCTTTACATAAGCATGTGCAGAGATGAAGCGTGGTGTGGTGGTGTGGGTGAGAGCTTGCGCTGCTGGAGAGAGGAGAGGGATTGTAATTATAAATATCCGTGCTAATAGCCAGTGTATGTAGATTTCGTAAAAAATAAACTTTAAAAAATAACTAAGTCATCCCCACCCTAATCACTGCCCCTGCATATGGCTAGTCAATACATGAACAGGCATCCATTTAATTTTTCTTCTTTTATATTCTCCATAAAAAATTTCTATGCATTCCCAATCCCAATCCGATTCCCTAAGTTTGGAATTATCTCAGAATTCTGAAGTTAACTTGATATTAAATTTTTTCAAATTCATTAATAATTTAGGCGGCTAATACAAACCCATTTTACGTATCTACACCCTCCAAAACGCGCAAGAAATGCAAGGGGTGCGACATATATTTTAGCGCAAGGACCTCAAGTACATGTACAATTTTAATTTTAAGATTTTGTAGGCAATATAAAAGCTCATTATACAAAATCGCACGGAATTTTGTCGGACCCCCTAAATCAAACCATTCCCTTAACTCTAGATGCCTTACTTTAAACGAAAATAATGAGATCAATAATGAAGTCTTGAACCTAATAATACAGGAAAACTTACCAATAAAGCTCTTTGACAGCCCCCATTTCAGGGCGCTTATTCATTTACAAACCAAAAATGCCAATATTTGGACCAAGAAAATAGGGAAAATGAAACTCTCGAATCTATATACAGAACAAAAGGAACAGGTTATGAATACGTTAAGACGTCTGTCGTCTAAAATTTCCCTGACCACAGATTGTTGGACTGGGATCAATAATATATCTTATGTGGCTGTTACAGCCATAGACTAGATAGACTGCTCATTATACGTACACACGTACCGAAAAAGTGATGCCAATTTTTCCGCCATCTTTAACATAAGAAGAAAACGTTATAATGGGATTCTATATATATTCTCTATTTTTTACCTTCTATCTCACCCGGGGAGGGGGGGGGGGGGGGGGTTTTGCCCCCCCCCCTAATTTTTTACTCTCTTTCTCAGCGGAGGATAGGGGGGGCAAGGGGGTGTTTTGCCCCCCCCCCCAATTTTTACCCTCTTTCTGATGAGGGGGAGAGGGGGGGCAGGGGCCGGGGAGGGGTGTTTTGCCCCCCCCCCCTAATTTTTTACCCTCTTTCTGATGCGGGGGAGAGGGGGGGGCAGAGGGGTGTTTTGCCCCCCCCCTAATTTTTTACCCTCTTTCTGATGCGGGGGAGAGGGGGGCAGGGGTTGTTTTGCCCCCCCCCCCCCCCTTATTTTTTACCCTCTTTCTCACACAGGGGGGGGGGGGTGTTTTGCCCCCCCCCCTTAATTTTTACCCTCTTTCTGATGCGGGGGAGAGGGGGATCAGGGGGTGTTTTGCCCCCCCCCCTTATTTTTTACCCTCTTAATGATGCGGGGGAGAGGGGGGGGCAGGGGGGTGTTTTGCCCCCCCCCTCCTAATTTTTTACCTTATTTCTGATGAGGGGGAGAGAGGGGGCAGGGGGTGTTTTGCCCCCCCCCCTTATTTTTTACCCTCTTTCTCACCCAAGGGGGGGGGGCAGGGGGGGTGTTTTGCCCCCCCCCCCTAATTTTTTACCCTCTTTCTGATGCCGGGGAGAGGGGAGGGTGATTCGCCCCTCTTCTTATTTTTTACCCTCTTTGTCACCCGGGAGGGCGGAAAGCCCTTTTTAACCCTTTCATAATATTTTTGTGAATTTGTGCGGTCACAGTGGTGACAAATGTCATAATCAACATTTTCTATTGAAATTTTTTTTTTTTTGAAAATTGACTATCACCCCCCCCCCTCCCTCTTCCCGGCATCAGAAAGAGGGTAAAAATTAAGGGGGGGGGGGCAAAACACCCCCCTGCCCCCCCCCCCTCTCCTCCGCATTAGAAAGAGGATAAAAAATTAGGGGGGGGGGGGGCAAAACACCCCCCCCCCCCTGCCCTCCCTCATCAGAAAGAGGGTAAAAGATTAGGGTGGGGGGGGGGGCAAAACACCCCCCTGTCCCCCCCCCCCCTGTGTGAGAAAGAGGGTAAAAAATAAGGGGGGGGGGGCAAAACACCCCCTGCCCCCCCTCTCCCCCGCATCAGAAAGAGAGTAAAAAATTAGGGGGGGGGGGGGCATAACACCCCTCTGCCCCCCCCCTCTCCCCCGCATCAGAAAGAGGGTAAAAAATTAGGGGGGGGGGGCAAAACACCCCCGCCCCCCCCCATGCCCCTCCCCCCTGTGTGAGAAAGAGGGTAAAAAATAAGGGGGGGGGCAAAACAACCCCTGCCCCCCCTCTCCCCCGCATCAGAAAGAGGGTAAAAAATTAGGGGGGGAGGGGCAAAACACCCCTCTGCCCCCCCTCTCCCCCGCATCAGAAAGAGGGTAAAAAATTAGGGGGGGGGCAAAACACCCCTCCCCGGCCCCTGCCCCCCCTCTCCCCCTTATCAGAAAGAGGGTAAAAAATTGGGGGGGGGGGCAAAACACCCCCTTGCCCCCCCCCATCCTCCGCTGAGAAAGAGGGTAAAAAATTAGGGGGGCAAAACACCCCCCCTCCCCGGATGAGATAGAAGGTAAAAAATAGAGAATATATATAGAATCCCATATAACGTTGATTGCTTCTTATGTTCAAGATGGCGGTAAAATTGGCATCACTTTTTTAAAGGGAATGAGCAGTCTATCTAGTCTATGGTTACAGCCCACATAAAAAAATCGTGGACTTTAAAAAATATCATGATTGACTTCATAAATCTGCCTCACCCACATAGAGGGTCTATTCTGTGTGCGCATTAAATTAAAAATAAAATCATATCCATGACGACGGATAACGCAGCCAATGAATTAAATGCGATGAGGCAACTTAAGGCCCATATGGCCGATAATAATATAACTTTTTGTTCGCACAGATGTGCCTGCCACATCTTAAATTTGGTAGTTCATGACGGGCTTGAAGTGATAGCTGGACCCCTGGACAAAATATTCCATATTGTTAAGGCAAAAAAGATCGCCTTCAATACAAGAAGATTTTCTAAAGTTGGCAAACGTTTGTCCCCCAGCCTAATAAAACTAGGTGGAATTCGGTGTATTTGATGTTATGAAAGGCCAATAAGGTATTTTTAAATACCAATATCTAATTTTATTTTAGACTATCAATTGTTTGAACATAATGGTTCAACGATACATGAACGCTGAATTGTGGTTGGACCCTGAAGAAATCAAGATGTTAATCGATATCGAAGCATTTTTGAAGCCATTCTATGAAACTACATTAGAACTTAGTTCTGGTAGTTTTTGTACTATGGGCTTGGTTCACATCTATTTCGAGGACATGGTCGAACATTTGGAGTCCTTTGGGATCGTTTGCGAAAATGAATCCCTTGTGACCGCCAGTAGCAAGATGCTCTCCAAAATGTTGGATTATAGAGATACCATGAATACATTCGAAAACTTTGCGGCAAACTTACTTTACTAGACCCACGAATTAAACGTGATTTAATGCCGCTAGGTATAAACACGGATTTTGTGATATCTACAAAAATGACTACGAAATACAAGACACTTTAGAGGATGAAATGTCGGCCACACGCATGGAAAGAATTTTCCTTAAAAAAAGGATGTAAGTTACTTTTTTAATTTAATTAACTCTATTTCGTTATTATAGAGGACATCCTGTGTTGATAAATAATGAAATATCACGGTACCTAAGCGATTCCCCGGTGTGTCTGAAAACCGACATTATGGCTTGGTGGTGCTCGAACGAAAGCACTTACAAAAATTTGAGTACGATGGCTAAAGACTATCTTTGCCAACAACCATTTTCCGTGGCATCGGAAAGAATATTTTCAAGGGCCGGCGACATAATGACAATGAAGAGATCCCGGCTGGCTAGTAGAACTCTGAGGGAAATATTGTCATTAAATAATTGGAAAACCAATCTCTAAGTTTTAATATATATATTTACAAATTTGAATCTGTATGAATAAACATTACTTACATGGCGTTTAGATGAATTAGCTAATTTAGATTTTACCTGGATATTTTCCCTTAATTTAACCCTCCAATGTACTTATAGAAATCCCAACCCTGAAGTGACTTATGGGGTTTGTAGGACCCCATTCTTAAAATGATCATAATATTAAAACCAATAGAGTAAAACGTCTCAAATTTTAAATATAAGTTTATTAAAGCCTCTTATAGGTTTGTAAAAAATAATAATTTAATTATAAATATTAATTCTAAAATTATATGCAATTTACCAAACACAAAGAAAATGAATAAAAATCAAAATGACATGTTTTATTTTTGTAATGGAGACCAAACAGTTAGTAGAAATATAAAAAGCAAATGTTTATTTTATTAAAAGAAGGTTTGAATAATATAAAAAACATGCATTCATGATAAAATGATTATACAGGAAAAAATAGAAGACTCTAATAAATGGTCATTTTTTTCGCATTTTTCGAGGCAATCTTCGCAAAATATTATAGTGTGATCAACACAGACAGGGTTTTGACACCTATTGCACGAAAATCTTGTTTTCTTATCCCGATTCCGGGGGCAGCTAGAACATCTTTGTTTCTTAAGAGGTGGTATTGACCTGGAGAGTATGCTGCTTGTATATTTTTGGTGAAGATATCAAGAAGTTCCCTAACATGAGTTGCCTTGTCATAGACTTTTCTATCATTTTTTGTGCAGGAATTATCAAATCTTAGCACTTTTAATAGAAACCTGAATCACTTTAAGGACATCATAGCCCTAAGAATCTCAATTTTATATCCATCTTGCCCCCATATGTCCGATAGGTCACGATGGTTTGATTTAAATATCCCAAGAAGTAGTAGCACTGCCAAAAAAAGCATTTAATTCATCTCCAGTCATCAAACTATTTTGCTGATGCTCTTCCAAATTAATAGTTTCTATTTTTTGGTTAGTATAATTTGTAATTATTGAAGTGAAATTGTGAATAAAAAACAACAAAAAACAGTCAAGAGCTGATAAGGCCTTTTTGCATATTCTTTTACTCCTGGAAAACTTGTTATAATATTATGGGATCTTGTTTTTTGGGAAACAATTTGGACTCCATTTGGTTCCATCTTTACCTATTTTTAAAGTATAAAATATACTTGATTTTTTATACCATATAAATATTTTGTTTTGGCAAAATCTGTCCTAATTCCTTCTATATCCACATCTGAATCACTTTCCTTTTCACTCTCAATTAGGTAATCCTCTTCACTTGATGTTAACACAAAGTCATCTAACTAATTATAATAATATAATCTTATTTTACCATCAGAATTTGAACTTGAGGATTTTAAACAATCAAAAATTAAATTGGAACCCGGTCAAAGGAGCACAGAAATAGCATCGAAACTCGTCTGATTGCCCAGGATGAATTTAACATATTGTCTTAGCACAAAATATTTTATATTAACATGTCCTAGTGAAATCATAACAAGTAAATATATGGGTTAGGGTAAGTGTTAGGGCTAGGGTTAGGGTTAGGGTTATAATAACAAAGTGTGCTAAAAAATTTGACAAAAAATAAAAAAAAACTTTCTTAATTGACCTTATGGGTATGTGCTCGGACGCATAAGCTCTTTCATAAAGAGGGGTAAAATGCTGAGATTAGGGAATATTAATTAGCTTGTTTACAACTTTACAACTAAGCTTAGCAATACGCTGAGAAAAACCAGCCAGCCGTTTTTACAACACTACTACAAATATAAAATAAAAGGGACATTATATAACTAATAAGTCTTTATCTTTTACAAGAGCCGAGGAATTCAAAATATATTTGAAATTAAATTTTGTGATTAATCGCAATTAATCTGCTTAGCAAATGTGTAAATTATAAAGTTAAACCATATTAAAATGTACAAAAAAATTGTTACCACCTGGCTGAGGCAGAAAATATAAAAATATATATTTAAATAAATTTTCATAAAATTTTTGGCATGTCTAAAAAATAAATTTTGAAATCATTAAACAGATTTTAGCCATCTATATAGAAGATTCTACAAAGCGAAATTTCCCACCTTTTATAAATTTTTATAAAATTTTTGGCATGTCTGAAAAATAAATTTTGAAATCATTAAACAGATTTTAGCCATCTATATAGAAGATTCTACAAAGCGAAATTTCCCACCTTTTATAAATTTTTATAAAGATTTTGGCACGTCTAAAAAATAATTTTTAGAATCATTAAACAGATTTTAGCCATTTTTTTTTCATAAATAAAACATTACTTCTATAATGCAGCATAAGCAAAGCATAATAATTAACTATAATTTACTAGAGATTAGATTATAAATTATAATACTTTTCATTATGACGTCACAATGGGAAAAGTTTAAACTCAGTGACGTCATGATATAACTATTTTTATTTTCTTAAATTAAAAGTTTATTACCTAAAATTGATATATTTGCATGCCCCACCCCAAACGACCAAAACCAAACCAAAAGGTTAATAATATTATCCACCCACACCCTTTAGATGTTTAATACACCCAAACCTAAACGCCAAAGGTCACCTCGAAACATTCACCCAAAACGCTTTAGGTCTTTTTTACAAAAACGCCAAACACCAAAGCTCTCCCAAGGAAATTCACCTAACACTGATAAGGCTGGGTGAAAATAAACGTCAACGCTTGCAGGCGACCAATAGAAACCCTTGGTTTTTTACAACACTAATATATAGGTATGAGGAGAAACACAGGATTTCTCTTTCTTTCTGGGACCTGGGATGCTACTAGATAAATAAATATAAGTTTACTATTAGTTAAAAATTACATATTTTATGAAGATGAATGAAATAAATAAAAAAGCTAAGTAGTATAAATATCAAAAAATACCTCTATGCCTTGTGTCCATTTAAACAGTAACATTTGTTTTAGTAGGGACACGTATTAAAGGATGTCTATAGCTGTATTATTAGTTGTCGTCATTTCGAACTGGAGTCTTTTTTTCATTTAACCACCTAAATTTAATGTAAAAATTAATTTAAAAATTTTATAATCTTACCACTTATCCGAATTTAAGCATTTAACCAATTCTCACTTATAAGTAGATTTAGCGGGTATTTTCCCAAAATACCAGTGGACAAAATCCTAGTGGTTTCAAGATGTTGAAACCGTTTCAAAATCTATAATGCGCATGCGTATGCATTTAGCAGACCAATCAGATAGCTGCGAATTTTAACAATGCGCATGCGCTTGAAACGGTTTCAAGATCTTGAAACCGTTTCAAGATCTATAATGGGTTAAGGTTCAGGGTAGTGTTTTAGGTCAGCGTTTTAGGTTAGGGTTAGGGTTAGGATTAGATGCACATCAAATTCCCTCCCCATGAAAGTGTCGGAAAAGTTAATACCGTAAATGTACCTGCATGCATGCATATCCGTTTTATTTTGTCCACTAGTATTTTGGGCATGAATCGATGTAGCGTAAATTTTAGGCAATGTGTTCAAAAAATCGCGGTTATTTATCATTTATAAATATTACCATTTATCTCACTTATACAATTTCGACTGTATATCATTTTTATTTATGTGCATTCAGTCTTGAAATTAGATTAAACTCATTGAAAAACTCATATTCTATATTATTAGTGAATTACATAACATATGCAGAGTGTATACCCAATAAAAAATATCTGTTTTATCTTTAAATTTCTATGTTTTTGTTTAGATATACCTTATATTTCTCTGTTTTTGTTTTAATTTAGTTGTTTTCTGTTTTGATTCAATACATTCAAAACACGATAGATACGCAGAATTTGTATGTTTTCTGTTTCAATTCAATACATTCAAACGATAGATACGCAGTATACGTCATGAGGTGGCGTTTGAGTGACATTTTAGTAAACGTCAAAACGTATAAGACTAAATAACATGACCGTCTTGTGACTTAGAAATTTGGATAGTTAAAAACCTAGGCTCAGACCTAGCAATCATTCGCAGAAATTTCCATCTAAATCGGTCCAGCCGTTTCGGAGGAGTATAACCACACACACCGTTTCACGTGATTTTTATATATTAGATTAGATTTTAAATTTTTGGTGGTGTAAAGGGGATTTGTGCAAATAAATCTATAATTTCATCATGGACAATAACTTTTAAAATACACATTCTCGCATTAGCGAATTTTAATTTCATAATTATGGTTTTTCATATTTTATGTTATAATTTCACCTTTATAGGATCTAACCTTAAAAAAGGCTTTTAAATGTTGTCATAGCTTTTTTGACATAAATGCTGCCAATATCGTATATTTAAAATTAAGATTTGTTATATATATGGCCAAGATTACTTTGGGGTTGTGGCAATACAAGATATTTATAAAATAATTAGTTGTATAGTTTTTTATTAATTGTATTATTTAAAATATAAATGTTTTCTTGCCAATATCACGGTTCCACTTTGTGGTATACAATTCCTTTGTACGCAAACTTACTACACCTTGTGAAATTTTTAATATTGACTTGATATAATCGTTTTAACTACTTTCCTTTCTTTTATTTATTTATGAATAAAAATTTTTTGATTTTATGCCCTATAAAAATATGAGGGGTCTGAGACATTAACTTAATTTGCTAAAACTTTAAGCTTGTGTTATATTAAAGAAAAAATACACAAAATAGTAGCGGTATTATAAGTTTGACGACCGTTTATGAGGGGGGAATTTTTTAATTGCATTTGACCCTTTCCCACTTGTGTAAAATCCAAGCTGGCCCCCCCCCTCCCCAAGGCAAAAAAGCTAGCTACGCCACTGCTTAATGCATAAATGTAATGTTATAAAGATATAAAATTTTAGCACCAAAATCAAAATCTTGCGTATATTGTTATATGCAGCTTCACGTTTGATTTAAAACTTATTATTCTATTATTACCTCTAAATAGCGCATATTGCCATTTTTACTAATATGCACGAGCCGCCCGAAGCCCGACCAGGCCCGAGCCCGGCCCGACCCGATGGGGCTTCGGGCTGGGCTCGGACAGAATTTTATAAAACAATCGGGCCTCGGGCGGTGGGTCAGGCCTGATGAGGCGGCCCGACCCACCGCCAGAGCCCGGCCCGAATTGACTAAGGCAAACTAATCATTTATAAAATATGATCTAAACAAACTCAACTGGATATTAAATAATTATCTTTGTACACCATACATAATATTTCGAAGTTTCAGCTTTTTTACCCTGTCTATTAAAATATTTTGGCCTAAATTGCAAATCTTATTCTGGTATTTAAATATATTCCTAGTAGCCGTTACATTAGAAATAAAATAAAGAAATATTTTAAAAAATGTTTATTGGAACTGTTAGGTAAAATATATTTTAAATAGTTAGACATCCATTTAGCTGAATAAATTGTAGCGAGCGAAAATGAAAATTTTATTTTATACTTATCCTAGTTGTAAATTAGGAGTAATAACAATTTAATGCATTGTGTAATTATATGGTGAAATAATTTTCAAAAACTCTAAAATAATTTTTTTAAATTTTCTATTTGAAAAATCGGGTCGGGCTCAGGTCGGGCCCAAAAATAAAAGGTCGTTCGGGCTCGGGTCGAGCTCGGGCAAAATAAAAACTGAGACGTCGGGCTGACTAATGTTACACGATCCAAATTCTTGTACTGTATAAGCGATCTGACATTCCATTTTCTTATTCGATCCAAAAAATAACGAAGCGCCGATTCGTGTTTTTCGCATTCGGAAAAACACGAATCGTAAGAAATAAACAAAATTTCTTACTCACGTTTTCAAATTGTGATTTCGGTCTCGCAAGAGCAGGTTTTGTATGTTTAATAATTACCTTTATCTTTTTAGGTTCAAGATACATAATTACTTTCTTTTGGCTAACTAGGGTATGTGTTTAGATAAGTTTGTATCTTGATAATTCATATTTTTCCTTTATACATTATTTTGCTGATCTTTTTTTTATAAAATTTAATACAGTTTTTAATCTCTAAAGAATTATATTATTTAGTAAGTTTTTAATTGCATTTTATATCAATTTTATGGAGATCAAGATACATAAATAGCTAACTAGGGTATGTGTTTAGATAAGTTTGTATGTTTGATAATTCATATTTTTCCTTTATACATTATTTTGCTGATTCATTTTTTTAAAAAATTTAATACAGTTTTTAATCACTAAAGAATTAGCAAGGGTAAGGAGGTACCACTTTTTGGACTACCATGAAGTTTAGCTTTCAACTTAGTACTTCCCCCGATGGTTGAAATTCATAAGGTAAGTAGTGCTAACAACTCGCTTACTAGAGATTTTGAAGATAAATATAGTATGATTTTTGATGGGAAACTAGGATTAATAAAGTCTTGCGAACCAATAATTATCCATTTGAATTCAAATGCAACTCCTAGATCTTGGCAAGCTAGGAGGGTTCCGTTTCCTTTGAGAGCCCCTCTAGAGAAAAAGCTCCAAAGATTGGTTATCGCAGGTGTGTTAAAGCCAGAGGATCCCAACATTAAACCCATTCGATGGGCTACTCCAATTGTGATCGTAAGGAAAACTAATAATGACATCCGTATCTGCGCCGATTTCAAGGTTACGGTGAATCCAAATTTAATTATAGATTACCATGATATTCCAACATTTCAAGATGTTGCCGCAAAAATTTCGGGAGGAAGGAAGTTCACGAAAATTGATCTTAAAGATGCATATCTGCAAATGCCTGTTTCCGAGAAATCACAAGACCTCTTAGTTATTTCAACCAGTTTGGGTTATTACAAATACTGTCGGCTTCCGTTTGGGTTGTCCTCAGCTCCATCCATTTTCCAGAGGTTTATGGACAACTTACTAAAAGATTGTCCTAAGACAGGAGTTTTCCTTGATGATATAATAATCACCGGCGAAAATGATGAGGATTGCAAACGTCAATAAAGTTTTAATGAAATTTAAAGATTCGGGGATTAAAGCACAGTTTAACAAAATTCGGTTTTTGGAAGATTCGATTGAATTTTTAGGGTTTATGATTATAGTTGTTAAATTGCTAAGCAGCTTCGACTAAAAACTCGAGCACGAACACTAGCTGGATAATATGCTAACACAATGAGTGCTAAGCTAACTGTTCGGTGCAATAGTTTTAACAGTAGCACGTAAAAATGCTCAAGAGGTTAGTCGATAGCAGCCAAATCTGTTAAAAAATTTAGCAGGAGCTCGAGCAGTAAATTCGAGCAGATAGTAGATTGAATTGCTTTTGTTAAACTATTTTAGTTACTTACAATATTTGCTCATGGTATATTATAAAGTTATTATATTATAGTTTTATAAGAAATTAAGCATGTTGAGCATAAATGATGGATTGCACGATAATAAGATGAGATTGTATATTTGATTTTTATTTTGAGTTTTTAGGTATAAATATTTTGTACAGGTGGTTAAATAAATATATATGGGGTAAATGTCATAATCTATGTTTATGATGCGATTTAAATTATTTTTCAAATTGTGACTCACTAAGAACTTAAAAAATGTTTTTCACCTTTGAAATTAAGATTTTTAAAAGTTTAGCGGTCGCCCAGGTGACAAATGTCATAATCTATGTTTATGATGCGATTTAAATTTTTTTTCAAATTGTGACTCACAAGAACTTAAAAAATGTTTTTCACCTTTGAAATTAAGATTTTTAAAAGTTTAGCGGTCGCCCAGGTGACAAATGTCATAATCTATGTTTATGATGCAATTTAAATTTTTTTTTGAAATTGTGACTTACTAAGAACTTAAAAAAGGTTTTTCACCTTTAAAATTAAGATTTTTGAAAGTTTAGCGGTCGCTCAGGTGACAAATGTCATAATCTATGTTTATTATGGGATTTAAATTTTTTTTTCAAATTGTGACTCACTAAGAGCTTATAAAAAGTTTTTCACCTTTGAAATTAAGATTTTTGAAAGTTTAGCGGTCGCCCAGGTGACAAATGTCATAATCTATGTTTATGATGCGATTTAAATTTTTTTTTCAAATTGTGACTCACTAAGCGCTTAAAAAATGTTTTTCACCTTTGAAATTAAGATTTTTAAAAGTTTAGCGGTCGCCCACGTGACAAATGTCATAATCTACATTTATGATGCGATTTAAATTTTTTTTTCAAATTGTGACTCACTAAGAGCTTAAAAAATGTTTTTCACCTTTGAAATTAAGATTTTTGAAAGTTTAGCGGTCGCCCAGGTGACAAATGTCATAACATAATCTATGTTTATGATGCGATTTAAATTTTTTATTTCAAATTGTGACTCACCAAGCGCTTAAAAAATGTTTTTCACCTTTAAAATTAAGATTTTTGAAAGTTTAGCGGTTGCTCAGGTGACAAATGTCATAATCTATGTTTATAATGGGATTTAAATTTTTTAAAAAATGTTTTTCACCTTTGAAATTAAGATTTTTGAAAGTTTAGCGGTCGCTCAGGTGACAAATGTCATAATCTATGTTTATTATGCGATTTAAATTTTTTTTTTCAACTTATGACTCACTAAGGGCTTAAAAAATGTTCACCTTTGAAATTAAAATTTTTAAAAGTTTAGCGGTCGCCCAGGTGACAAATTTCATAATCTACATTTATGATGCGATTTAAATTTTTTTTTCAAATTGTAACTCACTAAGAGCTTAAAAAATGTTTTTCACCTTTGAAATTAAGATTTTTGAAAGTTTAGCGGTCGCCCAGGTGACAAATGTCATAACATAATCTATGTTTATGATGCGATTTAAATTTTTTATTTCAAATTGTGACTCACCAAGCGCTTAAAAAATGTTTTTCACCTTTAAAATTAAGATTTTTGAAAGTTTAGCGGTTGCTCAGGTGACAAATGTCATAATCTATGTTTATAATGGGATTTAAATTTTTTAAAAAATGTTTTTCACATTTGAAATTAAGATTTTTGAAAGTTTAGCGGTCGCCCAGGTGACAAATGTCATAATCTATGTTTATTATGCGATTTAAATTTTTTTTTTCAACTTGTGACTCACTAAGGGCTTAAAAAATGTTTTTCACCTTTGAAATTAAGATTTTTAAAAGTTTAGCGGTCGCCCAGGTGACAAATGTCATAATCTTTGTTTATGATGCGATTTAATTTTTTTTTTCAAATTGTGACTCACTAAGAACTTAAAAAATGTCTATCACCTTTGAAATTAAGATTTTTACAAGTTTAGCGGTCGCCCAGGTGACAAATGTCATAATCTATGTTTATGATGCAATTTAATTTTTTTTTGAAATTGTGACTTGATTAAATCCCATAATAAACATAGATTATGACATTTGTCACCTGAGCGACCGCTAAACTTTCAAAAATCTTAATTTCAAAGGTGAAAAACATTTTTTAAGTTCTTAGTGAGTCACAATTTCAAAAAAAAATTTAAATCGCATCATAAACATAGATTATGACATTTGTCACCTG
Organism: Gordius sp. MW1; assembly: GCA_964036665.1. NCBI lineage: Eukaryota > Metazoa > Nematomorpha > Gordioida > Gordea > Gordiidae > Gordius > Gordius sp. MW1. The sequence goes on from OZ038532.1 coordinate 7,710,398, forward strand.
GGCGACCGCTAAACTTTTAAAAATTTTAATTTCAAAGGTGATAGACATTTTTTAAGTTCTTAGTAAGTCACAATTTGGAAAAAAAAATTAAATCGCATCATAAACAAAGATTATGACATTTGTCACCTGGGCGACCGCTAAACTTTTAAAAATCTTAATTTCAAAGGTGAAAAACATTTTTTAAGTTCTTAGTGAGTCACAATTTGAAAAAAAAATTTAAATCGCATCATAAACATAGGTTATGACATTTACCCCATATATATTTATTTAACCACCTGTACAAAATATTTATACCTAAAAACTCAAAATGTATATAATAACATGTCAAGTAAAAAATCAAATATACAATCTCATCTTATTATCGTGCAATCCATCATTTATGCTCAACATGCTTAATTCCTTGTAAAACTATAATATAATAACTTTATAATATACCATGAGCAAATATTGTAAGTAACTAAAATAGTTTAACAAAAGCAATTCAATCTACTATCTGCTCGAATTTACTGCTCGAGCTCCTGCTAAATTTTTTAACTGATTTGGCTGCTATCGACTAACCTCTCGAGCATTCTTACGTGCTACTGTTAAAACTATTGCACTCATTGTGTTAGCATATTACCCAGCTAGTGTTTGTGCTCGAGCATAGCACATAGTTAGCATTGCTAAAGTTAGCAATTTAACAACACTATTTATGATTGATAAAGAAGGTATCCATCCCTCCGGATCAAAGATACAAGCCATTTTAGATATGAAAAGACCCACTAATAGATCCGAGTTAAAATTTTTTCTTGGGATGCTTTCCTACAAGGAAAAATTTATTCCTAGCCTTCATGGTATTTTGTCACCATTGCACCGACTCACTGGTACGAAATCTAGATGGGTATGGTCACAGGTTGAGGAGCAAATATTTTTAAAAGCTAAATCGATTTTAAAGAATTGCAATACCTTAATCCCTTATTCACCATCCTTGCCCTTGGTGCTGGAAACCGACGCTTTCGGAGAAAGGATTTGGGGCAGTGTTGTCTCATGCATGTGAGGCTGGACTATTGCGTCCTATTGCGTATGCTTCGAGAACACTTTCAAACGCCGAGGAAGTTATGCTACTATTGATAAGGAAGCTAAAGCCATTCTATGGGCGGTCCAAAAATTTCACACCTACATTTATGGAAGGAAATTTATTATAAGAAAGGATCATAAACCTTTAGTGCGTTTGTTTGGGGAAAATAGGGATCTTCCGAGAATAGCAAATAATCGATTGATGCGTTGGGCTTATCATCTATCGGCCTACGATTTTTCAGTGGAGTACATTGAAGGCAAACGGAATAAAGCTGACGCACTTTCAAGAGCACCCTTACCCCTTACAGAAGAGATTCACAACAGCGATGATGTATCAATGCTTAGGATAAAAAACATCCTCCTTAATGAGTTATCACTATCGGGAAAGACTATTAGTGAAGAAATTGATAAGGATTTTAAATTGCGTAAAATAAAGAATTTTATAAATAAAGGTTGGCCCTCACGCAAAGAGGATATTTCACAAGAATTTGGGGTCTTTTATAAACGCAGAACAGAGCTAAGTTGTGAAAACAATTTATTATTTATGGATGGGCGGATGGTTATACCACAATCCCTTCGGCAGCGAGTGTTGATTAATCTGCATAAAGGTCACCCCGGTATATCGGCTATGAAATCTATCGCGAGGTTCTATTGCTGGTGGCCTCAACTGAGTTCGGAGATTGAAAATTTTGTGAACGCTTGTAAAGCATGTCAACAGAATCGTGGGGACGCTAAGGAAGTTCCATTGTTTTCATGGAATGTCCCCGAGTTTCCTTGGGAAAGAATTCATATCGATTTTGCGGGACTAATCGATGGTTATTCGTGGTTAATAGTAGTCGACGGATTTTCAAAATGGATGTATGTTGAACTCTTACAGTCAACAACAACTCAGGCCTCTCTTCGAATCCTTAGGGAGTGGTTTGCCCTGTACGGGGTCCCTCCTAGACAAATTGTTTCGGACAACGGACCCCAATTCACGGGGTTGGAGTTTCAAAATTTTTGCAAGGAGAATAACATCATACACATGAAATCTTCTCCATATCATCCTAAGACTAACGGGTTAGCAGAGAGAGGAATTCAAACTTTGAAGAAAAGGTACGCGGCTACCAGAATGCAGAAGACGAACCCTCATGAATGTTTGTCAGAGGTCTTGATGACTTACCGAATAAGCACTTTAAATTCAACAGGATCATCACCATATAAGCTGCTTGGGATTGGGCACGATCTCCGGTTAAGTCAAAATTGGAAAAACAAGTTTGGTCAACCGAGGAGCGGCATAACAAAGGATTAAATACTCGGGAATTTCTTTCAGAACAGCCGGTATGGGTAAGGAATGAAACGAGACCCGGATGGCGTGAAGGTTCGATAATCACTAGAACGGGGCCCTTGTCTTAATCAGTGGAAGCGAATGGAAAGAAATTGCGGAAGCATGCCGACCAGCTATGGAATAGATTCGTAGATTCAAGACAAGAGCCTGTACAATCCTCTTCTCCACACGCATCAGTTACGCCTTGGGGAGAGGTGGAGTTTGAACCGTCACTTACGCCAGGAGAAGAGACTGTGTTGGAACCGTCATTTACGCCAGGAGAAGAGACGGTATTGGAACCGTCACTAAAGCCAGGAGAAGAGACGGTATTAGAACCGTCAGCCAGTAGAAGAGACGGATTTCGCCGGGGAGGAGAGTCAATCTAACTTAGGTCAAACGTCTCGCCCAACGCGATGTTCGTCCCCCTGCAAGACTTATCGAGGAAAAATAATTAAAAGTCACCGAAAGGGAGGAGATAAACTAAAAACATCTGTTGATTGATGTAATAAATGATTATACAATGTTATTACCTAAACATATTTATATAAAACAACACGGCATTAACACGTGACAATGTAATGAATTGCGCATTATTGGGATCTTATGACATATTTGAATAAACTATAACTTCGGACTTCTTCGGACTTTCAAGCGTTGTAACAATTGACGTTTGTCTTAGCCCATAGAAATTTAATTTCAAATTTTAAGATTTTGATTGGCATGTCGATTTTTTTGAGCGTCGTGGAAATGGATATTACACCGGAATATAAACCTTATGAATATTTGAGGCGTGTTAATAAAGTATTTATAATCAATTTATATATTCATTAAAAGGAATTTCCGTGGCGTGATGGCAAAACACCTCTCTTCTTTAACCCATATTTTAACCCTGTGCCTGAAGTTGGTTATATCACTGATGAACTTAAACATTAACATACACACTCATAATTTCATTAATAGTTTTATCAAACTCTTATATTAATTTAATATTTGTGATGTGAAATTCCTTATAGCTGTTTTAGGCACCAGTTTGAATTAAAAATTGAAGAAAATATTATAATTTAAGATATACAATTAATCATTTAATTTTTAATATGGCCATGCTAAAATAGCTTGAAGTAGGTCCTAATATTTATTATGTCATTTATAGAAATTAGCCTAGAGAAAATATTTGGATTTTAGAGTGTATTTAATTTTATTAATTATTTGTATTTAATATCATTTGATAACAAAATTGACTAATTGTGCTTAAACTTTAAGATATATATATTTTGTTGAACTATTATATCCACAATATTATTAGTATCATAAACTGCTATATATTATGATTATCTCTATTATTAAACTACATGAGTTACCGTAAATTTAATCTCAAAATAATGTAATATGAAATCACTATCTAATTCCAGCTAAGAATATTAAAGTTTGGTTAAAACTCTGGCTAATTTTTTCATTTAATAGTTCCAAGGTCTTCTATATGCATAGTTAGGTGGTGAAGTATTAGTACTATTGCTATTACTATAGCTTCTTCTAATTCCTGGCTGCATTACATACCCCTCAGTCATTGAGGTATATTGGGGTTGATATTGGTAGTTTATTGTTTGTCGTTTCTGTCTCAATTTACGATTTTTCTTGAAAAATTCAAAGTTTGGTGCTAAATCTGTATCATACACATGGTCTTTGCTCTGTAATGGAGTTTTATTCAATTTTCTTGCATCAAAACTGGTCAAAATTAGACTCAGGATTATCTATTTTTAACCCGTTTAATTTATATTATAAGGCATACAAAAATAATACAAATTAAATAAAAAAAATTTAATATTTATTATAAAAAATTAAATTTAAAACATATAAAAGTCGCTTACTAGAAAGGAGAATTTTTTCAACATCAAAATTTTCAGTAAATCTGTTTAAATAAATCAAACTTTCTACTTTAAATACCATTTATTGTACAGATCTTATTGAACATTTGGCATGTGTTAATACCGTGTCAATTCTCCCAATAGCAATTAATTACAAACATTTGAGGGAAAATTTTGTAGGGAGTTAAAATGGGCTGTCACTTATAATCGGAGCACAGTCTTGTAAAGTCATATTATGCAATTTTGCACTTTTTTAGCTAAAACATTGAAATTAGATTTGGTTTTGAACTAAATTGCCCTAAGTGTCCGCCCGGCTTTACCCGAAACATTAGAGCTACCCAGCACGAAATGATGTTTTTTACGTTTTTAGTAATAATTTTGTCATATTTTCCTACAATTTTGAATTTAATTGTGGATTTTTTAAAACTACTATTAATAAATATTTTACAATCAAATTAAAAGGTGACAAAATAACACGCGAAAACATGATAATTCACTATAAAAAATGTTATTAAGCCAGAAATCCCTGAACTTTGTTATGGTGCACACCCGGGCCCGCCCGAAAATCTAAATTTATGACAGTTGCCCGGCCCGTGGGCAGGCAGGTAAAGTTGGGTGGTATCCATATGATATCTGAGCCTTAATTTTTTTTCAAAATTGTGTATGATTATAAAAATTTGAGCTGCGTTATAAATAGAAGTACCATTAAAATTATATTTGCATCGCCTCTAACTCACTCTATCAAGTATTCCTTTTTGCTTATCACCAGCCCAGGTCCCCCAATTACGGCTAAGAAAGTCTGCAAATCCTTAGCCACCTAGAGAATGGGATTACCAGTTTAAGAAGCTAATGCTTTTGAAAATCAACTGCATATAACTAAATGGCCCGAAGGGCGTATATTTTTAAGTTATAGAAAGCTAACTTATCTCTTTTTTATTTTTTTTGAAATTTTGAACAAAAGAAAAACGGAGCTAAACACCTAAAGTGGTTAAAGATTTATATTTTTACTCTACTTTTTAAATCTGTTAAACATTCATGTGAATATTCGATTAATATTTTATAAAGCTTGCACCATTTGTTAATAAAAGTGTTTTAATCGAATATAAATTAAATTTATAAATTATTATTTTAACGGAAAACCTCTTAACGGGATTCCTTTAAAATGCACATGTTATATTAGTTAAAAAGTCTGGTAATTAATATGATCTGTTAGATTGTTTGAAAAAATTATCAAACTTAGGTTTTAACGATGTTTGTAAATGCACGCGATTTTGAAGTGATGCAAAGAAAGCATATACACGATGAAACATAGCTGTGTCTTAATATGCGCGGCACTCCATTTTATTATTCTTGGGCCCGTCTAGAATTTGGATCTAGACTGCTTATTTTTAAGCATTTCATAACCCCCCCCCCCGCTTCCTAGCATTCTTCCTCCCATCCTTCCCACCTTTAACTAGCGTGAGCGCCTCATTTTATTAGAGGTGCGAGATACTGATTTTATTTAACATGGCTATATGATTGTAAACTTATATTTTTATGATAAAGGGTGCAAAATAATTTTTGCTATTTCTAAAAAAAACTACAACATCAAAAAAATTCTCTCTTAATAAAATTTGACTTTAATTTTTTTGAGCCCGGCCCAAAGCCAAATTTCTTCTTTATTTTTGTGCCTGAACGCTCGACCAAATAGTCGCTAAATTACAATGCTGCCTACGTTTTAGGCTAAGACTATAAGAAAAATCGCAGTCCGAACTTTGGGCAATAGGCTCTCAATGTAACCATTTTTGCAGATATATTTCGTAGCGTACCCATTAAGACCGAACTCTTTTATGAAAAGTCCCTTCTTTTACGAAAAAAGGAAGTTAGCAAGCATATTAAAAATAGTTCACAAGGTTCACATCATAAATTTTAATAAAAACTAAATTTTATAGTATCAAAAAGTCTTTAAGTGCGCAAATTTCTAGACCAAATATGGTGTATTCTCGTATGGTAAATTCGAGGGTAGGCTTGAATATAAGGCTACGGGCACCAGCATGGGCAAGTCCTATATCAATTCAAATTTAGATAAATAACAAAAAGCAAAAAAATTAGTCCTCAGGGAGGTTCGAACCAGGGGTTTGAACCCGCCCAAAATAAAATCGGGTTCGTGTTCGGCATAAATTTTGAAATCGGGTTCGTGTCGGGCTTAAGGAATTGGGTTCGGGTTCAAGAAATTATATTATACTAATAATACATTTTACCTTCAAAAAATTATTGAATAGTTAACTTAATTTTTAAATAGCACCTAATTAAATTCACATGCCAATTATTTCATCTCATTGTGCATGTGTATTTATTGAATTTTTAATGTTCTAATTTATTTTTGGATTTAAAAGCAATAAAAATATAATTAATAAAAGCCATACCATATTATAAATTACACAAAAATATTTTTATTGAACGTATACTTCACATCATGAAATATAAATACAGTTGACACATAAATTATGTATATAGATATATTATTTAATCTTACAATTAAAACATCTTCTAATATTTGATCAGTCATTTGTGATCTATAAGATGATAGAATAAATTTTAATGAGGAAAAAGCTCTTTCCACCCTAACTTGGGTAGGTGGAACAGCTAATACAACCTGGGCTAACTTATAAATCTTGGGATGGTCATGTTTATTTTTCTCCCAAAATTCTATATGTTCTCATCTCGTCCAATTCTTTTTTGATCTAAGAACAATGTCAAGAGAGAACCTATACTCTTTCCTGCACTTTTAACATTTCCCATATTAATAGTTTTACTTTGTTCTTTCATTCTTAAAAGCTTCTCAAGCTTATCCATTTTACCAGGCAATGATAATTGTATTTTATCACTAGAATCATTTTAAGAACCTACCATAACTAATATATATCACTTATATATATAATACATACAAATAATTCTTGAGATAATTAGTGTTGATTAATGAATGAAAAATGCCGAAAACATAAAAATATTGAAATTATAATCGTATGGTTTTCGTTACATTGTCATGATAGAGAAAACTGAGATATTTAATTCACAATATATTTTTGAATTAAAAACTCGAACCTGAACCCTTTTTTGTATTCATCGGGTTTGGGTTTTAAGGGTATTTTTAAAAATGGGTTTGGGTTCTTTAAAACATCGGGTTTTACCCGGTTCGGGTTCAGGGGTTCGGGACAAACCCCTGGTTCGAACTCATATCAGTGGAGGCAAAAGCCCCTCAAGGGGGGGGGGGAAGGCGCTGAAATTTTACAATGTATGTTTAAATGAGGCAAATGCAACAGGTGTTTTAATAAGTTTGAAAAAATAATTTGCCCTCACCTAGATTCGAACTAATATCATTGGAGGCATAGGCCCTTGTAAGGGGGTGTTGCCACTGGGTATCGTACTCAGGTTGGGTTAATCAAAATCCCAAGCGGTCGCAGTGATAAACACGACGAAATATGACGTCAATTTGACGTAGGCATATCGGGGCAAAAATGGAAGCGCGGCAATTATTAGTGGGGCACCGTTAAATAAAACAAAGTGAAGCAATAAATAGGGCAGGAGGCCGAAATTTTCATTGGTCAACAGGACAACACCCTCGCCCACTCCGAAGAGAAGTAAAAGCAAAAAAAAAGGGATAAAAAAGAGGGACATGACGTGACATTAAACAAATGAGAGCCCATAAATTGCATAGCAATTAAAAATCTCCTCTAACATGTCTCCACATAATCCCAGTGAAGGGAGAGCGTGGGAAAAAGCAATTAATCATGCTTCTACCCAATCAAAAGGGGTGTTTAGTGAAAGCACGCGAGGTGTTACCACCCTACATTTTATTCAATTTCCTTATTAACATTTCATTTTTTAAATGCAAAATTGTAATTTAATTTCAGGGTCGTGTACGGGTTGAAAATTTAAAAACGCCATAGAATCGGGTCAGGTTTAAAAAATGACCTTTCATGTCTCTAATCCAAGGCCAAAACATTTGTTCAACGCATAAATACTATAAAATGTTTATTTAAAAAAGTTATGCTGAGATAATGAAAAAAACCAGTAAACTTAGAATAGGGTAAATTATAAATTCATCTTTCTATGACTGTTTGTCACCTAGGCTGGTGGTCAGTCCCTTCAGCATTCGTTTCCATTTATCTCTATATTTCCATAAACCTTTCTTTATCTTGTGGACTTCCATATCGTGCCTTATTTTATGGATCCAGGTAAGCTTGGGTCTTCCTCTCCTTCGTTTTCCTGCGAAATTTATCATCTCGATTCTCTTTCCGACGTAGCTATGGTCCTTCTTTCGACATGGCCTAACCATCTTAGTCTGTTTGTTAGGAGCTTTGTCGTAATAGATGTAGTACCCAAAATTCTTCTTATTTCTTCATTTCGCTAATGTTCCTTTTTTCTTACTCCTAGCACCCATCTTAGCATTCTCATTTCCATGGCCGCAAGACGCTGCTCTTCCCTTTTACGTATAGCCCATGATCCCGAGCTATACATGACTGTTGGCTGTATGATGGATTTATACAGAGTAGTCTTCTTGGGATGTTTTTGTCACACAGAAGGCCAGTCAAGTCCCTCCATTTGAGTTATCCGGAATTTATTCTTGCTGGAATTTCTTTCTCCATTCCATCATCCGATTGAAGTGTTGATCCTAAATATTAGAAGGAATCCACGCTTGTAAGTTGCCAATCGCCTAAAGTAAGGGATGCACTTAGCTGATTTTCATCTGACATAAACTTTGTCTTCATGTATTCTGTTTTCTTTCGATTAACCCTGAGATCACTTTCTTCTATTGCATTTATTCATCTATTTACAGTATTAGCCAATAGTTCACTTTTGGCACAGAGGATTATATCGCCTGCAAAGATCATTGTCCACAAAGCTTCCTCGCCTAAATCCTTGGTATTAATATCCATTATCATTATGAAGAGGAAGGGATTAAGAGCTGAACCTTGATGGACTCCAGTGTTAATGGCAAAGCCCTTTGTAGTCCCCACCGTTGTTCTAACGTACGTTCTATTTCCCTTGTACATATCTTTTATTGTTCTGACGTATAATTCTGGGACATTGTTTTCTTTAAAACATTTCCACACTAAAGTGCGAGGAACTTTATCGAACGCTTTTTCTCGCTTCTATTCAAAATGCCAATCGTCCATAATGCCAATGCTTTAAATCGCCAATGGCTTAACCAATCAAAATTAAGGGGTAGGGTTAGGGAATATTATAGGTACAATAAGTACGCATAGATATAAAATAATCATTATAATAGAATTAACTGTATAATGAGCTTTTACTTAAAAATAATACAGTCATTGGCATTGTGGATGATTGGCATTATGCATGGGATTCCTTTTTCTAGATCGATGAAACACATGTGCAGATCCTCCTCCTTTTCTCTAAACCGTCCCATTAATCTTCTAACACTGTTTAGGGCGTTTGCTGTAGACCTCTCCGGCAATCCGAATTGGTTATCTCTAATTTGAACCAAACTCTGACGCCGTTTTTCAATCACTTTCCCCCACACCTTGAAAGTGTGACTCATAAGCTTTATCCCTCTGTAATTGTTACAATCCTAAATGTCCCCTTTTATCTTGTATATCGGGATCATGTAGCTATCCCTCCACTCGTTAGGCATTTTACCCGTTTTCAAGATATTGTTGAAAAGTTTGGCGAGAAATTGTGCACCAGTTTTGCCTAACGCTTTAATGCCTTCTATTGGTATGTTGTATGGTCCGAGAGCTTTTCCTGACTTTAGTTTACCCATAACAACTTTTCTTTCCGTTTCTGTGATCCAGCCCGCTGTGTTTAATTCTCCTATTGTATTTTCCTGGTTAATGTCTTCGAATACAGGTCCCTTTTCAATTGATAATTCCCTATAATAGTCGTACCGTCTTCTTAGATGGCTGTCGTGTGTTAGTATTTCTCCCTTTTGACCCTTGATTAGTCGGCATTCTAGGTAATCTTTAGAATTTCGGGCCATTGACTTTGCGATTATGTAGGTCCATATTTCTCCTTCCGTTGAGTTTAGTTTTACATTTATATCGTCATACACCTTGTTTTTAGCTTTTGCTACAAATTTTTAGCCGATCTTTTAGCTACTTGGTAAGCCTGCTTATCATTACTATCCTTGCTTTTATACCAGACTTTGTACAATCTCTTCTTTTCCTTGACACATTTTTGCATTTTTTCATTCCACCACCACGTCTCATTGAGAAATCTTTTAGTGGGCTTGCTACCTAATATTTGTCGTCCCACTTTTCGCATTGTGCCAGCTATACCATTCCATTGATTCTCACATGAAGTATTTTCCTCAATTTTAGCATGTTTAATTACTTGTTCCTGAAAATGTTGAAAATTATCCTTTAGTTTCCTCCATTGTATAGTAGCTGCTACTCTTTGTACCTTTTGCCCTTTTAGGCCTTTTACTATAAAGTCCATTACCAACAGATTGTGTTGGCAGGCCAACATTTCACTCGGTATTACCTTAACATTTTGAACATATAAGTGCGCTCTGTTGATTAAAAAGAAATCTATCTGAGTGGTACGGCTGCCGCTTTTGTACGTTATAAGATGTTCCTGTCTCTTTTGAAGAAGGTATTTCCTAATGCTAGGTCAAAAGCTTGAGCAATTTCTAGAATTTCCGTGCCTCCTTCATTTCTTAGGCCGTAACCCCGACCACCGTGATTTTTTTCAAATCCTCCCCTTGATTTGCCCACGTGTCCATTGAGGTCCTCTCCAATAATTACACAGCTCTACAAGTATTGACTTTGTGATTGTATCCCGCAATCCGACCAATAATTCTGATAGAGAATTTTGCGCTGAAAAATAATGTTTTTAGTTTTTTTCTACGATTACCAGTTTTTTAGATATACGAAATTGAAAGTGCCAAAAATGCCCTTTTTAAGGCTATATTGCCACGGCAATTTTAACATTTAGCGAAAAATAGTAATATATTCATGTAGATTAAAGTTTTATCTATAGGTCTATTCTTTTATTTTTATATCACCCTTATACTCAAATTTATACGCGTTTGCGTAAACCCCTTCTCCTTATCAAAATTCGTCCCACTATGTCTGGAAAAAGGAGTTCAGTAGAGTTCATACTACACAGGCGCTGTTTACTAACACATATATCTCTCCTTTACCTACTCTCCTCTCTTTCTCCTCCACTTCCGCCCCCTTCATGTGTGCTTGTATAGATATGGGGGAGGGAGTGGAAGAGATGTAGAAAGGTAGAGAGAGATGCGTATCGGTGCATTCGACCAAAGTTTAACTGACAAAATATCTATGAATGTCTATGAATGTCTATGAATATTTAACGAAAATGCTCCTTGAAAGGGGTTACAGAGACGAAAACGTTAGGGTTAGTGTGTTAGGTCGGGGTTTTAGGTTAGGGTTAGGGTTAGATGCACACTTTTTAATCGACAAATGCATTTTCGTAGACATTCGTAGACATTTATTTGTTTTTTGGTCAAATGCAACTGAATCGAGAGAGATGTGTTAGTAAACAGCGCGTGTGTAGTATGAACTCTGATGAACTCCTTTTTCCAGACATAATGGGACGAATTTTGATAAGGAGAAGGGGTTAGTTTACGCAAACGCGTATAAATTTGAGTATAAGGGTGATATAAAAAAAAGAATGGACCTATGGATGAAACTTTAATCTACATGAATATATTACTATTTTTCGCTAAATATTGAAATTGCCGTGGCAATATAGCCTCAAAAGGCTTAAAAATGGCATTTTTGGCACTTTCAACCTCGTATACCTAAAAAATTGGTAATCGTAGAAAAAAACTAAAACAAATTATTTTTCAGCACAAAATTCTCTATCAGAATTATTGGTCGGATTGCGGGATCTTTTTTTTGTAGACCTGTGTTATTAGTCCCGCTTTGCCGAATTGGGATAGAATATATTCAAGCTTCCTCCAAAAACAATCTTTTCCGCCTCAGAGCATCCACTTTGAGGGGCGTATGCTGATATAACGTTACTCGTAATAGATTTATAACAAAGCTGTATCGCCATAATTCTGTCATTAATTCTTTAACGTCGATGACAGTTTGCTGAATTACTTCCGATAGCACTATACCGACGCCTAGAGATGGGCATTTTCCCGGGAATTTTAATTGAGGGAATATTCCCGGGAAAATACGGGAATTTAGGGGAATTAATGGGGAGAATAAACAAGTCAATTAAAAAATAAATAAAAAAACATGCTAATATACAAAACGAAATGCTAATTAAGTTTATTTGTCCAATAATATACAATATTCTATCACAAATTAACATCACATTAAAAATTGTCAATATCTGAACTTTGACTATCGTCATTAAGTGAGGAAATCTATTCATCAGAGGAAGATAATGATAGCGTTATTGGTAAACTGACAGAATCCTTCAAGTGCATATTGTGTCTTATCGAAACTAGTTTCTTGACCTTGTCATTTTTATATATATGCCTAGAAAAATGTTTCCAGATATCAGATGGTTTTCTTGGCATTTTTTATGAAAGAAACTATTATAACAATATTTTTAATAAAATACATAAGAATTTACTTGAGTTTACTGTGTGTGAAGTGGAATTGAAAAATGACAACTGACTAAATTGTAATGGTCCAAAAATCTAAATACAACTTTGATTAAATTGCTTTAAGAATTTACTTGAGTTTACTGTGTGTGAAGTGGAATTGAAAAATGACAACTGACTAAATTGTAATGGTCCAAAAATCTAAATACAACTTTGATTAAATTGCTTATAAGAATTTACTTAAGTTTACTGTGTGTGAAGTGGAATTGAAAAATGACAACTGACTAAATTGTAATGGTCCAAAAATCTACAACTTTGATTAAATTGCTTATAAGAATTTACTTGAGTTTACTGAGTGTGTAAAGTGGAATTGAAAAATGACAACTGACTAAATTCAAATGGTCCAAAAATCTAAATACAACTTTGATTAAATTGCTTATAAGAATTTACTTGAGTTTACTGTGTGTGTAAAGTGGAATTGAAAAATGACAACTGAAATTTCAAAGTTAAATATTAGTTTAATTTTAAATGTTTTTAAGTGTTAGAAAATAGTGTCAAGTAAAATAAGCCTATCGTTTCAATTGACATAAGTTCATTTATAAAAATCTCTAAATCTCTAAATATCTAAACTCCCGCGAATTTTAAATTTTTCAATTGTATAATGTCAAAAGTTACATTTGTTTTATCCCAAAAGAACAAACCAATTTTAGTGTATGAAAAATATGAATACACTAGAGTGAATGGTAGCAAGGATCATAGGGAGTACTATAAATGTAGAGCTAGCGATTCTGTAGGTCGTGGTTTTTTATATAATGAAAATTTTACAATAACACGTTCACACGATAGGATCCATTGGCGTATACAAGGGTATGATTTAAGGTTGTAACACTACCCATGAGTTTCAAATAATAAAATTTTTATATTGTATTTGCACACAAATATTACTGATAATTATAATTTTAAATTATTTTGGAAGTGTTATTAAGGTTTTCGTTGCTTTTTCTATTTTTATATGTTCAAAATTTATAAATTTTATTCGAAATTTAAATTTTAGATAAATAGCTCCCATCTCATCCAATTTCCGAAATTTTAATATGAAACGCCAACAATATCCTTCCATTTATAACTACTTCCCTAAAAAAATTAACTTTTCCAACGAGAAAAGTAGCAGCCAGGGTAATTTACAAATTATTATAATTCACTCTAGATTCTAGAATTTAATTTAGAAAATGTTAGTACTAGTACTAATTCAGTAGGAGAAGAAGAGGAACATAGAGATCAGGATCAGGGTGGTAAATAAATTATATAATAAGCTAAATATAGATTCTAGAATCTATTTCCATAGAAAAAGGTATTAATGCTGTAAGACTAAGAATACAAGAAAAAGATCAAGGTAATTTACTCTTTCTTCAAACTCAACTCACTCTCTAGAATCTTTTTTAGAAAATAAAACACTAGTAGATACAGCCAGTGTGAAGTCTAAAATAGATATTAGTGAGGATAACATTCAAAATATATTAAATCTATACTTTTAGTTTTAGATGACCATGACATAGGCAATTATATTTACTCAAATTTGATTGGGATGGAGAAATTTAGAATTTTTAAATTAATCTGGCAACCTGGGGAAAGCTTTGAGTTCCCCAAATGTGGAACTCGTAATTTAAAATTTCAATATCAGTGGTTTAAACAATGGCCATGGTTAAGTTACTCCAAAAAGCTTGGAGGAGCTTTTTGTAAGTATTGTGTACTTGCAGGGAAGGTTACGGGTGGAAAAGGCTCCCAAAATTTAAATAGTTTAACTGTAAATGCTTATACCAGGTTAGATAAATTGCTAGTTTTTAAATCACAGTTTGTGCTTTTAACAGGTTCCAAAATGCAAAACAAACATTCAACATACATTCACAAAATAATTATCATTTGCATGCAGTTGACATTATCAACTCGCTTGAAGATATTTATATTAACAAAAAACAGGCAATTGACCTTGTTATTTTAAATGAAAAAAAATTCTATTACGAAAAAACAAGGGAAGTATTATATACTATAACGGATGCTTTAGTGTTCTGTGGCAGGCAAGGAATTGCTTTGAGAGGTATTTTAATCTAAATGTTTAGTATAGGCTCTTTTTAATAGGTCACCGTGATTATGGCCTGTTACCAGTTGAAAATCCCAGGATAAATGATAGCAATGAAGGGAATTTCAGGGAGATCTTGATTTTACTTTCAAAGTTCAGCGAGAAAGTGAAAACTGATTTAAAAGAATGTCCTAAAAATGCTAATTACCTCTCACCTGGTATACAAAATGAATTAATTTGTATTATCAAACAACATATTCAAACAAGAATAGTTGCAGAAATTAATAAGTCACCCTTTTTTCACTTCTCTTGGATGAGACAACGGATATCTCAACACAAGAACAAATGGCCGTTGTTATCCATTATG
Source organism: Gordius sp. MW1 (assembly GCA_964036665.1). Classification (NCBI taxonomy): domain Eukaryota; kingdom Metazoa; phylum Nematomorpha; class Gordioida; order Gordea; family Gordiidae; genus Gordius; species Gordius sp. MW1. The sequence goes on from OZ038532.1 coordinate 7,725,596, forward strand.
TTGATTTGAATACACAACCAACAGTGGTCAGAGAGGTCTTTTTAGAATATATCAAGATCAAGGATATGTCAGCAAAGGGGATGTTTGAAGTTGTGATGCAGACTCTTAAAGGTCTAAAAATTGACATTACAAAACTTAGAGGGCAGGGTTATGATGGAGCCCCAGTGATGAGTGGCTCTAAAAACGGGTTGCAGACTTTGTTTAAGAATGTGTGCCCTAAGGCTATATATATTCATTGTGCATCGCACAATCTAAATTTGGCAATTAAAGATTCTTGCAAGATATCCAACATTAGGAATTGTATGGGTAAGATTATGATTGTTTTTATATTTAATTTGTTTTTTATAAAAGGTATCATTAAAAAGATTACGGATTTTATAACTTCGCCAAAAAAATTGAATCTCTTAAACTCTGTATTGCTATCTTTGTCAACCAATCCAAAATCCTCTAAATTAACGACACTTTGTGAAACAAGGTGGACCCAAAAGCATGATGCTGTCAAGAGATTTTATGAATTTAAAGAAGCCATTTTTACTACACTTGAATAGATTTGTGAATGGGATGATGTAGAATCATCATCGAGTGCAACGATTCTACTTTCATCATTGAAACAAGGCCAATTTTGGTTGTCTCTTTATATGTTGCACCAAGTATTTTCTTATACAATACATCTAAGCAACTATTTGCAAACGATCAACATTGATCTATCACAGGCAATGTATGCCGCCCAAAATACTCTTTGCCAAATTAAAGAATTGCGTAAAAATTCAGAAGAGGGGTTTCAAACTATTTTTACCAATGTTTCAACATTTGGAAAGAGTCATGATTTTTTCATCAATATCCCTAGAAGGACGTCCCTTCAAACATTAAGGTCCAATATAGAGACAACATGCCCCGAAGTCTATTACAGGATCTCATTGTACAATCCCTTTTTGGATTCTGTTTTAGCTGAATTAGATGAACGATTCATTAAAAACCAACAAATACTTATGGGATTTGATACCCTCTTTATTAAAGACCCCGTTCAGCTCACCCCTCAAATATTAAATAATTTTTTAATATTAGCTAAATTTTATGAAGATGATCTTGAAGGATCAGAAGAGCAGTTTAAATCCGATATTAAATCGTGGTATTCATCTTTTAAAAACTCCAATTCAGATACATTACCTAGGAATGCATTGGATACCTTATCCAATCATGCCTCCAAACCAGGGGTTTGTCCCGAACCCGAACCCGTGAACCCGAACCGGGTAAAACCCGATGATTTACAGAACCCGAACCCAAACCCGAACCCATTTTTAAAAATACCCTTAAAACCCGAACCCGAACCCGATAAATACAAAAAAGGGTTCGGGTTCGGGTTTTTAATTCAAAAATACATTGTGAATTGAATATCTCAGTTTTCTCTTTCATGACAATGTAACGAAACGAAGAAAACCATATGATTTTAATTTCAATATTTTTATGTTTCCGGCATTTTTCATTCATTAATCAATACTAATTATCTCAAGAATTAGTTGTAAGTATTATATATATAATTGATATATATTAGTTATGGTATATAGTCTAAAATGGTGAGGGAAAATAACCCCATTAAGAAATATTATAAAATATCTCCATTATCAAATTATTCAGAATGCCTTGCCATAGATTGTGGTAAAAAAATGAAAGGGACACATTTAACCAATCTTGAAAAACATTTAGAAAGATTTCATTCAACTCTCTTTGACAAATATAAAGAAGAAAAGAAGGCACTTTGTATTTCTCCTTCTCCGAAAAAACTCAAATCCAATCAAGAGTCAACTTTAGACAATATATTTGAAAAATTGACAATCAAAGTGGAGATTACAGAGAAACAAATATATGAAGGACTTATTGAGATGGTAACATTAAATGGGAGACCATTTACTTGTGTAGATGATAGTGGGTTTAGAAAGATTCTTAACCCTATTCTCAAGGGTATGAATAAAGAAATATGCATTATTACAAATATAATTCGGAAAAAGGTTATGGAGACTGCTTATAAAATCAGGGAAGGTATGAAAAATGAAATAAAGGGGAGACTTGTTTCTCTAAAGATTGATGCTGTAACAAGATTGGAAATACATATGCACTGAAATAATTGGCATGTGAATTTAATTAGGTGCTATTTAAAAATTAAGTTAACTATTCAATAATTTTTTGAAGGTAAAAATGTATTATTAGTATAATAAAATTTCTTGAACCCGAACCTGTACCCGAACCCGAACCCAATTCCTTAAACCGAACACGAACCCGAACCCGAACCCAATTCCTTAAACCGAACACGAACCCGAACACGAACCCGATTTTTTTTGGGGCGGGTTCAAACCCCTGCTCCAAACTAGATCTTTATCCTAATATTAAAATTCTTTACCATATATTAGCAACTTTACCTGTGACAACGTGCTCTAATAAGCGATGTTTTACAGTGCTAAAAAGACTTAAAACATATCTTAGAAGCACAATTGGACAAGAAAGGTAAACTAAATGGTTTTATTATTAATTTTTAATTTCAGGCTTACCGGATTAACGTTGCTCTATGTACACAGGCAATATACTCCTGAAACTAAAGATGTTGTAAATGCGTTTCTATCTAATAATCGTCGATATTGATATTCAATTTATATCATTTTTATATTGTTATTGAATATTAATAAATATTTGTCTGAATTTTACTTTTAGTATTTTATTATTTTTACGCTATAGTCACTTTAAACTTTTAGAAAAAAATCATTTTAAAAAAAAAATATTTACAAAAAAATTTTGCCTTAAAAATTTTCTAACATTACCCATGAGTAAATCCTAGATACGCCTATGATAGGATCCCACATAAAGGTAATATCTTTAATTGATACCCTTATATATGATATAGCTTATAAAAATCATGGGTGCATTGCTGATCCTCTGCAAACATTGAATATGAACATTGTTGCAATTTCCACATCTCATAGTTGTAAGTCTATTTATGAACATTATATGATTTGAAGATTGTTTATCATTTCCAGCTATGATTCCTAACCCTATACAAGCACAAGCCTCATCCTTCACCACCTCCACATCTCATAGTTGTGAGTCTATTTATAAACATTATATGATTTTTGAAGATTGTTTATCATTTCCAGCTATGATTCCTAACCCTATACAAGCACAAGCCTCATCCTTCACCACCTCCACATCTCATAGTTGTGAGTCTATTTATGAACATTATATGATTTTTGAAGATTGTTTATCATTTCCAGCTATGATTCCTAACCCTATACAAGCACAAGCCTCATCTTTCACCACCTCCACACCTCGTACTTGTGAGTCTATTTATGAACATTATATGATTTTTGAAGATTGTTTATCATTTCCAGTTATGATTCCTAACCCTATACAAGCACAAGCCTCATCCTTCACCACCTCCACACCTCGTACTTGTGAGTCTATTTATGAACATTATATGATTTTTGAAGATTGTTTATCATTTCCAGCTATGATTCCTAACCCTATACAAGCACAAGCCTCATCCTTCACCACCTCCACACCTTGTACTTGTGAGTCTATTTATGAACATTATATGATTTTTGAAGATTGTTTTCATTTCCAGCTATGATTCCTAACCCTATACAAGCACAAGCCTCATCCTTCACCACCTCCACATCACTTAATTGTAAGATAATTTATTAAAATATCTGCTTTTAATACTTTATAACAAAATTACCTTAAAATATCTCTTCAAACTCCTCTTGATTAGCTAAGAGTATAGAGAAATTCAAACAAATATATTTTTTTGGTATGAGCTAAAATATATATTAGGGAAAAATTTTGGGGGTTGCTCTAATTATAGTTTTATTATTCTTGTAAATTTTGACAAGTTTATATAGGGACATTCCATGTCAAATCGCCACGTTTTCGGCCGACCCCCTCAGATTTTTAAAAAATTTGGTGGTAATGTTAAAGCTAGTAAAATTATTAATTTCCAAAAATTTTAGCTCATTTGGGCCACTACTTTTCGAGTTGTGGGCGGTCAAATGTCGAAAATCGGGCTTTTAAAAAATCGGTTCGTGACGCTATATTCAATATAATTTATAAGTTATTGGTCCCCAAATCATAGAATCTTGTTGTAGTAATAGGTAAGACCCATCTCCATAGAAAAAAAATCAAAAAAAATTTTTTTCTCGATTGGTCATCTCATAATGGCCGAAATGGTCAAAATGGCACAATTAATGTTGAACCCTCTCAAACCGTTTCAAATTTGAGACAAATGTTTTATACTACCTATTAATCAAATTAAATAAAAGAGAAAGTTGGGTGGCCATCTTGAAGTGGTCATAAATTGCTAGAAACGGTATTTTATTAATTTGGCGCCAAAATGACGTTCTAAAATTGGTTTTATTACTCATTTAGGCATCTTATAAAATTAGTATATCTATAATATAAATATTTTTGCTATAAATTAACACACTAACCCCCCGCCCCCCCCCCCATATTCCCCCTATCAATTACAATCAAAATAGCGAGTGATTCATCTTCCCCGAATGCTATAAATTTAATTTTGTTAGCATTTTTAACCCAACCTATAGTGATGGTAATTTGCTCCAGTGAGCATTGCTCACTGTGAGCTCTGTCCCCTCACAAGCACTGTGTATCCTACTCTACACATGAGTAGGATACAGTATCAGATGAAAATGCTGGAGAGGCGAAGGGGTAGTAGCAAAAAGTAACTCATGTTTAGAGCTATGTGCCTGAGCAGCATTATAAGTTAACTAACAACTTTAATATCAGCAGATGCTATGAGCAAGCAGTTTCTCTAAACTGCTCATAGCATCTCATATCACATTATAATGTGTTGTTTTGTTTTAATACATTCTGTTGTTCAAGAATAATATGGCTATTTGCATGGGCGTAAGTAGGACTTCCTCAAAGGGGGGGCGGGGTATCAAATTTGTAAGATGACAATTTTAAAATGGTTTAAATTATATATTTTATCGTTTTTAAGAACAGGTGTCAATGTTATAATTTTATTAAATGTGCGAACTAATTTTTTTGCAATTTTCTTTATATATGACTAAAATATGTTTAATGATATTAAAATTTATTTTTTCACATGCCCAAAAATTTTATAAAAATTTATTTAATTATAAAATTTTGAATTTTCTGTCACACCCAGGTGTGACAATTTTAATATGGTTTAAATTTATATTTTATTGTTTTTAACAGGTGTCAATGTTATAATTTTATTAAATGTGCGAACTAATTTTTTTTGCAGTTTTCTTTATACATGACTAAAATATGTTTAATGATATTAAAATTTATTTTTTATACATGCCCAAAAATTTTATAAAAATTTATTTAATTTGAATTTACTGTCACACCCAGGTGGTAATAATTTTTTTGACAATTTTAATATGGTTTAAATTTATATTTTATTGTTTTTAAGGACAGGTGTCAATGTTATGATTTTATTTAATGTGCGAACTAATCCTTTTTTTTCGATTTTCATCATATGTATCTAAAATGATTTTTAAAATTTATTTTTTATAAATGGCGAAATTATTTTTTATTATATAAATATTTTTTGTGACATTCTTAATATGACTTAATGTTTCTAAATTTATATTTACTAATATTTTTCGTCCAGGTCACAATGCAAAGTTTTATAAAAGGTGGGAAATTTTGCTTTATAGAATATTCTACATAGATAGCTAAAATCTGTTTGATGATTTAAAAATTTACGCCTTTATACATGCCAAAAATATGTTGATTGCTTTAAATATAAATTTTTGAATATTCTGTCTCACCCAAATGCTAAATTTTTTGACATTTTTAATATGGTTTTTTAACCCAGGTTACAATGTTATAATTATATTAAAGGTGCGAACTTTTTTTTTCTCGGGTTTCATTATATGTATCTAACTAAAATGATTTTTAAGATTTATTTTTTATAAATGGCGAAATTATGTTTTATTGTATAAATATTTATTTTGACATTTTTAATATGTAATGTTTCTAAATTTATATTTAATAAGATTTTTAGTTCAGGTCACAATGCAAAGTTTTATAAAAGGTGGGAAATTTCGCTTTGTAGAATATTCTATATAGATTGCTAAAATCTGTTTAATGATTTCAAAATTTACGTTTATATATGCCAAAAATATGTTTTATTGCTTTAAATATAAATTTTTGAATATTCTGTCTTACCCAAATGCTAGTAAAGTTTTTGACATTTTTAATATGGTTTTTTAACCCAGGTTACAAGGTGATAGTTTTATTAAAGGTGTGAATTTATTTTTTTGGCAAACGATTTTGAAGTTTATTGTTTAAAACATGACAAAAATATTTTTATTTACATATATTTTATTTAGATGTCTTATATCTTTTTTTAGTTCAAATTAAAGTATTGACACCAAATCAGCATTATTATTTTATTAGATCTCACCAAATATACACATAAATTACAACTAATAAATGGGGAGAGAGGAGGACTTTTTAAAATAAGAATATGAATAACAACGTTTCATGCTATGCCTATTATGAGAGATAGGGAAGAGGGGATAGGCGATATGTCACATAAGACATAAGTAATTAACACATTTGCTGAGCAGATTAATTGCGATATGTCACATAATTAATTAACACATTCGTTGAGCAAAATGGATGAGCAACTTGCTATCAGCAATTGCTCCTACAAAACTACTTTTATTTAAAGTTGTAAACAAGCTAATATTCCTACTGCTTGAGCTTGTATTTGCTGTTACAACTTAACATCTTGAGCATTTTACCTCTCTTGATGACAAAGCTCCTGCGTCAGAGCACATATGCTAGATATGTGTTTACGTCCAAGTCGGAGCGTTCGAGCAACTTTACAACTATACCAACCTACGAAGGGTTAAGTGTTAATTAAAATTACAAATGATAAATAGTTAGGAATACATCATCGATCATTCTAGTTTTGTATTTTTAAACAAGTTGACCTTCGTATATTTTAACAAATCCACTTATTATTCCCACGCTATTCCCTATATATTGACAATTTATCGCATATATTGGGTTCTTGCTTTTTTCGCATATAATTCTTCTTGCTATTTTCCGTTCTTGTAATCGAACCTATAAAACTTATCATTTAATAAAGGCTCCATCGTTGATGCAGAAAACATGATTGATGAAGTGCAACTAGTACAAAACCTTCAGCAAAGTAATTATACTTTCAATATTAAATAATATTCCATTTTTTAGATATGCGATTTGTACCCTCCCGCGAAGGTACCCTTCTGTATTTCAGGGACTATCTTTATTGTAAAACAACTAGAACCTCGTCTGCTACATACTATCGATGTAGGACTCGAACTTGCCCTGGTAGGGCTAGAATTACAACCTCCCCAGAAGTTATTCATGGTCATAATCATGAACAAGCGAGGGAGGACTATGAATTTTTAATTACACTGAGGGATTTAAAGGATGCGGTGCTGGCAGAGCCACGGGAGAAGCTGAGGATAATTTATCATAGAATTATTGCCCAAAGGCTTCGTGAGGTACCAGACCTCGTCCTTTACCCAAAAGCGACCCCAACTTTAGCGTCTATTAAAAATACGCTTCGACGCCTAAATCCTAAACGTGTCAAGGACCCGAAAAACAACGAGGAGATCATCTTAGATCCAGAGCATCGTTTTACCGAAAACGGTGAAAATTTTTTGGGTCTGGTCAACCGCCACTTTTCCCTATGAAATTTGGCAAAGGTTTAATGCTGTGGGGCCCCGTACAAACAATCATTTGGAGGGCTTCCATAACAGCATTAAATGCCTTGTTGGCCATGCCCACCCCGTTATTTATAATTTTATTGAATGCCTACGGAAGCAACAGGCTATGACGGAAATTAATTTATTGCATATTTCTCAAGGTAAGCAGGTGTTTGCTACCAGCAAGAAATATTGCAATATTAACACCAATATAAATCGCTTGATAAATCAATATAGATTTAATGAAATTGATGTATATGAATATATTGACAATATTTCTGTATATATGTATTTACAATCGCATGAATTAATTGTTGACATATAAATAAAATATATTTCTAATTATATATATAAATTGTTAGAAATCTTAAGTTATAAGTATAGCTGGTAAGTAACAAGTTACCTCTTGATATCATATACCTTACAATAAATCAATGTAAACGTGATTTTTTATTAAAAGAATTGTAAAAGATATCATCATACAAAAAAATACATGTTTTTTTCATATAAAAAAACTTACGTAAGAGCATTCTTGGGGTAAAACAGAACCCCACGAGTTTATGAAATTTTCGCCTAACCTAGTTCTTGGTAAAATTTTAAGCTACTGAAAAGACCTATTATATTAGACTTAAATTGCTTTCAATATTTTAATTAATAATTTGCGTGGGGTTTCGAAATACCCCACGAATATCTCGCGGGTTATATAAAAGGACATCATAGAAGGATATATTCAAGGATATAAAAAGATCTTCATGTAATATCTATAGATATTATATAGAACTATTAAAATAGGAAAGATTAAGAAGAAAATTATAATTAAGTTACATAAACATAGTATAATAAATTCATTTATTTTTAATATTTAAGTGTATTAAATTGCTAAGCTTTAATAATATTCACTATAAAGTATAAACTCTTAAAACTATAAAATTAGATTATACAAAAAAGCTAGAATATTATCATTTGTTAATTGTTAAAGCTTAATTTCATCAAATAAAAGCCTGTGCTAGATATAAATAGGTTATATGAACTCTTCCTTAAATTATTACTGATTTCATAAAAATGCAGGAGATTTTTAGATAACTCTTAAGCAAAGTTTCTTACAGATTATGACTAATTTTGCTCATAACTTTTTTAATTTTATGGTTGATATAATAAGAACATATCAAATAAGGTAGGAACTATAAATATAGAAAATTTGGCTGAAAAAAAAACTTAAAAACAAACAAAAAATAGAATCGTCCAAACTTAAGGAAGTGTTCTCCCTTTAAATAAAAATACATTCTATAAGGTTATATTCAAGAAAAAATCTATATCTAATGTCTATAAACATTATATACAAATACAACTTTTAAAAATGGTAATTTTTGTGTAAAAATGAAATTTTCTGCATATTTGTTTGGTATCGAATTTAATTTATTGTAGATAAAGAAAATTATAATTTTGTTACTTAATAAACATAGTATAATAAGTTCATTAATTTAGAATTTTTATGTATTAAATTGCTAAGCTTTAATAATATTTACTATAAAGTATGAACTCTTAAAACTACAAAATTAGATTATGAAACAAAGCTTAAATATTGTCATTTGCTAATTGTTAGAGCTTAATTTCATCAAATAAAAGCCTATGCTAGTTTACTCGTTGATAGATTACTCAGTATTTACAATTTTCTAACCATAAATTCAACAAATTCCATAAAATGTTATCAGAAATATACATGTAATAATTTCCAAAACAAAATTTTTATAATGTGGGTTTAACTTAAATTTCTATATGATAATAAGTATAAGCACTCTTTGTTAAGTTAAATATCCGTATTTGCTGAAGGGATCTAATGCTCAAGTAATCTAAAATTTGCAAAGAATGCTTATAACTAATTAATCTTATATTTAATCATGTTAAAAACGCTTAAAGGTTGCAAAAACATATATTAAGCATATAATATATGATGATTAGCTTTTTTATTGCTGCATATATATTTTCTTTCATATTAAGCATATAATATATGAAGTTCAAATTTTTTATTATTTTCTTTCGTAGGTTAGATTAAATGCTTTATAATAAGTTAATATGCATTTACAACACTTTATATTGTTATATAAACTTATCTAATAACGTTTAAATTACAATTTTTGTGCATTAGATTACTTGAGCATTAGACCGGTTGAGCATAAATCTAAATATCTCGTGCGAATTATTAAAGATAATTGTTATATTACCATTATATAATATTTTTATATTTACATTATGTATCTAATGTGAAATATTTATATATGTATCCAATTGCGGTTTATTTAACATATGCCCTTTTGTCATTTGAACCAGATTCAAAATAAGAACAGGCGGGAAAATGCAAAATATAGGTTACCACGAGGAAAATATAAAATTATATATGATTAAAATTAGTTAACAAATTAAATAATTCCTAAATTTTATCTTAAAAGCATTAATTTTTTTAGGGGAATTTATCGTAGGGAAGATTCATTGTTCCCGCGGGAATATTTCCGGGAAATAACGGAAATAATCCCCCTAATGCCATCTCTACCGACGCCATTCACATTTTGTATCCGTCACCTATGTATTTTGCTTTTTGGCCCTTCCATTTGGTCTCTTTTAAACAAGCGATATCGATTTTTCTCCTCCTTAGAACGTCTGCCAATTCTCTGCTCTAGTCATTGTACCAATATTCCATGACCCAAACTTTATCTTACGCAAACTAATGTCTTTAACCGCTTCCGTTTGTTGAGAGAGCGGTAGCCTTCATTTACTTCCCTCACATTCCAGGCGGAGAATGCGCGCGTCGCTTAAAGGGGACGCCCTAGCTTGGTTTTCATGCTGCTTCTGTTATAGTATACATTATGGTTTATATGGAATGAGGGAGTATTGATATCTCGGCCTTCCAAGCCTGACGGAACTATGTTAGATTTGGCGCTTGACTATCTACTATTCTTTATGATGCCGTCATTTTGGTGAATTAAACTTTTCTTTAGACTACTCGTATTGATAGGCTTAATTTAGCACTTCCATTTCACTAGTACCCCCTCGAAAACCCAGAAATTTTAGTCTGACCCTTCACCAAGAACCTTGCCAATAGGGTGACCCCACCAGTAACGAACACAAAAATTGTGTTTGGCTACCAAAGGTATAGCTTCTTGGATCACGAGAGTACACAAAGCACAACCACCACTACAAGGTATTTCTGGCTCGGTTGAGCGGGTAAATTAAAAATAAGTCTAAATAAACTCGGGCCTTCGGCCCTCGTGGGAAGGGGGAGAAGGGAAGGGGAAGGGGGGACGACTCATCTGTACTTCGTATAAATGTATCATATTTGCTATGCAATTTATGGGCGAGAAAGGTGGGAAGGGGCGAAAATGCCTATAGGGGGGTATTCAATGCCTAATGATTAATTAATTATTTATACAAATTTTCCATTTATAGGCAAAATTTCATATATGCAAAATGTAATATAGGCAAGGGTTAGGGTTAGATTTAGTGTTTGCATCTAGTTGCGTATTACATTTTTTATGCCCTTTAGTGATTATGGGTCTAACAAACATTATATTATAAAACATCACAACGTTAAGAATTTGCAGAATTGTTGGGAGAAATTTTTTGTTGAATTTGAACAATTTTTAATTAAAAAAATCAAAAATTTGGCCAATGGTCATTTTTCCTCCATTGGTCAGTACCAACAGATACTCTATAAGTCAATGATAGCCAAAAAAACGGAAAAAAGAAATTTTGATGCTCACTTTGGCCAATGGTCATTTTTACCATTGGTCAGCAGCCAGGACACGGTAAAAGTGGATATAAATTCATAATAGTCAAAAAAAACGAAAAAAAAATTTTCGAATCACATTTTGGCCAATGGTCATTTTTTTCCATTGGTCAGCAGCCAGGACACGGTAAAAGTGGATATAAATTCATAATAGTCAAAAAAAAAACGAAAAAAATATTTTCGAATCACATTTTGGCCAATGGTCATTTTATTCCATTGGTCAGCAGCCAGCGGACGGCCAAAAAGGCATAATAGCAATGGTAGGAGCAGGAACAATCATAATAGTCAAAAAAACGAAAAAAATAATTTCGATTCACATTTTGGCCAATGGTCATTTTTTTCATCGGTCAGGAGCCAGCGAACGGCCAAAAAGTCATAATAGCAATGGTAGTAACAGGAACAATCATAATAGTCAAAAAAAACGAAAAAATAAACTCGGATTCACATTTTGGCCAATGGTCATTTTTTTCATTGGTCAGCAGCCAGCGGACGGCCAAAAAGTCTTATTATCAATGATAGTAACAAGAACAATCCTAAGAGTCAAAAAAACTCCGGGATTCTAACCCAAAAACTAGTTAAATTGCATAGCAATTAAAAGTAAACAACTTTTATTTATGTTGTTTATTATATAACTAGTTAAATTGCATAGCAATTAAAAGTAAACAACTTTTATTTATGTTTATTATATAAAATTAATAAAATGAAACAATAATAGAACAAGCGGACGACCAAAAAGTCATATTATCAATGGGGCACCTCTTATGCATTAATTTAAAAAATAACACAGCGAGGGAGACACAGATGAGGGGTGGGGCACCTCTTTCTTATGCATTAATTTAAAAAATCGATAACCTAATATACCCAATGCAAATAGAGAGGGAGGTTGTTTGCGGACGGAGGCAGCGTGACAAGACATCGGTAAACAAAATCAAAAACGAGCCCATAAATTGCATAGCAATTAAAAGCAAGGGTTGGCATCAATTCTCTTAATCGCTATCCCGCATTTATTATTTCGCTAGCTGAGAATTGGAGTGCTCTATCTGCACAAAACTCCGAACTGAGATAATTGAGTTCAAAGTTTGAAATGCTATAAAATCTAAAGTTATTAATAATATGACTTGAAATGAAGTTTGATAGTGTAAACTATTAGCATCTATATCATTTTAGCCAAAAACGTGGATTTTTTCTTTTATTTTATAAAAAAATTGATTTTTTAAATTTCAGATAGAGCAAAGTAGCTAAATAAAGGTTATGTACGTTAAGGTAAATTATGAAATTTTTTAAATATCTTTGAGTATATAATTAAATTTCTTAGACCAATTTGTAGCAATAATATTATTTACAACAAATACTATTAATGTATTATTTATAAAATAAATGTTACATATAAAAGAATATCAAATGGAAGTACAATCATTTATATCTATTTTTAAACAAATATTTCCGTTAAAATTTTATCTCTCATTTTTGAATAATCTTAAATATTCTCTTTTAAAAATTTAATTTTTTTCCTATCTCTTGCAAAATTTGCTTTGGCTATAACAATCATCTTTTTCCATGGCAATAATGAACAAAGCCTAAAATTAATATTAGTTTTAATCTTTTATACAAATTTAGCCTGTAGTCTAATTTCAACCATTATTTACAATTATTTGATTTATCCTCTTGATACTTATAATAATAGTTATGGCTATATTTTTTATATTACTTTTAATTATCTTCATCCGAAATAGTTTATTTATAAATATTTGACATAAAACAATGTGAAAAGTAATTGTAGATATATTATTCGAATTAAAATTTAAAAGCAGACGATTTATTCACGTGATTAAATGAGAGCTTGCGATTGGGTAATTGCAGTTAGAGCAAACCAATTCTAAAAAATATTGATATGAACCTTAATAGTGAAGCCAAAAAATTTGTTTTCCACATTTTATAAAAAGTTTATGAAAAAATATATAAAAATCTATGGAATAGCACTTTTACTTTAAAATTTTCAAAAATTGCAGATAGAGCACTCCAATTCTCAGGTAGCGATTTGTCGAATCATTAAAACCAATTAACAGGAACAATCATAAGAGTCAAAAAAGAACGGAAAAAAATTTCGATTCACAATTTGGCCAATGGTCATTTTTTCCATTGGTCAGTACCAACAGATATTCTATAAGTCAATGATAGCCAAAAAAACGAAAAAAAAATTTTTGATGCTCACTTTGGCCAATTGTCATTTTTTTCCATTGGTCAGCAGCCAGGACACGGTAAAAGTGGATATAAATTCATAAGAGTCAAAAAAAACGAGAAAAAAAATTTTCGAATCACATTTTGGCCAATGGTCATTATATTCCATTGGTCAGCAGCCAACGGACGGCCAAAAAGTCTTATTATCAATGGTATTAACAAGAACAATATATTTATTTAAACAAAAAAAATAAAACATAAAATTGGCCTCTCCGGGATTCGAACCCACATCAGGAGAGGCTTAGGCTTTTGTATGGGGGGGGGGGGGGCACAGGGACCCATATCAGTAAAGGCATAGGCTCTACTAGGGGAGGGCATAGGTTAATTATTTATTTTAACAAAAAAAAACGAAAAAAATGTTCGATTCACATTTTGGCCAATGATCATTTTTTTCCATTGGTCAGCAGCCAACGGACGGCCAAAAAGTCATAATAGCAATGGTAGTAACAGGAACAATCATAATAGTCAAAAAAAACGAAAAAAAACTTGGATTCACATTTTGGCCAATGGTCATTTTTTTATTGGTCAGCACCCAACGGACGGCCAAAAAGTCTTATTATCAATGGTAGTAACAAGAACAATCATAAGAGTAAAAAAAAACTCCGGGATTCGAACCCAAAAACTAGTTAAATTAACAAGAATTGAAAGTAAACAACGAGACAAGACATTCTGTGCAAGACAAGACATTCGGTGCAAGTCATCAAGACATTCGGTGCAAGACAAGACATTCGGTGCAAGACAAGACAAGACAAGACACCGAACAGCGTTACAAACACCATAAATTGCATAGCAATTAAAACTTTTGTAGGGGCACAGGGACCCATATCAGTAGAGGCATAGGCTTTTGTAGGAAAGGATATAGGGTAATTATCAATGTTAACCTATTCGAAAACGAAAAAAAAATTTCGATTTATTTGGCCAATGGTCATTTTTTTCAATGGTCAGTAGCCAGCGGACGGTCAAAAAGTCATATTATCAATGTTACAGTATACAGTCAAAATTATTGGGGTTTAACAAACTATTTAAATTAAATAAATAAAATTTAAAGTAATAGCTCTTGCAGGATCCTAAAATTCCTTTTAGTTTAAAAAAGGACTAAATTCTGAAACTACCGGCCCGATTCGCTCGAAACTTTACCCGTAGGTGCCCAGGGCGGCCAGGGGTAAAATAGCTTTTTCAAATTCCTAAAATACCTTTTCGTTTTAAAAATATCGGAAATTTCCCGGGCAGTTTCATAAAAAAAAATTTCGATTTATATGGCCAATGGTCATTTTTTTCAATGGTCAGTAGCCTGCGGACGGTCAAAAAGTCATATTATTTGGTATTAACAAGAACAAAATGTTAATTTAATTAAATATATACATTGGAGGGTAAACGGACGGACATCAACGGACATCAACGGACAACCAAAAACGAGCCCATAAATTGCATAGCAATTAAAAAATAGCAAAATATTTTTGGCATAGTTGATGGGATAATTATAATTTTCAAAGGGTTAATTATGGATAATTTCAAATAAAAAACACCAAAATATTTTTTATTACTTAATTGGTGGGATAATTTAAATTTTCCAAAATTCAAAAATTTACATGGTTGCGAAAATGCACAATAGTACTATTAGTTAGAACATGAACGTTGACACAGGAACTAAATTAACATGGTTGCCAACAATTGGGTACAAATCGATATATATATGGTTGTTAATAGAATCAATGAGAGTTGTAATAACAATTGAAATAAGAATATAAAGTATCAACACAACATTTCCCTTCGCCTACAAAAGCCTAAATTTCTTCTATTAAACGGCTGGGGGGTTTCCTAATCCTTTCCGATTTCCTTAGGATGGTACTACTTTCTTGTTCTTGTTCGTTTGGTGTTGGACCAGAAGACATGTCGTCAGAACTATCATCTTCCCCCTCTTCCGGGACCTGAGGATCAACAATGCTTGCCCGATCTCTCAACTGATCACCATGTTTTCGCATGTTTTTGTTTCGCGTTTCCACTAGATAGGACCAAGGTCCGTTGCGTTTAAGAATCTTTCCCGCTCTCCACCCGCTATTCATTTCATTTTTTACCCATACCAATTGACCCGGAATGAATTCTCTCTTCGCCGCATGCGCATCATGCCACTCTTCCTGTTTATCGATTTTTTGTTCCATATATTTCTTCTGAGTGGGACGTACCCAGTCCAACGCCGTTTTAACATTTCTTCCAATTAATGCTTTAGATGGGGATCTACCGGTTGAAGAATGCTCGCTTATGCGATAGCTAAGGAGGACATCTAACATGCAGACTTCCGGGTCCGCATTATATTCGCGCGCCGCTGCGTAACGTGATTTCAACGTCCTGATGGCTCTTTCGACGAGTCCATTCGTTTTTGGATGGTACGGCGTTGTTTTAATGTGTTTAATATGATACTGATCACAAAAGAAGTGCATCTCTTGGCTTCTAAACTGGGGTCCGTTGTCCGTAACTATTTGTTTCGGAACGCCCCATCTGGCAAACCACTCTCGTAATTTCTTTAATGTAACCTGAATGGTCGAACTTCGTAACTGCGCTACTTCAATCCATTTGGAAAACGAATCCACCGCCACCAACCAATAATATCCGTCAACTGGCCCCGCATAATCTAAATGTACCCTTTCCCAAGGGTTTTCAGTTACGTTCCAAGAATACAGAGGGACTTCAGGTCTATTACTTCTATTTTTCTGGCACCCCACACAATTCTGCACGTGCCTTTCAATATCCTTATCCATGTGCGGCCAATAAACATATAATCTGGCGATCGATTTCATTGCATTGATCCCTGGATGGCCCCGGTGAATTATTGACAGGACTTGATGCCTTAGTCGTGACGGCACAATTATCAGGCCGTCTACAAAAATGACTCCCTTGTCATGCTCTAACTCATTCTTCCTGTCAAAAAAAACTTGAATATCCTTGTGGAGGTCCTTTTTGCTTTTAGGCCAACCTTTATCTATAAATCTTTTTAACAGTTTTAAGTTTGTATCCACGAGAGATTCCTTTATTAATAATTCCTCTGTTAAGTGTAAATCTTGTAGATTTAAAAGACGAATACTATTTATCGAATTGCTTTTGTAAAAATTGATCATATCGGACTCCGTGGCAGGGGCCGGTAAACGAGATAAGGCATCAGCACAACCGTTATCTTTGCCAGGAATGTATTCTATTTTATAATCATACCCCGACATTTTCCATGCCCACCTTATTAAACGGTTATTGCTGATTTTGGGCAATTCCCTTGAAGCCCCAAAAATCCTTTCCAACGGTTTATGGTCCGTGCGTAGCACAAACTTGCGACCTGATAAGTAAGTATGAAACTTTTCCATACCAAAGACTAAGGCCCTTGCTTCTCTATCGATTGATGCGTATTGCTTCTCACCATCAATCAACGTCCTTGACGCGTAAGCAATTGGCCTCTTATTATCGCCAATTAAGTGAAAAAGTACCGCTCCAAATCCATGTTCCGATGCGTCGCATTCCAGGATCAGCGGTAACTCATTTGAATAAGGAACTAACGTAGACTGCTCCGATAGCAAAGTTTTAACCTTTTGAAACACCGACTCCTCGGTTTGTGACCAATACCATTTTGATTTGATACTAGTTAATTTATGTAGGGGAGCCATTATACCATGTAAATGTGGTATAAACTTTTCATGATAATTGATTAAGCCCAGAAAGGAACGCAATTCCTTAACATTCTTTGGGGCTGGGCAGTCTTTGATGGCTCGTACTTTATCACTTGAAGGGTGGATACCTTCACTGTCAAAGGTGTGTCCAAGAAAAGTGATAGATTTTTTCAAAAATTCGACCTTTGAAAATTGTGCTTTCATGCCCACGGATTGTAACTTGCTCAGTACTTCCCTTACATTGTATAGATGATCCTGGTAATCTTTGCCCGTGATAATTATATCATCTAAATAAATACCCGTGTGGTTGCAACCACTCAAAATACTCTCCATGTATCTCTGAAAAATCAAAGGCGCACAAGATAACCCAAATGGCATTCTTTTGTATTTAAAAAAACCGACGTGTGTGGAAATAGTTAATAAATTCTGACATTCCAGAGCAATTGGTAGTTGAAGGTATGCATCACGTAAGTCAACTTTGGTATATAAATAACCATCCCGAATTTTAGCTGCTATGTCGTCAAACGTAGGAATGATGTGATGATCATTATGAATGAATGGGTTAAGAGTGACCTTGAAATCGGCACAAATTCTAATTTCGCCATTTTTCTTCCTAACGTTTACTATCGGCGTGCACCACGTTATTTTACTCACACTAGGATCCACTTTTTCAATGATACCTGACTGTACCAATCTATTGAGTTCCAGTTCAACCAGCTTCCGTAACGGAAAAGGAACTCTTCTCGCCGGGATCGCAATAGGTTTCGCTTCGTCCAAAAGCATGATTTTTACAACAAATCCCTGT
Organism: Gordius sp. MW1; assembly: GCA_964036665.1. NCBI lineage: Eukaryota > Metazoa > Nematomorpha > Gordioida > Gordea > Gordiidae > Gordius > Gordius sp. MW1. Next base: position 7,743,809 of record OZ038532.1, read on the forward strand.
AAATGGGTAGGAGTTTCATTGAATACCAGTGGAAACTCTTTGTTGAGATTAATTGATTCCTTTTGCACAAATTCCTGGTTGATTTTATGTATTTTAACTTCTTTAGGAATTTGGAATCCAAACTTAATAATCCAGGGCAACCCAAATAAGGGTACATCTTTGGATTTCGTAACTACAGCCGAAAGATAGTGCGAATTATGACCGACTTCCACGACCATATGAGTTTTTCCCATTATTTCGAAGGGGTGATTTCCATAGGCTTTGGGAATCGCGCATTCATGAAGCGACGGTCTCCCTAAAAGCTGCCATACTTTAACATTAATAACGGAGACCTGCGCTCCAGTATCATAATCCATAGAAATCGGATGCCCATTAAGCCTCGCCGTAATGGTTAGACGTTTAGCATGTTGCCCAATCCGGTTTACAGAATCCGAAGATTCGTAATCAACAATCTGATTCAATGAACTTCGACAGCCAATGGCAAAATGTCCTTTTCTTTTACATTTGTAGCATGTGGCATTGAACGCTGGACAACGAAATTTGGGGTGTTCTTTATGGCACCTTGAGCAACTTACCGTTTTTCCAAAATGTTTATTTGATTGGTCACGTTGATTATGAGAGAATGATTCATGTTTAATCTTACAAAGCATTTCTTCTTTCTCTTCTTGTGTTTCGGTATCTGCCCTCTCCATTGTTAAAGCCATATTGATTACCCTATCAAAAGTTAACGGATTACCCACTTCATCTAAGGTGTCAGGAAATTTGGTCCTCAGCTCCAATTCTAGCCTCTTTAACTTAATTGCAAAAATAAAATGGTCCCTGCAACGTTCATCAATGTCAGATTTGTAATTACATTTGCTAATACATGTTTTAATTCTTCTGACTAATTCTAGTATGGATTCACCATTATGTCTTGTAATATTTAACAATTCAAATCTTGAAGCAAATACAGTCTGAGGGGGTTGGTATTTTAGGAATAACATTTTTTCTATATCTTCATATTGTGCATCCTTTAACTTAGTAGGGTAAAGTAATTGTCTAAGTTCTTTAATAGTATTGAGCCCTATGAAAGCTAGAAGAACCTTTTTCTTAACTGATGCAGTAGCCTCCATTCCTTTAATTTCCAATATGGATTCCATATTAAATATATAATCCTCAATTGAATGTAGTTCAGCATTGAACTCTGCTAAATGAATTTTTGATAACTTTGATTCATCCATTTCTAATGTTTCCTACAAACAATTAATTAATTTACTTGTTCCTCGTCGCCACTATTAGGTTAGAACATGAACGTTGACACAGGAATGAAACTAAACATTGATATTTATTAGTTAGAACATGAACGTTGACACAGGAACTAAATTAACATGGTTGCCAACAATTGGGTACAAATCGATATATATATGGTTGTTAATAGAATCAATGAGAGTTGTAATAACAATTGAAATAAGAATATAAAGTATCAACACAACAAGTACGAATAGTTATTTTTCTATTAAAATAAAACGCAAGAAAAATTGATAAACTTTAAAGTTGTAATTTATAAAAATCGCAACCTTAAACCTCCGCTTGTTATTCTCAGTCCCTTTAAAAATCCATTTATTAGGAGTATTATGTTCTTGGAACAAGGGGGAATGTTTTGTCTCGAAAAATGAGAAGTACTGGGGCAGACGGGAAAGTTTGTCCTTTCTTATTAGCGGACCTTTAACCCTAGTGATGTCAAGGGTATGTGGGAAGGGGGATTTAGTAACGTTACTCGTTAGATAATTTTCCTTCTTAACTCCTTTGTCCAATTAGTTTAATTCCAATATCAATACAGAATTATCGTCGATAGCTATAATATCAGTTCATTATAGATATATATATGGCGTGACGGGGAAATAAATCGGGGGGAATAATATTTATAGCGCTAATTAGGGGGTTTTTTCCAACGAGGAATTCGGAAAGGGGGGCGTTTCTTTAACCGAGGAATCCAGATTCTGAAGAGTATTAATTTTCATGGGGCTTATATAGGTTTAATTTTCCTGGCTGGTAACTTTATCCTTGAAACTTCTTTACCGACCCATTTTTTCGCGCCAACTTTTGATAAATGGCCCTTCACTTCCAACGATTTTCAAATCTTCTGCTGACAGTTCTAGTTCTCCGCTGCGTTTCTTGGACCAATTCGTTATTTATAACCCGGTTTTGTTGTATCCTTGCTTTATTTCCCTACCAACCCAATCTTCGGTAACCTTCTTCCGTCCTTAGCCCACTTTTCGGAGCCAATTATCTATCTAGGCCCGCTGTTTCCTCGCATCACGTGCGTCTTCCTAATAAGGACTGGTTCCCTTTGGGATCGTGAGTCGCTCATGTATGTAATATACATGACAAGAAGTTAATATAATAAAAGGGTCACATTTTAAAAATGGTTTCTAAGGGTTTATATTGATTGATTAAGTTTCAGAATCTCGACTTCGGATTCAATTTTAAAACTTTAAACTTCGTTAAGTGTTTAAAGAAACTGCTTTTCCATGACTTTACCTTCTATACATTTTTTATAGCAAATCGTTTAAAAAGCATAGTCACATTATTTATTTCTCACGCTAAAATTCATAAATGGGTCATAGAAGGGGACAGTTGTGTCCATAGTGTATTAATTAAGCATTAAACAAATCTACGGATTAAAGTTTTCTGCACCAGGTATATAAGTTTAGGCTAATACATTTTTGTTTAAATAGTTGACCCTATTTTTATCGTGGACTTCACACACCCAACAAATTTCTTTAAAAAAATTTAAAAATATAATTTGAAATAACATTTCAAGCAAATAATAATCAGCCAAAGTGCAATGACTAACAACAGTACCTATTGTATGTCATACACGCAAATAACCCCAATTTATTTTTTAAATAAAATCATTCTCAATCATGGGCGTAGCCAGCATTGGATTAGAGGGGGGCAAGAATGATTTAAGGAGGGGCAAAATGATCATTTTTGCTAATTTTAGGCATAATTTTACTGAATTTTAGCAAATTATTTAGCTGCCCCCCCCCTGACTACGCCCATGTTCTCAATCATTATAAAGTCTCAGCAAATAACGATTAGCATGTTTAATAGTTTAAAAATACTTTATTGCATCACGCATGAGTCGAAACGGAATAAAATGGAGTGGATTAAAAATTTAAATACAACATTATGTGATAAATAATAGAGCCTAACATGAGAAATTAATATAAATTCTATATTATTATTATTATGCTTTTGAATAAAAAATTAATTCTCCCATTTTGCAAGCTTTAAACTTAGGCGAACAACAACCAAAGGATAAAAAGGATGGCGACCCAGAGGAACATTTTAGAAAGGAATTGATCATCTGCTGCGTAATGGGGATCTGTGAAGGGAGATTGTGAAGCGTTATCTTCCCAATTTTCTTGCTGAAATCGGTTTTCACCTTACAAATTTGTACATTATATACAATGTAAATAAGGCTCAAACATTATAGTCATTAATAATATGGAACAAATAGGTATCATATGTATCTAGCTGTAAATGTGTCATGTGTATTAATTACACTTTTATTCGTTCAAAATTAATATGAGATAATGATAATGCATATTTATAAATAAAAATTAGATAATAAGATCACAATGGAAATCGTTAAATCCAACACGATTTCCATACACGGATCAATGCCATCCGTTTAGTTATAGCGCGTTTTTATATTTTTTATTCGTGTATATCATAATTATAATATTATAATTATTTGTTTCTGAATAAAACTTTTAGACAAAAAAAAAAAAAAATATATTTATAATTAATTGCTCTAAAAACATAATTTATGGCATTTTTTTAAGTATTGAATCAAAGACGATTGGTTTAAATGCCTAAATATTAAATGTTAGTGATAGTGAGAAAATTGATTTTCCTGGACACATAGTTTAATATAGAGATGCACCGATACCAAATATCGGCATGGTATCGGCGCCGATACCTTGCCAAAAGAATCGGCCCGATACTTTGCTAGTATCGGCAATTACCAAGCCGATACCTTTTTTAATATGAAACTCAAAAAATAATACTTATAGTATCTCCTACGATTAAAAAATAGAGGACTTTTCAAATTTTTTGAAAATTGTTTCATTTGATTGGCTATAAATATTTCTATGTGGAGTATAATAAACTCATTGACCATCTGTTCCGACTGCGCTTTTAAGTAGATATTATTTTATTTTAAAAATTATTATATATTAAGCCTTAGATGGATTCTTTAGATACACTATGGAGTTATTTTGTTGTGTCAGCAGATGAAAAAATTGTAATCTGTGAATTATGCAAAGCTAAAATAAGTCGTGGGGGCAAAGAAAAACATTCCTTTAACACTTCAAATTTAAGGAAACATTTAAAAACTAGACATTTAGTATAAAATTTTTTTTATTATAAGTATCGGCATGGTATCGGTATCGGCAAAAAAATCTTAAGTATCGGCTGGTATCGGTATCGGCACAAAAAAGTGGTATCGGTGCATCTCTAGTTTAATACTCAATGAATCAGATGTTGTGATAAATTGACCATGTTATACATCAAATATGTCGCATTTCAATACCAATTTATCTTAAATTCTTTATAGATTTTATTCCTAATCAATTTAATTTTGAACTTAAATTATAGAAATTGCCCCTAGTTTTTAAGATACCAGCCCTAATATCCTTAACTTAATTTCATTTACTCACCATTGGTAGTTGTGGCATTGCCAGGTAGAGTGGTAGGGAAAACACTACCCAAATTAAACATGGTGGTAAAGAAGCCAAAAGGGAATGCACCAATACCAAAAGCCATATGAATTCCAGGTCCACCAAACATACTATTAAGTCCACTGCTGAGACCAGACCCAAAAAAACTATTTCCTCCATTAGCGAAAAAGTCAAAATTAGAGTTGGTAGGTGTTTCTGTGTTGGCTGATCTTTGACCAGAAGGTCTTGGTGGATACTTTTTGTCTCTGGGATCTTTAGTAGCACCTGGAGTTTCACCACTATCACGTCCGTATAAAGGTATAACTTTTTCCCGATTTATTTTATCTTTACACACAGGACACACAGTGCTGAGTGATTAAATAATACTGACTTATTATAAATCTTCCATATAGTTTGGTAAATATTAATGTGTAATTAATGGCCACTTGTAAATCGTTAATAAAACCTTAATGATATAATTAAATAAGCCTGTAAGTTTTAAGAATGATAAATATCAAAAATCAGTAATCTGTATTAAATATAAATACGCATTAATTAAAAGTTCACTAATAGATTTTTACTTAAAGAAACAAAAATCTACAGATTTACAGTTATAAGTAATCCAAGTTTATAAACTATGTAAATAATAACAACAGAGTCTGTTACTTATTAGGTCTGGTTTCAAACCATTGATGTAGGCATGGCCAACAAAAAAGATGTCCACACATACTTATGACAGCATCTTTAGCAGGCTCAAGACATATGTTACATTCAAATTTTGAGGTAGTGGCCTCATCATTATTTTGATTATTCATATGTTTTTTGCTTTTTGTATTTGTTGAATTCATTCTAGATAAAGAAAATGTGCCTTATTGCTATTTTAATTGTATATTTGCAATTGTATTAAGTTACATATTTTCAAACAAATTTTAATGTTATAATAGATATGGAATAAAACTTAATATACCTAAAAAAGGAATGTGAAGTTGAGGGACGCGAACTGTTACTCAATAGGTGTCCAAATCTTCGACCAGGCTCAGAAGATTTTATTTCTGGTGGTGTTAAAAAAATAAATGATAAAATACTTGATATATAAGTTTTTGTTTTATCGACAAGATTAAGGCCCATTCAATATCGCGAATATTCCATTTGAGTGCCTTTGATCTAAAAACCCATATGGCAACGCTTAGAGTCAAACCATCATTAGATAGTTTATATAGAGTAAACAAAACATCATAACAATAATAAAATGATTACTAAATTATTTTCACTAATCACATATGAACCATGGAGTGCTAATAAACATTTTAATATTTTCTAAAAATGTGCTCCTTATATTTCAATTTAAGGGAATGCAGCTCACTTTTCTTGCCTAAGCTGCGTATAAAAGATTTACTCTGATAATATTGTTACACACAGACGGTAATAGTACATTCTCAAGTTAAATTACAATTACCCTATAATCTTTTGCATAATCTATTCCTTAAAAACTTACTTTGCGCCAAAATTTAATATTATAATTTTTTGTTGTTACGCACTTCTATTTGGCTTGCGTCAATTGATATGATGATGTTATATCCCTTAAGTTGGCTAAACTAATTATCCATATATAATTAGATAGAAATTATCAATATGAAGTGTTGAGATTGGGAATCTTTATTTACTAGAGAGAGGTTTCGAAGTAATACAAAAATAGAAAAGTGAGTAAAAACGTGTATATCCAACGTATATAATACATACCAATTAACGATAATTAGATTGACAACACAACGGTAAACAATATATCCCCTGAGGCACTTCGCGCTCCAATTACCTCTCTACAGTTCCCCCCTTTTCACAGACAAAATCCTTAAGGAATGCTGGCGGTTTTCGACTACGCTGCGGGTATCTAGGTTCTTCTCTAGGCGTTCCTGACTGGTTTTGCATTTGATCTCTTGTGGTACTTGTTCCCCTGTTTTGTATTTGTTCTCTTGGAGCGCTTGTTCCCTCTTCCCTTTCTGATGATATTCTTTGTGGCCACCCATTCTCTTGTCCCAGAGTGGTCCAATTCAGGATTTTCCGTTTCCTTACTTGATCCACTTGTCGGTGGTGATTTCTTCCCTGTGCCCATACATCGTAGGACCGACTACCATGCTTGGCTTTTATCGTGCCTTCTACCCATTTGCTTGGACCCAGAAACATGCGCACCCAAACCAAGTCTCCTACGTTGAACGTCAGCGGGTTCCCGGTCTCTACCCATTGTTGTGCGGTTTCCCTCAAAACCTCCCATTCGGTTCGCATCCTTCTTTTCAGCATCATCTCTGCCGGGCTTTTATTGGTTGCGGGGTGTTTTGTAGATCTGTAGTTTTCCAAAAATCTACTCAGCCCTACTTCCGACTCGTTCCTAACGATGGCTTCTTTAATTAATCGTACGTATCTTTCTGCCAACCCGTTGGACGCCGGATGGTAAGGAGCTGTCCATCGTTGATTAATTCCCCTCGACTTGCAAAAGTTCTGTAACTCCCGCCCTTTGAATTGCGGGCCGTTATCTGATATTAACCAAGGTGGATTTCCAAATCTAGCGAACGTTTCGGCCAGTTTTTTTATAACGGTTGTCGCCGTGGTGTCTTCTAATTTAAACACCTCTACCCATTTCGAGCTATTGTCCACCATCACGAGGTATGACTTACCCTTGAGAGGACCCATGATATCGACATGTACTTGAACCCATGGTTTATGGCTAGGTTGACACTCTATCAATGGTGCCCTCTTCGCCGCCGCAGCCGTGTAATTGCAACTCCGGCACCCTTTCGCTACGCTCAATAAGTCATCGTCAAGAGTCGGCCACCATATATACTGCCGCGCCACTTCTTGCATTCGCTTGATACCTACGTGGCCTCTATGTAGACTTTGGAGTACCACTCCTCGTAACTTCACCGGAATTAATATTCGTCCCCCTTTGTAATATATTATGCTTTTGGCTTCATGTAACTTTGGCAGGTGTTTTTCGTAGGTGCGTCTTAGCCCACACGTGACCATTGTATTTTGTTTACCCCTAATCCACTCTTTTGATTACCGCAGCCCCGGATCCTCCAAGGTGTGTTGTTTTACCACGTCCAATGATATAAACTGATTCATCGATTCCTCTGGTATTTCCTCGCTAACCTGATACGCGTGTTCGTTCGGATTTCTAGACAAGAAATCTGCCGCGTTTTCGATTCCCTTGTTGTATTCGAACTTGGTCGTATAGCCTGATACCATGAGCGCCCACCTGGTTAGGCGTGGTGACCATTGTTCCTTGCCCCTTTTGCTCTGATCGAATATATATATAAGCGGTCTATGATCCGTCATGATAGTAACGCTTCGTCCTTGTACATATTCGTTGAACTTTTTTAGTCCATACACCACCGCCAGGGCCTCTCGTTCGATCGTCGAATACCGGCTTTCGCTATCGTTTAATGCTCTTGACGCATAGGCCACCACTCTCCAAATCTCTCCTGGTGCTCGTTGCTGTAAGATGGCCCCTAACCCCGAACCCGAGGCGTCTACGACCAGGCCGGTCTCCCACTCTCCATTGAAGTACGCCAGAACGGGGGCTTTCGTAAGCGCGGACTTGATAGCTTCAAATGCTCCTTGCTGTTCTTCACCCCAGTGGTACATCACGTTTTTTTTCATGAGTTTCTGAATCGGGTGTAGGATTTTGGCGTAGTCCTTAATGAACTTTGAAAAGTATGTTGTTAACCCAAGGAAGGACCTTATTTCGTTTTTGTTAGTTAAGATTTTCCACTGCTTGACTAATTCGGCTTTATTGTCGTTGATTCGAATCCCCTTGTTACTTATTACGTATCCCAGAAAGGTTACTTCCTTCGCCCACAAGATACTCTTGGCAATGTTCTGCACGAACCCCCACTTTTGTAACGTTTCTAGTACCTTGAGTAACCTCTCGTTGTGAATTTCTTCCGTCTCCCCTGCAATTAAGATATCGTCGATGTAAACCGCAACCCCTTCCATGCCTCCTAATATTTGGTCCATTGTCTTTTGAAAAATGGCCGCGGCACAATTTAAACCGAACGGCATCCGGTTAACTTTAAATAGGCCCTTGTGTGTCGAGATAGTCAATCGTTGGCTCGTCTCTGGCCCTAATTCGAGCTGTAGGTACGCTTTCGTAAGGTCCAGCTTCGTAAAATAGCACGCATTATCAAGTTTATTTAACAAGTCGTCGATTTTGGGTAACGGGTACAACAACCCTTGCGCGTATTTATTTATCGTAAACCGGTAGTCTATACATAATCGTAGAGTTCCATCGCTTTTTTTCACGGGTACCACTGGGCTGGCCCATCTTGAGAAATCGATTGGTTCAATCACCCCGTCCTTGATCCATTTATCCAACTCTTCTTCTACTTCTTTCTTCCACGCCATCGGCATCCTTCGAGCCGGAATAAATACGGGCTCTATGCCCTCTTTTAACGGCACCTCCACCGTTATTCCCTTGACCGCTTGTGGGAGTTCGTCTTGCTGGCCACCCCATCGCTTCATCACGTGCTGGATCGCGGCCTTGGTGTCTTTCGGTCTTTCTACGTAATTGACCGCGAACCGTTCCGCCGCAGCCCTCGAGTTCCAACGTATTTGACGCCAGATTTCGGGCTCGAACTCCTGTATCCAATCGATCCCGCACAACGGCGGCCCCGCTACGTCTGCTAGCAATAACGACAGCTGTTTCCTCGTGTTACCCATTCGGACATCGACTTGCACCTTGGCTACGATCTTTATTTCCTCGTAGCCGTACGCGTATATCGTCGGGACGGGCTCTTTGTTGCGTGGGATCTCCTTCGCCCATATTCGCGCCGGTATGATCGACACCGTAGCGCCCGTATCGAAGATAAATTGGAACAAATCGTTATTAATGTATACGTCAACTGTTAACACATCTAAAGCATGGTTTAACCTGGGAATCCGGACCGGTCCAGTCCACGCTTCTCGTCTCGCCACCACGCTCCATGCCTCTTCGGACCCGTCCTGCAAGGTGCTTAGCCCCCCTTCTATTGTCTCGGCCGTTAACGCCAGTTCTCGTAGGCGGTCCCATTTGATATCATCTTCTGATAATAGTCTCGCCTGTAAGCTTCTATCGCGCAATCCTATAATAAATTGGTCGACGATTCTGTTTTGCAACTCTTCGTTTCCGAAGTTGCAGCTGTTAGCTCCGGCCTTGAGTCTATTAGCGTACGCGTCTATTGACTCTCCCTGGCCTTGTCGCATCTTTGAGAATTCGTGTCTCTTTGCTCTCCTACAAGGGTTCTTTTGGAATAACTTCTTTAACCGCTCTTTCGCTTCTTCATATGTCATCCCTGTCAACTCTTGCGGTCTATAATCCTCTAGAATTAATCGGAATGCATCCCCCTCGAGGTTGGTTAATAATAGAGCCGCTTTTTGCTCATCTGTCTCCGCCTTATTACTCCTAAGGAATAACTCGAATTGAGTTAAAAAAAACATCGATGTCAGCCGTTGTTTTATATTTCAGCATCTCCGCGTAGGTTCCCGACCCAATTACCTCTCTACATGAAGCCCAACCATACGAATGCAATCTTTTATTTACCATGAGCATGGGCGTAGCCAAGTTTGGGATTGGGAGGGGGAGGGGCGAAATTGTCTCAAATTCAATTGGGGGGGGGGGGGGGGCAAACATACATTTTTTTAATTTTTAAGGGTTTTTTGTATTAGGAAAAAAAATTAATTTAGGGAGAGGGGGGCACCTCCCCTGGCTACGCCCATGACCATGAGATTTGATATATAGAATATATTAATTCGATGTTTTTTTCATACAATTTGTATTATTTATTACAATTTAGTGTTTATTAATAAATCTAGCACCCGGTCAAAGTAGCAGAAAAATAGCAGCCAAATTGGTCAGAATTCATCAAGATTGGTCAGGACTTAAGAAGTTTTAACTAGAGATGCACCGATACCAAGTATCGGCGCCGATACCTTGCCAAAAGAATCGGCCCGATACTTTGCTAGTATCGGCAATTACCAAGCCGATACCTTTTTCAATATGAAACTCTAAAAATAATATTTATAGTATCTCCTACCATTAAAAAATAGAGGACTTTTTAAATTTTTTGAAAATTGTTTCATTTGATTGGCTATAAATATTTCTATGTGGAGTATAATAAACTCATTGACCATCTGTTCCGAATAACTGCGCTTTTAAGTAAATATTGTTTTATTTTAAAAATTATTATATATTAAGCCTTAGATGGATTCTTTAGATACACTATGGAGTTATTTTGTTGTGTCAGCAGATGAAAAAATTGTAATCTGTGAATTATGCAAAGCTAAAATAAGTCGTGGGGGCAAAGACAAACATTCCTTTAACACTTCAAATTTAAGGAAACATTTAAAAACTAGACATTTAGTATAAAAATTTTTTTTATTATATGTATCGGCATGGTATCGGTATCGGGAAAAAAATCTTAAGTATCGGCTGGTATCGGTATCGGCACAAAATAGTGGTATCGGTGCATCTCTAGTTGTAATTCATAATTATGCAGTATAGGGTTAGGGTTAGGAATACATCAGAAATTCCCTCCCCATTTGAGATTTAATTCTAATATCTTGATTATCTAAAAAAATATTTTTCTGCTACTTTTTCATCATTCTGCTACTTTGACGGGTATTCATAAATCTATGACAAAATGTTGCTTTATTTCTCAATCTCTCATTTCCATATGTAAACGTTTTGTATTATTTATGGTATATGTTCAATATCGGTGTTCATTAATAATTTACTAATATATTTAATAGGCAGAGTAGACCCTAAGAACGGTGGCAATTAGTAAGGTATCAAGCTAACTTGCCACGAAGCTTATGTAAAGTAACAAAGCTGAATAACGAGGTCGGCTAAACAATTCGTATATGTGTATCGGCAAATCCACAATTGACCCAATCTTCTCACTAGTACAAATGATGGATAAATATGGTGAAAAGAGAATAGACCTACATATGGTCTTTATCGACATGGAGAAAGCGTATGACACGGTCCTTCGCGATTTAATATGGTGGTGCCTGAGAAAACAAAATATCCCTGACGCATATATACGGCTTATGAAAAATAATTATGAAGCCTCAAACTCTTGCGTTAGGACGACAATTGGACACACCTTTTCGGGTTAAAACTGGATTACATTAAGGATCTGCTTTAAGTCCCTTTTTATTTAATGTAATTATAGAACCAATAATGAGAGACATTCAAAAGCCATCGCCATTGTGTATGCTATATGGCGATGATATTGTACTATGCGAGGGGACAAAAGAGAAAGTTTTCGAAGAAGCCGAAAAGTGGTCAAAGCGCTTAGCTGGATATGGTTTAAAGGTCAATAATCGATGCCAATATGGTTAAGAGGAAAGCTTACACATCCATCCTAAGACCCGTCTTACTCTATAAAAGAAAAACAAGGGCATTGAACACCACGGAATAAAAGCTATTACAAGCCACGGAGATGAGATTGATACGGTGGAGTTTCTTTAGGTTTAGAGTAGCTCGACCATATGACGAATGACTTTCTCATGACAAAAATGGGTATTCAACCTATGACGGACATTATAAAAATCGGCTTAGAAACGCTCCCCCCTCCATTGGCAAAAGAATTATGATATTAATTAGAGTCTTGTTATTTTTGCGCATATATAAATAATAAATTATTTTTAATAATTTGAGATTTCATTTCAGATGAAAATCTACTAGTTCTAACACTAATTATACAAAAATTTTCTGTCCCGAGCCTGTTTTCTTAATTCTTTCTCAAACAAACTATCTCAACCCCTAAATACAAGCAAAATTTTAGTAATAAAAGTAATTAATAATTTTAATTTTCAAAGTATTTGACATGGTTATTTAAGCTTACATTAGATTTCTTGTTTTCAGAAATTTTAAGTTCTATACAAGAGAAAAGTATAATAATACACATAATTAATACTCATTGTAAATTATAATTTTCCAACGCGTTTTGCTTCATTTTAAAAATACTTTAAAATCTACTTTCTTTAGTAATTGAGCGTGCTAATTCTACAGTAAAAATTGATGTGAAAATTCAACTAAAGATTAATATTTCTCATGGTTTAGTAAATTGACTTTTTAAAATCTACTTTTAATGTTCATGATGTAGGTAGCTTTATTAAAGCAAATATAGCTGGCATCGCCAAAGCCGGGCATGGATGGGCTTTTTGTTAAAAATTAGCGGGCTAGGCCTGGTCTAACGTTATACTAATAAAAAAAGCTGGGGACGGGCCTGGCTATAAGTAAGGCCGGTTCCGACCACCAGACGAATTTCAATGATCTCTTTATTCTTACATTTTAATATATAAAAAATGGTGCTTTTTATTATATTTATCATATTTTATTATTATTTAACTTCGCAACAAAATAAATCAATATTAATTTTTGTTTGCTAAATATTCATAGAACTTGTGATTTCGAAATAAGTGGATTCCAAAAGTTTTAATTTTTAATAAGGGGATGGTAAAAAATTAACAAAATTAGGTAATTTCGTTGAATAAAATTAACCATGCATAGAGTTTCAATTAGCATGAATGGTTTTGAGCAGCTTCATATGCTACTAGTGAAAATCGGCGCTGTTGGAAAAACAAAAGCTTGCTTGAGACTGATTTGAAGCAATGAAATTTGTTAAAAATTTAAAATAATTTAACAAAGAGGTAATAATTTAACAAAGAGAAATTTGTGTGTGGTGTACTCCTCCCGGTAGCTATTCCAAAATTTATACGTGTGGTGTTCACCCTACGCTGCGATTTTTATTACTCATCTTTATCGTGTTCACCCTACGCTACGATTTTTTTTACTCATCTTTATCGATTTTAATTGTGTCATTATACTCTACGCGTAGTTAGAATGATTGATGAGTCATGATTGTTAATATCTCTAAGATATAAATAGATTGTTAATATCGCTATGATATATATAGATATATTTTTAATACCCTGCTTTAGCGATTATCAATTTTCATGATTTAGCGATTATTATATTACCGCGCTATCACTCGTTGATAATTAATTATTTTACTTTGGAATAGTAGAAAATAAAAGAGAAACAGAAAATGTAACGTATTATTAAAACTAAGAAATTTCGCGGAACCATTTTATCGTGGACATATAAATAAATTCAATAAATCCTTTAGTTATATCATTGGGGATTTATTAAATACCTCAAAAAGCAAATACCCGTCCAAATTAAACTTCTAAAATTGGACAATCCTCAAAAAGCAAATACCCGTCCGAATTAAACTTCTAAAATTGGACGATTCCTCAAAAAGCCAATACCCGTCCAAATTAAACTTCTAAAATTGGACAATTCCTCAAAAAGCAAATACCCAATATCCTGATTCCGAGTGTCAACCCCAATGTTCTGAACCATCGGCAACCAACCAAACCGCGACAACCTAACAACAGAGTTGTCTGAAAACAAATGGCAATATTCAATGAACGAAAGAAAAATTCCGAAACCCACCTTAGAACAGATGATTCAATTACAAATACCAATTATTCACAAGCAACCCTTAGAAATTCTGAAGGTCAAAATTCTTCATTGTCTGGTAAGATAGAATTTAAAGAACAGACACACTTAAATTACTCACACGCTATAAACTAAAAATAGATGTTATTCAATCCCCTTTTATCTTATTCATTTTACGTAACGTTTTTTGTTTATTATTATTATTATTGGCGGTTTGCGCATGATTTTTATAAAATTAGGAAGGGGCGGCGAGAGAAATGATGATTTGTAAAATGGCAGGTATAAAATAAAAGCCTTTGGGATAATTTAGTATAAATTTATTATAATTTTGGTTGAGGCTGTTGCTCAGTTTATAGAGCTGGGACAACGTCTAGTAGCCATAAAGTACCCCATTGGTGCTTTACAGAGCTAAGACGTCAAGTCCAGTAGCCATGAAGTACCCCATTTTATAACGGACTCACAGTGCGGGATTTCATCGATTAAATCAGTCGTCCATCAGTTCCGAGGGCAAAAGCAGAACGATAAATTATATTAATTTTTGGGCCAAATTTTAGGAAATGTTTAAAAATTATGTTGTTTATTATACCTATGGTTTGTTTGGACTTTGTTTAGAGTAGATAAGGTAAATCGCCGCCTCGACCTCTAATTAAAAAATTAATAAGCCGTGGTCATCTCGTTAAAGGGGGAGGTGTGGTGTACTCCTCTCGGTAGCTATTCCAAAATTTAGAGGTGTGGTGTTCACCCTACGCTGCGATTTTTTATTACTCATCTTTATGGTGTTCACCCTACGCTACGATTTTTATTACTCATCTTTATCGTGTTCACCCTACGCTACGATTTTTATTACTCATCTTTATCGCTTTTAATTGTGTCATTATACTCTAAGCGTAGTTAGGATGACTGATGAGTCATGATTGTTAATATCTATGACATAAATAGATTGTTAATATCGCTATGATATAAATAGATATATTTTAATTACCCTGCTTTAGCGATTATCAATTTTCATGATTTAGCGTTTATTATTATATCACCTCGATCACTCGTTGATAATTAATTATTTTACTTTGGAATAGTAGAAAATAAAAGAGAAAGAGAAAATTTAACGTATTATAAAACCAAGAAATTTCGCGGAACCATTTTATCGCGGACATATAAATAAATTTAATAAATCCTTTAGTTTATATCATTGGGGATTTATCGTGGGTTCAGATCCCACTTCTGACACCACTAATAAATCCATTCTCAGTGATATAACTAAAGGATTTTTTGAATTTATTTATATGTCCGCGATAAAAAGTATTTGCGATAAGATGTTTCCGCGAAATTTCTTGGTTTTATAATACGTTACATTTTTTCTTTCTCTTTTAATTTTACTATTCCAAAGTAAATAATTAATTATAAACGAGTGATAGCGAGGTAATATAATAATCGCTAAATCATGAAAATTGATAATCGCTAAAGCAGGGTAATAAAAATATATCTATTTATATCATAGCGATATTAACAATCTATTTATATCATAGATATTAACAATCATGACTCATCAGTCATCCTAACTACGCTTAGAGTATAATGACACAACTAAAATCGATAAAGATGAGTAATAAAAATCGTAGCGTAGGGTGAACACGATAAAGATGAGTAATAAAAATCGCAGCGTAGGGTGAACACCACACCTATAAATTTTGGAATAGCTACCGGGAGGAGTAC
Source organism: Gordius sp. MW1 (assembly GCA_964036665.1). Classification (NCBI taxonomy): domain Eukaryota; kingdom Metazoa; phylum Nematomorpha; class Gordioida; order Gordea; family Gordiidae; genus Gordius; species Gordius sp. MW1. The sequence goes on from OZ038532.1 coordinate 7,759,733, forward strand.
ACCACATTGTAAAAAAATAAACGATAAACATAGTTAACTTACTTATAATAGAATATTCGCACTATCTTAAATTACTTAAACTAAAATTTATAGTAATTAGAATAAAAAGTCAAATTTGGCACTTGAAAAATGAATGAATACTTCAGGATATATAAAATTAGATGTTACAGCATTATTTAAAAAATTTTAGCAATTAATAAACTATATATTTAATAATAATTAAATATTTATATAATTGTCTTATTTTTAAGGGCGTTTGTGATTCCATGGCCGTTTATATAATCTCAGGCCCGTTCAATCCCGTTTATAAAATGTCAGGCCCGTTCAAGCCCGTTAAAGAAATCTCAGACACCCAAACCCGTTCCATTAATTGTTGAGCCCGTCCGTAGCCGCCCGTGGGCAGGGCCTTTAAGCCGTGCAGATCTCTAATTTTGATTGAATGGATTAAGCTGGGAATATAATATAATTTTTTGATTTACATCAAGAAATTATGAATTACTAAAAAATTATAAAAATACACATATATGTCTATCCGTAAAAAACACATATATAAAAATCTAATTGATTTTGCAACGGGCTTTTAGCGGGCTTACGTACATCTAGGCCCAGCCGGAGCCCGCTAGATTATATTAGGGCCTGCCCAGGCCCTGCCCGTTCTTTTCTTTTACAGCAGAACCCGGTGCAAGCCCGGCCCGCTGGCCGGGCCTGAAGCTCTCTACGATGTACATAATAAAACTTTTCATACTCCCACCCTTCCTTCCTGCTGACTCTTCAAAGTTTCAATATTTAATCTCCAATGTTTTTTGTCTCAAATATGTATAAATAAGTAATATAAACAATTAGTAAATATTGGCTTAATAGCACCGTTAAACACAAATTTATAGGTAACTAGCTGACCCGGCAAACGTTGTTTTGCCCTATTAAAAATATTAAAAAAATAAAAAATTTAAATAAGAAAAAAACAACCAATTAATATCTATATGTTCTACTTTTTACATTTTTTAAAACTTACATAAACGATGAAAATAAATCCTTTATGCGCCCGCCATCCCTCCTCTCCACCCCACCGTCCTTCGATTAGAAGATCTAGAAAAACATAATTTAGAGGATTTAGATTATCATAGTTAATAAACAGGAGAAATTTTGTCTATTTTTACATTTTTTAAAACTTACATAAACGATGAAAATAAATCCTTTATGCGCCCGCCATCCCTCCTCTCCACCCCACCGTCCTTCGATTAGAAGATCTAGAAAAACATAATTTAGAGGATTTAGATTATCATAGTTTGTCTATTTTTTAATTTACACGGAAAAGCATCTTTTATCATATGGAATAAAAAGCATATATGTAATTAATTGGTAAAGAGCATATTAAAACTTATTAACCCCTCAAAAACTACTGGACCGATTTGGCTTGAACAAATTTTAAAACATACTCCGGAGTATAGGGAATAAAGTATGAAATTTTAAGCTAAATCGGTCCAGTAGTTTTTGAGGGACGTCTTTATTAAGTGTCAAAACGTATAAACCAACGTATAAAACAAAAAAACGTGACCCCTTGAAAACTACTGGACCGATTTGGCTCGAACAAATCTTAAAACATGCTCCGAAGTATGGGGAATAAAGTATAAAATTTTGAGCCAAATCGGTCCAGTAGTTTTCGAGGGTAACCCAAATAAGTTTATCCAATAATATAATTTACACGGAAAAGCATCTTTTATCATATGGAATAAAAAGCATATATGTAATTATTTGGTAAAGAGTATATTAAAATTTATTAACCCCTCAAAAACTACTGGACCGAATTGGCTTGAACAAATTTTAAAACATGCTCCGGAGTATAGGGAATAAAGTATGCAATTTTGAGCCAAATCGGACCAGTAGTTTTTGAGGGACGTCTTTATTAAGTGCCAAAATGGATAAAACAAAAGAACGTGACCCCTCAAAAACTACTGGACCGATTTGGCTCAAACAAATCTTAAAACATGCTCCAGAGTATGGGGAATAAACTGTGAAATTTTGAGCCAAATCGGTCTGTTAGTTTTCCAAATTTGGTGGTGGCATAGATACATACAAACACAATCAAACAAACACACAAACATACATACATAGTTTCATTTTTATATATAAGATTTTATATTTTTATAGGTTAAAAAGTGCGATATTTAGTTATAATCAGTCTTGTTAAGGAGCGGCGCTACAGGAGTGGCGCTACAGGAGCGCCGCTACATTTTTTCAAAAAAAGCTGGAGCGCCCCTCCTTTTTAAAAATGAGGAGCGGGCGCGGGCGTAGCTCCTTTTAGGGCTGGAGCTGAGGAGCGTAAGTTTAATACATAAATTATATTATTTTTTAAATATTAATTATATTTGTTAATTAAAATTTGATTAAAATATAATTTTATTATATTTAAATTTATTCATTATTAAATGTTGAGCCGAGTTTTATATTGATTTTTCATCTAATCATTTGAAACATTAAACATCAGTTTTTCCTTTTTGTATTGAAAATTTTTTGAAAAATCTTGTAAGTCATAATAATATTCATTTTAATAATATTAAAACGTTTTGATAAAAAAAATATGATTTTGTCTCGTGTACTTTCAATAAAATGAAAATCAAAGAAGCGGTTATGGCGCAGCACTCTTTGGTTGGAGCGGGAGCGCTCCTTTTAATATGTATTAGCGGGAGCGGGAGTTCGCTCCTTTTAAGAAGGTAGGAGCGGGAGCGGGAGTCGCTATTTTTAAAAAGAGCGTTAATACGACTGGTTATATGCATAATTGGGTGACAAAAAATTATAAACCATCGGTATAAAAGTCATTGATAATGTCCGACAATGTAGAAAAAAATTTGAGTACAGCGTATATAATAATGTAATGTCATACCCGAAAATCTAGAGTATCTAAATGAAAATATTAAAAATAGGCGCCATGTTATTATTGGCAATATGACCGTTGTATGTCCAGATTACAATGCTATAAAATTTGCTGGAGAAAAGAACAGTATGTGTAGCGCCTTTGGAAAAGTTAGTGCCTCAAATAAAACAACATTCAGAGTCATGAAAGAATTTGCTTGCTGGTTATACTGCGGATTCTAAACATTTCTTATCTAACATGAGGAAATACAACTCCTGCTTCCAAATGACGTCGTTTGGCGCAGATATTTTTATAGCTCAATTCATGCTAACCTTTAAAGTAAAAGGCCAAATTTACCACAAAGCGGGGTCCCTCCTTCCAATAACAGATAGGCAACATAAGTTCTTACAAATGTACTTTATCGGGGATAATGAGATTGAATTAAATGCACGCCTTGGAATTTCTACTGGTGTAAAAAGGTCTAAGTTTCACAACTTCAGGCGCTTCTTCACGCTAAAAACAATTTAGTGCGTTTGTTCAAAACCTCCCTCGACATAATGCCATCAGATACATATGGGATTGTTATTCATGCTGACAAAACTCCCGCGGGACAACATGTGAGAAGATTTAATGCTCCTGCTATAAACGAAGTCGCAATTGTTATTGTTGGGGATCAATTTCAATCAAGAGATATTGTACTGCATAGGAGAAACGCTACTTTGACACACGTTGCGGACACTTATCGATGCTATGATTCCCTTCAATATCCAGTTATATTTTGGGATGGTGCTGACGGATATCACTTCAACGTTAAGATGTTTAATGCAGTCACTGGTGAACCGACAAACTTAAAATGCAGCGCTATGAACTATTATTCATACAGATTAATGGTTCGAGAGCACGAAGAAAATCATATTTTAAAATGCCGCCACTTGTTTCATCAATACATCGTAGATATGTATGCCAAAATTGAATCGGAACGTCTGCTCTACATCTATTATAATCAGACTGAATTCGCTCAGAAGAATATGTTCATTTGCGAGATACACTTCTTAACGACGCTAATACAAATAACGTTGGGAGACTAACAATTTTGCCCTCAACATACACCAGGAGTCCGCGTCATATGCATGGATACGCCCAAGATTTAATCGCGTATGATCTTAACTACGGTCGTCCGGACTTATTCATTACATTTACATGCAATCCTGATGGCCCAAGATACAGGAACTCTTATTTCATGGCCAATCACCAATCGATAGGCATGACATCACAGCACGTGTTTTCCGACAGAAACTTAGATCAATGATAAATCTCATTACCAAGCAGGAGGTATTCGGCCCTGTGCGTTGCTGGATGTACTCTGTGGAATGGCAAATACCGCATGCCCATATACTCATATGGCTATATACTACTAAGATCACACCCAACGAAATCGACTAAAAAATATGTGCTGAAAAACCTGATCCCGAACTTGATAAGGACTTACACAAAATTGTTAATAAAAATATGATAGACCCTTGCGGAACGTTCAATTCAAATTCGCCATGCATGGTAGACGGTAAATGCTCAAAGCGATATCCTCGAGTCTTGGTATGCAACACAATTACAGGAAGTGATGGATATCCTTTGTACAAAAGAAGATCAACAGAGGATGGTGGGCACATGTCAACCATTCAACTGCGGAACGCAATCGTCGTGGTAGATAATCGCTTGGTTGTTCCATATTCTCCTATGCTACTAAAATTATACAGATCACACATAACGTTAAATATTGTAACTCTGTTAAATCTATTAAATACATTTGTTGGTATGTTAACAAAGGCAGTGATATGGCAATTTTTACCGTTCAACCAGATAGTAGTGCGAATATAGCCAGCCCTGATGAAATCGCACAGTATCTGGCTGGAAGATACATAAGCAGCAACGAAGCCATATGGCGTATTTTATCCTTTCCTATTCATGAACGTAGTCCTGCTGTGGTTCACTTAGCGCCATTGGTATATAAATAGTTCGACTGTACACATACCGTTTTGACGTTGCCTGAGAGGTGATAAAATATATTTAGATATTTTGATGGTGATAAAGAAGGAAAAATGTGCTAAAATTTATCTAAAAAGTTGTCATAGCGATAAAGGTGGATAAAAAGTATATATAAACCATCTAGGATGTTAAGGCAATGATCTGGCCAAATTTGGTGGCAATCGGTAGAGAACTTTAGGAGTTAATAGAAAAAGGTGTAGTAAATAAGATAGTAAATATAATGATTTCATTTTATCATTAGCTTAACAAATTTACTCTCGAATATCTCTGCAAAATTTGGCTAGCTTTTATCCAATATATCGGTATTAAATATTAAAAACATACGCAAATATACTTTCTTCCAACGAATAGCAGAAATATGTATGATTTGGTAGTTGTAATATTAATTACCGAACTTCATAAAAATGGAAAAAAGCACGAAACGTTAGAATATTTCTAAAAGCGCGCATTATATTTATTTAAGTAAATGGTGATGTTTTACTGTATCGAGAATATTATGTTACAGCTTTATATATTTTAAAAAAAACCGGGCGTAGTTGAGTAAAAAATTAAAACACAAATGACAAGGCAGTTGTGGAAAAAGTTTAAGGCAAAAAGTAGCACCATAACGATAAATAAGTACAAAAAACATAGCATAAATAATCCGCTAGATGGCGGTATAGACTACTAAAAAGCAGGGTTACAGCTGTCGCAGGTCGATAAAAAATATATACAAACCATTTAGGATGCTAAGGCAATAATCTGGCCAAATTTGGTGGCAATCGGTCCAGAACTTTAGGAGTTATTAGAAGCCGAAGAAAACGGAGTTACATTTTTATATATATAGATTGTTTTTTAAATTTATGTCGGATAAGCAGGAACGCTTGGCAGTTACTACAGCATTAGCTATACTAAAAACTTCTCCACAGGGGCAGATGAGGGGATTTGAGTATTATACTTAATAAACAAATCCTATAAAGCAGGAAATTTATTAAAAACATTTAATGTTTTGTCCTTCGCTTCAAAAAATTGCGATACGATATCATATCCAATCCGCCCTCTACTTCCTCGTCAAAAAATGATATTTCGGAATCGACACTTCTTTCATTAACAATTCTAGGGGTTTTAAACCCTTTTATCAGTAAAACTAAAAGTTTATTCTTTTTTACATTTAGTAATTATTGAATTCGGTCCTTTATATCAAATAAGTGATCATATTCTATTATCAATAAAACTAAAAGTTTATTCCTTTTTACATTTAGTAATTATTGAATTCGGTCCTTTATATCAAATGAGTGATCATATTTTTGCCATGGCAATGTCAATTCATCTTCTGATTTTGAATATTCAGAATCTGAAGATGACGACGATATAATAATATGATTGTCTATATTAACCTCTAAATTAAAATATAATTTATAATATCAAATTAATAAACTTTAATCTTATCTTCTTTTGCACGTTATGGTATGTTAAAAGTATTTAAGAATAGGTAATAGGAGAAACAGCTGATTAAAAAATATAAGACTTTTGTGTTACAATCGGATTAACATTATTTTTCAAATAAATAAAAATAAAAAAGGGTTTTAAATTTGAACGAACGTTAAATTTAAACGCGTTCATCAAAAAAAGGAACGCATTCACGTTCAAAGTTCATCAAAAAAAAGGAACGCCGTTCATCAATTTTTCAAAAAATTTGAACGCGTTCATTCACACACTAGTGTAATCTGTAGAAATTGATATACAAAAACTCGGGCCTTCGGCCCTCGTGGGAAGGGGGAGAAGGGAAGGGGAAGAAGGGAAGGGAAGGGGGGACGACTCATCTGTACTTCGTATAAATGTATCATATTTGCTATGCAATTTATGGGCGAGAAAGGTGGGAAGGGGCGAGAATGCCTACAGGGGGGTATTAAATGCCTAATGATTAATTAATTATTTATACAAATTTTCCATTTATAGGCAAAATGTAATATAGGCAAGGGTTAGGGTTAGATTTAGTGTTTGCATCTAGTTGCGTATTACATTAGTTTTTATGGCCTTTAGTGATTATGGGTCTAACAAACATTATATTATAAAACATCACAATGCTAAGAATTTGCAGAATTGTTGGGAGAAATTTTTTGTTGAATTTGAACAATTTTTAATTAAAAAAATCAAAAATTTAGCCAGTGGTCATTTTTTCTCCATTGGTCAGTACCAACAGATACTCTATAAGTCAATGATAGCCAAAAAAACGGAAAAAAAAATTTTGATGCACATTTTGGCCAATGGTCATTTTTTCCATTGGTCAGCAGCCAGGACACGGTAAAAGTGGATATAAATTCATAATAGTCAAAAAAAAACGAAAAAAAAAATTTTCAAATCACATTTTGGCCAATGGTCATTTTATTCCATTGGTCAGCAGCCAGCGGACGGCCAAAAAGTCATAATAGCAATGGTAGGAACAGGAACAATCATAATAGTAAAAAAAAAACGAAAAAAATAATTTCGATTCACATTTTGGCCAATGGTCATTTTTTCCAACTGTCAGGAGCCAGCGGACGGCCAAAAATTCTTATTATCAATGATAGTAACAAGAACAATCATAAGAGTCAAAAAAAACTCCGGGATTCTAACTAAAAAACTAGTTAAATTGCATAGCAATTAAGTAAACAACTTTTATTTATGTTTATTATATAACTAGTTAAATTGCATAGCAATTAAAAGTAAACAACTTTTATTTATGTTTATTATATAATAGATAATTTAACAAATCTTATATATAACAAACCGAGGGAGATAGAGATGAGGGGTGGGGCACCTCTTACTCATGCATTAATTTAAAAAATCGATAACCTAATATACCCAATGCAAATAGATAGGGAGGGTAGACAACGGACAACGGACAACCAAAAAACGAGCCCATAAATTGCATAGCAATTAATAAAACTCGGGCCTTCGGCCCTCGTGGGAAGGGGGAGAAGGGAAGGGAAGAGGGGAAGGGAAGGGGGGACGACTCATCTGTACTTCGTATAAATGTATCATATTTGCTATGCAATTTATGGGCGAGAAAGGTGGGAAGGGGCGAGAATGCCAATAGGGGGGTATTAAATGCCTGATGATTAATTAATTATTTATACAAATTTTCCATTTATAGGCAAAATGTAATATAGACAAGGGTTAGGGTTAGATTTAGTGTTTGCATCTAGTTGCGTATTACATTAGTTTTTATGGCCTTTAGTGATTATGGGTCCAACAAACATTATATTCATAGACTAAAAGACTGCTCATGTCTTATATATTCACGCATCAAAAGTGTTGCCAAAAACGACCGCCATTTTGATAAGTGAAGTAGAGTTTGTATAACGATGGATTGTATTGTACAATAATCATTGATCTTATAACATGAAACAACCCATTTTAATCATTATAGCGATTTTAAAAATTCATCAAACCATATAAATTGGCCCAAATTCATAATTCACTTTTCTAAATGGCTGCCAAAATGTGGAACACTTTTTAAAAGGGAATGAGCAGTCTATTAGTCTATGATTATATTATAAAACATCACAATGTTAAGAATTTGCAGAATTGTTGGGAGAAATTTTTTGTTGAATTTGAACAATTTTTAATTAAAAAAATCAAAAATTTGGCCAATGGTCATTTTTTCTTCATTGGTCAGTACCAACAGATACTCTATAAGTCAATGATAGCCAAAAAAACGGAAAAAAAAATTTTGATGCTCACTTTGGCCAATGGTCATTTTTTTCCATTGGTCAGTAGCCAGCACACGGTAAAAGTGGATATAAATTCATAAGAGTAAAAAAAACGAAAAAAAAATTTTCGAATCACATTTTGGCCAATGGTCATTTTTTTCCATTTGTCAGCAGCCAGGACACGGTAAAAGTGGATATAAATTCATAATAGTCAAAAAAAACGAAAAAAAAATTTTCGAATCACATTTTGGCCATTGGTCATTTTATTCCATTGGTCAGCAGCCAGCGGACGGCCAAAAAGTCATAATAGCAATGGTAGGAACAGGAACAATCATAATAGTCAAAAAAAACGAAAAAAAATTTTCGAATTACATTTTGGCCAATGGTCATTTTTTCCATCGGTCAGGAGCCAGCGGACGGCCAAAAATTCTTATTATCAATGATAGTAACAAGAACAATCATAAGAGTCAAAAAAAGCTCCGGGATTCTAACCCAAAAACTAGTTAAATTGCATAGCAATTAAAAGTAAACAACTTTTATTTATGTTTATTATATAACATTGGTCAGCAGCCAGCGGACGGCCAAAAAGTCATAATAGCAATGGTAGGAACAGGAACAGTCATAATAGTCAAAAAAAAATCGGTCAGGAGCCAGCGGACGGCCAAAAATTCTTATTATCAATGATAGTAACAAGAACAATCATAAGAGTCAAAAAAAACTCCGGGATTCTAACCCAAAAACTAGTTAAATTGCATAGCAATTAAAAGTAAACAATTGATTATGTTTATTATATAACATTGGTCAGCAGCCATCGGACGGCCAAAAAGTCATAATAGCAATGGTAAGAACAGGAACAATCATAATAGTGAACAAAAAAACGAAAAAAATAATTTCGATTCACATTTTGGCCAATGGTCATTTTTTCCATCGGTCAGGAGCCAGCGGACGGCCAAAAATTCTTATCAATGATAGTAACAAGAACAATCATAAGAGTCAAAAAAAACTCCGGGATTCTAACTAAAAAACTAGTTAAATTGCATAGCTATTAAAAGTAAACAACTTTTATTTATGTTTATTATATATAGATAATTTAACAAATCTTATATATAACCATAGACTACATAGACTGCTCATCACGGTATAAAATGTGTGTGTTTTTTTTCCGCCATTTTGATGAACAATACCGTCCTATATCACATAATGGCGTTTTGCGCTCTGCCGTTTTTTTCGAACAGGAGAGGTAAAGAAAAAAGGTTTTGATTCCATAAATAAGTAAGATATTACTAAATATGTGATATTTTTAAAAAAATTTAATAACATTACAGTTTTTACATTTTTAATTTTTATGAAATGTGTCAATAATAAATTTTTTAAAAATATCATATATTTAGTAATATCTTACTTATTTATGGAATCAAAACCTTTTTTCTTTACCTCCCCTGTTCGAAAAAAACGGCAGAGCGCAAAACGCCATTATGTGATAAAGGACGGTATTGTTCATCAAAATGGCGGCAAATTTCACACACAATTTGCCATATGGAATATATGACATGAGCAGTCTATGTAGTCTATGTATATAACACACCGAGGGAGATAGAGATGAGGGGTGGGGCACCTCTTATGCATTAATTTAAAAAATAGCACAGCGAGGGAGATAGAGATGAGGGGTGGGGCACCTCTTTCTTATGCATTAATTTAAATAATCGATAACCTAATATACCCAATGCAAATAGATAGGGTATACAACGGACGACGGACAACGGACAACCAAAAAACGAGCCCATAAATTGCATAGCAATTAAAAGTTATACTAAATTAAACTATTCTTTTTTCACGTATTCACATGGACAAAAATGCAATTTTCACACCAGCCTATCTAAAGGCCCTCTCTACATTTTAAGCCCGCGCCCAACCCATGGGTTAACAACGTTTGCAGACACCGTCGACTAATAAAATCAATTTGAGTTTTTGGGAATCAATTTTGAGGAAAACCATCTATTAATTAACAAATAATGGTATGATTAACATCTATCTATATCCTCCTCGCATGATGCACTTTCAAAGTACTATCGCCAATTTTCCTTTATACTATCATCAATTAGATATAAAAATCAATACCAGTGGCGATTATGTTATATAAGGCAGTAAACGAGCAAGTAAAATAATGGGATTACTATCGCCGTTAAAGATCTTGAAGTTGTTAAGCACTGCTTGCTTTATAATACAACATATTATCAATAGCGCGAGGTGAAAATTCAATAAGCGACAAAATTTATATTGGATTAACAATGGCGCTCTAGCTAAAGATGATTTACTGGGGCTTTTTAAAATGTAATTACAAATAATGCGTATAAGATGGTTTATTGATTGACCTTAATTATTAGAAACAGATAGAGCCTTGCAAAATAAAAAAAATTTCTGCCCAAGCCCAGCCCGAGCCCGACGTTTCAGTTTTTATTTTGCCCGAGCCCGAACGACTTTTTTATTTTTGGTCCGACCCAAGTCCGACCCGATTTTTTTAATAAAAAATATTCAAAAAACCAAATAAATACATAATGCATTAAATTGTTATTACTCGTAATTTAAAACTAGGTTAAGTTTGAAATAAAATTTTTATTTTCACTCGCTACACTTTATTCAGCTAATAATTCAAAATTGAAAATCTAACTTTATAAAATATTTTTAATCTAACAGTTCCAAATAAAAACTTTTAAAAATATTTCCTTATTTTATTTCTTTAGTAATAGCTACTATAAGTATAAATATATTTAAATACTAGAATAAGATTTGCAATTTAGGTCAATTATAGACAATGGGAGAAAGCCGAAGCTTGGTAGCTAAATTATGTATGGTGTACGAAGATAATTATTTAAAATCGAGTTGAGTTATATACATTAGTGATGGTGAAACGCTTACACGTGTAGCGCCTCCCATCTACATAGCATAGTCACGTGGAGGCGCTACAGTTATAGCATATAATCACTTGGAGGCGCTAGAGCTACAGCACATAGTCACATAAGGCGCTAAAGCTGTAGCGTGGCAATAACATTGTTATAAAATTTATAGGTTAAATTGCATTATTACTTGCATTAATATATTTTCCTTAAAAATTGAAGAATTAAAATAAATTAAAATTATATTTTTAGTTTAATTTGCCTTATTTTTAATGGGAATAAATCTCAAAATTTCTATTATATATTATTAGAGCTGTTAAAAGTTCCTTTTAAAAAGGAACTTGTCAAGTTCCAGTTCCTTTGCCTAAAATGGAACTAGTTCCAGTTCCTAGTTCCTCATTTTAAAAAGGAACTAGTTCCAGTTCAGTTCCTTTTAAGTTCCTTTTATAATTTTTTTTTAAATGTACAAGCATCTTTTATTAATTCGTAAAACCAATATGTTATATATTACAATTTATAAAATAAAAATCATCAGGTAATAAATGTTTATTTGATTTTAACAAAATATTATTTTCAAAGTTGTCATCTAAAAGACATGTTCGCTTGTCTCCAAATAAAATTTTGCCCAAGCTAAATAATCTTTCCACGGGGGCACTTGATGGCAATGGCGTATTATATTTAATAAATAATTTTTTAAATGGGGAAAACTGTCTAAAAGACTTAAATTCCGGTTATTAGAAAGCAAAAAACGTTCAAATGATTGATTCTTTTCATCATTTTTTAATTCAAAAAAATACATTTCTGATAAACTAGGTCCAGCCTGTTGAGATTTAGGACTAGGAATATGATAAAAATTAAAAACCATTTAAAGGAAATGAACTTTATATAAATTACCATAAGTCGAAAAATTTATTTAACAAACACTACCGCGAATAAAATACTAAATAATATTTAAATTATAAATTAATTTAATGTAAATTGAAATTGGCAAAAGGAACTTAAAAGGAACTTGTAAATAGTTCCTTTTGCGATAAATTGAGAAAAAAAGGAACTAGTTCCAGTTCCTCATTTTAAAAAGGAACTTATTAGTTCCTTTTTTTGGAACTAGTTCCTTTAACAGCTCTATATATTATATTGTAAAAAATAAAGCAGACAAAGTGCTAAAAGACCGTAGTTAAGTTGAAATTTTACAGTATATAAAAAAATATTGACCTTGGGTAAATTAAATTAACCTAAAGCTTTAGGCAATCCAGGTTAATTTTGTACTCTAACCTGAGCTTTAGGTTCGATTATAATAGACCTCAAAGTTTTTTTGAAAAGCCTAACCTTAGTTTAGGTCGACAAAATCTGAGTTTTTCCCATCACTAGTAGGAATGGTATCATTTCAAAATGTCACAGTCCAAAATGCAACTAAGACACTGAATCTCACGATCGTGAGATTCGCAATTACTCATTGCGCAAGCGCATAATTTCCATTGGGTAGTGTTTTAGGTGAGCGTTTTAGGTTAGGGTTTGGGTTAGGTTTAGATGCACATCAAATTCCCTCCCCATTTGAGATTTAATTTTTCGTGATATTCGTGTGACATAGACTGTGACATTTTGAACCCAAGACAGTATGAATAGCTCGTATTAAGCCACTACTCTTGCACCCACCACACATTATCAATCACTCACATGCACTAAGGGTATAGTTTTATATAAGCATATAAGCCAATTAGGTAGAGAGGGAGGGAGGCTCAAAGGAAACCGCGATTTCGCATAGGGACTAATTGCATTTACACCACGCTTTTTACATAATAAAAAACTATTTTAATATTTCAAAGATTCAGCACTGTTTTCGCTCTTCAAGTGCTTTTTTACACTCGGAAATTTTAAACCTCTTCGAACAAAATATTAAATCTATTTTACAATCTATTTTAAATATTAAATTCAATACTCATAGCTGGTTACAAGCTTCCCTACCAACCAAATCGGGTGGTTTAGGGATTCGCTCACCGGCCTCAATATCTCTAGTCTCCTTTATTTCATCTTATAAATCCGTACAAGATACCATTTTTAAGTTGTATCCGGTTAAAGAAGACCCGCTTCTACCCATTGCTTTAGCTACTTGGGAAAACAACACCAATCCCGAAACACATTTGCCACAAACCTCACGACAAAGAGATTGGGATGCCGGACTTGTGTTGCACTCCGTTGATTATCTAATTTCGAGTAGCGATGCAAGTCAGTGTTCTAATTTAAGGTCGTTTTTGTTTGATGGCTCAGGTCACGAATGGCTAGAGGCCTACCCAAGCTGTCTCACCGGGATGATGCTGGAGGACTCGGAGCTTTCGTACTCCATAGCACTCCGGCTAGGGGTGAAATTTTCGAAGCCATTTACTTGCCGAAATTGCAGCATACTCGTAGACGAACAAGCCAGGCATCCCTTACACTGCCTGGCAAATAAATTCAAATATACTAGACACAATAAGGCCAACGCCTTAATTCAAAGGGCCCTGAAGAGAGCAAAGATTCCATCCATCTTGGAGCCATCGGACCCCGCCTTGGAGGGACGTATGCGTCCTGATGGATCTTCTTTAGTCCCATGGAGCAATGGTCTTCACCTTAAATGGGACTTCACATGTATTGACCTATTTGCCCCCTCTAACTGCAACAATGATTCTTTAGCTGTTGCAGAGGGGCGGAAAACCAATAAATACAAAGCCCTATTATCCTCAAATATTTTTATTCCATTGGTTGCTTCGTGTTCAGGCACCTTTGGCAAACAGGCCTTAGCTTTTTTAAAGAGGTTGGAAGACGTTCTCCCCCGTCTAAACATTCGGTACCCTTTTTACTAAAACAAAGACTTGGTATTCTTATAGCCAAGTACAACTTTAAATCGTTCGCGGATTCTTGGCCAATTTTGGAAGATCCCCTCGATGATGATATATCCGAATAGTGTATTATTTTATTCGGCGCATTTTGCCTTTTATATTTCATGTATTTATATTATATTACTGTCAGCGGATTTTTAACAAATAAAAAAAAAAAAAAAAAAAAAAATTAGGTAGAGAGGGAGGGAGGCTCAAAGGAAACCGCGATTTCGCATAGGGACTAATTGCATTTTTGATATATATTAAAAAGTAATAAAAATAGAGGAAAAAATCATTTTTTAGTGTTTTACCCTAAGTTGGTTCTACCACTTAGAGGTTTAAAAATTTTATTTTAGCTATTCAATTTCACCCTATAGAGCGCCAAAAAGGGCCAAAAAGGGCCAAAAACGGTCATTTTCGCAACTTTGAATCTAAATATTTCAAAAACTTGACGTATAGGAAAAAAAAGAAAAACATATTTGTGTTCACCACACCACAAATAACTATATCAGAATTGTTGACCGTTTCCCGGTTTATTAAACAAGACAATTATTTGTTGACTAGTGAAATTATCGCAAACAAAACTTTGTTGGCATTCATACATTTTAGACAAGTTGTATAATTGAATTTAATGTTTTCATATTTTTTATTAAATTTCGTAATGAAATGTTTCAGTTAAAATTAATAAAATGTGTTTATATAATGTAATCGGGGAAGTGGCATTATTTATGACAATACAGGGGAAAGGCCAATCTCCTAACCACAGAAACGATAAGCCCTTCATTAATAAAATTATTATCATAATAAATAAAAAGCTAAATTAAAATATTTAGCATGTGTAATTCTAAGGATTTGTAGAACGTTTATGAAATAATATAAATAAATTGTGTTAAAAATAATTAAGTCATTTGAACAATAATGAGGCTTGTCATTTATGATTTCCTAAATAGCATGCTGCCAGCAGGACTAAAGGTGGAAAGAGATGACACATTATTAGGAAGAGAAGCCGCTGGCTACTTGGTAACATTATGACAATTGATATGTTATGTGCCCCCCCCCTTTCCCCTCCTTATATAAAATGTCTCCCCCCCCCACAGCCACAAAGCTTAATAGCAGGCAAGGCAGTCACATGGAGACAAAGAGAGAGAGACAAGCAAGTTATATTGAAAAATACATTACGTTCAAAATGTAGTATACAATTACAAACAACTAGAGCCCTGCAAAATGAATTTTTTTCTGCCCGAGCCAGGCCCGAGCCCGACGTCTCAGTTTTTAATTTGCCCGAGCCCGGCCCCAACCCAAACGACTTTTTTATTTTTGGCCCGACCCGAGCCCGACCCGATTTTTCAAATAGAAAATTTCAAAATCTATTTTAAAATTTTTTAAAATTATAATGCATTAAATTGTTATTAATCGTCATTTACAACTAGAATAAGTTTGAAATAAAATATTTATTTTAACTCGCTACAATTTATTCAGCCAATAATTTAAAACTGGAAATCTAACTTCATAAAATTTATCTAACAGTTCCAAATAAAAAACTTCTAACAAAATTCCTTATTTAATTTCTAAAGTAATAGCTACTATGAATTTATTTAAATACTAGAATAAGATTTGCAATTTAGGTCAAAATATTATAGACAGGGGGAAAATGGTGAAGCTTGGAATTGGAAGCTATATTGTGTATGGTGTACGAGATAATTATTTAATAACGAGTTGAATGTGTTTAAATCATATTTCATAAAAGATTAGTTTGCTTTAGTCATATCGGGCCGGGCTCGGGCCTTAAGTCGGGCCGCCTCATCAGGCCCGACCTGAGCCCGAGGCCCGATTGTTTTAGTAAATTCTGCCCGACCCGAAGCCCGATCAGGCCGGGTCGGGCTTCGGGCGGCCCTTGCAGGGATCTACAAACAACGGATAAGGGTCTAGATCTTGCTTTTCAATTGTCATGGGCGTAGTTAGCGGGATTTAGCCTGCCTGCCTTTTCCCCTTAAATCCACAAAATTCTTTTGTACAAATTAATGCTTAATATTTTTATATTTAAATCATTGCCTGGGGCATGTATATTATACATCCTCCCGGCTGCTCCCATACCTCGCCAGCTTCCTAAGATTTTGCGAAGTTGATTTTGACCCCAGCCTTAGTCTTTATTGTTTAAACTTTAATTTAAGCCGCATTAAGAAATTTTAAGATATATTCTGTCTTTGACAATAATGCACTTGAAAAATCTACTAAATATTATGGTTTGGTATGGCATAACAATGTATAAAAGAAGCAAAATTTTGCCATCCAACACGATTTTAAAATTTACAGTTTAAGCCAACCCAGTGGCGTAAATAAGGGGGGGGGGGACGGGAAATTCCCCCCGAAAAAAAAATATTTTAGATCTAAAGTTTATATTTTATAGTTGTGCAAAGTAACTGACCAAGTAAGACACATATTAATTGCTATCAATGACTTTTTTATGTTTTATACACCATATTTTATAATTTTGATGTTGAAATAAAAATGTTATAGGAAAATTTTTCATAATCCCCCCGGGAGAAAATCCTGGCTCACATGAATAAATATATACCCTTCAATATTTCTAACCTTTAATCAGGGTTCCTTTTAAAATGAGGTAGGAAATTTAGCCTGTTGAATTCAAAAACACAAATTAGATCTTTTAGTTCCCTCATATCCAATTTTTGTTAGAAAAAACATTTTGCTAATTCTAACTTCCATGCGTTGTAACCAAATAGTTAATATGTGTGAAGATTAATTGAAAATACTTCTAACGTTTCTATTTTGCCCGCATTGCATGACCGGACGTTGCTAGTAGGGCTCTTTACAGAAATCAAAATATATATTAATTTGTCTCAAAAAGTATACGAACCGGAACTAAAAGTGTATCTATAATATTTTTCCAAAAACGTAGTTATCATTAATTTTTAAGAGTAAAGCTACAATTTTTGTTTATAAATTTTCTGATAAATTTGGCTCTAATTAAAATAAACCCTTGAGAGTCGTCAAGGGTTAACGCATTATGTATTGGATTAAAATGCTAATAAGTTCTATATGTTCTGATCTGGGCTGCAAAATCCTTATGATGCCGAAGGCATTTATAGCAAATTCGTACAACTCGTTATTGTTGCAAATTATGATCAAAGGCATATGGTTCTTAAAATACAATCTCAACGCTAATTCGCATGGTTATTTGTCACTAATGACATAGTCAGGTGGCCGATTTTTATTAAAGATCGAACAGTGGCATAAGCAGGATTACTAAAGTGGGGTTCAAATTTTTTGATAAAAAACTTTGAAACAATAATTTTTTGAGATTATATATCAATGTCGTAGTCAGGATTTCCCACGTTTTAATTTTGTGTTAAAAAATTTAGGGGTTTTTGATTAAAAAAAATTCATATCTTTATATTTGCACTTGGAAAAAGCAATAACAGTTAAATCATCTAAATTTGATCTTCAAAAGACGAAATTGTAAAGAGCTCCTTTAATTTTTCTGTATATGTCAACCAGTGCTTATTTGAACGAAAAATATGCCCAAGCCTTTTATGCTTAATTGGCACACCAGTATTAAAAATTAATGATCCGATCGCGGCCCTCTAATTTTGATCTTTCCAATTTTTTTTATTTTGGAGGTTTTTAAATCTGTCAAAACAATCTTTTATTTATAAATGGGCGTAGCCAGGTTTTAGATTAGGGGGGGGGGCAAAACATAATTTTTTTAAATTTTTTAAGGGTTATGTATTGAAAAAAGTGTTTTTTTGTCATTTAGGGAGCGGGGGGGGGCGGTGGCCTCCCCCCCTTGGCTACACCCTTGTATTTCTACGTTCAATAAAAAATTATTTGTATTTTATTATTATGTTCATCTCTAGTAATTATAATCATCTCTAGTAATTATAATTCTTGCGATTAATAAAGAAACCTAAAGTAAATTTTAATAAGCTTGTTAGACGGTTATAAAAATTAAATCATTAGTTACATTTATTGCATTTTCCGTTTCTATCATATTTTAGAAGTTGAGATAGTTAGAAATTATTAAAAATTAAATTTCTTTTAATTTTATGACACGCAATAGGGTCGGAAATGTTTTGCATAAAAGGTCGTAGAATAGTAGATTTTCATCTAAAATTAAATATCAAATTAATTATTTCTATCACCGCAACACTAACAAGATTATATTAAGTTTTCTCCATAATTGGGAAAAAATAAAAAGTTTTTGTCAATGGGGGGGGGGCGTATCTACGCCATTGGGTACAAATATTTTGAATATCTTAAAATAATTTTAAACGTCTTTATACGGTTTACCATACGAATACAACCCAATCATAATTGCGTATATTGATAACTGAAAAAGACTAATTAAGGGAAATATTACAATTGCTCCGGGGCCTATATATGGAATGGACCACTGTGCATCAAGTTACGGCATAAGCTAAACTGTCCAGATAAATCTACCATCGACGTCCTGAAAATATTTTGACAGCGCGAAGTTTATCAAAATATTTACAAAAAAAAGATTTTAACTCCTCTCTACTTTTTACATTTTTGTAAATTAATTTATGTGATGCAATAACGTTAATGCTTTTATTACCGTTTTCACAAGCGGATGTCTGTCTCTTTGAGTTTGCAACCATGCTTGTAATAATGTATGAACGGAGAATAAGTAATATATATAGAGGGACGCTTTTGTATGTTTCAAAAATTTAAAATCAAATGGCATGGCACTCAGGTCAAAAAGATTTTAAAGGGTTGCCGACGCAAAATGTATATTTCATTTCAGTAACGGGCAGCATTTATAACCAATTTTTCAGACATTTTTATCCAACCCTATTGTTGTTATTATAAATTCTTAGTCCGGACTCGGCCCGACCATATAAATTTTTTCCAAACACTAACTTGAATTGACCAAGTATTAATTTTTGTAACTAGAAATATGTTTAGCATAGCAGCATTACAGAAATAATTAAGCTTTGTATTTGAACGCTTTATCATGGGCGTACCCAGGTTTTGAATTAGGGGGGGGGGGCAGAAATTTTTTTTTCCTTAGAGCAAAAAAAAAAAAGGTCTCTACTATCCAAAAAATTTCCTGAGAGCAAAAAAAAAAGTAACTGCCCTAAATCAGGCAGTGTGGGCAGCCAGACCCCCTGCCCCCCCGGCAAATTAGGGGGGGGGGGGGCAAAACATAATTTTTTTTTAATTAGGGGGGGGGGGGGGTCAGCCCCCCCCCCTGCGTACGCCCATGCGCTTTATTATCAAAAATCGAAAAATGCATGGCCGAGTCTTGTAAAAACAATTTTAATTAACCCAAACGTTGTTCGACCCGGTCGGGTTTCACCGTTGCTGGGGAAATTAAGATGTCTAGGGTTGATTTTACAATTAAGTTCATCAAATACGACTTAGTTTCGGATAAAATATCTCAAACAAATTGCTTACTTATTAATCCGCGTATATAAATTCATAAGCATGAGGGGGACAATAATGATTTAGGGAGGGGCGCAATGATCTTTTTTTTAAATTTTAGCCAATTTTCAATAAATTTTTTTGATTTAGAAGGGGGCAGCCGCCCCTCTCTGCCCCCTGGCTATTCCCCTGATAAGCACTATCGCTACTTGGTAACTTCCACATTAACAATAAACACAACACTTATAAATTAAAAAATCAATATATTATACACATTTGTTAGAGGTAGTTTATTGTTGTTTTAATAAAGTATATTATTATTAGAGGTGTGCACGGATCAAATTTTTTTAATCCGATCCGATCCGAGGGGTTTTTGAAAAATTTTATATCCATCGATCCGATCCGAGTTTTTTAAAATCTAAATACGATCCGATCCGATCCAAAATTTTTAAATTAAAATTTTACGAACAGAACTTTTTATTGATGATTAAATTCAAAATACAAAAAAATAAGGTATAGCAATTTTAATAGACCTGAAATAAATATAAAATTTTATTTGACTAATTACATATTATCATATGAAAATAATAAAGAATCTAAATTTTCTGGTTTAATTAGGGGAAAGGAGCTACGCGTGTGTTTTACGGAAAGGGGAGATTGTGATGTGATTGATAATTTTCGGAGTTGAGTTGAGTTGAGATAGAAAGAGATGCGTGTGCTAAAAAGGAAACGGGAGATGCTGATTCATCATTGGCACTAGCTCCTTTCTCTCCAAACAAGAAAGTCTAGCTAGGGAAAAACGCTAGGGAAATACTGATAAATATATTAGGGTAAGTAAGGTGAGAGGTGGTATTGGGCATCAAAAATGGTAAAGTAAAAAAAGAATGCAAAGATAATTATAAAAAGGTATACTAAAAATTATTAATTAATTAGAACTTATTTGTTTATTTTGAATTTGAAAATCCGATCCGATCCGACTAAAATAAAATGTTGATCCGATCCGATCCGACTTCCAAAACGGATCGGATCGGATGTCGGATCGGATTGATCCGTGCACACCTTATTTTATTATATAGAATTTACTTAGTATAATCGAGAATTTTTAAATGCAATTTTTTCTCTTAAATATTTTTTAAATATAGTTTGTCGTGCCGTCTTTTTTTTGGAGGGGGGGGGGGGAGGGTGATGGTCAAAAAAATGTTTGCAAATGTAAGTTAATATCACTTATCTTTCTTTATCCTTTCCCTTTATTTATAAAAGTCTAAGTCCCAAAAATCTAGTAGATCATTTTATAAACAATACAATATTCGAACAAGTGTGTATTTTTTAAATGTTAAAAATTTTATTCCTTTATTCTACTCCAATAAATTTTCATAGATTTGTATACAGGGAATTTATAAAAATTTCAAAAACGCTAATGCAAATTCCAAAATGCTTTAGTAAAATAAATAAAGTTGGGTATAGGTTTTTTATATCTTGCCATGCCTGTTGTTTTTGTGCCCTTAATTTCAATGTATTTTAATCAAATTGTAAACATTTATGAAATTATACGATGAATTGTTACAAATTCTATATTATATATGCTATAAATATAAACACGATCACTACTAACGGCTTTTAATATGTTTTCCTTTCAATTTAAGGCAACCGTCCCACTCAGTCCCCCCTTTCTCTCAATTTAATTATTTTATCCCATATTAAACTTTAATAATAATAATAGTTATTATTATTTCAAGTTTATGCACCCGCCCTATCCTCATTATCGATATATTTAAAGTTAATTAATTAAGATGCCGCACTATTGAATTAATTAAATCATAAATCAAAAACGTGGCATAAATAAATAATACATTGAACGGAATTAATTTTTTGGTGGTGTATGTATATTATCAGTTTCAAGATTATGATCAATATAAGCTTGGTGCTTTGACGTATTTTCACTCCCCCCCCCCCTTGTTCATTTTCCCATTTTGAAACAAACTCATGGGCGTAGCCAGCATTGAAATTAGAGGGGGGGCAATAAGGATTTAGGGAGGGGAAAAAATCATTCTTTAAAATTTTAGCCATCATTTTCATAAATTTCAACAAATTTTTGGATTTAGAGGGGGCAGCTGCCCCTCCCTGCCCCGCCTTGGTTACGCCCATGAACATACTACTTTCAAATTATATTGTTGAATGAGTAGAGATCAGTCTTGTTAACGCTCCTTTTTAAAAGTAGCGATTCCCGCTCCCGCTCCTACCTTCTCAAAAGAAGCGAACTCCCGCTCCCGCTAATACATATTAAAAGGAGCGCTCCCGCTCCAACTAATGGAGCGGCGCTCCATAACCGCTCCTTTGATTTTCATTTTTTTAGTAGGTACACGAAACAACATCATATTTTTTTATCAAAACGTTTTATTTATATTATATGATAATCAAAATATTTATAATATTTTATTAGCTTTTAAAAGTAATAAATTTTCTAAATGAGAATCTAACAAACACCCACGCCTCTCCCCTAAGACCTGTTTTGCGATACTAAATAGGCGCTCCACAGGAGCACTAGAGGGAAGCGCGGTATTTTATTTAATATAAATATTTTTTAATTCATTGAATTGTTCAAAAATAGTAATTTTGCTATCATTATCTAAAAAATATCTATCCAATATATTATTTTCATGGTAATCGATTTCATGGAATCCAAAGCTTCCAAATCATTGCAAGGTTCCCGTGAACTAGTTGTAGCTATTTTTCCGCCGGGTATTTGTTTCCTTAAATAATTAATTAATCTGGTGTTTTTTTAAATTAAAGCTGCTGATTTTAGAGAAATAAATCATTTTGTTATTAATGCACAATAGGCATTTCGCCTTTAATCTGACTTTATCATCGTATCAATAAGCTTAAAATATTTTTTAAATGGTGGAAAAGGAAATTCCACTTCGGTTTCTTCTTCATATTCTATAATCTCTATCTCTAGATTCATAATAAAACTATTTTTTATTATATATCTATAAAATAAAAATTAAATTAATATGACTTACAGTTACAAGGTTTTCCAAAAAAAATTCAATATAAAAAAGGAAAAACAGATGTTTTCAAATGATTAGATGAAAAATCAAAATAAAACTCGGCTCAACATTTAATAATGAATAAATTAAATTTAAATAAAATTATATTTTCATTAAATTTTAATTAACAAACATTATTAATATTTAAAAAAATAATATATTTTATATATTAAATTTAAAGGAGCGGAGAAGCGGCGCTCCTCCGCTCCAGCCCTAAAAGGAGCGACTCCCGCTCCCGCTCCTCATTTTTAAAAAGGAGTGGCGCTCAGCTTTTTTTAAAAAAATGTAGCGGCGCTCAGGAGCGCCGCTCCTGTAGCGCCGCTCCTTAACAAGACTGGTAGAGATGAATAGTGACAACGGATAATTTATACATACACTTTTTTGGCATTAGTTATATTTAAAAGGGGAGAACGAGGAAAAGTGGGACTTTACAAACAACTTTTTTTTTCGATAGTCAATTACTATTATTAGGTGAAATTATGATAAAAATCGTAGGGTTACTAAAGCAAGTTTTATCGATTTTAATTAATGATGAGCATGAGGGTAGCTATTGGGGGTCAGTAGGGACACTCACCCCCCCCCCCCCCTACTGAATTATCGAATTAAAAAATTGTCATTTTGCCCGATCCAAAATTATTATCAAATTTTTTGACCCCTCCCTAATTCAAAACTCCATGCACCTGAGTCAGCAAAATGGGTTATACTTATACATTTTTATTTTCTCAATCTTGAAATAAATATTGAGAGTCTATTTAATTACGATCCCGGAATTGGCTTCTCCATAGACGTGGATAGGTATTAGGCTAAAAGTTTGGTGATAATTTAAAGTGTTGTGGAGTGTGAATTTCTTCTGATTTCATGATATTAATACTTGTAATTTATCATTTACTTTTAGTGGCTCGACACTGCATTGGCTACTTTTACGGTATAATATATCATGATTACTGTTATAACTTCATTCAATATTTTCCCAATTATTAAATGTGTTGATCAAATATTTGTCACTAGAATTGTGAATGAGTAGGACACATAGTATCATGTTCATGGGCCAAGCCAGGATTGGAATTAGAGGGGGGAAAATAATGAATTAGGCAGGGGCAAAATAATAAATTTTAAATTGTTAGCCATAATTAGATTAAACCTGTAAGATTTTTCAGGGGGGGGGGGCAGCCGCCCCTCTCTGCCAGCTCCTGGCTACGCCCGTGATCGTGTTAATAAACTATTGATTGAATTTGCAATTCATGTTATATGGACAAGTCAGCTCTTCCTACCTTTCTGCTACGCCTGTTAATGATATGCATGTCAAATGAAATGAGGTACTGGTAGCGCGACAATGTATCCCCCCCCTCCTCTTCATGTCTATGTTTTTAACACACAAATATAGACACAATACATAGGATAGGCGAGATTAACCTTTCAATATAGGCATGGGCGTAGCCAGGTTTTGGATTAGGGGGGGGGCGAAAGGTTTAAAAGTTCAATCAGGGGGGGGGGGAAGGGGCAAACCTAATTTTTTTTAATTCTTAAGGGATTTTGCATTGAAAATTTTTTTTTTCGTCATTGGGGGGGGGGGGGGGGCGCCCCCCCCCCACCACTGGCTAGGCCCATGTAAGTAGGTAGGCCTATAATATTACTAAATTAGTTAAATTCCTTAATAAAGACATACAGTATAATTAAAATTTCTATTACTTTTAAATTTACTAAGCTGCTAATTAATTTTGCCTGAAAAAGATGTGGGTCCTTTGATAATATATGTTGACAATGAAAATATAGGTGACTAATGATGTCTAAAATGTATTCTTCACCCCTTTATAGTTTCTTAGTTGTTGTTATAGCTTTCGCTGATATTATAATAATTTATACATTTAAGCTCATGCAGCGAGTGTTTTGCTTATAGAGTAAAATTAGTTCTGGCATGAGCTTTGGGGTCCAAACAATTTTAAGCCAAAAGAGGCATACTTGCTACTTCTCCTTCAAATTTACATCTTTAATCAACTAAGTAATTTTATTTTAATCTGAATCCCCATGGGCGTTGCCAGCATTGGAATTAGAGGGGGGCAAAAATGGTTTAGGGAGGGGCAATAATGATTTAGGGACGGGCAAAATGAGCTTTTTTTTAAATTTTTGTCATAATTTTAATAAATTTCAACAAAATGATTTAGAGAGGGCAGCCGCCCCTCGTTGCCCTTCAACGGTAAATTATTCTATTAATTTCATCCATAGGGATAGAAAGGGCAAAATGCTTTTTGGAAATATTATTAAATATTTTTTAGACTAGGGGGAGAAGGCACAGCTGCTCCTTTTTGTCTCACCTTGGCTAGTCCATCTTCCTTTTTCTCTTTTCACATTATTTCACGTTTGCTCCTGGTACTACTCTGCCCTTATTAATGGCTATACTCTCTCCCCCCCCCCACAAAAGGCGTGGTCCATTACATTGTATCTTTCTTTAGAAAACGGTTAATGTTGCTTATACCAGCATCCTAACAAATTTTTTAATTCGTTATAGGTTTGCTTTGCAGGCCTTTTATTTCCATTTTCCTAATTTTAGCATCAATGATGATTGATAAAAAAGGGAAATATGTCAGCTAATCATTTATGTATTCAAGTTTAAAATGATATAAAATACTTAAAGAACTTATTTTTTTTGTCAGGTATTTTGAGATCTTAATTTCTTTTGTGTACATTTTGCTCTCTACTGATCATATACAACAAAACACTGGTCAGTCAACAAATAATGGACATAAAATTAATTGGCAAAGTGTTTGTAGATTCAGGTAGAGCTTTTTTTTCGGTGAATACAAATATATTTTTAGTTTTTTACCGGTATGTCAAGTTTTTTTGAAATATGCTGTCAAGGTTGCTAAAAACAGCGATTTTGGCGTTTTGCAAACGTCAATAACTTGCAAATTAATCAGTAAAATTTAGGTTTAATAAATTTGATTTTTAAATAAAGGGGAGACCTTTAAAAAATTCGTTTTATTCTAGATCTATTAATTATTTTTTATCTTTTTACATCGACAAAGTGCCCCAGTCTTAAGATCGCCCTCCCTTCCCTTTAACAATTGGAATTAATTCCGTGCTAATTAATTAGATTTTTATTCATGGTTTAATCTAAACAAAGGTTTGTTTTTATAATGTTCCAATTTACAATCATATTTGATATTTATTAAATGAACAAGAATTTATTGGATTTATCCCTTTATTTATTAATCAAATTTATTAAAATAAGATTTTACCGAACAATTTTCAACTTATTGACGTTTGAGAAACGCCAAAATCGCTGTTATTAACAACTTTGACAGGAAATTTTTGATAAACTTGACTTATTAAACTAAAACTCTACCAAAACATGAAAACAAACAGTTTGCCGATAGATTTTTCTCGTTAACCCCAACTTAAATGAGTTTTGTCATCTCTCCATGGCCATAGCCAGGATTGGAACGAGAGGGATTAATGATTTAAGGAGGGACAGAATGATTATATTTTGAAATTTTAGCAAAAGTTATATTAAATTTTGAATAATTTCATCATTTAGAGGGGGCAATCGCCCCTCCCTGCCTCCCCCTGACTATGCTCATGCATCTCTCTCTTGATTTATAATGCAAACTAAAAACGATATGGGTGAAGGGGGGAAGTGAAAACATAGTAACATAACCAACATGGGCGTAGCCAGTTGGAAGGGGGGGGGGGGTGGGGCTGGGGGCCGGCTGCCTCCCCCCTTAATGGCGAGAGAAAAAAATTCAATGCAAAAACCCTTAAAATCAAATACGTTTTGCCCCCCCCCCCCTAATTGAACTTTTAAACGTTTTGCCCCCCCCCCTAATTCAAAACCTGGCTACGCCCATGACAACCAACACAAAGTCATTATGTGGAGTGGCCGCTGGCTATTAGAAAAGAAAGGATAGCAACAGCAGAGGTAGCTTTATGACAATTTATTATGTAAGTTCCGTTCATTGAATAAAGAAATAATAATTAAGAATAAATTGCTTTGCAATTAATACCACCAAACACACCACACCACACGAACAGTGGTGTAGTTAGGGAGCCAATGCCCCTAAGCAATTATATATATTTTAACTTAAAAATAATAATAGTATTTTAAAGAAATAAATCTTTTAATCGAGCTATGCCACTTATTTAGATTAAATTTCCGCTTGGCTATTTACTAACACTCAGTGAAAGAAGCGAAGTTTAAAACGTATCTTTTTTAAAAGATCCAAACATCAGCAAAAAGTATGTGTGGTATATTTAAAATTGGGGCTTTACCAATTTATTATAAAGACAGTAGCTTTACCAATGGTATCATTACAAAAAGTAACTTCCTGGGCGTAGCCAGGTTTTGGATTAGGGGGGGGGGGGACAAAAATTTTAAAAATTCAACTAGGGGGGAGCAAAACATACTTTTTTTTCAATTTCTAAGGGTTTTTGTATTAAAATTTTTTTTCATTTAGGCCTCCCCCTATGGATAGATTACCATAAAAAATATTTATTTTGATAGTCAATAAGGTTTGGATTTGCATACGTTTTGTTTATATTTGCTCGAGTAACAACTAGTGGTGCAAAAGCGGCTGGGTTTTGTTTGGTAAAACAGACCAATAAACCTTTGGCTTGTTTATGTTCAGTCGACAAAAACCAAAGGTCGACTTAACAAAAACCAGCCGAACACTAGTACAGGCGCGATTTTCACGAGGGGGGGGGGGGTGAAATCTGGCAAAAAATTTTATTTTAAAACGCATTTTGTCAAAAATTTAAATTAGATGTATATATTATGTTTCTGGGTTTTTATATGTGTTTTAAAGTTTATGATGTAACTAAACTATAATATGTTAACCCATTTAATTTAGTTATTAATCAAAAAACAGATTATTACTATTTAAATATAATCGCTTAGTTGGCTTGGCTACTTACCAGAATGGGAGGGTCTGGTGTTTTAAAGGGGGAAAATTGTTCAATCAAGTCCGAGTGAGCAATTTGCACAATCAAATTCGGAAATATTATAATTGTGGGGTATAAGCTTTTTTTCGAAAATTTAATTCCAAAAATGAAATATTATTTTTTCAGATGTTTATAAGTGTTTTAAAATTTCCAAAAATGAAATATTATTTTTTCAGATGTTTATAAGTGTTTTAAAATTTTTATTCAACTCTACTATAATAATTTAACCCATTTTATATATTTATTAACAAATTTCCTTTTTAATTTTGGCTAAGAGCCCCCCCCCCCACGGCTAGGCGCCTGCTTTTAATATTGTTTTTCTTCTCATTCATTACCAAACTGATGATTATCCTTTGCGAATACGTTTGAGGAATATTAATATCAACCTGGGAATTAGCTGGTACTAATAATAATAATTAAATTACACTTCTGCCGAAATTAACTGTAAAGGACTGCCGCCACAAAATGTAAAATTTAGTTTTTGATGTCTATCCCTAAACATACTACATCTTGAGCAAATCTCTTCATTTCTATATTTTTTGATGACCGCCGTTTCATATTTTTATACGACTATATTATAATTAAATTTATAAACATGTAATTCCATCTCCTTCACTCGCGTAAACTGGTAAACCCTATTTCTTATTTTAACTAGAGCTGTCTTTCTAATGCCAAATGTTAACCATTTGTTATGTTCGCTAAGGCGAAATGATAATCATTATTTCACCGCCGATTCTTGAAAAATATTTCGAGTTTTTCTTAGACATGAATATTAACAAGGATCTACAAGCTAGGACCAGGAGGCGATACGAATAAAATTAACCATATTAAATATAAAGGCAAATCAGGATGAGTAATCATGGGTGTAGCCAGGGGAAGACAAATGTCCACTCCCTCCCCCCCCCCCCTTTAACACACATTATGGCTTTACTCATGATTATTTTAAAACAAGCAATTGATCAACCACAAGTTAGATTGGTAAACAACATTTACATTGCCCCCCCCCCACAACCCACCCATTTTAAATATTTTTGCACCAAATAAATGATTAAAAAAAAGTTTGGGATATCATAATCAATTTGCTTAATAATTTGGCTTATGATGCATAATTATTTTAATAATGTAAACATAAAAAAAGTTGATGAATCTGTTGACATTGTTAACGGGGCTAACCTTATTACATTATTTGTGCCTACTTATATTTCAACTAAAATATAGTAAATAAAAAATGAATATCTTTGGGACTATTGCAAATTAAATCCGCAAACGCCTGATCCCAATAATCTCATAATTTTCCAATCTAAAATTGCCAAAAAAGTATTTCTGATTTTCTGAATATCACATCTTGTAAGACAGCACCACCATACTTCTACGTCAAGCGCATAAATGTTTTCAGAGCTAACTAACTAAGGGAGACACATTAAAGTGGTAGGAGAGAAGGGGAGGTTAGTTGGGGTAATTAAACCGTTTATTACACTATCACCCACCACACAATGTTATGCCACAGCCAGCACCACAAAATGTGAATAATAAACGCATACACTACCTACATAACCCCCCCACCCATATTACTACTCGCCTACTCGTCCTCTGTGTTTTTAAATGTTGTTGTTGTTTTTTTAGTAACA
This sequence comes from Gordius sp. MW1, assembly GCA_964036665.1. Taxonomy (NCBI): domain Eukaryota; kingdom Metazoa; phylum Nematomorpha; class Gordioida; order Gordea; family Gordiidae; genus Gordius; species Gordius sp. MW1. The sequence goes on from OZ038532.1 coordinate 7,789,060, forward strand.
CAACATGTACATTTTACATATGCTTGCTACTGTTCCACACACGCTGCTACCATGGGCGTATCCAGGGGGGGGGGGGAAGGGAGGGGCGGCTGCCCCCCTTTAAATCCAAAATTTTGTTGAAATTTATCAAAATTATGACTAAAATTTTAAAAAAAGATTTTGCCCGTCTCTAAATCATTTTTGCCCCTCCCTAAACCATTTTTGCCCCCTGCACGCTACCCTAAACAAACCTCAAAATGCGTAAGCTTTTTTTAATGGTAAAAGATCGACTACTTAGAGTGTATGATAAATAAAGAGATAAAAGTAATGGGGAGAAACAATAAAAAAACTCGCACCTCCACCCTCCTCCCGTCCCGACCACTCCCCACTTTAACCCTCGTTCTCCCTCCTACGTTTGCGCACAAATTTGATAGCACTGTTTATTTAATAGGATAAAATTGGAGGTGGTAGATCTAGATAGTTAGAATATTGGCACATCTTTAACCAGCAAGCAGGATTTCATAATTTGTTTTCTTAAAAATAAAATATACCTAAATAAACAGCATTCCCCCTCCCCCTCAGCGTTGTATCGAAATTACTTAGGTTTACAATTGTTGCCTTATAACCGCCCTACCTTAAATTATTATCGTTTGAAATGCGCTTTATGACGTCCTCTCCTTTCTACTCGTCTACCCTCTATGTGTAATTCATTCATTTACAACACATCATCCATCCCCTCTATTTAGCTCGCTATATACTACACTTAATACTTTTTTCGCATCAAACTTTTCCTATACCCCCACCCCCTCTTATGTGAGGAGTATGTTAGTAAGCTTTTAACGCAAACATATTTCGTTAGTAGAGAGATGCGCGTGAAGTAAAGAAAGACTAGGCAAAGAAGAAACTCGAAATATGACACCCCCCCCCCCTCCCCATCCACAACAACACAAATTATCCACCCCTTTCCCCCCAAGAATCTCTTACAATGAATGAAACATTAACAACGTCCATCGGTGTATTGATCTCGCTCGATTAACTTTCGCTCAATTAATTAACGCTCAGTACATTTTATGGTAATGTCAAAAATAAACGGAATTAAGGTCACAACCAATATCATCATCGAATGGCTACGACCGAAAGAATAGCTTCCCCTAAGGCTGCCTCATTCACTGACTCAATTACTATCGCCACTACCACTAGCATAATTAAAATCAACAAAGGAGCACCACCACCTCCACCAGTGCTTGGAGGAAGCGAAATCAAATGCACATCTAGGAGCAGTGATGACCAAAATAAAAAGGAGAAATATTATTACCCTACGCACAATAATAATCCTCATAAACTAATTAATTCCATATCGCTAATAAGTAACGACTTAGCCTTAAATCCCATCTCCCTTGGCTTAATCACCGAACCCACTAATCGCGGTAATAACGTTAAGAGTGGCAAATTCGCTAAAAATGTCATTTTAAATCAAAATAATATCCTCTCGAGTCAGCGTATTGATCCAGTAATTACTCTCATTACTACTAGCAACGGTGAAATGGAAACGCTGAACAGTATTTCGAAGTACAATTGTGTCGCGCCTAGCTCTGCAATAAACCGAGCCGTTTATAAGGATAGCGTTCGGGGAGAAAAAAAGAAGGGGAAATTTTTAAGTAGCGTGGATGGTGTGACCGACTTGGATAACAGAAACATTAGCAATTTGCAAAGCAACGACGTTAGCGTTAAAATGTCGCAAGCAATTATTCCTGACTCTAGCCATGCTGCTGCTCCACCTGCTACCCTAAAGAGGGGGAAAAATCAATTGGAATCTTGTAGAGCGATCAAAAAGGAGTGCGGTGGAGAGCAGCCTACCCTTCTAGAGGATGAAGAAGACCCTTACGCTTGGGGCGAATTCGGTGGGGTAGGTGATTTAATCATAGACCTAGACGCCAATATCGAAAAAAGCCTATGTAACAACAATAATTCGGGCAATACATCTATGGTCGAGAAAGAAGCGTCAACAGTATCGGGCCCTAAAATGGATCCTAATTTGCTGTATCAAGCCAACGGACTTCTGGTCGCCTCTAAAAGTAGTAATTTAAAGGTAAAAATTAAACGCAAAACCGTGGCCCCTACGTCACCCATAACGAACTCGTTATCGATAAAGGGCGGTCGAAGTAAAATTACGAATAGCGGCGCTATAAATAATACAACTAGGCAACATCAGTCGTCCTCCTCCTCCGGCTATAATGAAATTGTTACTAGTTGCTGTAATAACAGCGGCAATTCAGTTCGCGCAGCGCCTAATTCCACCAACAAAATATGTTTGCATAAATCAATGCCTCCCCACCCCAGCAACACAATCTCATCCCTAGCCCCCTCCTCCTCCTTCAATGTTGCCCCCATCTCATCTCCCTCCCCCTTTCATCCTCCTAACATTAGCTCTAGCAACGGTAATGGTTGCGATAGTATTGATGATAAATTAGTCACAGGCGACATTATCAATTATGCTGACAAGGGGAAATTATTAACACACACTTCGCCGACATGGCTAATGAACGGCAGCCCTGGTTTTAAACGTTTAGGCGATGAACACGCCGCCCTCCATTGTCCTCAAGATCGAGATATCATTATTCAATCCCCGTCCCCCTCACATTCCGGTGGTAACGCTGTAAATTCGGGTGGGCCCAAACCTACCAGCCCCGACTCCGAGGTTAAAACGAATAACAACACCGTCATCAATCGCTTAAATGTATCGAATAGGGGCATTGCCAACGACAACCCTTTAAGTTCCGTTAAATTTAGCAAGCAGCGAACCCGTGATTCTCCCACACCCCCCTCGTCGCCCCTGGTATGTACTTTATATACATCAATAAATAATATTGCCTTTTTCAAATTAAATTTGTTATTTTGCCTACTATATTATAAATGATATATTTTATAATAATTGCTATGCAATTCTTTAATCCTTTTAATTTAAAACTTGAATAGTAATCTTCATGGGCGTAGCCGGGGGGGGGGCAGAAAGGGATGGCTGCCCTTCTCTAAATCCAAAATTTTGCCGAAAGTTGATAAAATTATGACTACATTTTAAGAAATGATGGTTTTGCCCCTCACTAAATCATTATTGCCCCCCTCTAATTCTAATGCTGGCTACGCCCATGGTAATCTTAACTACATAAATCCCACTGGTGAATTCAAAATTTTAATTGGATAGCTTTCTACAAGGCTGCTCTAGAATTTTCTGTTAAAAAAATGGCAAGGTACTCATAAATTTAAGGATTACAGTTAATATAAAGGCAGAAGATTTTTTGGCTTATTAATTTTTTAATATAAAAATTGGCAATTTTAATAACAAATATATTATTAATCTTTATTTTACACAACCTTCTATTTATATTAATTATACTCACTCATTTATTGAACATTCATTGTTTCATTTTATTAAACTAAATTTTGATAAAAGAAATGTATGGCTTAATCAATTATATCTGCAAGGGAAATTCCACTAACAAATATTTTCATTGGCGTCGTTCCTTAATATGTGTCAAATAAATAAATGTATATGTTTGTTATAAGCCAACTACTATCTGAGGCGCGCTCTAATTAAGTATTGATTTAATTACCAAGCTTTAATCATCTCGCCTTTAGCTATTTATACCTCACTTGAGATAATAATTATGGGTGTGGCTAAAAACAGTGAAAATGACATTATTACAACATGGACAATGTCCATTATTTATTTAGATTACGATAGGGTTGTCATTTTATGAATTTTCAGAGAAATTTATAAATCAACCTTAAGATGGTACCGTTTGCTATTGACAACGCAATTTTTAGTTTACTTAATTACGTTTTGCTCCGGGCCTTGTTGAGGGAGGGTGGGGAGGGTAGATTGTCATATGGTAAATACATTTGAATCCAATCCGTCTACCTTCCTCCCCTATCTATCTCTTCTTTATGATTACTTTCACTCATCACAAGCACATAAAACGTGAGTGAAATAAAGCTAGATGCTTACTATTTGCCTTGCCCTCTCTACTCATACTACACTACCTACACTATACATATAATAGTAATAGGCAGGCACATAAGGGGAAAGAGTCATTTATAATGCCTATAGTAGCTGTCGCGTTGTCATTGCCAATACAACAAAAGTGGGGGGGGGGGGTGTAGGAATAGAATAATGTAAAATTTTACACGCTTTTCACGTCCTCGTTCGTAGTGTGTTTTGTGTTGTAAGCGGCGAAAGGATAGGGCTTTGTTTGGTAGTGAGTGGCTCTTTTGCCTCCTTTCATACCTTTTATTTACCATTATTACTCCCCTTTATTTCGATATCCTAATAACGGATTTTTAACAAATAAACTTTTTAAATGCGAAAAAAAAATCCTAATTGTAATGTTATAATTAAGGACAAGGACAGCTCACTCGTTACTAACCCCTCTCTTTCTCCTCGCGATTATTTGTCTGCTGGTTGTGGTGGTGGTCGATTTGTTGATCCATAAATTATGGAAAAGCCATCGCCCCTTTATTTTATCACTAACCTAACCATGGACGTAGCCAGAGGGGGGGGGGCAGGGAGGGGGGGCTGCCCCCCTCTAGATCCAAAAATTTGCTAAAATTTATTAAAATATGGCTATAATTTTTTAAAAATTATCATTTTGCCCCTCCCTAAATCATTATTACCGGCGCCCCCCTTTTGACGCCAATGCTGGCTACGCCCATGTCACTTACTAACCCTGATGAGCGTAGCGTGACTTGGTTGTATTGTGTATATAATTTGCCCGGGCGACTGCTATCCGGTCTGCCTTCACACGAGCGCTACTTAATCATATCTTATCTAACCGCTACCCTTTATAAATGGGCCTCAAAAAAACTACTCATCTTTTTAAAAATATTTCTCAATTCCTTCAAGATTTGTTTGGCGTTATTTTAAAATTAAGTTTGCTTAATTCATTTGCTAGGGTAGTTTAAAAAAAGGAGGTAATGTAATAGCCTAATATTATTTAATTAATCCCCCATCCCCTCCAATCTTAAAAAGTAAATGAGAAGCTATATTGCCTTTATTTTTACGGTTATATTGATTTTATCGAAAAATACGTAGGAATTTTCCATCTTCCTTGCCACTGCATGGGTGTTGTAGTTTTAAACCTTTTGTATCGTTTCCTATATTTTAAGCCTTGTTTTGATTGATTTAATTGACTTTTTCCATCATTCGAATAAATAAATCTTATATTGCATGGAAAGCTAGTTCGTCGTTTGGCCATTATACTGTCTATCTTAGCATGGACTTAGCCAGGGGGTGGCAGGGAGGGACAACTGCCCCCTCCCCTCTATATCGAAAAATTTAATATAATTGTCACTAAATTATTAAAATCCATCATTTTGCCCCCCCCCCCCAATCATTATTGCCCCCCCCCTGGCTATGCCCATGTATCTTATTTAAATGTTCTTAATAAATAACATGTGTGCAATGCATCTAACGCCGTATGGGTTTGCAAAAATAACGTTTATTTTACATCATCCAATAATTTGAATTTAACAAAAGGGAAATAGGTTTGCCCCCCCCCACCCCCCACCCTTTTATTACAAAATCTTTATAACAAATTATTCAAGTTATGGTTTATAATTATACCATATTTGTGTAAACCTAGTCACTGTCTGTACCTTTTTATTATGGCGTTTTCTCGCCGCTTGACGTCATTCTATCAATTCGCCTCCCTCAGTCTCTGCCCTCTTCTACATGCCATCGTACCCTCCTCAATGTTTCTATTAATAAATTTCGCATTGATTTTTTTGCGCTTAAACCTTAACCTAACTCATACACGCTCACACCACAGTAACTGAGTTTCTTATTCTCAATTTTAATTTAAGACTCCTTTTTTTAGCTTTTTGAATCCGTTGCGGTGTTATAACGTTATAACGATATCAAATATAATTTACTTTTCACACCAACAATACCCTTACCCCCCCCCCCCCCCCCCTCGCGAAATTATCGTATTCTTTCATGTGTTGGTTGCGCTTCAGGCGATAAATAATTCAACTTAACATGTTATAGCGACAACGGGTGTAGGGGTTAGGCATTTTGTATACTCCAATTATATTATCATATATGTAGGACATGTTGATTATTTTATTTTTAATTGCTATGCAATTTCAAAAACAACAATTTATGTGTAAAGAAAGTGTAAACCACAAGCATTAAACGTGATGTATCTTTTTCCTTTTGAGATGCTCGTATATTATAGGCAAGAGCTTGTGAAAGTAACGCAGCAGGCGCATTTGAATTACCACCCACTTTATATATACACAAATAAAGTAGTCTCTAAATAAACGAGAGTTCAGTTGTACATAAATGCAAACAATCGATATGCATATAACCGAGCGAAAGCATAAAGGGTCAGCTCCCCCTCCCCTCAAATCTCCTGACTTCATGGGCGTATCCAGGGGGAAGCCCCCCCCCCAAATTACAAAAATTCAAAAAAAAATATGTTTTGCCCCCCCCCCCCCCCCCAAACCTGGCTACGCCCACGCCTGATTTCATTTATATTTGACCAAATTGCTTTTGAAATTCGATTAAATTCTTGTTTATTCCCCTCTATTTTATTTCTCTGCTGCGTCCATGTGTCTACTCATAATATTTAATAGCTTTATTCCAAGTATACTAATTTTTGTTTATTCGAGCAAATAAATAAGGATAAGTATTATTAGCATCTTGATCTAGATATCATATGTAATGCCACTAATAGTAAACAAACTTTCCTTCACCCCTATAATCCCGTTTTTTATATTGCAGTAATTATTTTAGTGGCAAGCCACCTAAATATAAACCAAATAAATACGTTTGCTCTAGCTAGTGTTATCTTGGCCCAAGAGACGGCAAAGGAAAGTGTATATTATTGCTAAGCAATTTATGTTTGCCTTGTTCGATTTAGCATCGAAAGATGCCATTTTATAAAGGAACAATTTGATGACTCTTAAAATATTAATTTACTTATATTAGAAAAGTTATTTTATATATATATTAAACAATCGACTCTCTTTGGCTACCCCTGACTACATTAACTCCTTTTGGTAACAATTACGTTTTGAAAAGTTACAAAACAACAGCATATTGGTACTCTTTGGTTTTCCTCTACACAAAAAGCTACATTTTAATTATGGTTTAACATTGCAAATCATACTTTTTTATCCTATTATTAATTAAAATAAATTAAATTTTTTACACATGTTATCTTTGATCAACTAAAATTATTTTTTGATGATTCCCAAAACAACAATGCCTCACGCAATAAAGTCATATCAACTCATAATTCATCTCTCTCTTTGTCACCCCCACCCCCCCTCTCCACTTTCCATTAATTATATTATTAAGAGCTTTATCGCTGTTGTTTCCCCCTTGCATTTTTTCCATTATCTACCGTCGTGTAGGTTGTGTTGTAGTCTAGTAGAGCTCTCTCTTCTCCCCATGATCAATTACTTTGCCTCCTGCATGCAACAAACAGTTTAATTTTATGCCTCGCTCTCGTTGTTAAAATGTATTAACGAAAATTGGCATGATATCTAATAATAATCCGTTAGTCGGGTAGGCCCCTAAGGAGACGTTAAAAAATTGCTGTTCAATTTATTAGCATAACTTTATAACGGCTAACTCATATAACGAAATTAGATATCAATTTACTTTGAAGAAAATTATAAAAACCCTATTTAAGAGTGTCGCAATTAACTTAAATGTTTACTCTAATTAGCGCCACCTAGAGGCATTTGAACACAATATTTACAAAACCACAATTTATTAAGTAATTTCTAATATAATCAATTATTGTTAAAGGTAAAGGGTTATGTCTACAAAGTTTTAATTAAATTTTTTTTGAAAACTACCAAATTATAGATAAATTTTAAGGTGTTTTTATAACCCCCTTGAGTGTTAAGGAGTCGGGGGGGGGGTTGATATGGTAAAATTAACACGAGTTTATTAATTGCTATATCAATATTAGTTTGTCGTCGATTATTATGAGCTGAACCAAATGATGTGGTTTGTACATATTTGTATGCATATTCTTCGCGCTGTTGAGAAGTGACGCCATGCGGTATTATCTATCCATGGCCGTAACCAGCATTGGAATTAGAGGGGGGGCAATAATGATTTAGGGAGGGGCAAAATGATAATTTTGTGATATTTAGCTATAATTTTAATATATTTCAACGCATTTTAGGATTTAGAGGGGGCAGCCGCCCCTCCCTGCCCCCTCCCCTGGTTACTATGTATCTATCGTACATTTATTATGATTATGATAATAATATGTTGAGTATGAATAACAAATGGCAATCTTTCTCCTTATATCACCACCACCACCCCCCTGACTAACTACACCCTCCGTGGGGGGGGGGGTAAGGTGGCCTGCTAGACTTGTCTAATAAATTATTTATAAGTGATAGTGGCACTGGCACCCCTTTTCCATTACCACTAACTAACTACACTCGACTATAATAGGAGGCAGGGGGGGTGGGGTTGCTTTTGTATCGCTTCTTGGTTGTTTGTTTATTGTCGAGTATCTGCCCCCCTCCCAGCCCTTGTTTCATTTTTGTTCGCTAACAATCCGCAAATGCGTTGCTCTTTGTGTTTGGTATGCAAGGATGTTCCCAACACGTGTTTGTTGTAAAAACTTAACTTTGTTGGACCAATTACATATCCATATGAGCACCTTTTTTGAAAATTATAATGAGCAGTTTTCAAAGAAGATTTTAGGTGTTAAATCGTTTAAGATCGATAATAATTTAAGTTATAAATAATTGCACCTCAGCCGCATAAAATTAAATTGTGTAATTTTAGACGTTATTTTAACCCATACATATATGAGAGTCGGTTTTGAATGACCCATTTTGATCTCCACTACCTGTTATAAATGATGATTACGAGTTTATATCACCTCCCTAAATCCAATTGATTCTTTAATATTTTTTAAAATTTGCATTTCTAAATATAATTCATTGTTGGCCCCTTTGGGCCACCCTACACGTATAATATGCGTGCTTTATTGATTTTGTTCGAATGGGATTATTAATTAATGCACTTATAAAAAAAAGGTTCATCTTGTTTATCTAAGAACCTTTTAAAAGGGCGATGGAATTTTTCTTTACAAACATAAGTCAAAAAGAATAATTTATATTGGCAGTTATTTATAATCGATTCAATTGCCTTAAGTTTTTTTAGTTGAAAGTACAAGCCTAGAACTTTGCAAGTTTCTACTATAATTTATCTTGGTTTGTGCAAATAAATCAAATCAGACCCAAATGGATGAAATCAGTTTATTACGCCAAATTATATGTTCATTAAATCACTACTTAATTTATGGCCAACTCCCCTTGACTCCTTTAATATTGTTTTCCCCAATTATTGATTTTTTGAAGCCATAAATCATCTTCTATCCAAAATTTAAAACACTTAATATTTTAATTATCATTAATAGTGGACGTCTTATAGATTGATTAAGGATAAAGATGTATTTTCATTAAATTAACAAATGATTATAATCTTGGATGGAAATATCTCATTAACCCCTCATCAATTTAAATAGATTACACCAAATACTCAATACTTTAATATATCGATCTAGCTTCCCTTCTCCTCTTGGTATTGTTTTTAGGATGTTTTGCAAAGCAATTTATTTGCACGAAATAAATGGTTGCCTTCTTTCGAATCCCGTTATATACAATGCAAAAAAGGTTAAGTATTAATCTGTTTTGCATCTAACAATATTAGAAAAGTTACGCGAATGTATTTTAATACAATTAATATGAATTAAATTTATTAACACCTCTCACCTTCCTTCCCCCACCCTCACTCTTAATGCTTACACCCCCTACTAATTCTATCGCGGATCAATAATATTTGTGTAATCGGATTAAAACGCACCCCACAACACCTATACTATACAACAACCAACCAAGCAATTATATGTATTTTTATTACTACGCTATGAGTTTTGCGGTGCGCCCCCCCCCCCCAGGCAAGTCAAGTAATTATTTTGATATGGAATGCCATAGCGAAAGGGGGAGAGAGAGAGATAGGAAAAGATTGTTTTTATCACTTGAGATTAATGATGATTGAGTTCAGACGCGTAGCCAGGCTTTTCTCCCGGGGGGGGGGGAATTTCTAAAATTGTTGTATAACATTTTTATTGCAACATCAAAATTATAAAATCTGGTATAAAACATAAAGAAAGTCATTATAAATAATTAACTTGGTCAGTTACGTTGCACAACTATAAAAATATAAACCTTATATCTAAAATATTTTTTTTTTCATTAAAAATCGCGGGGGGGGGCTTGTTTTTACGCCACTGATTGATTTAGTTATTATAATAATTTCATATGTCAGGCTAGAGTTACGTCATTATGTATACAGACACTATACAAACTTCTTCTTTTATCATCTATTTGTAACTTTCCCCCGTCTTTAAGTTTTCTCAAATAATATTAATTGCTATGCAATTTATGGTTTTTTAAGTGTTCGGTTTTTATGATAACTTAAAAAGAATATTTTAAATTTTATAAGCACATAAAATTTTGGCAAACGTTTTGTAATTTTAACGTTTAATCTGTTGGAAACATGCAAATGTCGATGTGTTAAGTTTGAAAATGAAAGCATAAGTAAGAAAAACAAAGCTAGGCTTTGTTCGTGTTCATTTTAATTATGCGTAAAACAATTTTTGCATATTAAATGTGATTAAAAGGAGTATAAAAGTGTAAGAGATTATTTTATTTACAATGGTATAATTTGAACAGATTTGATTAAAATTACTTTAAATCTATCTCTCCATTGATATAAACTTTAAAGTTTAAGAGGTATACTAATTTTAAATTTGGGACAATATAAGACTATTGACCTTCCGAAATGAACATATTCGGTTTAAAAACACCCTTTTTCGGCAAGCTTCAATAAAATTTAACTACTAAGGTCTAGTCTCTCAAATATCGATTACAAAAATATACTTTACGCACATGGGCCCACATAGAGTTCGGACAGAATAATGCCTCTTAAATTATGTTATTGAAATCAAGCGAGATCTGCCACTTACTAAATACGCTAAAGTATAGCGAGGAAATAAAAATGGCCTTTAATTAACAAATATAATTGATAACATGACCTTTATATCACTAGTGTTATAAAAACGTGGTTCAACTAAGGTAAGGGTCGACTTGGTCTCTTTTTCAAATTTCGACTAAGTCTAGCGGTCGACTAAGAAAAACAGACCAAAAAACTTTAGTCTGATTATGTTTAGTCGACTAAAGCCAAAGGTCGACCAAACAAAACCCCCAGCCTTTTTACAACACTAATTCGCACCTTTTAGTAGGCCATTAAATTATAGCGCCCTTATGAACATCTACCGCGATATGGTAAATGTCGTAAATGGTATTGTTGTATTTATTATGCATGACACACACGCAACTTGGCTATTTTTAATGGTTTCCTATTGATTTTTACCCCCCCCCCCCCCTAAATTATTTTGCCATCCAAGAAGAACCGTCCTCCATTACACATGTCGTTTTAGTGTTGTGTTGCCATTAATTATATACTCACGCACCCCTCGTGATTGGCCTTAGGGTAAGAAGGAAGTCTGCTCGCTTAAAACTGGACGGACGCGTCGCGTTTCGTTAACTTTGTCATAATAGCCTCAACTCAACCACTATTTAGATCTCTCTTGCTATTATGCTAATCATCTACTTGAAGGGAAGTGAAGACAATTTGTTTGACCGCGTTAGATCTAATGTGGATTAATGATTGGTTTCCTCTCGCCCACTACTTACATTGAAATAATTGGTTTATATCCCTCCCGCGACATTACTGGGCAGGGGGTTTGACAATATCATCTCTCAACATTTTCAATTAATAGGAAACACTTTTAAGGGGGACTTCCTTCCCTACATTATAATGTTTGCCATTATTTTTATACAGAGGTGCTTGGAATTAGAGGGGGGCGATATTATCTAGGGAGGGGCAAAATGTTCTTTTTTTGAAATGTTAGCCATAATTTCAACATTTTTTTGGATTTAGAGGGGGAGGGTAGCTGCCCCCCCCCCCCTAGCTAGACTCTTATTTGTCTTTTGATTTACTACTTAATGTTAACACCTATGGAATCTTAAGTATTTAGCCACTCAATAATTAGGTCTTTAGATTTTTTTGTGTAATCCGATAAACAACTATTCATAAAATTTTATGCATTAATTTTTGCGAGTTAAGCTTAGTAGATAAAACCGAATCATAAAAGGGTGATTTTATATTGAATTAGGTGCTTGATCAATGAGTTGATAATAGGGAAATATATATTATTTTAAACTTATTCGATTAAGTCCATTTTGAAGCGAGCCAAATATACATATGCACACCACATCTTTCTTATAATACTTTATTAATTAGTGCGTACTAAATTTTCGCATCGCTTCGCGCTCATTATGAACGCCGCGTTAAACTTTCCATTATATTTGGGTCGTAGACTGCATCTCCAAAATCGCCGCAAGAAACTAGCGAAAATGCTCGTAACACAAAACTCCCCCTCACTACAACGATGTCACCCGGCTTGCTCGTAGGACACACGGTCCCCCATCAATCTTTGTGCCTCAAATTGCCGGCTACTACGTCTCAGAGCGTCAAAATACCAGGCGATTTAATAAACGCTTCTACTCTTAGCGTCGAGCGAGGTGCTCTCGAGTGCAGGGATCAGAGTACGAGCGTAGAAGAGCATTTGCTAGGCCCTTGTGAACCTGGAACAGTTGTCAGTTTGAACGGAGTTGTTTGGCAAGAAAATACTGCTTCGGGTAGGTATTGCGCTAAAATTGGTGAAAAAAACATTATTTCCTTTTATAATTGAGCTGCTTTTGGGAAATACTTAACTTAGATGGCAAGCATTTAATCGTTATTTATATGTTGTCATTATAATTCATTCCCAAAATTTTAACTATTTTATACTCAACAGGACCTTTATGAAGCTATATAATTAAAGGAGCTACTTGAGTGTAGTATATTATTTCTTGGGTCGCCTACGTTTTGAATGCATTACAAACATTATATCGAAACAGACATTTCAAACTCATTTATTTTGTAAATGACCTCATCTCATAAATATAATGAAGTGAGCTTGTTATGAAATAGCAAAGCTGTTGTTGTGACAAGATAAAAGGCCTCGAGGGGGCTCTAAATCAAAAACATATGTATCTTCTTGATACTTACATTTCCACATTTTAGCTGACCTATGTAAAAACAAACCATTATAATTTCGCATTCGTTTACTTTTATAGGTATGCTCGTTCTCAATATCACTTGGCGTGGTCTCAATTACGTTGGAACTCTCATGGACACGTGTAAAGTGAAATGGGCTCCCCCAAAGTAAGTTTCTATTCAAAAATATATTCGAACCTTGAGAGGGCTCTAAGGAAAGGATAACTTCTAGTTGTTTTATTTTTGCACTTATCAGGGCTTGTCTTGATATCGGATTTTGATGCGCAGCAAAAATCGTCATTCGTGTTTTAACATAGCCGTGTCTTAGTGGAGAATAACATTTTTTTTTACTAAAAAATTCTTTTAAATTAATAGTATATTTATGGGTAAAATCTAAAAAAAATAAAATTTTGCCCTACAATAAATCATTATTCCCCGCTTCTTAATCCAATTTTGGCTACGCCCATAAAAGTTTCGATCTTATTATTATCGATTATCCCCTTATATAAGTAGAACTTTATAGGCAACCCTAACCGTAATCCCCACCACCCTCCCACGTTTTGATGTATGAGGTCATCGCACCTACAATTTATAAACATATAATAAAACTACATGGGCGTAGCCAGGATTGGAACTAAAGGGGGGCAATAATGCTTGGGGGGGCAAAATGGTAAATTTTCAAAATTATATTAAAATTTGACGAATTTTGGATAGACAGGGGCTGCCACCCCCTGGCTACGCCCATGACTCGATTAAAGTACAAAAGTCATTTCCATTTAAATACTATGGCCCTACTACGCAAAATTATTTCAATCGGTCCTTCGTTATTGCTATTTGCTATTGCAGGTTAGGGGCTTACAACCACCACGGTTCGTGTGGTTCTAGTCACAAACAGCATCACGGTAACAACGCTCATCACCTATCATCTCCCCATACCCCTTGTACATCCAATCGCACCTCTTCTAACAACAACTACAACCCTACACAGCCATCCGGCCCCGATTCCAATGTATCACATACCACCACGAACCCTACTTCTAGCCTTCACACCTCTAACGTCATTTCAACATCTGCATCGCACTCTACCCTCCTCAATTGCTGTAATTTGGGAGCTAGTAATACCAATCTCAGTCCCTCCATGGCAGCCTATAATATGGGTGGACGTGTTAAGAGGACACGGGCAGCCGTGGCGGCAGCGGCTGCTGCTTTGGCTTCCGCCCTAGCCGAAGCCACCAAAACCGACTCGAGCTCGAGCCAAACTGCGAGCACCAGTAATACCACGACGACTACCACTTCTTCCCTCATGAATTCCTCGGAAGCTAGTAGCATAATTTGTGATGGAGCTACTACATCCATCATTGCACATGGCCAACATCAGCTGCATTGCACTAACGCGCTGACTAACCACCAGTCGGATCAGGGGTTAGAGAGGTGCAACTTTTTTTTGCCTCAATCAAATGCTCGTCGCTCGGCCCTCTCTAGTAGTCCTCGCCAGGCAACTAATATTTCACCCGCCAGGAGAGAGTGCGAAGTTCGAGATGATGATGTGCACGTGGAAGAAGGAACTAAACGACTTTGTCTCGAATCGCAAGCTATATGCTCTACCTTCGCACCTAATACTCCCGACGAGCTCAATGATGCTCCACGCAGGATTCACGTTAAATGCCCGGTGCCTGGGTGCTGCAAAAGTTACGATTCTAAAATAGCCATGGAATTTCACTTGAATCGTTGCCACGACCAGGGGTTTTCGGAGCAGGAATGGCAAACGCTCACGAGCAAGGACGTGCCTAGCGATGAGCTTCAATCAAAATGCGAGGTAAATTTTTAAGGTCTGAATTTATTAAAGTTTAGCGACTTAAAAGATTTAGGTTCGCATTTTGCAAAGCTTATATAAGAGCCCGATTCAATCTAAATACATTTATTTTGAACTCCATAAGTATCAAAAACAACAAAATTAGCAATATATTTGAAATTTTTTGTCAATAGAGGCTTCGCAATATATCTTAGTCATTACGGTACCGCGCAGGACTGTAGTCGAGGGCCAAACAGCATTTAAATAAAGTTTTTGTGTTGATAAATTTTACTTTTTACCCTACTTGAATATATACATATGTATGGTAACAAAAAAAACTCAGGTATCCCAAGATTTGACAATAGTTAAGGAAGAGTTTTCAATCGAAATGCCCGAAAATTCAGTACCACCTATCGAGCCCAGCACCATTGTAAAGAGCGAAATGGCTACAGCTTTAAGCGCTGTAGATCAACAGTCAACATCTACCTCTCAGCCCATACAAGAGCCTAAAAGCGGTAACGAAGATTTAGATAAACCCCTTTCTAGTCCAATTAGCGAAGCCGTAAAATCTACCGTAAATAGCCCACCACTTTTCCAGCCCCAAGATAAGCCACAGCCTTCCTGCCATGCCGTACCATCTATAACACAATCCGGTCGAGAAGTTATTGATCCTAGCGACCCTTTTAGCGTTCTACTTACCGACCCAAGGTATAGGGAACAAATGGGATTATCGCTCAAGAGCTCGACATCGCCTCCAAACGCATTAAATACCACGACCGGACTACATCATAAAATGTCGGGTGGTCGTCATTCCTATAGCGCGGACAGTTCCACTTCTACCCCATCTCATCAACAACAGTGTAACAATCACAAATTTAGTGGTAATGGTGTTAGTGGTGGCGCTAAACTGACCTACCAATTGTCCCAAGATTCGCTCGTACACACGCTTCACAAAAGCCAGGCCAGCAGTTGTACCCCGTTCCAAGATCACTTGCGTATGCTACAACTCCAATCCCGTTTAGATGAGCCCGACCTCACGCCTAGCTCATTCGGGCCCAGAACTTATAACAGTCATCACCCATATTACTTTTACGACACCCCTCACGGCTTTTCAGCTAGTCACCCGTCGAGCTCCTCCTCTTCTAAATTATTATTCCCCTACGAACGCTACAAACTCGATAGGTCGATGTCGGGAGCCTCGAATCATCTAGAATCCTCTCACTGTGGTAATAGCAGGCGAGATAGAGGTAAGGAAAGCAATGTCGTTAAAGGCGCCCCTAGCCCTTCTTGCCCTCCCAATCGGCCAGGGTCTCAAACGCCTCCCGGACCCTACGATTTCGTCACCGGTAACGAAGATTTAGTGGGCAAAATTCGTTTGGTCGACCCCCTGTCCAATTGCCGAACCGCTATCACCAATCGTACTATTTGTGGTTAGGGCAATACATTTCACACATGTTATTACATACATCTCTCCATGGGCGTAGCCAAGGGGGGGGGGGTAGGAAAGGGCGACTGCTTCCCCTAAATCCAAAAATTTGTTGAGACTCATTAATATTATAGCTAAAATTTCAAAAAATTATCATTTTGCCCCCCCCCCCCCCAATGATGGCTACGCCCATGCATCCCTTGTTATACTATAAAGGGGAACCAGTCAAAGGAGCTCATCAGAACTCATCAGAAAAGGAGCACAATGCTCAGGATGAATTTAACGAATTGTCTTAGCACAAAATATTTTATATTAACATGTCCTAGTGATATCATATCAAGTAAATATATGGGTTAGGTTAAGTATCAGGGTTAAGGTTAGGGTTTGGGTTATAATAACAATTCCTGATGAGCTCTGATGTGCTCCTTTGACCCCCACTCCTATAAAGGGTACATATACCCATTTTTGTACTATGTCCTATTCTACATAGAGGTCTGTATGGGCCGAAATATTGAGTTTTAGCGGGCACTACGAGCAGAGATATATTTTTTAGACCCGCACCAGGTCCGCATTAATATAAAATTATTAATTTTATAACTCTAGCCTAAGGCATATTCACAAAATTAAATATAATATTGTCGTTTTAAATATAAGACTACTATCTTTTGGGCGCTTGAAAGTGCCCTTACTAGTGGCGCTGATGTCTGGATTGTCAAAAACTCTATAGCTAAATTAAAAACAGCTTATCGACAAATTTATCCATAATTCTTTATTACTGTCTGTATTTTAATTTAAAATCCTAAATCTATATAACAAAAAAGTAAACATTATTTTCCTTGAAATCCTACGTACACTCCTTCTGTCTTATATTCATAATTTTGAAAGAAAACAAATTAAAGTCCAAACTGTTTTATTTATCTAAGCCCAAGGCCGGTCCATGCAGATCTCTAATCCTAATTCCTACTTGTTACAATATATAACAAGCCCTGTTTGTTATTGTAATTGACATTTGGAAACTGTATCTTTAATGATGTATTAATTATCGCCAATGATTTTTTTAATAAATCCAATGACCTTTGCATTTTTTAATAGCGAATACCAAGATTCCATCTCCTCACGCTAAATTTCCCAATACTCATCAAGGCACCGCATCTAAACTCAATGGTCCACCACCGACCACCTTAAAGTGTAAGAGCCCCCCTCACGGTCAACCAGGGAATAGTAGTGGTAGTAGCAGTAGCAATAATTTCAGTCAATACTTGATGCCTCCACTGGGATGTGTGGAATCCATCCCTTCCTTTTCCCTCCACCAACAATTAGTGGCTGCTACAGCCAATTACCACCCTTCAAACATAAATAGTATCCCCTTCCCCTCATTCAATAATTATTCTTCCCCCGGTCCTGCCTTCCATTATTTTCCAGGATATCCACCCATCCCCGATCCCAACGCTAGTTACAATGGGAATCAAGGCGGCCCAGGAACCCTCATACCACCCCAGATGATGGATCCCTACATGGCAGCAGGTATTATATTATGGTGACCCGTCAATTTGCCGAAAACCATCTTGCTGAAATAAATGTCCCAAGCTTAAAAAATGTCCCCCAACAAATAGGTCTTTTTATCATTGAATTTCGGATTAAAGTTAAAATTTAGGTATTTTTTAAAATAAAATTGATAATTATTATAAAGGGTACTCAATTTAGGGCCTTCTTTATGATAATGGGGAGATGGTCGTTAATATCCCAGAGTGAATTGGCAATATGCTTTGCGGCGAGTTCATAGGGCACCTTATATTATGTTTAAAGATTTTCCATTATGCGAACTGCGTCGACTACCAGTTTTTTAAATGCCATCATAGGCGTAGCCAAGGGTCTAAATCCAAAAATTTGTTGAAATTTATTAAAATTATGGCTAAAGTTTTATAAATGATCATTTTGCCCCTCCCTAAATCATTATTGCCCCCTTTCTAATCCTGGCTACGCCTATGTTACTCTTGTAAAAACGGCTGGTTTTGTTGGTCGACCTGGTTTTAGCCGACTAAACATAAACAGATTAAAGGTTTAAGGAAAAAACCCTTAATCTCAGTCGACCAAACAAAACCAGCCGTTTTTACAAAACATTAGCCTTAGGGCCCGTCTTAATATACGCTTCAACTTAATGACGTCTTATTTTTGTTTGTCTAAATATGCGATATTCTTTTCGCAGAATCAACAATTTTAGTTTAGTTACTATGTGAATATGCATTAATAAGCGTAAATAAAAAATAAATATTTGTTTTATTAGCAAAAACACAAAAACAGAGCAAAAATGAAGTGACGCTCATATTAAGACGCGTCTATGTTTTAACATGCATTCGCTATGTCAAGCTAGCTACAAAAGCGCGTATTAAGACGCACCCTTAGAGACCATGCAATTTTTATGCCTTTTAAAGTTATAGATAATTAATAGAGTTATTCATTTATTATTGTAGCCCTATTTGCCAACCAACACGAAACTATGGCAGCCCTAGCGGCTTCTGGACTCCCAACCCCATTTTATCACGTGCCCATGGCCCAGCACGGACCCTCATCCACTCCAACACCCGCTCAACCCTCTTCTCATCATTACAACAAATGAAATATATATATGCTTTGTATTAGATGTACACTACATTTTGATTGATATTAATTGTAGTTAATACAACACCACCGATGATATGTACTACTATCTTTATTTCTATTAGCACCTCTATCTACAATATATATTCCCCCCCCCATTGTATGTGTATTTAATTAATTCGTAATTTTTTCACATATCTCCCTCGCCGCCCCCTATCATTACTACTAGCCAATCAATATATATCCATTGTGATACTACTTGCACTGAGTGACGCGTCCTTTACCCTCTCTCTTTCTCTCTCTTTCACCACTTAATAATAACCGTTGATTGTACAGCCTAGGTCTTATTATTATGCATATTAATAATAAATACGATTCAAATACAACGTGTGAAAATCCACGTGACTGATGCTCTTCTCTAAATTTCATCATTGTTTTACCTCGGGCTCATGTGTATTGTGAAAATTTACATCAAGGCATGGGTGTAGATGCAGGGAGGGGTGGTTGCCCCCCCCCCCCCCAAAAAAAAAAATCTAAAAATTTAATGTAATTAAGACTTAAATTTTAGAAAATTGTCATTTTGCCCCTCTCCAATTTCAATTCTTGCTCTGTATCAAGGGGTTTGATTAATAATGGTTGAGCTTGAGGAGGATTTGGATAAGGTAAGGGGTTAAAAGTGATATTAAAGGGCAGAGTGGAAGAATGATTTTATAATTCTTTCTTTTATTATTTATTTCATTCATCTTCACAAAAAATTTAGTTTTACCTTAATAAATTATATTAAAACAGATCATATTTACTAATTTTTTTTGGGTGGGCGATAGATTTAATAACCTTTTTCCGTTTGTTAAGTCTACCCCCATCAGCCCTCACCCTTATAATATATTCACAAGTGAGTAGTGAAATAAGTCTCTCCTTGACTAATGACAATAAGAAGAATATATGGCATTTGGTTGAATATGCTAATGAATGTCTCTAGGATATTATAATTATAAAGTGCATAAAGTGAGTCATAAAAGGGACACTAACGCTTTTATTACATCATGTCGAGTATTTAAAGATGGCTTAATTTTTTGATTACCTCTTATATTGTACCATGTATTACCGGAGGAAAAATTCCTTTGTTATAAGTCATTTTACTAAAAAAGGTGGCGTAATGACGGATTTCTACGAAATATTAAATGCATGAGACTAAAATTGCCGTTATAAGAAGAATTTAAAAAAATTTAACTAAATATTAAGCCTGCATATATAATATAACTAAGCGATGCAATATATATTAATAACGTCAACAAATCAATAACTCGCCGTATCATTTTACCTTATGGCAACAATAAAATCAAACCTCTCTATTCATTCAATTCCGAAAAAGGCAATTTTGAAATTAATATTAATGAAACTTTGCCTTTTCTCTGGGTGCCAATCGCAATTGAACTTTTTAATTCTCTGTTCATTTTTTCTTCCAGTTTCTACAACACGCTAAATTGGAACGTGCTTTAACAAATGATGACTTAGTTTATTAATATTTTATAAAGGCTCAATTTTGAGATTGCAATAGTAATAACAAAATCTTGTTCGAAAAACAGCGTTAAAACATGTCACAGACTAATGTTATCTCAAGGGCTAGGCTTGTCAGACTAATCATGTCGATACTTCAAGTTCAAACATCTATAAAGTGGCGGAGGGAGGAGGGGGAAAAATTTAAAAAAATGCTTTTGATTTATAAACAAATTATATTAGATGAAATAAAAATAGTTAGAATAGCTGCGATTTAATATTGTGTGCCTGAGAAAACAAAATATCCCTGACGCATACATACGGCGTATGGAAAATATTTATGAAGCCTCAAATTCTTGCCTTAGGACGACAGCTGGAGATTCAGGAACTTTTCGGGTTGAGATTACATCTAGGATTTGCTCTAAGTCTCAAATATAATTATGGACACGATAACGAGAGACATTCAAAAACCATCGCCATGGTATATATGTCGATAATATAGTATTATGGGAGGGAGACAAAGGTGAGAGTATTCGTAGAAGCTGAAAAGTGGTCAAAGCGCTTAGCTGGATATGGTTTAAAGATCAACGATCGAAAAACTGCATACATGGAGATGAATGTTAGAAGTACCCCATCATCGCTAGATGACCAAATTACCCCGTAGACAGCTTTACATGTCTCGGCTCGATGTTACATCAAGAGAGAGGGTGCGCAACAAAAGTCTATGCCCAAAAAGATGGCCCAATTGGCTAAATATATGCGGTGTAATGTGCGACAAATAATTCCTATATAGTTGAAGAGCAAAGCTTACTAATTTATCGCAAGACCGATGTTAATGTATGGAAATAAAACGTGGGTATTAAGCACCACGGAAGAAAAGCTATTACAAACGGAGATGAGAATTATACGGTGGAGCTTGGGGTAAGTAAACTAAGCTCGACAATATGATAAATGACTTTCTCACGACAAAAATGGGTATTCTAAGCATATACCGAAAAGGGAGACGAATGATGTAAATCAAAAAATAGCGAACGTAGAGGTACGGGGAGGAGAGGAAGAGGATGACCTCGTGTCACGTGGAAAGGGCAAATGGACAAAGTTATGAAAACTAAAAAGATTAATCAAGACATGGCACCTACCTGATCAAAATGGAAAAACTCATCATAACCAACCCCACCACTGTGGGACCAAACACTTGATAAAGGAGAAGGAGAGTTGAATAAAAGAATAGGACACTTATAAATACCTTAAAAGTTTATATCTACTTTTTTATTATGTATTCGGCAAAATGATTTTAATTTAACCCATTATTTTTCCCCAAATTCACTTGTTTACTTGCCAAAAAAAGTGGATTAAGCATATTTTCCCCACTACCTGGCCCTCCCACATCTAGTAAATATCATTTTTATATTCATAGGGAAGTAATCTGAATTCATTTCCATTTTTATATTTTGATAAATTTTAACCTATACATCCTTAATATGCAAACAATTGCAGAATATGTATCTTGACATTTAAGATGATTCGACCCCTTTGCATTCCTTTCGCCGTATAATCAGATAGTATTGGCTACAACGCTTTTCACTTCTATAAGTAACAATATGACTTAAGTTTTAAGAAATATGTGTTAACGATTGCCCTGTCCTATGCTTGGGATACGAGAATTTTTCCCTTCCTCGATCTTCAGACCATGCCCATGGCATCCATGATTTCGTTCAAAGTCCGCCCGATCTTTTCCCATGTCAGCGTTAAAGTTCTGCCCATTTTACTCCTGTCCATCTCTTGTATCAAAAAAAATGTCTTTTTTGGTTTCCATAACCCAATTTATGAAGCTCTCGCAGACACTAGGGTGCGTCTTAATACACGATTTAACGCCAAAGGCTCCTTTATTTTTGTCCAAATTCGCGATCACATGTCGTGGACTTATTAACAATTTAGTTTTTTTAATAACGCATACAAATAAGAAAAAATTTTGCACAAAGACAAACGTTAGGAGTTATTAATTGCTATGTAAATGCAATTTATGGGTTTACACAATAAACGATAATTTGAGAAATTAAAATTTATTGCGAACAAATTATTGTGCTCAGTATTTAATTCAATTTTTGCTCAGTAGAATAATTAAATGCTCAGTAAAATATTCAAATACTCAGTAAATAATTGAATGTTCGGTAATTTAATTACTTGCTCAGTAATTAATTCATTTGTTCAGTTATTAATTTTATGCTGCTCAGTAAATTTTTGCTCAGTAACTGAAATTTTAATTTTACCTCTTTCTCACCTGGGGGGAGAGGGTGATTTGATCCCCCCCCCCTTTTGACCCCCCCTTTTGACCCCCCCTTATTTATTACCCTCTTCCCCATCGGGGGGGGGGGGTGATTTGCCTCCCCCCTTATATTTTTGCCCTCTTTCTCACCAGGGCGGAGGGGGGTCCTCACCAGGAAAAGTAAGGGAGGTGATTTGACCCCCCCCCCTTAGTTTTTATCCTCTTTTTCACCCGGGGGTGGGTGATTTGCCCCCCCCCCCTTATTTTTTTGCTCTGTTTCTCACCAGGGGGGAGGGAGGCGGTGATTTGTCCCCCCCCCCTTATTTTTTACCCTCTTCCTCACCAGGGAGGGTGAGGGGGTGATTTGACCTTCCCCACTTATTTTTCACCCTGTTTCTCACCAGGGGGAGGGGGGTGATCTGCCCCCCCCCCCCACTTTTATTCCCTTTGTGATCTGCCCCCCCCCCCACTTTTATTCCCTTTCTCAAAAAAAGGGAGGGCCTCCCCCCTGGTTAGAAAGATGGTAAAAAATAAGGAGGAGGGGGGGGGGGGTGTGAAAAAATGGGGGGGGGGGGGTCAAATAACCGGTGAGAAAAGGGGTAAAAAAGAACGGGGGGGGGGCAAATCACCCCTCTCCCCTCTGGTGAGAAAGAGGGTAAAAAAAGGGGGGGGGGGGGTGGGGAACTAACGGGACAAAAAAGGGAGGGGGGGGCAAAGTTCTTAATTTATTTAAAAAAAATTGTATACCAATTAAAATATTATTTATAAAATATAAGCGCAAAATAAATTAATAACACAAATTATGAATTATATTACTGAGCATTTTAGCAAAAATACTGAGCAATTTTTAATTCAAAGCTGAGCATTTTTAAAGTTAATTTACTGGCAATTTTGAATTTTTAACTGGGCACTTTATTAAAATACCGAGCACATTTAACTGAGCATTTCTTAATTTATTACTGAGCATTTAAATAACATCCAAATTTATTTATTAAATCCACCAAAAAACAACCCTCCGTTTCTAATATAATTCGACTATGTTTAAAATTAGAACAAATCATCTTAATTCTAAGGTAAATTTTGGTTAACTAGTAGAAAAATTGAGTTTAAAATAAGGTATTACATTTAAATGAAATAACTTCAATTTGCATTATAAATAATTGATAAAGGAGAAAGGCTTGATTGTTTCATTTGGAATATCTAGATGTGCTATAGTAAAAAGAGTTAATAAATTTGCAAGTACAAATTTAAATATATGAGTAAATTGTCATTACTTACTCAATGCTTTGAATTGCGTTGATCGCGGTTGAATTGAGCAAAACTTTAAAAATGAAGTGACGAGCGTATTAAGACGCGGCTAGGCTATGTTTTAACATGCCTTGCATCCCTTTTTTGCCTGACTCTAAAATCCTTTATTATAAAACCCCTTAACTATTGGAAGGCCTATCTTTATTGTTTGCCCATACAACCTAAATATTGATTTCCATAAGTTGTTATAAAATATTTGGCTTAGCACGATGCCATATTTTTATGATTTGATGATCTAAAGAACTCTTGAGCTTTGGTTAAGTTCCAAATAAGGCGATATGTAACTTCTATTAGCATTTAAGTTATTGGTGTTAAGTTAATGCTTCAACTTTAAACGCGAGCTCGCACACTGAGCCGTTTAATATGCTCTGCTCAGCACAATGAATGCTCGCTTTTCGGTGCACTAGGCAGTGTAGCATATAAAATGCTCGAGGAGAGGCCAGTCGAAGCAGCAAAATCTGTTCAAGCATTGAGCAGATTGCCCGAGCAGTAAACTCGAGCAGATAGGAGATAGAATTGCTATTTGCTAAGATTTAGTAACTTTAAATATTATCATATATCATAAATTAATTAAATACTTTGCCCCCCTCACTTTTTTTGTCCCGTTGGTTTGCCCCCCCCCCCCTTTTTACCTTCTTTTTCACCCGGGTGGGGGGGGGCCGGGTAAGAAAAGGGTAAAAAACGGGTGAGAAAAAGGGTAAAAAAGAAGGGGGGGGGCACTATAAAATATTTTTATAAAAACTTTGTTGTATAGTTTTTTAACTATTTGCATTATTTTTTAAAATGTCAAAGGTTTCTTGTAAATATCCCCGTTCCACTTTGCACCCTTACTTCATTTATACAAAACATATTATACCATGTGAAATTTTCTATATTGTTTCAACTACATCACTTTGATATAAATTTTATTTATTTTATGCCCTATAAGCATGAGGGGACATATTGGTGTGATGTTAAAAGAAAAAATACACAAATTAGTAGCGGAATTTTAAGTGTGTCCAACGTTTATGAGGGAAAAATTTTTCAATTGCATTTGACTCATGGTCGTATTTTTTAAATTGTGGGGGGGGGGGGCATAACATAAATATTTTTTATTCTTAAGGGTGTGCGTAGGAAAAATTTTTTTGTCCCCCTCCCCTAGTTGACCAGTTCAGCCCCCCCCCCCCCCCCCCCCCAAGGCAAAAAGGCTAGCTACGCCACTGAATACATAAGGGCTAAATATTAAAAAAACGAAATGATTTTTCAATCACACATTGGCCAGTGGTCATAGCCTAGATTTTTAATCTTATTAACTTGAACATTATATTATTAATGCAAATCTTAGGTTAAAAACAAAATGAAAAAGGATTCACAAAGCAGCAAATATCCAATTAAAATAGCAATGAACCAAATTATTAATTTTGGCCTTTGGCCGGGGTCAAAGTAGAAATAAGCATGGTCATCATTAATTTGCAGGGAATTATATAGCCAGTATCGCAATCATCCGTTACAAAGCAACAACCTAGACAAGTTGTCAAATAAAATTCACAAAACTGTAAATATAAATAGCTATTGATATCGGCTTTTGGCCGGGTTCATATAAAGTCGAATTGAGCAACTGTCAGCATTAATTGGCCGAGATTTATTTAACCAGTTTAGCAAGTATCCGATATATAGCAACAACGTAGACAAGTTGCAAAAAGAAATTTACATATAAAGCTAATCAGTCGGGCCCATAAAGAGTAATGGAATTTGGGCTTGGGCGAGGTCAAAAAATTAAAGCCAACCAGCGGTCATAAGCTAGTCTATTTGCGAAAGCAAAATGCATAAGTAAGACCCTTATAAGTTTCCACGGCAATTATGCAAAAATTACGAGTTGGACATGACACGACAACGAAAAGCGAGCATACAAATTGCATAGCAATACAATTTTAAATCGTTCGCGGATTCTTGGCCAATTTTGGAAGATCCTCGATGATGATATATTAGAATAGTGTATTATTTTATTTGACGCTTTTTGTCTTTTATATTTCATGTATTTATAATATATTACTATCAACGGATTTTTAACAAATAAACTTTCTAAGTCTAAGAAATAAAAAAAAATTAAAGTTCATTGGGTCCTCCCAAGGGTTTAAATTCAAGCGATCTGCTGAGCTCGGACATGTGTGGTCGACGGGTTTTAAAGAACCTTGTAAACCAACGGTTTTTGCAATGAGTTGAATAGTGAAGGGTAAGTTGACTATGGATATTATGGAAATATTATATGGACATAAATAGTACTATATATTGTTAATTGAATTTAAGTCATCCCTAATTGTAGAATTGAAAATTTGAAAGTAGTTGAATGAAAGGCACTGAAGAATAATTCTTTATAAAAGGGAAAAATATCTTGTGTGTTATTTATTTTGTAAGTTTATTGAAATTTAACTTATTTTATCACAGTATTCATCTGTCAATAATTTGGGAAATGATTGATGAATTTATTTTTTCCCCTAAAACACTCAGTGAGGCCATAATAACGTTAGATATGCGTAGAGTTTGAATTTTGTCGCAAAATATAGTTAATTTTTAATTTATTAAATACGTTAATAAGTGCCATTTAAACATAACCCAACAAGATGCTAATTATCAAGTCCGTCATGAAAGTAGGACTCTTAAAGGTGAACACAAATGAGGACAATTCGTACACAAACCTTTCGTTTATCTTAGGCTACTTAATATGGTATTACATTTTACTCATTTTCTAGCGACAATTAAACTCATATTGTTTTCACACAAGTTTAGCATTTTTAACGTTTTATTATCTCATATCTTCAATAAAAATTAAATTGGTAAACCAATATAGGTTTGGGACAAAATCCAATTGGTAAATATTGATTGATCTATACTACAATTATTAGGTCAATAAATCGTTAATCTTATCTACTCAGACAGGTACCAGTGTAACCTTTAGGTGACGCAACTTTAGAGCCACTTTTCAAAAACTACTAAAGATAAAAACATTTTTTTAAATAAATTTGAAAGATTGGATTGGGATAAAGTATCTGCTACAATTTTATTACTTCTTCTTCATTGGTTCTTGAAAATACTTGTTCAAAAATCGTAAAAATTGCAATTCCGACCTGCCTTTCTATATTCAATAGTTATGTACACTCACACATTTATAATCTGTATTATTTTTCTAACATTTTGATAGTAATCTAAAATTTATATGAGTACTATAAAGACTTTAAAATTTGTCTTAAAGGTGAACGTCACCTAAAGGTTACACTGGGTAGAGCTTATTAGCGCAACCTTTTTAATAATTTAATTATGAAACTATGAATCAATTTGATTTTTTTATATTTTTCTTTGCAAAAGTACATAGTATAAAGGGCATGGGGGTAGAAT
The DNA here is from genome assembly GCA_964036665.1 of Gordius sp. MW1. Taxonomy (NCBI): domain Eukaryota; kingdom Metazoa; phylum Nematomorpha; class Gordioida; order Gordea; family Gordiidae; genus Gordius; species Gordius sp. MW1. Next base: position 7,816,502 of record OZ038532.1, read on the forward strand.
AGTCAAGAATAGCAAAAATTTTGCATTAATATTATCGATTTTCTGATTTTTGATAGGGAAAATGGCAGATACATGATATTTATAGATAAAATTGTACCTCCTAATATGCCAAATACGGCTAAAATTACTTACATTTGATAATTTTAAAGCGGCCTTAGATAGAGGTCTACATTTCTTTAATTCATTTTGATCTTATAATACTTTTATAAAATTTACCCATGATTTTAATCGTAGATGGTAAACTATTTAAAACTTAGTCCCATTTTCAGGTTTGTAGCAATAAGTCCGTCCTTATAAAAAGTTAAAAGAGATCAAAAATAGAATTATGACTGTCGTTACTCCCATTCAAATAATATAAAAGCTTGATTGGTACAGATCTTTAATTTATATGCAAAAAACACACCAATAATTTAGAATTAACGATAGAGAATTTCAAAGTTATCTAATTTTTTTTTAACTGGTAATAGTCTCTCAAAAATGTCTAAATGTTTTGAAAACTTAAGAAGTCCTATTCTTCAATTAAATAATATCCAATGGTACGCTAATAAATCGGTTTCAATTCAAGACATCAACTCTAAACAACACACAATTTTTCCAAGGTTTGAGATTTTCTGGTTATTTTAAATGATAGGTTCAATTAAATAGTGTAACCCATTTAAATGAATAAATCCATGATGCTTTTTATGGATATCATACAGCAAAGAAATTTATAAAAGGTAAGCCTTTTAGATTTCGCTTTAAGATATACCTAGTGTTAGGTCCCTGTTGTCAGTAAAATGAAAGAGGATTAGGAAGCTGTCATAGATGACTTAGCTGCCTTAATTTTGTCTCTTTTAATGATTCTAAATATAATTGTCTTTCAAAAGTGAATATTGGAGCTTTGAAAACAGTGCGCCTAAATCGTTTCAAGTGCCTATTGATCGATATATATCCCTAAAAAAAGAAAGGATTTGTTCCGCAAAGAATATTTCTAACGTCATGGCACTACGTAGGCACGATAATCATAACGAGGCTTTTTAATTGTTAAACCTATTACCTTTAGTAGAATCACGCTTCTTTAAAAGTCCAGGAAAATACTTTTCAATGCCCAAAGTTGTGTAATAAGTTTATGGGCGGTGTAAAATGCTCTGATTAAATGTTGATGCCACAAAAGTAACTTTTTGGGGAAGAAATTGGTCCCATTATTTGGATTATATGTCGCTTATTACAATGCCTGCCAGCATGGGTTTAGGGCAAGGAGGGGCCGCCGCTCCCTTCTGAATCCAAAAATTTGTTTAAATTTATTAAAATTATGGTTGAAATACAAAAAATGATCAAGCCGTCCCTAAATCATTATTGCCCCTCTCTAATTCCAATCCTGACTATGCCCTTGCCTGCCAGCTCTATTGTCTAAACAAAAGAGCTCATGCAATTTTTAAAAATTAATTGTTCAAATTCTTGTTTTAAAAAACGGCCGACTTCCTATTTCCAAGGTCAGAGACGCGATCGGTTATCAACGAAAAAAGTGAACTCAACGGCTCTGCTCTGTATGCAGCTAAGCAACCAGAATTTTATGCCCATATTGAAATATCTGACCTGACATTTATTGTTGATCATCATTCCAATATAATTAACTAACTTTTTTCACTTATCTTAGTTATTTAATAAAAATTTAAAATTAGCCTATTTTTATGCCACCCAGTGTAACCTTTAGGTGACACCCCTTTATTTCCGGAATTAGGCAATTTTTCCAGAATTTTTAAATTGTTTAGTCATCTAGAGCACATTGAGATGTCCCAAAAAATTTTTTATATAAATTCGTTTGGTTGAACCGCTAGTAGTACCTGTCGGGATATTTTGAAATTTTTCAATGATCAGTGATTGTGCTTAACTCCTTAACTATAAAAAATATAAAATAATAAAAAATTAACCCTTTATATAATCTACCCCTTTGGTTTATTTTGTTATTTGTAAAGAATGATAAAATAATTTTGTAAAAAATATTACATTTTAGAGTAAACCATTTAGAGCTCATTACCTAATGTCAAAATATATTACGGCCGCACATTGATACAAAAATGAGTAATTTTAGAATGATCAAAAAGCTTATAAATTAGGTTTGTTATGAGATTGCGGATGTTTAAATTATAAATACGTAATTAAGTCATTTAACCAAATCAATGCCGTTGCGTCAGCTCCTTATTTGTACAAATTCATATATGTATCAATATTGTTTAAATATTTACTTCTATATTGTGCCTGGTCAAACTATAATTAATATAAATAGTAACGCACAAATCCATATTTTTAATTACCTTTCATGCATTCGACAACTTATTTCGTTACCTGTTTCCTAATAATCACTTCCTTGATAAAAGTAATCCAGACTGGATTTTATAGTCCCAATGAAAAGGCTTCAAATGAGGGTAAAATTTTTAAAATATAAACTAATGAAACGCGTTTACGCACTAGATAACTCGGGGCCAACGTGTAAGATTACTGATGTTAACAATAAAGAAATCAAATTAAGTAACAAATACTGGACAACTTTACCTAAAAGTATATCTTTTGTAACACGAATTTTTTTAAATTCTATAGCTGCCATTGATATATGGAGCCATTGCCATTTGGATTTGTTGGTGTATACTAAGAATAAAGGAGATTTGGGTAAATTTATTAATGTTTTGATTGAAATACCAATGCACTGATTTAAAGAGTTTGAGAGAATTAAAAGTAAAAAGGGACCAAAGAAACAGCTATTGCTTAATACCGTAAGTGAAATAGCTGATGGAGAAATAGGAGCCGTCAAATTGATTAATTGTTATGACTTAAAAGAGAATATCATTTATCCTAAACCTTTACCTATGGCTAAGCCTCAAAAACTAAGGGAATATGATTCCATTGAAACATTTGAAGTTGATGAGCTTTCATCTCCATTCTATGACACGACGCCTGATATTCGTTGTGTTTGGCCATGGAATAAATCTCCCCATCCGAAATTACTAAACATTTATTCTAAAGAGCATCTTCTTCTGGATTTATACCAATCACAAATTACTTTTGATTCCCGCGAACACGTAAAAAAGATAAGCAAAAAATCCGAAAAAACACTAAGTATCAAAGTAAGTTAGATTTGTTTTACGATTTACACAAGTATATATTCATTTATTAAAAAATATAAAATATATCTCTATGCACAGCATAGGTTTATCACCTATTATTTACACTATTTTATTTAGCCAATCATGGGAAATGGCGATGAAGTTGTAATCCGAGCAAAAATGAGAGACTAGAGCCTAATGATTGCAAAATAATATTCTTTTATTAATAAACAACTCAATCATATCTTACTAAAGGTTGACTGAGTTATAATTAAAGAAACAAAATACAACGATTATATAATGTCATCAATTTTTATAATAATTCAATAAGAAGGCTATCAACAATTATTTAAAAACTTTGGTTTTCAGGTTTTCATATACCTATGGTTCTTAACAATTTAAAGTGTACCTAGCATTATTTAAGTTTAGTTAGAAGATGGAATATGCCTATGCCACTATGCCAACAGGACAAATATATAAAGCCAATTATTTTGTGGCGGAAGTAATAACGAAGGTTTATTAAAAAAGAGTAAGGGTTCAGGCGTTAGATGGAAAAAGTAAATGACAAGCATAAATCTATCAAACAAGAAAAGTTTCGGAATCAAATGTCTTTTACTTAGTTCTACCATGGGCGTAGCCAAGGGCCCCATATGACGAAAAAAATTTGTTTCAATGCAAAAACCTTTAAAAATTAAAAATAAAATAATGTTTGCCCCCCCCCCCCAATTGAACTTTAACACGTCTAATCCAAAATCTGGCTACGCCCATTAATTCTACCATTATAGCAACTGTGTGAAAAGATTAATGATTTTTTAAATAGGAGCAAATTGAGATTAAAAGGTTATTTGATAATTAATTGCAGTTCAAGTATTTTCTATTATTTTAATTACGTTTTTAAATGATTTGATTTTCAAAAAAATTATAATTAAATTTGCAAAAAGGGGAAAACCCAAGAACAAATATATTAGCGAGCGGTGCACAGAATTTATGAAAGTAAAGTCGAAAGAGAAATCATGTGAATATATTTCAGGGGAACAAAGGGAATCAATCTTCCCTGAATCATAAAATGCTAGTGTTATAAATGTTTTAATCTGAGCTTATCCCCTGTGGTTTCTCCTCTGATCGGGTTAAGTTGAGTATCAAACCTAAAATGCGATGGTAACTAATTCATTTATAATAACAGTGTACGGAAAGAGGCAGTGGCGTAGCTAGGCTAATGTTCCTCGCTTCAAAATTGCGATAAGAAATCATCCTCCAATCCGCCCTCTACTTCCTCGTCCAAAAATGATATTTCGAAATCGACAGTTCTTTCATTATCAATTCTAGGGGCTTCAAACCCTTTTTTAATAAAACTAAAAGTTTAATCTTTTTTAGATTTAGTAATTATTAAATTCGGTCCTTTATAAGTTATTATCATATTTTGGCCATGGCAATGTCAATTCATCTGCTGATTTTAAATATTCAGAATCTGAAGATGACGACGATATAATAATATGATTGTCCATATTAACCTATAAATTGAAATATAATTAATAATATCGAATTAGTAAACTTTAATCTTATCTTCATGGTATGGTATGTTAAAAGTATTTTGAGATAGGTAATAAGAAAAAGGAAAAACAGCTGATTTAAAAATTTAAGTCTTTTTTGTTGCAAAATTCGAATTAACATCATTTATCAAATAAATAAAAAAGGGTTTTTAAAATTGAACGAACGTTAAATTTGAACGCGTTCATCAAAAAAAGGAACGCGTTCACGTTCAAAGTTCAGAAAAAAAAGAAACGACGTTCATCAATTTTTTTTAAAATTTGAACGCGTTCACGAACGCGTTTATTCGATTCTTATTCAAACTAAAAGCTGATCATTTCAAAAACCAAGCAAATCTAATTGAGAACCCTAACCCTTGCCCTAACAACCCTGACCCCACAAGACATCAAGCATTTTATATTAGCTTATGAAATGAACAGCTTTTAGTTTGAACAGAAACGGTTTATTCACAACACCACTATCGCCCCATTAACACTTTAATTTAGTATTTGCTATTTGAAACTGTAGTTAACACTTTTCCCTCGTGCTTTAATCTCTAAAACGCCTTATTTACTCGAAAATGGTCCCCAGCGGATCGAAATATTGGAACCCCTTTCCTCCCAATTTCTTTATCTTTCGATTAGACATTTGATTAAACCATCTTGCATATATGATGGATTGAACATAACTGATTATATTCTGAGTATACACATTCACGAACCGATATTAGAGCTCTAGCTTAGAAATGAGGTTTCAAAAGAAGTCATATGCAGATTTGTAATGAAACAAAATTGAATGGACAATTTATACTTGAACATATTTTTTTCAAAAAAAATAATATTAATATCGTCTAGAGCTTTGAAACAATAATAGTCTCTTCGATACGTGAGTCGCTCGATGAACATTTACAAGGGTTAGTCCTTTGGCCAATATTAAAAAAATATTCTAAGGGTAAAATAATGCATAACTAGACTCTTCTCTATAGGGTTTACAGGCCCGACACGATCCGACTTTGTAAAAACGTCATGACGGTCGTTGGTAATGTTAAAAACATGAATGTTTTGTTGACGAAATCGTCCAAGCAATTGGAATAGAACTAGGGGGCTATAGAATGTAACATAAAAAATGTAAGGGAGGGGCTTTCAGATCGGCAGATAGATTCCCCAAGGTTATAAAACTCTTCAAATACCTCTCTCATAAAAAATGTATTCATCTAACTATGATTATAAGATGGACACTTTTTTGACCAATTTTAAACATTGATTCTCTATTTTTTTGTTTTGCTAAAAACTACCGTAAATTATTACTATAAGAGCATTGAAAAATACCTAAATCATAGAGCATTTAAATATTGTAAAAAATAAAATTAGCTAAATATAAAACTTATTGAGCTCGTATCGCTCAATTATTGTTCAGGTGCCCGTCGGGTTCGGAATTTTAAATTCAGGATGTTTTAGCATGCGTAGTGATAATGGCAATTTATCTAGAATCTCGTAACATATTGGATGTAGTATTAACAGGGAATTTATGTACAATCGCTGAAGTGTGGGCAAGTTGACGGGAAGGACCATTGCCCAAATGCTAGAGAGAAATTAAATTACACATAACCTGCCTACAAGAGGCGAGGCGGATGATTAAAAATTGGGATACTAGCTGTTCTATAGAGGGTTACCAAAATGTAGACATGGTGAATAGGATTTCATCTAGGGTTTGCACTAAACCATATTATATTCAATATAATGACCACGCTAACGAGAGACATACAAAAGCCATCCCCTTAATGTATGTTATAAGCCAATGAAATATTATTATGCGAGGAGACAAAGAGTGGGTTACTAAAAAAACCCGAAATGTGGTCTTAGCGACTAGCTGAATATGGCTTTTGTCAATAATTAAATGCAGAAGCACGTCACAAATCAGACAGGTGTTACTCGGCGATACCACACATGCAAGGATTTAAAAAGCTAACTCAAATGACCAAGTATCTCCGATGTAATGTTCAAGTAGTTGACAATATGGCTGACGAGCATAGATGCTGATGTTACTTGGTAGAAATGAAACATGGGCTTTAACACTTCTGAATATTAGTTATCACCGCCAAAGATGATACGCCGGACTGAGGCACATCACTCCCCCTTTATCCTTCTCTTTCACTCCCGCTTTCATATTTAATTAAGGACAAAAGAAAGGGGCGGGAGTGGAGGAGATGAGGAGAGCTAATAAACATCGCATACGTAGTATGTACGCTAATGTACTCTGTTTTCCCAGACATAGTGGGAGGAATTTTAATGCGGGGAGGGAGGTTTAAATAAACGCGGATAAAACCAAAGTAATGGTGAAACAAAAAATAAAATCATGATCACATAGACAAATAAATGGTCTGTAGAATTATATAAACATGATTAAATATAAATTTAAACTGGTATTGAATATATTTTTCAAGGATAAATTATCGGGATTTTTCAAGGGTGTTAAAAAAATATTATAATTATTATAATATTTCGTTTTCATAGAAAAAATCATCAGATAAGTAAAAAAGTTAAATAAAATAGAATAAATATAAATAGAATATAAACTAAATGGTATATTCTTTTGGTAGTGATAAATTTTTGTGTAACCAAGGGTAGAGGGGTACTCTTCCCATATCTTCATTTAGAGTGGGGTTAAGTCTTCTAATAAAGAAGGACTCTAACGTCTTCCTTTCAAAATATGATTTTGTAAAATTAGAATTAATTGTTTAAGTTTTGACGTGTGATTTTCCTTTAAAATGTGGTTAGATACTCCTGTTGGTACCACGTTAGGGCGATATAAGGCCGCCAAGTATTCTTTAATATGGTCTCAAAAAACGTTAAAAGGCCATTTTTTGCACCTTTAGCCTAATTTATCCTAAATCTGGACAATTAGGGGAAAAACAAAACATATTAATGTTGGGCGTAAAATTATCTATTAGAATTATTTGTTAGATCACGGGATACAATCACAAAGTCAATATTTGTAGACCTGCGTAATTGTTTTGATAATTTTAAATAAATTTGCATTTTTAGATATCCCAAGGGAAAGTTTTTTTAGGATGAAAATGGCACCATGGCACAAAAATTATCCCGTTCAGTAATCTGTCAGGGTATTTACACTATGGATCTTTAGTTAAAAAATTTATTGAATTGGGGCGTATTCATGAATGTGCTAAAAGATATATCTCAACAGTAAAAAGACTTAAATTGCCAGAAAAAAGACATCAAAGAGCGCTGGATGTAAGATTAAATTCTTATTATTAATTAGCTTGTTGAAATTTACATATCTTCAAAAGCAGGCCACCAGCAAATATGCTATTGGCCGATGAGATGAATTGGGCTACTCAAACTATTATGGAGCATACATCTCTCTTATATTATATGATTATTATAAAAATGTTTAAATTATAGAGTTTCTTAGAAAATTCTCATTGTTTAACATTGTGCAATATCAATTGAATGAACGATTAAAAAAAGTTGTAAACAATTTTGTAATCGAGAATTATTTTTCAAATTATTATTTGTAATGACGAAGATTATTTAAAAAATAGCAGAAGCTATGTTTTTAAAAATCTTTGAAAAAAACTGATTAGGTTTGCCCTTCCATATTTTTGCATTATAATTTTTCGATTTTTTTTACATATATTGCAAACTTCTCTTTATACAACTATTGTAATTCAGTCTTTGCCTTCTCTTATAATTTACGCCTAATTATATTTAAGACAAAATACATTTGTTAAAGTGTTGAATTAGTTTTAAAGATTCTTACGTATGATGTTTATGTTTTAATGTTTAAAAGATTTTATGACAAGTTATTTAATGGGTCATTTAAGCCCAATAACAAAACATCTGCGTTGTATAATTAAGTTTACCGATAGAGGGTAAAGTTTTAGGACTTATAGGAAGGGAAAGGATATCATGTAATGATAATATATTTGTTTTATAGTGTAGCTTTAGAGATTAAATAACTCTGCAATGGATATTTAAAGTACCTATGAAATTATTTTATAATTGTAATTTCCAAATATCCCCCAAATCATAAAACCTTTCATTGCTTTTAATCCCCTAACTGGGGGCTTGTTCTTTTAGAATATGTACAAGTACCATAATTAGCTCTTCCCTTTTCCCTATAGGCAGCTTGACCTGCTTTTTAGAATACAATCACCATGGCACTTATTGTTGATTTGAATTAAAAATTGCCATCCATTCATTCCATCCCCATATCTACCATAAATAAACTAAAATGGATAATAATTTTAATGTAACACATTACTTAGATAACGACTCTTGAAATCATTTAGTCTATTAAATATATGAACGTCACAAGCTATTTCCTGTTATATCGCAAATGCATACTAAACAAACGTTGAAAATTTCTTCCATTGTCAATTGATGACCCCATTACAAATGGAGGGCAAAAACTTAGGATCCTACCATAGACTATCGACTGCCGAACAGCTGATTTTTATTATTAAAGTCATTCAGACACCATTATAGCTGCCATCTTGAAGGAAATACTCAACACAGATATATTTCTACTTCTCCACGATATAATTTTAAGAAAATAAATTAGACTTTTAGCTTAATTTTTAAATTAAGAAAAAATAAGTAAAATAGAACAATAAGATATTTTGAGTTCTATTGTTTGGTTACAATTTCCCCCAAAATTGGGCTTTCTATACTTGCTGAAAAGTAATCAGCTGTTTGGCAGTCTATGGGTTTAATAGTCTATGAATCCGGTAGCCCGTCATCTTGTCGAAAACCATCTCGGGGAATTGAAAATTCCAAGCTTAAAAAATGTTCGCAAATTTGAATGTCCCCCAGCAAACAGGTTTATTAATCAATCATTTTCAGATTAAAGTTAAAATTTAGGTTTTGTTTAAAATAGGCACTATATTTAGGGCCTTCTTTAAAATAATATGGAGAATGGTAATTTATGTCTCAGGGTGAATTTGGAAATTTATCTGAAATTGAATGATTAATAAACTTTTGTTCTGGGGGACATTTTCAAATTGGGACATTTTTAACCTTGGGATTCAATTCGCCGAGATGTTTTTGGCAAGTTGACGGGCCACCCTTAGTTACCAAGTTTTGTACCACTTTGTCAGCTTTTATCTACAAAAATCCACGCCCATAATATTCGCACGCGATGTTTAGGCTGTTTTTGTTAACTTGTTTTATCCTATCTATTTCGGCAAAGGGCCCTAAAAGAACACACAAAGTAGGTTTAAAATATTACTCTGTTATTTCTTTAGGTGCATATAGAAATTAAGATGGGAGACGAAATTAAAAATGTGACATTTGATTTATTTGGAAAGACCGTTCCAAAAACAGTTGAAAATTTTATTTGGCTTTGTGTAAGCTTTATCTGATGGTATAATTGAATTTGTTTGTAGGAAAATAAATTTAATGGGATAATATTTCATAGAATTATCAAGGATTTTATGATACAAGGAGGAGACTTTGAAAAAGAAGATGGAACAGGAGGTATCTATCGTGCACTTACTCGAAACTATAATTAAAAGGTTTTAGTAAATTTGGACCAAAGTTTGATGATGAGAATTTTAAATTGAAGCATAAAAAATTTGGCATTTTATCTATGGCAAATTCTGGTAAAAATACTAATGGTGCTCAATTTTTTATCACTACTGCTAACACTAATTGGTTGGATGGTAAGCATGTTGTTTTTGGAGCTCTTTCAGATGATAAGGAGGTATTTCTTAACTTTAAATTTTAATATGTTTAGCGAGGATTTTTGGAAAAAATTAATCATGTAAAAACGGATAGCAATGACAAGCCAATTGTAGATGTTATATTAAGTAAAGCTTATGTAGAAGAGCTTCCTGAAGATGAAATGGTCAATGTTGAATTATAAATATGTATGTTTTGTATTTTTAATAAAAAAATTTGCCATCAGGCCTTTACAAAGACAATTATTAATTGTTTTTGATATTATAACCATATGTCTGAAGTAAAACTAAATTGTATTTTCTTTTAATTTTAACTTATGTATTGGAGCTATATAATTGTAAAACAAATATTGAATAATTTATTATATATTTATGGCTTTAATGTTTTAATACTTTATTTCTAGATAAATATTAAGGATTTTTTTCTATAAAGCTAATGTTTAGGTATTTAAAATGTACTAACACGATTTCGGGGAAACAAAGTAAACATGGTACGTTAAACATTCACTTGTGAAGGAAAAAATGCATCCTTAATCCTCAAAAGTTTGTTGATTATTTATGAGAATATATTGTTTTCAAGGTGGGATAATTATTATTTATTTAAAAATTCTTATACATTATCCTGAACTGGCATTTTAAAATGTTATAAAATAGATGTTTTTACCATTTAAAATATGTTTTATAAGGAATTCATTTTATTTGGTTTGGTCATTTCAATATAGACATTGTTATTTTTTGGTAAACAACTCAAAAAATTGTATTTAATTTAAAAATAATTCTTTTATTAAATTCACCCTTTTTGGGGGGTGGGGGTGTAAAGATATTTTGAAGGCTATATAAACTGCAATTTTATATAGATTTGGGTTATATTGCTATGTAGGAATTTTTAAAATAGTCAAAAACGATTGTTTATTTGAAAAAATTCAAAGATTACTGAAATGACGGAGCCAATATATATTAAATTTTTGAGCCAGCATAGATCTATGGATCGAGATAGTATTAAATCTAACAATCTCCAGAGTATTCCGCTATGGTATAACAATCTTTGGGGTTGTGAGTGTTTGCGGTCATGGACTGATTATTTATTAGCTACCATCGTGTCGCACGTTATCGAATCTCGTCGTCACCTATGGGCCAAGATTACGCGATATTTGCGCTTGACCTCTTTCCTTCTGTTAAGTAATAAGGTTGGACATCGACCGCAAACTATTTTCAGATTTTGCAAGAGTTTTTCGCTATGAGCACGAATTGATTTTTAGTTTTTTCCTATTCGTGAAGCTTTTGAAATATGTGCTGTCCAAGTTGCTAAAAAAGCGATTTTGGCGTTTTTTAAACGTCAATAAATTGCAAATAAACCGGTAACATTTTGATTTAATAAATCAGATTTATAAATAAAAGGGAGAGGAATCCATTAAATCCTTGTTAATTTAATAAACAATATCGGATTCAGATTCAAATCGCGCGAACTTATCTTTGGCAAAATATCCGATTAATTTCATAGGTCAAACTCTGTTTTTATAATATTTTGTTTTTTGATAGTTAACCTATTTTTGTTTATTTCAACTCTTGAGATAAAAGCTAAACTTTGCTGATACCAAAAAATTTAAAAACATAGAACAGTTAGGCTTTGGATAAATTTTGCAGCTTACAAAATCGCTGTTATGTTATGCGTCTGAAATGTAAATACGCTGTGAATTCGAAGTTCTATGTTATAACCTATAAGACAATTTTCGCTGCGCAGTAAAATCCGATATTATGACAAGCCCTTACTTAAGTATAATTGATATGCTTAAATTTAAGATTTAAAAAAGTAATTAATGCTAGATTCTCCGGTTTTTAATTTAGGCAAATGTTCACTTAACGATAATAGAAAATTAGGGTTGCCTGCTACACAAATATAATTTTTTTTTTATAATCGTAATCTCGAATTATTAATACTGCCACATTTTGGTAATATGGTTTTAAGACAAAGTTTTATTAAGGGAAAAAAACTTTGATTCAAGAGATAGTTAACTTACTGTGTTTATATATCCCATATAAACCTAATTTATATACAATTAAAGTGTCTTTAAAATTATAAACTGAGTGCAATATGATTATAGCCTTGTATATGTTATATGCTAGTTGCGCGATCAACTCTTGTGAATGTTTTTATATTTTACGTAATATCGTTAAAGGATCGTAAACATGCACTTTATGAAATTTGAAACGGAATAGAAAGTATTAAACGTCTTCCTTTAGAGTGAATAAGTTCATTAAGGTAGGGCATATCCGCAGTTCAATTTATAAATAATAGTTTAATTCAATATATTAAGTCAATCAGCTTTGCAAAAAATAGTTTTAAAAAAAATTTATGGAATAAATCTAAAATGATTTTAACTGTACAAACTTAAATCAGGGCGTGAACTCGATAATTATTTAAGGCCCTTTATTTGTTTAGTACTAGAATTAGGCCACTTTAGTTGACTTAAACTGTACACACAAATGATTGATCTTACAAAAAAAAATATGATCATAAGCCTTGCATTAAAAACCAGTGATAAATTACTATCAAATGTTTCAAGGCTTTGTTAGATTTTTTGCATAACAACTTTCTTTAAAATTATTCTTTATTAACTGTATAAATCGAATTGTTTTGAAAATTTAATATCATATAAGATTTGTAAATTTCTTAATGGATTTTTGGAATATTAATTTTTTATAACTAAAATTAAAAACAAGATTACTAATAAATTCAATAAACTTTTATAATTGGTTATAAGCCCTGCACAGGCCACCGAAGCCAGGGACAAGAGGGTTTCGGGAGGATTCGGGAAAATTTATAAATCGGACCTCTGGCTGGGGTTGGGCCTGAAAGGGCAGCACAACTCGAGGCCAGTATTAAACCTGGTCCAACTAATAATTATTTATAAAATATGATTTAAATAAACCCAACATAAAGTAAATATATTCGCACATTATACATGCAGCGTTTTTCATGTTTGAACATTTTGACTCTCCTCCCGCAAACTGGTAGGAGAGAAAAGGGTGATCAATCAAAGCTTATAAAAGAGAACACCCTTCCCTCTCCTTCATTCGCATTCAACCTACTCTATCCCTTACCAAGTATATGTTTTCGCCACTCTTGCATTTGACTTTGCCCCTTTTATACTTTGGTGGTTTTTGTCGAAAATTTGTGGATTTTTTTGCCAAATTTTTCGATAAAAAAACGTGATCGAAATTTTAATTTGGAATTGAAAATTATTAAAATTTTTGACAATAACGTATCTTCTTCTTCTTCTTTATCAGTTATTTAGTCCCACTGTCGTGGGGTGTTTTGATGAGTTTCTTCCATCTTGACTGGGTGAGTGCCATATCTTGACTAATCTCATTTGTTTTCATTACTTTATCGACTTGCCCTTTCCACGTGACACGGGGTTGTCCTCTTCCTCTCTTGCCCGGTACCTCCATGTCCAGTACTTTTCGATTTACGTCATTCGTGTCTCTTCTTAGTATATGCCCATACCACCTTAGCCGATTTTCGTTAGTCATGTCCGCCATAGGTTAAAAACCCATTTTTGTCATCAGAAAGTCATTCGTCATATGGTCGAGCTTAGTATTCCCTAAGCTCCACCGTATCATTCTCATCTCTGTGGCTTGTAATAGCTTTTCTTCCGTGGTGTTTAATGCCCATGTTTCACTTCCATAGAGTAACACCGGTCTTACGATGGATTTGTAAGCTTTGCTCTTCAACCATATTGGCATTTTCTTGTCGCACATTACACCGGATATACTTTGCCCTTTAAGCCATCCTTTTTGGATGCGGGCATTGACTTCCGTTGCGCAACCTCCCTCTTGATGTAGCATCAAGCCGAGGTATGTAAACCTGTCTACTTTTGGGTACTTTAGAGGGTCATCCAGCGATGGGCTGCATGTACCGTTCATTTCCATGTATACCGTTTTTCCATTGTTGACCTTTAACTTATATCCAACTAAGCGCTTTGACCACTTTTCCGTTTCTTTGAATACTTTCTCCCTTGTTTCCTCGCATAGTACTATCATCGGCATATGGCATGCACCATGGCGATGGCTTTTGAATGTCCCTTGCTATCGTGTCTATAATTATATTGAATAAAAAGGGACTTAAAGCAGATCCTTAATGTAATCCAATTTTAACCCGAAGATTTAGAGTCTCCAACTGTCGTCCTAACGCAAGAGTTTGAGTCTTCATAAATATTTTTTATAAGCCGTATATATGCGTCAGGGATATTTTGTTTTCTCAGGCACCACCATATTAAATCGTGGGGGACCGTGTTATAAGCTTTCTCCAAGTCGATAAAAACCATATGTAGGTCTTTCCTCTTTTCACCATACTTATCCATCATTTGCCTTAGTGCGAAGATTGGGTCGATTGTGGATTTGCCGGCCACAAATCCGAATTGGTTAGCCGATATTTCCACCTCGTTTTTCAGCCTTGTTACTAAGATCCTTTCCATAAGCTTCAAGGAGTGGCAAGTTAGCTTGATACCTCTGTAATTGCCACAGTCTTGAGGGTCTTATTTGCCTTTAAATAAGGGTATAATCGTGCTTGCTCACCATTGATTAGGAATTCGCTCTTCTACCAATATCTTGTTAAGAAGGCTCGTCATGGTGGTGACTCCTTCTTCACGACATCCGAGCAATGCTTCCATAGGTATTTCATCTGGGCCATTTGCTTTTCCCTTTTGCATCTTGCTCATTTGTGCCCTAACTTCATCCTCCTGAAAGAGTTCGAACATACTTATATTTGGCTCAATTTCGGAAAGGGAATCCTTGTCATTTTCAATATTCATAAGGTTCTTAAAATATCCTTTCCACCTATCCATCACTTCCTTCGGCTTCAATAAGGTTTGACCCTTCTCGTCTTTGACTATTTTAAGAACTCCGACATCTCGGCTTTTCTTCTCCCTTATCTTGGCCAATTTGTACATAAGCCTATCGCCCCCTTTATGATCCAGTTTGTTTGCCATCTCAGTGTAGGTGGCATTCTTCGCTATTGCAACGGCCTTTTTTGCGGTCCTCTTTGCGTCCCTATATTCTTGATAATCCTCCGACTTCTTTGATTTATGCCACCGTCTATATAGATTTTTATTTCTTTCGATGAAATCCCTAACCGATTGATCCCACCACCATAGTTCCCAAATCATAGCTTTGCCTCCTTTGGTCTGTCCTAGAACACGAGTCGCTGTTTCCTTTATGGCCTTAGATAGCGTCTCCCAATCGTCGTCTACGTCCCTTTGCATCTTCCTTGCACGCAAAGGTGAGGAGGCTTTTTGATGGTATATTTCGTTTGTCTACGTATCCTTTAGCCTTTCGTATCGAATTCGAGGCTCATAGACTTTTCTCTTTCGGGAAATACTCTTCTGTCAAGATCCATAACAAGGGGACGATGATGCTTAGTGTCTTCTCCCGGTATTACTTTGCAATCCTTGATGCTCCATAAGTCCTTTCGCCCTATAAGCAAATAGTCAATTTGACTAAAATGCTTCCCACTTCTATAGGGCACAATATGATCTTCGCGTTTTTGAAAATAGGTGTTAACGATCGCGATGTCATATGCTTGGGATACTTGGAGAAGTTTTTCCCCTTCTTTGTTCTTCAGACCATGCCCATAGCCTCCATGATTGCTTTCATACCCGAGGCGATCTTTTCCTACGTGAGCGTTGAAATCGGCCCCAATAATTAGCCTTTCTTCCTATTGGATTCCTTGTATTTCCTTTTCCAATGAATCGAAGAATATGTCTTTCTCTGATTCCATACACTCAATTTGGGGAGCATACGCGCACATAACGGTTAGGAGGCCCCTTGATCTGCAATCTTCACCCACATTAGCCTGTCGGAACAACGCTTGACTTCCACGACCTTGTCCTTGAACGATTCGCTTAGAACGGTTTTGACCCCGTTACTAAGATTTGGTGACCCACTGTAGAAAAGCTTGTATCCTTCTCCGAATTCCCGGGGTTTCGTTCCGTTCCACCTCGTCTCTTGTAGGCAAGCGATGTGTACCTTTCTTCTTTTCAGCATTTGTGCGACTTCGATGCTCTTCCGCGTCAACGTTCTCACATTCCAGCACGTTATTCGCATTCTTTCAACAACTAATTTCCTTAACCGCCTTCGTGTGAGTTGGGCAGTAACCCTAGTGTATTTTTCACATTGTAAGGGCGGGGTATGCAGTGCGCGTCGTTTGTGGAGGACGCCCTAGCCTTTTCATGTTTGAAACTATCACAATTTTGGATTTGGTTTTTATAGCCGGTTTCCGACCTGACGCCAACCCTCCACTTTTTGCACACGGACTTGGGACCATCGTAGGTAGTGTTGACAATAACGTATACATTTAGGAAATTTGAATGAAACATTTTTAAGGTTGTTTTAAAAGATAATTTAAATTTTTTACATAAAACATATACTTAATAAAATTGGAAAAAAATTCGAATGAACAATTTTAAAAGTTTATTTATTAAATAAAATAAATTTTATAAATTAAACCCTAAAAGTATTACAAAAATTTAATATAAATGTCACCCTAGATTTAACTTTAGACTAGAGTTTTTTGTTAATTTAGCAAAAACATCGACAAATTTCTAACAAAAACCACCAAAAATATAATTATAATCTTAAACTTAAAAAATTTTTTTTTTTTAAATTCCAATCCAGGCAATAATTTTAAAATTTGGCAAAAAAATCGCCCAATTTCTGTCCAAAACCACAAAATTACAAAAAGGAGCAAAGTCAAATGCAAGAGTGGCGAAAACATATACATGGTAAGTGAGGGAGTAGAGGTGGGCGCCGGCCTAATTTTTTATTCACGGCCCGCCCACTCACGGTGGTATTAAAAAAAATTCACGCTCACTCACGCTTAAAATTTTTTGACCCGACCCGCCCGCTCACGAATGGCATTATTTTGATTTACGCACGTCACCCCCGAAAATTCACGGTGTTTTTAAATCTTTCAAAATTGGTAACCTATAATTATACACTTTTTGAATTTATTCTATTTATTTCTATAATTCCATAACAGAAAATAAATACAATTTATAAATCGAAATTTTTATTTAAAAAAAGAATAATATCCATGTTTATTGATTTTAATTGAGTACGCCTTTCCTCCAACAAGCGATTGGTTACAGAAAACAATCTTTCACTAGATGCCGAATTTGCAGGGGCGGATAAAATTTTACTCGCTAATTTTTTCAAAAAAGGAAACGAATTTTCATGCTTCCAAAACTTCAAAATACTATCATTATTATTTGTCCTTTGAGCGATGAATCTTTTAAGTTCATTCTCGCAGCTTTCTTTAATAGATGGTGAGGGTTCATCAGTATCATCTAGAAATTCTCTAAATGTTTCATTTAGAATATTAGGTTTCTTGTGAGTGTAGGACGAATTATGACAGCTAATAGTTGGTTTTGGCATTGACTTATTCATATCATATTTGAATTTGAACATATAAATTTTAAAAGAAAAAGTTAGCAAAAGTAAAAATAGGTTCACTCGGATGTTGTTTATAAAATGCGAAAGATTTTTTGTTTTCAAATACTAATCTTTTTTTTTTAAAAAAACTAAATTAAATAATAAATATATTTTTTAAAATTATAAATCTGCAAATTTATATTAATAAAAAACAATTTTAAAAATTAAAATTTCCGTGATTTATGGAAATTTGTGTTCACGCCCACTCACGCACGGGGAAAATTTTGGAAAGGCCCGTCACGCCCAGTCACGCCTAATAATTTAAAATTTCTTCACATTCACGCCGTGACCCACGGTGACACGGTGGGTCACGCGTAATTTCACGGCCCGGGCCCACCTCTAGGAGGGAGTATGCATGCGAAGGAAGGAGAGAGAAAGAACGTTCTCTTTCAAAGGCTTTGATTGAACACCCTTTTCTCTCCTACTAGTGTGCGGGAGGGTAGTGAAAATGTTTAAACATAAAGAAAAACGCTGTAATATAGCTTTTAAACTCCAACCCCTCCCCCTCTCTATAACATAATTTTTTCATCAAAATTGCAAATTCTGAAATTTCCAAGGTTGACACTGAATTTTCAAGGTATATTTTTGAGTTTAAATAAAGATATCATAATTTATAAGAAGATGGGTATCATAAGGAAATAACTTTAATTTGCTAGTAAACATTAGAGACCTGCAAAGGGCCTGTTTTAATCGGCCCGCCTGTTTCAAAAATTGAATTGAATAAAACACGTTGGCTGCTGCCCTACGCCGATAGTTTCATAATTTACGGTCTGCTAGATTTATACAAAGCCCGAGCCCGGTTGCGTATTAAAAATTATTTTGCCTTTTTCATATTGTAATTTATTTATTGAAATACTCGGGCAATAAATTTAGGTAACAAATGTTAATAATTAGATAGAAAAAACATCCTGCAATCAGAAATATACTTCTGGTAGAGAATTATACCCTGAACAATATGTTTTCAGTGTTTGTCCAGATTATTTGATAAATGAGGTTAAAGGTGCGAAAAGTAGCCTTAAACGTTTATGGGGCTATATTCCCACGCCATTTGAAATTTAAATATGATATTAATTATCTAATCCTGTAGACCATTTTTTCATCCACAGGATCATAATTTTGTTTTTATTGCTTCACCTTTACTTTGATTCTATTAAAAGTCCTCCCATTATGTCTGGGAAAACAGATTACATTAAACACTAATGTATTACCATTACTGGCAGTGGCTGTGCTGGGTAGTAGTCATTGGCATAGCCAGGTTTTGGATTAAAGGGTGGCAAACGGTTAAAAGTTCAATTAGGTAGGGGCAAAACAATAAATTTTTCAATTTTTAAGGGTTTTTGCATTGAAGTTTTTTTTTCGTCATTTGGGGGGGGGGCGGCCGCCCCCTTGTCCTCCCCCCCCCCCTGGGTGTGCCCATGGTAGTAGTAGTAGATTGACAACACCCGGCATTTAATTTCTGGCGTTAAAGAGAAGGAGGGCGACTTAAGTCTGGGGCTTGTCGATGTAAAAAGATAGGGATGAATTAATTTTGTATATAAAATAAATCAAAAATTATTAAAGCTAGGCTAAATGAAATAATTTATTCCTCTCCCCTTTATTTTTTTTCCTATAGCTGTTTGTCACATTTAGTGGTCAGCTCCTTCAAGTAGATTCTCCATGTATTCCTGCATTTACACCAGCTTCGCTTTAGCTCGTACCCTCTCAAGTCCATATCTATTTTATGCTTCCATGTCAGTTTAGGCCTCCCTCTCTTTCGCTTATTTTCGACTTGCACTTTCTTGATACGAATACCCAAGTGACTTTCCTCCCGTCTTTTTAAATGGCCATACCACCTCAATCTTCTTACCACCAACTTTCTCTGAATCGGAACTACATTTAGTTTATCCCTTGTGTCTTGATTCCTTATATGGTCGTTTTTGCTTATTCCCAAGATCCATAACATTCGCATCTCCATTGTAGCCAAGCTTTGCTCCTCTTTTGCCTTAATTGCCCAGGTTTCCGCTCCATACAATACCGTGGGCACAATTACGGTGTTATATAACCGTCCTTTCAATTTGGGTGGGATGTGTTTGTCACATAGGACACCACTCAACTCCCTGAATTTTAGCCAGCCTGCGTTTATTCTTGCCTTAATTTCGTTTTCCACACCTCCATCACATTGTACCCTAGAACCAAGATATTTGAATTCCTTCCTACTGCTTAAACACGAGTCATCGATTTGCAAGTGTGTTTCTTTGTATTCAGTCCCCGACTACAAGCATACATATTAAGTTTTATCTCGGTTGACCTTTTGGCCTTTGCTTTCAATTTGCTCCATCCACACTTTTACCTGCTCTGCTAATTCCACATTTGAACCTGCGCACAGGACGATATCATCTGCAAAGAGCATTGCCCAAGGTGATTCGCGTTTCAGGTCCTTCGTTATCGAATCCATTATTTTTATTAAGAGCAATGGACTTAGGGCCGATCCTTGATGCACACCGACATTTAGACAGAACCCCTTTGTGTACCACTGGATGTCCGAACATTGGTTTTTGCGTTTCTATACATATCCTTTATTAACATTATATAAGCGTCAGGTACACCATTGGAACTCAGGCTATCCCATATCAACTGCCTTGGCACTTTATCGAAAGCTTTCTCAAGATCAATGAAACACATATTAAGATCCTTTTGTTTTTCCTTATATAATTCCATAAGCCTCCTAAGACCATGTATTGCATCTCAAGTCGACTTTCCAGGCATAAACCCAAATTGTCGTTCACCTATTGAGATTATTTTTCGGAGTCTAGCTTTTATAACCTTTTCCCACACCTTCATACGTAACTCGTTAACTTTGTCACTCGATAGTTGTTGCCATTCTTGTACATCTCCCCTCATTTTATAGATATGTATAACATAGCTTTCCCTCCACTCATCAGGCATCATACCACTTGCAAGAATTTTGTTAAACAGCTTTGCAAGTAGATGTACACCTAAGGGTCCTAGAGCATTTTGAAACCTTCCATAAGTATATTATCAGGTCCCACCGCTCTATCCATGGTCATCTTTTTAAGCACCTGGTCAACCTCATCTGTTGTCACTTCTAACTCTGGGTCACATTCATAGTTCTTGCTTTCGCAGTGGTCCGAAACTAATTTTCACTGTTTAATAATTCTTTATAGTATTCCTCCCAACGATCTATGATTTGATGGTCCAGAGTTAGAGTGATGCCTTCCTAGCTCTTTGTGGTTTTCACGTTTACCACATCCTTTGAGTTCCTTGCCCTAGTTTTTGCGATTTAGATCATTCTTTCCCCTTCTTTACTGGTTAAATTGGCATTCAAATTCTCGTAGACCTTTGTTTTAGCCTTGGCTACACAACGTTTTGCCTCATTTTTAGCTTTCACATATGCCAATCGTGTTTCTTCATTTCTGTTGCCTGACCATAATTTGTAAAGCTTTCTTTTCAACTTAACCAGACGTTGCACGTCTTCGTTCCACCACCATGTCTCCTTATCTTTTTCTATGCCTGGTTTACCTTCTCCTAGAACACATCTCGCTACTGATCGTACCGTGTTAGCTATGTTACTCCACATATCGTTAGCATTCTGCTGATCATCTATTTGCAGATGTTCAATTATTTGATCATTGTAAATATCTTTCAATTTTGGTAGCCGGAACCATTTGATTTTCCCATTTAATCTCTTCGGCTTTGGTGTTTTTGCCTTGGAGATGGTATAGTCCATCACAACAAGTCTATGCTAGGCTGCAATAGCCTTACCTGGTATCACCTTACAATTTCTTACATTCTTTGATTCCTTTCTTGATATTAGGAGGAAGTCAATCTGCAAAGATCGATTTCCACTTTTATACGTTATTAAGGTATTTTCATTCTTTTTGAAGAAGGTATTTGTGATGGCCATATCAAATGCTAGGCCTGTTTTCAATATTTCGTCGCCTTCATCGTTTCTCGCTTCGTATCCATTTCCACCATGGTACCGTTCAAATCCTTCTCTTGTCTTGCCTACGTGACCATTCATATCCGCTCCAATTATAACCATTTCGGCTTTGGGAATCATACGCAACGTTTCGTCTTATTCTTCCCGAAAGTCCTCCTTATCTGTGCATCCTGTTTGACGAGCATATCCGGAAACTTATTTGACCCTCTATGCATAGTTTCAACATCATCAGTCGTCCACTTTTTCTTTGTACCTCAATGACTTTATCTTGCAGATGTGAGGCTAGTATGATTACCACGCCATTTTTATTCATTTCTAGGCCATTGAAATATAGTTTATAGCCTTCATCTATGATCCTTGCTTTTGCGCCTTTCCATCTTGTTCCCTGTATACACGCTATATCGACAAGTCGCTTGCTGAGAGTGTCAGCAGCTTCTTGGCATTTTGCAGTCATCGTTCCAACATTTAGCGAGCCCACTCTCAATCTTGTCTTTAGCTAACTAATTTCTTTAACTACATCCGTTTGCGAAAGATGTAGTGACCCTCGTTGATTTTTCACATGATACGGGCGCCTACCATACGCGTCGTTTACGGAGGACGGCCTAGCGCTTTCATTATTATGAACTTTCATAACACTTGGATCAGCGGTGACGCTCGGCTATTCAGGCTTGACAGCCGTGTTGACGATGTGAGATATTTTTAATCGAAATAAGTGCTGGAGGTGGTATCGAACCTGCAACCTCTTGTTTCAAGTCTAAACTTATATCCACTACGCCACCACGCCCCTCCCTTAATTTATATATCAAATTTATTAAACCAAAATTATACCGATTAATTTGCAAGTTATTGAAGTTTTAAAAAAGGCTAAAATTGCTGTTTTTCGCAACTTTGACAGCAAATAATATAAAAACTTGACTTATAGGGAAAAAACCAAAATAAACTTTACCAAAATCTGCAAACATGAATATGATTTTGATATTGAGGCAGGGAGAGGCGGCTGCCCCTTCTAAATCCAAAAACCATTTAAAGTTATCTAATTAAGACTATATTCAACAATAACTTATTTTGCCTCGTTCTATTAATATTGCCCCTTCTGGTTCCAATCCTGGTTAAACCCATGACTAGAAGTCAAAGAAGAAGTCCCTGATCTGCGCTTAAAAAGATGGCTTTGTGTAAAGTAGAACCAGAGAATACACCTATTAGGGATTTATTTACTTGTAAAGCTTTTCAACAAATATTTGCAAGTGAGAGGAGGATGCCGGATGAGTGGAGGAAAAGGTATGTTATATCAATTTATAAATGAAAAGAAATGAAAATAGTGTCATTTTAATCGCAGGATTTGATGCTATATTCAACCGAATATGTATTTTATATAAAGTTGGGGCGGAGGGGAATTGATGATTGATTACAAATTTTTAGAGTCAAGTATTTATATATGTCAAATGTGTAATTATAGCCATGTCTAACAAGACCGCATACTGCAGATATTGACCTCAATGTTCCTTAAATTAACATTCTAGTCTTTGATCTTTAAGAGATTATTACAGCCATTATAATAAGTATACATTACATTATATGCGGGGAAACATCCAATTATAACGAAATATAACCTAAATGTTTTAAAACTCGACAGATAAAACTAGCAGTTATGCAATGAATGTATGGGAAAAGGTAATAGAAGCCAGACGCCTAAATATAATATATGCTTGATATGTCAACTTCAGATAAAGTGCACAGTCTTGAGCCACTTATCTAATCATATAAAAAAATAAACGGATGTACATATCCATATGTATTAATTCGATTTCGAAAAATAAGATTTCTAGGGTTGCTATGGATAAGCCTGACTTACAACGGTGTATCCGAGGTTTATAAAAAGTTAATAAAGGATATGTCTAATACGGTAAGAACCAAAGTACGGACAGCGCGGTCTATCAAAAGGATATAGGCCAATTTTAGGTTGTGCATCAGAGGTCAGATTTGTTAAAGGTTTTCTACCCGAACCCGGCCCGGTCCTATTTTATAACTATGCACCGCCTTGGGTCCGCCTGAACCATTCTAACTGTCCGCCCGGACATGCCCGAATTATTACAAGGCCCGGCCCGAAATGATGTTCCTAAAATTTTTAAAAGAGGAGATGGTTATATTACGTAAAATTTTTTTATTTAATTTATAATTTTTTTTGGATAAAAACCAGGATTAACAAAAAAGTGACAGATTAATACACAAAAACAGAACAATACATTATAAAATAACATAGAGCCCGAATTGCCCGAATCATATTATGGTGCCCGCCCGGGCCCGTCCAAAAATCTAAATTTATGTTTTTACCTGGCTCGGTTTTCGGGCAGCGGGCCGGGCAGGTCTGGTCTCTGGTGTGCACTAAATCCATTGTTTTTCATCATGATAGATTGCATAGCCAAGGACATAAAACGTGAAATACCCCTGTCACTGTCTTCGAGGATAATATAGTGATTTACTTAAATTCGTAGGTTAAATTGGCAGCTCAAAAAAAGTGTGA
Source organism: Gordius sp. MW1 (assembly GCA_964036665.1). Lineage (NCBI taxonomy): Eukaryota > Metazoa > Nematomorpha > Gordioida > Gordea > Gordiidae > Gordius > Gordius sp. MW1. Next base: position 7,840,759 of record OZ038532.1, read on the forward strand.
ATGGATCGGATTGAAAGCAATTGTCTCAAAGTCTACTAGAAAGAATATTTATGCTTGAAGCAGAAAATGATCAGTGTTTCGATCTCGTCTCGGTCTCGAAAGTAAAATTTCGTCTCATCTCGGGCGTTATTATGAGAGTCTCAATATCGTCTTGTCCCAACCAAAAATTCTCGTTTCCACGAGAAATCTCGACATGTCTCGACTTTAAATTTTTTAAATAAAATATGAATTCTCCTTTTAATCCGTTTAATACAAATAATTTTTTTTTAATTAAAATGGCGAACCATTTTTTGTCAAAAACTTTTATAAACAAGTCCCTAACAACTTCGAACTAGCTGATACCTAAGTTAGAATTGGCTAAAGCAAGTAACCCTTTAGTTAAATTTAGATGAGAGCTAGCCATTTAGTAAACTAAGAAATCTCTCGCAGTTTACTATATTGTTAGAGAAACCTGGTGTTACATATGTAATTACACATTACACCGATGTAAAAACACCAATAAAAGTAGTATTGTTACTAGAATAGGAACGAGTTTTTAGCCTTTAAATGAATTGCACATATATAATTTTATAGCTAATATTTTCAAATTAAAAGGTAAACGATTTCTTTATAGTGTAAGACCTCATATTATATCCTATAAAATTTGATTGATACATTTTTTGAATAATTTAACAATAAAATATTTTTTAACGCTTATGCTGATTTATTTTAATTTAGTTGAAAACATAGAGAATTTTGAGGAATATAATTTACCTGCCAACCCTACTTTATAAGGTGATGTAAATGGCAAAACAAATGCATTACTTCATTTATGGCTTGAGAATTTCAGCGGTGTATTTTGATAAAGCATAACAGACTCCTGATACTCATGATTTAATCTAATGCTTTTGAAGGCAATCGTTCGGTAGGCACAAAATCCGATGGGTCTTTCATAATATTAAGCCATTGTAGCCAAATTTGTATATTTAAATTAGAATGAATAAGAATTCAAAATAGCATCAAATCAGACAGTTTGATATATTTTTGCGAAATTTGAAGATGCTATGTTAATATTTATTACTTCATCAAGCATTTTAGGTCTGTATGTTTATATTATATACTAATTAATGCTAAGGATACTAATATGCGATAAAAATATTTAAATACTATTTATATGTCCTAACGGCAACTCACCATAAAAATGCTAGAGCTTTTTAATTTTAATTTTATGCGGTAAATTGGGTGTTTAAATTATCCCAAAAAATATTCCAATTATATTATTTTACAATTAACATTTTAAAATGAGATTCACAAATAATTAACTAAATATGCTATGTTATAATTATGATGGTGAATCAAGAAATTTAAAGCCGAGATTTCGCTGACAAAATCTCGTCTCGAGGTCGAAATTCTTGTCTTAGGTCTCGGCACAATTTTTCAAAGTCTCGTCTCATCTCGTCTCGTCTTAAAAAACCGAGACGAGCCAAGATCGAGATTTTTCTCAGATTTTTGGCATCACTAAAAAGAGACAAAGAAATATATCTAGACAAATTTTTGAACAATAAAAAATATTTTAATATCCCTCAGCTTAAGTGTACAATGCAATGGGGGTGGAAAGCGAATCGCCAAGAATCGTCTAAGTTAGGCTATTAGTCAGGTGTGTAAGACAACACACATTACTCGCAGTGAAAGGACAAACATGACCGTTATCGTGACAAAGGTGATATATGGAGGAGGGACATGGGTAAGGGAAGCCAAGTTCACTACAATGGAAATGGATATGTTAAGATGCATATTACGAATTACCATGTTTGAATCTTTTCTCTAGCACAAGTTTGTCCTAATTGTTGATATAAATTTAATGAACTATTTATTTTGTGGTGTACCTGTTGTATATTTGAAGTAGTAATAGGACCATAAATTTAGCTTGCTTATTGACTAATAAAAAATATGGTACAATAAAATTTTACTTTTGCGTTATCTATACATCATGATAAAGTTAGGTCTTAATAGATTCAAATTTTAAATCTACTCAAATAAATCACTATTTAATAAATTTGCATGATTTTTAAATTTAAATCCTTGCAACATAGTTGTGCCAACACTTATTTATGATATTTAGTTTTCCTTGTGCAGCGGGTAATTCGTTAATTTTAAATCGATAAGGCCCGGAAACCATCGGCCATTTTGGTAAACAACACATTTGCTATAAAAATCATTTTAATTAAGGTATTATTATTTTAAAAATCGATACTCATATTGTATATATATAATCCTATTTTTCCTATTCAGAATTCGCTATATACCATATTTCTATGTTATCATATACAAGGTTTTGGTTAAACTCCTATGTCATCACATTCTGAATCCTCTGAAGGTACCTTAATTTTATAAAATTGTTTTTAGAGACTTTATAGGACAAAAGCGCCGTTCTTCTCGCTCACCTTTTAATGATAGAAAATCTTCCAAAAAATCAAGGATAGAATCACTTGAAATGGAAACACGTCTTCTTATTCCTAGCAAAGTTTAAATTAATTCGGAATTCCATATTTATCTTTCTAATAGCACGCTGGAGCCATTATAGGAAAGTCTGGTTCTACTATTAATAGGCTGAGGGAAAAGGTACTTGCTTAATTTTTACCTGAATTTTGCCCCATATTTTATTTGAACATTTTATCTTACATTAAATTTAAATTCTATAATTAATCTTTGAAATTATTTTAATATTGCCTATTTCCATCGCCCTTTCCTTGACCCGTACCCGATCCTATTAATTATCTCCAAACCATCGCCAATTACGTTACTTCCAATTTAAAACCAACAATCCACCCTTAGTATGCCATAATTCTCAGTCTCCCTGACAGTACTACCCCAGAACGGTAAAATCGCACCTTATCCCTCCTGAAAATTTGAATACAATTTCACATATCTCTCGTTAAACCATTTTATTATCATTATATTTTTTTAGGGTATTAGCTTTAACAGGTGGTAATTTAAAAAACCACATTGATTGCCTGGAAGAAATATTGACCATCCTTAAAGATGTATATATATATGATTGCATCATTTTATATTTTTTATAGTCTGATAGAATAGAAGATGTTAATTTATCAGAACTTAGAATGTTAGTTCATCAGAGCCAAGCAGGAGCAGTAATTGGCAAAGGTGGAGCTCGTATACGTGAAATGAGAGAGGTATCCACAGTTTATATGTTTTTTGACACATCCTAATTGAAAATATTAGCATACAGGAGCTACAGTTAAAGTATTTGCCACTATGTGTCCCAATTCTTCAGATAGAATTGTACTTTTGGCAGGAAAACCGTCAGAAATTATTGAATGTTTGTATGAAGTGTATGATACTTTGGACAAAGTAAAATTAAATACACTTAAATGTTATATATATCTAATTACGTTAGGCTCCACCTAAGGGACCTAGATATAATTACAACCCATATGATTATGATCATTACTTGGCTCCAGAATATGGTGGTTTCTTGGACAATCGTCCTAAAGGTGGTAAAATGCATTTTGCAGGAGGTAGACCACCTATGAATGGCCCTCCTGGAGGTATGCCTTATGGGGGTGGTCATCAAATGCCACCTGGTGGATATCCCCCTGCTGGACCCCCTTATGGGATGGCAGGAGGCATGCCACCCAGAAGACCACCACCACCTCCTTACAATGATGATGATAGGCATGAAGCGTAAGTTTTGAATTTATTTGAAGAAATGTTTTAATTATCTTCTGCTTATTTTTCATACAGAAGGAGACCTCATTATGGATTAGATGGCAACGTAAGTTTCATATTTTTTTTTTCAATTTTGTAGCAACTTTTATATCTGTGTATTTCTATTAAAGGCAAATGGAGACCAGCCTGTTTCAAGTACACAAGTTACCATACCAAAAGATGTAAGTTTTACAGTAACAAAAAATAAAATCTACATTATTTGATAGCTTGCTGGTGCAATTATTGGTAGGGGTGGGGAAAGGATTAGACAAATACGTGAGGAATCTAATGCAAAAATTAAAATTGATCAAACTATACATGGGGACAATGAAAGGATAATAACCATAGAAGGCACTCCAGGATCTATTAGATATGCTCAAGTGCTGTTACAAGATTCGTAAGTACTTGAGCTATTCACTTAAAATGCCTTTTTTGCTCACCACTTTATCATTACAATGTGTGATTGCCCTCATGGAAGACTAGTGATTTTGTTGTTGTATAATTGAAATTATGATTTTTTTCAAATTATTTGGTCCAGCTGTGCCAACTAACTTTTGAAAATGTCAACAAGAAATCACTATCTTCTCTAAGGTTTTTCAACCTTCCATTTTAAGCTTGCACAGGATTATTGTTTCACTAAGAACCTAAATGGAATTTTACATTAATATGTACTTTCATTTTATTATTTATCACAGGGTTAGAAGATTTGGTGGTAAGAAAGGACGTTTTTGAATTTTTTTGTTTTGATTTCAGACACCTTATGTATATTTTACCAATATATTAGCTTTATTATATTTACATAACTGTAACAACATGATTCTCTACCAATATGTATTATAAATACAAATTAAACCTATATTATTTTATCTAATAAACCTGATGAATTTATTTTATTTGCTATCATAGAATATAACCTATTTGAACTTCATAGCATATTAAGATATTAATCCCTAGCATATTAAATTACTTTAATCAATCATAATAATTAACATGTTTAATGAAATCAATACATATACTTATATTTAATTATTTATATGATATACAAAATTTTTAATCGAATTCAGCAATTTTTGGCTAAATAGTTTTATACATTGCACAGTTATTTATGAAAGTTTTTCCAAATATTAAGCCAGTTGTTAAAGTATAATATGACCTTTTTAGGCATTGACCAGCTTAGATAAAGGATTTTTTAATTAAAAATATCCTTTTTAAAACCCTTTTATCGAATTTTTGATGTCATAAATTTTTTATAAGATCTATTACAAGGGTCATCCTTTTTTAGTAATAATCGGCACTTTTTCCTCTAAGAAGCACTTATACACACAAGTCTCTTAAAACTTGATTGAAAAGCTTTTATACAGTTGTAGTAAAAAGGTGTTGAATATATTAAGGATGTTTTAGTAGAGGATATTCGTGATAGAATACACATAAAATACAAAATCCCATTAAAAAATTAAAATCATTTTTGAAATATATTTTTAAGATGTGTTTTACTATAAGAAATTTATTTATAATAATTCTACCTATTAAGTTTAAAAACAAAAACTTTAAAAGTGCCCAGATGAAGTAGGGCCTTCAAAAAAATTTATAAAATATATTTTATTTAATAATTCTAAAAAACTTTTTGAAATATTTACCTATTTTATTTTTAAAGTTCAACACCTACTATTGCAATTCAAGTCAAAATATTATTTTAATAGGGGGAAAAAGAGGAATATGGAAACTATATTATGTACGCCGTGCGAAGATAATTATTTAATATCTAGTTAAGTTTATTTAACTCATGTTTTATAAAAGATTAAGTTGCTTAGTTCAATTCGCGTCGGGCCACATTATCAGGTCCGACCCGAGACCCGATTATTTAATTAAATTATGCCCGGAATCCCGATCGGACCGGGCTTAGGGCGGCCCATGCAGAGCCCTAAATACAAGTCCCTAGCCTGTTCAGGGATTAGAGCAACTTTATTATTTCACTTTTTTATAAAACGATAATTTTATTAAACATCTGGCCTGTTTTTCAACCCAAAAATCTTTGGTTTATTTATGTTTAATCGAATAAAACTAAAGGTCGACCAAACAAAACCTAGCCGTTTTTACAACACTATAGCTAACCATTACAAATATAAAATGGTTCGTGATGACAACCTTACTTATGGAAAAGATTATTACGATGAAAAAAGTTTTTTAATAGTATAGTATAATCATAGTCTATTTCTCTAATTTTATTAAGTTTTTTAAATTCCACTTTATGGTGTAAGATACAATGAGGATTGGCTAGCAATAGCCCTAACCACTACCCCTATTTTTGTAATTTAATATGTTATATTGCGAATACAGTCGAAGCTTCTTAATCGCAAATCGGATTATCGCGATAATCTTTTAATTGCGAAGTTAACCGCCATTTTGTTTTTTTAAACGATAATGTTAACAAAAACATCGTTTATTGACAAATCGCTTAATAGTAGAATATCAGATATTCACAAACATTTTCGAGTCCTTAAATCAACCAGATAATTATATAAATTATCGTTTTATTGCGAAGCGTAAGAAATGAATATTTAATATAATGTACATATACTTTTATTTCCATCGTTTAATCGCGAAATATCGGTTAATCGCGAAAAAATTTCAGGCCCGAGGCTTTGCAACTAAACGGTTGACTGTATTACTTAATTATTAGTCGGTTTTTATAATAAATTTAAAATATGCAAATAAAAATTTTATATAAAGATATACAAACTACAAACCATCTAAGATTAATACCAGCCCCAAAAACCCATTTATCTATATAATTTTTATATTTTTAAACATTAAATTCTATATACCTCATGCCAAAATACATGCATGGTTAAAATTTTAATGTTCTATTTTATTACATTAAAAGATAATAACAAAGATGCAAGTAGCCCCGGCCGGTATCCATTATAGATGAGGCTAAATAAAATTTTATCTCGCGCTCTGCTTGATACGAATTAAGTATAAATTAGGAGCACTGTAAAACATGTAGGGGGGGGGGTCGATCCTCATTTCCATTAATAAATCAATATTAATGATACATAAAAAGACTTAATTAATTTATAAGCAAAAACTATTATCCGCCAATTAATATCCCCCATTACCCTAATATCCCTTATAAAAAGGGTAAAGGAAATACAAAAACGGTGTTGTAAATTTTGTATGCTTCTATTATGATTTAATTATCAAATCCCGCAAAATACAGCTTTTTGATAATAGTCCTGCTAGCGCTACCCCTAATCCTGGCCCATCTGTCATTAGCTATTTCCGAGATTGACAAAAAAGTTGAATTTCATTAATCATTATAATGGACCATAGGGCGGAGTTGTAGGTGCCTTTAAATCATTAATTTTCAAAGTGAAACTATCGACAAACAAGCAATGAAGCTCTTTTTTACTTTTCTCCCAAACATTAGAAAATATGGACTTTGAAACATTTATCGAAATAAATTGCATAACAATTAAAATTCTTAATTGAATTTTTAATTATACGTTGTTTTTTCTGAATGGGTAATAACCAACATGAGAGTTTGGGCTAAGTAGTACGCTTTAAAGTTATTTGTTTCAGGATATTGGTGATTCAGATCTTGACAGGTTTGTTTTTTAAATATCAACAAGTTTAAAGCCGTACCCTTAAAAATCATCGTTTATAACCTAAAAGTGTTTGAGCCATTGCAAAATCATGTCTGGAAAGAGTACAGTCTCATAGCAAAGTAAATGTTTGCTTATAAACATAGGATAGATAGGGTAGTCAACATCGGCAATAACAATTAGAGAGAGGCAAGGCACCTCTATTACGTGGAAGAGTTATTTTGTTAATTGATAGATTTTTTTGACACTTTTCAGTACATTTTAAAGGGTTAAAAATTGGGGAGGGCAGTCTAGCCTAGACTGATGGATTTATGGATTTTACCTGTGTGAAACGCAATGTGTATTTATTAGGTAAAACCTATTTTATATGAGCAGACGTAATATATCAGATTCGTACACCTAGACGCGCACTTGTATTTATGATGTTTACATCATACTAACCCTGATTTACCTACCCATTTATCACAACTGAATATCCGGCCGATTTAGGCCAGACAAAATTCTTAAAAATGCTTTTGTTTGCTCTTATTCCCAAAGATCATCTTTTGATACAGTTTCAAAATTGATTGGGAAAAGGTTTTTTATAATAATGCCTTTTATACTCTAAATTTAGGGTCTGTAACGGCTATTATCAAGGGCGTAGCAGAGGGGGCAATAATGATTTAGGGAGGGGCAAAAAAATTATTTTTTGAAATTATAGCCATACTTTGGATTTAGAGGGGCACCCTTGGCCTTGGCTACGCTTATGGCTATTATTAGGCTAAAAATCATGATCGCTATAATGGTATTAGGTACTAATAATATTATACATGTTTGTCATAATTTTATACATCTAATTAATATTAATTGTGATTAGATAAAACAATATCAGTATCACCCATCTCTACCCTACCTCCCATCGATCACACCAAAATGTACTGGGTCACATATCATCCTACCATGCTGGCTAATAAATTACCTCGAATTAAAAGGCACCACCACGGGTGATAGGTCTCTAAATTGGGGCAAAAAAGGTAAGCTAATAATTAATTAATTGAATCTTCTTCCTCCCTCCATGCTAAAGGGAGGAAATTGAGGTAAATCATTATATTAAGATTTATTTCTCACGCATCGGCACACTCACTGTGACAATAAAATCAATCACAAATATAGGTATCGATTTGCATGGCCCTCGTCTCGTCCCCTAATCCTAAAAATTATCCCTTTGTATCCCAGCTAGGGCTTGCTAAATAATTGATGCGCATGACAATTGATATTGCCCTAACCCGCTTCACACCTGGCTAATATACTAACGAAATGCGTCCACTAAAGTATAGGGGCGGCGGGGGGGGGGAGGCAAAAGGTCTTATTCCCCCCTTCTCCTCTTCCCATCTCCGCCCTAATCATTATTTATGAAGCTCGTCCTACATAATTTAAAGATGTCTCATCTTCCTCCCCCATACCCCTTTATTCGTGACCCTTTTGCCTCCCCCCCTCCCTCCCGCCCATAAGCAATTTAACAGGTAGGTATAATTAAGGAGCATTGGATTAAATAGAAGCTTCGATCCTTAATATACCACCCACGACCCCTTAAATAATTATATTAGAATCAATGGCTCGATCTCGATCTATTAATGCGCAAGATTTTATTGAATGACAATAACGAACACATTAATAATTTATTTTCATGGGCGCGCATTTAAAAATGGCGTGTTTTAGCGTTTGGGAAGTGTAAAATGTCTAAATTATATATGAAATGCAATTATTATTAAAAATAGTCGCAATAATGCGTCGTTTTAGGGTATCTCAATCCATAGGCGTAGCCAGGTTTTGGATTAGGGGGGGGCAAAACGTTTAAAAGTTTAATTCGGGGGGGGGGGGGCAAAACGTAATTTTTTTTTAAATTTTTAAGGGTTTTTGCATTGAAATTTATTTTTCTCGCCATTTAGGGGGGGGGGCAGCCGCCCCCCTGGCTACGCCCATGCTTAAATCCGTCATATAATCTTTCTTCGTGATTCTCTAAATTATGCGACTAAGGCTGATTCTGATTTTATAAGCAATTTATAAACATTTTGCAAAAATATACCTTTAGTTTTTTAGTTATAAAATACATTTTATTTCTAAAAACATTCTTGTGAAAACTTGCATAAAATTAGCGCAAAGATTGTAATATTGTAAATATTATGGTCAAGGGTTAGCATCTTAATTTGTGTTGTAACGGGGTTTAAGCAAATAAATAATTCTTCATGGGCCCGGGTTTATTAAATATATGATTGCCTTATGACCAATGGATAAATTTATTTTTATTGATTTTATAATAATTTAAATATTTTTAGAGATTCGTAATATCTCGCCCTTAACGAGTTCAATAATAAAATAAAATTAATTATTTTAAATTTCTATCAAGTCTATTTTATAAAGGGACCACCCTTAAATGAATGATCTAATTTTAATACAATTTTGTCATTCAGTGTCTCTATAAATGACTCTGAATTAAAATGCTAAAATTAATTTAGAATGGTTCTAAATCATTTTTCATTTCTGTAATTATTTATATAAATATAGTCTGATTTGCTATTTAATAAATGTCAGTTAAGTTATCATTTAAGTCAATATTGAAAAATTCAAGGCGTTTTTATTTGAAGAGAGGGTACTTGGGATTACATTTTGGGAAGGGTCAGCGTGGGTTATTTTTTAAAATAATATTTAATTTTATTTGTAAAATGACAAATCAGTTTATATGTAAAATATTGGAACTTTTATTAAAAGCAGTTAGAAATATGTCAAATCGTCTAATTTTGACAAGCCGAATTTCGAGAGATTTCCATTTTTTGAGAGTAAAGAAATGTAACAGAAAAAATAAAATTTTGAAAGTATTTACATAAAAATCTGTCACCAATTTACTTCAAAAATATATAATACTAATACTAAAAAATATTTAAAAAAGCACATTTTTCTATGTTGTACCTAAACATGAAATCTCAGCTGATTTATGTTTGTCGTGCATTTGATATACAAATCACAATTTCGGAACCCTAAACTAAAATTCTTTTATCTAATTATATCTTTCAGATGTTTTATCAAACCTTACGATAGGTCTAAGTTGACATTTTGTAAATAGGCGCTAAGGTTCATGGGTGTAGCCAGATTTTGGATTGGGGGGGGGCGAAACGTATAAAAGTTTATTTAGGGGGGGGGGGCAAAACATAAATTTTTTTAAATAGGGTTTTTGCATTAAATTTTTTTTGATAGTAAATTACACGCTTTAGAGCAAATTTTTTCCCGAGCTTGAGCTCGACAACTTGAATTTTTATTTCTGCTTGAGCTCGCTAAAAGGATTTATTCCGATTCAAGACCTAGCCAAACCTGTAATCTTTTTTAAGTGGTAACCTAAAAAAATTTAGGGTCAAAATTAAAATTTTTTATTTAATAAAATTTAAAGAATTAATTACTATTAATATGTGATATAACTTGAATATTTAGAAAAGTTTAGAATCAACGTTTTTAATAATAATCATTTAATCACCTATGAATTAAAGTATATTAATTAAATTTAATACCAAAATTCCTTATTTCACAGTTTAATATAAATATGCAATCTAAATTATGTAAATAATTCTTTCATTTTTAAATAAAATGTATTTGGTATGTATAAAGAATAATATAAAGAGTAAACTTTTTTTTAAAGTTTTTAACAAAAAATGATTACCATATCACGGAAGCTAGGGCCTAAAATGCTATACAATCTGCATAATATTTTTAATCAAATTTGGTTAATTAAAAAAATAGTTTTTAGGGCTTGTAGGCTTTTGAGACGACCGTCAAGACCGCAAAGCCCGAATATTAATATTTTTTCCGAGCCATACATAGAGCCCTGCAAAATAAAAAATTTTCTGCCCGAGCCCGGCCCGAACCCGGCCCGAGCCCGACGTCTCAGTTTTTTATTTGCCCGGCCCGAGCCCAAACGACTTTTTATTTTTGGGCCCGACCCGAGCCCGACCCGATTTTTCAAATAGATAATTAAAAAAAATATTTGAAAATTTTTGAAAATTTTTTAACCATATAAATACCTAAAGCATTAAATTGTTATTACTCGTAATTTAAAATAAAATTTTCATTTTCACTCGCTACAATTTATTCAACTAAATGAATATCTAACTATTTAAAATATATTTACCTAACAGTTCCAGAAAAAACACTTTTAAAATATTTCTTTATTTTAATTTTAATGTAACGGCTACGATTTGCAATTTAGGCCAAAATATTTTAATAGACAGGGGAAAAAAGCTGACGTGGAAATATTATGTATGGTGTACGAAGATAATTTTTTAATATCTAGTTGAGTTTGTTTAGATCATATTTTATAAAAGATTAGTTTGCCTTAGTCAATTCGGGCCGGGCTCGGGCGTCGGGTCGGACCGCCTCATCAGGCCCGACCCGAGCCCGAGACCCGATTGTTTTATTAAATTCTGCCCGAGCCCGGCCGAAGCCCGATTGGATAGGGTCAGGCTCGGGCCGGGCTTCGGGCGGCCAGTGCAGGGCTCTAGCCATACATCTCTGGTTGTGTCATGATTTTTTTATTCTTACTATGTAGGGGAGACCGGGGCTATTCGTAGCCCGGGGTTACTATTATTAATTGCTATGCAATTTATGGGCTCGCTTTTTGTTGTCCGTCCGTCCGTTTTCCTTCCGTCCGTCCAACGTTCTGAATTGCTGGTTCATACCCGGAGAGGGTTTTTTTTAATTCAATTAATATATTGTTCTTGTTAATACCATTGATAATATGACTTTTTGACCGTGTCATGGCTACTGACCAATGAAAAAATTGACCATAAGCCAAATTGTGATTTGAAATTTTTTTCGTTTTTGAATTGCTATATTAGGTTAACATTGATAATTACCCTATGCCCTCCCGTAGAAGGGCCTATGCCTCTACTGATATGGGTCCCTGTGCCTGCCCCCCTAAAAAGCCTATGCCTCTTTTGATGTGGGTTCAAATCCCGGCGAGGGCAAATTCTTAAATGCTGTTCGAATCCCGAAGAGGGCAAATTTTTTTTATTTTATTTTTTTTTATTAATATATTGTTCTTGTTAATACCATTGGTAATATGACTTTTGACCGTGTCCTGGCTACTGACCAATGAAAAAATGACCATTGGCCAAAGTATAAATCAAAATTTTTGTTTTCGTCTTTTATGTATTTATATCCTTTTTGACCGTGTCCTGGTTACTGACCAATTAAAAAAATGACCATTGGCCAATTTTGTTTTTTTCGTCTCTTATGTATTTATATCCTTTTTGACCGTGTCCTGGCTACTGACCAATGAAAAAATGACCATTGGCCAAAGTATAAATCGAAATTTTTGTTTTCGTCTCTTATGTATTGATATCCTTTTTGACCGTGTCCTGGCTACTGACCAATAAAAAAAATAACCATTGGCCAAAGTGTAGCAATTTTTTTTCTCTATATTTTAAATATAGTCTATTTAGCCGTTTGCTGGCTACTGACCAATAAAAAAATGACCACTGGCCAAAGTGAAATTAAGATCAAATTTTTTCTCTAGCTTATAATTATTGGCTAGTTATTTGGCTGTCTGCTAACCATTAGAAAAAATGATCACTGGCCAAAGTGATGGAAAAAATGACCAATGGCTAAGGTTTGATTGGAAATTTTTTTCGTTTTTTTAATATCTTGTTTATACCATACATATGCGCATGATTTTAATAGAGTCTATAATCATAATTCAAATAATGGGTCGCCTACACCAAATTGTTTAAATTTATACAGTATCAAAAAAACTCTAAATTGAAAGTTGTACGTTTTGGAAGGATGACTATTGGCTTCTTCAAGGTCATAACCTCTATTTGCTTATCTTTCGTCATTTTGATTAATTTAGAAGTTGATAAATAAGAATGAATGAAAGAAAACCTATTCCTCAATAATAGCAGGTTCTACAAAAATTTAACTTTTTAAAAATTTGTATAAATAATTAACTAATCATTTTGCATTTTATACCCCCCTATAGGCATTCTCGCCCCTTCCCACCTTTCTCCCCCATAAATTGCATAGCAAATATGCTACGTTTATACGGAGTATAGATGAGTCGTTCCCCCTTCCCTCCTGCATTTCCCTCCCTTCCCCCCTCCCCTTCCCACGAGGGCCGAAGGCCCGAGTTTGTAAATAATTTTTAAAACAATAATGATATATTATATTTTTGAAATTAATTAATAAATTGCGGTTCGCTCTTATTGGAGCTCCACTTCTTCTATTATCAAACCGCAATTTATTAATTAATTTCAAAAATATAATGTAACAAAATAATTATTATTCACCATAATTATGAGGGTTATTCTTTAACCACCATAAAATGGGTTAAATCTAATTTGAGAATTTTATATACCTATCTCGCTTACAATGTGACTAGAAAATTAACTATGGCATACTGATGAGCTCCAATAAGAGCGAAAACGTTATATGTCTATTACCATTTTCGAAGTCACATGCTAAAAAAGATAGGGATATATAGAGTTCAAATTTGTCTCTAATTAAAATTGCCGATAGATGGCGCTAATTAGGGTAAACTTTTAAGTTATTGCTGCACTCCTAAAATGGGTTATTATTATCTTCTTCTGAATAATGATATATATTTAAAATTTAAACCATATGTGTATTTTTTCATAAGGTATAAGTAAAAAAATTTTTGTTTAGAAAAAATAAAATCTAAAATTTTTTATAGAAGAAAAAGGACTTTTCGGGGCTATTAGTAGCCTTGACAAAATTTTGTATTTTGCACATAAAATTTTTTGGTCTTTATTATTTGGACTAATTTAAGTTTTATCTTATAAATGGATATGTTTTATATGAAAACCGTCTAATGATTAAATTTTTATATGCAATATAACATGTTAAACTTTATTAATTGTTCATAAAAATAGGGATCAGAGCTAGTCGGAAAGGGGCTAGTTCTAGCCATTTTTCATCGGGTCTTACAAATGACAAGATTTAAAGAACAAAAATTTTGTTTATAGTCCAACTTAGTATAATTTAGAATAGAAATAGACTATGATTATACTTAAAAAACGACTAAAAGTTTTTTTCCTTTGCAGAATCTGTCTTTTTAATGTACTTAAGTCAGATTGTCATCTTGACCCTTTTTTTATTTGCATTTCATAAAATACAATCATCATTTTCTATGTTTTTTATAATGTAACAATCTATTTATTGATTTGAGTTAATACACTATTAAGAAGTGAAAACCTCAGGGTTAATCTATCCCCTGAACAGAACTATACTTGCCCCGGGCATTTTTAATATTCCTAGGGGTTCTTGATTTTTTTAAACTCAATTTATGAAAAAACCATAAGCACTTTTTTCTCAATTTTTTTTCTTTTAGTAAAAATAGACTATAAAAATGCATTCCAATAAAAAATTATAAAAACTTTATTAGTTTTTTTTAAAACGTGATTTTGTTTTTTATGGCCATTTGGTCCCCGGTCTCCCCTATGGTCAATCTTAAATTATTAAGTTTGTTTTACTATGACGTTTTTATACTCTTGTATCTTTTATTTATAAATTCAAACGGCCTTTAAACATAATGTGATTAACATTGGAAGTTGATAACCTATAACTATCGTCAAAAATAAATTCTTTTACAAAATTCATTTTATTATAAAAGTATAACTAATAAAGATTTAATTAAATTTAGATTACGCAATTATTTCGATTAGTTTCTCAACACAATTATCATGAATTGGGGGAAGTAGGGGCAAGATATTTTAAAAATTTGAAGCATAATTTTAATAAAATTTATAGAATTTTTGGATCATGCGAGAAAGTTGAAGGTGGTTATGCAGGTCAGGATAAATGTGCGCCTCCATTTGATTGGTTTGCGCCAAATTTGATTAGTGTTAATGTTTATGTCACGTGGATTAAAGAGATTTTAGATAAGTTTCTGTGCGCATTATTCACTTGTAACTTGTGAGACAATTATTAAAGCAGTCCCCTTTTTAGAAGAATAAAACCACCTTAACCTACAATTAGAAAAATATTTTTGAGTTTTACTCATAGACTAGATGGACTGCTCATCAACGCACAAAATGTGTACCATTTTTTCCACCATTTTGATGTTAAATTTTCGCAAATTAAATATTCTTAAAGGGTAAATAAAAAATATTGAATTGGGTTGATATCAAAAACAGCATTTTAAAACAAATATCATTTACACAATACATAAAAATTAAAAATGTAAAAACTGTGATCAAAGTTTATCTAATAATATAGCGCCATCAATTTTTTTGTATAATATTAATTTATTGACGTTCGTTTTAATTTATAAACTAGTGAGAAAGGTAAATTGACTGTTATAGGGCAAAATGACATGGTTAAAATACACTAGTTGCTCTCTTCAAAATGGAGGAAAATTTGAGACACAATTAACCATATGCAACACATGGCACGAGCAGTCTATCTAGTCATGGTTTTACTATAAAAAATTCTACTTTTTACAAATGAATTTTGGTTAAAACCTTACACGTAATAGAATCATTTAGCACCGATACGAGATGCCCATATAATTTTTATAAATAGGACATCGCAAATTGGGTTAAGGATGCCTCTTCCTTGTGGCACATCTTTAATGTAAAACCCTTAGGACAATATTCATTTTATCTACTGTGCATCCTTATTGATTTTCACTTAGGTATCACAAATAGTAATTATAAATCATTAAAAAATTTACATTTTTAATTATTTTTCCCATTATGTTGAAGGCCATTTTTAACTGTTTAAAAATGAGTGCAATTATAATAGATTTTGGACGCATATGTTTATATGTCAATATGCAAGGGTTTTGGAAACTTTATTATAAAATCATAGTGCTTTTAGAATTCAGGTTTCAGAGAGTCAAAACACGTTGAAATTTTGTTATTAATTGCTATGCAATTTATGGACTCGCTTTTTGTTGTCCGTCCGTCCGTCCAACTTTCTGAATTGCTGGTTCGATACCCGGAGAAGACAAAATTTTTTATTTAAATTAAATAAATATATTGTTCTTGTTAATACAATTGATAACATGACTTTTTGACCGTGTCCTGGCTACTGACCAATGAAAAAATCACCATTGGCTTGGGATTCGAAATTTTTGTTTTGTTTTTTTTCGTCTCTTATGTATTTATATCCTTTTTGATCGCTGGCTACTGACTGTAGTGTATGCAAATACTATCTTGACCTTGAGCGTTCGAATTGAAATGTAATGTTAATTGATTGTTAATTGGTTGTCTATTTAAACGTGTTATTGTAATTACCATCAGTCACCTTTTGTTTTGTTTCTTATATGTCACCTAATAAACCGGATATTCTATAATGGCGACGAGGATGGGATAACCCTTGGACCTTAAACTCAACCTCGTTTAGAAGCGCTCCCTACCTCGCTCAACTTAAATAATTTATTATCCATATTATTTTCAGATGGCCATCAAACCGTAGACGAATTTTTCTTGCGATTACTTAAAGGAATTGAAGGATTCAATTCTGTATGATCCAAGTAATTCTATTGATGACTATTTATTTAATATCGAGCTTCTTATTCAAGTTGAGAGACATCACGGGAGAAAGGCGAAAAACTTTGTTACTCACTTACGTAGGCCTTAACACTTTAACAAAATTAAGGGACTTTTTATATCCAAAATTAGTAGACAAGACTAATTACGATGAGATAATTAAAGCCCTTAGGAGTATATTCGCCAATAAGTTTTCTATTTATCATCATAGAGAACAATTTTATAAGGCAATTAGAAATAACGAAAGTATTATTGAATTTAACTTCGTTTGAAATTTATTTTGAAAAACTGTAAATATGAAAATAATCTAGACGAGGTATTAAAGGATATATTTGTCCTAGGATGTAACTTACCAAGGCTTAACATTGAGTTAAGAGCTAATTATCCGAGTGGTAACATAAGTTTCGAAGAAACAGTTAATCTGCATTGGCGTTAGATTCGGTAGAACACGAAACATTGGGGGCTGTTGAAGTAAACAAGGTTAAGCAGTCGTTTAATAACTTCAACAATAGAGATGTACATTTTCCTAAATTTAGCACACTTAGGAAAAAGCCACCCCCTAAATGTACCAAACCATTTAGCAAAAAATTGTAGAACGGTGATGAATACGTTATCAGCCATCAACCACGACTTCGATCAGCACACCAAAGCTCACATCAACGTACGGATTAACAATGTGCCCTATGAAATGATCTTCGATACGGGTGCGGCATGTAGCGTCATTGATGAAATAACGTGGTCTCGAATCGGCAAGCCTAAACTTTACCAAGCTTTTCAACACTTGGTAAAACTAAAGTGAAGGTGGACGTTGGTGGTGTGACAAAGTATTTAGATATTTATGTCATCAAAGGTAAAGGTTCAGCAATATTCGGTATGCCATTTATCTCAAAATTTAACTTATCTTTACCAAAGTTGGTTTGCCTAAATTCTCTATTATACCTTCAAATGTATATGCAATTATAAAACAATTTCCCCACGTCTTTTGCGAAAAATTAGGAAAAGTAAAAGATTTCAAAGTGACGCTCGAAATCAATGATAACGCGATGCCAAAAATGTTTGCAGCAAGAAGAGTACCGTTTCCACTACGACAAGCTGTAGAAGATGAACTACAACGGCTACTTAACGAAGACGTCATTGAAAAAGTTAATCCTACTTTAAAGCTGATTAAATGGGCTACGCCAACGGTAAATGTTAAGAAGAAAACAGGGCAGGTGCGTATATGTGGTGATTTTCGTTTAACCATAAATCAACACTTGGCTAAAGATCAGGATATTTTACCGACTTTCAGCGACGTGGCCGAAAGAATAGCCGGAGATAAAAAATTTTCTATCATTGATCTCAAGGATGCTTTTTTACAGCTTGAACTTGATGAGAAATCAAGATATTTAAACATATCAACGCATATAGGATATTTTCGTTATAAGAGATTACCGTTTGGGCTTACAACAGCGCCGATTATCTTTCATAGGTTTATGAGACAATTGTTAATAAGATACCCGGAGTGAGCGCCTTTATGGACGATGTTATAATTAGCGGTAAAAACGAAAAGGATCACTTAAACAAATTAGTAACAGTATTAAATCTCTTTCAAACTGTTGGTTTAACAACATCTCAAACAAAAATGCAACTATTTAAAAAGTCTATCAAATACTTAGGACATATAATTAATAGTGAAGGTATAACAGCGAGTGAGGATAAGGTTCTAAAGATTAAAAGTTTTAAAACACCAGAAAACAAAAAGGAACTTCGTTCTTTCCTTGGGTTGGTAATTTAGAAACATTTATCCCCAAGCTTCAGATAAATTGCGCTCCTTTATACAAATTAACTTCTATAATTACAAAATGGGTATGGGGCGACTTAGAAAAATTAACTTTTGAAAAAGTTAAAACTATAATTTCTAACAGAAAAACTATAGTGCCTTATCAAAAAGAATTGCCTAAAATTTCAATCGACGCGTCAGATTTAGGTCTAGGAGCAGTTATAGCGCATAAGGTTTCCTCAGGCCAAGAAAAACCTATTCCCTACGCCTCTCGTTCCCTAAATCTCGCTGAGAAAAATTACTCTGTCATCGACAGAGAGGCATCGGCAGCAATTTATGCGATAAATAAATTCCATCAGTATATTTATGGTCGTAAATTCACAATTCAGACAGATCACCACCCTCTTATAAATATTTTTGGGACAACCCGGGGTCTTATTAAAATAACCAATAATAGGTTACTAAGATGGGAAATTAAATTACTTCAATATGATTATGATATAAAATACATCCCAGGGAAATCTAATCAGTGTGCTGATGCACTTTCTCGATTATGCCCAAAGGATTCACCTCATAATTTAAACATAACATAGATAATGATATACGAAGAATTAAATTACAATTAATCGATGACTTGACTTTGAATACAAAAAATATTGTAAAGGAAACAATAAAAGATAATGTACTAAAAGAAGTTATAGAGCAATTTAAAAATAGATGGCAAGGCTCTTCAAATAACGAGAACGTACGAAAATACCTACAATTAAGAAATTACATTTTTTCGAAAATAATCTTTTATTTTATAAAGATCGACTTATAATTCCGGAAAAATTAAGGCCAGATATTCTTAAAATTTTACATGATGGTCATCCGGGAATCGTGGCTATGAAGTCATTAGGGAGATACTATGTGTACTGGAATAATATTGACGTAGACATAGAAAAATACGTTAATACTTGTAAATATTGCCAAGAAGAACGACCAAACATTAAAGAGGTCCCCCTATACGCTTGGAACGTTCCTAACAAGCCTTGGGAACGGGTTCACATAGATCTAGCGGAACCCATCAATAAGAAGTATTGGTTAGTTTGCATTGATGCTTTTACAAAATGGCCCGAAGTAATGGTGCTGGGCGAGATAAACTCAACAAAAATTATCCAAAATGTAAGTACAATATTTGCGCGTTTTGGTTTACCTAGATATATTGTCACTGTCAGTGACAATGGCCCGCAATTTAAATCTACAGAATTCAAATTTTTTTGTAAAAACAATGGCATAGTTCAATTTACGGGACCGCCCTAACACCCCAAATCTAATGGTTTAGCCGAGAGATATATTAGAACTATTAAAAGTAAGTTCTATGCGAATAAAAAGTCGGGGGTTAATGACTCGTTAAACTTACTACAAGTATTAATGAGCATGCGTAGTAGTTAAAACGTGACTACAGGTATTAGCCCGGCTGAGGCGATGTTCAATTGCAGGATTCGTACGACGCTAGACCAGCTCAGAAGAACGACTCGCGACAAGGTTGAAGAATCGATCTGGAAACAAAAGTACTATAAAAACCGATGGACCCAAGAAAGATTCTTCGAACCCGAGCAGCAGGTGTGGGTACATAATGACACAAGTCCGGGATGGCGGGAAGGACTTGTAGAAGCACGAACAAGTTCGACTACGTATGACGTTAACATAGACGGAAATACAAGAAGGAAACACGGAGATCAGTTACGGGAAAGAACAACGATTGACCAAGGTGCGGTGTCCGAGCGAAACATTCTAGAACACAAAAGGGTATCCAAACCACCTGATCGATACGATGTAGGGCAACTTTAAAAGGGGGAGTAATGTAATGTATGCAAATACTATCTTGACCTTGAGCGTTCGAATTAAAATGTAATGTTAATTGATTGTTAATTGGTTGTCTATTTAAACGTGTTATTTTACCATCAGCCACCTTTTGTTTTGTTTCTTATATGTTACCTAATAAACCGGATATTTTATAGTGACCAACGAAAAAAATGACAATTGGTCAAAGTGTGAATCGAAATTTTTTATTTCGTTTTTTTCGTCTCTTATGTATTTATATCCTTTTTGACCGTGTCCTGGCTACTGACCAATGAAAAAATGACCATTGGCCAAATTGTGATTCGAAATTTTTTTTTTGTTTCTTCGCTTTTTGTTGTCCGTCCGTCCAACATGTATCTTAAGTTCGAATCCCGGAAAGGACAAAAAATTGTTTTAATTAAATGGAAAATTTGTATAAATAATTAACTAATCATTTTGCATTTAATACCCCCTATAGACATTCTCGCTTCTTCCCACCTTTCTCGCCCATAAATTGCATAGCAAATATGCTATGTTTATACGGAGTATGAGTTTCGTTCCCCCTTCCCTCCTGCACCTCCCTCCCCCTTCCCCGCCTTCCCTTTCCACCCTCTCCCCTTCCCACCAGGGCCGAAGGCCTGGTTTCATATATTGTTCAAAATTGCATTAATTGAAGGTACAATTTTAATATACATTAAATTATAGCGAAAATACAGAAACTTGTTACGCTGATATCAAATCAAATCGTTTTTTTCACGGATTTATCTTAACGGTGGAGATGGCACACCCCCTCCCCCTAAAACTTTATTTCAATTTCTTTCAAAGTCAATTTGTCAATTCGAAAATTTGACATAATATAAAAGAAATACATAATATATATAAAACTCGGGGCTTCGGCCCTCGTGGGAAGGGGAGTAGGGGAAGGGGAGTAGGGGAAGGGGAGAAGGGGAAGGCGGGGCGACTCATTTATACTCCGTATAAACGTAGCATATTTGCTATGCAATTTATGGGCGAGAAAGGTAGGAAGGGGCGAGAATGCCTATAGGGGGGTATTAAATGCAAAATAATTAGTTATAGACTCTTGTAGGGGAGGGCATAGGGTAATTATCAATGTTAACCATTTCAAAAACGAAAAAAAATTTCGATTTATTTGGCCAATGGTCATTTTTTCCATTGGTCAGTAGCCTGCGGACGATCAAAAAGTCATATTATCAATGATATTAACAAGAACAAAATATTAATTTAATTTAAAAAAAAATAAAAATTTTGCCATCTCCCGAGATTGAACCCGGAATATCCAGGTCACCCTGTTTACGTGCGCTATAACCCGTCACACCATGCTGGTATTAAAATAGTAGAAGTTATTATGTTATTTATATAGATAATGAAATAATAAAGTTCTGTTTTATGTTTAGAAAATCAATATATTTCATCGGTCAGTAGCCAGCGGACGGTCAAAAAGTCAAATTATCAATGGTTAACAAGAACATAATATAAATTTAATTTTATAGAAAAAAAATTAAAATAAAAATTCCTTTTAGTTTTAAAAAAAGGCTAAATTCTGAAACTACCCGCCCGATTCGCTCGAAACTTTACCCGTAGGTGCCCAGGGCGGCCAGGGGTAAAATAGCTTTTTCAGATTCCTAAAATACCTTTTCGTTTTAAAAATATCGGACATTTCCCGGCCACACGTGCGGTGTAATATCTATAACACGTAGAAAATTTTATTAATTATATAAACTTACGCGCGCCATCTAATAAAGTACAATTCGTGTTTTAAATAGTTTAATAGTAGATTGAATTTAATTAGAAAGAACGGGCTATGATTATACCTTTGAAGGAGGTTTCGAATTTTGTGTTAGTTTCTATCAATATAATGTATCGTAAACTAGAACCTAATACCTATATTTTTTTAACTATTACTTTTTAGGTTTTCTATGAAATCACAATCTAATTAAATGAAATATATTAACCCAATAAAAAAATATATATGCATTTATAAGGTTAAAAATATATATTACATAGTTGGCTGTCTGTTAGTCCATCTATAATAAATTTTTAGGTTATATATAAAATTTGGCCAATGGTCATTTTTTTCATTGGTCAGTACCAACAGATACTCTATAAGTCAATGATAGCCAAAAAAAAAGAAAAAAAATTTTTTTGATGCTCACTTTGGCCAATGTTCATTTTTTTTCATTGGTCAGCAGCCAGCGGACGGCCAAAAAGTCATATTATCAATGGTATTAACAGGAACAATCATAAGAGTCAAAAAAAACGGAAAAAAAATTTCGATTCACAATTTGGCCAATGGTCATTTTTTTCCATTGGTCGGCAGCCAGGACACGGTAAAAGTGGATATAAATTCATAAGAGTCAAAAAAAAACGAAAAAAAAATTTTCGAATCACATTTTGGCCAATGGTCATTTTTTTCCATTGGTCAGCAGCCAGGAAACGGTAAAAGTGGATATAAATTCATAATACTCAAAAAAAAACAAAAAAAAATTTCGAATCACGTTTTGGCCAATGGTCATTTTTTTCCATTGGTCAGCAGCCAGGACACGGTACAAGTGGATATAAATTCATAATAGTCAAAAAAAAAACGAGAAAAAAAAATTTCGAATCACATTTTAGCCAATGGTCATTTTTTTCCATTGGTCAGCAGCCAACGGACGGCCAAAAAGTCACAATAGCAATGGTAGTAACAGGAACAATCATAATAGTCAAAAAAAACGAAAAAAATAATTTCGATACACATTTTGGCCAATGGTCATTTTTTTCATTGGTCAGCAGCCAGCGGACGGCCAAAAAGTCTTATTATCAATGGTAGTAACAAGAACAATCATAAGAGTCAAAAAACACTCCGGGATTAGAACCCACAAACTAGTTAAATTAATTAAAATTAAAAGTAAACAGCGTGAGAAGACATTTCATGCGTGACAAGACATTCGGTGCAAGACACCGAAGAGCGTGAAATATATAGATAATGAAACATAGACCATTGTAGGGGAGGGCATAGGGTAATTATCAATGTTAACCAATTCAAAAACTTAAAAAAAATTTCGATTTATACTTTGGCCAATGGTCCTTTTTTTCATTGGTCAGTAGCCAGCGGACGGCCAAAAGGTCACATTATCAATGGTATTAACAAGAACAATATATTAATTTAATTTAAAAAATAAATAAAAATTTTGCCCTCTCCGGGATTCGAACCCACATTAGTATAGGCATAGGGTTTGGTAAGGGGCACAGGGACCCATATCAGTAAAGGCATAGGCTTTGGTAAGGGGCACAGGGATCCATATCAGTAGAGGCGTAGGCCCTTGTAGGAAAGGGCATAGAGTAATTATCAATGTTAACCTATTCAAAGACGAAAAAATACCATAAATTGCATATAGCAATTAAAAATTTCGCTTTATTTGGCCAATGGTCATTTTTTCATTGGTCAGTAGCCAGCGGATGGTCAAAAATTCTATTAACAAGAACAAAATATTAATTTAATTTAAAAAAAATTAAAAAAAAATTCGTCCTCTCCCTGGCTTGAACCCGGGATATCCAGGTCACAAAGCTGGCGCCAATAACTTGGTGGACGGACGACGGACGACGGACGGACAACGAATGGACAACCAAAAACGAGCCCATAAATTGCATAGCAATTAAAACAAAATGCGTCAAATAATAAAAACTCGGGCCTTCGGCCCTCGTGGGAAGGGGGAGAAGGGAAGGGAAGAGGGGAAGGGAAGGGGGGACGACTCATCTGTACTTCGTATAAATATATCATATTTGCTATGCAATTTATGGGCGAGAAAGGTGGGAAGGGGCGAGAATGCCTATAGGGGGTAATAAATGCCTAATGATTAATTAATCATTTATACAAATTTTCCATTTGTAGGCAAAATGTAATATAGGCAAAATGTAATAAAGGCAAGGGTTAGGGTGAGATTTAGTGTTTGCATCTAGTTGCGTATTACATTAGTTTTTATGGCCTTTAGTGATTATGGGTCTAACAAACATTATATTATAAAACATCACAATGTTAAGAATTTGCAGAATTGATGGGAGAAATTTTTTGTTGAATTTGAACAATTTTTAATTAAAAAAATCAAAAATTTGGCTAATGGTCATTTTTTCTCCATTGGTCAGTACCAACGGATACTCTATAAGTCAATGATAGCCAAAAAAAACGGAAAAACAAATTTTGATGCTCACTTTGGCCAATGGTCATTTTTTTCCATTGGTCAGCAGCCAGCACACGGTAAAAGTGGATATAAATTCATAAAAGTAAAAAAACGAAAAAATAATTTTCGAATCACAATTTGGCCAATGGTCATTTTTTCCATTGGTCAGCAGCCAGGACACGGTAAAAGTGGATATAAATTCATATTAGTCAAAAAAAAAAAATATAAAAAAAAGTTTTCGAATCATATTTTGGCCAATGGTCATTTTATTCCATTGGTCAGCAGCCAGCGGACGGCCAAAAAGTCATAATAGCGATGGTAGGAACAGGAACAATCATAATAGTCAAAAAAAACGAAAAAAATAATTTCAATTCACATTTTGGCCAATGGTCATTTTTTTCCATTGGTCAGCAGCCAGGACACGGTAAAAGTGGATATAAATTCATAATAGTCAAAAAAAACGAAAAAAAAGTTTTCGAATCACATTTTGGCCAATGGTCATTTTATTCCATTGGTCAGCAGCCAGCGGACGGCCAAAAAGTCATAATAGCAATGGTAGGAACAGGAACAATCATAATAGTAAAAAAAACGAAAAAAATAATTTCGATTCACATTTTGGCCAATGGTCATTTTTTTCATCGGTCGGGAGCCAGCGGACGGCCAAAAAGTCACCATAGCAATGGTAAGAACAGGAACAATCATAATAGTAAAAAAAACGAAAAAAATAATTTCGATTCACATTTTGGCCAACGGTCATTTTATTCCATTGGTCAGCAGCCAGCGGACGGCCAAAAAGTCATAATAGCAATGGTAGGAACAGGAACAATCATAATAGTCAAAAAAAAAAGAAAAAAATAATTTCGATTCACATTTTGGCCAATGGTCATTTTTTTCCATTGGTCAGCAGCCAGGACACGGTAAAAGTGGATATAAATTTATAATAGTCAAAAAAAAAGTTTTCGATCACATTGGCCAATGGTCATTTTATTCCATTGGTCAGCAGCCAGCGGACGGCCAAAAAGTCATAATAGCAATGGTAGGAACAGGAACAATCATAATAGTAATAAAAAACGAAAAAAATAATTTCGATTCACATTTTGGCCAATGGTAATTTTTTTCATCGGTCAGGAGCCAGCGGACGGCCAAGAAGTCATAATAGCAATGGTAGGAACAGGAACAATCATAATGGTCAAAAAAAACGAAAAAAATAATTTTGATTTACATTTTGGCCAATGGTCATTTTTTCCATCGGTCAAGAGCCAGCGGACGGCCAAAAAGTCATAATAGCAATCGTAGTAACAGGAACAATCATAATAGTCAAAAAAAACGAAAAAATAAACTCGGATTCACATTTTGGCCAATGGTCATTTTTTTCATTGGTCAGCAGCCAGCGGACGGCCAAAAAGTCTTATTATCAATGATAGTAACAAGAACAATCATAAGAGTCAAAAAAACTCGGGATTCTAACCCAAAAACTAGTTAAATTGCATAGCAATTAAAAGTAAACAACTTTTATTTATGTTTATTATATAATAAAATAAAACAATAATAGAACAAGCGGACGGCCAAAAAGTCATATTATCAATGGTAGTAACAGGAAAAATATATTAATTTAATTTAAAAAATAAAAAAAAATTTGCCCTCTCCGGGAATCGAACCAGCAATTCAGAACGTTCGCCGGGGTTCGAACCCACATTAATAGAGGCATAGGCTTTTGTAGGGGTACAGGGACCCATTGTAGTGGAGGGCATAGGGAAATTATAGCAATTAAAATCAATGTTACGCAATTCAAAAACGAATAGATATACTTATGCATTAATTTTAAGTAGCAATTAAAACCCGACCCCGCCCGAAAGCGAGGGAGATAGAGATGAGGGGTGGGGCACCTCTTATGCATAAATTTCAAAAATAACACAGCGAGGGAGATAGAGATGAGGGGTGGGGCACCTCTTTCTCATGCATTAATTTAAAAAATCGTTAACCTAATATACCCAATGCAAATAGATAGGGAGGGTAACGGACAACGGACGGCGGACGGACAACCAAAAACGAGCCCATAAATTGCATAGCAATTAATAATCTATTACAATCTATGATTATAATATAAAATCCTCGAGGGGATCTTCCAAAGGCCAAGAATCCGGGAACGGTTTAAAATTATATATATGGTGCTAGATCTCCTTTCAAAATGATAAATTATTAAATAATGAAAAATCAGAAATAGACTAACCTGAATAATTTGATTTATTTAAATTTGCAGAAAACCTTTTTCAGAAACCTTATGACGCAAAATTTTAAAAGCTTTATTTGGCATACAAATTGTTACAGTAGTTAAAAAACCCGTAGAATAAAAAATGAACCATATTTTTATTTAATTTTTTTTATAGAATAATTTTTCAACGGGAAAGCATTAAAAATGTTTGCGACCGACCTATCCTTAAAAAATTAAATTGGTGTAATAACACTGTAAATTCATTAGCGCTTTTATTTATAAATATAAATAAAGCTTTGCTTTACAAATCCGAAAGAATTGCTAAGCTTTAAACTGGGCTACATTTACTTTTGCTAATTTAATTCACTTTCAAAGTCATATAAAATCATGGTATGCACTTCTTTGTGAAATTGACAAATTTGCAATTAAAATACACTTCTGTATTAATAAAGGTGCAACAAATTTAGTAAACTCCGTCAAATAAAATGTAGAGAAATTAATAATGCGCCTTACTAACTTAAAATTTAAGATGAATTATTCATTTTACTCGCAACTTATTTTACTATTCCTGGAAATAGTATTTTTTATATTTCTTTAGGTCCTCCCCCAAAAAGGGAGGACTGAATTAATTATCAAATTTTTTAAGACTACTATTACTAGAATTTATTAACACTACCACTAAGACTTTATTAACACTAAAGAATTTCTACCCACTATTCGTTTTACAATTCGGTTTAAATAGTAATAACAATAATGATGTATGATGTAGGATGTTGATAACAAATAAAATGGTAGCGTACAACAATAATACATAGATATAGACATCATTGGTGAGGGGCGTAAATAAAGATGGCGCTAAATAAATATGGCGCATCGTAAACATAAACAACGCCGCTAACAACTAACAATTAACGAAATTAACAACCATCATCGGAGAGGGGAATTGAAGATGTAGTAAGTATGAAGGTGGTAAGCAATACAATGGGGGGGGGCTTTAGAAGAATCAAACTAACACGAGATCACCGTGACCTTGGATGGGGTATTTTTTTACGACCATTTATAAAATCTATTTTTAACTCTCCCTAAGAGAAAGAAGGGTAATTAAAACTGGAAAAGGAGGGAATCTAAAACAAAGCGCCTCCAACTGGATCAAACTAAAAATTAAGGGGAGAAAGGGGGGAAAACAGGGAGTAGTGCAGAGGTCAGATTTGTTAGAAATTTTCTGCCCGAACCCGGCCCGGTTCAATTCTCTAACCTCATTGCCCGCCCGAGCCCGCCCGAACCCTTCTAATGTCCGCTTGAGCCCGCCCGAAACATTAATGCTGCCCGAAATGCCCGGCCCGAATTATTAAATTTGCCTGTTAGGCCCGAAATTTTGCGACCTAAAATTCTTTTAATATTTAAAAGTCGAATGATTTTTTCAAATGAAACTTTTGTACTTTAATTTTAATCCTAATTGGTCAAAAAAACGTAGTATTTGGTCTTTCTAAAATATTTGAGCTTAGCGATAGCGATGAGAGATAAGGGAATAATAAAGGCGAATTTGGAGAAGCCTTGTTAAATCATTTGTTAAAAAATTAAATGATATTAGAATGAAATTTAACACTTTCAGGCGTTGTATCAATTTGGGCGTGACGATTTTGTACTAGTATAGACGGCACATGCGAATTACGAACAATGAAAGGGCTGCATAAATATAAATATTTTAATCCTTTCCATAACCTAGCTATGGACTTGATGGAAATAAAGGGGTTATGGCAAAAATTGTAAAAATAACTTGGGGACGGATGGCGATTTTTTAGCATTTTCATATGCAATTTAATGAAAAGTAACAAAAAAATACACTATCTAAAAACTCATTAAGCCCGAATTGCCCGAATCCTATCTTCTTCGTGCCCGCCCGAGCCGGCCCGAAAAAAAAATTTAGGACATCTGATCTCTGGTAGTGATACCACACTTACCCCTTTTCCCAAAATTAACTCTACCCTTGTGGACCACTCGTGAGGGTTAAAGCCGCCATGAGGTCCTGTCCGAGAAATAGTCAAGGGTTGGTGTAATATATATGTCGAGGGGAGGGGCATAGGTTGAGGGAATGTCTGAGGCGCGTAGGAACATGACTAGAAAGGTGTGGAACATTATTTTTGCATCCTTTAATTGGATTTTCATTTTGTGCATAAAAATATATACATTCGTTCTTATTAGTATTATAAGATAAGTATTTTTTTTACATATATCATATATTTTTTGCTTATTACGTTTGATAGGGCGTTTTATCATTAACCAGCCCTTGACTATTTCTCGGACATGACGTCATTCCATGTCCTCACTCGCCACATTTAAAACATTTTTAACTATTTCTATTGATATGCTTGTGCCCCTCTCACGCTGTACATATTTTTAAACAGGCAAAAATTAAAGATACATTGCACAGAAATTCCAAGCAAAAAATCTAACATAATATTCCGGTCCAAATGCTTGCTTGTACATTTGCTAATAAATACTTAATAATCAAGTTTAAAAATATTATACACAATTCTTTTTAAGCTCATTAAAATTTAAAATTATTAAAACTGATATTAAAAAGAAACAAATAATTTTAAACTTAAACTTACCCGTGTTTTTTGAGTAGCGGTGTACCGACAGGATTCCGTTATCAATCGTATGCTCTTCTTCGGCTGCAAATAACTGATGAATTTTGAATTTTTCCCGCTATTTCCCTTGTCCCAACGATACAGCGATAAGTCCTGAGCGGTGTCGGATTGTAAATTCATCCCGATCATAATTTTGGACCAATGTGTCATGGACGGTATCGGTCTTCCAATATGTCCCGATTTTGGGTTGTTTTTTGCTCGTCAGATAATTATTTTTTAAAAATAGTTTCTTTCCGATGGTCAGCTGAATTGCATTTTCTTGTAAAATATAAAATAATTTGTAAGGGGAGGTGGGGGGGGGGTTCTTTTTTAGTTAGGCGCCAATGTTAAGTTCGCTGATTATCCATATATAATATTATTCATGCAAACTAGGGATAATGTAAGCCTTTCACACAAAAATATATTTAATAAATTAATAGTCTGTTTTTCTGGGAATATTCTCAGTTGTTCTTTTTCTTCTGATTACAGTTGTTATCCCTCACTCACGCCCTCTATGTTAATGCCATTTCCTCGATTCACTTTGTCAATTGGTTGCCCTTTAGTCAATTCTCTTTGTCAATCGACTGTCATCGTCTAGCTATCTTGTTATAACATTTCCACATCTGGTGGCTAGTTATAAACGTCCCCCTCTCCCGGAACTTTTCATTCACATATAGATATACGACACTTAACAGCTCTAACGCTTGGCATTATGATTTCCCTAAATGATAGCCTATTAAAAAGCCTTTTTAAACTCATTTTGTACAAATAAATCTGGGCATAATATCAAAAATGTTCGGTTGAACAAATAACAACATTAGGGGTTATTGATCAAGAAATTATCCTAATAATCATTTTTACGGATCCTCACGTGATATATATAATAAAAGCTACAAAAAATCTGATTTAATCGGGATATCTTAAATAAAAATATCAGTAAAATTGCTAGAAATGTTGTATAAATTTCGGATTTTTTAATGGGCCGGACTTACGGGCCACCATGGTAGGGGGAGGGCCCTAAGGTGCATTGAAAAAATACGGACGAGCTTGATAGTCTAATGACTTCGAGTAGGCCTAAAAATTTTCAAAACGGTTACGAGCGAACCGACCTCCTGAAAACGGTTCGTCTAACTCCTACATAAAGTACGGTGCGGACTAAATAGGGTTTTGCCATTAAACTGGAGTTCATCGAAATTCAGCTCTTAGGCACTTCCTACCTATAATAATAGATAGTTTCACCTAGTTTCTGGTCAAGGAAGCTCCATGGCCCATGATCTTTGCAGACGATATAATCATGTGTGAGAGAAGTGAACAAGAAATTGCTTATAATTTAAATAGATGGAATAATGCATTAGAAGAAAGTGGGCTCAGATCAAAAAAGGAAGACAGAATACTTGAAGACAAAGTTTGAATCAGATGAAAATCCGCAATGTGCCTTATATTAGGCGGATGGAAACTTAAAAGTGTGGAGTTTTTCACAAATCTATGTCGAATACTTAAAGCGGATGCTGAAATGAATAAAAAATTCATGAAAGGTTAAATGCTGGATTGCTTAAATAGAGAGATTAGCCGATATTTTGAGCGAGAATAATATCTCAAGATCGAAATAGTAGTCAATCATATAGCCAACAATACTATATAGCTCGGAATCATGGGCTATACGAAGGAGATGAGAAAGCTAAGAGGAATGTTTGGAGATGAACATAAACGCAATGAAGGAATATGGAGAAATCTGGTATAAAGGAAGACAAAGCGGGGATATGGCCGTGTAGAGAGAAGGCAAGATATCAATGTCGGCAATAAAATCGAGAAGATAAAACTCGTGGGGAAACGAAAAAGAGGAAGCAAACTTAAAAGAATATAAAAATATATAAGATAAAGATCTATGATATAGAGACAAATGGAAATTAATGTTGAAACTGACCCCAATCTAGGTGATAAACAGTCATAGAAGAGAGATATAAAATATAAAACACGGATAAAAAAAATATTTTATCTAATAGCTAAAAAAAACATCACCAGTTCTCAAACACATTAAAAACACATTTAGAAAACTATTAACCGAAAAAGTTGTTGTCTAGACTTTAATGAAAATGTAATTTACATGTTTCTTTCGATAATTTATTATTATTGTTGTAGTTGTGGTTAGGTGGTTAAATTTAATTTGGTTTGCACACACCACTAAAAGTTTACGCAGACGAACCTACGCAGATGAGCTTACGCAAATGAGCCAGGAAGGACGGCGTGTTGTATCTTGCCAACTAATGGTGGGAATAATGTTTAAAGTAATGGGTTTGTGAAAACTGTAATGTAATTAGTTATGTGAATAAATGGGCAGTAATTAAAAGCAGGAATAAGTTAAAGGCATGCCTCATATTAGTAGAGATGTGCAGTATATCGACTTGTCGTAAGGCATCCCTCATGCAAATTGAGAAGCGCATCGAGGTTTAAATAGTGGTGGGGAAACCTGAGGTTTTATAAACCTTAACCTAAAGGTAGGTTTAAGGTTGATTGACAACCTCAGGTTGTCAATCAACCTCAAACCTAACCTTAAGGTGAGGTTCGAGGTTTATAAGGAGCTCAAGGTTTTTCATATAAAAAAACCTTAAAACCTCAGGTCCACCTTGAGGTCACCTCGAGGTTTCAACAAGTATGCTTCATTTTTTATATCTTAATTTTACGACTAAATTATAGTCTCTAACAAAAAAAATTTATTAAGTGTATATATATATTAAAAATAGTTCAAACAAATTTATTTTAATAGCAAATTACGTATATAATCTATAAATTTTTACTCTCTAATAAATTATCATTTTATTTGATAGAATTAATGCATGTGTATTTAAAAATTGCTGCCATCTACAGTGTGTTATATTTTTATAAAACAGTTTTAAAATTCCCTGCCTATCTATGGTATTCTGTGATATACACACCTTGTATTTTTTTAATAGTTCTTTTATGGACAAAAAGGGATAATTGTATGAATTTTATGTATTTTAGATTGTATAAATAGTAAGACGGCCGGGCGGCACCAAAAATATAAATCTTAATTAAGAATTCCTCATTTAAACAGCATAAACTTCATATTTAAGTCAATCGAGATAAAATTTTTGCAATTATATTTTTTTACTAAATCTATATAACGTGACGTGACCAAATCTCGAAAAACATCATAATTAAAAAAGGATGGTATTTAAATGCACAGTAATAAATTAAAAAATGCTCAGTACTAAAGTGCCCGGTTAAAAACTCAAAATTGATCAGTAAATTAACTGTAAAATGCTCAACTTTAAATTAATAATGCTCAGTATTTTTGTTAAAATGCTCAGTTATAAATTCATAATTTGTGATATTAATTTATTTTGCGCTTACATTTTGTAAATAATATTTTAATTGGTATACAGTTTTTTTTAAAAAATAAGAACTTTGCCCCTCCCTTTTTTTGTCCAGTTGGTCCTTCCCCCCCCCCTTATTTTTTACCCTCTTTCTTACCTGGGGGGAGAAGGGTAATTTGACCCCCCCCCCTTTTAGACTCTATCACAAGGGGAGGTGATTTGCCCCCCCCCCCTCCCAATTTTTTTCCCTTCCTTCTCACCCGGGGGGGGGGGGGGGGGTGATTTGGACCCCCCTTATTATTTGCCCTCTTCCCCCAGGTGAGAAAGAGTAAAAAAAGGCGGGTTAAAAGGGGCGATGGGGGGGGGGGGTAAATCACCCCCCATCCCTCCCCCCTGGTGAGAAAGAGGGTAAAAAACAAGGGGGGGGGGAGAGAGAAACCAACGGGACAAAAAAAGGGAGGGGGGCAAAGTTCTTAATTTATTTAAAAAAAAATTGTATATACCAATTAAAATATTATTTATAAAATGTGCAAAATAAATTAATATCACAAATTATGAATTTATACTACTGAGCATTTTAACAAAAATACTGAGCATTATTAATTTAAAGCTAAGCATTTTAAAGTTAATTTACTGATCAATTTTGAGTGTTTATCTGGGCACTTTAATAAAATACTGAGCCACATTTTACTGAACGTTTTTTACTTTATTACTGTGCATTTAAATACCATCCATGATGTTTTTCGAGATTTGGTCACGTCACGTTATATAGATTTAGTAAATAAAATAAATTTGCTAAATTTTATCTCGATTGACTTAAATGTTTATGCTGCTTAAATGAGGAATTCTTAATTAAGGTATAAAAAAATTATATTTATTTTTGGTGCCGCCCGCCCGTCTTACTATTTATACATTCTAAAATACATAAAATTCATACAATTATCCCTTTTTGTCCATAAAGAACTATTAAAAAATACAAGGTGTATCACAGAATACCATAATAGGCAGGGAATTTTGAAAATGTGTTATAAAAATATAACACAATATAGATGGCAGCAATTATTAAATACACATGCATTCATTCTATCAAATAAAATTATAATTTATTAGAGAGTAAAAATTTATAGATTATATACGTAATTTGCTATTAAAATAAATTTGTTTGAACTATTTCTTATATATATATATACCTAATAAATTTTTTTTGTTAGAGACTATAATTTAGTCGTAAAATTAAGATATAAAAAATGAAGCATACTTGTTGAAACCTCGAGGTGACCTCAAGGTGGACCTGAGGTTTTAAGGTTTTTTTATATGAAAAACCTTGAGGTCCTTATAAACCTCGAACCTCACCTTAAGGTTAGGTTTGAGGTTGATTGACAACCTGAGGTTGTCAATCAACCTTAACCTAAACCTCACCTCAGGTTGACCTGAGGTCCACCTGACCTAAGGTTTTCCCCACCACTAGGTTTAAATAGCGGGAATTTGACCATGATATAATCATATATTTATTTTCTACTTAGAACACGTTAGTCCTGCGGGAAGATATATTTATTTTTCTACTCATACCACGTTAGTCGTGCGGTAACCATCCCCAAAAAACCAAAACGGCCCCTAACCCAATACGTTCAATAACACTTAGACGTCACCCGATCTAACCTATTTGTCGCACGGATATTTCCCTCCGGCCATCGTCCAACATCTATATTTATATTCAGAATATCATTATCCTATCCTATCGATATCTTATTTCAGTGGTTCTTAACCTTTTTATACACGCGGCCCCCCAAATATTTTATAATTTGTTTGCGGCCCCCCATTTTTTTCAAAATAATTTATATTTGTTATATTATCAATAATATATTGATTTTCTATTATTTTTTCATTTTATTATATAATAAACATAAAACACAACTTTATTATTTCATTATCTATATAAAATTTAAATAGATAATGAAATAATAATAACATAAAAACTTCATAATTAAACATAAAAACAATGTTTAAAATAAAAAATATATGCATTCGGAAATATATTTAATGAAATTTCTGCTGCTGAACATTTTGTTAATTCTTGGTTGAATTGATTGTAATGCTATCCTCATGCAGGAATCTAGTCGCAATCGATTGCGTTTTTTTTATATCCACCATAGTTGAGAAGCCTTTTTCACACAAATATGTAATAGCGAAAGGCAGCAAATTTTGAATTGCTGCTGAAAATAATGGAGGATATTCTGCACGAATTTGTCTCCAAAATTGCGGCAAACTTTTAGTTTTAAACAAAGATTTTAAATTACAATCATTTATTAATTCTAATAATGAATCTTAAGGCAACGAGTTCGAATCCCCTGGTGAGTATTTTTTCTAAAGCTTTTCTTAAATATTTTTATTTTATTCTAAAAAAATTTGGCGGCCCCCCGGCAAACTTCACCCCCAGGTTAAGAATCACTGTCTTATTTAGTTCATATTTATTTGTTTGTCAATAAACCAGGATTCAAATTGGTAGTCCGAACATTATAATTATTACAACAAACTGTTAGCTATTTTATTTTTCGTTAAACAACGATCGTAAATTAAATATAAATAATTGTATCGACATACTGTGACATTAATACACAACATTTTTCTACACCTAATTTACAAATGTGGTGCAACAATATAAAATGCATTTTAAAAATACAATAATTCAGAATATTTTCCAAATCCAATGCAATCTTTAACTCCTAAGTATTGTAAGAACTCTCTTTATCCCACGGAGGCAATATATAAAATAATTTTTACAAAATATTTACAATCACAACTAATGGCCTATCTAATTTTCTTCCTAAGTTTTCTATTATGTAATTTGCCCTTTTTAGAGAAAAATATAAATAAATTATTTAGGAGAATCAAGCCCCGTTTCAAAGAGATTCATATAAGCAAGATTCAGGAGATCGATGTTATTATGGGAAACAGCTTGAGCTAGAGTGGTTTCCTGTAGTGTCCAGGTGGCGATAATAAGCCAATCGAGCAAAAAATATTTCCTTAGCGTATTGGTAAAGTCGGATGTCTAAATTATTGACTCTTTTAATATTGTCCAACACTTCTGAACTTGGTTTGAAGTGATCGGATCTAGACACGGGCGAAGTTTTAAGGGGCAAACTGAGGCGGATTCCCAACATTTTTTCCAGCAAATATTGCGTCTCTCTCTGAAATTCTAGCAGCCCAAAGAAAGCCAAGCCGTTTTTGAGATTATCTTTTGCCGATACCAGCATGCGTTCCGATATGGCTGGATGCAATGCGCTTTCGGATGAATTTTTAAACAGATGCCTTTGAATATAAAAATATAATTTATAAAAAAAATCTAAAATTTTAAATTTTTCGAATTCTTTGAATGTATGATATGTGGTGAAAGGTAACATGATAAAAACTAAGTTTCGCAAAGTCCGATTTTAGTAGGATGACCCTCGTCTATCGAATTATCTTTCTAGCCCAAATCCACTCAGCTAAAATTTAATTTTATCTTTCGAATATATAATCACGCAATTTGCTTCAGACTTGTTTAACGTTAAAATTTTGGTGTCTTAGGTTATACGACCTCTCCAGCTGTCTTTAGATTATGATTCAAACATGGTCATATTAATTGCTATGCAATTTATGGGCTCGTTTTTGGTTGTCCGTTGTCCTCCCTATCTATTTGCATTGGGTATATTAGGTTATCGCTTTTTTAAATTAATGCATGAGAAAGAGGTGCCCCACCCCTCATCTCTATCTCATGCATAAGAGGTGCCCCACCCCTCATCTCTATCTCCCTCGGTGTGTTATATATAAGATTTGTTAAATTATCTATTATATAATAAACATAAATAAAAGTTGTTTACTTTTAATTGCTATGCAATTTAACTAGTTATATAATAAACATAAATAAAAGTTGTTTACTTTTAATTTTTTTTTTTTTTTTTTTTTTTTTTTTTTTTAACTAGTTAATTTTATTATGCAAGATTTACATTAAATGAAACTAAAAACAACATATAAATCATAGAGGTAAACATTCAAAAATTGCCATAGCGTTGTAATGGCAAATAATCATTCCGATTTTCTGTTTTATAAAAAAAGTTTCCCTTTTGTCAAGGGTATTGGCAGCTATGCGGCGTCCCAATTCCTTCAGGAGGGCTTGGGTTTTAGGACCTATTGTAGTGAGGGTAGTGGTCACTATGGGGGAGAAAAGGAGTGAGGAATTAAGTTCTGCGTATTTAGCGGATTTTAATCTTTCAGAATCAACAAGGGGGTCTTTGTTTTGGTTTGAGGGAGCAAAGGCATCCGGACAAGTGTAGTCCCAAGCTAGGCATAGCCCTTTTGCCCATGGGATGAGGGTCTGTCCATCAGGTCTCTTCTTGTCGCTAAGGCAAAGACCATTAGGCTCCAATTGGGAAGGAAAGCCCGCCTTTTTGAATGTCTTCTGTAGAAGAGCGTTAACGGATGTGTGCCGTAGAAATCTGGCCTTATTAAATTTGCAATGCAGGCCGTGGTGACCTTTTGTACCAACGGATGAGCCACATAAGTTGCATTGATGAGAGGCAACTATATCGCATCCTAGGCGGAGCCCTGTTGCAATCCTGAACTCGTTGTTGGAGAGTTGAAGGTCATGAGTCCGACTTGGGATGGCCTCCAACCACTCGTGGCCGGACCTTGATGCGAAACTTCTTAAAGCTGGTAACTCCTCCAACGATGCGCCCGATATAAGAGTTTTAAGGGCATGGTCGTAGAGAGGAGTGTTCCAACTCTTTTGAGAGTTTATGGTAGGGAATGGAGTGTTAGGGTCGGACAAAGAACTCCACATGTCGAGGGCGATTTGGGTGAAAGGATCTGGTTGATCGATTAGTATGTCGATGATTGGTTTGGCTGAAAGTCGACTCGAGATGAAGGCCGACAAAGCTACAAGAGAGGATGATCTCAGGCCCAAACCACCATATTTTGTGGGGAGACACGCTTGTTTCCATTGAGACCCAGTAAAAGAAAGGTTTGTGATTTCCTCGACAACGTCTTTGAGTTTTTGGTCGAATAAAGATAGAGCACTGGGATTTAAGAATGAGGTGGATGACCTGAAGATATGATTTATCTTAGGTAAAGAGTAGCAGTTTTTAATTAAAAAGAAAGCCTGGTGGGCTGGCAAGTAAGAAAGGAGGGGTTTGATTTCTACTAGTTTTTGGATTGTCTCTGTTAATAACTTGTTACAAGGGTGTGAGCCACCTATGGGAGATCCTAAGTGCGTTAGTTCGTTAGGGTGAATATGTTTGAAAGCGTCAAAGTATGGGTCTAGGCTTAAAGGGTCAGTATTGTTTTTGCAAACCTCGGTCTTGGTATGATTAAGATGGAGACCAATTTTTGAAGCTTCGACTTCAAGGTATGAAAGGGCTTCTTTGACGTCTTCTGCATTTCCTTTGATGGTACCATCGTCTAGGTACCACAAGTTGAGTGATAGATTATATTTAGAGGCTAGGTATTCGGTCAGGGATTTTATACCTAGGCAGAATAGTAGGGGGCCTAGCGGGTCTCCTTGTTGAATGCCGTCACTCGATGCAATTATTTTGGAATTAAAGTTGAGCATGGAAGTAGGAGCGTAGCATGCATTAAGGAAAATGGAGTACTCGGGAAGAAATTTGTAAGCCTCTGTTAAGAAGTGTGACCTGTAGATAGTATTAAAGGCGTTTTTGAAGTCGATCTTAGCTAGGATCGAATGGTCGGGATGGGCGAGGGCTATGCGGACAGCGTGAGAGGCGATTTCACAACCACACTTGATTCCGAAACCTAGTTGGATGGGAGCTAATTGATCTGCAATGTTGGTTTTTACTCGAGCAATAATTAGTTTGCAGCATAGGCGTCTAAAAATTGAACCCATGGCTATTGGACGAAGGCCACCATCTGGTTTGGTAAGTGATATTAGGGTGGCCCCAAAAAAATAGGGAGAGATCGCGTCAGGTACTAAGCCTTTAATAACCTGGTTAAGGAAGATTGCTAGGGTGGATGTGAAGTGGCCAGACCTGTCAATGTGAGGTCTTGTTAATTCTATTAAATGTGAAGCCCGGAAACCGTCTAAACCAGAACCTACTGAGGATTTTTTAAAAGAACCGATAGCCTCGAGAATTTCATGCGATGTGAAGTCCTTGAAGGGGGAATTGATTGTAGAGGGAAATTGGGAGCAATTTCTTTCAGGGTGTTTAATTTGTAAAGATTCGAAGGTTTCTTGAGTGTCTGGGGAAATTTTGCAGTCTGAATTGGCCAGGCGAAGAGCACCCTGGATGTCGAAAAGGTTGAGTTTAGCGGAAACCCGTTTGGCTCTTTGTTGAACTGATGTAATCTTATGGATGTGTGGCTCGTAAATAATAGGGGGTGATGAAACGTCCCATTTTGCTGAGTTTTGTTTAACCCAGTTCGAAAGGGTACCTTTGTAATTTGATGGTGGTACTGAAAGGACACGGGAAGTAAATTGAAAAAGGTTGGCCCAATGGAGGGTGCTGCTTGGATCCTTAGAGAGGTTTGAGATGGCATCAGTAAGGGCAATTAGAACTTGATGTCTGGCTCCTTTAGGGATGTTTTTTAAAATCCTGTTAACAGGGGAATGAGGGATGTCTGAATATGTATTGTTGGTGGTGGTTCCGACCTGGGAGTAGGTATTATGCGATAAATGGTTGTGAGTTGAGGTGAGTATAGCTGCTGGATGTTTTCCAGAGCCTGGGCACCTCTGTTTTAATGGACCGTGAACGTGAATCAAATTAGAGAGGGTAATTGAAGCTAACCTGTAGCAGACTGGGCAGGTTCCGGTTTGGGTTGTGGAGTTTGTGTTGTTCATGTAGAATAATTATGGGTATTTGCTGATTGTGACTGTAAACACAATTTACAAATTGTAGCGTATTTCATTCTAGAATTATATAGGTTGTTACTTTTAATTGCTATGCAATTTAACTAGTTTTGGGGTTAGAATCCAGGGGTTTTTTTGACTCTTATGATTGTTCTTGTTACTATCATTGATAATAAGAATTTTTGGCCGTCCGCTGGCTGCTGACCAATGAAAAAAATGACCATTGGCCAAAATGTGAATCGAAATTATTTTTTTCGTTTTTTTTGATTATTATGATTGTTCCTGTTTCTACCATTGCTATTATGACTTTTTGGCCGTCCGCTGGCTGCTGACCAATGTTATATAATAAACATAAATAAAAGTTGTTTACTTCTAATTGCTATGCAATTTAACTAGTTTTTGGGTTAGAATCCCGGAGTTTTTTTTGACTCTTCTGATTGTTCTTGTTACTATCATTGATAATAAGAATTTTTGGCCGTCCGTTGGCTGCTGACCAATGAAAAAAATGACCATTGGCCAAAATGTGAATCGAAATTATTTTTTTCGTTTTTTTTGACTATTATGATTGTTCCTGTTACTACCATTGCTATTATGACTTTTTGGCCGTCCGCTGGCTCCTGACCGATGGAAAAAATGACCATTGGCCAAAATGTGAATCGAAATTATTTTTTTCGTTTTTTTTGACTATTATGATTGTTCCTGTTACTACCATTGCTATTATGACTTTTTGGCCGTCCGCTGGCTGCTAACCAATGGAATAAAATGACCATTGACCAAAATGTGATTCGAAAACTTTTTTTTCGTTTTTTTTTGACTATTATGAATTTATATCCACTTTTACCGTGTCCTGGCTGCTGACCAATGGAAAAAAATGACCATTGGCCAAAATGTGATTCGAAATTTTTTTTCGTTTTTTTACTCTTATGAATTTATATCCACTTTTACCGTGTGCTGGCTGCTGACCAATGGAAAAAAATGACCATTGGCCAAAGTGAGCATTTCGTTTTTTTTTGACTATTATGATTGTTCCTGTTACTACCATTGCTATTATGACTTTTTGGCCGTCCGCTGGCTCCTGACCGATGGAAAAAATGACCATTGGCCAAAAATCGAAATTATTTTTTTCGTTTTTTTTTGACTATTATGATTGTTCCTGTTACTACCATTGCTATTATGACTTTTTGGCCGTCCGCTAGCTGCTGACCAATGGAATAAAATGACCATTGGCCAAAATGTGATTCGAAAACTTTTTTTTCGTTTTTTTTTTGACTATTATGAATTTATATCCACTTTTACCGTGTCCTGGCTGCTGACCAATGGAAAAAAATGACTATTGGCCAAAATGTGATTCGAAATTTTTTTTTCGTTTTTTTTACTCTTATGAATTTATATCCACTTTTACCGTGTGCTGGCTGCTGACCAATGGAAAAAAATGACCATTGGCCAAAGTGAGCATCAAAATTTTTTTTCCGTTTTTTTTGGCTATCATTGACTTATAGAGTATCTGTTGGTACTGACCAATAGAGAAAAAGTGACCATTGGCCAAATTTTTGATTTTTTTAATTAAAAATTGTTCAAATTCAACAAAAAATTTCTCCCAACAATTCTGCAAATTCTTAACATTGTGTTGTTTTATAATATAATGTTTGTTAGACCCATAATCACTAAAGGCCATAAAAACTAATGTAATACGCAACTAGAAGCAAACACTAAATCTAACCCTAACCCTTGCCTATTGCCTATATTACATTTTGCCTATAATGGAAAATTTGTATAAATAATTAATTAGTCATTAGGCATTTAATACCCCCCTATAGGCATTCTCGCCCCTTCCCACCTTTCTCGCCC
The DNA here is from genome assembly GCA_964036665.1 of Gordius sp. MW1. NCBI lineage: Eukaryota > Metazoa > Nematomorpha > Gordioida > Gordea > Gordiidae > Gordius > Gordius sp. MW1. The sequence goes on from OZ038532.1 coordinate 7,882,232, forward strand.
ATAAATTGCATAGCAAATATGATACATTTATACGAAGTACAGATGAGTCGTCCCCCCTTCCCTTCCCCTCTTCCCTTCCCTTCTCCCCCTTCCCACGAGGGCCGAAGGCCCGAGTTTTTTTTAATATTGAATCCCTTTTAAATGATTTATTAAACATTGTTATTTTGATATATTGGTTTTTTTAAGCCTTACTAATATGGTAGGAAACTAAAGGATAATTAGTGATTTTTACTTTACAATTATGTTTTAATTAGGTTTGTGGTCCTCGAGTTAAAAATCAAGAGAATTTTCGCGTGGAATATATTTATTTCCAGATGGAATATGTGACTGATTAGGTCGTCGTCGAAATCACGTGAGAAAAATCAAAGGGGAAGGAACCGAAAGGAGGCGACCGATCTTGTTCAAAATCAGAGAAAGAAAGCTGATACCCGAGCGAATGGTAGTGCGAGGGGAAGACGGGAACTACGTCAAGAGAGGGCTAGGCCTAATGCAAGTCGGCATACCAACGCGGTTCCCGGAGACCGTGGCCTATTAGCCGGACGAGGAGGCCCGCACCAATACAGAAAGAGTTGGCCCTACGCGCAGCTCCAACAATTGCGCAAAGCCCCGCCCCCCGTGATCGCCCGAGATTCTAGGGCTGAGGACGTGACGGGCGATAATGAGGCAGACGAGAACCTTCTGATGAGAATTTTGCCGTTGGCATTGGATGCCAAAGTGTAAAAGAACGATTCCGTCCAGGACAGCAAGGCAAGACAGGACGGAAGCGGTTGTAGAGTTGGTAGCGCCGAAACTGGTTACGGTGGAAACTAGCGAGGTCGTGGTTAGCCCTGAGGAAGAGGTTCAATTAATGGAAAATCAGAAGATTCTCGTCTGCGTCACTCTCGCCTGACATCCCGCCTGCGGACGGCGTCAGGTCCTTCCTCTCTTACCCCTTAGCATCTCTGAACGCCTCAGGTAATCCCGAGGGCGTTTCGCTCTCGTTGGAGCTGCGAGCGAGTCCACCTTTCTATGTTGGTTCGGACTTCCTCGTACGGCTAAACCCCTGGGTAGACCACGGTGTCCCGGAACCGCGTTGCTATGCCTACCCGCATTAGACCTAGCCGTCTCTTACCATCGTTCCCGTCCTCGCACTTCTAATCGCTTGGATGCGTCCTCTGAGAAATCTTAAGAACGGTTCGTGAAAATTTACCTTGCAGGACTCTAAGCCACTTATACCCCAGTAATATTCATGTCAAGAATATGTAGTCAGTCAATCAAATGCTACAAAAACAATTTTAAGGGCTGTGGTAAACCAGACTCAAATGTATTGTATTGAGAATGAATCATTTTATATATTTGATAAAATCCGATTCCATAATTTGACCAATCTATCGTTGCATTGCCTTTTATTAAGTTCCATATTTTTTCACGTATATTAATAATAAGTTTCCCGTTTTTCATATTCCGTCTTACAATATTAAAAACATCCAATAGAATGTAAAAATATGTGTGTTCGACAGAAAGTGTCAAAGTTATTTAAAAAGGGAAGGTAGGGAGACATTAGAGAATTGCAAAGTCACTTTTTTCAATTCGAACCCGACCCAAGAGCATTTCAAAACGAACGCGACCCGGCCCTAACTGAAAGCGTTTAAATTTTTTTAACCGTATCTCTCCAAAACGCCTTTAAATTTTGGTATCCAACGCCAGAGTAAGAAAAATTGCGTGAGCATGGGCGTAGCCAGGGAGTGGGAAAGGGCGGCCCTCTAAATCCAAAAAATCAATTATGGCTAAAATTTAAAAAATATTTATTTTGCCCCTACCTAAACCATAATCCCCCTCTAATTTCAATCCTGCTACGCCCATGAGGGCTTTCAAAATTTAATCGACTAATTAAAGTGCTAAACTCGGGCCTTCGGCCCTCGTGGAAAGGGGGAGGGGGAAGGGAAGGGGGGAGGGGGGGGGGGAAGGGAAAGGGGAACGAAACTCATCTATACTTCGTATAAACGTAGCATATTTGCTATGCAATTTATGGGCGAGAAAGGTGGGAAGGGGCGAGAATGCCTATAGTGGGGTATTAAATGCAAAATGATTAGTTAATTATTTATACAAATATTCCATTTAATTAAAAAAAAATTTGCCCTCTCCGGGATTCGAACCCATGTTAATAGAGGCATAGGCTTTTGTAGGGGCACTGGGAACCATATAAGTAGAGGCATAGGCCCTTGTAGGGAAGGGCATAGGGTAATTATCAATGTTAACCTAATATACTCAATTCAAACACGGAAAAAAAATTTTCGATTTATTTGGCCAATGGTCATTTTTTTCATTGGTCAGTAGCCTGCGGACGGTCAAAAAGTCATATTATCAAGGGTATTAACAAGAACCATATATTAATTTAATTTAAAAAAAAAAAAAAAAATTTGTCCTCTCCTGGGATTGAACACCCTCCAGGTCACAAAGCTGGCGCCAATAACTTGAAGGGTAACGGACGGAGAACGGACACCAAAAAACGAGCCCATAAATTGCATAGCAATTAATATTCATACAAAACCTTAGCTAATGGACAACACTTAAAGGTTTTTAACCTTCCCTTTCCATCCACACAAACCCAACCCATGGGGTTTAAAGTCCACTAAATTGTATTTACATTTTAAAAGCGGCACAAAAAAGGTGCAAGTGTTGAGTTCACTTTGCAAATTAATTTCTAGGCAATCGTGTTATTTATAGGTCTAGTTTTCTTTTTTCCAATCAGCATTGGTGCATAAGCATTTATGACACGGAACACATATTAATGGGTCAACCAACAATTTATATATATCCTTTACTAATATATATGATTTAAGCATTAAAAATACCTTCCACATCAGGGTTGGATTTGCAATTAATTTAAAATTAAGCAAAATTTTAACAATACACACAACTAATTCAGAAATAAACACAAAAAATAGAGAAAAATAATGTATTACCTATAGCAGCCAATTTTGGTAAGATCAGCCAAGTGTCTAGTTTGTCTGTTGTGGGCCAGGTTGTAGGGGCAATTCAAAAAATCTTTAATACTAGCATAAGACCAATCAGAATCTTGTAGATGAGCATCTGTATCATTATAACATACTGGCAATTTGTGATTTTGACCTGAGCATGTGTGCAGGGATTTCTTCCAGGTTGCTCCACGTTTTACATGAAAATATTCACTCACGTAACGGCTAATTGGTTCTCTCAATATGGTAGCAAATCTAAAACTATCCAAAGTTGGTGTAAGAGTAAAGATTTAAGTTAGTGTATATAATTAACATGAATTTGTAAACTTACTTTTGGACTAAAAAATATTAAATAGATAAAATTGTAGAAATGTAAGTTTAACATATATTGTATAACATATTGCCTTGTTTCATACTTATATTGAGAGTTGGGCATATCACTTTGCATAATCTTTGGAACACATTCTTTGAGTGCTGTATAATCTGCATGCAAACCACAAGCTTTCCAGGAATAAGTTGATCTAGCAAAAAGCCACATGGGAATGTACTTATTACGAAATTGATTGCTATCTATATTTTCATGTTCTTCAATATATTCATTACTATCCTTTAAATATTTATCTTGTGCTGATGTGTCCTGATGAATTTTTGAGTTTTCATATGAATTTATCTGTGTGTTGATGATTCCTTGCTTTGGGCATGAGCACACTGTCTTTTTCTTTCTATAACAGGAGCAAGGAACATCAAGTATTGAATACTGGGTAAGCTTATTTTCAAAATAAGTGCCCCCAGTCTTTTGGATATGTATCAATATTAAAACATCCTTTCCTTGAAACTGAAAAGGCTTTGGAAGATTATGACAATTTTTTTGTAAGGAATATGAAATGTTCCCTTTAAAAGTATAAGATTGACTAGCATCAATAATTGATATATTCATCAGTGTTTCATTGTGTTCATAGGATGAATTAGATACAATGACATGGTCGTGATGATTAAAATTTTGTGGATGGTAGATTGAGTAAAGAATTACTTTATTTGGATAGATATTAGACACAAATTTATTTTGAATGTAAAGATAAAAAATATTTGGGCAATATAGATTAAATGGCTGATCTTTTGAATAAAATTTATAATTATTTTTACAAAACATGTTTAATAAAATGTAAAAAGAAAAACATCCTACTAAGAAGCCTAAAAACAATTTCCTAGTTGTTGAATTGAGCATCATAATATCCAATAATCCCCAAATAATACTAATTTTGTACTAAAGTAATAATTCTGGACCATAATAAATCACATGAATTGTTTGTTGTTACATTTTACAATCCATAGAATTAAATAATCAGGAAAAATTAATGATATTGGTTTTAACCTAGACTCGAGCATAACAAAATTTAATTTTTTTTGCAAGAGAGGGTAGAATGAAGCTGATTGGTAACAAATATTTACTTTTAAGATTTTTTCATATACTATCATAGACTAATAAAACGGTATCGTTTCAAAATGTCACAGTCCAAAATGTAACAAAGCCACATCGTGAGATTCGCGAATCTCACGATCGTGAGATTCGCAATTACTCATTGCGCAAGCGCATAATTTCTATTGGGTAGTGTCTTAGGTCAGCGTTTTAGGTTAGGGGTTGGGTTAGGATTAGATGTACATCAAATTCCCTCCCCATTTGAGATTTAATTTTTCGTGATATTCGTGTGACATTTTGGACTGTGACATTTTGAACCCAAGACTAATAAAACTATAGACTGCCGAACAGCTGATTTTTACTATTAAAATCATTCAGACACCAAAATAGCTGCCATATTGTAGGAAAAATTCAACAACAGGTATATTAATTGCTATGCAATTTATGGGCTCGTTTTTTGTGCGTCGTCCGTCCGTCGTCCGTCCGTCGTCCTCCCTATCTATTTGCATTGGGTATATTAGGTTATCGCTTTTTTAAATTAATGCATGAGAAAGAGGTGCCCCACCCCTCATCTCTATCTCATGCATAAGAGGTGCCCCACCCCTCATCTCTATCTCCCTCGGTGTGTTATATATAAGATTTGTTAAATCATCTTTATATAATAAACATAAATAAAAGTTGTTTATTTTTAATTGCTATGCCATTTAACTAGTTATATAATAAACATAAATAAAAGTTGTTTACTTTTAATTGCTATGCAATTCAACTAGTTTTTGCTATATAATTAACATAGATAAAAGTTGTTTACTTTTAATGCTATGCAATTTAACTAGTTATATAATGAACATAAATAAAAATTGTTTACTTTTAATTGCTATGCAATTTTACTAGTTTTGGGGTTAGAATCCCGGAGTTTTTTTGACTCTTATGATTGTTCTTGTTACTATCATTGATAATAAGAATTTGGCCGTCCGCTGGCTGCTGACCAATGAAAAAAATGACCATTGGCCAAAATGTGAATCGAAATTATTTTTTTCGTTTTTTTTGACTATTATGATTGTTCCTGTTACTACCATTGCTATTATGACTTTTTGGCCGTCCGCTGGCTGCTGACCAATGGAATAAAATGACCATTGGCCAAAATGTGATTCGAAAACTTTTTTTTCGTTTTTTTTTTGACTATTATGAATTTATACCCACTTTTACCGTGTCCTGGCTGCTGACCAATGGAAAAAAATGACCATTGGCCAAAATGTGATTTGGAAATTTTTTTTTCGTTTTTTTTACTCTTATGAATTTATATCCACTTTTACCGTGTGCTGGCTGCTGACCAATGGAAAAAAATGACCATTGGCCAAAGTGAGCATCAAAATTTTTTTTTCCGTTTTTTTTGGCTATCATTGACTTATAGAGTATCTGTTGGTACTGACCAATAGAGAAAAAGTGACCATTGGCCAAATTTTTGATTTTTTTAATTAAAAATTGTTCAAATTCAACAAAAAATTTCTCCCAACAATTCTGCAAATTCTTAACATTGTGTTGTTTTATAATATAATGTTTGTTAGACCCATAATCACTAAAGGCCATAAAAACTAATGTAATACGCAACTAGAAGCAAACACTAAATCTAACCCTAACCCTTGCCTATATTACATTTTGCCTATATTACATTTTGCCTATAATGGAAAATTTGTATAAATAATTAATTAATCATTAGGCATTTAATACCCCCCTATAGGCATTCTCGCCCCTTCCCACCTTTCTCGCCCATAAATTGCATAGCAAATATGATACATTTATACGAAGTACAGATGAGTCGTCCCCCCTTCCCTTCCCCTCTTCCCTTCCCTTCCCCTCTTCCCTTCCCTTCTCCCCCTTCCCACGAGGGCCGAAGGCCCGAGTTTTTATACTTCTCCACAATAAAATATTGAAGAAAATAAATAAGACTAATAACTTAATTTATAAATCAAAAAAAATAAGTAGATTAGAACAATAAATTTTGCTGAATTCTATTGTTTGGTTACAATTTCCCACAATATGGCGGTTGCTATATTTGCTGTAAAATTATCAGCTGTTCGGCAGTCTATAGTTTTATTAGTCTATGTATACTATTGAGTATACTTCTTTTCACCAATTATTAAAAACATTTTATAAAATTTTATTAATACTTTAATTTGAATTTACTGCAAACAATGTATCAGTTTTTAGTATAATTAATTAAGTGGTGGGAACTCTAAATAATGTACTTAGTTCGCATATTTAAGCTATGAAGAGTTTGCATTTACGATTTACTAGAAGAAGTTCTTTTATCCACTTAAGCCTATTTCACAAAATATTTTAAAAGATTTTGCATCCATTACCACTAAGACAAACCATCCCTATTAAAAATCCGCAGCAGGCCGTTATGAGGAGACCGGCCCGCCCGTACCCGTTTGGAAAACTCAGGCCTGCCCACCTTTTTAGTGTCCTTCAGACTTGCCCGTACCCGTTTTAAAAACTTTCAGGTCCGCCCGGGCCCGTCCTTAATTTTTTTCATGCACTTTATAGCAGAGATCAGATTGCCCGGCCCGCTGCCCGAATAGGCCCGGCCCGGCCCGTGGGCCGGGCCGGGCAACTGTCTTAAATTTTTTTTTTTCGGGCGGGCTCGGGCGAGCACGAAGAAGATAGAATTCGGGCAATTCGGGCTTAATGAGATTTTTTAGATAGTGTATTTTTTGTTACTTTTCATTAAATTGCATTAGAAAATGCTAAAAATCGCTATCCGTCCCCAAGTTATTTTTACAAATTTTGCCAGAACCCCTTTATTTCCATCAAGTCCCTAGCTAGGTTATGGAAAGGATTAAAATATTTATATTTATGCAGCCCTTTCATTGTTCGTAATTCCCATGTGCCGTCTATACATAGTACAAAATCGTCACGCCCAAATTGATACAACGCCGAAAGTGTTAAATTTCATTCTAATATCATTTAATTTTTTAACAAATTATTTAACAAGGCTTCTTCTCCAATTCGCCTTTATTATTCCCTTATCACGCATCGCTATCGCTAAGCTCAAATATTTTAGAAAGACCAAATACTCGTTTTTTGACGAATTAGGATTAAAATTAAAGTACAACAGTTTCATTTGAAAAAATCATTCGACTTTTAGATATTGAAAGAATTTTAGGTCGCAAAATTTCGGGTCTAACAGGCAAATTTAATATTTCGGGCCGGGCATTTCGGGCAGCATTAATGTTTCGGGCGGGCTCGGGCGGACACCAGAAGGGTTCGGGCGGGCTCGGGCGGGCAATGAGGTTAGAGAATTAAACCGGGCCGGGTTCGGGCAGAAAATTCCTAACAAATCTGACCTCTGCTTTATAGCCGGTCCTTTACCAATATCGCCCGTTAGATTTGGTCACGGGCGTGGCCATGGGTTTAAAAAGTAAATATGCTAAGATAAAAAATTGTAAATACATTCCTCTATGGGCTCGCTTTTTGTTGTCCGTCCGTCCGTCCGTCCAACGTTCTTAATTGCTGGTTTGATTCCGGAGAGGGCAAAATTTTTTTTTAATTAAATTAATATATTGTTCTTGTTAATACCATAGATAATATGACTTTTTAGCCGTCTGGCTACCAATGAAAAAAATGACCATAGGCCAAAGTATAAATCGAAGTTTTTTTTTCGTTATTTGAATTGCTATATTAGGTTAACATTGATAATTATCTATGCCCCCCCTACAAGGTCCTTTGCCTCTACTGATATGAGTCCCTGTGCCCCCCCCCACAAAGGCTTATGCCTCTACTGTGGGGGTTCGAATCCCGAAGAGGGAAAAAAATTTTTATTATTTTTTTTTAATTAATATATCTTGTTATTACCTTTGATAATATGACTTTTTGGCCGTCCGCTGGCTCCTGACCAATGAATAAAATGACAATTGGCCAAATTGTGAATCGAAATTTTTTTCTCGTTATTTTTCGTCTCATATGTATTTATATCTTTTTTTGCCGGTGTAATATCCATTTCCACGACGCTCAAAAAAATCGACATGCCAATCAAAAATTTTTCTTAAAATTTGAAATTAAATTTCTATGGGCTAAGACAAACGTCAATCAACAGATGTTTTTAGTTACTAACCTATAAAATTCACAAAAAATATTGATTATAATTCAACCATGGTTTACAAGATTAATTAAAATTTATCATATTTGTAATTAAAATTTTTCATATTTAGCATTCTGCATTTACTTCTTTTGATATGTATTTTTGAGCTTGAGCTGATGATCATTAATCTATGTTTATAATTCCTTTTAAATGGCTGATATAATTTATAAAGTCAATATTGTATTTGGTACATTTAATAACCTAAGGGATATTTGAGTGAGTATTTAAATACATTAGCTAATGATCATTATATCTGATCTATGTTTATAAGCCTATCCTTTTAATTGTAAAGCTAATTGATGAACTCAATATTGTATTTGGTACATTTATAATAACCTAAGGGATATCTGTTGAGCTTGAGCTAATGTTCATTATATCTGATCTATGTTTATAAGCCTATCCTTTTAATTGTAATTTTGGTAGGGCTAATTGATGAACTCAATTTTGTATTTGGTATATTTATAATAACCTAAGGGATATCTGTTGAGCTTGAGCTAATGATCATTATATCTGATCTATGTTTATAAGCCTATCCTTTTAATTGTAATTTTGGTAGGGCTAATTGATGAACTTAATTTTGTATTTGGTACATTTATAATAACCTAAGGAATAGCTGAGTTAGTACTTGAATACATTGAGCTTGAGCTAATGATCATTATATCTAATCTATGTTTATAAGCCTATCCTATTAATTATTTTTATTGTCTATAAGCTTAAAACTAAGGTAAAGTTTATAACTTAGACTAATAAAGTAAAAGATTTTTTAATAAGCTTCAAATGATTATGTGCATTTTTATACAAAACTAGAGATGAAAATACAAATGCTTGAGCTTGACTAAACTGATATTCATAATTTTCTTGATTTAACCTAAATTTATAAAATACATGTGAAAAAAAAGATTTGATAATATACTTAAATGGCTAAATTGATAGTTTGTTAGTGATTCTCTAAATTTAATTTATAATTTAGATAATTATGCATAGTAATTATTTGAAATATTTTGAAAGTCTTGTGTCGTCATTTTAGTGTCTTCAAAAAAAATACATGTTTTTGTGCCAAAACTAACCTATTGAGCTTTTAGGAAGATCACGTGATATAGCATATAACTCGTTATTATGCCATATTAACCAATAGGAATGTTCAACTGAGCGTCGTCGTTTTTTAAATGTCGACGTTTCAGATCATTACACCGGTGTCCTGGCTACTGACCAATAAAAAAATGACCATTAGCCAAAGTGTAGCAAATTTTTTAATATAGGCTATTTGGCCGTTTGCTGGCTACTGACCAATAAAATAATGACCACTGGCCAAAGTGAGATTATGATTAAATTTTTTCTCTAGCGTATAATATTTGGCCAGTATTTGGCGGTCTGTTGGTTACTGACCAATGGAAAAAATGACCACTGGCCAAAGTGAAGAAAAAAATGATCAATGGCCAAGGTTTAATTGGAAATTTTTTCGTTCTTTTTAATATCTTGTTTATACTATACATATGCGCATGAATTGAATAGAGTCTATAATCATAATTCAAATTATGCCTACACCAAATTGTTTAAATTTATACAGTATCAAAATAACTCTCAATTGAAAGTTGTACGTTTTGAAAGGATGACTATTGGCTTTTCCAAGGTCATACCCTCTATTTGCGTTCCTTTAGTCATTTTGATTAATTTAGAAGTTGATAAATAAAAATGAATGAAAAAAACCTATTCCTTAATAAATAAAGTATTAATAAGTATTTTATAGCAGATTTTACAAAAATTTAACTTTTTAAATATTTGTTAAATAACTGATCATTTTGCATTTTATACCCCCCTATAGGCATTCTCGCTCCTTCCCACCTTTCTCGCCTATAAATTGCATAGCAAATATGCTACTACGGAGTATAGATGAGTTTCGTTCCCCCTTCCCTCCTGCAGCCCCCTCCCCCTTCCCACCAAGGCCGAAGGCCCTGGTTTATTTTTTATCACCATTTTTGGAAATATATGATTGAAAAAATATTGATTAACATTTATGGATAAATTATTAAAATCAGTATAATTAGCATTATATGCCAGCTGCCATCTATACTAGTATGCTATAATTAATTTGCTAAAAACCATATTAAGTTTCAAACAACCCTGCTCGAGGCCACGGTTTATATCAAGCAACTATGCTAAATGCCCGGTTAGTTAGTATCTCACTCAACCAGTAGCCATAGCAACTTTAATCTACCAGTGCTAGTAACCGGGTTATTAAGAAGCATGTGCTCGTTATGCTGATGGTAATGGTAGGAGATATGTGCCTATTACCAGGTTTAGCACAATACAAGCACAACCATTTTGAGCGTTTTAACATCACTAACTGGCAGATAACATTGTAATAAAACCTATAAGAATCCGCTTTGGAGTTCCTTCGAATTTTTTATGTGAATTAGATCAATTTTAAAAGACTTTTCGTAGTAATATTTTAACTGAAACCATTGAGGCTATTATGCATTAACAATTGTACCCTCTTGATTACTACATAATTAAACAAATTAACGATTTTTGATAAAAAAAAATTATACCTCACTTTCAAATCCTGTTCTTGCAAAATTCTTCAGCTAGTGTCAGATACTCAGAAAAGTTTTTTTGGGCGAATTTTAATCAAGTGATTTAAATTACACAAGCATTAACTAAAATTAGTTAATTTATGGTATATGGCTTTGTCTTAAACTTTAAAGACCTACCGACACCTTAGCAGCTGTAAATTATGTTTAAGCCATTCCCTAATATAATCACACCTTTTTGTCTTCCTAACATCACATGCACCAATGAGCAAAGTTTTTTCATTAACTTGATGTCAAGACATCGATTGAATGAAATGACATTATTAACGAATCATCAAAAATACTCCCACCTCAGGTTAAATCCTAGAGAATCGATGGGCAAAAAAATCAGATGACAATTTTATTTTTGTGCTCTACATTCTACACAAAATTTATACCTTTCATAGGTCGTATATGTCTAAATTTTTCTGCCAGAACTCGGCCCGGCAACTATATTGCCCACCAGAGCCCGCTTGAACCAATCTAAAAGTCCGCCCGGCCAGCTTAAATTAGAGCTACATAAAGAACTGCAAAGTCCCTTTATTTCAACCCGAACCCGACACGACCCGAAATTTTTTTAAAATTTTCAACCCGAACCCGACTCGACCCGAAAGCTTTTTAAATTTTTCAGCCCGAACCCGATCCAACCCAAAATCATTTTAAAAATTTTAACCCGAACCCGACCCGAAAATGCATATTAAAATTTTCAACCCGAAACCGACCCGGCCCGACCCGAAAGCGTTAAAATTTTTAACCGAATCCCTTTCGAACGTGTTATAAATTTTGGTATCCAACGCGAGAGTAAGAAAATTAGCGGTGTGCTTGGGCGTAGTCAGGGGGTGGCAGAGACGGGCGGATGCCCCCTCTAAATTCAAAAAATCGTAAATATTTTATCTAAATTATGGCTAAAATTTAAAAAATGGTCCCATAATCATTATTGCCCCCTCTAATTTCAATTTCCTGGCTACTCCCTGAGGGTGTTAAAATTTATTCGACAAAATAAAGCGCGATTTATGTAACTAATTGATTCCACAGATTTTGAATGCTAATAATGATTTATTATAGATATATAATATATATGATAGCACACAGTATCTGGTCACTAAATTGAAATATAGAGTTTTGCAAATGAATCATTTATTAAATTTAAACATAATGTTATTTGTTTTATGAATATATATTTATGTGGATTAAATTAGTTTTACTTCACACTTTTTAAATACAATTTAAAAATATAATTTTGTTGATATATTTTTCACGAGTCAAATTTAAATTTGCGTCCAAATTAAAATTATCAAATTTCACAAAACAAAAGGAATTTTAATTAACTTAATGAATGATCGTAAATTATACATTTCGATATTAATTAAAAAAATATCATACTTAATAGCATTATTTTTAAAAATATTTCCCGTTTATTCTGCAATGTAAGATTCATAACCCTTGACCCCACACTTAATACCAACCCGACCCGACCCGAAAGCATATTAAAATTTTCAACCCGAACCCGACCCGAAAGCATTTCAAAAATTTTGACCCGAACCCGACCCGACCCGAAGACATTTCAAAATTTTTGACCCGAATCGGGTCGGGTCTGGTCTCGGGTCACCCGTGCAGTTCTCTAGAGCTACCTAACAAATTATCGGAAATGCTCCCACCTCAGGTGATCTTAGAAAGACAATGGCTAGGCAAATGAAAAATCAAATGACTATTTTATCATAACGTGCTTCATTCTTTATACAGATTTTATACCCTTATCCTAGGTCATATATGTCTAAATTTTTCTGCCAGAATCCGACCCGGTCCGATAACTAAATTGCCCACCAGACTAGCTTATATAGAGCTACCCGAATTTTTCGGCCCAAAATAAAATTTTTATATATGTAGCATTAATTTTGTCATATTTTAGAAAAGAATTTGATTTAATTTACGATATTTTTTGGATAAGAGCAAACTTATTATTGTTAACATTACACAGGTCTACAAAAAAATCATCCGCAATCAAACTTATAATTCTAATAGAGAATTTTGCGCTGAATAATAATAATAACCCCTGCAAAGTCACTTTTTTTCAACCCGAACCTAACCCGACCCGAAAATAAAAAGAAAGTTAATTTTTAAAATTGATTTTAATGGTTTTAAATGACAACAAAATATTATCTCCCCCAAAAAGACAAAACGTTATATGTCTATCATTTTACATGCTAAAAAAGATAGGGATATACATAGTCAAATTAGTCTCTAATTAAAATTGCCTACAGATGGCCCTAATTAGAGTACACTTTTAAATTGTTATTATTATTATCTTCTTCAAAATATTAACAAACCGCAATTTATTAATTAATTTTACATATAAAATGCGGATATTCGAATTATAATGGGTCTGTCTGTATTATCAAGTAATTTTGATTTTAAGGCAAACAATGGTTGGGGCAATATTGTGCGGAAATGAAAGTAGAAAAGTTAAATATTTTCTTAATAACTCTAATTTTTTAAATCATGTTTGTAAAAAAATGTTTTTTATACATTTTAATCATTCGTTTAATTAATAATCACGGTAATTTTAAATTTTTCAAAAAGAAAAAAGTTCAAAAATCGTTAATAATATTTTGATATCAATTAAATGTTTATCATATTTATAGCATCCATCAAGATATTTTGAGTTCAAAATTGCGCAATTTTAAAATTCAGATATATCGATATTAATTACAAAATATTATATATAGTGGCATTAATTTAAAAGATAAGTATATTATGCAATATAAAATTAATAACCTTCAACCTGACCCGGACCCGACCCGAGTTTAAAATTTTTCAGCTCGAACCCGATCCTACCCGAAAGTTTTTTAAAATTTTTAACCAGAACCCCACCTGACCCAAATGCATTTTAAAATTTTTAACCCGAACCCGACCCAACTCGACATGAGTACATTAGAGTACATACTAAACACGCGATGTTTACTTACACATCATAGTGGGACGAATTTCGATAGGAAGGGGGTTTACGTAAACGCAAATAATTTTAAATATCAAGGGTGACGAATTTCGATAGGAAGGGGGTTTACGTAAACGCAAATAATTTTAAATATCAAGGGTGATATAAAAAAACAAAAATAATGGACCTATAGAAGAAACTTTACTATACAGGAAAAAATTTATATTTTTTGATATAAATTATGAATGGCATTTTTTGCACCTTTAACCCTGGTTATCTAAAAAAGTGGAAGTTTTTGGGAAAAACTAAAAACATAACATTATTCAGCGCAAAATTCTCTATCAAAATAAATAGTCTGATAGCGGGATGAAATCACAAAGTCAATATTTGTAGAGCTGTATAAATATCCAATTAAATATAAAAGTGATAAATGAAACTCGGGCCCTCGACCCTCGTGGGAAGGGGGAAGGGGAGGGGGGAAAGGAAGGGGGGAGGGAGGTGCAGGAGGGAAGGGGGAACGAAACTCATCTATACTCCGTATAAACGTAGCATATTTGCTATGCAATTTATGGGCGAGAAAGGTGGGAAGGGGCAAGAATGCCTATAGGGGGTATACAAAATGATTAGTTAATTATTTATACAAATTTTTAAGAAGTTAAATTTTTGTAAACCTGTTATTATTGAGGAATAGGTTTTCTTCCATTCATTCTTATTTTTCAACTTCTAAAATAATCAGAATGACGAAAGGAAGGCAAATAGAAGGTATGACCTTGGAAAAGCCAATAGTCATCCTTCCAAAACGTACAACTTTAGGGTTTTTTTGATACTGTATAAATTCAAACAATTTGGTGTAGGCGACCCATAATTTGAATTATGATTATAGACATTCAAATCATGCGCATTAGTATAAACAAGATATTAAAAAAAACGAAAAAAATTTCCAATCAGACCTTGGCCATTGGTCATTTTTTCCATCACTTTGGCCAGTGGTCATTTTTTCTATTGGTTAGCAGACAGCCAAATAACTAGCCTATAATTATAATCTAGAAAAAAAAATCAACTTTGATCTCACTTTGGCTAGTGGTCATTTTTTCCATTGGTCAGTAATTAGCAGACTGCCAAATACTGGCCAATAATTATAAGCTAGAGAAAAAATTTGATCTTAATCTCACTTTGGCCAGTGGTCATATTTTTTATTGGTCCTTAGCCAGGACACGGTCAAACAGAATATAAATACATTAAAGACGAAAAAAAACGAAAAAAATTTCGATTTATACATTGGCCAATGGTCATTTTTTCGTTGGCCAGTAGCCAGGACAGGGTCAAAAAGGGTATAAATACATAAGAGACGAAAAAAAAACGAAACAAAAATTTTCGATTTATACTTTGGCTACTGGTCATTTTTTCATTGGTCAGTAGCCAAGACACGGTCAAAAAAGATATAAATACATAAGAGACGAAAAAAAATTTCGATTTATACTTTGGCCAATGGTCATTTTTTTCATTGGTCAGTAGCCAGGACACGGTCAAAAAGTCATATTATCAATGGTATTAACAAGAACAATATATTCATTTAATTTAAAAAAAATTTGCCCTCTCCGGGTATCGAACCAGCAATTAAAAATTTGCCCTCGCCGATATTCGAACCGACATCAGTAGAGGCATAGGCTTTTGTAGGGGGGGGGGCACAGGGACCCATATCAGTAGAGGCATAGGCCCTTCTAGGGGAGGGCATTTATCAATGTTAACCTAATATACCAATGCAAAAACGAAAAAAAAATCTCGAATCACAATTAGCCAATGGTTAATTTTTTCATTGGTCAGTAGCTAGGACACGGTCAAAAAGTCATATTATCAATGATAATAACAAGAATATATTAATTTAATTTAAAAAAAAAAAATTTGCCCTCTCCGGGTATCGAACCAGCAATTTAGAACGTTGGGCGGACGGACAACGGACGGACAACGGACGGACAACAAAAAGCGAGCCCATAAATTGCATAGCAATTAATAACACTATATAACAAATCTCATCCGAACTGCGCGAATCTTGTTATGCTGACCTAAATTTAAGGCCATTGTCTGCCCGGCCGGTAGGCCGATCGGGTCCGCCAGGGGGCCAGACTTTTTTGTTTTTGATCTTTCTCTTATTACAAATAAAATTGTCAAAAATTTTTGGCAGCTTCCACCCCCCCCCCCCCCGCTTTTGAAAAATCCTGGCTACGCGCCTGAAATTATTATTTCATTATTAAGCTTCCACACCCCCCCCCCCCCCCCCCCCTCCCCAGGCCTTTTAATTTATTTATTGACCCTGAGAAAAATTATCAACTTTCCCATTTTATTCTATTAATGCTCTCCATGTGAATTCCCAGGAGCCACTTAAACGTTTCAATTTTATTGACATTAACTAATGGATATTTCGACGTATCAAATGACGATAATTTTAAAGTTAATTAAAATTTACAATCTGTAATTATACTTATTGTCGGACATTATTAATCAACCATCCTAAAAGTGAAGTAATTTAATCAAACGTAAACTTTGAATTATATTGGGAAAACGAGCACACGCTTACAGGTTTTTTGGCTTCCAATATTTTATAGCTATTTATTGGCAAATGCATGCGCCTGCGCTTGGTAAAAGGGGGCGGAGCATCTCTCTGACAAGCTGTGTTTACCGCGTGACGCTTGTAAAATGCCTTGTAACTGTGAAGCAGTTAGCTGCCGTTAAAATCACACGCTTTTTATTACTCTCAGCCCTGCTCCCTTGATTAATAAATTGTTTCAACTCGCGCTCGAACCCCTTTAGTAAATCAATTTTAACCTAATAAATTTAACCTATCAACTGGATAATATATATAATTGTACGAAAGAATTATTCTTTCAATTCTGCAATCAATCACTGGAGGTCATTGATATTAAATATGTTTTGTTTTTATATACATTTTATATTTGGGCAAGTTAAATTTGTTTATTAACTACCCTCTTCTCATTTCAAGTTTTCAAAGGCTATAATTTGCACCAAATTTTAACGCTAAATCATCTACGTGTATTTAAATTAAGCTTTGCAAATTAATTTATCAAGCCTACTTTTTTTAAAGTTTTTTTCTTCAAATATTTTTAATGTTCCCTGCCTGATTATAAATATTCAAAAATTTTCTAATAAATTAAAAAAAATGCAAATACTTCACATTTGTGACACTCCGCAACACCTTTCCTCCCCATTTGATTGATTACAGTTGTCACCGTTGAGTGTTCGTATGACGACAATACGCACATTATAAGGAGAGGACGGACAGTCAGTATACTTTCACCAACCCTTCCCGTTCCCCCCAACCTTTTTACCCCTCCTCGCTAAAACACGCAAGAACGCATTCAAAACAAGTATCGAAGCGTGGAAAAATAAGAGTATAAACAACACCTAATCGCTTACCTTTCACCTCAAATTAATGATAATTCGATAGATTTCCATCATTTACGCATTATAATAATAACACACGATTTGGGGAGAGGGCTTATAAATTATTGAGTTGGTTGTTTGTGGCCAACGCTCAATACAAACAAATACTATTAACTATTGACTGGATCGGATGTTTGTTTAATATCCAATCGCAAATTCAGGACTCCTTTTATATACCTTCCACCCCGACCTTCATTTTATAGGAATTGTAAAGATTCGAATAGGAATAAAATACAGCCATATGATATCCGCATGACGAAGTTATATTGAATTATTCTTTCCAAATTTAGCGAAATCTTCCCGTCATCCATGCGGGGAATGAGATTGAAAAAACATAAGCCACCTTGAAAACCCCCTTTGTTAATATCCATTCTAGGTAACAAGCCTTTGTTAGTAAATCATCTACACCGTTCAATTAGTCAATACTCAACTTTTGAAATTTTCAATCCTAAAATTCCTATGATAAAATTATTTTGTCGTAGCTTTATTTTTCTAAGCTACATTCTGGGAATTATATGTATTCGCGCCTATGCCATGTATCCCAAAATTAGCTCGGAACGATCCCGAAACGTATACAACCCTGCTGGCAATTATAGACTACCTGGCCCGAAGCCTATTCCTAAGCCACACGTTCACCGTAAGTTATTTTTTGAATTACTACTTAAAAATATGTTTTGGCTGACATTTCAAGATTAATTGCGATGATGTTTTTAGAAAGCATTTTGTCCTATACACATACTTAGCTGCCTCATTGTAATATTACCTAACATTTTTAAATGAAATGGGTGCTTTTTAATTTTTTTTTAAAATAAGCTTATTTTTAAATCCCATAAACTTTTCATCATCAACTCATTCGTTTTAAATAAAATTAATTTTTTATAACTCTTTCCCTATTTTGATCGTCTGAAAAATGCAAAAAATTTATATTTCAAAATTACCCACGTTTCTTTTGGTAAATCTATCGGAGTGTTTACCAAAATAATCAATAATTGGCATGCCTAAAAAGAGCGAAATTAAGTTAACTGCCTCTTAGATGGAAACGCAATATAATCCGTTAACTTGTTAATACGCATCTTAACCTATATTTTTAACCCAATTATCGATTTTTTAATTTAGTCAAGTTTAATTTTGGGATTTGAAAAGTTAGACAAACCCCGAAATAAATCATTCTATTTACGCATAATTTCACAAACACAGGCCTCTCTATAATTTGAGTGGAAAAATACAATTCTAAATTGCAACAATTTATTTTGGGTATTCATAAATTGTTTGAAATTCTCATACGCTTTAATTTATTAACGCGCGATATGAAAAGGGAAATTATAAGCATATTACTTAAGGCATAGTGTTAAGAGGATAGAGATCGATGTTCGATAATTTCGTTATATACCTATGCAATTTTTGGTTAAATACTTTATTATGCGGGATAAATATTTAGATAAAGTTGTAATCATGGGTGTATTTATGATCTAATTGAGCCTGGAGAAGGAATGATTTAGGGAGGGGCAAATTGATGTTATAAACTTTTAATCATTTTTTTTTAATATTAAAGTATTTTTGAATTTAAAGGGGAGGGGGCAGCCGTTACTTTCTGCCTCTCCCTATGCCCTAGTTACCCAGGGGGGAGGGAAACTGGTATTTATTATCATATGTGTAATTTAATTTTTACACATTAGAAATTAAAACGATGGATTTGGATTTTGTAATAACAAGATTTGAAAGTTCTATGATTTGTTTTTTATCGAATACCGTTGATTTATTTATTAATGAATAAATCAAGAGTGGATAAATATTGTTAATTTAATAGACCTTAATGGATTCAGTGAAAATATCACTACGAAAAATCTGCTTCTTGGCAAATCGAGGTCTTTTAGAATTGATTTAAATCATAAAAATCAGCTTCCGCTGATAAAGCTTTTGATAAGACTCGTCGTCAACACCATTTCTTTAAAATTTTATCGGAGTTGCAATGTTATCTGCTAATGGAATGACCTGTTGAATGTCAATATCCTTTTTCGACATGCCTGCATAGTAACAATATATAGCTAAAAAATTTATCAAGATATGAAGGGGAAAAATCAATTATTGTGAATCGAGAACTACCTCTACGATTTTTGCTACTTATAGGCGTGGTAGGGCCAGGTAGAGGGAGAAAATGCTCAATCAACTTTTTTCTTGGCAAACGAACTAATGAATTCGGAAGGAAAATAATAAGTTAATTATTTTTCTGTCGAAAATTAATAAGTCCCTTCGGTTCGGATTTAGTATTTTGCCTTTCGGACTTGCGAGTAGTTCTGGGGATAAACATAGCACATTTGCTATGCAATCTAAAGGAGGGGGTGGGAATATGGAGATAAAAAGTAAATTTTACAATTAAGCATGTTATGTTTATACAAAAAATAGGGGTCAAGGTTAGTCGAATAGAGGCTAGTGCTCATCATTGGATCTTGCTTTATAAAGAGAGTTTGAAAAAAACAAAAATTGCGTTTAATATATTAACTTATTGTAACTTAAAAGAGAACTAAACTATGATTAATAAAATGCTATTGAAAGTTACGGAAAGGAGGGAATGGGAGAGGGGATGATTTTGCACAAACCATAGTTATAGAGGGGGGGGGGTAGTTTGTTAGTGTGGGCCAAAAAGCATCTATTACACTGGTGAGGGGGCAGTGGGACGAAGAAGGGATGGGATGGCCAAAATTGATGTTACTTAGGATTGCGAAAAGGGTCAAGGCCCTATGCTGCAAGTCCTCGGGAGGCTTCGCCCCCCCCTACGCCACTGCATACGACATGTTTAAGCAATTAGTTAAAATATGATCATTTATATATTCCAGCTATTACATTTTCAGTATCTCATTCAACCTTATATCCTGAAATTTAAACTAATATTAAATTACATTATAAAATTTTAATTTACTAACACCAAAACATGGGTATAGTTAAGATTTGAATTCAAGGGGTTTAGAAAAGGTATTTCTTTTAAGAGAGTATATTAAAGC
The DNA here is from genome assembly GCA_964036665.1 of Gordius sp. MW1. NCBI lineage: Eukaryota > Metazoa > Nematomorpha > Gordioida > Gordea > Gordiidae > Gordius > Gordius sp. MW1. The sequence goes on from OZ038532.1 coordinate 7,902,710, forward strand.
TTTAAATTTTTAATCTTAAAACAAAATATGTTCGAAAATCAAAGGGAAGGGTGGTGCGGCAGCAGATGCCTTTTCCTGTATCTCATGCCGAAATGTTAACTTTTATAGTTCTAGATTCGGAATCACGGAACCAAATTTTATGAATTCGCTTTAAACATACTATTAATTTATAATACACTACACATCAAGTTTTGCATATATTTTTTACCTACGCTTGACAGTTTGTTACGACATAACGATCCGCAACTCCGTGGACAGCTTCAACCTTCTAACTAACTGCACCGTGATAGAGGGCAATTTGGAGATTGTTCACTTCGATTTCACTAAACCCAGCGATTTTGATAAGCTATCCTTCCCCGATCTCTTAGAAATAACCGGCTACTTACTAGTGTATCGCGTGAACGGATTAACATCTCTAGGACCCTTGTTTCCCAATTTGGCCGTCATTCGAGGGACTAGATTGGCTTTCAACTATGCTTTAGCCGTTTACGAAATGTTTCAATTAGAAGAATTGGGCCTCTCATCCCTTACAGCTATCGTTAGAGGAGCGGTGCGTATCGAAAAAAATCCATTGCTTTGCTACCTCGATACAGTAGCTTGGGAGCAAGTATTTATCAATGCGGACTACCTGTCTGAAAGTATATTCACTGAGAATGGCGATCCCACATCTTGTTCCAATCGATGTAACCCGTTGCTTGTTGGATCCTCCATTGCCGATGCAAAAAGGAATGAATTTAATGGCAATAATACCAGCGACGAGAATTATTACTATATGCAGGTTCCTCTGGGTGAAAGTCAACCTCTTAAAACTGTAAGTTTAATTAATAAAAGCTGCATACGGTTTTATAATAAATTTGTTGTTTAGCATGAATCCGTACATGGACATAGTCAAGGGGAGGCTGGGAGGGCCGGCTGCCCCTCGTCCAAAATCCAATTTTTATTTCGAACTAATTATGGTTAAGATTTTAATTAATTAACCTTTTGCTATTCACTGAATCATTACCAATTTGGCTCCCGCCACCCTTACACCTATGAGTCCTAACTTAGCTCGGTAGTGAAAATTTGAAGCATGAGTTTAAATATTATTTTGTGCCACAGGTGCAGGCGCGTAGCCAAGGGGGTAGAAAGCGGGAATTTTTTACCCCCTTGACCAAAATTTGAAAGTTTTTTTGAAGGTCCATGTCCTTTTTTAAGGTAAAAAATCGATAGTAAATACTCTGATTAATGAAGAGAAGAGATTTTTCCAAAGCTGCTTATATAGCGCCTTAAAGTTTCGCATATATTGTAAGCGAAGTTTACTTTTGTTACATTATAAATAAAAGTGTCGAATTTTTTTTTGCATTTTTCTTCCCCCTTGAGAAAATCCTGGCTACACGCCTGCACAGGTGATTACATTAATCTGATGGAAATACGTCGAAGAAGATTTACTTTTTTCAACATTGTTATGGGAAAAATATAGACTCTATGATTATTTAAATAAAGGACACCTTGGTGTTGAAAAATGTTTATATTCAAGTTAAGTGGGATTATTTTTTGTGAAGCCCAGCCCAAGTCATACTTTATCGTAACCCTTGGTAAATTTAATTCAAGAGGAAATATATGTTAGTTTCGATGCATTATAGCCGCGGTGGAAAACTAAACTGCCTTCTCACTGCCCGATCAATACGAAACAGTATAGGAGAACAGGACGCTGGAACAATAACAAAGAACCATTTAATTACCAGAAAGTCACTCATTTGTGTTGGGGCGAAAATTCTTGTCAAATAAGTAAAAAAAATTATGGCGTTTTTTCGTTTTGTCACCCATGTGTATTTTTAATAAAAATAAAAATATTTGTAAACGCATTATTTTTTAAATTTTTATATACCACTGTATACATTTTATTACTCATAGTTTTGTAATTTCAAGTTTAAATTACCTAAAAAATTGAATGAATTAGTTTGCGACCATTGCCCTTCTAAAGTTTGCGATAAGTATGGAAACTGCTGTCACAATGAGTGCCTCGGAGGTTGTACTGGGCCGAGTAGTAGGGATTGCTTGTCTTGCAAAAATTTTTACTACAAACGCGAATGTTTCCCCAAATGCCCCCTTTATACTTACGAAGTAAATTATTATTAATAGCCTAAAATATTTAACATAGATATATGTGTTTTTTGATTTCTTCTATGTTTCAACTAAAAAATAGAAGATCTAAGCTTCAATATGGAAATTTTATTAATCAAACTTTCACTTATAACCGCGTTTTTAATGTTATTGTTAGTATGCGAATCTTCGACCGTTCGGATAAAAATTTGGGCTAGGATTCTTTGAAATTGTTTCTAAAATTTTGTACATTGTCATCAATAAATTTAATTGACTACCAAATTAATTTAGTATAGGAAGGAGCCAAAGCCGTTTCGTATTCAAAAATTCAGATTTATAAATGTTTGCCTACTTTTTTGTTGAAAGTTTATTAAGTTTGTTTGCGACACAATTCCATGCGTTTAACAATTAGCCTTGCTCCGAATTACGTCATTAATATTATATGATTTTATCATGCACGGCTCTTAAAAATAGTATTTAATTACATATCACCAATGATCAAGTTCCGGCTCCCGCGGCTCTTGCCATATAAAAATCATAGAGCTAAAAGCATTAAAAACCTTAATTTGCCTTTTCCAAAATTTTGTTTAATAATAACGACATTTACATTTTTAACTTTACTAAACGCCATTTTCATAACAGTATAACGACCGACGATGCATATCAGCCCAATTTTGCAGAGAAGCTAGGAAAGTAGTAGTTCTTCCATCCGGCCAATATGACTCCGAGCTGCCAAGCACTAGTGATCAAATATTTGCCAATTCCAATTCCGCACAAAGCTCTAAGGATTCCAATGAACCGAAATTTAAGATTTTTGGTGATAAATGCTTGCAAAATTGTCCCCCGGGCTATATGGAAGACAAACGAGACCCTCATTCTTGCGTAAAGTGCATAGGCCCGTGTCCTAAAGGTTCAAATTGAAATTTGATTAATTTTAAAAGCTCATTAACAGTTAAAACGAATATAACTTTTTAAAATAAAAATATTTGTTGTAGAGATGAATCTGAGTTAAAAGTTATGAATAAATTATTATCGTAGAGTTGAATTTGAATTCAAATCTTGCTAAATAACAAAATTCTAATCCAGGTAATATTGGAGTCAGCGAACGTTGTAAAATAGCGAAGTCAAATGTCAATCAAGCGTCATATATTATTTTCATTAAAATTGTTTAAATAGTTCTTATTGGCGGATAAAAACGTCAATCATCAATAATATTATGTTATTTAACATTACAATTTTAATCATATTATATACCATAAATAAATTAAGAACTTTGCCCCCCCCCCTTATTTTTTACCCTCTTTCTCACCAGGGGGGGGGGGGTGTTTTGCCCCCCTTATTTTTTACCCTCTTTCTCACCAGAGGGGAGGGGGGGGGGGTTTTGCCCCCTCCCCCCTTATTTTTTATTCCCTTTCTTACCAGAGGGGAGATGGCCCCCCCCCCCCTTATTTTTTATCCTCTTTCTCACCACAGGGGAGACGGGGGGGGGGGGTGTTTTGCCCCCCCCTTATTTTTGACCCTCTTTCTTACCTGAGGGTAGGGGGTCTTTTGCCCCCCCCCCTTATTTTTGACCCTCTTTCTCACCAGAGGGAAGATGGGGGACCCCCCCACCCCTTATTTTTGACCATCTTTCTCACCAGAGGGGAGATGGGGGACCCCCCCCCCTTATTTTTTGTCCTATTTCTCACCACAGGGGAGATGGGGGGGGGGGTAGGTGTTTTGCCCCCCTCTTATTTTTGACCCTCTTTCTTACCAGAGTGGAGGGGGGTTTTTTGCCCCCCCCCCCTTATTTTTATCCTATTTATTACCAGAGGGGGGGGGGGGGTGTTTTGCACCCCTTATTTTTTATCCCTCTTTTTCACTGGTGCCCCCCCCCCTGGTAAGAAAAAGGGTAAAAAACAAGGGGGGGAGGGGGCAAAACACCCCCCCCCCCCTTCATCTCCCCTCTGGTGAGAAAGAGGGTAAAAAATAGGGGGGAGGCAAATCACCCCCCTCCCCCCTGGTGAGAAAGAGGGGTAAAAAATAGGGGGGGGGGCAAAACACCCCCCCCCCCCTCTCTGGTGAGAAAGATGGTAAAAAATAAGGGGGCAAAACACCCCCCCCCCCTCTCCCCTCTGGTGAGAAAAAGGATAAAAAATAAGGGGGGGGGGAAGCAAAACACCCCCCCCCCCCCCCACCCTGTGGTGAGAAAGAGGATAAAAAATAAGGGGGGGGGGCAAATCACCCCCCTCCCCCCTGGTGAGAAAGAGGGTAAAAAATAAGGAGGAGGGGCAAATCCCCCCCCTCCCCCCTGGTGAGAAAGAGGGTAAAAAATAAAGGGGGGGGGCAAATCCCCCCCCTTCCCCCTGATGAGAAGAGGGTAAAAAATAAGGTGGGAGGGCAAAACACCCCCCCTCCCCTCTGGTGAGAAAGATGGTAAAAAATAAGGGGGCAAAACACCCCCCCCCCCCCATCTCCCCTCTGGTGAGAAAAAGGATAAAAAATAAGGGGGGGGGGCAAAACACCCCCCCCCCCCTCTCCCTGGTGAGAAAGAGGGTGAAAAATAAGGGGGGGGGGGCAAAACACCCCCCTCGGGGGGGGGGGGCAAAACACCCCCCTCCCCCCTGGTGAGAAAGAGGGTAAAACATAAGGGGGGGGGGCAAAACACACCCCCCCCCCTCCCCCTGGTGAGAAAGAGGGTGAAAAATAAGGGGGGCAAAACACCCCCCCCCCCCTCCCCCCTGGTGAGAAAGAGGGTGAAAAATAAGGGGAGGGCAAAACACCCCCCCCCCCCCCTGGTGAGAAAGAGGGTGAAAAATAAGGGGGGGGGGCAAATCACCCCCCTCGGGGGCGGGGGGGGGGGCAAAACACCCCCCTCCCCCCTGGTGAGAAAGAGGGTAAAAAATAAGGGGGGGGGCAAAACACACCCCCCCCCCTCCCCCTGGTGAGAAAGAGGGTGAAAAATAAGGGGGGCAAAACACCCCCCCCCCCCCTCCCCCCTGGTGAGAAAGAGGGTAAAAAATAAGGGGGGAGGCAAAACACTCCCCCCCCTGGTGAGAAAGAGGGTGAAAAATAAGGGGGGGGGCAAAACACCCCCCTCGGGGGGGGGGGGGGCAAAACACCCCCCTCCCCCCTGGTGAGAAAGAGGGTAAAAAATAAGGGGGGGGGCAAAACACACCCCCCCCCCCCTCTCCCTGGTGAGAAAGAGGGTGAAAAATAAGGGGGGCAAAACACCCCCCCCCCCCCCCCCTCCCCCCTGGTGAGAAAGAGGGTGAAAAATAAGGGGAGGGCAAAACACCCCCCCCCCCTGGTGAGAAAGAGGGTGAAAAATAAGGGGGGGCAAATCACCCCCCCCCCCTCCCCCCTGGTGAAAAAGAGGGTAAAAAATAAGGGGGGGGGCAAATCACCCCCCCCCCCCCTCCCCCATGGTGAGAAAGAGGGTAAAAAATAATATAATTCTATTTAACTTTTAATATAATTCTATTTAACTTTTATTTAATACAACACAATTAACATATATATATCAATTTAAATGTATTAGTTAATATTTATCTCTAATTCAAATATGGGATAATTGACGTTCAAATTTAAAAACGCTATGGTATAACAATGGGATCGTCAAAAGTAACAATGCATTTTCCAAATCCCCACCCATCCCCTGTTAGTAAAAAATGACGAGATAAACGTCAAAACTCATTATTTCGTGTTTTTAACCAATAGCAATTCGTATTTGACGTTCGCTATTTTACAACCTTCGACATTTCTGTACGCTACACAGCCTATAATATATAAATTGCCAAACACCTTTAAAATTAAATTTAATCCTGTACGCGTTTGAAAAACTTACAATTCTTCCGCTAAAATTATCAATTTATAACTAAGAAATTTTTTGGTTTAAGGTCATTTCGCCTCATCATGTACGAATTGCATGTGTTTATAATTAATTTTATAATTTTTTTTAGTTTGCATTCCTGTGCCTATTTTAAATATTGCTGATTCTCAACAATTCGTGGACTGCACCGTAATCGACGGCAACCTTGAAATTTCCATACACGGAGGAGGTTTATGTCAAAATTGTTATTTTGAAAATGTATTCTGAAATAATTCAATTGTTCAATTAGCAAATTTATTTTCAACAAATTCACATCCCTTTGCTTTTTTATGAATTAAGAAAGCATTGTCAAAGAGCTCGAAAGAAATCTAGGTCTCATCCAAACAATCAAAGGTTATGTCAAAATTTCACGGTCGTTTCCTTTGATATCATTGGATTTTTTGAGCAACTTAACCTACATATATGGTCAAGAATTGTGGAACAAGGAGTAATTTATAAAGAATTTTCTTTTTTATGCAAAATTTCTTTTCAGGTCTTTCAAGTTTTTTAAATCGGCGTTTTTTGAAATATTTTACACGTGGCGAAAAACAAAAATGATATTTTAGATTTACCTTGCGGTTTGTTAGTCGAATAAAAGCCTATAATATTTAAGATTTTTAACACAACTGTCCGATTCCAAAAAGGTAATAGCTTTTTCACACCCTAAAACACAACTATTACTAGGTTAAAATTTTGCTTAATTAGCTCAATCTAGCATAAAATATAATGTGTTATAAACTGAAAATTGAAACCGTAACAGTTTAAAAAACTTAGCATTACTACTGCTAAATAAATTGGCAAAAGATTTGTTTACTGATCGCAATTATGTTTGCACAATATGAATATTAAATATGAATTTTGGCAAATAAAGAAATGGACGAATATCGTTTATATGTTTGTTTTTTCAGGTATAGCTTCATTATATTGGACAATCCGAACTTGGAATTTTTGTGGGATTTCAGCGACCACAAAAATTTGACAATCCTCCGAGGCAAACTTTTTTTCCACTTTAACCCACGACTCTGCTTGTCAACCATACAAAAATTGGTGGAGTTTGTGGGACTTTCGGGCAAAACGGATAACACAGAAATATCCAAGACCTCAAATGGCGATAAAATAGCCTGTAATTTTATTTATTTAACATTTCATTACTTTTAAGCTCATTAAGGACCTATATTTCCAGGCAACTATGTACTAAAATTCTTGGTCTGGATAGGATTTGTGTTGGCAAATATAGTCAATAGAAGTTTTTGTATTTATTTGCAGTTAAATCAAACTTGGCGTTCTAACACCCCTGTAATGGTGACAAAAGCATCTGCCTATCTGTAAAATAAATTTTTTATTTAATACTTGTTGATTCGATAAGACCTTAATACTAAAGATTATGAGGGAAATTATTTTATATATGTGCAAATGTTAAAAAGACTCCAACATCGACGAATTGATGCCATGCCACGAGAATCGACTTTCACATATATTTTTCATTTTTTTATATGTAAATCGTTATTTTTTTTAGTAGCTCATTTAAAAAATGTTCATTTTGAACACAGCATTTTTACGAGCCAACAATAATATTAGCGTTTTGTATATGTATGTAAGTATGTAAAAAGGTTTTGCCTATTAAAATTGCGCTACAACCTATTTACATTTATTTCTATCTCTATATGCATATACTCAGGTGACGTTCAACAGCTAACTCTCTCTGTCCCCGTGGTAACTAGTCGCTTAGCTTTGCTAAAATGGGACGCCTTCAAGCCTCAGGATTATCGATCTTTGTTAGGCTACATTTTGAGTTATCGTTCCTTACCTAACATCGCCACTTTAAGTTCTAACTCCACGTCATCGAATCAATCAATGCAACATCCTCTGGTTAATATTTATCAAGGCAGAGATGCTTGTAGCTCCGATGATCCATGGAAAGTTGTAGACGTCCCTGCTACAGCCACTTCGGCTCTTGGTCTTCCTGGTAAGTATTAGGATAAATATTATTATGTGGCCACACAATGATAAACTTTTAGCAAATCCTGGTCCGTTATTGGTATATGTATTTGCGTTTGCTCTCAGGAAAATTTGGATTTGGATAGTGGAGACCTTTTTTTTTTGCTCTCAGGAATATTATAGAGGAAAATTTTTGGATTTGGATAGTCGAGACCTTTTTTTTTTGCTCTCAGGAAAATTATAGAGGAAAATTTTTGTAATCTGCCCCCCCCCCCCTAATTCAAAACCTGCGTACGCCCATGGCTATGAATCTTAATTAGCCACGTTTGATTATATAGGTGGTAATAGAACTTTTTTTGAACAAATTTGCTTTGGAACTGAGCAAAGAACAGAACTAACTTTTTTATACTGCGTGAGCTTTTTATAGGAGAGACCCGGTCATAAGTAGCCATAATAAAATGTTTCCTGTATAAATCGAATAATTTTTTTACGGTTTTTTATTAACTTAACCTCAATGTTTATTTTTATCAAAGGAAAAATATCGAAGAGAAAAATATAGATTTGCATAAATTTTGTTAAAAAACGACGAAACTTATGAAATTTCCAAATTACTGAGACAAGACCCTGTTTAAAAAATAGTGGTTTTGGATACCTTATTTTAAAGTTTATATATTTTGGAGATTAAATCATTTTTTTGTTAGAAGAATAATAATAAAACAAAATGACAATGTTATAAACATATTTTCCCATTTTAAAAGTTTCATGTGCCTTTTTTATCTTGTTAAATATAATTGTAGGAAATTAAATTTTTATGTAAAACAAGATTTTATCTAGTTTAATTTACCCCAAATAGCGTTTTATCTCTATAAAATTACAAAATTTGATTACAAAATTAGTATGATTATAAACAATTACAAGGAAACAAGGAACCATAATTAGGTCCGGTCTTTCCTATACATATATTCTTGATTAGATTAGATTGGATTTAATATTACATAATGAAAATAACAAGATATATTCACGTACTTAAATTCATATTTTTGTTTTAATTTTAAGCAGGATTAATAAAATATATAAAAAAAAATTGAATTTTTTGTGTAAGCAGCAGTTTATATTTTTTTTGTGTGTAAGTTATTTGATTCTTTAAAAAAACTTTTAATCTAACAACCAAATTGGAACATATGTGATTAGACTAGTTATGTTTAAAAAATTATTAATAATTTGATTTACTGTCTAATATAATAATTATTTATTATTTTTATAAAAAAATTACATATTTGGGAAGGTGAGATAACTAAATAAAAAAATTAAGATTGTAAATATCCGGAAAACAATCCGCTATGGCTAATGAAATATATTTACAGATAGTTATGCTGATTTTCTGACGTATAAAAAACGATTCGCGATTATCATAGGATAGTAATGAGATTTGTTACCCTTTTTTAGAAATAATTTGTAAGGCTTGAAAATAATTACTGGCTTTAGTTAGAACTAGCTGTGCCCGGCCTTGAAATAATTTTGCCTACTCAGCATTTAAGAATACAAGTGTTGACTTTAAATGCATATTTAATTAAAATTGTATTCTTATATTTATTTTGACCTCTAAAATAATTACCCTTACTTTAGATGAGATGACTTTTAATAACAATGCATCCAACAACAGTGGTGCTGAGGTTGCACAAAGCTTCTTATCTCAATTCCTATCTTCTCAACTCTTCGGAGACACTCCAATAAGTTCTATTGGATCAACTTACGTTGAAGAAGTTTTACCCAACCTAAAACCTTACACATGGTATGCCGCCTATGTGAGAACTTTCACTATCGCTTCCGAAAATTATGGAGCCCGTAGCGATATTGTATACTTCAGAACCCTGCCCGACGGTAAAGCCATTTTTTGGAATATAAATGTGGTTCAACTTTGTCAAAAAGCTAAAATTTGCGCTTCTTTGTTGTTAACGATGCCACAATCATTGTAGCTAATCCTATACTAATTCACATTATAGGCTTCGCGCACAACTCTTGATTAAGCTTTTCCAAGGCAGAATATAAAGCAGTAACCCCGACGAAATCGTTCGATTTTTTGTTCAAATCGGCTTACACAGATATTACGATAACTTTATGTAACCTTGATCTACTTTCTATCGTTAATAACTTTTCTAAACAAACGCTTGTATTGGTAGGTTTTAAATTGGTGTGAATTATCAATCCTTTGGTCTTCCTGAACCCATGGAATCGTTTTTTATTTATATAACATTTAAATCAAATCAAAAAAAACACCAAATTAAATTTTTTCTAATCTAACTAATGAAGTGTTAATATCAATAATGCCCTACTTTATATTTAACGTTATACGCGCAATGAGTCTCAAAAGTGTAAAGTTTTGCCTTACAATGAATTTTTAAAAAATTTTGATTACTTTAAAGAACAGGCGACACTAGGTTTAAAAAATGGTCATTTTTGTTTAGATTACTAATATTATCTACTACACATTTTAAAGTTTAAACCATGTCGGATCTTATATTATTTTTACAACTCATTTCCAGAACCGAGTTCACCTCTCAATTTAGGAGGCTTGCCGCTGAAGGCCACGGCTAATAGCCTGAGCGTTGCCTGGGATGTTCCCATCTATCCTAACGGCGAAATTTCTTATTACATGTTGAGTTGGAAAAAAGTTGTAACCAATAAAGACATCAAGCACGCAAGAGATTATTGCCTCAATCCATTACCCATCTTAAGTATTGTTCAACTTTTTTTTACAACGTTTATAAATTTTTACAAGTCGATTCATTTTTTAATACATAAGTTAAATGTATATGTGCATGACATTTCCTCATAAATTTACTAAATTCTTTGTAAGGAGAAATACATATTAAGGTGTTTAGTGAAAATATATGCATTCTCAAATGTCAGCGTTATAGATGTATATTAATGAAAGATGGTTCCAAGCATCAAAAAATCCTGTTGATTGCTAAACCTTGTATTATATAAATTGCATAGCAATTAATATTTTAAGATTGCTTAAAGCTATTTTCTGTCTCAAACTTATGTGGACAAGTTAATTTCTTAAAGTTTGCAACATTTTACAAACGCTTTCACTATTTTAAATGGTTTTTTAAATTCTTAGCTATGACCCATTCCCCACTCCTAATCGCTTTCACTGAAGAAGGGTCCACTCTAACTCATAAAGAAGAAACGTCGAATGATAGTTCCCAACAGTGTTGCCAATGCGATGGAACTTCTCCTTTGCTTTTGAGCAAGCTTAAGTTCAAAGGCCCCTCATCTCAATCTCCCGCCTTGTTAGACGAAAAAGATTTGAGGAGCAAAATGGATTTTGAAAATTTCCTACACCAGCGCACCTACATCAGAAGGTTTAGGAAGTTAATATTGAATGATATTATCCACATTAGAGATCTGCAACGGGCCTTCAAAACTTCAAGGCCCGTTCGAACCCGCCCGTAATTTTTTTTCAACATTTCAGGCCCGCTTAAGCCCGTCCGTACATTTTTTAGGCCCGTACCCGTCCCTAAATTTTTCAAGCCCGAGGAAAAACGTCAGGCCCGCTCAAGCCCGTTCAAATTTTTTAAAATAACTCCGCGCCAGGCCCAGTTTATAAAAAATTTCGCATAATTTTATTCTATGACATATTCATAAAGAAACATCAATGATTATTATCATGTAAAAATTATAAATCAACAATTAGTTCCGTAGTTAATACACCCAAAAAATTTCATTGTAGTACTTTGAATTACTATAAAAAATTACATGAGAATATTTTGCTTTTAACAATTTACTTTTATTTGATTAATTTAAGTTAATACACCTAAAAAGTTAGAATTCAGTATTACCATTACCATTAAATTAAAATACTTTAATAAAATTACATGAGAATATCCAACTTACAATAAGCAGTTTACATTGATTTGGTTAATTTATATCAGTTAATGCACCTAAGTTTAATATTTGAACAAAAATATTTATTAAATTATATAGCCTTAATAATTATTATACCTATACCATTAAAATTTGTGATAAAATTAAACACGAAAATTTTGGTGCATTATATGTAACTAAGTAATTGAACTTACTTAAAGCATATACGAAGCTATTATCTTAAATTATGTAAATAAGAATCTATAGCAAATAGAATAAATATATTTTAAAGTCAAATTTAGCGCTTGAAAAAGGAATAAATGCTACAGGATATACAAAAATTAGAGGTTAAAAAATTAAGCAATTAATAATCTATATATTTCATAAATTTATATATTTATATAATTGTCTGACTTTTAAGGACCTTTGTAATTCCATGACCGTTTATATAATCTCTGGCCCGTTCAAGCCCGTTAAAAAAATCTCAGGCCCGATCCATTAATTGTTAAGCCCGTCTGGGCCCGTCCCGTTAAAGTTTTTATGATACAAAGCCCGTCCGTACCCGCCCGCGGGCCGATCTTTTAGGCCCGTCTGCCGGCCGGGCCTGCCCGTACAGATCTCTAATCCACATTATTAAAGGTCTAAATTTTTCATATCAATCGAACCGACCATGGGCGTAGCCAGCATTGGAATTAAAAGGGGGCATTAATGATTTTGAGAGGGGCAAAATGATCATTTTTTGAAATTTTAGCCATAATCTTTATAAATTTTAACAAATTTGTGGATTCAGAGGGGAGCAGCCGCCCCTTCCTACCCCCCCCCCCCCCCCCCCCCTTATATTAATTCAGCCTCGTCCCTTCGATTTTTAGTAAAAATTTATGTTACAATATTGAATACCCTCAATTAATTTATCATGACATAAGATGTTTAACTAATTTATAAGTGCACCTAGTATATAGACAATTAATTTGATTCAATAGAAAAATAATATATTTAACCGTTTTAGAGGTAATTATAACGCCGAGGAAGAAGAGGAGGAGGCCAATTCATTAGCCGAATTTATATACAATTCCATTCGGGCTAAAATGAAGGCCGGTGGCAATAATTTAACCATGATGGTGCCTTCTATCTTCAATCAAAAACATCTCCATAAACGCAGTCTAAATCACATGGCATCTAATGTTACCCAACCTCCCCTCCCACTCTTTAAAAACAGCTTCAAATTCACTAATTTAACGTTTTACCCACCTGGGCAAAATAGCACATCACGATCGAATTCAAATTCTAAGAACGAATCCATTAGGATTGTTGCTATTACCAGAGAATTTGTTACCAGGACTTCTCTTGTTAGGGGTTGGCGCAATACCACTTTTAACATTACTGGTCTTCAGCACTTTCAGCACTACCAAATTTCAGTAAGCAATGGTTATAATGTTTAAGGTTTCTAGTAGGGAATGGGGGAGGCGTGTCAGAGTTTAAAAATCAGGTTTCCGCAGAAAAACGAAAAAAAACTATGGTTTTCGATTATTCATGACTTTCAAAAATCTCGGCCATCTTTTTGGTTTTAGTCAATTAAATATGTATTATATAGGTGCCAAATATTTTAATTAAGATAGAATCTTTTTCGTTATCATGTATTTGTTCTCACAGTATGGGGTTTGTTTTGATGAAAACTATCATTATTTTGGAGTTGGTTTTTACAGCGAGTTTCCGACCTGTCGTCAACTTTGCATGTGGACTTGGTACCGTCGTATGTAGTGGTAGAATAAATCGTGTAAATTATAAATGTATATATTTGTCATTTTTTATACATATTTATGCTGTGCGAAAAAGGTTAAAGCTTGCCAACAAAACCGCACAAACAGAGCGGGTACACGATGGTGCAGCAAAGAAGCTATTACAGTCATCCGCACTTTACCATTGGAGGGAGCGGATGACGTTAATCAGACTCTGATACAATATACTGTGTTTGAAAGGAATCAAACCATTTACATCACTTGGCAACCACCCCCTAATCCTAATGGCATGATAGTTTCCTATGATATCGCGTTCAATGGCATTGACCATCCCAATGTAACAAAAATATTTAAAAATCTGTTATATTGATCATCTTAACTATAAAAAATTCCATTCTGACAAACTTTAAAAATTTAAATAACTTTGGAGAATTGGTGTAAAAAGCAAGTAGTCTAAAATTATAGAAATGATAGCAAGTTTCGCAAAAAATAATTTTTGCTTTCGAGTAAATTAAAACTTCCCCTTTTGGCTAGGATTAAATAAATATTGATACAATTTTGTATGGTTAAATGATATTTCCTTAATCCCTTCTTTCTTATTTTTTATAAGCTTTTATGAATAGGATTATTTACAAGCAAGCCAAAATAATTATTAATTGTTATTTGTAGGTATTAAAATGGTTGAATTATACAATTTATTACTCATATGCTTAGAGGCGATACAAAGATTGTGTCTCGCTAAAGATTTTCAAGCTCTTAGGGGGTTGGAGACGGGTGTTAGACTCAGGAAATTATTCTTTCACCATTCAAGCAACGTCTTTTTATGGCAAATCTCGCCAAACCGAACCCTTTTACTTTTTTGTTCCTTTGGGTATGTAGACATACAATATTTTATATTTAAGTCTTTTTATACAATTCATTTTTTATTTCAAACTATGGAGTTTATATTATACCAAACAAATTTTGGCGTAGCTTGATATAAAATATAATTATAGCTGTTTTTCTTATGGCGCAATTTCGCATCTCAAATATTTTGCCATTCATATTCACGCACCGCTGAGTTTGTTGTTAACATGGTTTCTGTTAAAGGTCTATTACACCCATTGTACTTTTTGTCGTATTATTTAAAATGGAGAGAGATAGATAGAGAAATTTAAGACAAATGTGTTGTGAACATTGTTATGTGTTTGAACTTATTCATGCTTTTGTTACACAAATTCGCAACACTATTATATGCCCCTCTTTCGCCTATCAGCTGTGCTTTTTCGGACTAACCAAATGTGCGCGATGATTTTGAGCTTAAATCTATTGTTTGCCGTGAAATTACACCCATAGACCAGATATATTGCATTTATCCGGGAAAGTACTTCAAATTTTTTGCCTTAATGTATGATCTTTATAAATGTTACCAATTGTTTATCAAAACTATTATATATTTGACTATATAACTCTAATGAGTTATGTTGCTATATCCACAATTTAAAACGTTTTTTAAGTACTTTGAAAATTAGGAGAGAACATGTATTCGGTTTTCAGTGTTTTTTGGCAAAATAACTAACTCGACAGTAGATTTTAGAGGGTGCCCTATCAAGTATCAACTCGCCGAATTCACCCTGGGACATTTTTGATTGGTTGAATAAATTTTGCTGGGGGATATTTTTTAACAGGGGGACATTAAATTCACCGAGATGGTTTTTGGCAAGTTGACGGACCACCGATTAGAGTGTATAGGCGTATGCGTACCCAGATGAGGGGAATCCAAACATATTGATTTTGTTCCTTCCTAAATACCTAACAATTGAGATCAATAAGTTTGGTATGATTTAAACGGGAACGATTTATAATCCTTCAAATGTATCAAGTAAAAAGGGGTTGGTTTACAGAGGTCATTTTCCTCATTTTTTTTTGCCTGAAACCGGCCCGTTCCCATTTTATAATTAAATTACCCCCCCCCCCCCCTCGAATTCTTTTAAGTGTCACCCGGTTATGCCCGTTCCTCCAGAAATTATAATCTTTAAATCATTCCTTAACTATCTCCATAACAAGTCACCCGTAAAAATACTAATTTCACCCTAATTTGTACTTTTAAAGGCATCCATGCCTATGGTTGTTTTTTTTGAACCGCAATTACATCAAGAATACCGTGGCAACATTAATTTTCTTTAAAACTCAGACGTTTGAAAGGCGAAATTATTTTTTCTAGTTTAATAAAATTTTGATTATTTAAATAAATAACGAATGTGAAATGCGTCTTTGCGGCAATCATACATACATACATACAACTAATGTGAAATCAAAAATACGCATGGGCGTAGCCAGGTTTTAGATTAGGGGGGGGGGGCAAAACGTTTAAAAGTTTAATTAGAGGGGGGCAAAACATAAACTTTTCTAAATCTTTCAAAGTTTTTGCATTGAATTTTTTTTTCGTAATTTAGGGTACGCCCATGAATTTACGTCTGGAAAAGATATTATTTAGGCTTTATCCCTATAATAACAATAGTAAAATTACTCAAGGCACTTACGACTTTTATTCGATTTGGCATATAAATCTACAAATTAGGAAACTTCTAATTGTTTTAACCTAATTTGTCCAATAGAGGCCGCCCTGGCCTAAAGGGAATTTGAGAAGGCTCGGGCAAAATGGCTTTTGAATGTCTCTCGTTTTAATAATTTTCATTTGAAATTAAAATTTTGCTTTGGAGGTTAAAGAGGCTAAAATTTTGCTCTTGAGCGGGGCCTTTGTCCCCTCGATCCTTTCCTAGCTACGCCACTGGCCCGAGCCAGCCTAAAAATCTAAATTTGTGCCAATTGTTCAGCCCAGCCCGTGGGTTATTAGGGAAGCGGGCCGGGCTTTTCTGGTCTCTGTTAGTTTATACCCTTGTATTTAAGTATTACAAACATATTATTACGTAGACATAGATTTTTTCAACTGCGAAAGCAAAACCTCCCCCTCCCTATGTGTTTAAAATACAGCTGAAACTATAGAAATCTTAGCGTTAAAAAACAAAAATATATAGACGTATGTTTTTCCTTTTTCTTTCCTTCCTCCTTTTATTTTTTGCTAAATTATTGCAACACCCCCCCCCCCCGGGCGAAACTATTTTTAAATTTGAAACTTTCAAAAGGCACCTTTATGTTGTCGACTCAAACTCAACTATACCAAATCTAAAATTTATTAAGGAAAATTTAAATTAATAACTTTTTTGTTTGCTCTTAAAATAGAAAAGCAATTTAAATGAGGGTTTTACAACCTAGCTCTCGCCACATATTTCGCCGGATTTTCAAAGTCTTTCCCCATCTCCCTTAGCTTATTTTTCTTTTTCGAACCCACACTTTAGTGTTAACTCAGTCTGTTTCGTGGACGACTATAAAAGAAAAAAGCGAATCCACGTTTTTAAAGTCAATAAACCCAACCAACCTTTTATCTTATTACTAGCGAACTCCCAACCTAAAGTCTTACAAACAACCCTAACACATTTAAATAAAATCCCTGTCCATGATTTAATAATATGTAATATGCAGTGCATTTTATAATTAACAAAATCTTTTATAGGGCGTCAATAAACATAAGCCACTTATTAATAGCTAACCATGGGCGTAGCCAGCTCAGAGGGTAGGGGCAATAATGAATTAGGGAGGGGCAAAATGAACATTTCTCGAAATTTTAGCGATAATTTTAATAAATTTTTGGATTTAGAGGAGGGCAGCGGCCCCTTCCTCCCCCCTCGGCTACGTCCATGTAGCGAACTCCGAAACGCGAACTATTTAAACAAAACATTGCTAAATTTAACAAATTCAATATCAACTGTTTTTATATTAACATGGGCGTAGCCAGCATTGGTTAGAGGGGGGCAATAATGATTTAGGGAGGGGCAAAGTGATCATTTTTTGAAATTTTAGCCATAATTTTAATAAGTTAAATAAATTTTTGGATTTAGAGGGGGGCAGCCCCCCCCTTGCTTACGCCTATGAATAGTAATAATAATATGAATTTCATTCTCGCTTCATAATTTACCATACCTTTTATCGCGGGCGCCAAGACGAAAAGACCGCAGCTAACTTGTACAAAGCGACTCGGGTGGTGAGGGAAAAGGCGGCAATCGCGGGTTTCATAGCTTTCGCCGTAATCGTATCGTTGTTCACGGCCGCCACGTTGTTTTGGTGCTTGGTGATAAGGAAGCGGTGGCAATACTACCTCTTTTACGACGCTAAGCGGCGCCGCCTGGTTTACGGGGCCCGAAAACGCAAGCTGGCCGGTGGTGGACACGGGAGCCCCCTCCCTCCCATCGGGGGTTGGATATATAGTTCGGTCAATCCCGATTACGTCACTTCCTCCGAGGTATATATTGTTAGAGTGAATTATCCATGGACGTAAAATTTTTTTTTAACGCAAAAACCCTTAAAAATTTATATTTTGCCTCCCCTTCCCCCCTAATTGAACTTTTAGGCGTTTCGCCCCCCCCCCTAATTCAAATCTTAGCTACGCCCATGGAATTATCTCTTTTTAGATGTGCGAATGTGGGGGAGGAGGGAGGCGTGGGGGCGTAGTTGTATAGAGACTTTGTCATTGAACAAGAGCTCGCGGGTTCAAATCCCGCTTCCGGCACTTACTTTCAAGGGAAGTAAAAGATATCACATCGTCAACACGGCTGTCAGGCGTGAATAGCCGAGCGTCGCCCCTCATCCAAATATCTAAAGAAGCTGGCAACAACCTTAGTTTGACAAAAAGCTATAGGAAATTTTTTTAATACATGTGCGAATGTTGCGTAGGAGGGTGTGAGCAATCAAGCGACAGACGTCTGATTCACATTAGGCCTCGGGCCCTTAATTTCATTACTTGAATCGATTAATTGTTCAATGGTCCGATTTACTAAAAACTCTAAATATAAGTCGACTCAAATTTATGTGGCTAAAAGAATTTACCGACTGAAGCATCTATTAAAACTAAAAAACCGAGTGACTTATCATTTCGTTTCATTGTAGTCGGGTAAATTGATAATTGGGTTTGCCGTTTGCCAACAATAACTATTACTAGCATTGATTTAGAAAACCTCTTTTTTGCGCAAGGCTAAAACCATTAAAATTTAGGCACTTTGCGGGCCTATTTTAAAAACAAACTTTGAGCCTCACATCGAAGCCCTTTGATTAGGGGGATTTCAGAGGAGAAATAGGCTAGAAATACCGTCTCAGCATGATCATTTTGACATGTTTAATGCAAATTTTCAATTAAATATTTTTGGCCCCAACCTTGGGATTTTTATATAACCCATCACCCTCTCATCGGAACGAATTTTTGTAAAAAACCCTGCCTTAAACATAATAACATGATATATATACTGTTCATTTTTATTACAAACTAGCTGACCCGGCAAACGTTGTTTTGCCATATTAAAAATATTTTAAAAAAAAATTAAATAATTTAAATAAGAAAATTTAAAACTACCAAAAAAAAATTTAAAAACTCAACTAAACGAAAAATAACAAATATTTGATATTTTTAAGGGTGGTTAAAAACACAAAATTTTACCTCAATAATGTTCGAATTTAAATTTTCATGAAGCATATTTTTTTTTAAGTCAAATTTACCTATAATCAAAAAAAAATATCGCGCCTGGCCTTTATGATAAAATATAAACAAAAGGCGGATACGGATACGCATATAGGTTATTTAACGAAAAATAACAAATAATTGATATCTTTAAGGGTGGTTAAAAACACAAAATTTTACCTCAATAATGTTCGAATTTAAATTTTCATGAAGCAAATTTTTTTAAATCAAATTTACCTATAATCATGGGCGTAACCAGGTTTTGGATGGGGGGGGGGCAAAACGTTTAAAAGTTCAATTAGAGGGGGGCAAAACATAAATTTTTCAATGTTTTTGCATTGAAAAAATTTGGTTTCGCAAATTAGGGGGGGGGGGGGGGGGGGGCAGCCGAGGATTTCAATACAAAACCCTTAAAAATTAAAAAAAAAATTATGTTTTGCCCCACCCCCTAATTAGCCAGGCAGGCGGGGGCGGGGGGCGCGGCTGCCCCCCCCCCCTATTTGAACTTAACTCCAATTAATACAGATGCTTATTAGCGAATTTACACAAAAATAAAAGATCACTATGGAAATCGTCAAATCTAACACGATTTCCATACACGGATCAATGCCATCCAATTAGATTTTAACGCGTTTTCTTTTTAATATTTTATTTACCAATGTATTTTACCCATGTGATTATTAGAATAAACTACTATTTGTTTGAAAAAAAATTGTTTTGGTAAAATAAAAATTAAATTACGGTTGCATGAAAATTTTTGGATAGTCGAGACCTTTTTTTTTTGCTCTCAGGAAAATTGTTGGGTAGTCAAGACCTTTTTTTTTAATCTGCCCCCCCCCCCCCCCTAATTCAAAACCTAGCTAAGCCCATGGATATATCAACATTTATTGGCACTTCAAAAAATTACAAAATTAGATTTTTTAATTTATTTAGCCACGCAGGAGGGGGGGGACACGACCGTCCTATAATAATAATAATAATTGAAGCAAAAAATAGTGCGTAAAAAGTTTTCATTTTCCGCAACACATGCCTACTGCATTTATCACCAGACTACATACACGATAGATAGATAAGATACGCAGCAGTACGTGATGAGGGCATTTGATTGACGTTCGATACAACGTCAAAACGCATAAAACCCAATATCTCAAAAACTACTGGACCGATTTGGCTGGAACATATCTTAAAACACGCTCCGGGGTGTGGGGAATAAACTGTAAAATTTTGAGCCAAATCGGTCCGGTAGTTCTCCAAAATTTGTGGCGGCATACATACATACATACACATATAGTTTCATTTTTATATATAAGATTATTATAAAGTGTTATAAGATTCATTTGTTTACTCTATGTTTTTATTAATATTATTAAAATCTCGACATTATCACCTCTATATTACCTTAGGTATATATTCCGGACGAATACGAGATCGAACGAGATCACGTGATTCTAGACACGTGCTCAGTGCCCCTGGGTCAGGGCTCTTTCGGGATAGTTTATCGGGGCAAAATGGAAATGTTAAGCGAGGGTGGTTCCTTAAAATACGTGGATTGCGCGGTCAAAACTATCCACGAGGCAGCCTCTTCCGCCGAAAAAATTCAATTCCTCAAAGAAGCTTCCGTCATGAAGTAACGCATAGTGTTGTAAAAACGGCTGTTTGGTCGACCTTTGGTTTTAGTCGACTTAACGTGGACAGACCAAAGTTTTTTGGTCAGTTGATCTTAGTCGACATTTGAAAAACAGACGAGAGTCGAGGGTTAGTCTTAGTTAAATCGAAGGTCGTTTAAACAAAACCCAACCGTTTTTACACTAAAATTGATTAAGACGTTAACTTTCCCATGTGCTTTGCCATAATATTAACTGAAGTAACAAAGCTCGCTAAAAATTGTTTATCGAGTGTGTGACGACTAAATATTTTGATATTTAATAATAATTATTCAATGCATTTGTACTCCGAGCTCGCTTTTTTGAAAATATTGCTCCTTTAAAGGCAATTGATATTGTATTTTGCCCTCCTTTTCTAGTTTCGCGCTTGCTTTACATCTTTTAACACATTTGCTTGTTTTTGTATTAATTCAATATCTCTTCGCCCACGGCTACTTTCGTAACATCTTATATTAAACCGTTAGTTTACGTTTTAGGATAAACATATAATGTTGAATTTTAACAGTCTAGCTTTCCTTCCTCTACCATCTTGACCTTGGTTGGATTAAAGTGGGTTAATATTATAACTTGTCTTTCAAATATTAGGGGTTTCGATTGCTATCATATAGTAAAATTATTGGGCGTTGTTTCAAAAAGCCAGCCCACTCTGGTTCTAATGGAGCTTATGGAAGGGGGAGACCTGAAAACGTTTCTAAGAGCTCATAGACCATATAGCGAGGTAAGCGATCGCCTTTATCCATTATTACATATATATTCACAATTACAATTTTATGGACATGGGCGTAGCCAGCACTATAATTAGAGGGGGGGGCAATCATTTAGGGAGGGGAAAATGATAATTTTTTTCAATTTTAAAGAATTTTTGGATTGTGAGGGGGCAGCCGCCCCTCCCTGCCTCCCCCTGGCTACGCCAATGTTTCTGGATTAATTAGAAAGCAGCTATTTACAATTTACCAATGGTTCATTCTAAGATATAAACTTACGTTAGGATAAATATAATCATAGTATTCTAAATTTTCAAACACTGTAGCGCAAAAATTCGCTCGGAAACAATAGCACCAGCCACGCAACAACCACAATTAGTCAGCACAAGGACACTTCTTGCCTCATAACCCCGCCACAAGTGGAACCACTTAGGCCATCATTACCCAATGGTGTTTGTACCAGTATAAAGGATAAGTTGCTCAAACAGCCTCTGACATTCAATCAGTACTTGCAAATGGCGGGGGAAATAGGGGATGGGATGGCTTATCTCTCCGCCTTGCACATAGTGCATAGGGATTTGGCCGCGCGAAATTGCATGGTCGCCGCCGATATGACCGTTAAAGTCGGAGGTTTGATATTTTCGCTCAACATTACATCATAAGCATCGATATTATTAATCATATGTTTTCAACCTTAATTTGCCCTTAATCCCTTATAATGACTGGATCTTTTAGCGGACTCGATTACATGTATTTCATCATTATACTGAGCGTAGTTAGGATTTGGAAAGGCGGGGGGGGGGGTGCAAAAATTGTACGAAGGTAGCCAAAGCTTTTCCAGATAATGTGCCTTCTGAGTGTTGACATTCAACTTGTAGTTGTAGTTTACTAGCTAAAGGCTTAAATATACAACCAAATTCAACACATATAAAATATCGTCGAGTCTTTTAGTGAAACTGTATATGAATTAATGTCGGAAAATTTTGCAGAAATTCCAAAAATTGCTGGCGATTTGGATATGACAATTTGCTAATGAGTGTCTATATTAATTAAAGTTAAGTTTAAATAGGGGGATAACCTAATACAATTTTTTGATTTTTAATACTAATTGTATAGAAAAATTATTTAGGGGCGGGAAGCTGTCCACCACCCCCTAGCTATGCCCTTGCCATGTTTGGCACAGCTATGTTTGGTTTTATTCCAAAATTTTAAATTTTTTCTTGGCAATAGTTGTTAAGTGTTAAAGTGAGATTGAACATACTTATTAACCGTTAGATTTTGGAATGACTCGTGACATATACGAGACGGATTACTATAGGAAAGGTGGAAAAGGACTCATGCCCGTCAGGTGGATGTCTCCAGAATCGCTTAAAGATGGCATATTCACTTCGCTCTCGGATGTTTGGTAATGTGCTGCTAACTAAAAATTTATAGACCGCACTCTTCTAAATTAATGAAATTTATACGGTTAAATTTTTTTTCAAATCAAAAATCTATGGAACCCCTTATAATTTTTAATGGATTTTAACCTTTTGAAATGTAAAATACGCATAGAGGTAATAAATGAGCGAAGGACTTATAATTTTGATCGTTGATTAGCGTGATGTTTTTATTATACCTGTAAGGTGGAAGGCGAAAAACGGTAATATCTTACGACCAATTTTTTAATAAAACTAATGTATTATTTTAAAATCTACCAATATTCTTATTTGCTTTTAACTCTTTTGCATTTTTACCCTAGGTCGTACGGCATAGTGCTGTGGGAAATTGCAACGCTCGCATGGCAACCTTACCAGGGCTTGTCGAACGAACAAGTTGTCAATTACGTCATAAACGGTGGCATTTTGGAGAAACCCCGGGGATGTCCGGATCAATTGTACATTTTCACACAAATTTACCACGTTTTACCTAATTTTTTTTTGATAATTTATTATCTTTTTTTTTGTTATGTATGTCCAAAAACCTCCTTCGTTATAAGCGCCTTAATTCTTTATATTTTCAAGTATGCGTAGCAGGTGTTTCACCCTGTGAAAGTAAAATACCAAATTCGCAACCTTGGGCGTGGTCCGTATTCTTGCACTTTTAATTTTCCAATTAAATGTGTTTATCAGATTTTGGCAATAATTGCAAAAGATGAGTCGGTTGCCGTGTCATTTACGTTGATATGTTTCAACTTCACAAATTCATTTTATATTAATTTAGAACACGATTTGGCTAATTTGTTCATTCTGTTAACAAGGTACGAATTGATGAAGCTGTGTTGGGGTTTCAACCCCAAGTCGAGGCCAAGTTTTTGGGATATCGTAGAAATACTTTACCCTGACCTAAACGAAAAATTCAAGCAAGTCTCATATTACAGTTCCATTCTCAAAGATTTGTCCGACGAAAGGTCCGAAGCCAGCAGCACTGTTGAATCATTGGAGGGTCAAGAAATAAAAGCACCCTCCTCCACAGCCGTTTCATCTTGCCTAACTGACGAAGTCCACCACAATAACACTGGGACTGTCAATAGCCTCAACTCCAGTCACATTATAACTGACCAGCAGCCTAAAGGAAACATTTCTAGTGATATGTTGGTAGATTACACCACAGTCAAGAACAGCGGTCCTCTAAAAACTGTTCCTAACGCTGAGGATTTTTGCGGGGAAAAAGAAGAAATTAGTAAAAATCCCGAAACGGCTTCGCTGATGCGGGATATAGAGGAAGACGAAGTAAAAACCACTAACGTTTGCAGTAGTTTAGCCCCACCCGACAGGTATAATCAAGAAGAAGGACGGCTCAAGAATAAACGATCCAAGCTTAAATTTTTATTTTCTTTACCGCGAAGCAGTATTAACGTTCGCGAGAGCTTCAGTAGTCTTCGCGGATTGCTGCACTCATCCCCGACCGTGAGTAGTGGAGAACAATATGCAACCATAAAGTATGGTGACGCTAATTCCAAAAAACAGGGCGCTGTGGCCCCATCAACAAACAGAGTCGAGGAGAGTGGGGATAATACGTTAAATTACCTCCAACCATCGCAGCTCTATGAATTAAAACCGACGGCTGGAGAAGGTAAGGATCTGGGCGTTCATTTTAGCCCTGATGAAAGTACTTCGCACAAATACAAGCATGTGCCAGAGGGTGTTAATGTTGATAAGGAAGGTAAAAATGGTTCTCCATCTTTTTACTCATATCCACCCTCGTTTTGGTGGAAGGGTAAAGGCAAGCATAAGCAGCCTTCAAGCCCTAAAGCAAGCACATATTCAACTCCGAAATCCTGATAGTCATGGAAAACTAAAGTCGACATTTTCTAGTCTCCTTCAACACAGCCAAAAACCTCGCTCACCCAACGTTTATACTATTAACACGTTAACGCGATCTCCATCATACTACTTTTATAACACTACATATATTGTAAATAAATTATTCCATTTAATCCGCTATCAATCTTTGTGTAGAACATCTTAGTATAAGGTTTTTAGCAGCAATTTCAAATTTGTCAATTAAGTCAAAAATTGTTACCATAAGGGTAAAGAGATCGACAATTCCTAACTTTAAATAGCAACTTGATTATTACTATGCAATTTATGATTTTAAGGTTTTTGTACGCCTATTAATCTAACATTATTTCATGGATTGCCGATATAATTTCGTGTTATTATTGCAGTGTAGTTATAGTTTTATATCATTAATATGCCTCAAATGGCTTGGGGTCTCAAACGTAGTGCTGAGCCTGTACGGACTAGTCAACTATCGTCTCACATGTAGATGTAGGTAATGTATGGACCCTGGTAACGGGATTAAAACACAATTACGATATGCTTGTGTTGAGGACTGGGAATGTTATTTAATGCACGTTACGAAGGGATATAAAAATGGAAAGTGAGTAAAACGTATATATAACGCATTATAAGTTACAACCAATTAACGGTAATTCGATTGACAACACATCGGTAAATAACGTATCCCCTTAGGCACTTCGCACTCCAATTACCTCTCTACAGTTCCCCCCCTTTTTACAGACAAAATCCTTAAGGAATGCTGGCGGTTTCCGACTACGCTGCGGGTATTTAGGTTCTTCTCTAGGCGTTCCTGACTGGTTTTGAATTTGTTCCCTTGAAGCACTTGTTCCCGCTTCCCTTTCTGATGATATCCTTTGCGGCCACCCGTTCCCTTGTCCCAGTGTGGTCCAATCCAGGATTTTCCGTTTCTTTAATTGGTCCACGTGTCGGTGGTGCTTTCTTCCCTGTGCCCATACATCGTAGGAACGACTACCGTGTTTGGCTTTTATCGTGCCTTCTACCCATTTGCTTTGTCCAAAAACATGCGTACCCAAACCAAGTCTCCTACGTTGAACATCCGCGGGTTCCCGGTCTCTAACCATTGTTGGGATACGGTTTCCCTCAATACCTCCCATTCGGTTCGCATACGCCTTTTTAGCACCACCTCTGCTGGGCTTTATTGGTTGTGGGGTGTTTTGTAGATCTGTAGTTTTTTAAAAATCTACTCGTTTCTTATAATGGCTTCTTAACCCTCGAGAGTATTCGTGGGGTATTTTGGTACCCCACGCAAATTATAAATTTAAATATAAAACGCAAT
Organism: Gordius sp. MW1; assembly: GCA_964036665.1. Lineage (NCBI taxonomy): Eukaryota > Metazoa > Nematomorpha > Gordioida > Gordea > Gordiidae > Gordius > Gordius sp. MW1. The sequence continues at coordinate 7,928,683 of OZ038532.1, forward strand.
TTAAATCTAATGAACCTGGCCTTTTCAGTAGCTTAATATTTTATCAAGAACTAGGTTAGGTGAAAATTTCATAGGTTTTGGCTTAATACTTTTTAAAATATAGAGCTTTTTTCGCTCGTGGAGTTCTGTTATACCCCACGAATACTCGCACGTAAGTTTTTTTCTATATGAAAAAATGATGTGTTTTTTTATATGAAGATATTTTTTACAATTTGTGTTTTTAATTGATTTTGAACATTCTTTTAATAAAAAATCACGTTTATTTTGATTTATTTTAAGGTATATGATGAAGCTCTAAAATAACCAAAATAAAAATGGGGGTCGAGAAAATTGTTAATAAGTTTTGTATGTTTATTAGATTTATATCAAAATTTATACCATCAATCTTAAGACCTTTATAAACATATGTTTAAAATTTCAAAGGTTTTAAAGGAATACTTTAAAAGTTATAAAAGTTTAAAAATGGGGTAGACCAGACCCCACGAATACTCTCGCGTTCGGGATTTTGAGGAATACTCTCGACGAGGGTTAATTAATCGTACATACCTTTCTGTCACACCGTTAGACATCGCTGATTAATCCCTCTCATCTTTCAAAAATTCTGTAACTCCTGCCCTTTGAATTGCGGGCCGTTATCTAATATTAACCATGGTAGATTTCCAAATCTAGCATACGTTTCGGCAAGTTTTTTTATAATGGTGGTCGCTGTGGTGTCTTCTAATTTAAACACCTTTCGAGCTATTGTCCACCATCACCAGGTATGACTTACCCTTGAGAGGACCCATGATATCGATATGTACTTGAATCCACGGTCTATGGCTAGGTTGACACTCTATCAACGGTGCCTTCTTCGCCGCCGCGGCAATGTAATTGCAATTCTGGCACCCTTTCGCTACGCTCAATAAGTCATCATCGAGAGTAGGCCACCATATATACTGCCCGCCACTTCTTGCATTCGCTTGATACCCACGTGGCCCCTATGTAGTTTTTGGAGTACCGCTCCTCGTAACTTAGCCGGAATTAATATTCGTCGCCCTTTGTAAATTATTATGTTTTTGGCATCGTGTACTTTGGCTGGTGTTTTTCGTAGGAGCGTTTTAGACCATAAGTGACCATTGTGTTTTGTTTACCTCTCATCCACTCTTTTAACTGACGTAGCCCCGGATCATATAAGGTGTGTTGTCTTACTACCCCCAATGATATAAATGGATTTGTCGAGTCTTCTGGCATTTCCTCGCTAACCTGATACGCGTTTTCGTTCTGTTTCCTGGACAAGAATCTGCCGCGTTTTCGGATCCCTTGTTGTACTCAAACTTGGTCGTGTAGCCTGATACTATGAGCGCCCACCTAGTTAGACGTGGTGACCATTGTTCCTTGCCCCTTTTGCTCTGATCAAATATATATACTAGGGGTCTATGATCCGTCATGATAGTAACGCTTCGTCCTTGTATATATTCATTGAACTTTTCTAGTCCATAAACCACCGTAAGCGCCTTTCGTTCGATCGTCGAATACCGGCTTTTGCTATCGTTTAACGCTTTGAAGCACAGGCCACTACCATCCAATTCTCCCCTGGTGCTCGTTGCTGTAAGATGGCCCCTAACCCTGTACCAGAGGCGTCTACGACCAGGCCCGTCTCCCAATCTCCATTAAAGTATGCCAGTAGGCCTTCGTAAGCGCCGACTTGATGGCTTCGAATGCGCTTTGTTGTTCTCCACCCCAGTGGTACATCACGTTTTTTTTCATAAGTTTCTGAATCGGGTGTACGATTTTGGCGTAGTCTTTAATGAACTTTGAAAAATATGCTGTTAACCCAAGGAAGGATTTTACTTCGTTTTTGTTTGTTAAATTTTTCCACTGCTTGACTAGTTCGGCTTTATTGTCGTTGATTTGAATCCCCTTGTTACTTATTACGTATCCCAAAAATGTCACTTCCTTTGCCCACAAGATGCTCTTGGAAATGTTTGGCACGAACCCCCACTTTTGTAACGTTTCTAGGACTTTGAGTAACCGCTCTTTGTAGATTTCTTCCGTTTCCCCTGCAATTAGTATATCATCGATGTATACCGCTACCCCTCCATGCCTTCCTAATATTTGATCCATTGTTTTTTGGAACATAGCCGCGGCACAATTTAAGTTAAACGGCATCCGGTTAACTTTTAATAAGCCCTTGTGGGTGGAGATAGTCAATCGTTGGCTCCTCTCTGGACCTAATCCAAGCTGTAGGTACGCCTTAGTTAGGTCCAGCTTCGTAAAACAACACGCGTTATCGAGTTTATTTAATAAATCGTCGACTTTGGGCAAGGGGTACAACAAACATTGTGCGTATTTATTTATCGTAAACCGGTAGTCTATACATAATGACTCCCATCGCTTTTTTTTACGGGTACCACTGGACTGGCCCATCTTGAGAAATCGGGTTCTATTACCCCGTCTCTGACCCATTTATTCAGCTCTTCTTCTACCTCTTTCTTCCACGCCATCGGCACCCTTCGTGCGGGGATAAATACGGGAACTATGCCCTCTTTTAACGGTACTTCCACCGTTATTTCCTTGATTGCTTTCGGAAATTCGTTTAGCTGGCCATCCCATTGCTTCATCACGTGCTGGATCGCGGACTTGGTATCCTTCGGTCTTTCCACGTAATTGACCGCGAACCGTTCCGCAGCACCTCTCGAGTTCCAACGTATTCGACGCCAGATTTCGGGCTCGTATTCTTGGATCCAATCGATCACGCACAACGGCGGTCCAGCTACGTCTGCTAACAATAACGACAGCTGTTTCCTCGTGTTACCCATTCGGACATCGGCTTGTACCTTGGCTACGAGCTTTATTTCCCCGTGGCCGTACGCGTACACCGTCGGGACGGGCTCCTTGTTGCGTGGGATCTCCTTCGCCCATCTTAGCGCCGGTATTATCGATACCGTAGCGCCCGTATCGAAGTTACATTGGAACAATTTGTTATTAATATTTATATCTACTGTTAACACATCTAAAGCATGTTTTAACCTGGGAATCCGGACCGGCCCAGGCCTCTCGTCTCGCCACTACGCTCCACACCTCTTCGGACCCGTCCTGCAAGGTGCTTAGCCCCCCCCCCCCATTTATCGTTTCGGCCGTTAACGCCAGCTCTCGTAGGCGGTCCCATTTGATGTCATTTTCTGCCAACAGCCTTGCCTGTAAGCCTCTATCGCGTAATCCTATAATGAATTGGTCAACGATTCTGTTCTGCAATTCTTCGTTCCCGAAGTTGCAGCTGATAGCTCCAGACTTGAGTCTATTTGCGTACGCGTCTATCGTCTCTCCCTGGCCTTGTCGAACCTTTGAGAATTCATACCTCTTTGCCCTCGCGCATGAATTCCTCTGGAATAATTTTCTTAGCCTATTTTTAGCATCTTCATATGTAATTCCTGTCAAATCTTGAGGTCTATTGTCCTCTAATATTAATTGGAATGCCTGCCCTCGAGGCTGGTTAATAATGGAGCCGCTTTTTGCTCGTCTGTCTCAGCCTTATTGATTGCTCCTTAGGAATAGCTCAAATTGTGTTATAAAAGCGTCGATGTTCTCCGTTATTTTATACCTCTGCATCTCCGCTTAGGTTTCTGCTTCACGTCGCCACTGTTGAGGACTGGGAATATTATAAGGGTAAAGGCAAGCATAAGCAGCTCAAGCCCTAAAGCAAGCACATATTCAACACCGAAATCCTGATAGTCATGGATAACTAAAGTCGACATTTTCTAGTCTCCTTCAACACAGCCAAAAACCTCACTCACCCAACGTTTATACTATTAACACGTTAACGCGATCTCCATCATACTACTTTTATAACACTACATATATTGTAAATAAATTATTCCATTTAATCCGCTATCAATCTTTGTGTAGAACATCTCAGTATAAGGTTATTAGCAGCTTATTTTCAAATTTGTCAATTAAGTCAAAAATTGTTACTATAAAGGTAAAGGGATCGACAATTCCTAACTTTAAATAGCAACTTGATTATTACTATGCAATTTATGATTTTAAGGATTTTGTACGCCTAATAATTTAACTTTATTTCATGGATTGCCGAAATAATTTCGTGTTATTATTGCAGTGTAGTTATTGTTTCATATCAATAATAAGCCTCTATCAAATGGCTTGGGGTCTCAGGGACTTTAAATGACAAACGTAGTGCTGAGCCTGTACGGACCAGACAACTATCGTCTCACATGTAGATGTAGGTAATGTATGGACCCTGGTAACGGGAATAAAACACAATTACGATATGCTCGGTTTTTATAAGTTGACTAATTTGATTAAAGAAGTGCGAAGGATGTGGGCACAAGCATGGGCGTACCCAGGTTTTGAATTATGGGGGGGGCAAAACGTTTAAAAGTGCATTTAGAGGGGGGCAAAACATATTTTTTTTAATTTTTCAATGTTTTTGCATTGAAATATTTCTTTCGGAAATTAGGGGGGGGGGGCGTGTACGCACATGGGCACAAGTCAACATTTTGTATTTCTGGAACAGTTTTGATATGTCTAAAAAAATAGCAGACATTGCCTTGTAAAATATACGATACCTGAGGTGCTTATTTGCCAGATATTTAATCTAAAAATGTTATTGATAAGTTTTGACAATGTAGAATACCTTAATGCAAAGTGTTTAGCAAAGGCCTATTTAATAAGTAAGTTTAAATGTTATATATATTTTAAGCTGTTAAAGAATTTGCCAAAATCCTGATTTTCTTCACGGCATTTGTTGATATTTTTTTATATGCAAGTATTGTTTTTTTTAAATTTATTAATCAAATTCAGATAGCATAAAATCTTGGTTTAAAACATAAACCTGTGTACATAGTAAAACTTTTTCCTTTGAGATTAAGACCAAAAACAATATACAACATGGAAAAATTTGTTTTTATTTGTGTGCCAACGACTTTATCAAGATCATTCTCGAAATCCAAAATTTAATTAAGTTTTTTTGATTAAAGTAATTATGGTTTTTATCTTGAAACATCTTTTTGTAACAAAGTTGATTACTTATGACATAATTACATTTTTTGCTTATTAATTTTACAACTGCAATTTTATTAAGTATGTTTTTCAGTGACTACAAAAACGTAGTTTTTTTTATGTTAAGGTTATTACCAATAATAAAAATCATTTATATACATGCTTAAAAACGTGCGTGATATGTTTAATAAAATTATTGTACCACGTCGAAAGAGGGTAAGATATAAAAGAAAAATATAGATTGTAATAGTTAAAAGGCTGCTTATGATTACGACTATATTTAACCGTAAATCCAGAAAGCGCTTCCATTTTTGGCATCTCATTTAATATGCATAGCATAGAGACACACAGGCCTGGTGTTATCTATATATATAAAGTAAAGTGTATATATGTATGTAAGGGCTAATCTCTGAAACTACCGGCCCGATTCGCGCGAAAATTTACCCCTAGGTTCCCAGGGCGGCCAGGGGTAAAATAGCTTTTTCAGATTTCTAAAATTCCTTTTAATTTTCGAGATATTGGGTTTTATACGTTTTGACGTTCAATAAAATGTCAATCAAACGCACCTCCTCGCGTTCGTCGAAAATTTGAATATACAGACAGTTCTGTAGTAAAAGTGTATCACTTATAGTAGTTTGTAGTAAAACGTAATCTTTTCTTAACGGTGACAATATAAAATTTATGAATTAAATTTCTTAAACGTCATCTTTTCTTAACGGTGCCAATATAAAATTTATGAATTAAATTTCTTAAACGTCATCTTTTCTTAACGGTGACAAGACAACATAAAATTTATGAATTAAATTTCTTAAACGTCATCTTTTCTTAACGGTGACAACATAAAATTTATGAATTAACCTGAAATAAATAAAATTATAGATTATTTGAGAAAATATATAGGTGAAGAAGATGAATTTTTCTCATAATCATTAAATGAGATATTTTAAATGAGAAAGATGAAAGTATATATAATTTAAATGTAATATAAAATAGTCCAACGTTGATTATTCTGAGTAAATGCTATTTATATATAAATGTCATTATTTATCGATCATTAATTTTTATTAAATGAGATATTTAAATGAGAATAAATTCTGAAACTACCGGCCCGATTTGCGCGAAACTTTACCCGTAGGTTCTCAGGGCGGCCAGGTTTAAAATAGCTTTTTCAGATTGCTAAAATTCTTTTTAGTTTTAAAAATATCGGACATTTCTCGGCCTTTTGGTTTTAAAAAAGGGCTAAATTCTGAAACTTCAGATCCGATTCGAGCGAAAATTTAGCCGTAGATGCCCAGATAGGCCAAGGGTAAAATACTTTTTTAGATTCCTAAAATACCTTTTTGTTTTAAAAATATCTGACATTTCCCGTCCTTCATTTATAGCAGCATATACAATAATGACGTCATACATACAAAGCTGAAGTTTTCTCGAATTAGATATTTAAAAGTATAATAAAAATGTTACAGTATACGGTTAAAATTATTGGGGTTTAACAGACTAATTAAATTAAATAAATAAAATTTAAATTATGCAGTTTTGTCATTATTATCACGTGGTCGATCATAGAAGCATATTTTTAATAATTATCCATCCTTCAATTAATTATTTTATTATATTAAAGAAAATTGTATTTCAAATAAATCAGCTAACTAGAAAAATAAAATAATGGTATTATTGTATAATAAGTAACAGCATTAATAAGCAATTTTTTCAAAAACATTTAATTTTAGTCGGATTTGATAACTAAAACAGAATTTGCATTTGGTTTGTCTTATTATATAAATATATACTAAAAATAGTGGGTTCATAAAATCATTCGGACCTTTCACATTATAAATTATTTCATATATGACCCCATTTTAGATAAGTCTTATTAATAGCTTATACTTAATTAACCACTTAAGGACTGAGCCAAAGCAACGCTTGGCCGGGCACAGCTAGTGCTTACTAAAATTATTTGTGCCGATTGAGAAATGGTCCTTTTTTTAAATTAATACAACTTTGTTTGGGTTTCTTTGATTGATCTTATGAATTGTGTTCATTAATTTTTAAGAGTTCTGTCGAAAATTTCAGGATTGTCAAACTAAATATATTGTCTGGCATTTTAAAATACCGCAAATATGATTTCTTATGACGGTATAAGGAAAGGAGTATGTTGCGAGAGTTACAACCATAAACAAATATAAATTACCATGGGCGTGGCCAGGATTGGATTTCGAAGGGGCAATAATGATTTAGGGAGGGGCAAAATAATAAATTTTATGAAATTTTAGTCATAATAAGATTAAATTTTGAAGCATATTTGGAATTAGAGGGAGGCAACCACCGCCCCTTCCTGCCAACCCCTGGCTACGCCTATGTATCACTGTTTTTATTATCAATTTTATTGCCCATATAAAATGTGCAAAAATTAATAAAAATGTGTCCGAAACGCTTTATTAACGACTATTTCTCACTAGATTTGATTGCTAATATGAATTGATTCTAGTCATAATGTATACATAAAGAAATTTTAGAAAGACGAGATGTTGATAGAATTTGTATAATATATGGTATGGATAGACTTTAAAAGATGTCATATTTTTATTCAACTCGCATAATAAATTTTAATTTATTTTTCCCCGCATTGTTCCGAATTGTCAATAAAATATGAAAAGCTTACGTTGCAATATTTAAAGTTTACTTTAATTTTTTTACAGTTCTTTAAAAAAGTGAAAAAAATATAGGTGTTACACAATTTAATAAATATAAAATTCCGATTTAAATTAGAATTTATCTTATTTTAATTATAATTTTTTTTAATAATGTTTTTTGAAGGTGGGATGTGGAGGGTGGTGGCAAACTTTCCCCACGGATAGATTAATACAATAAAGTGACATATCAAACAAATTACTTCTAACAATTTTTAAATTTTTTTGGATCATGTTTTCCAAAAGAAACGTTGATTTTGCCTTTATATGAACGTAATCTCGAATGTTTTTAATATATATCATGAAGCTTAAGATTCTAAAATAAGATCAAATAAATTAATTTGTAAGCTCATTAAACCAATAAAAAATCAACATAAGACGAAATGAGCCTAGATTATATAGTTTATTTAAATTTTATGATAATTTTTTTTGGACGAGGCATTTGGCCGTGTCAACTTGTATGGTCTACTAGATAAGGCACTCTCTCTAAAGTGTGACTGTTAAAATATTGATAAGCACCAATGCAAATTTTCCTATCCGTCATTTTAAATTAAATTATACATTCATGAGGCGGGCGCGAGATTCGTAAAATCCAAAGCTTATGGCTTACTTGTTTTCACTAAGCCAATTCGTGTCCCGACGGGTTTTCTAATAATTAAATACGATCGCTTCGCTATTGTAAAGTGTTAGAAAGAACTTTAAAAACAAAAGTTTTATATTACCATAATTTATACGAGCCATATTGAAGTGCTTTTTGGAAGAATTCTTTTTGTTAGAGATCTTCTCTAAAAGCACATTTGACTAAAAAGAGAAACATAATAGATAGATATTTTGCGAATGACATTAAATTTAGCCTAGGTTCAACGCCATTTAATTTAGCAACTCAAGATTCCAGGGGCTTTTTATTAAATAATTTACGAACTTTTGCTTATAAATTCTATTTTATGAGAAGTGTAACATTTTTGGTATTATTGGCAGTAAGAAAGAACGTGTTAGATCGTTAGTATTTAAGATTGGCTTAATTAAATTGTTAATCACACTCACTTTCCAAAATGAAACGGTATTATTTTAGTGGTGAAGCAATTAAGCTGATACTTTCCTTATGAGCAGGATGACAAATTGTTGGACCTTGTAATCAATTACGACGATTAATTCGAATTAGCAAGTTAGTACAATTTTAGCTCCGAAAAAGTGGCGTTAACTTAATTAACTCCTAACAATAATAAAATCCAATCAGACTAAATCTATATAACTTTTCTAGGGTTAAAACACAATGTAGATGAACTTCCTAACCATTTTGTAAGAGTGTAAAATTTAATATCATTAAAAACTTTTATAATTTTAAAAATAAACGAAAAAATTTCATTACCCCCTAGTTTTAATCAAATTCACACCATTATATAATGATGATTAGATTGTTTACACAATATAAATTTATTGTTAACAAATAGTAAGGTTGGATTTTTAAAATGATATTGAAATTAAATAATTTCAAAACTTACAATCCACAAAATTTCCAAATATTCCTTTGATAGCCTATGGGTAAAATAAAATTCGTGCGCAAAAAAGGTAAACAATTTGTAGCACCATGAGCTATATATAAATAGAAAAATGGGAGTTTATTATTAATTTAGTAGAACTCAAAAGGATTATTTTGTCAAAATGTTACTTCGTTATTTTTTACATTTTAGTGTTCGCTTATAATAATTTTTGAAATTTAGGAGGGCAGTAGCCCGCCACTCCCCTTGGCTTAGCCCACGTAAACTAAGCTAAATAATTTGTAACTATATTATTTGTTCATCTTTTAAGCTCCTTTTATATTTTTATATTCTAATATCAAAAACAACGGATAGGATATTCATAAAGTAAAGTTTAATTTTGCCCTAAGGATAGTTAAAACTTACACCTAGTTTAAGACTAATGAAATATTTGGCATTAAAAAATCGCTAGAAATAAATAACGACCTAATTGAAAGAACTTGTTAAATTTGTCAGCCAAAAAATGGTTACGACCTTGAATCAGTCTCGTTCCAAAGATTTATTACCGCTAATACTAAACCATTGACTCTAATGCTTCCTGTATAAAGGCCACCACGTCTGTATTTAGAATTATTCTCTCCTAATTCCCCTAATTCCTTCTAATAAGTCTAACAAGTAGGCTTAGAGATTATTAACATTAATTATTTTCGGACTTAGCCAGTATTTCAATTTTGGGGGGGGGGGGGGGAGAAGCAAATGATTATTTTAATTTTTTTTTGAATATATAGGACTTTCATGGGCGCTGCCCCCCCCTAATTTAAAAAAAAAATTTCAATACAAAAACCCTAACAAATTAAAAAAAATTATGTTTTGCCCCCCCCCCCTAATTAGACAGAGGGGGGCAGCCGGACCCCACCCCCCCCCCCCCCCCCTAATTTGCCAGGGGGGCAGGGGGTCTGGCTGCCCACACTGCCGAATTTAGGGCAGTTGCTTTTTTTTTGCTCCCAGGAAAAGATAGTGGAGACCTTTTTTTTTTTGCTTTCAGGAAAATTTCTGGATAGTGTAGACCTTTTTTTTTGCTCTCAGGAAAATGTCTAGACATTTTTTTTTAATCTGCCCCCCCCCCCTAATTCAAAACCTGCATACGCCCATGAGGACTTTGCCCCTCCCTAAACACATCTTCTATAAATTTAATTGCTCACACTCTATTATTTAACATTTTTCCTTTCTATGTATACAATGTTGGGGTGGTGTAATTTTCGACATTTGCCTTCAGGACGTTACGAAACATATTAAAGGTTGGAAGGTGGGAGAGAGATTGGATAATAAAGGGGAGCTGAGGGAAAAAAACTTAAGGTAAAAGGGGGAAATGAGAGAGAGGAGGCATGAATGAATGTCACCGCGTTTGAGATTATTGCGCTTCGGGTTATTTGTAAGGAAGGAGTGTATGAATTGTGCATAGACCTCTTAAAATTATTTTATTTCGACACATTAATACTTTGGTTACGACATGATCGTGTGACCAAATTGTTATTTTTTACCCGATTTAAAAAAATGATTTCGTTTTGATATTATAAAAATTTTATTGGTTTCAATTATTCGTTATCTGTTACAAAATTTAATCATCATCATCCAAAACGTCTTAAAATGGTAAGTTTGATGTATTCATGCATAAACTTTTTACAAAAAACTTGTTAGTAAAATATCGTTTTTCGAAAAAAAGTTTATTTTTATTTTTACGCTAATTTTATAAGGCGTTGTACGTACAATTTTATAAAACTCATAAACCGGTATACATTCCTATAAAATAAAATTAATAAAAACATAAAGAATTCAATTTGTTTGTAAAAATAGAGTCATCACTTGCCCTAAGCAAAAAAAACTTATTCTATACTTCGCTGGTGTTTGTTTAAAGTTGTTAGAGAAAATTTCATTAATAATTTACGTACTTTTTAAATTAAATAAAAGCACAACCTAAGTTTTACTTTGCAAAATTAATTATTTTAAAATTACTAATGGAAAAAAACATTTAATGGGGAAATAGTGAAAAATCCCTTGTTTGACCAATGTATCCTTAATTCTCCCTGTTTAAAAAGAACCTTCAACTAGATCGGCTAGCCCAATCAAAATTTAGTATTTACACTTAGGTTTACATATTTCTGAATCATTATATATAATAGTTTCTGACGTAATCTTCATTATGATAATACTTAAAAACTGTATTTATTGGTTCATTGGCGTAGGGAGGGGGTGGTTTCCGGGTTAAACCCCTCCCATGATATTAAATTTATATAATTTTTATATTGTATATTTAATAAAAATAAATATTTGTTGGAATTTTACTTTTAGTATTTTACTATTTTTACGCTATGGTAACTTTAAATTGTTAGAAAAAAACATTTTTACCCCCAAAAAATAGTTAAAAATGTTATAATCCCCCCCCTTGAGGAAATCCTTGTTACGCCTATGTATTGGTTCGTCAAAAAAATATATATAAATCCACACATAATTGAGCATCGACCCTATTAATCGAGGTCAGCCAATGTTAAAATCTGAACCTAGCCCGTTTTTCTTTACCGACCAAAAATATATACCTTAAAAAATCAAAACTTAAATTTGATTTGTTTATTTTAATGTGATATAAAACTATCATGGTCCGTTTACCACGTAAAGATGTCGCTTAATTATCATTGAAATTTTGTGCAAGTAAACGTCAGTTTTAAATTGCAATGAGATCTTCAACAATTTATGCTCTCATGGGGATCACACAACAAATGGACATAAGTGGTTGTAGCCTAGATCTAAGGATTGGCCTTGTTTATAAATATCAATTACTACATCGTTTTATATCATACCATAGACTTCAATCTTTATTAATTTTAATTAAAATCTGATTCTTTTTCTGTCAAAAACGCAAAAACAAATGTTTCCTGCATCACCACTAATGACAATAGTTTATGATTGCAGGATTAAGCTTAATTTATTAATTATAAATTATATAGTTTAAAACTACTTAAATTCCTTTATTAACATTGATAAGAGGCAGGTTACTAAATTATTTTATATGATCTGTTTAAACCATGCCTGCTTTAAGTAATGGGCCTATTAGAGGCCTGCGCGAGCAGGGCTAGCCCGCGGCCCTCCGGCCCCGGGTCCAAAATAGGGCTAAACAAAATGTGCAGTCCAGGCTTGGGCATATATAAGCAAAACTCTTCGGACTTTATTTCGTTCTCTATCAAGATTATAAATATAAGAACGAAGGAATGCACGTAGTATTTTAAAGGAAATAAATTTCATACATTATTAATATATACATCTTCCTTAAATATTAAATTATAGCAATGGCAGTAGTTTGTAAAGAAATATGATTATTGATTAATAAATATGATAATTTTTATCTTGAGCTTAATTTAAAACTTTAGGATTTTAAGTCAGATGCTTCTATTGTTCATTAAACATGTTAGATTTTCAGCCCTGAGCCTGGTGAGGACATTTTCAGCAAGGCAAGCCGTCTTATAGAAGAAAAAAAGACTAGATTAAATCCCAATAAAATCGAAAGTCTTCCAATTTGAAACCACAATTTAACTATAATTTTAAATTCGCGGTTGATTAGTAACTTTCCATTCAACGTTTCTGTTATGACAATAATCTAAAACAGTGTGTATTATTATTAATTAGTGTGGGCCTTGTGCTGCAGATTCGTGGTTAAATCTGCGGGCTGGGTACGGGCCTAAAAAAATGTATTTGTGCGGGGATGTGCAGGGCCGCAACCCAATTCGGCCCCTGCTCCTCTCTAATGCATATAAAAAGGTCAGGGTTACTTTTAAAGGGGGGGGGGGGGGGTGGGTCTATCAATGATCCATAAATTGTATTACGTTATAAGAGCTAGAATTCATGAGAGAGACTAGGGGGGCAGGGACGGGTGACTCACCCCCTCTAAATCCATAAAATTCTTGAAAGTTATTAAAATTATGGCTAAAATTTAAAAAATGATCATTTTGCCCCTCCCTAAGTCATTAATGCTCCCCTCTAATCCCAATGCTGCCTAAGCCAATGCTAGAATTACAAAGAGTTTTAATGGGGGTGTAAATATATTAAAATCAGAAATGTGTCCTCTAATCAAAGTACCACATTACTGACCTCGTAATTCTCTCTATTTATTTAATAAATAATTTCCAAGTAATACATAAAAAAAGATATTATTAGCAAAAAAAAAAGAAAAAAGTAATACATTAACTATTTTAAACAAGAATAATAAGCTAACTAACCATAGCAATTAAGAATAACACTAAAATTCTCACGCTTTACAAAGCCAACCTTTATACCAAAATACTCCTCCCATGGGCGTACCGAGGGGGGGGGGGGCAGGGGGGGGGGCTGCCCCCCCCCCCCTAACTTACGAAAAAAAAATTTCAATGCAAAAACATTGAAAAATTTATGTTTTGCCCCCCTCTAAATGAATTCTTTAACGTTTTGCCCCCCCCCCCTAATTCAAAACCTGGGACGCCCATGACCCCTCCCCCACGAATTGATTGTAGATTTTGAATAGTCATCATCCAAACTCAGTTAAAAACATTATTATTAGGTTTTAAGATCATTACATTAAATTTAATTATTGCAACTAAACATTATAACAAAAATCTATTTATAATATGTTAACTCCCTTTTCCCTTGTCATGCATAAATGTATTAAAAGACATAAGGAAACAAACATTTTACAAGGGTCAATTACGGTCACGGAGTCAAATTAAAATTCTTATAGTCTATAATTTGAATTTAATTGTGTGCGGGATTTATTTCTTAACATATAACTAAAAGTTTTTAATTGAAAATAGATGCTCCTTGTTTTTTTAAATTTTGTTTTATAAAGACCTCCTCATTGATTAGTGCTTATTCCTTAATCATTGCTTTTATAATCTCGTTTTTCGTAGTTTAAATGCTCTCCCTTGTTTTAAGTATTATTTCCGAAGATTTTATTTTTATTTTTTTTGTACACAAATAGTAATAATATTGGCATCTTTTTTTATAAATGTTTGATAAACGCTGCAAACGCGATTTTGCACCACTGGCCATTTTACAATTTTGAACTCATTTCAGCATTTTATTTTTGAGTAAAAATAGGTCGAATGAATTTGGTGTTTTGGCAAATATCAAATAGCCATTATATGATATTTTGAAAAATAAACTTTAAAGTTCTAAAAGATGTAACAAGAGTACGCGTTCTAAGGCAATCTTTTGAGTTGAACAAACCGAAAACTGGGTATGGGAAAAATTTACGCAAATACGAGCTATATGTAGCCATCCGAATCATTAACACTCATTTTGAAAATATTATGATTTTGATTTTACTTTCTTAAATATTTTTAAAAGCCATCAAAGTTAGTTAGATTTTGAACGAAATTAAGACAAAAGTAAAAAATGAGGGTGATTATAGAATTATTTTAATGTACAATAAATGATCTAAACGTAATTTTAAATTGAACTAATTTTTGGACAAAATAAGTAGGAACTAAGATTAGCTACCTTAACAAGTAACTATAACGACTCTGATAAACAACATTCCGTATCCGTTGGTTGAATTAAAGTTAATTCGATGGTAAAAGGCGTCCTAAGGATCGCAAACTTTGTATACAATAAATTGTTTATAATTCTTAATATAGTAATAATTGAAAAATAAATTTGCACTGGCTAAATTTTAAGTTATAAACAAATAAAATTAAAAAAAAACAAATTAAATTGGGTGTTTTTTATTGTCGCTAGATCAATTTTATGCTCCTCTTCAGTCGACAAGGGAAGCTTCGATTACAGAAATGGTATGAGCCGCGGTTGGACAAAGATAAGAAAAAAATCAGCCGCGAGTTGATTGCTATGATTCTGACGAGAAAACCTAAAATGTGCAACTTTTTGGAATGGAAAGATTACAAAATAGTTTATAAAAGGTAGGTTCAAAAATTTTAAATTCAATTTTAACGAATTTCGTGCTTATGTAAATATGTTGATTTTATTTGTTTGCAAGGTATGCTAGCTTGTATTTCTGTGCTGCAATCAATTTTGATGACAACGAATTAATTTGCCTCGAAATAATACACCGTTACGTGGAACTCTTGGACAAATATTTTGGCAGCGTGAGTTTTTAATGACTTTACTTAATAAAATATCTAGAGACAATATTAATATTAATATATTTTATTTCTCTCAGTGTAATTTTTTTGTTATATTAATTAAAATAATTAAAAACATATAAATTGGTTTAGGTGTGTGAGCTGGATATCATTTTCAATTTTGAAAAGGCGTATTTCATGTTGGACGAAATAGTATTTGGTGGCGAATTACAGGAAAGTAGTAAAAAGAATGTCCTCAAAGCCATTGCAGCACAGGATCTTTTACAAGAAGTAAGTGTTGAAATCATCATTTTTAATCCGCTCATTAACATACTTTCAATTTCGATGAAATCTATTAACATTCCTTTCCTTATTACAATCTAAGTTTCAAACAAAAATGCTTACATTTACCTCAAAATACAACAGACTATACTCTAAGTTGGTATATTTGCCATTAATGTTGTTTTTCTAAACCTTGGTTTTTCCTTATAATTAGTGCCCACTTTTTCTCTTCCAAAGTTTTTGGCTTGTAATTGCAGTTTCGCCTTACGTATTTCCATAATTTCGCCACTCTTTTGATACAAATAATTGATTTAATACAGGGTAGCCTCGATCATTCACAATTAAACTCTAGTTCTGACAAAATTATGGACTCCATTAATGGAATTGATCTAGATCCAAGAATCTTCCAAGCCTATTAAGCACACATTAAATACTCATCCATCTAGTTTACTTAAATTTAATATTGCAATTAATAAAAAAACCACGCTCTATATCATTTCTTCCAAATGTTTTTATCCCCCGTTTAATCCGTGATTTAAATGATACATATATGGAAAATATTCGTAGTTATAAAACAATACTCATAACTAACCACATTTAGTCGCAAATAAAGTCAAAGCTCTGACAACTCGATGACATCATGGACTAATAAAGGCCTATTAGGTGCGATAGCGTGTGGTTACGAATGATTTGTCCTATGGTCCATATCACGATAAAATTAAATCATTGAACTTTTTATGTTGTAACTCCTTATATCATATTTTTACATCCTTTACTGCAAAATCTAAATGAAGTTAGGGTTCAATTAAAAGATCACATCAAAAAAATTGTGGGAAAAACTATAAATCACATTTATTAATAATTGCAGAGAATTTATTGATTAAGTAATAAACGATATAATTAACCAATATTATCAACATCAACCAGGTTTGAACCATAATACAAATCATTAATCACCAGACCGCCATCGGCACCAAAAATTTAAACTCAATTATAGTTATTAGTTATGCATGCTGGTTTTGTTTTTTAATACAGAAAGATAATCCAACTAGTATCAAAATATCGAGATTATTTGAAGATGGCAGCCTGGACCCAAGATTCAATGAACCTTATTAAAATTCACCCAAAAATAATTTGCCAAATTACGGACTTTATACTTTTATAATCTTAGTTAAATTCCCACATTTTAGAAAATTTTTCGAAGTCGCTCAAGTTATAATAAAAGTATTATTTTGCATTGCTAAATTAGGCTTTCCCCAAGAAGCTTATATAAAGTGTAACTTATCACTTTGTTATAAGATATGATATTTGATGAGGATTTAAAAGGGTCGAAATGCGCTTGAATATCAAAACTCTGGCATAATGTTTTTTAGATTAACGGCTATTTTTAAATATTGTACAGATATTTTATAAGGAGTAGGTGTTCAAAACACAAACAGTCGAGCGCAAATTAGATTAAGGATTTCTAAGTAACGACTAGGAGCGAATTGATATAAAAATTTTAACATTATTTGGAATTGTTGAGAGAGAAAGAGGTGTTGCTAATTTAGATGAGGCAAAGAATTGAAAGATATAAACTCCATATAAATTATGCTTTATAGAAGTCGGAGAAATATTAATCTATAGAGGCAAAGAAAGATTCCAAGAAGGCCGTTATAATAATAAAGAATTCTGCGCACACCACGATGACTAGCAAAAATAAAGTGGGTAACATGCTAGTGACAATTTACTAAGTTAAAAAAAATAAAAATCTTGTCGAGGTCCTATAAATAGCCAGAAATGGATTTATGCTAAGTGAAAAAAGAAGAATATGTAAAGGGACTTATGAATGTGGCAGATGACAAAGACTTCCTGAAACAAACTTATGATGGAACTCTTTTAAAGAGAGACAAGTATAAAAGAAAAATAAGGAGAAGGACATGGGCGTACCCAGGTTTTAAATTAGGGGGGGGGGGCAGATTAAAAAAAAAAGGTCTCGACTATCCTAAATTTTTCTGAGATCAAAAAAAAGCAACTGCCTTAAATTAGGCAGTGGGAGCAGCCAGACCCCCTGCCCCCTGGCAAATTAGGGGGGAGGGCAGCCGCCTTCCCTCCTGCGTACGCCCATGGATAAGGATAAAGCAAATAGAACAGTTGGAGTATCTATGAAAGCATGAATAGAATGCCCAGAGGAAGGTAACGATAATTTTTGGTAAACCGAACCCTGAGGAGTTTGACATTTACAAAGGTATCAAGTAAGTTTGCAACACCTTGACAATTTTTGAACAAAGCCCATGACACGGTGCATCGTGATATAATTTGGAAGCGGTGGTTTTTTAAAAGGTACCCTATTCTGATGAATATGTAAGGCTTATGGAGAACATTTATGATGCTTCAAATTCTTGCGTTAAATTGACAATGGGGTGGTCAAACCCCTTCGGCAGAAAATGAATTATATCAAGGCTCTAGAATAAGACCGACAACACCTTAATTCATATAGTTATTAAGAAGCATGCTTGAATCTTCCTCTTTAACCTAATTTTTTCTCATTTAATTACGTGATAACGAGGGACGTACATAAAGGATTTTCTTGGTGTGTGCTATAGGCCGATGATATGGTATAAGAGAGAAAAGATATTCGAATGAGCCAAAAATGGTCAAAACTGTTTGCTGCTCTAAGCATGGGGATGGTCACCCTTATAAATAATGCCTGAGAATCGGTAGCGTTGCCTAATAAATATTTCCTTATTGAATTCCATTTTATACAGAATTATATCGATAATATTATAAAGTTCGCGACGACAGGTATATTTATGGCGTAGTGGGTGGGGGGATTTGGGGACAACAAATTATAACAGTGGTAAATACCAAAATCCAGGTTCTGAGAAACGTCTGGGTAAAAAACTTTCTAGAGAAACGTTCGAAAAACAACGTTCTGAATTTTATCGATTACAAGTCTTTTATATTCTGGCTCGGTTTTTATCCTTGAAATTCCTTTCGCTTCTTTGATCTATTTTTCCGGGCCAATTTTTGATGGATGGCCCTTCGCTACCAAGGATTTTGGAATCTTCTGATGACAGTTTTAGTTCTCCGCTACGTTTCTCGAGCCAATTCTTTATTTATAGCCTGTCAGATTTCAGACTAGATTTTCGGTAACCTTCTTACGTCCTTAGCCCACTTTTCGGAGCCAATTATTCATCTAGGGCCCGCTGTTTCCTTGTATCCCGCGCGCATCGTCATGCAGACATGACAGTATACTTGGAAAACGTTGGAGGACCTAACACTAGTTAATGCAAAATTGGAGCCCAATGTTACACAGGTTTAAATGCCTCGGCTCAACGGTGCACCAAAAGGGTAATTAGTCGAGGAAGTCAACGCCTGGATTTAAAAAGAATATGTCAAATGGCTATGCATCTGCTATGTCATGTGCGACTTAGTAAAACAAATGTTGCCATAGGAGAGTTAAAGGTTGACATAAAACGTTAAGGATAAGCTACGGAGAGGATCATACACTGAAGACCAAGGTACACAAGACTACCAAAAGGGTAAATGACCAATGGCGGACATAATAAATGAAATATGCTGAGGTGGTATGGACATATAAAGAGCTGCTAAAATTCATCTTAAATACGAACTAACTTAAATTTCAAAATTACAAAGGGTTTTTAACGGTGTATAAAAGTTACATATATTTTTTTACTTTACAAAAAATATTACTGCAGACTGGTTGCATATAAAAAGATTTTTAAATTCAATGAATAGAAGTAATTATGAACATAGACTAGATAGACTGCTCATGGCATATGGTTAATTGAGTGTCAAATTTTCCTCCATTTTGAAGAGTGCAACTGGTATATTTTAACCATGTAATTTTGCCCTATAACAGTCAATTTACCTTCCTCACTAGTTTATAAATAAAAACGAACGTCAATAAATTAATATTATACAAAATAGCAGGCGCTATATTATTAAACAAACTTTAATCGCATTCTTAATTTTTATGTATTGTGTAAATGATATTTATTTTAAAATGCTGTTTTTGATATCTACCCAATTCAATATTTTTTTATTTACCTTTTTATGATTATTTAATTTGCGAAAATAACTAATTTCAATATGATTACCACTTTAACATGTTCACATCAAAATGGTGGAAAAAAGGGTACATTTTGTGCGTTGATGATAGTGTTGTAAAAAACCAAGATTTAAGATTGGTCGCCTGCAAGGGTTAGCGTCCCCCCCCCTCCAAACTCTTTCAATATTTTTGATTTCTTTTGGTTCGCCCTTGGCATTTGGCGCTTTTGTAAAAACTACTTAAAGGGTGTTTGGGTGAATTATTTTGGTCGACCTTGGGCGTCTGTACAAAAAAACACCCTTAGCGTTTAGGTTAATTATTTTGGTAACCGTTTAGTTTGGTTTTTATCGTTTTGGGTTTTATAATTTATTTAATATTTATAATTATACTCATTTAAATGATTTATCCATAAAAGCTAATCAATATTTTTTAATCATATATTAATCGAAAAATGGTGATAAAAAAATTAAAAATATATAATAAATTAAGAACTTTGCCCCCTCCCTAAATTGTATTTAAATAGTGTGAAGTGGTAGTTCATTATTAATTTAAACTACATAAATATATATTCATAAAACAAATAAGAATAGGTTTAAATTTATTAAATGATTTGCAAAACTCTATATTTCAAATTGAATGTGACCTGATACTGTAGCTATCATATATATATATATATATATATATATATATATATATATCTATAATAAATCATGAAAATAAATTTAGTAATTAAAATCTGTGGAATTAGTTAGTTTCATAAATCGCACTTTATTTGTTGATTAAATTTTAAACACCTCATGGGAGTAGCCAGGAAGTTGAAATTAGAGGGGGCAATAATGATTAAGGGAGTGCAAATTGAACATTTTTTTAATTTTAGCCATAATTTGATAAAATATCTAAGATTTTTTAAATTTTAAGTGGGGCAGCCGCCCCTCCCTGCCACCCCCTGGCTACGCCAATGCATACCGCAATTTTTCTTACTCTCGCGTTCGATACCAAAATTTGAAACACTTTCGGGTCGGGTTGAAAATTTTGAAGCTTTCGGGTCGGGTTCGGGTTAAAAAATTTTTTGAGTCGGGTAGGGTTAAAAAATTTAAAATGCTTTCGGGTCGGGTCCTGAAAGTTAAAAAAAAAATTCGGGTCGGGTCAGGTTGAAAAAAAAATGACTTTTCAGTTCTCTAGATACCATAAATACCAAAACCTGTGGGCACAAAAATAAAAATGGACTTGACCAGAAAATTTTTCCACTATAACAATCCATATTAATAATTCCAGAGAGGTTTGAAAGAAAACGCATTTTTGAGAAATCAAAAAGATGCCTGAGGCTATACCAGTCCACAAGCGGGGCTGCTTAATAAACTTGATTTTTATTTCCATGCACGAGGAAATTAGATAAAAGGTGTTTAGGGGGCAAAAATTCGGATATGATTTAACGAGTGGGTGAAATGAGGATTTTAGAAACTTAAACATAAATTCATTAAACTTATAAATTTAAGGGGAGGGGGCAGCTCCCCCATGCTTAATCTATTATTATTTTCTATGCACATGATTTGTGTTAAACTTATAAAATAACACTATTTTGAATGTATGAGTGAATAAAATTATAATTATATAGCCTCGGTCTTAATAGCCTTATGGTTAAAATACTTATTTGGGGGTTGTTATAAGATTAATTTATATCATAACTATTTATTTTTGGCAATTTATTATATAAACAAGTTTCCATCACAATTATTGAAAAATTACAATGATGGACTGACAGCCAAAAACGAGAACATAAATTGCATAGCAAAAAAAAAAAATTTAAAAGTATGAATTAATGACAAAACTCTATATATATATTTTAAGTACTTTATATTTTATGGTTTTGCAAATATAGACACATGATGTAAATTAATCATTTCCTAAAAATGAGTTCTGCCAAGAACTTTAAAGAAGCTTGTGATCTAATTTTAAATAAAAAAAGTTCAAAAAAAACAATTCAAACTTTATCACTGTTTCCTACTAAACAAATATTAAAGTAACCCATAAATTCATTTTCAACTTGTAATTATATTTTAAAAGCAGAAGAGAAACCTTAAATTAGTAATAATGACTTGCAAGAGTAAATATTGCAGATATTTCATAAGAGTTTAATATCCAATATCTAAACATATTAAATATTATAACTATACACTTTGATCTCATAGAAAATAACAAAGATGGTATATTAGATATATTGGAATTTTCAACATCATCAAATTACGTAGCCAAATTTACTGTTTACAATAACCTATTATTTGTATATAAAAGACCAAAAATTTCCAATGCTTTATAGATTTAATTTGTCTCTAAGTTGATCATCTATTTCAATGGCTTTTTTGATCTGATATTCCTTAAGGATCATGGCCACAATAATTTGCATCCCTATAAAGGCCCAAAAGTACTTATACTTTAGATTGCCTGATTTTTGTTTGATATTCCAATTTTTTTCACTATACTGAAAATTTGTTAATAAAGGTGAGATAAAATAAAACTTAAACATGCTTTTAATGTCAGAGACAGAAAATTGAAAAGAGGGCAATGGCTTTAAATTGAGGACAGTTGATACGTAACCACATATAATGGGTGAAAACATAATAGGCCAAATAAGGGCTGAAGTGATTTGAACCAATGAGGTTCGAACCTCATAGCATAAAGGGCATGGCTGCTTTTCAGATATGCTTGCAATATTATTCTGGGCATCTTTAATGTGATAGATTTTAGAATGTGTGTTGAAAAACTTGTTGTAATAATTATCAAGGTAATAGTTTAAACCTAAATTAATGAAAAAACTAGGCAGGCATACAGTGCTGAGAGTGGCAAAATGTCCCTTAGTCCCTAACTCAAAAAAATTCCTGAATTTATTCACAACAAGAACACTGCTCAAAAAAGCCAAACTGCTAGTTGCTATTGGACCATATATAAATGGATACCTTATATATATAATTCGTATGATGGTATTAAAGAATTACTTTAAATTAAAGTTTTCTAATATTTCTGATTTCTTTTTTAAAACTGAAGGGATAAGAGAAAATCTTTTATTGCTAGCCAAACGAGTTTTTGTTAGAACGTTTGATCGACTACCCTCTCCATAATATTTGTCATAATAATAAGCTGGCTCATGTGCAAGCGCTTGTTTGTCAGGATTAGATGAAATAATACCCATAATAATAATATATCAAAATTAGGTATTTTATAAATATGCCTCGAAATGACTAATGTTACACGATCCAAATTCTTGTACTATATAAGCGATCTGACATTCCATTTTCTTATTCGATCCAAAAAATATCGAAGCGCCGATTTGTGTTTTTCGCATTCGGAAAAACACAAATCGTAAGAAATAAACAAAATTTCTTACTCACGTTTTCATATTGTGATTTCGATCTCGCAAGGGCAGGTTTTGTAGGGTTAGGGTTAAGTCATTTAGGTTCAAGATACATAATTACTTTTTTTGGATCGAATAAGAAATTGGAATGTCAGATCGCTTATACAGTACAAGAATTTGGATCGTGTAACATTGGCCCCTCGAAATCGCCAATCAAAGGTTGAAATTGAGCCCTCTCTTACGCCAAATGGCGCACAGGGTCACGTTATTACTAATCTTCGATATAGATGGTGAGACTGGGAGTGTATCAATCTTAAGCGGCGGAAGTCATAATTTTTAAAGAATAAAATCATTTTTCATATAAACCGAGTTCCCTGTTTTGTTTCTACTAGAATTTACAACTCACACTATAATAGTTAATGTTTTAAGCAATATTTAAATGGACAGAATTTAAGCAATTTACTTTTTATGTGTCCATTCCCTTCTCCTGGATTCGAAATTTTTGTTTATGCAATTTGTACTCATTGCCAATTTTTAAATTTATTTCACGACAACGTCCGAGTAATTCAGGATTTCTTTAAGATAAAGAGAATGGTCCGCGTCCGCGCGTAGTTATCGCGATAATATATATTTTATTCACCGGTTACATTTTTCTGGTAATTGTATTTACTACACAAAACGAATAATAATTATATCTGAGTGAAAGCGAGGTAATATATAATAATCGCTAAATAATGGTAATAAAAATCGATCTATCTATATAATAGAGATATTACCAAACATGACTCGTCATAAACAGGCGTAGAGTAAAATTTACGCGTATAAGTATATGTGTGTGGGGGGGGCAATGAATACATAAATTTTTGGATAGCGACGTAAGAGGGTGAAGCGTATGGGGGTGGAGGACACCACACCTCCCCCTTTATCGAGAAGACCAAAACTTAATAATTATTTATTTAGAGGTCGAGGCGGCTTTATCTATTTTAATCAAAGTCAGAACAATCTCTAGGTACAACTTAACCTCATTTCATATAATTTAGCCCAAAAATTAATTTAATTTATCGTCTGACATCAAGTGCCAGCTTCTGACCTTTGCCCTACTGATTCATGGACGAATCATTTAATCGATGAAATCCCTCACTGTGAATCAGTTATAAAATGGGGTACTTCATGGCTACTGGACGTTGTCCCAGCTCTGTAAAGCACCACTGAGCAACAGCCTCAACCAAAATTATCACGAATTTATACTAAATTATCCCGTAGGCTTTTATTTTATACCTATACTATAACTTGCCTTTTTACAAATCATCATTTCTCGCTCCCGCCCCTTCCTGATTTTATAAAAATCATGCGCAAACCGCCAATTATAGTAAAAGAAAACGCGATGAGGGGTTGAATATAGTAGAGATGCACCGATACCACTATTTTATGCCGATACCGATACCAGCCGATACTTAAGATTTTTTTGCCGATACCGATACCATGCCGATACTTATAATAAAAAAAATTTTTATACTAAAAAATATATGCAAATTAAATATTATAAATTAAGTCACATCCAAATTGTGGTAGATCAGAATTTTGACGATAAAACAATTGTAAATATAATTTATAATATAATATTAATTTATAATAATAAATTTTGTTATTAATTAATTCAAAAGTATTGTGATTAATAGATCAAAAAAGAAATTTAAATTTTATTATGGTACACTTTATATTTTATTAATACATAAATTTATTTTATAAAAAAGTAAATATACGTGTAATTAGCTTATATTAAACTAATATTGAAAATTTAGTTCTCTTATGTTCAACTTAACAATTGTTAGTTGTTCTATTTTCTCCGAAAGAAGCCTTCTTACAGATGGTCAATGAGTTTATTATACTCCATATATAAATATTTATAGCCAATCAAATGAAACAATTTTCAAAAAATTTAAAAAGTCCTCTATTTTTTAATGGTAGGAGATACTATTAATATTATTTTTTGAGTTTCATATTGAAAAAGGTATCGGCTTGGTAATTGCCGATACTAGCAAAGTATCGGGCCGATTCTTTTGGCAAGGTATCGGCGCCGATACCATGCCGATACTTGGTATCGGTGCATCTCTAGAATATAGATTAATAACATAATTTTCGTAAACATCTATTTTTAAGTTGTTACAACTAAAGCAATAATGTTTTAAATAATTTATACTATGTGCATAATTAACGTGGGTTACTTTTATTTTTTTGTTTACTGAATTCTACTTTGTTTTCGGTAGGTTTAAGAATTTTTCATTAGTGGAGTTTTGTCATCTGTTAGTAGAGCTGTTCCTGGAACTAGTTCCAGTCCTAAATCTCAACAGGCTGGACCTAGTTTATCAGAAATGGATTTTTTTGAATTAAATGAATCAATTGAACGTTTTTTGCTTTCTAAGAACCGGAATTTAAGTCTTTTAGACAGTTTTCCCCATTTAAAAAACTATTTATTAAATATAATACGCCATTACCATCAAGTGCCCCTGTGGAAAGATTTAAGCTTGGGCAAAATTTTATTTGGAGACAAGCGAACATGTCTTTTAGATGACAACTTTGAAAATAATATTTTGTTAAAATCAAATAAACATTTATTACCTGTGATTTTTATAAATTGTAATATATAATATATTGGTTTTACGAATTAGGATGTTTGTACATTTAAAAAAAAATTAAAAAAGGAACTTCAAAGGAACTGAACTGGAACTAGTTCCTTTTTAAAATGAGGAACTAGGAATGGGAACTAGTTCCATTTTAGGCAAAGGAACTGGAACTTGACAAGTTCCTTTTTAAAAGGAACTTTTAACAGCTCTATCTGTTAGGAATATTGAGGAATGCCAAATTGTTTTTCATGGTATGAGTATATTAGGATATTGGGTATTTCCTCGAATGAAGATATTGAGTATTTCCTCGAATGAGGGGTGTGTGTCAGATCCCACTTATGACACCACTTGTCGCCAGTCTGTTGGATTCGACCTCGTTGTTTATGCAATTTGTACTCATTGCCAATTTTCAAATTTATTTCACGACAACGTCCGAGTAATTCAGTATTTATTTAAGATAAAGAGAATGGTCCGCGTCCGCGCGTAGTTATCGCGATAATATATATTTTATTCACCGGTTACATTTTTCTGGTAATTATATTCACTACACAAAACGAATAATAATTATCTCTGAGTGAAAGCGAGGTAATATATAATAATCGCTAAATAATGGTAAAAGCTAGTAAACTTAGTAGAACCAAGCACACGCAAATCGATCTATCTATATCATAGAGATATTAACAAACATGACTCGTCATAAACAGGCGTAGAGTAAAATTTAGGCGTATAAGTGTGTGTAGGGGTGGGGTGAATGAATATATAAATTTTTGGATAGCGACGTAAGGGGTTGAAGCGTAAGGGGGTGGAGGACACCACATTATGATAGATAATCTAATGAACGTTAAAAATAGAAGTGTGAACTAGTTTTTTTTCAAAGTAACTGTAATTTGTTACTTAAATTACAAGGGATTGTATTAGTAACTGTTCAAAATAGTTAAAATTACATTTTATAAATTTAGAAGTCATTTATTAATTTATATAAGGGTTACCTGCTTAATTTGTATTCATCGCTTTGAAATTTAAATTCAAATAATAAATTTTGTATTTTAAATTAAACATTTTTAATTGTTAAAAAATAAGGATCAGTGTTAGTCAAGTAGGGGCATAGACTAATAAAACCATAGACTGCCGAACAGCTGATTTTAACTATTAAAATCATTCATACACCAAAATAGCTGTATTGTAGGCAAAAGTCAACAACAGGTATATTTATAATTCTCCACGATAAAATATTAAAGAAAATAAATAAGACTAATAGCTTAATTTATAAATTAATAAAAAATAAGTAAATTAGAATAATAAATTATGCTAAATTCTATTGTTTGGTTACAATTTCCCACAAAATGGCGCTTGCTATATTTGCTGACAAATTATCAGCTGTTCGGCAGTCTATAATTTTATTAGTCTATGGGTGGCTAGTGCGAGTCATCCCTCAATGTATCTTTTCTCATAAAGACAGTATCAGAAAACAAAAACTTTGTTTAACTTAAAACTTATTGCAAATTTGTAGAGATTATGCTATTATACTACCTTTTGCCTTGTAGAGTCCTTCTTTTATGGGTACATAAGTCAGGTTGACAGCTTGACCCTGACCTATTACATCTTTGTAATGGGTAAAATATGGCCATATTACGTTTAAATTTCTATATTTTTTAAAATAAATAATCGTCCAATAAAAAATAGTGAAAACCTTAAAGATATTTTTAATCCGGAACAAGGCTATGACACGCCCCAAGCACGTTCAAAGTTTTTATGATTTTGGTTTTTCAAATTTAATTCACTAGTTTATTAGATGACAATGTCTTATTAGTAAAACCTTAAAGATCTTTTAATTCTGAACAAGGCTATGACATGCCCCGAGCACGTTCAATGTTTTTATGATTTTGGTTTTTCAAACTTAATTCACTAGTTTATTAGATGACAATGTCTTATTTAAAGTGATTCACCAGATAATGCCTCGTAAATTATACATAGTTTGAATAAACTACATTGATAAATATTGTTTTATTAAATCGCGGAAATATTTAACCTAGTAACCAAAAATGTAACTATTAATGTAGGTAAGTAACTGGGACTGCATTCATTTACTTTAAAAAGAAACTAATTGTCATCGAAATTAGCCATTTATTTTTTGAAAGTGACTGTAACCTAACTAGTTCCTGTGGAAAAGTAATTTTAACCGCTCTCATTACAGATATAATGAATCTCCAAAAAGAATTAAATTTTATTTTAGTGTATAAAATAGTGGGCACTTGTAAATAAAAATATAAAAGTGTAAACAAACAGAATATTGTTAGGTAATTTCATTGTATATCTTCCATCTTACAACAATACAGACATAATTTGTAAATCTGGGATCGCCGACGTATGTTGTGATTCATACCAAAATCTTAAATATAAAAATATTTTTTAAATTTCTTGGCAAAAATTTCTATATAAACGGCATAAATATTGCTTTTATTTATCATTCATTTGATATAATGTTAAATGATTTAAAACAGGAAAAAAAATTTAAAGGTTGAAGTTACCCTATATGATATTTTAGCCTAATTTTATTTAAACTTAGGCTCTCTTCAGTAAAACTAAGCAAAAAAGATTAAAAAATAAAGAAATATGGGACCATCTAATAAAAATGTTGTCTCATCTCGACCATTAAAAAATAATTAAATTCTTAAAATTTTGCTGATTATAAAACATTAGGAACCAGGACAATATTTTCAAATGATTTTTCAAAATCCTAACTAAGTAATTTGATGTATTTCAACCTACTATGGTTAGTTGCTTGCTCATTGATATTAGTGGCTTGTGAGGTGACCCTTTTATTGATTTCCTCAAGCACCTCTTTCAATTTCCGGATATCTCTTAAAATGTCAAATATATAGATTAAATATCTTATGATGTGTTAAAATAAATATTAAAAAACTACAACAATTTAAATATTTCGAAAATCAGTTAGAAACAAGACTCCAGCCCAGCCCATGAGAGCCCAATATAAATATTGCGTGCATGTACATAGCATGGGATTAACTTAATTTTAATGGTCAAACGAAAAAAACACCATACTAGTGTTGTAAAAACGGCTGGGTGATGTTTGGTCGACCTTTGATTTTTAAGACAAACGATCGACTCAGGTTTTCAAATTTCGACTAAGCCTAGTGATCAATTAACAAAAAAGACTTTGATCAGTATATGTTTAGTCGACTAAAACCAATGGCCGACCAAACAGAACCCAGCCGTTTTTACAAGACTACATCATCCCAATTTCGAAAACAAAGCACAGAGAAACCTTTCGTTGGCAAAGCTACAGTATACCAACTAAACAAAGTAAATATTTACATTTCACAACCAAATTTAACGTAAAACATTATGTATATATTATGTATTACCCCGAGAGTTTCATGATGAACAAACTAGGGTCGTAATTTTCAACGAAACGACTTTCAGCTTTTTTCCATTCGCTATCTACTACAGCCTGAGTATTGCGTTTTTTCTTGTTCCATGAGGAGCCTCCTCCACCTGGCCCGGTCGGTTCGTTCCGATTTTTAGGCTCAGAGACTTTATGCGCGTTTTGATTGATGGAAGTTGACGTCACTTTTCGCCTATTTTTTTTGCGCCCACTTGAGTCCCTGTGTTATACGTGGAATATTAAAAAGGCTAAGGCAGTTTGGGTTTAGTTGTAGCTGTGCCCATAAAATTGATTATTTAATACTATATAGAGTAGGTGCCGGACAATGGGGCACTAGGAATGAAATATTCCCTTGCAATTTTTTTATTACACTAAAGACCAAGCAAACTTCTAAACTCGTCACTTTGCCCTACCTATCACCTATCTTGTTTTGTCCATGGGTTTAAATAAAATGTATGTTATGTTATCGATTTAAATATAAATAATATTGCATGAAAAACCAAAATATCTTATTGAAGAGATACATTTTTGTTAAAAATCAATTCACGGGATACTTTATAATTTCTCAGTGTTATGGTATGAACTTTTTCTATTTAGCCGAAAAAATTGTCCTGCAGTAAAATTGTGAAAGCTAAGTTTAGCTAGTTGTCATTAAAACCTGTTATGGTTAAATTTTTCTGGTCCCAAAATATCAGCGTTTTCGCCTCCTAAATCATTGGAGGGTATGGTCAAAAGGCTAGATCTATGGCTAGATAACTTTAAAATATCTGGACTGCTCAGACGGCCCTGGGAGCCAGAATTTACTATGGGCGATGAGGCCTTCGTTTCCAATGGAAATTGTGTATTGTGTTCGCCTTTTGGGGAAAAAGTAGAGGTCTGGTCTGGACTACAATTTTTGATGGGGTTTATTTTGGAAAACGGTTCATTGGGAGTGGGTAGGGGAGATTGTTGAGCGCTATTGGATTGTTTGAGAAGCATTATCGACGGATTTCCTGAAATGAATTAACGAAGTTTGTGTTTTATGGGCCTAAGGCCTGGTATTACATCTTAATTTATGAAAGTAATAAAATTGCAATTTAAAGTTCGTTATTTTTTTTAATTAAAAAAAAGTTAAAAGTCAGGGTTATATGCCCTGTCAAATGGCACAAGGGGGGGGGGCGGGGTTTAACTTTGTATCAAAAAATATTAAGCTGAAATTACGGTCAAATTCAAACAACAACTACCCCTTTCCCCTGGCTTACGCCATTGGGTGCAAAAACATAAAATAGTTTAAATAGGTCTAGCATTTTTTCTTGATAAAAATAATCACTTCGCTAACGCCTTAGAATAATAATAATACAGATTTATTGTTATTATAAACTTTCTAATATTGCTTATAACCTAGAGGACATACAAATTATGACTCTATAAGGTTTTACCATAGACTAATTGACTGCTCATTCCCTTTTAATAAGTGTTCCACATTTTGGCAGCCATTTTGAAGAGTGAAACATAAATTATGGTTAATTTATATGGTTTGATGAATTTTTAAAATCGTTATAATGATTAAAATGGGTTGTTTCATGTTATAAGATCAATGATTATTGTCCAATACAATCCATTGCTATACAAACTCTACTTCACTTATCAAAATGGCGATCGTCTTTGGCAACTTTGATGCGTGAATATATAAGAGATGAGCAGTCTATTAGTCTATGGGTTTGACCAACTTAAAACTCTTAGTATACTATACAGTTGAATGAAACCTTGCTGGCAGTTTTTAAGCGGGCCCATGCTGGTTGGGTTAACATTATATTCGATGACTGTTAATTTAAAAACCTTTAAACGACATTTAAATTTTTGAACGTGATTTATGTTTTAGTAACAAATTGCATTTCATAAGTTTATATTGCCACTTTATAATAAATTTGTTTTCAGAAAAGACTTCCAAATCTTATCTTGACAAATAAATACAAATAATTTAACCATCCCAAAAATCGATATTTCATAATAATTTGATAAACCAATTACCAATGGCCTAGCTAGTGTTTCACCCTTGGGGGAGGGCAAACAATTTTAATTAAGTGAAAAGGGGGGTAAATGGCGGCTCAAATTATTTAGACGTGTTTGTCAAACTCATAAACCTAATTCACTTGACCTCGCCTTACCTTTTCCCCATTCAATATTATGCATCCAAATCAAGCCCCTTATACATAATTTAAGCAATTTTCTTTATTTTAAAACATATTGTAAAACCACAAAAGAGATATTTAAAAAAAAACGGCTATATTAAGGTCATTTAAATTTATTTACTGTATACTAAGTTATAAAAATATTTTTAAAAGTACAAAAAGAATCGGTAAATGACTAAAAATATTTTGGTTTTTGTAGTGCTACACAATTAATAAAGAGAACAAATTATTGTGCTCAGTATTTAATTCAATTTTTGCTCAGTAGAATATTTATTTGCTCAGAAGAATAATTAAATGTTCGGTTAAATATTCAAATGCTCAGTAAATTTTTAATGTCCAATAGTTTAATTATTTGCTCAGTAATTAATTCATTTGTTCAGTTTTTTATTTCAATGACGCTCAGTAAATTTTTGCTCAGTAACTGAAACTCAATTTCAAAATAAAATAAGTATTCAAGCGAGATTTGAACCAGCAATGTCAATTCATAGATGTCTAAAGTGTTACCTATGTGGTAAAAAGACAAGGGTTTTGTTTAGTCGACCTTAAGTGTTCGATTTAAAAAAAGACAGAAGTTTTTGTCTGTTTTGGCGACAGTTGTCATAATTGTCGTATGTAGATAAATAAATTCTTTAAACGAAAATTGGTGGGCTAGGGTGTCTTAAAGTTGTTACAAATATTAAAGCTTAACTTGTCAACCTATCTTGGTGGCAATCGACATAATTCTCACTTAAGGAGCCAAATAATTTTTTATAAAATTTCATGGGTAAGGTGCATAAAGGTATTATGAAAAACATCTTTGGCCAAACACACCCTAAAACACCTGCAAAGGTCGATTAATAAATTAGAATAACTTTTGGTCTATTATAAAAATTTTAACTTCACTTTACAAGAACACAACGTATGGTCTGTTTTTCAAATTTCGACTAAGCCTAAACGTCGACTAAGACGACACATTAGCTTTTTTACAACATTAGTAACCATGCACTCAAAGTACTGTTTAGGAGAAGACTTTTATGTTAATATATTAAAAAATATAAAAATTATGTACCAATTCAAATATTATTCATAAAATATAAGCGCAAAATAAATTAAAAATTATGAATTTAAATTACTGAGCATTTTAGTAAAAATACTGAGAATTATAAATTGAAATCTGAGCATTTTAATGTTAATTTACTGAGCAATATTGAATTTTTAACTGGGCACACTAATAAAACACTGACATTTTACTGAGTATTTTTTAAATTATTACTGAACATTTAAATAACATCCATTAATAAAGCGATTAAAAACAACGATTTTTGTAAATATAGGGTGTTGCATCCCATGGTAAAATTCTATTTCGCGAATAAATCTTTAAAATCTAAGGGAATTTTCAACATCCATTTTGCCCAGTAGAGCCTGACCTGGCCCGAAGGAATTTGGGCATGGCTCAAACAAAACTTAATATAAACGGGCACGGGGCGAGCCTGATGAGTGAGTCCAACCCAAGAGCACATGGCCTGAAGCAAACTCAAGTCAACAAGCCACGTAAAACGAATTTTCCAGAATTAACACACATCTATTTTAAACTATAACGTTACCACAGCGTTCCTGATTTTTTGCTCAAATTTTAAAGTTTAGATTGTCACGTTTTAAAATAAAAATATATTTATCAAATAGCCATTATGACTTTAAAAAATAATATAAAAGCAATTCAACACGCTTAATTGATTTTTGAAAATTAACATTTACAATTTTAAAGTTGGATTAAAAAAAAACGTATGATTAAATTTAGCAGGGTTTATTATTAATTTGTCATACTTTTTTTTGGTTTAAATTATCTACAAATAGTAATTATATAAATAAAATTATTTTTATTTTTTTAAATTGCTTTGGGGTTAGGGTCGGGCTAATAAAGAGACTTCAGGTTTGGGTTTTGCTCGGACACTTTTAATAGGAACTACCAATGGATAAAGCTATATGCGAAGGCATTAAATCTTTCTTTTTTTACACATAACAATTTGAAATAAATAAATAAATAAAAGCACTACTTTCCGAACTCACCTTATTAATAAAATTTTTTAATATAGAACATTATACACCTTATCTATTTGATCCAAGTTATTCTTTTGGAATTAAATCATGTCTTATTAAAAATGGAGTGGAATAATGGAAAGAAATTAATTGGAAAAAATTGGGCTAGCTTAATTTAAATAATAATGTCTAATAATTTTAAACTTAAATTATTTGAGTTTCAAAGTTTAGTGTGGTGGAGCCGAGAAGGTCAAGATTTTTCTCTTGGGTGAGCCTTCTTGAGAGGGGGGGAGCTCAGCCCCACCCTAGCTACACCTTTGCCAATTACTCTGTCTCTATAATTACAATACAAATTTACGATGCGCTTGACTAACAAAAGAGCTATTAAGGCTGGCAACGGCATACCACCTTTTTGGATCGCAATCATAATATATGATGTGAAAATGAGGTAAACGTAAATAGCCAAAGGTGCGAAAATCAATATTAGCTACGCTACGCTACACTTAGTTGGATGAATTATTATCAGGACAACGATTCTATTGAAAAAGCATAGAATAATTAAATACAAAATGTGCGAAAAAAGAATTGTAAAACCATTTTTGACATTCAAATGACGGGTTGGTTAATGGATAATGTCATTAAGAAGAATAGTGGTTTTAAACATTAGGCAATATTTTATGAGCTCACTTTCGCAGAGAGGAGGTGGTAAGGTTTCCATGATAAGTAGACATTTTTCACAATTCATCACCATGTATTCGAGACAGTGAATTAGGAGGTATAATAAGTGATCTATATCCCGGCTATAGTCTTTCCTATAATGAAAAACAAATCGCAAATTATTTTTATAATTATTTTATAAATGTTAAATGTTTTATGCGATCTTGAAATTATTTTCGATCGCATTAAGCCAACCTGTTATGAATAAAAATTTGATGGAGTTGAGTCAACTCAGTGCAAATTAACAATAATTGAAAAACAATATTAGACTGGGTTTTATATTAGGGTTGGACAGTTTTTGAATTCTCACTCAGGGGAGTTCGTTAAAAATTGATAATAAAGATTGCTCTTAATTAACTTGGACTTTCAAATGGCTTTATAAGAATGTCCCAAACGTTGTGAAAATCATATTAACTAGTTTTGATTTATTATTAATGATTATGTAAAAGCTAAAATTTATCATAACTCGAGGCCCTAAGAATTGAAATGTGAAGCTTAAAAATATCATTCGATATAAATTGCTATATTACCAAAATCAGACTATGGTTTAAAAAAAATATTAGGAATGAAGAATAATTTTTAACCCTAATCTAAATAGTTTATTATAAATTTGCTATTTTAATATATAAATTTCAGATATTTAATGTTAAGTTTCAGTTGTATGTATTTTGTTATAGATTGTAAAAACACTACCACAATGACTAATACCCAGAACGGTTTTGTAATTTTAAAATCCATATATTTAAAAAATATTTTTTTAACATTAGAAGGCCATCAAATATTTTGAGAGATGGGCCCTTAATTTTGACAATATTTAGTCAATATCATTTAATATAAGTGTATAATTATATGTAACTATAAATATATCTCATTTGATACAGTTACTTCACGGTAATTAAAAAAATTACTTTTTAATTGGCTTTATGCTAATTTGCACCTCGAGAACCTTATTGACACACATCTCTAAATTGTCCTCGATGTGATTTCGCAACAGCTGGTCATCCCTTAAACTGCCCAAATAAAGGATACTTTCACGGAACATGGCTACGAATTCGTTAATTTCTAATACTCGCTAAACCGAACAAAAAATTATGTTTTAGGTATATGTCGTATCTATGACTCTTATAAAATAGATAATATTAATTGACTTAATAGCTTCATGGAAAGGTTAGTTAAATATTTTATTAGATATGCAATTAGAATAAATGAGCATATAATACATGTTGAAGGCTTAAAATATGGATAATTGATAATGCGCCTATTGATTTAATTTGATAATTTGAGTTACGATCTTTTACTCAAAACATTGTTATATAATTAATTAATTTTTATAACATATAGGCACGATTTTAACATTTGATCTATATACTGACTTTTAACAAGACAGCTTTCTAGGGCTGCACCGATATTGGTATCGGTATCGGTACCGATATCACGATTTTTTAACGATATCGGTATCGGTTATTAATCGTACCGATACCGACACCGATACCGATACTTGAAACTTTTTTTACAAATATTATATTTGTTAGAGCTCTATATCTATATACTTTTTAAATTAAATTTTACTTAATTGCTCTTAAATCTTATTTATTTTTTCATTGATTCATTCATTCAAATTTCTACCGCCACTTATTTAAATTATTATGTAAGTTAGTTCGTATTTACAATTTATAATGTAATGTATTTAGGTCTAAAAGTAAAAGCAAGTCATTAATTTGGAATTATTTTATAATTGATGAGAACTCAGCGTCAGCACATATTGCAGCCTGTACAATTGATAACTGCAATAAAAAAGTTTTACATTAGAATATTGGGCGACAAATAGTTCCGATTTGCCAATATTAGCAACACTGGCCAGAAAATATCTGTTGTCACCCGCCACATCTATCCCTTCTGAATCTATTTTTAGTATAACTGGTGATATTGATAATCCAGATAGAAGATCTCTTCTACCTGAGACTACCTGAGACTATCGAAAAATTACTATTTATGAAAAAAAATTTGGAATATTTTAAATAAAGCTTTATAAATATTAACTAACAAGTCTAATTTTTATAAGATGTAAAATATCGGTATCGGTATATTCATTTAAATATCGGTAGTATCGGTATCGGTATCGGTTGAAAATTTGATATCGGTGCAGCCCTAGCTTAATCCCATTATTGAACATTTGGATTCAATAATTTGATTACTTAGTCGCTTATGGTATCTAGGTAAGGTCGGCCTCGAACATTTGTGCGCCTTTCAACCGGTAATTCGTAATTAATTTTATTGTTGTAAAAACAATTTGCCTCGCTTTTAATGAATCCTATGGTTTTTTAAATAAATGTATTAATAAGCTTTGATGTAAAATTCGATATTCCAAATCCAAACTTAGATGACTTATCTTTACTAAAATATTAATAATAATTATTTATTTTCTAACTTTTAAAGTATTTCTGGGGGGATTACCCCAAATCAAAGCGAAATTTTTATCGAAATTTAAAATAAAAAACAAGCTTGAAATTAAAGAAGTGAGGATTATTTATCATCCATTTTAAAACGGCTAAGCCTTTATGCATATTGGATATGTGCTAGAACCAAAATGCAAGTATTAGTGTAGTCACTACAATTTTATTGTATTCAGTGGCGTGCCTAGGGATCTACCCTTGGGCGGGGCCGAATAATTTTAATCAAGTGAGGAGGGGGTAGAGGAATTTTTTTCCTATTCTTATTTGTTAAATTGAATGGTCAGCTGCTCTTTTATTTTCTCCCCTTATACCTCTACAATCACCAAATTCGCATGAACTGTTATTATTTCAATCCTTATCATTATTATGTATCAGGCTCGTAGCCAGGATTTTTACGAGGGGGGGGGGGGAAATCTAGCAAAAAAAATTTTACAACGCATTTTGTCAAAAATTAAATCAAATTAAATTAGATGTATATATTATGTTTCTAGGTTTTTATGAGTGTCTTAAAGTCTTTGATGTAACTAAACTTTAAATTTTAACCCATTCAACTTAGTTATTAATCAAAAAACAGGGGGGGGGGGAATTTCCCGTATTCCCCCCCCCCCTCCTTATTTACGACGCCACTGTTATGTATCCAACCAACTTAGATGTATCCACTTTCGTTTCCCTTCGACTTACACCTCAATTAAGTTAAAAAATATATCCTCAGCAAAAAATTTTAACTCTATGTAAAAAACGATATTTAAAATTTAGAGTAAACTGTTAAAGATTTATAAAAGTAAAAAATGCAACCAGTATAATGACTAAAAACTGTTTGATTTCCATAGAATTATACAATTAATAAAAATTTGATGACACCCTAACCCAGTGGTTCTTAACCTTTTTATACATGCGACCCCCCAAATATTTTATAATTTTTTTGCGACCCCCCCATTTTTTTTATAATAATTTATATTTGTTAAATTATCTATTATATGATTTTTTATTATTGTTTCATTTTATTAAATAATAAACATAAAACACAACTTTATTATTTCATTATCTATTTAAAATTTAAATAGATAATGAAATAATATCAACATAAAAACTTCATAATTAAACATAAAAACAATTCATTTATAATAAAAAGGATATGCATTCGGAAATATATTTAATGAGATTTCTGCTGCTGAACATCATCAACCAATTTGTTAATTCTTGGTTCAATTGATTGTAATGCTATCCTCATGCAGGAATCTAGTCGCAATCGATTGCGTTTTTTAGTTTTTATATCCACCATAGTTGAGAAACCTTTTTCACACAAATATGTACTAGCGAAAGGCAGCAAATTTTGCATTGCTGCTGAAAATAATGGAGGATATTCTGCACGAATTTGTATCCAAACTTGCGCCAAACTTTTAGTTTTAAACAAAGATTTTAAATTACAATCATTTATTAATTCTAATAATGAATCTTCATCATCTGATGATAAATTGGTATTTTTATAATTGTTGTATGGATCTTGAATCCAGAGTTTTGTAATGTGACCTTCATCATTAGGGAAATATTTTTCAAATTTATCAATTAATTTTAAAATATGACATTTAATCAAGTAATTTACATTTTCTTTCTCGAATTGAAATTTTGAATCAGAGATTAGTTGTGAATAGAATGGAAACATTTCATATATATTTGAGTCTATTCTTTGAATCCATCTTTGTAATTTCATTTTCATAGCCTCAATTTTGTTATGCATAGTAAAAATATCAGATTTAGGTCCTTGCATAGATATATTCAACTGATTTAGAATTGTAAAAATATCCGCTAGATATGACAATTTAGCGACCCAATTATTGTCATCAAAATAGCTTGATAGGCTGGAGTTTTTATCATTTAAAAAAAGTTCAACTTCCAGTCTCAATTCAAATAAACGAGTTAAGATTTTTCCTCGTGATAGCCATCTCACTTCTGTGTGAAATAAAAGAGAACTATTATCTGCGCCAACTTCTTCACAAAAAATTGAAAATAATCTTGACTTTAGTGAACTTCCTTTTATGAAATTTATAATCTTTACTGAAATTATCAAAACTTCATTCAATTCTTCACTCATTTCCTTGGAGGCTAATTGTTCCCTATGAATAAAACAATGAGTAGTTGTTATGTTTGCATGTGCAATACGTTTTATTCTTGATGTAATGCCCTTATAACAGCCAGTCATAGAGGCAGCACCATCTGTGCAAATTCCAACACAGTTTTTCCAGAGTAAGCCATTAGTATTCAGAAAGGAATCTATTTTGTTAAATATATTTTCACTTGTTGTATCTGTTTCTAAGTCTATGCAAAAGAGAAATTCTTCAGATATATCCATTTTTATAAAATCAATAAATCGAATGTATCCTAAGCAAATGCTCCTGTTAGAAACATCTGTAGATTCATCTATTTGTAATGAGAACCAAGGAGAATTTTTAATATAGCCAGTTAACTGTTCCTGAAGATCATTAGCTATTAATAAAGTTCTATTATAAATTGCATCATTTGACAAAGGTATTTCTTTAATTTTGTTTGACACAAAGGGTTCAAATAGCTCTTTACAAATATTAAACATGGCAGGTTTTAATAATTCTTCGGCTATAGTAAATGGTTTTTTTGCTTTTGCAATGTACAAAGCTGCAATAAATGAAGCTTTTAATAAATTTTTATTGGTAGTAGTTGTCACATTTATGAGCGTCTTTTGATTTTTTAATTCATCTCTTTTTCTTATAAAAAAATCTTCCTTTTTATTTTTATATTTATCATGGTTAAGATTTAAATGCCTCCACAATTTATTAGGTTTCATTGATTCATTAGAGAGAACTACACCACATATAACACATTGTGGTTTTGTAGTTCCTCGAACTTCTATGCTTACAAACCCATATTTAATATAATCACGATAGTATTTTCTAATTCTATTGTTACTTGATTTTATACCTTTAGTTTTAGGACTATTGGTTTTTTCCGTTTCATTTTTCGCTGTATCATCATCGGAACCTTCACTAATATTTGAAGTTCCTGGTCCGCGATTATTTAGATCAAAAAAAATTTCCAATGTTTCTTTCTGCTTTTTGCTCATAATATGGAATATAATAACTATTTAAAATGAACAAACAATATAAGAAATAATGCACTATTTTGCGATCCAAAGTCTGTGGTGAGAAGTTCGCTTTATTTTTAAATTTCAGAAGTTAAATTTGTTGAATTGTAAAATTAAATGAAGATAATTATTTTAAAGATTAGAAAATGAATAAATTATGAAACAGCAAAAAAATCTACCATTCAAAAAATTATTTTCATTATAAATAATAAGTTTCACAACGTAATTTAATAGCAGCATGGTGTGAGTGGTTATAGCGACGTCTTGTAAATGTAAACAAACATAATGCAACGAGTTCGAATCGCAAGGTGAGTATTTTTTCTAAAGCTTTTCTGAATATTTTTATTTTATTCTAAAAAAATTTGGCGACCCCCCGGCAAACTTCTCGCGACCCCCTTGGGGGTCGCGACCCCTAGGTTAAGAATCACTGCTAACCCACCAATTTTCGTTAAAACATTTTGTTTTGCTTCATAAACGGCAATTACGACAATTGTCACCAAGCTAAGGTGACAAATGATTTATTCCTGAAATCATATTTTACAGCTAGGTATCAATATTAAAAATCACCCTCAACCATTATTAAATAAATCAATCTTATTATAACGCTACCTTAAACTATATTGCTTAATTTTGAAGTCACTCATTGAATTAAATATTATTTTCCCCCACCCCAAGACACCCAAACCATACCAAAGGTCGACTAATAATCACTTCTGTGCAAATCGTAATATGTGCATTTCGTAATACAGGCAAGATTGCTTATGCGCATGCGCAGTTATAACCCTCCGCGTTTGGTAAGTTTTCTAATATTATAATCTTTTATTTTGTAAATATTATTATCGTTTATTTTGTAAATTTAATGTAATCTAGGCAAAATGTAATATAGGCAAGGGTTAGGGTTAGATTTAGTGATTTATTTGATAATATGTATTACTTATTACGAAATGCACATATTACGAAATGCACCAGATTCCTAATAATAACAATCAAAACCTGTGGTTTATTTACAAAATTATGACTAAGCCTAAAGGTTGGCTAAATGGAATACACTAACTACCTTTTGGTCTGTTTTTCAGAAATCGGCTAAACCTAAAGGTCGATTAAGAAAACAGACCAAAAGACGTCAGGTCTTTTTGGAAAAATAGACCAAGACCAAACCTTAGCCATGACCTGGTCGAAAACCCTTTCGTTTTTTTACAACACTAGTATATACTTATTTTTTTACCCAAAATTGTCAAATTTAATTCTCATGTTTTTGGATAAAAGACACGACGATAGCCATCACAACGTTAAAGAATAATATAAAAAACAATTCAAGTCTATGATTATATTCCTTTAAGTTTTTATTTAAAATGTAGTTAACTTATAAAAAATGTCAGAGTATAGAAGGTAAATTGGAATCGCCATCATTTAATTGTCATACTTATTTTCATGGGCGTAGCCAGGATTAGAACTAGAGGGGGGCAATTATGATTTAGGTTAGGGCAAAATCCCAATTTCTGAAATTTTAACCATAACTTTACAATATTTTAAAGAATCTATAAGTTTAAAGGGGGGCAGCCGCCCCTACCTCCCCCTGGCTACGCCCATGCTTATTCTTGATTTAAATAATTATCAGCAAATATCAATTGATCTTCTAATACATAAATAAGATAACAATTAAAATTAATTAAACTAAAAAAGGTGGGACTGGGATTGGGCTAAAATAACACACTTTAGTCTCGGGTAATGCTCCGACCGCTTACCTGGAAATACCATTGGATACATTTTTATGCGAAGGCATTGATTTCCTTAGAAATAAATTAAATTAATATATCAACATTGAATGTTAAACACTTTATTTATTTGACCTAAGCTCTTACTTAGAGCTATTAATCGTATCGCGTGCTATTAAAAAACGAAGTGGAAAAGTAGAAATCCTTTAATTGAAAAAAGTCGGCTGGGTTAATTTAAATAGTTGACTTTTATTTAAACAATATAAATTAAATTAAGAATTTCAGCTTAGGGGACCGAAGGGGCTAAGATTTTTCTTAGGGGGGGGGGAGGGAACCGCCTTTATTGGCCCCACCCTAGCTACGCCACTGATTGTATTAGAAAGGTGCAAATTTAGATGATTGACGTATAACTATAATTGACTTCCTCGACTTGATAAGTTTTATTTAGTGCAATAATAGGTGGTTACTTTAATATCCGCTTTATTAAATGCAATTTAGTTTTTCCGGATTTACTTTTAGAACTGAACACACAGCCTAAGAAAATTTTTTAAACTATTTAAGTTTAAAAGATGTTTTTTTTAAATAATATGATCTTTTATGTTTAATTCAGGCTTAATTACACTATGATCAATTATATCAAGATATGTGCCTATAATTAGACTATGTCAAAACCCTGCAAGTTGTTAGTTTTTAATATATAATATAGAATAAGTAAAAATTATACCTTCCTTAGATAGCTTTGTTAAAGGGGATGTAATAGAGCTTATTAATACATTAATAAAATTAAAATAGATTTTACACAATTTTGTATAGATCTATTTAAAAAACATCCTCTTGGCAATAATTTGTCGATAAAGATTGCTTTATATAATATAGAATTTGTTTACAATAATGGTAATGTTGGATTGATAAAATGAGAGGGTGGAAACGGGTTTAGATATTTCGGTCGTCCAGCAACAATTGTCGATAATTAAAAAAGAGAGACGTGAGGAAGTAAGTTACAAGTGAGGTAAATTACAAATAAGGAGGTAAATTATGAACGAATGACGAGGTTAAATTAAGAAAGAGAAGGGAATTTACAAATGAAGGTATATATATAAGGTGTCGACAAGATTTAATTTATAAACAGAAGTAATAAAAACCAGTTGAAACAGGAGGGTGAATAATGGCGAACACTGGTTGGAACAAGAGAGTTAACACTTATTGAAATAGTGGGGTAAACAACTTTAAGATAAAGGATAAGGTAAAATACAAAAGGGATTATAAAAATGAAGATAGATCAGTTATGTTATCAAACATTCAATAAATTCAAAATAAATTTTAGAGTTTATAAGTCCAAATTATAAATCCTTTTAACTTCTTTAACAAATCAACAACTATAAAATTGTTTTAATTTAGGGCATATTAATCTTTGTTTAGACCAAAGCAATTTCCATTCATTTGTATTAATTTACTAGTGAAAATACTTCCAAATTTATGGATTTTTCAATTATTAATAACTTATATGGCCCTTAAGTATATTAGGCAAGCATTCAAGGTCAAATTGAGAATTTTATATGATTTCCAGCTATGGCCCTCAAATTATAATATCAGTAACGAAAACTTTAATAAAATCAATATACATGTGCGTAATTAGGATTTAAAGTTATAAATGATTCAAAACGGACATTAAGATTTTTTTGCTCTAAATAATAAAAAATAAGGTTAGGGAAGCAGCTGCCCCTTTCTGCCTCCCTTGGTAAGATAAGAATATATATAGTAATCAATTAATGGCTTTCTATTGTAACTTTTTTAAACGTTTCTGTTCAAACTAAAAGCTGTTCATTTCATAAGCTAATATAAAATGCTTGATGTCTTGTGGGGTCAGGGTTGTTAGGGCGAGGGTTAGGGTTAGGGTTCTCAATTAGATTTGCTTGGCTTTTGAAATGATCAGCTTTTAGTTTGAATAAGAATCTTTTTAAATTTAAATCCCTTTAAACATTTTAAAATGTAATGCGCGTATCAATTCAATGCATAATAATTGGTTTTATTAATGGTATTGTCGGAATGCTAAAGAAAGTGCTCTTTATTTATTAGAGGAAACCTACACGTAGGTCGGTCACGCAAATCAAAAAAGATCTAATAAACTAAATAATTGGCACGCATCGCTGTGATCGTAATATTTTGGAGTTTAGGTTAAATTAGACTTCGCATGGCAATTTATAAAGTTTGTAAATGATTAAAGTGAGTATTGTTAGAGTAGATAAGATTGATATAAAATCGACTTGTTAATCTAAAGCTATATGAAATTATAAGGTTTTTATTAGGTTTACCCTATTAAATTCCTCCAATGTGGCATTGGAAAAGGCGAAAGAAGACGTACTATGCTCGGGCAGAATACATATGCTTGCAGGTGTAGATAGTCCCTTACTATCAAAATGTGAGGTTTTCTGGTATTCATTGATCTCCATACTGGCCGCTTTCATTGTATATGTAGGTAAGAGAACTTAATTTATTCGAATCTCGATGGGGTAATTTGATTGTAAGATTGGTTTGTTGAACAGAAACATAACTCACGAGGGGGGCTTCTTATCGGAGATGAAAATAATCATTTTTTAGGGCCATCCTTTGCTCGCAGGATAGGAGGACAGAATTCACTATTGGGTATTAAATGATGACATTAACACATCTCCAAAAATGATCATTGGATTAGAGTTGCGCTGATTTCGGGATATAGGAAGATGGTTGATTAAAAAATCTCTCAAGGGAACAAAAGAGAGGAGAGGGAATGTCAAAGATTGGACTAATAACTATATTATAAGAGCTTTGACTAACTATTTATGTGTGGAGATGAAAGG
Source organism: Gordius sp. MW1 (assembly GCA_964036665.1). Taxonomy (NCBI): domain Eukaryota; kingdom Metazoa; phylum Nematomorpha; class Gordioida; order Gordea; family Gordiidae; genus Gordius; species Gordius sp. MW1. The sequence goes on from OZ038532.1 coordinate 7,972,689, forward strand.
GGTGGGATTGTGCTAATATTAATACTGATTAACCGATTTTTTTTTCATTTCCGTCATATTGGAAAATAGAAACTCTAAGAAGGGTGGGGACCAGGAAAATGCTTACCTTTATCGATTTTTTAATTTACATACATAAGCGCTGCTCGGAAATCAAAGAGGTGGGCCTGGGTGCAAATGCAAAGGTGCTTGACAATCATATCCGCTAAGATCACGTCTTAGAAGAATTAACAGGCACCGAAAAGGGTCATATTGATTAATTTTTTGCGACTATGACGTTTATCGACCAACGTAATTGGAACTAATTAATCACAGCCGCCTTAAAGGGAATTAATGAGAATAATTTAAGGGTTGGACAAAGGCCTATACCGATGATAAAGCATGCCATTTAAAATATCGTGAAAACCTAAAATCATTGAGAACTTGGCTGTTTAGACAGTTCGATCTAAGAGATGAAGATATTTAGTTATATTTTAAAATCAATTTCTAAGCATACCGTTGGATACCATTTTTGTGGAAGGAATTAGCCCGAAGCCTCCATAACAATTTGATATTTTTGGGTGTTTTACCAATTTAAAAAAAATCGAAATAGTAATTTTAAATTCGTTAATCGTTATAAATTATGATTGCTTTTCTTGCACGTTAATTAAGATTCTAACGCCAAATAATAAAATTAACAATAATGCATTTGATTTGAAGGGGGATCGAAGATATGATTTTAACATATTAAGGCATAAGGTCTAAAATTTGGTATATTCTTGACTATTAAAGCGTCATCGCCTATATACCATCAAACTTTTGGAAGTAGAAAAGGGGAAAAGTTATTAAAAGTTACATAGTTTTAAATTAGATCATTAAAAAAGAAAAACTCGGGCCTTCGGCCCTCGTGGGAAGGGGGAGAAGGGAAGGGGGAGAAGGGAAGGGGAAGGGGAGGAAGGGAAGGGAAGGGGGGACGACTCATCTATACTCCGTATAAATGTATCATATTTGCTATGCAATTTATGGGCGAGAAAGGTGTATTGTTTTCAAGAATAATAATTTTATCATAAATATTTTTATAACAAATTTGTTATACCATTGTTAGAATATAGCTAATATTTAATTTCAGACAATTTATCCCCCTTAAAAAACTTATGAAGAACGTCTAGCCAGGTTGTGAGGAGACAACTCACTTCTATTTAAATTCGTGATTTGTGACTATTTGTGTCTCTTACTTGACTAATTAAAATTCCTTTCATACCAAGAATTAACAAATAAACTAGTAATTTAGAGCATAATAATTTTTTCATACAAAAAAATACACCGTTATTTTTTTCATAGGTCAGTAGTCAGCGGACGGCCAAAAAGTCATATAATCAATGGTATTAACAAGAACAATATATTAATTTAATTAAAAAAAATACTTAAAACATATGAAAGAGTTAAGATAAGAGTATAGTGAAATGCAGTAAATTAATAAATGGGGTAAATCACTAAGTTTAAAAACGGGTATATGTGCCAAAATTCAAAAATATTTAAAATTAGGCGTGTAACAAACATTATATTATAAAACATCACAATGTTAAGATTTTGCAGAATTGTTGGGAGAAATTTTTTGTTGAATTCGAACAATTTTTAATTAAAAATATCAGAACAAAATTTTAACAGCAATAGAAGATGTTTGGATTCACATTTTGGCCAATGGTCATTTTTTTCCTATGGTCAGAAGCCAGGACACGTTAAAAGTCGATATAAATACATAAGAGTAAAAAAAAAAGAAAAAAAATTCGATTCACACTTTGGCCAGTGATCATTTTTTCCATTGGTCAGCAGCCACCAGACGGCCAAAAAGTCATATTATCAATGGTATTAACAAGAACATTATACAAATTTTCCATTTAATTAAAAAAAACGGGATTCGACCCACATTAAAAATAGAGCCATAGGCTTTTGTAGGGGAGGGCATAGGGTAAATATCAATGTTAACCAATTAAAAAACGAAAAATTAAAAATTTCGATTTATTTGGCCAATGGTCATTTTTTTCATTGGTCAGTAGCCTGCGGACGGTCAAAAAGTCATATTATAAATGGTATTAACAAGAACATAATATTAATTTAATTTAAAAAATTAAAGAAAAAATTTATCCCCTCCCTGACTTGAACCCGACATCACCAGTTAACAAGCCGGCGCTATAACCACTTAACCATGCTGGCTTTAAAATAATAGAAGTTATTATGTTATTTATATAGATAATAAAATAATAAAGTTGTGTTTTATGTTTAGAAAATCAATATATTTCGTCGGTCAGTAGCCAGCGGACGGTCAAAAAGTCATATTATCAATGATATTAACAAGAACAAAATATTAATTTAATGTAAAAAAAAAATTAAAAAAAAAGGTTTTTTTTAGTTTTAAAAAAGGGCTAAATTCTTAAACTACCCGTCCGATTCGCTCGAAACTTTACCAGTAGGTGCCCAGGGCGGCCAGGGGTAAAATAACCTTTTCAGATTCCTAAAATACCTTTTCATTTTAAAAATATCGGACATTTCCCTGCCACACGTGCGGTGTAATATCTATGACACGTAGAAAAATTTTACTAATTATATAAACTTACGCGCGCCATCTAATAAAGTACAATTCGTGTTTTAATAGTTTAATAGTAGATTGAATTTAATTAGAAATAACGGGCTATGATTATACCTTTGAAGGAGGTTTCGAATTTTGTGTTAGTTTCTATCAATATATTTTATCGTAAATTAGAATCTAATACCTATATTTTTTTAAATATTACTTTTTAGGTTTTCTATGAAATCACAATCTAATTAAATGAAATATATTAACCCAATAAAAAAATATATATGCATTTATAAGGTTAAAAATATATATTACATAGTTGGCTGTCTGTTAGACCATCTATAATAAATTTTTAGGTTATATATAAAATTTGGCCAATGGTCATTTTTTTTCATTGGTCAGTACCAACAGATACTCTATAAGTCAATGATAGCCAAAAAAACGGATAAAAAATGTTTAATGCTCACTTTAGCCAATGGTCATTTTTTTCCATTGGTCAGCAGCCAGCCTAAAAGTCATATTATCAATGGTATTAACAGGAACAATCATAAGAGTCAAAAAAAAACGGAAAAAAAATTTCGATTCACAATTTGGCCAATGGTCATTTTTTTCCATTGGTCAGCAGCCAGGACACGGTAAAAGTGGATATAAATTCATAATAGTCAAAAAAAAACGAAAAAAAAAGTTTTCGAATCACATTTTGGCCAATGGTCATTTTATTCCATTGGTCAGCAGCCAGCGGACGGCCAAAAAGTCATAATAGCAATGGTAGGAACAGGAACAATCATAATAGTCAAAAAAAAACGAAAAAAATAATCTCGATTCACATTTTGGCCAATGGTCATTTTTTCCATCGGTCAGGAGCCAGCGGACGGCCAAAAAGTCATAATAGCAATGGTAGTAACAGGAACAATCATAATAGTCAAAAAAAACGAAAAAATAAACTCGGATTCACATTTTGGCCAATGGTCATTTTTTTCATTGGTCAGCAGCCAACGGACGGCCAAAAAGTCTTATTATCAATGATAGTAACAAGAACAATCATAAGAGTCAAAAAAAAACTCCGGGATTCTAACCCAAAAACTAGTTAAATTGCATAGCAATTAAAAGTAAACAACTTTTATTTATGTTTATTATATAACATTGGTCAGCAGCCAGCGGACGGCCAAAAAGTCATAATAGCAATGGTAGAAACAGGAACAATCATAATAGTCAAAAAAAAACGAAAAAAATAATTTCGATTCACATTTTGGCCAATGGTCATTTTTTTCATTGGTCAGCAGCCAGCGGACGGCCAAAAATTCTTATTATCAATGATAGTAACAAGAACAATCATAAGAGTCAAAAAAAACTCCGGGATTCTAACCCCAAAACTAGTTAAATTGCATAGCAATTAAAAAGTAAACAACTTTTATTTATGTTTATTATATAACTAGTTAAATTGCATAGCATTAAAAGTAAACAACTTTTATCTATGTTTATTATATAACAAAAACTAGTTAAATTGCATAGCAATTAAAAGTAAACAACTTTTATTTATGTTTATTATATAACTAGTTAAATTGCATAGCAATTAAAAGTAAACAACTTTTATTTATGTTTATTATATAATAGATAATTTAACAAATCTTATATTATAACACACCGAGGGAGATAGAAATGAGGGGTGGGGCACCTCTTATGCATTAATTTAAAAAATAACACAGCGAGGGAGATAGAGATGAGGGGTGGGGCAACTCTTTCTCATGCATTAATTTAAAAAAGCGATAACCTAATATACCCAATGCAAATAGATAGGGAGGGTAACGGACGACGGACGACGGACGACGGACGGACACCAAAAAACGATCCCATAAATTGCATAGCAATTAATATTAGGCAAACAAACTCTGCTCAGTGTAACCTATAGGTGATTCAACTTACATACATAATTTCAAGGTTTTTAAATAGCCAAATGAATTTACAACTACTTATATAAATTAAATTGCAAAAAATTATGATTACATAAAATTTCGAATTTTACGATTTTTGAAGGAGAATAATTCACGAATCAAGAAAGAGGAAGTAATGAAATTTTATCAGCTGATTTATTCCAAGCTAGTTTTAATTTAATTTAGATATGTTAACATCGTCATCAGTTTTTGAAAAAATATTTCGAATGTTGCATCATTTTCCTGTTACACTGGTACCTGTCGGGTCAATGCAGAGATAATTGTTTGCAAAAAAATAGGGTTTAGCTCTACAGTCGAAACTTCTTAATCGCAAATCGGATTATCGCGAAAATCTTTTAATCGCGAAGTTAACCGCCCTTTGTTTTTTTAAACGATAATATTAACAAAAACATCGTTTTTGACAAATCGCTTAATAGTACAATATCGGATATTCACAAATATTTTCGAGTCCTTCAATCAACCAGATAATTATATAAAATATCGTTTTATTGCGAAGCGTAAGAAATGAATATTTAATATAATGTACATATACTTTTATTTCCATCGTTTAATCGCGAAATATCGGTTAATCAGGATTTTTCAGGCCCAAGGCTTTGCAATTAAACGGTTTTGACTGTAATTGCTCTCGCATTGTATCTTTGGTGTAACTTTGAAACTAATGTGCGAACTTTTATAGAAAGGGCAAAAATGGTTGTCATGGTGTTTGTTGAAAGTTTAATAGATTTTTTTTTATTAATTAGCAAGCTCGCTTTTATAATAATAGGATGGGCTGTTGGCCTCGTTAGATTAGTGGCTAAAAACTCAGGACAGTGACGTTAATAAATATGTTGACACTTTTTATATAGTTTGTATAAATAGCATAGACCCAGGTTTTATATGACCCGGGTCCGAATAATTACATATTTAATAGGGCCCGGCTTGAGCCTGGTTAAGAACCGGCCCGGAATAATAATCATAGAAATCTAAAATAACCATATATTGAATAACTTGACGCAATAATTACAAAATTTTAAATGAACCATTTCTTTAAAAATGGTTTAACTCCTAATTGATCTCATTGTATTTGAATAAGAGTCGAGTATTGGAGAACAATTTTTTATTTCACAATAAACATTCATGAATGTTTCAGGCATTTTAATACGGCTATTACTTCTTGTTTAAGCACGCAAATGTAGAGCCTGGCTCAGATTACTTAACAGCCTAATCCACGTATAATTCCATTTGAATCCATTTAGCTATAAAAAATACGTTTATTTTTTTATCCGTTTAACACAAATTAATGGTAGATGAAAGATAGGACGAAATGAATGAATGAATGAATGAATGAATGAATGAAGAAATGAATAAATGAAATACAAAATTATTACCTTTAAAAATTAACGCTATAATTTGATATATTGTTTTTAACAGAATGAAAAAGTGCTTTTATTTTTTATAAAATAGGCCCGGCCCGGCACGGATTTTAAGCTTCTGATATTTAAGGCTCGAGCCCGGCTCGAAAGTTATCGGCGGGACGCCCGTCATTTATATTACCAAAATAAAGGAGTGCGGATTTAATATTGGTAGCCTCTTTTGCGGACTCATTATTGGTATCCTTTTTACGGATATAAAATTAATATTGTATCTAGAGATCTGCAACGGGCCGTTTTTAGAAGGTCGGCCCGCCCGTACCCGTTTTCAAAACTTCAAGGCCCGTCCGAGCCCGCCCGTAATTTTTTTTCAACACTTCAGGCCCGCCCGAGCCCTTCCATAAATTTTTTAGGCCCGTCCGAGCCCGTCCGTAAATTTTTCAAGCCCGTTCGTACCCGTTTAGAAAAACGTCAAGCCCGCTCAAGCCCGTTCCAATTTTTTTAAAAAAACTCCGCGCCCGGCCCAATTCATCTTGCATTTTATCTTATGACCTATTCATTAAAATATCAATAAAGACATAGCGGGACGAATTTTGATAAGGGGAAGGGGTTTACGTAAACGCAAATAAATTTAAATATAAGGGCGATATAAAAAAAATAAATTAATGGACCTAGATGAAACTTTAATTTACATGAATATATTACTATTTTTCACTAAATATTAAAAATACCGTGGCAATATAGCCTCAAAAAGGTTTAAAAGGGGCATTTTTGGCACCTTCAACCTCGTATATCTAAAAAACTAGTAATTGTAGAAAAAAAACTAAACAGACTATTTTTCAGCGCAAAATTCTCTATCAGAATTATTGGTCGGATTGCGGGATGTGATGACAAAGTCAAAATTTGTAGAGCTGTGTAATTATACCAATAAAATTTGTGATAAAATTAAACATAAAAATTTTGGTGCATTGTAATTAAGTATGAACTCACTTATAAAAGAATATACGAAACAATAATCTTAAATTATTTAAACGAAATTCTATAGCAAATAGAATAAAAAAGTTTTAAAGTCAAATTTAGCGCATGAAAAAGGAATAAATGCTATAGGATATACAAAAACTAGAGGTTAAAAAAATAAGCAATTAATAATCTATATATTTAATAATCATAATTGTCTGACTTTTAAGGACTTTTGTAATTCCATGACCGTTTATATAATCTCAGTACCGTTTACAAAATGTCGCACCCGTTCAAGCCCGTTAAAAAAATCTCAGGCCCGCCCGAGCCCGTTCCATTAATTTTTAAGCCCGTCCGGGCCCGGCCCGTTAAAATTTTTATGATACAAAACCCGTCCGTACCCGCCCGCGGGCCGGGCCTGCCCGTGCAGACCTCTAATTGTATCCACCAAAAAGGGCTACCAATAATGTGTCCGCAAAAAGGCTACCAATATTAAATCCACACTCCTTTTATTTTAGTAATATAAATAACCATGTACAATTGGCCGGGGTAAATAAATGAATATAATATCAGTCGGATAATGCTCTTCCGAAGAATATTAAAGGTCGAAGCAGAACGATGGCCGGGGGTTAAATATCCGTGCAACCAAGGTTAGAACGAACGGGTAAAATGAAAGGTCTTGGATTAGGGCCGTTAAGTTCTTCGTCGATGCTGCCACTGGACCCACGCGTTCTAAAGATGCAAAATAAACATCTCCCCCCGCAGGACTAACGTGTCCTGATTAGCAAACTAAATATCTCCTCCTGCAGGACTAAATAATAAATTAAATAACTGATCAGAAAATTAAATAACTGATTATATCATGGTCAAATTCTCGCTATTTAAATCTTGTCGATGCACCTCTCAATTTGCATGAGTCATGAGGGATGCCGACCGTTCGACGTCTGCATCAAATTAGTGCACGTCTATTTACATACAAAATACATTACCCTTTTATTCACACGCTTACATTAGCGTAGGCGCGTGAACGTTAAGTTATCTAACGGCTATAAAAATAACTAAACTCATTTGAATAGGCACCAACTACCACACCTTCCCTTTTTACCTCCTCTGGCACCTCCCTATGCCGGCCCAGGGACAGTTGTTCCGCACTCAGCGATGATCCCACAATACCCGTAGGCACGGCCTCACTCGCCTTTGGCATTAACTCAGGAGTAGCCAGAGGCACGTCACCTACTTGTGCCGTGCCTGTGCTTCTACCTGTACATTTAGGCAACACGTGCCTACGACGGCACCCGTTACACCTCCTACGGGGTCCGCCCACAGATCTACCATGTCGTGGACCCACATTCGGACCAGGTAAGCCCGGCATACTCGACGGAAAATTAATTTTTTAAAGGGTTTAATTAGTTCGTATGGTTTTCCAAGGTGCGTAGTAACCGATAATGGCAGAGCATTTACTAGCGCCGATTTTAATAAATTTTGTGAACAGTGGAAAATAAGACATGTATTTACACCACCATATCATCCAAGTTCTAATCGAAAGGTTGAGAGATGTGTAGGTATAGTTAAAAAATGGATTAGGATATCTCAGTCTGGTAAGGACGGTACCTGGCTATATAGATTATATCATAACATGTCTCCCAGGTATCCAGATCGTTCATCAGTAGGCGAGGAGTTTTTTAAAAGTAAATTAAGATATCTTTTTTATTAGAATTAGATAATGATAATATTACTTTAACGACTACCCCTCGTTTTAAACTAAATCAGCTAGTATGGTCACGTAACTATGCAGGTGAACCCATGTGGGTTTTGGCACATATTATTGATTATATTGGTAATAAGATTTATAAAGTAAGACTTTTAGAAAGTCAGAAAGAGGAAGTAAGACATTTGGAGCAATTAGTGACGCACGATGTCTAATTAATATTTTTATATTTAGATGCGATTACAGTTATCTTGGTGCTCGGTTGAGGTGGTGGTGAAAAGAACTGCGCTCATTCGCCCTCCAGGCCCTATCCACTTGACAGTAATAATCGGGGTGGATGGGCTCCCTAGGATAGTAGCGGTGTTCGAACCACCACCGTCGAGTATGCCGGGCTTACCTGGATCTCAGTCTGGTAAGGACGGTACCTGGCTATATAGATTATATCATAACATGTCTCCCAGGTATCCAGATCGTTTACCAGTAGGCGAGGAGTTCAGACCCCACTCGTGCTACCAATTTTATAACCAAGGATTATAACCAAGGAACTACCAATTGTACTAACCAGATGATGAGGCTACCTTTTATTGGTAACAAAAATAGTTTACAGGACGAATGTCCGTTATAATTCCGATCAATCAATAATGAACAGGTAATAATGAAATATAAATCAGGCGATGGCCGTGAGTAATTATCCGTAAGTTTAATCGTCTACGGATCGGTGGAGGTATGGACTAGTAGGACCTTTTGGAGCTTGATCGATAAACACCCTTACTACACCGAAAAAAGAGAATATACATGATTAAAATGCAGTGTACAATCCAGCCTTATAACACAGTCGATGCACCTCTCAATTTGCATGAGCCATGAGGGATGGCGACCGTTCGACGTCTGCATCAAATTAGTGCACGTCTATTTACATAACAAAATACATTACGCGTTTATTCACACGCTTACATTAGCGTAGGCGCGTGAAAATTAAGTTATCTAACAGCTATAAAAATAACTAAACTAATTTGAATAGGCACCAACTACCACATTAATATAAAAATTTTAAAATGATTATTTTTAATTATTTAAGCGTTTTATTGTAATAAATTAAAGAAAAAATTAAAGAAAAACTTAAAGAAATCACCATTAGCTCCTACCAATCATACTAGTTCCTTTCCTTTAACATCCTGGCTCCCATGTATGTATTAACAGTTGAAGGGTTGAGCATTACCATTTATCGATAAACAGCAAATAAAAAGGATTGGGATGTCTGTTTAGTGTGGCTCACTGTTGCTTATCTCCTTACGAATTGCGATACTAATCAGCATTACAACCTATTTTCGATGTTTGATTAATCCAGACATGAATAACTAAAACCTATCAAGCATGATTCCCAATATGATGCTAGGGGATTGTGAGCTATCCTACAATATAGCCCTACACTTTGGCATCCAATTCATTAAATCTGGGAGTTGACCAAGAAGCACGCCACTCGCTGCAGATTAAATAACTTCAGTGATTTGCAATACTCTGAAATCAATGCCATCATCCTGTCAGCCCTGAAAAAGATAAACATCTCTTCCATACCTGAGGTCCTATTTGTCCCGACGGTTCTTCACTATTCTATAGGAAAAATACCTGTTTTAAAATGGGATTTTACATGCATCGATTTGTTTGGCTCTCAAATCATGACTATATGATCCTTGTCGAAGATCGTAAGCTTAAAAAATCAAGGCCCTTTTGTATTTTAGTGTTTTATGCCAATAGTTTCTACCTGCTTAGGATCCTATAAAAAATGTTTTGTAATCAAAGGTATAGGCACACTCATGAGCGTAGCGCATTTGAACGGCAATAATGATTTGTAAACGGGCAAAATGATCAATTTTTGAAATTTTTGCCAATTATTTTGATAAATTTTAACAGGTTTTTTGGATTTTTTGGGGATCAACCCCCCCCCCCCCCCCTCCCTGCCAACCCTTGGCTACGCTCATGAGCACACTATCCCCCCCCCCCTTCCTCCACCGATTCCAAGCATTTTTATTTAAACAACCAATTGCACCTTCAATGCAAATTTAAAATTCTTTTACATTCCTGGCTTCTCAGTGAGCTGTAGTATTTTAAACTAAATACATTTAAATATATAACGGGAAACTATATTTTATATTTTAAATGTAGCACTTAGCGGGTAAATTGAGAATTTTAAGTTAATGCAAAGATCAAGAACCGAAATCAATTTTCAGCGGTTAGCTAGTGTTTGTGAATCTTTTATCAATGAATGGAATGTATCTGAGGATTGGCGATTTAAAGCTGTATATAAGTTTAATAGTTACTATCATTTTTTATCTAGTATGTTGAAACTCTTAGTCAATATATAAAGGATATTAAAAGCCTATCAACGTTGTAACTGATTAATTTTGTTGGCCTAATTACTAATATGTTAGAAGGCCTTCAAAAGAAGATCTTTTTGAGTACCAACGAAAAGTTACATACTTTCAAAGCCTTTTGCCTAATGTGCAAGATTTATTACTATGTGCAACTTATTATTTAGGATTTAGAAATTTTTCCCAATAACTTTGATGCATTACATTTAAGAAAAAATATACAGACAAACGATAAAATTGATATATATCCTGAAAATGCATCTGTGTCTTCAAAGAAATTGTATATGCAAGTTTCTGGAGAAAAGCATAATACTTTGAAAAGCCAACTATTAATGTGTAGGTAAATCTTTTTATATTGCTTATAAACTTTTCTTCAATGAATATTCATTTTACTAAAATTTATTTGTATAGGCTTGATATTAACCAATTAGTATTCAATTTTGAATGCTTTTAAAATGCAATTATAATATAAAACACCTTTTTTTCTAATGTCTTTAATGAATGCTGCAAAATGAATTAAAATTAATAAATTCTTTGAACTATTTTTAAATTTGATTTAAATAAATAATCAAAAGTTTATGTTATATATAGAATTAGGTTTCCAATATTTGAATGTGACATTTTTGAATTTTAAAGCTAAGTCAGAATATAATATGTAAGCCCAAACCTTTGTTTTTTTTTATTTTACACTATGAATAAGAGGAGATCTTTTGAGATATTAAGTACTTTATAATTTAAGCAACATGATTTGTCCAACTCCTTTGATGAGTGTTTTTTGTCTAAATAATAATTATACTTGTGGGGCAGTTACTAATTTCTCAATTGAGACTGTGTATTTATTTTTTTTAAATGTCACAGCAAAACATGCAAAAAGGAAGGATGTACTTACTTTTGGAGATGAAGACTTTGATGAAAATGCCTTTTTAAAAACTAATCGTGATATTCAAGACAATTTGACAGAACAGATGGCAGCTCTGGTTAAAGATTTGAAAGCTAACGTTTCCATAACATCCACCATAGTGAAGAAGGATAATAAAGTATACAGTGTTTCACAGCTTAGTATTAAACTTCTATCATTATTTGACTAAAAATAAAATATGTACTTTACAAAAATAGTTTATTTTTTAATTCTATATTTTAAGGGGAAGACTATAATAGTTAGGATAAGGATATTAATTATTTAATATATCAAAAAACCTTAAGTTTAAAAAAAATGTAATTTTAAATATTTTTTTTCAAGGGTTGTAACTCTTGTCATTGAACATTAATCCCTTTTAATGTTCTCAATGTTTGTTGCTCTACCATGATATATTTAAAATTTTAGTAATACATCAATAAAAGTATAAAGATATTTGTTTGTAAAAAATGAAATTTGAAATTAACCTGACACATTTAAGGTTTTGAATCGTTCTATATAGATGGAAAGCTTGTTTTGGGATGAATGTTCTTAACAAATAATAAATTTCAAAAAATTAAATTTCTTTATTTAAAATGATGGTATAAGTGCATGTAAAAGGGGTTTTGAATGAACTGCAAATGAAAAAATTTATGATTGAAATAGCACAAACCTCGTTTATTAAAAAATTAGGCCGGAAATATAAAAAAAACAACATGTTTTAATGGACGAAATTTAAATACATTTAGTTGAAATCTTAGCCTCAATAAATATTATTATTTCGTACGAAACGTATTTGTTAGCCTTAATTTGTTTAATTCTGTTATTAGGTACTTGGGGACTCAATGATGTTGCAAAGCAAAAACTTTACCAAATTAAAAGAGGCAAGTGAAAAATTGGAAATCACCAAAAGCAAAGCTAATCCATGCTGGATATGGGTCCTTCTGATCGTCGTTTTTGCCTCGTTTTTTTGGATGATATTTTTTATTAAATTGTTTTCTAAGAAATATTAATGTAGTCTAATCCTCAGTGTTCTATAATTGATATATGTTTTGTATTGAGATCAAGTTAGAATGATTTCTAATGGTTTTAAATTATATCCCTTTTCCTTCTAGTAATAAAGGCTTTTATATTGAATGATATTGCAATACCTATTAATAATTGCAAAATATCTTAGGATAATAGATTTAGTTTAAATCAGTGATGGAAACACTATTTTTAAGACATAACATTTTACAGTGATTATAGCAAAAATCTCAATCAAGGTGTTTTTCATCTTATCAAATTTGAAATAGTTTACAAATTGGATAAACGACATAAACAGCACGCATCGTTTTCTTAGAATGTTAAATCCAGTTCTATCGAGACATAAAAACAGAAATTTAAGTATTCTGTCCCTTCTTTTTCTATGTACCTATTTTAATTTATTACAGCTAATGCCGATCTCTTAACAAAGGCTTCATTTTAACTTTTAAGAACACGAGGCACGTCATCATTGTTATTTTAAGATTGCAGAGCGCCCTACGCCTCTTGTAGAATCCCAAGTATGCTTCGTTTCGTTTCCAAATTCCGATGTAATTTGTAGATGGTATTAATATTACAAAAGATGTATATTTTGCTAAAACCTCTCAATGTTCAAGACTACTAAAAAAACGAAATGCACCATCACTATTAATGTTTTTTTTTTAAATCAAATCATTGGTAGGTAATTATAATAAGATCGGAATCGTATGCCATATTGTATATTATATAGATAGGTTTATATATATATAAGGTATTTGGGAGTGTCGCTAGTCTTTGTATAAATTAAAGTCACTTGGAAAACAACTACGATGTAGGAGATGGTCGGGGTTGATAAAATAAGCAAACGAATAATATTAAAGAGTTGGCCCAATATTCACCCACGTTTAAGGTGAGTAATTCACTTAAAATCGCTATATATGCCGTTAGGGTGGTATAAATAATATATGTAATCTTTTAAACAAAAAGGGATATTACGGTTTTATAACTGATCGATAGATTATTCACACATACTTGCAAAAAATCAACATGGATATAGGAGGGATAACACATTAGAATGTAATAAAAATCAAAGATACTATTTTTATGGCGACCCTTGAAAGATATAAATACAATTGACCATATATGCATGTATAAATAATTGTCGGGTGTTTTGGGGGAGGGAAAATAGTAATAATTTAAAATTTCGTATAAAATTTGTGTATAAATTTTTCCGTAAAATACCAACAAAATTAACTTAACCAATCAATCAGTATTAGGGGAAGGGATGAGGGGTGTGAATTCAGGGACTAACGTGTAATAAATTGTCGCCTAAACTATCATTATAAATACGTACTACGTTGTATAGCTAATAATATAAATAAAATACAAACAAGTTGGTATGTGCTGGTAGGATAAATAAACTGCACCTGGGGTATTTAGAGGGATTCGAGTACAAACAATGTAATTAATCATAAAAACCTGCACCACAAAAGGACGACTAAACAACGAGTGTTATATAGCGTGAACGGGGAAATTAAGATAGAAACGATGATTGAGAAAAGGGGGGATTTTTTGATTTGGGACGGGCTCATCCTCGCAAAACTACCGTAAAAAGGGGGGGGGGGAAAAACTGCGCAATTCACAAAAATTGCCCGACGTAAGCTACGGCAAAAGTGGTCCCGATCGCGAGTAAGACGAAAGCCCCCATTATGATGAGGGCCCAGCGCTGTTCCAAACTAAACTTTTGCTGTAACTGCTGTGGTTGTTGTGGGGGAAAAGTGTTAGCGCCCTTTTTAGAGGAGACGGGTTTGGGGTGGTGGCCAGAAGAGCTTATTGTAGACAGATGAGGATGGCCTTTACCCACGTTTTTAGAAGTCCCCTTCTTACAATTTTGTGATAATGCTACGGGCGACGCAACGACCGCTCCAGTAGATGGCATCGAGCTGGGATTAAGACCTCCTAGCCTAAAAATTCGCGGGATTTGGCTCAAGGCATTGATGACCGTGGCTAGGCGCGATCCCCGTATAACTGCTGCAGAGCAACGAAACGAAATACATGGGATCACAATTTTGCAAGTACTTATCATAATAAATAACGATAGCCTTTCATAAAATGGTGCAACCGAGATGTGGGCTGCTACACCAACAAAATTTAATTACCCAAAATTGTCTTTATATAATCGATCTACACTTAACGCACATACTAACATCCTTTGTAAAACAACGAATATTATGATATAACCATCTGGGTGGGAGTCGTTGCCATTGTCGGGTAGCGTGGGAAGCTTGGAGGGGATTGATGGAGTTTGAAATACCAAAGGGTCTGTAGCTAGGCCTTGGATTGAGTAAAGGGGGGTCTGGTCGTCGTGAAGCATTATGGCACGTGAAAAAATACGGACGGGTTGTACCCGAACTTTGTGAGCCGTGGAGGGATGCAAGTGTTTGAAAGTGAATTCGGTCTCGGAACACGTGTGAACCTGAATTAAGACGAGGATAATATTTGATCATGAGTCATGTCTCGCCCAGGTCGAGATTTTGAGGCTAATCTTAAGCAAAAAAATTCTTGTCATAAGAGGAAAATTGCATTTATATATATATATCCAATCAATCAATCTTTCGTCGTTAGGAGGTTAATCTGATGTGGTTAAAAAACTTATTCGGTTAAACCCTCTTTTTACATGTAAATAAATCACTTTTTTTAAGTTGCCTTTTGTATATTTTTAAATAAAAGTATTTATTAAATTCGATTTTATAATTTTTTTCTGTACCTTTAAAATTCGCATTTGAATAGTATCCCAATGAGAGTAAGATACATAAAAAGTAGCCCCCGGTCTTAAATCGATGTTATCTCAAGTCACTTAAAATTGAAGACCCAGCCCACCCTTTTAAAATTCTAAGGTTCAAATAAAACGGTCGTATAAAAACAAAATAAAATAGTAGTGAAATAGAAAAAAGTTACAAAAAAAAGTAGAAACTACAAATGTGACATTACAAAAATAAATGCAATGTTTATATATATTAAAGCTTCACAGTAGGGTAGGCCAGAGCCCCCCCCCCGCATTTAAACCAAAAAAATTTTTCCCCTAATTTTAGAAAAAATGTTTTATCTTGAAAAGGATATTACGATCATAATATAGCATAAACCTCTCAAATGATCCTACCTTTAAAGAAATTATCTATTCATAAACAGCTCACATAAGCCTTAAAAAATTGAAAATGGCCTACCAATTTGTATGAAAAGCCCTGTTCTTCTGCTATGGAGTCCTCAGGTATATCCAAATCAACGATTTCTCGCAATTGAGCGTCAGGGCTCGTTGGGTCGGGAGCAGCTAAATAAATCTTAAACACGACGTTCCAGGCTGTAGGAGCCGTGAGCTGAGCTGTGGGTAAAACTTGGCCTTCCACTGGTAGTGGGGCGTCTGAAGCCGGTTCTTCGCTTGTTGCAAAGCTTGAGGCGGGGTCGGCGCTAGGTTCTCGAACCAGGGCCGGGTCTTGTAAGTAAAGGTGTTGGTGGTGGTTGAGGGGATAAGACCAAGAAATGTGGCACGAATCAGGCTTGCACCTAACGATTTTGATGTCTGGAGAGGCGAAAAGATAATAACATAAGTAACCCATCTAACCGTAACAGATAAAACTCCCGGGCGGACACTATTTTGAGAAAAGTCGCTTCTTTTACGCAAAAAGAGAAGCCAATTAATTAGCAAACATAATAAAATTAGTTTATAATGTAAATTACATCTTAAGCTCAAAAACTAAATTTGCTAACACCATATGGTTTTTAAGTATGCAAATTTATAGATTAAATATGGTATTTTTGCGCATGATAAACTCGACTGTAGGCTTTTATGGGTTAAAATGAGCCGATTTTAAATTTTAATCGACACTGGGCTACTAAATTTGTCGATAGCTTTTGCCGTTTTTACGTTAAAAAATCTGCTATTTCTAATAAGTTAAGACAATAGCAAGCAATTGAGACGTACTTTTTATGGGATGGGGCGGTGCCCAAGCAGTTTTAAACGTGAGGATGGAGGAGTAAGGACCGAATCCCGACTCGTTGAGGGCCCGAATGCGAAAGTAATAGGAGGAGTTTTCGACCAATTTGGTAATCTTGTACGAGGTATTATCGCCCGTGTAGATCAGGTTGAAGCTTAAACGTAAAATAAAAAAAATAAATTGAGCTGTGTGTGGTATAGAAAACAAACAAATTGACACTTAAAATCAATTTAGCTCGAGGAATAATATCAAATAAATATTTAATGCTTTTAACCTATGACAAGTAATTTGAATAAAATGCTTCACGTTGTTTTGACAAGATCCTTTCAAATATTTTATATCGACAAGGATTTAATCAAACGAATGAGCATAAAATACTGAAAATTTTACGAATTTTTATGATAATAAACGAAAACCTCCTGGAGTGTGCTAAAACCCCCCACGAGCTGCCCAAAACTCAAATCGATCCCAAAAAATATTCGAATCAAGCTCAGAGACTAGGTGAACCATGTGTTCCCGACATATTACAAATAGATATAAATAGTCTTATCCCTAATATTTAAAATCTTTAGTGGCAAAAATTCTCCCCAATAACATGCATCTAGTGTTTAGAAGAAATTTGAACAAGGTTCTATTCTACACGAAAGTCTAGCTTAACTTAACTCATGAAGGTATCGAAAGAGATATACTTTTTCCTATAATCCGCCATCTCCAATTCAAACGTGGTTTTGGCCGCACCGTTGTCGCCTGTTTCGTATTCCCAACGCAATTTAACGCAACGCGAGCTTAAGATGGCGTTACTACTAATCGTGTTTTGCCCCTCAAACCCTTTAAAAGTGGGAGACGTGGTAGGGGTCCTGGATAAGGTGGTGAATTTGATGGGTGCGCTGAAAGGTCCCACACCTACCCCGTTTATCGCTTGAACCCTTACCCTGGTGTAAATAAAGTTTAAATATAGGGTGTAAAAAAATAAATTTCCAGGTAGCATTAAAAGAACCGTTGATTTAAAGACCCAAATCATGTAAAATAAAGCGACCGATCCGTTGATCGCTCATTCTGAAAAACATTAAAAAAAATATATATTTAGCTTAGAAAAAATTTAGGTACAAAAGCCAACTTTCTGATCAATCTAAAATTTAAGGCAAAAATTGAAATTAATGTAATTTTCTCAAAATAACAGACAATCGGAAGGTGTTTCTTATTAAAAACTAGCACGACTGAATTAAATAAATCGTATAATGGTAAAGCCTATATTTAAAATAACAAAAAACTACCTTATATTATATGCCAAGCAAATTTACGCTATAAATAAGGATGTCAATAAGGCAAAACAAAAATCGATAAATTAATTTGATGCCTATACACTTTCACTCCACCAGTTTGTAAAAAAGTAACAACGTAAAACACCATAACGATGTCCAAAATTTAAAAGTGTTAACAACCTGTAGGGGTGCAAGGGTAGGAGATCGGGTATGTGATAAAAGCAGGCAT
The DNA here is from genome assembly GCA_964036665.1 of Gordius sp. MW1. Taxonomy (NCBI): domain Eukaryota; kingdom Metazoa; phylum Nematomorpha; class Gordioida; order Gordea; family Gordiidae; genus Gordius; species Gordius sp. MW1. The sequence continues at coordinate 7,990,955 of OZ038532.1, forward strand.
TGCCCTCGGTTTCGCACAAAGTGGTTGCTTTGGCAGCTCCAACATGTTGCGTTTCGGCAATTTCAACGGCGTACCTCAGTATGGGACTGCCTCGGGGGTCGGGTTCGAGCCAGCTTATATCGGCCCAGTGGGAATGCACTTTAACCAAGCTCAATGTTGAGCCGCCTATGGCGGTTGGAACGGCTGGGGGCAGGGTTATGCTAGCGACTGTACTCCACGGACCCTGACCCATCTCGTTGAGGGCCTGAGTGGTACAGAGGAAAATAATTTAAGTTGATTAATTTAGGCGTGGGTTTTGGAAAATAGTATAAACATCTGGAGGTATAAAGGGCTTCGCCCCAAATTGAATGTTTTAATAGCTATAACTCTCCATGGCTAAAATGCCAAAACAAAATAAATTTGTCGGCAAAATCTAGAATAAATTGATCTAAACTCTATCTTCCAACACCGTCACACTTATGCCATAGTAGGGAAGAGTTCTTAAGATTTGAAACATTTTCATAAATCATAATGAAGCCCATTTGTGCACTCCTTATAATAGAGAATGTATAACTTATCACAAATTATTTGGTTATTTTGCGAAGTCTCATTGGGTTAAAAATTTAAAATTAGCGCGAAATAATGGTTTTACACACTTAAGCAGGGTTATAAACGACAATAGGCAAATTTAAGTATTGCTTACGCTATAAATGATGGTGTTCAGTTGCAACTAAATATTACGTCAATTACAATTAATAAAGCGAGAAAGGGTTCCATCCCAAACCTAGCGTTATATAGGTCTAAAGCTGAGTTAGGTTCAAGTCAAACAAAGGGATATATACGAATCACTTTGCTCTATTACCCTTATAATTGTTGTCACAACAAAAATATTTTTTGTAACAAAACTTACCGAGACGCGAAACTCGTAGGTTTGACACGGTTCCAAACTTTTGCATTCGAAAGTCAAATCGCCACCCTGATAGATCTAATGAAAGCAAGTGTAAAATTAATTTTTTGGGGGACATATTTTGAAATGACAACGGCACATAACTACTCTAATGGTAATCTTTACATTATTTCGAACCAAGGTAAAAGTAATGTAAAGAAGAATAACAAAACCCAATTACAATTATTTATGTCCGCTATTCAAAAAAAAGAAGTAGATGTTCCATCAAGTTAGTCCTTGACACGATTGCACCTCATTCTATCATTACAGTTTAAAATGTTCAAATCAATAGTACATGAAGACCCTCAAGTTAATGATTATGGTTTAAAACAACGCACGTTTAATTTCAAGGTTTGTAATAATAAAAAGAAGTCGAGTAATAGCTAGAGGTGTTAACTAGCGCGTCTTATTAGAACTACGCTGTTAACAGACCTGGTGCCATCACCATCAAAAGAGTCTATAGTGAGAAGCGTGTCCCTAGGGTAAGGTCCCTTTTTAATCATCTCCTCCCCTATCGCCCTAAATTAGCTAAAATTACTATGAGGAGAGCGTTGTTTATGTTTAAACTGCCACACGTGCCTTATTTTCTAGCTACACTTCTAAAGCTGAAATTATTTACATATGACTGCACAGAACGGCACTCAGAGTGTTGTTGACTATAACAACTAGCTTTCGCCCCATAAGGATATTTAATGGCACATCCGAGTCTCTATGACAAAATAATATACTACTGGTTGGTTTGCACCACACCCATATTGAGAGTCCCTAAAAGAAAAAGAGACTAGCACGTGTGATATGGCTATTTTATGCACACCATAATACCACTCCCTCGCCGCGCCCGTTACAACACTAGTTAGCTGTACACGTTCGCTAATTTCACTGGAAAAGAGGTGCACACACCTTGCTAAAGTCCGACCCAATGGTCGATACCGCCAAACTGCTCGAGGGTTCGGGTTTGAGCGAAGACCATCGCGCCTCCAGCATATATTCCTTAACTGGGGATCCATTTATTTGTTCAGGTTGAGCGTAGCAAACGGCGATGGCGAAAGAGGACCTAACGGTTAATATGGGTTGTCCGGGTGCCCCCGGAGTTCCATTACCGGTTATATGCGATTGCGGGTCGGACCATTGAGACCACTAAAAAATCGAGATATATATGTTAAACCCCTTAAAATGGATAAAGTATATTCAATCAAATATAAGGTTGCAAAATTTGTGATTGAGATAAACGTCAACGGGGTAAAAAGAAAAAACTTGCCCTTCCCCCCCTCGATTTGTGGGTGCTTAAAGACCCCCTCCCGCGCACCCACAATAATTATTTGGCCTATCGGATTGAACTTATTTACGTTTACTGAAGCATATTTATATATTCTGATAAAATCCTGATTTACTAATATTTGTGTTTAAAAGATTGAGTAATACCCATGGTCCGGGCAATTTAATTCTTAAAAACATAGAAAGTTCTATAAAACTGTCTTGCGAGTATTGGAGTCTAAAATTGGTAATATCAATTAATATTCACAATGTACGGCCCCATCAGATATATAACATCAACGAACATAGGTGGGTGATGTAAAATTTAATTAAAAAGGTAATGTAAAATTACCCCGATAACGTTGGCGCATCTCAGCCTAAAGTTGTATCGAACGACGGGCGCTAGGTCGTTGATGTATAATTCGTTGGCCGGTCCTTGGTAGATGGTCTTGTAAGATTCGCACTCAGTGTTGATCGATTGATCACCACCCGTCTGCGCTTCGTTGAGCCCGGTGCCCATTTGCAATTCGTATTCCGAGATGGGCGAGCCTCCGTCTAATTCGGGTGGCCCTAAACAGGCAGTAAATAAGCAGTTACAACGAGTGAGGTAATCATTAAGGGATTTCTTGATTTAATTGTCAAAGGTTCGACTTGGTTTTAATGTCTCGGGTCAAGTATTTAAGTTAAACCAAAATTTAGGGGTGCGAAATTTGAGACCTTGAATGGGATAACGATTGCACCACCTGATCCATTAATATATTAGACCTATATTACATGCCTCGAAGAGGGAATTAAATTAAAAAAATAATGCCATATTTTATACCCACTTATATTGAAGCAATCACTAAGAACCACTTTACATTATTAAAATGAACGACTGCACAAGTTGCAAAGTTAAGCTATGCTCTATATTCATTTATATAAAATAGATGCGATAAAGCAGTTTATAATTGGTGAGACAAAGTAAAAAGGCTCATAAATTACCCCATCTCAGTGCTAGGGAATACAAGGTGGAGCCCGGGGTGGATGCCGCCTTGGATTTATGGCTATGTTGGGCGCAACACGATGTAACGAGCGGCACGAGGCAAGGGCTAGGGAGGGTAGCCGGGGTACAAACCATGAACTCTTCGCTCCAACCGCTACAAAAACCGGCCTGAGATTTGCAACGAGCTCGAAACACGTAAAAACTGCCGGGCGCCAAGTTTTGACAAGCGGCCTCTCGTTCTAGCCCACCTTCGTAGACTGTTTCGTATTTTGGTTGATCTGCGAAGCGATACAATGAAAACGAAAGTTACCGTAAATTGGATAGCAAATTTTTTGGGCGAATAAATTACAAGGCGGTGGGTAGGTTAAATATCGGAATGAAAGTGTGATCGGGTATTTATTTTGATTGGGTTGTTGGTAAGAGCGCACATAAAACTCAAATACTCGTATACCTATTAGTACCAAATTTTGTGTTGCGCCCTTTGTGATTTAATAGTTTTAAATTTATAATCTATGTATATGATGACGTATCATCTATTGATATAACCATATCCCAAAGAGAATAGGATGTGCATGGGCGTAGCCATGCAATCCCCCCCCCCCCCCCCCTTACCTAAATTACTATAAAAATGCGACATCACCGTTTGACTATATTCATTAAGAATTCTAACTAATGCCGTTATACAAAGCTCCTTTGAGTCACGAATTTTTACTTAAAATTAAAACAGGGGGAAAAAATTAGGACATGTTTTTGAGGAAGTTTAAATTACCCCTTGATTTCATTTGAAGCACGTATTCTTGAACGGGGGAACCTCCGTCGTCGGTAGGTGGCGCTAAATAAAACGTTAAATTTTGAAAAACCAGCAAAAAACGAGGGAGTGTGCGATGATAAAAAATAAAAATAGCTATTCACTAAAAACAATTTAATGCATGGGCAAAAAGGATCGATAGTGCTAAAAGAAAAAAGTACCCCAAGTAATTTTAAGGTAGGTCGGTTGAGCTTTCCCCTTGACCCCCAACTTTTTAGGAGGGGTCGGAGGTGCTGGTGTAGAGGCGAAAGACACGACATCGCTCCAAGGGCTATAACCCTCTTCGTTGCACGTCCGTAGCTGAATATCAATGAAAAAAGGGTAAAAGTTAGCCGTTAATTTTATAGCAAACAACTTATATTAGGCTTTTGATTCTTCAAAGGTCCACTCAAATTAATTTTCTTAAAAAGCAGTAAACCAGACCAAAAAACAACAACGACATGGGGTAAAAATTTTCGAAGACTGAGTTTATACATATGGCATAGTCATAGAAAAAATAGGTGGGAGTGACATAATATGCTAAAGCGTTACGTAAATCCACCATGATCCGTCGTCTTTATAAAATAGTCGGCCTATTGGAACGTTTATAAGTCAACCCAATCTTTGGAGAAAAGGCTGTTTTATGTACGAATGTTGGTTGATTTGTGAATCAGAAACCAGAAAAGCCCGGCTTACGGGTCGAGAAATATTCGACAATTTACATTTTCAGGTGGGGGGGGGGCCGGGCGGGCACCATAACAAAATTGGATTGGGGCTCAGTGAGATTTTTTATATAGTGTATTACTTCATCACTTTTTTATATGATTGTATAATGTTCATTAAATAATTTTGTCCAATTTTTGGAAAGTATAACAATAAAAAATCCTCATTTTTGGTAGGGCAGCTGTAATAATTCGTGCATGGCCGAGCGGACACTTCGAGTAGTGTTGGTGGGTAATTTAGGAATAAAATCCGATCGGGCCGATCAGAAAATTTTTAACAAGTCACTCTAATGTTTATGCGAAATTGAAGTTAGGCGCGCAGGAATTACCCAAACATAAACGCAAATAATGTATATTAGCACTCGATTTAAGCCACGCTATAGTATTTGATATTAAAGTCATTGTGGAAGGGTTTTTGGATCATGCATAACCGATCATTAACGAGCCAAGTGATTTTGATTTCCTTGATTTGGCGATTATTTAAGCCGTGGTGGTAGTAAGATAGTCAATGTAAATGCACGGGTTCAAGTGGGATGAAGAAAGATTCTCAAGCTAAATTTAGGAGGTTAATGGTAAAAAATAAAAAAGGAAGTTTCGTTTATAAATTTGCCGTTTCTCAATTGCAAAAAAGCCTACCCTGAAATTGTAGGTAGAATTGCGGTGAATGAGGTTTGAGGGCGTGGTGTAAAGGATAGGTTTTCCAGGGTCAACGTTTTTGCCGGCGGGCGTGGCTGCAGCTTGATAACTCGAATTGTATAGCGTAACGAAACCGTGACCGGTGGCGCAATCTTCCATTTGCAGGGTAAAACCCAAACCGGGCTCAGTGAGATGCGAACCGTTTCCCGAGTTGATCTGAAATCAAATTTCAGGGTTTACACGGGGGGAAAAATTGGGTAAATTCAAACTAGTGTTGTAAAAACGGCTGGGTTTTATTTGGCCGACCGGTCGACTATACATATACAAACCAAAGATTTTTTGGTCTGTTTTTCTTATTGGCATAAATAGACCAAAGCTTTTTTGGGTCAAACATTTGGTTTATTTATGTTTAGTCGACTAAAACCAAAACTCGGCCAAACAAAACCCAGCCGTTTTTACAACACTAATCAAAACTTGAGAGTGTAAGAAAAATAATACCCTTGAGCCATCTATGACTACCATAATTTGCTACTTATTACAAGCAATGTCGTCGTGATTTAGGAACCCATATATTCGACATCTTACCATTTAGGTCGATTTTGATGCAAAAGATAAAAATAAAAAAAACAAACTAGCACCATTTAGAGTTTGTAGAGCTGAATACTCAAAGTTAGAAATTGTAAAAACGGCTGGGTTTTGTTTGGTCAACCTTTGGTTTAATCAAGACTAACGGCCGACTCTAGTCTGTTTTTCAAATTTTGACTAAGCCTAGTGGTCGACTATGAAAAACAGACCAAAAAATCTTTACTGAAACCAAAGATCGACCAAAAACCCAACCGCTTTTACAACAATAGTTAGAAGCATAGCAAAAAAATTGAATCTAGAATTGACCCAGCCCATCCTAAAAACTGTTCAAGGAGACGAATGCACTTACCCCATGGGTAGAGGCTTGTCGTTCCCAAGATAGGGTCAAAAAATCGGGTCCAGCTTTAATCAGTTCCGGGGCTTTGGGTTGAATGGGGGTCGATCCACTAGTCCAAAATATGACAAGGGGGGACCAAGGTGATGTGCCGTGAGAATTTGAGGCGGCTAAGCGAAAGGCGTAGGCCGTGGCAGGTTTTAATTTGGTTGCCTTGAATTGCTTACTCAGCCCGACGTAGAGGTCGGTTAATTCCTCGGCTCGAGGCAAGTCTCCGGTTTCTGGACAAGGAGCGCTTTGCAAGGTGTAAGCGGTTATTTTAGAACCGTTATCGGCGGGGTTCTAAAGGAGCGTGGTATCATAAAAAACATATGAGTAATAAGTAGGCTGTTCTATAGGCAAAATAAAGGTTGAAAACGCGTATAAATTTATAAATTAATAAATTGGAAGGACCCATTGCAAGAAACTAATCTATTATTGAGTTAAAGTGCATTGGAGTTAAAGTTCAATTAGAGGGGGGCAAAATATTAATTTTTTAACGTTTTTGCATTGAAAAATTTTTATTTTCGTAATTTAAGGGCCCCCCCCCCGGCTACGCCCATGTGCAATGATGATGCAAAAGCGCATCCGAAAGCTAAAAAAGTCTTACCACCCATTTTATGGTGAGGAGATTTTTTCCTTTCAACGACAGGACCGGAGGTGTCGGGGCTTCGGGAATGGTGGAGAGCGTTTTGAACAACACGGCTACAATGGGTGAAACAAGCAAAGCACATTTTAAATTGATGCATGACACGAGCGTCCTTTAAATTGACTTGAAATGTCCACTCAAAATCTCATACAAAAGCAACGAATGTACATAAATAAAAGAATATGACTAAAGCAGTTAGGCACTCTACCTCTAGTCAGACGTCCACGGAGATTGTTCAAAGTGGCGGCGACGCTGTAAATAAAGCATACAAGAAAATACATATAAGCCATCCTACCGAGTGCTAGCTAAAAAATGGTTTTTTACGAGCTAAACGAGACTCACCATATTTCGTATTCCTTAAACGGACACAGGTTTTGAATTGAGCATTCCGTGAACGGACCACTTTGATATAAATAGTTGTTAAATTAATTAATTGTAAAACGATAAAAGCCAAAGCTAATTTAGCAATATATATGAATATAAGGCAAAATAAAATGTATGCTTTCATCCATATATAACGAGCAATTTAAAGCGAATTCCAAAAGGATAAATTAACTTATAAAATATCTTGGGGAATCAAGCAGGGCCCTTAAATTGATGAGTAAACTGCGAGCAACATTCATCAATGTTGTAAGTTTATTCTTAGAACGATTTTGATAGTGTCATATTCATCTCGTCGCGATCACTGGTTAAAATTAGCGTCTACTTGATAGATAAATGGTAATTTTGCCCATTATTTGCTTAGAGTCCAAGTAAGTGAATCTATCCTTGCTGTTATAGACATGGTAACAAGACGGACATAATTTTTATACCCCCTGCTGGATATTCGACACATATATAAACCCATGCTCTTTTATGATTTTAGGGTTTTAAAATATAACAAGGACCATTTATATTAGTGGAATCGAAATTGAAAGTGACCTTCTTAACGCACCCACAATAATATTTCTCAGCAAAAAACCCTCTTTACACAACCCACCTATACACGCAAGTGCCGTCTCCGGGCTGGGCGTTAAGCAGCGAAGTGGCGCTATCGCCGCCCGTCAAACCAGCTTGGTAGGGCGGCGGACAGAGTAAGCCAGCCGAAAAATTGCCCCGGCCAGGCCCACCCCTTTTGGAGGGGAAAGAGGCTCGGGTACTGGTGGTGGTAGTTGTAAATAGGTAAACGCGATAAATAGGAGCCGCGGGCAACGATATTAAGGTAGGCGTAGGAGTTCCTTGGTGATCCCGTTCCACTGGTGTGGACTCCGTTTTTTGGCCGTCTCGAGCCTGTTGAGCTGAATGGGTTTGTTCACTTTGGCCTACGGGTAAAGCCTTCCACCTAACCCTGGCACAACATTCGGTAATGTCGTACACCTAGGAATAAAGAAGGGCTCGAGTAATCGGATGTATTTATATGTGTTATTTACATTAGGCTGCGCTTTTATTTGATTTTTTAAAGAAAAAGTTCGTTGTTTCTTGCAACTTTGAACTCGATTGTTTCAAAAAGTTGACGCACAGGGAAAAAACGATAAACATATTCGTGTTGACCTTAAAAAACTCTATAAAAGTATGTTAATCATTTTACGTTTGATTTTACAAGACCATAATTTGTTGCCTAATGTAATTAAGTCCCGTTATCTCCTTTTAGCTCCAAAATTTTACTCGTTAAATGTGAAGTAATATATATGAGGCTAATTTAAATTAGGGACTTAACTGGAGCCTAACTAGGATGATTTAATTAGTGAGAATGCGTATTATTCTAATTTAAAATAATGATTTATTAAACATTAGGTAGAAGTTTTAGCTAGTTAACAACTAAATTCCGAATGAATGTAGTATTAGTAAACTGCTAAAACTCTAAGTCAAAATTTGAGTTCTATTCTTTAAGATTTATGGCTCATGGTCTAACAACAACGGTGGGGGAAGTTAATTTTTACCCAAAAAAATGAAGTCGAGCCTCAATCAAATATAATTAAATTATAAAATTTGGCTCGTATTTAACATGGAAACAATTTTGACATCTCTAAAGTCTAAACGAGTATTTAGATTGCGCACTTACCGTGACCTCTTGGATGCTGGATAGGATCAAAACTAACGGACTCACTTCTTCGTTTTCTGTGTCGTGCAAATAAATACAAAAAAAAGATCATTCGGGAGCAAATTAAATTAATAAAGCTTCCGACAATTTATAATGCTGCAGTGTAGAAGAGGTACAAAATCTAGCCCACCTTGTCGCAAATGCTTAATATGTATCCAATCTGCATGATTGTGTCAAGAGGCTTTATATAGGTGCGAAGAAGTAATATTAAAAGGCATGGCATTACGCTCCACCACCACACAACCCCATCGTAGGGCTTCGTGCTGGGGCTTTTATGGAGCATTCACACTAACTAGTGTTGTGAAAACGGCTGTGTTTTGTTAACCAAAGGTCGACCAAACAAAACCCAGCCGTTTTAATAACACTAACCGTTCGTGATGACGCGCGAAGCCAAAAAAAAGCGAAGCGAATTTTTGGGCTAATTTATCAATTCATTCATTCATTCATTCTTTTTCTCAATATCTTTATATTTATCGTGAACTTTATCATATTTCAATGGTATTCATTAATAAGATCGTAATTGTTCTATAAACATATAAAATTATATAAAAAATACATACCAAATTCAATTTTTTAACATCGCGCGAAAAGTACAAAATGATTTGTATATTTTGGTTCGCTTTTTGCCGCGGGCGAAAATAATCGTCTGCGGTTTCACTCTATTTAGATTTACAATTGTTATTTTGGTGCGAATTAATTCGCAATTCGCATCACGAACGCCCCGTAACACTAGAGAGGGAGGAGAAGTAAGTACCTGCGTGATTAACGCTGGATTCCGCGTCGCTACCCAGCCCATAATCCGGCGATTCCGGTATCCTGTGGTGGTGGTGCGTGGGGTGCGAGCTGCTGCTTTGAGCGTGGTTTCGCCGCTTGGCGTTGCTGTAGTCCGTTGGTCTGCGTCGATCTCTACGCTCGTCGTCATCATCGTCGTCGGAGCCGCCGTTTGAATTGTTTCGAGCACCTGCTGCTCGAACGGAGCCATTAGGCCCGGAGCCCTTGTGGGAGCCGTTAGCGGTAGTAGTGGTAGAGTTGTTAGAGCTTTTGCTTGTGGTGGTGGTTGTGATGCTCGATTTACGGCCACGTGACCCGTTATGTTTCGCGTAGTTGCCTCCATTACCGTTAAAACCGTTACTGTTGATGATGTCATTGTGGCCGTACTCGTTATAGGTCACGCAATTTTTGCTAGCAGCAGCGCCCGTGACGTTGTTAACTACGTCCCCGGCGGGTCCGTAATCCAAGTGAGGGGCGGCGTAGTACTGAGCTTGATTTGCTGGGTGGTGATGGGGGTCTATGAGATAGGTTGGTGGGGGTAGTGGGGGGAGAATAAAATGGTCGCCCCCCAAAAGCTGATGGTGGTGTGGGGGTAGGAAAAACGGAATGGGTTCGAAGAGGGGCGGGCCCTGGGGTGGTCCCAAGGGCGGCTGGTGCGCATTAAAGAGGTAAGGGGTAGTCGCGCTACAGTCAGACGAATTGGACGACAATAAAAAAATTGGTTCGGAGAGTGATTCGAAGGGGGTCTCACCCTCGGGCAATCCTTCACCGACGGGGACGATGGAGTCGGGATGCTGGGAGTAAAAGGGCGGGATGTATGAATGCGGGTGGTTGGGGGGTGGTAACATAAATGTGGTAGGGGAGGGTCTTGATGCATTAGCGTAAGAATTGTGGGGCCCTATGAGGTGGTGGGAGGTTAGGGGGGGTGGGGTGTAGCAGAAGAGAACAAATGTGCCCTCTTGATCTAACGGAAGAAGGCGAGGGAGGGGGCTAGGTAGGCAATCCGGGCACATAATCATGGGGGTGGGGGAAGAAGGGGTGAGGCAGCAAGAGGGAGGAGGAGGTGGAGGTAGAACGGGCCCAACGATAAGTGTGTTGTTAAGGGGTGGGGAGGGGGCAAAGCCCCCCAAGGATACATCTTGATGATATAGGGGCAACTCGTTATGGGCTTGGTCGCAGCACATAACCATCTCGTCACGGAAGGGACAGCACAGGTTTGTTAGGACGGGTGACGTGACCAAACGCATCGCGGCAGCAGCGGCTACGTTGTCTAAAAATCGCGGATTTATTGGAATATACGTGGGAACTTAAATACTTACCATTAATATTATAGCCCATAGTATTTTTCTAAATAATTATAGTTTATCGAGCGGGAAAGGGGTGAGTAATCATTTGGTTTCCATTTACCCACCCAAAGTGTTCAACCGAAATTTTTTGGTAGTAAATAAATAAACTCATTCTCAAAAAAATTCATTCTTACCGTACTGATCGTTGAGAGGTGGTTTGTTGGGGTAGGGTCGGTGGTTATCCTTTTTCCTCATCTTAAATTGGAATTTAGGCAAGGCGGCCCCTGTCAAAAGGGCGTTGTTGCTTTTAGAAGACGACACGAGGACACCCGAAATGGTGCAAGCAGGAGGGTTCGGAAAGTATGAATTATCATGGGGTAAAGGCAAGCCAAGAGACAATTTAGGGTCGATGATGGAAAATATCAGTGGACTGATCGGGTTTGAGCTGGGAGGTGATTGAAGGTGATCGTACCAGGGAGTAGGGGTAGGATACGAAGGTGCCAGCAGTCTTTCGCCCATGACTTCTAGGGGGTAGGAAGGGCCGTGGGGTAGTATGGTTTGCGAAACTGTATATAATGATCCAAGCAAAATTCGAGGTATATAAACTTTTCCAGTCGGTTTTATGATTAAATATAGATAGAAAGATGAAAAATGTATAAAAATTGAGAGGCGTCGGTGTTTGTAGCCGTTGGCGTAGCCGGGGGGGGGGACCCTAAATGACGAAAAAAAAATTTCAATGCAAAACCCTTAAAAATTAAAAAAAATTATGTTTGCCCCCCCCAATTAATTTTAAACGTTTCGCCCCCCCCCCTAATCCGAAATCTGGCTACGCCCATGTTTGTAGCTGATAAGTATTGCATAGGGGTCTAGTATAACGACAGGTATGGGTAACCAAACTGATATTTAAGTTGAATTAAACAGGCTGTTATTAATTAAGATGTTCGTGAAAATTTTAAAATAGCTTAGAAATTTAAGTTTATTTTTATTTTAAATTATTCCAGATGATCGTTAATTTCAAGCAGTTTTAGAGCAAAATACTGAATATACGTCAAATTAAAAATATTTAAAAAAAAAATCATCACATAAAATTCCCAACGGGCACTTATGTATAAATAAAAAACATTGACTAAACCAGTTCTTACGTTTTAGCAGTCTGTCTTTGTCAATCAAGCCGTCCATCAGATTGAGCATGGGTAGGGGAGGCAGGTGTAGAGAAAGCAATAAGGGGATCGAAGGAGGAATTGGTAGGTTGGCAAAATTCCCACTCAAATTTTTTAATCCATTTTCATAATCTTCTTGCTATATTAAAAGTTATCATTAGTTGTTTATTATATTCATAAATATAAAAAAAGTTGAATAAAATGATTAGAAATAAAATAAATTATAGTTTAAAATAAAAACATGCAATATAATTTGGCGTCTACTTACGGAAAAGGGAAATGGTCCAAGCAATGCCGTGTTGTTCATAACCACATTGGCATCGTTAGAAGCATCGGAGTAAGCACTTCCCCATTTAACCTCGACTAAGTAATAAAAAATATGTGTTAGGTTTTAAAAGGCCATGGGCGTAGCCAGCATTGGGATTAGGGGGGGGCAATAATGATCTATGAAGGGGCAAAAGGATGATTTTTTAAAATTTTAGCCATGATTTTAATAGATTTCAACAAACTTTTTAATTTAAAGATCAAAAATTTTAATCAATTTTCACTACACCCCCCCCCCCCCCCACAAGTTGGTATATTGGGTACACTCATGCACAGAAATATCCCCAAAAAAACAGAATATAATATTGATAATTTTGAATCGTTACCACCACCATTGCAGTATTCGAGAGCAGGGGCTGGGGTCGGTGGGTAGACGAGCCAAGAAATGATATCGGGCCCGCCGCAATCAGCTGTTTGGACCTCAGCCCGGTCCGTTGCCTCAATTTTAGGTGACTCGTAGGGTACTAAAGCTAAAGCGTCGCCCGCCCCCTCAGATGGTTCGGGTTCGGTTTCCTTATCGTCGTCGAGGAGGAGAGCGTTAGACTCAGGGTCCGCATGGTCGTGGAGTGGGGTAGTAAGTGAAATGCTGCAAAAATCTTGGCCTTCCATGTCCGATGATTCACAAGTACCGTTAGGGATTGAAATCTTTTTGCCCACGGCTAGATCGCGCGAAAATAAAGCGAGGATGTTGTTAAAACAATTGTAATTTACAGGTGAAATGCTAATTTTTGATAAAAAGTCTGTTTAAGAGCGCGTTAGGTATTGCTAAAATTAGTCGCATGAGAGTTCGGGTCGTATGAGAGTTCGGAATAGTAAGGCTCAAACAGTAGTAAACATTAAACAGCGGCAACCGGCATAAATGATAAACCTTTAATAAGAATATCGGGTTCGAATAGCTCGCTTAAATCAACAATGCCACATCATACTATGTTTTGGCCGATTCATATTCGAGCAAACTTGTTTTTCACAAGTAAAAAACACGTGGAGTGTTTAAAGGGTATTTAACAACAACTTATACCATATTTATAATAGCCATGGGCGTAGGCAGGGTAGGAATTAAAGGGGGGGGGCAATAATGATTTGGGGAGGGGCAAATTCCATTATTTTAAATTTTAACCAAAATTATTATATAAAATTTTGAAAAAATTTATGGGTTCGTCCCTTCCTGCTACCCCCTGACTACGCCCTTGATAATAGCTAATACCTCTGCATTTAATGTCGGACAGGCTGTTAAGCCATTAGATAGAGAAATAAGGTATTCTTAATACAAATTACAATGGAAAAACGATAAAATTGGCCAAAGGTTCATTTAAAAGGAGGTGCCGTCGTTCCTATTTTCCTCTTCAGTTAAAATTCTAAATCAGAGATCATGTCATAAAATTTTGAAACATAGCATGAAAGTGAAAATGATATAAACCCGATATAAAAATGGGAGAAATTTCTTTTTTAACCAATGTTTTGTTAAGGGTGTTTTCCGTGAAAAGAAGTGACTGCGCCGATAAAATGAGTCGGCCCGAGGCACAATATATACCAAGAACGAGTATACAAGCCCTCGAAAAACAGTGTAAAGTCTCAACATTTTTCAATGCCATCCAATCCTTTGGTTGCGCCGCCTTCCGCCTTAAAAGCTAATAAAGCATATTCATGGGCGTACGCAGGGGGGGGGGCTTTACGAAAAAAAAATTTTTAATGCAAAAACATTGAAAAATTAAAAAATATGTTTTGCCCCCCTCTAAATGAACTTTTAAACGTTTTGCCCCCCCCCCCTAATTCAAAACCTGGGTACGCCCATGAGCATATTCCCACACTTTGAAATGTTAAGGTGACATTATCAAAATTTTGAGCGAAAAGATAGTAGTCAGCCAACAATTTGAAGCCTGACGAACTCATAAAAGTCAAGCTATTTTGATGACTCCATTAAATGCCATGATCCATGGGCGTACCCAGGTTTTGAATTAGGGGGGGGGGGCAAAACGTTTAAAAGTTTATTTAGAGGGGGGCAAAACCCCTGGGTACGCCCATGCCATGATCTGATCGACAATACAAAATAATCTACTCAAGTGCCTACTAATAAGCTATTTCGACTAAGGGCATAATGACTAAAAGATTAAAATGAAACATCAAAGCGGCGCAGTTGCGTAGGATTATGTTAGAATATGCTCCTAGAAATGTAAAGTTGTGGAGGCTACATAGTTGAGACTAAAAAACACGAGATTTTAATATAGCAGGGTATAGTATATTAATGTAATAAAACAACGCTCCTCAACCTCTATATAAGTATTAAAGCTCGTATTACAGGTAGTGTCATGGGCGTAGGCAGGGGGGGGGCGGCTGCCCCCTTAATTAAAAAAAAAATTCCAATATAAAAACCCTTAGAAATTAAAAAAAATATGATTTGCCCCCCCCCCTAATTAGCCAGAGGAGGGCAGCCGGACCCCTGCCCCCCCCCTAATTTGCCAGGGGGGGGCTGACTGCCCCCACCACTGCCTAATTGGGGGAGTTGCGTTTGCTCTCAGGAAAATTTTTGGATGTCGAGACCTTTCTTTTTTGCTCTCGGGAAATTTTTGGATTTGGATAGTCGAGACCTTCTTTTTTTGCTCTCAGGAAAAAAATAAATTTAATCTGCCCCCCCCCCTAATTCAAAACCTGGCTACGCCCATGGGTAGTGTTATTGTAAAAACGGCCGGGTTTTGATTTATTGATCTTTGGTTTGGTCTGTTTTTCAAATTTCGACTAAGCCTAGAGGTCGTCCAAGAATTTATGCTTAGTCGAGCAAAACCAAAGGTCAGTCTACTTATTTCTTTAATCCCTTAGGGCTAATAAAAATAAAACTTATCCGATTAACGTCTTAAAGAACATACATTACGCATCGTTATTGGGCAATTTGAGGTAAAATACACAACCTAAGGGCGCAGCGCACATTTATTTTGAGTCCGCACCATGAGTACAAAAATTTCGGGCCTAATGACACGTGATTTTTTCCGATTATCATGGGCGTATCCAGCATTAGAGAGGGGGCAATAATCATTTAGGGATGGGCAAAATGATCATTTTTTAAAATTTTAGCCATCATTTTAATAAATTCCAACAATTTTTTGGATTTAGAGGGGGAGCTCCCCCACCCCTCCCTAAGCCCATGCCTGTTATAATAAAAAGCGCGTGACAAATTGTCGTTACCTATAGTATAGGTGTCCGCGACTGCTTTTAAAGAGGTTAATATGGTATGGTAAAAAAAACATGGTAAAAACTTAGAAGTTCAAGCGAAGAAGCCTATGTGATTCGCACGACTTCGAGAGTAAGTCACGTATCTCATTCTAACCTCTAATCTCTCCGTTGCAGCAGGGTGCGGTGTTGGGGGGAGGCGAGGCTGAGGCCGCAGTTTTGAGGAGGCAAGGGGTAGAATACATTTTGTGAAAGGAGGAGCCAAGCGGTCCGGGGGTGGAGCTAGTTTTGTGGGTTTGTAGATCATCCGTCGCAATCCGACCTACCACCACAGCCTTGTGGTGCAAGTTGACTATGGAGCCGGTGGGTAGGGGATGGTGCAGCGATTTACAGGTATCGGACCTCATGACGTCGCAAGTGGCGTTCATAGCTTACTACCTAAATTTGTCGAGAATAAAAGAGGCTATTGAAAAAATATTCCGAAAGGAGGGTATAATTTAAAACAAACCTTTCGATAAAAGAGTGATAAACGTAAAAAGATTAACATTTTCAGAGCGCAAAGAAGGGTTAGGAAAAAAATATGTGTTCTATGTATATTAAAAAAAGTATTACTGCCTTACGCCCACGCGATAAACGTTCCGAGAATTAATTGCAAAACAAAAACGCGCTCGCCCATCGATATATGCGAGCATCGTATGACCCTCAAACCCCACTTGTCTTCTCTTATACCTAATAAATTGATTTTTCGAAATAAAAATTGTAATAAGCAGGCAGGCAAGCAGGCAGGTAAGGGTAGAGTATGAATCATCGCTTATGGGTAGGGGAGAGAGATTAAAGGCCGAGTGGGCGTGGAGGTAAATAACGTTTAGGTAGGTTGTAAGAAGAGATCATGACGTGGGTAGAGGGAAAATCTCACACATTAAAAGCATCGATATGGGAAATAGAAATAGTAAAGGAGCCCGACCCAACAAACACTACGATGAACTGCGTACTATGACGCAGTCGACTGGTTGGTCCCAAACCATACGAAACTAGGGGAGAATTACGGGGTTCTTAAAATAATGATCATGCTATATTATGCTACGCAATTTATGGGCTCGCTTTGGGTTGTCCGTCCGTCCTGTCCAACTTGTAATTTTTCAATAATTGCGGGGGAAACTTATATGAATTTTTAATGGCAGTGGACTTATGCAATTTGCTTTCGCAACTAGACTAGGTAACGACCGCTTGGCTTAAATTTTTGAAGAACAAAGGGGCTAGGTGTAGAAGCAAACATTCGGCCCAAGTTTGAAATTTTTTAGGGACCTCGAAGGTATTTGCACACAAATAATTCAATTTTTTTCGTTTACAGCTCCCTCCCCTCTACTTCGCTCTCTAAATTGTAAAGATGTGGAAACAAATTTCGTAAACAAACGTTTATTTATAGTATTGTGTTCGTGTTAACTAGCGCAAGGTGGACGAGGAAGTCAAACAGCAACGTTCTTATACGGTGTTATGGGGGCGCGACTATGGCAAGTTTTCGATCTCTGGGAAGGAGGAAAGGAAACCTTTAGCTTACTTAGGTATTGTACAATTCAAACAACACTTTAGTGTGGCAAAAACGGCTCGGTTTTGCTTGGTCGACCTGTGGTTTTAATTAGAGATGCACCGATATTACTATTTTATGCCGATACCGATACCAGCCGATACTTAAGATTTTTTTGCCGATACCGATACCATGCCGATACTTATAATAAAAAAAATTTTTATACTAAAAAATATATGCAAATTAAATATTATGAATTAAGTCACATCCAAATTTTGGTAGATCAGAATTTTGACGATAAAACAATTGTGAAGAAATATTTATAGCCAATCAAATGAAACAATTTTCAAAAAATTTAAAAAGTCCTCTATTTTTTAATGGTAGGAGATACTATAAATATTATTTTTTGAGTTTCATCTTGAAAAAGGTATCGGCTTGGTAATTGCCGATACTAGCAAAGTATCGGGCCGATTCTTTTGGCAAGGTATCGGCGCCGATACCATGCCGATACTTGGTGTATCGGTGCATCTCTAGTTTTAATAACTAAAACTAACGGTCGACACTGGTCTGTTTTTCAAATTACGACTAAGCCTAGTGGTCGAATGAGAAAAATATGCTAAAAAATCTATATGGTCTGTTCATGTATAGTCGATTAAAACCAACGGGCGATCAAAACCAAAAACCTTTAGGTCTGTTTAGGTTTAATCGCCTAAACTAAAACCAAAGGTTGACCAAACAAGGTTTTGAGAGATTAATTTTTTGGTCAAATTTACCCTCATTTATTTCCAACTCACTATGGACCATGAGTTATTATTGGAGCTTATAAAAACTCGCCAGTTAAACTTCTAATATAAATAATCATTCCATTTATTAACATAGGAGTGCAATATAAATGCTCAAAGATGCAAGTTCAATCAGATAGGCATCATTTAAAAATAGCAATCATTTTTAGAATTAAGTATTGAGAGAAAGCAACGTTTGGCTGCGGGCTCAGCTAAAGTATAGGAGGATTTATCGAATGGAGTAGTCACTAGAATAAAGTTTATTACTCGAAACTTTAGAATTGTGTTTGGGATTACAAAATAAAGACTTTGCTGCACGACTTTGTAAGGTGCATTTACAATATGTGTATGAAAGGGTAACATTATAATATCATTCTTTAACGCTCTGCAAAATATCTAGTCTTAACTCTCAATGCTATCTCATCTTAACAAAATTTAAGAAATTATCTCATTGATAAATGAGGGTATTAAATCTCACGAAAAATTACACAATTTTATTTACAACTGGGTTTGCAACAGGATGCTGCTGCTTGAAAGAGACAGGACCTACATAATTTGAAAGAAAATGACTAATTAGCTGTAGGCAATATAGAAACACGCTCAATTTTAGGATCATTTTATAGGCATTATGGTTCATTTCGAATAAACGCTAGCTAATTCAGTCATTGCGACAGTAGGCAAAAACTTAAAGGATTTTAATATTGATTCATAGTAGTTTAGACGAATTATCACATCCATGGACGTAGCCGGGATTGGGGCTTGAGGGGCAATTATGCTTCGGGGACGAGCAACATCATAATGTTTTGAAATTTGAGCTACAATCATACTAAAGTTAGGGGGGGACAGTGGCACCTCATCCCCTTGGCTACGCCCATGGGCACATGTATTATGTCGAAGTTTAACTCGCCCTAATTTTAATATTATATGGAGTTAAAACTTAAAATTTTAACCAATTCGATACTTATTGACCATAAGTTAACACTTTCTACAACTAAAGACAATGTTTCTAATCAAAGATATTTTGAATTAAAGATCTGCAAGGGCAGGCCCGGCGGGTGGGTACGGACGGGCTTAACAACTGATGGAACGGACTTGAGCCAGAGATTATATAAACGGTCATGCAATTACAAAGGCTTTTAAAAGTTAGACAATTATATAAATATATGATTAAATTATTAAATATATAGATTATTGATTGCTTAATTTTTTTAACCTCTAATGTTTGTATATCCTGTCGCATTCATTCCTTTTTCAAGCGCTTAATTTGACTTTAAAACAATTTTATTCTATTTGCTATAGATTTTTGTTTGCATAATTAAAGATAATAGTTTTATATATTCTTTTATAAGCAAGTTTAATTAATTAATTACAACCAAAATTTTTGTGTTTAATTTTATCACAAATTTTACTGGTATACTTATTATTAGTGCCATATAATCTATGTTTTTTTTTATATATATGTCAAAATATAAAATTCGGAGTTTTAAAAAAATTACAACGGGCTTGGGCGGGCCAAACGGGTATGGGCTGGCCGATAAATTTGAGGGACAGGCCTAAAGTGTTAAAAAATTAAGGGCGGGCTCGGACGGGCCTTGAACTTTTGAAAATGGGTTCTAAAAACGGGCCGTTGTAGATCTCTACCTTGAATGCCTCGCGAAAGATTGAAAAGTGTATGTAATCTCCTATGGACTTAGCGGAACTTTTACCACATACATTGCGATGATGATATAACGTTAATTTTATACGGGACCACAACGGTCCCTACCCCCTCAATTTCACCACCCATCATAGTAATGAGCAGGGCGGTCGGGGGCACGTAGCAATTCATTTAAGCTAATAATCCCCGACTGAATATTAATTAAGGCATTAATAAGTCGTGGTCGTGGTGGTGGTACAAGGTTTCACAGCCATGCCGCCTACCAAATTAGCTTACCACACACGCATTGCGTTGTGACGGAAGGAAGGGTTTTAATTAAAATTCAAATTACGACAATTTACAGGCTGGGTTTGCGTGGCATACTAATTAAGGAGAGCCCTCCTCGTTTTAAAATTGGATGGACTACTAAGAGGCGAGCGGGCGGGCGAAAGGTAATTAGCTGGACGAGGGAAGCAACAAACATAGGCACAACGCGAAGATAGTGATGTAATGAGGGAATATTAATAAGGGGCACCATGGGCGTAGCCATGGGGGGGGGGGGCATGGAGGGGCGGCTGCCCCCCTCTAATTTCAAAAAATTGTTAAAATTTATTAAAATCATGGCTAAAATTTTAAAAAATGATCATTTTGCCACTCCCTAAATCATTATTGCCTCCGCGGCCTACGCCAATGAGGGGCACTCTCGACCGAAAAAAATGTTTGGTGAGTTTATTATCGCCTAAAAGTTTTCTCTGTCCAACGGTCATAGTTGTTTGGGAGTTATATTGTAGAACCATAAAAAGTGTGGTTTTTACGCCGTTTACCTTTTTAATTAATAGACGCGGTTAAAAAACGTAGGAAATATGGTCTAAATGTATAATATAAATTATTAATAGATTAAATTAAACCTTTTTAAAACCCATTATATCCGTGTATTTAAGGATATAAAAATTTTTTAATTATCGACCAAACCGGTATTTTATTTCGAGCTCGAAACTCTTTTCGAATGAAATGTGTAAAATTCAAAAGTACCAAACTTTTTATAATAAAAGCAAATTGAAATAAAATAATCAATAAAAACGTGGTTTGGGGGGGGGGGAGCAGTAAATTACATTAGGGGCTAGCATGATACAGGTTAGTCTATTCAGATGATGGTTGTGGGGATTAAACCTTAAGGCGAGATAGTTACGGTTAATGAATAATAATAATTAAAAAATCCACGAGAAGCAGGCATCGTAATTAGCTTAGGCCCGGCGAAATATGTTAATTGCCAAATCTCAAACTAGAGGCCAGGGGGGGGGGTGACCCGAAACCCGACCCGAACTCAGGGTCAGGGTAAAATTATTAACGCTTTTTTTTGTCGGGTCGAGTTCGGATTGAATAATTTAAAAATGCTCAAGTTGATAATTTTTAACGTCTTTGGGTCGGGTTAAAGAATTTAAAGCGCCTACGGGTCAGGTTCAAAAAAGTGATTTTACAGGCCTCTATCTCAAACCACCATTGCCTTGGGTAGGATAGGCAAAAGTTTGTAAAAAAAACCCTTCAATTTATATTAATCACTCGATGTAAGTAGGACGACTGTCCCTTCTAAATTTGGAGAGTGGCTCCTCCAAGCATTAAAAATTCACTTATAAAAATAAAAGGCGTATTATTTGTTAATAAAATCACTAAGATTGCTGAGACATTCTTAAACTTTCCATTCAACGCGTGACACAAAACAATGTTTTTTAAAAAAGATCGAAGCCCCCCCCCCTTTAAAACTTCGTAATTCCGTAATGAAAGCAACGTTATTTGTGCAAATTCTTGAATTCCCAAGTCTCTAACCACAAACAAACAAAACAACTTACACTCAACCCGATACCTACCTACCTACCTACCTGAATTAACCTACACACACAGAGTAAGTAGTAGTAGCTCGTGCTGATAAAGTAAACAAAGTCACGTGTCGCCTCAGCCTGGCCTCCTCGTGCCGTGTCTCGAACACGCTCACCGCAGCAGTGTATTATAATTACTTAACTGCAAAGACTCGCTCTTCCAGAGCATCTGGGTGCAGCCGGTGCGCATTAATAAGCGAATCGCGATGCGAGGTGGTAAATAGGAGTTATATACATTATATATCTCATATACACCACCCAGACCCACAAACAAACTAATATGATGTTCGTTCTAGGCTAATTGTGCGGTAGTGCTATGTGCATGGGCGTAGCCAGCATTGGAATCAGAGGGGGGGGGGCATAAAGATTTAGGGAGGGGCAAAATCATCATTTTTGCAATTTAAGCCATAATTTTAATAAATTTCAACAAAAGTACGGATTTAGAGAGCCTTCCATTTGTGGGTTGTTGCTGTTTAACGACCTACCCCCCCCCCCCCCCCAATCAAACTAGAAGGAGAACTACTAACTGCTGTGATGACAGAGTCGATGTCGCAAATCTACTCACCTTTGTACCTCATTCCCTTCCCCAAGCACAACGCGACACAACCCTCTCCTCATTTCGAGTGACGTAGAAAGAGTTTGATTAACATCAAGATAGGGAAGGGGGGGGGAGACTTTACCCTCAACAAGAACTAGGATGTAATGCAAGAGGTGCGGGTGGAAGTGGCTGATGGATCGGAAAAAAAGATATTGATCGAATTGACCTAGTGGAACGCGGCGTTGACTTTTATACGAATGGGCGCGCGTTACAATTATATAAAAATCAAAGGTGTGCTTTAATTACTTTCAAACCCGGGCCCAATTATGAAATCCATATACGTGACCGGTGATAAAATTTTGGAGAAGAGGAGACGAAATTATTACTCGAATGTGTAATACTTCATATAGGTCGTACATGCAACATAAACTTGAATTAGAGCAAAACACTTGAGAGAGTAGTTAGGATAAATTAGCCACCATAATAAAATGGCATTTTAAAGAGTCGGACTAGGACATTTTAAAGTGTGGGCTCAGGGGACAAATAAGCTTTGACAAATTAATAACACAACCCCATCAATCAAGCCAACATCATAGCCATTAAAATCTATCAAAAGGACGTATGTTCTATGCTTAGGCTATCTTTGAAAAACGCTCTTAAAATATTTTTAGGCTCTTGCCTATAGGGAAGGCGTAGCAAAAATGTAATTAAAAGTTATGTTATTTTCCCAGATTCGACGCTTATAATCAAAATTAGGGGAAAACAAAGTAAACAAGTAGTGTATGTTCGCTGTGAAAATGCGAGTTCAACAATTTAATAAAAAGGTTTGGCAAGCAACACAACACACGAAGGCATGGGAAACGTATTAATTAAAACAACAAAAACTCTCATCGAACCGGATACTATTATAAGTATTGTAACAACAATAATTGTTAAACATTTGTTAAAGTTGATAATTCCAAATAACAATCAAATGGTTAAAATAACGCCTACGCCTCCAACATGGTAAATTAGACAAGCTAACTTATAACAAATTATACTATAATACAAAAAATTCCTGAGATATTGAACGAGTAGATGCTATCTTTAACGAGCAAAAGCAAAATCACCACTGTCCCACACTTTGATAGAGTGAGAAAGCTAGGGAAGTATAATTAATTAATTACTGAGATTTTAAAATGTGAATTTAAACTTGATATCCTCTTGCATGGGGGTAGCCAGATTTGCAACAAGAGGGGGAGGGGCAATATGAATTACGGGGGGGGGGGCAAAATGATGATTTTTTGAAGTTTTAGCCTTAATCACATTAAATTTTGACGATTTTTTGGATTTAAAGGGGATCAGCCGCCCCTCCCTGCCTAACTCTGACTAATCCCATGTACTCTCGATAGATAAGATATAATGCTAAGGGACTAGAATTCTTCCTGGAACGCCTGGAACACTCAAAATGAGGTATCGATGCATTCGACCAAAGTTTAACTGACAAAATGTCTATGAATGTCTATGAATATTTAACGAAAATGCTCCTTGAGAGGGGTTTAGAGAGACGAAAACGTTAGGGTTAGAGTTAGATGCACACATTTAATTCGACAAATGCATTTTCGTAGATATTTATTTGTTTTTTGCTTTTTTGTCAATTGCAACTGAATCCAAAATGATACGCTGGTTTAACTTTTTATAGACTTTTTGTGTCTAAAACTCAGTTTTAAATTAATGATATCTTGAATTTTGCCAATTGCACTTCCAATCATCGGGCCCCAGTCTAGTTGCCAATGCTGAGTCAATGATTAGAATGAATGCGCGACGATCGCGTTGTCATGTAATCGCTCGAAGTCTCAAAGAGCGATTTAACAGGAACATCATCGCCGCTTTTAACATAGTGAGCCGTTATATATTTATAATAAACAGGTATACCATGTATGTGTGCTTAAAAGCCACTCACCACGGCTGGCTAAATATTCTCAAAGGGAGAGCCGGGGGGGGGGGTGAGGCAATCCTTTATTTTATTATAGAATAGCCTTCTTTAAATTGATAGGAAAAAGATCTCCCGAAGAAAAATACTCAGCAAGTTTTCTTTTGCGCCAAAAAATAGGAATTTTAATTGCCAAATACAATTATAAGGCATTTTCCGACACCTGGCCTCTGGCCCTCGATGAAGATGAAGAGTAGTCACGCTTTTTATTTATCTATTTATTGATCGTGTTTTATATTAATTGCTATGCAATTTATGGGCTCGTTTTTGGTTGTCCGTTGATGTCCGTCGTCCGTTGTCTGTCCGTTACCCTATCTATTTGCATTGGGTATATTAGGTTATCGATTTTTAATTGCTATGCATGAGAAAGAGGTGCCCCACCCCTCATCTCTATCTCCCTCGCTGTGTTATTTTTAGAATTAATGCATAATAGGTGCCCCACCCCTCATCTCTATCTCTCTCGGTGTGTTATATATAAGATTTGTTAAATTATCTATTATATAAACATAAATAAAAGTTGTTTACTTTTAATTGCTATGCAATTTAACTAGTTATATAATAAGCATAAATAAAAGTTGTTTACTTTTAATTGCTATGCAATTTAACTAGTTTTTGTTATATAATAAACATAGATAAAAGTTGTTTACTTTTAATGCTATGCAATTTAACTAGTTATATAATAAACATAAATAAAAGTTGTTTACTTTTTAATTGCTATGTAATTTAACTAGTTTTGGGGTTAGAATCCCGGAGTTTTTTTTGACTCTTATGATTGTTCTTGTTACTATCATTGATAATAAGAATTTTTGGCCGTCCGCTGGCTGCTGACCAATGAAAAAAATGACCATTGGCCAAAATGTGAATCGAAATTATTTTTTTCGTTTTTTTTTGACTATTATGATTGTTCCTGTTTCTACCATTGCTATTATGACTTTTTGGCCGTCCGCTGGCTGCTGACCAATGTTATATAATAAACATAAATAAAAGATGTTTACTTCTAATTGCTATGCAATTTAACTAGTTTTGGGGTTAGAATCCCGGAGTTTTTTTTGACTCTTATGATTGTTCTTGTTACTATCATTGATAATAAGACTTTTTGGCCGTCCGCTGGCTGCTGACCAATGAAAAAAATGACCATTGGCCAAAATGTGAATCCGAGTTTATTTTTTCGTTTTTTTTTACTATTATGATTGTTCCTGTTACTACCATTGCTATTATGACTTTTTGGCCGTCCGTTGGCTGCTGACCAATGGAAAAAATGACCATTGGCCAAAATGTGAATCGAAATTATTTTTTTCGTTTTTTTTTGACTATTATGATTGTTCCTGTTCCTACCATTGCTATTATGACTTTTTGGCCGTCCGCAGGCTGCTGACCAATGGAATAAAATGACCATTGACCAAAATGTGATTCGAAAATTGTTTTTTCGTTTTTTTTTGACTATTATAAATTTATATCCACTTTTACCGTGTCCTGCCTGCTGACCAATGGAAAAAAATGACCATTGGCCAAAATGTGATTCGAAATTTTTTTTTCGTTTTTTTTTTACTATTATGAATTTATATCCACTTTTACCGTGTCCTGGCTGCTGACCAATGGAAAAAAATGACCATTGGCCAAAATGTGTTTCGAAAATTTTTTTTCCGTTTTTTGGCTATCATTGACTTATAGAGTATCTGTGGGTACTGACCAATAGAGAAAAAGTGACCATTGGCCAAATTTTTGATTTTTTTAATTAAAAATTGTTCAAATTCAACAAAAAAATTCTCCCAACAATTCTGCAAATTCTTAACATTGTGTTGTTTTATAATATAATGTTTGTTAGACCCATAATCACTAAAGGCCATAAAAACTAATGTAATACGCAACTAGATGCAAACACTAAATCTAACCCTTGCCTATATTACATTTTGCCGTTATTACATTTTGCCTATAATGGAAAATTTGTATAAATAATTTATTAATCATTAGGCATTTAATACCCCCCCTATAGGCATTCTCGCCCCTTCCCACCTTTCTCGCCCATAAATTGCATAGCAAATATGATACATTTATACGAAGTACAGATGAGTCGTCCCCCCTTCCCTTTCCCTCTTCCCTTCCCTTCTCCCCCTTCCCACGAGGGCCGAAGGCCCGAGTTTTTTTATATATATAGATTTTACCTAATAAAGATTTTTAACTTTAAAATAAAAAAAATTAAGATTGCAATTTACACATAACCCATTCCTTATCTAAGCTACTGCCCTTTCTCGCTTTCTTGAAATGTTGAAACTTGGTGCCATTACATCGATATAAACCTTATACCGACTCGCGTCTGTACATGAGTGCTGTGGGGAGTTCGAGGTTTCGCTAATAGACTTATGGCTCAACAAGACTAATGGTCGACTTCCAACTGTTTTTCAAGTTTCGACCGAGCCTAGAGATCGACTAAACAAAACCCAGAAAATTTTCAGTCCCAATCCAGGCTACTACTCCCTTTTTCTAAAGTAATTCAAGGACCCTCGTCTATCTATAACTTAGTGTTTCAAAAAGACGTGGTTTCGTTGGTCGACATTTGCTTCCACTAGGCCTAACGGTCGACTCCGGTCTATTCTTCAAATTTTGACTAAGCCCAGAAGAGGTCGACTATGAAAAACTTAGGTTTAGAAGGTAGAGTAGACCATACAAAACCCAGGTCTTTTTACAACACAACACTACTACTATACCTGAAATTATTTCATCTCCTCGAGCCTCGACCTAGTATAGAATCTATATTAAATTAAAAACTCAAAATGAAAGGGCGTAAGCTGCACTTATTAAAGCTACTTTGCCAAAATAGTTTAGAGTTTAGCCTAATTTTGACTAATATAAATGATTTTTTCCGTTCTGAATTAATTTTTTTGACGATTACATTTTATAGGCTATGTATTAAAGATAAGTCTCCGACTTTGGACGACCCCGGGTCAACGACTAGCGAAATCAGTGCAGTGCCAGCAAACGACGCCGCACCAGGAACACTCAAGGAGAACAGAAAGGGAGGAGTTTGATTGAAAAAAACAAAGAGAGAAAACAGAGATTTCGAGTGGAGTAAAAAGAAGACTGGGGAGGGGCGAGGCAACTTTTCTTAATGATGATCATGATAAGAGCCATGGGATGAGCAGAGAAATGCCAGAAGAAGCAGCGAAAGTGAAATTGCTATTAAGCAGCTTTCATACTTCTGCTTATCACATGCGTAGTTTAAAAGCTTTTGCACTAATCTTTTTTTTAATTTATTTTAAGGTATAACCACTATAAAAAAGAATAGATACAAACTCAAATGAATATATAAAGGCACGGGCGTATCCAGGGAGGGGGGCCGCCCCCCCCCCTAAAAAAAAATTTCCAATGCAAAAAGCCTTAAAAATTAAAAAAAATTATGTTTTGCCCCCCCGCCCCCCCTCTTAATCCACAACCTGGCTACGCCCATGTAGAGAGGATTGGGATTAGAGGGGGGGGGCGTAAAACGGGCCTGTTTAGGTGAATAGGCCCGCCCGTAATAAAAATTTAAAAGCCCGGGCCTGGCCCGTCAAAATATTAAATTATAAGCCCGGGCCCGGCCCGCTAATTTTACAAAAAAATTTTTATTTTTATTGTTTAATTTTTTATTGATTGGTAAACAATATGTATGTGTTATGTTAATTAAAATAATAAATAGGTAATTCCCTGTCAGTCGAGTTCTTCTATCTTTTAAGAAACTACCTACATAGAAATTTTTTTTTACAAGTGGCACATTGGGATATATAAAACCATATAAGCCAAATAAACTTATAAACCCTTACTTAAGGTTAGTAGAATGTTTTTAATATAATTACTTAGCTTCTTGGCTTTTTCACTATTTGAATAATTAGTTATTGATATAAAATGAAAAAAAAAGTGATGTTTTACAAAAGTAACTTGAAGAAATAAAATTTAGAATTTGCTTTTAAATTTGTTAATCATAATAAGTATATAAATTTTGGCATTTGACCGGGGTCAGATAGAGTAGATGTTAGCAACGGTCAGTATTAATTTAATGGGAATTATAACCAGTTTCGCAATTATCCAATATTTAGCAACAACCTAGACAAGTTGCCCAAAGAAATTCATTAAATCAGTCGGGCACAAAAACAATAATGGGATTTGAGCTTGGGCGAGGTCGAAAAAAAGTAAAGCCAATCAGCGGTTATGTCCACAGCCATTAAAAACCCGTATAAGTTTCCACGGCAATTACTGTAAAATTACAAGTTGCACAGGACAGGACGGACAACCAAAAGAGAGCCCATAAATTGCATAGCAATTAATATAAATAATCTTATATAATATTAAATTAATTTACTCAATATTGCTAGGGGGTATAAATGGAGAGGCAAGAATGGGCAACTGCCTCCCTCCAAATCCAAAAATCCATACGTAAAAAACATGTTTTGCTCTATCTAACTAAATGCCCCCCTCTAAGTTAAATTAGCTCCGCCCATGAGATCACAGATATAAATTACTAACATTTATAATGCGGGTTAAGATATCGATGAATTAATGAACTAGGATGGAAATAAAATTTAACTTTCTTTGTTAATTCAATATATACATTAAATAGTTATAAATTAAAACACTTTCTTTTATACTAAACATAATAATTGATTTTGTAACGGGCTTTTAACGAGCCGTCAGTATAACTAGGCCCGGCCCGAACCCGTTAGGTTATATAACGGCCAGTCGTTTTATTTTCAAGCAAAAGCCCGTCCAAGCCCAGCCCGCGGGCCGTGCAGGTCTCTAATAAATACTGCCTTAAAAATAGAGAAACATTCAGGCCCACCAGCTCCCTTAGATAAGGCACGAGCGCGATGTAAACATGGGCGTAGCCAGGGAGTGGCCCCCTCTAAATCTAATATATTCCTCAAAATTTAATATAATTACAACTAAAATTATTAAAAATTACCATTTTGCCCCTCCCTAAATCATTATTGCCCCCCCCCCATCTAAAATCGATCCTGGCCACGCCCATGGATGTAAACAAGGCGAGAGCCAAGGGGGTGGGGGGTGGCAACCTAGTCAAGGCGAAGCAACTAGCTAACTCGACCCACGGGCGACATGCTCCAATTACTTACTACACACACATAACTTACTCTACTCACTCCACTACCTATCTCTACGCAGCCACAACACACGCGCACATAAATATACCTACCTGGGAAGGAGTTTGAGGTGACACTGTTACCCATGTTGCTGCGCGACAGGCGACAATAAAAAATTGTTGTTTTATCCTCCTCACTTACTACTACTACTACGACACTCCTCACTCAAACCGCATGCGGGCGGGCTGAGTGATTGGGTGACACAAGCCTAGGTGCATACATACTTACACATAAATACAACATCGCTATAACCTATTTTCTCTCTCGTTTTCGGTTTGTGTGTGCGTAGTATTACATAGTATAACAGGATTGCCGCGCGTGCGGTGGAATTCGTGTTTAAAATGAGGCACAGTAACGCGATGCGAAAGGCAAAGTTAGAAAAGACAATTAAAAAAGGTAATCAAAGACCAGATAAGCCCGGACCGGCGCCCGAATGGGCAACTGTCGTAAATTGGAATTTTCGAGAGAGCACCTCAATAATCGGGTGAATCGGGCTCAATAATTTCTATTTTATTGTATAATATTTGTTAATCCTAATTTTCATCCAAAAAAACGGTAATTAAAAATAAATTATTTTGGAAAATATTACAAGATTACCGCTTAAAATAATTCCGGTATGGCCGACCGGGCGGGATCCGGGTACAAAATTTTTAACAAATTCGACCTCTGGAATATATGCCTGTCTGTGGTCATCGTGCTAGAATTTCATTTAGAAGTGCTAAAAAGGAAAAACTTTAAAAGTAGTAATGTTTAGTGGAAATAGATAAGGAACTCGTCCATCAACCTAAACGTTAAGACTTAGGTGGAATCAAATCCAAAATTAAGTAATCCTTGAGTTCCTAAAATATTTCATAAACAACAGTTCTTTTAACTATGAATAGTAGATAAATGCGCTCATTTCTTTTACCTTTATACCCTCCCCCCCCCCGGGCCTCTAAGAAGACACTCGTCTTGTCACCCGAGGGTAGTACATGAGATATGAGATGGGATGCCATCATAAAAAAGGAGAGATAATGTTTTTACCAGCAGCAGCAACTAAGTTCACTTGGTAGAGTAAGTAGAGATAGAGAGAGATGTCATCATACCACTTTATATATAGAAAGTAACGTTGGAACGCCATAAATGGGCAAAAACGTCCCCTTTTTAGGTTAATTTTACGAGGTTTTACTGGGCAAAAATATATTCACATAGAGCCCTCGTCCGAGCAGGATGCTTATTATCAATCTACACCTCAAATTTTAGCTTTATAAAATAGGGCGCTTTAGGGGGAAAAATCAAATTTAACCTAAAATACGTCGAGATTATTATAAATTGAAAAGGAATTAAACGATATTTTATAATAAGCCGGGCCTGAAAAGGACCATATAAAAGCGCGGACCGGGCCTGGGTCTAAATATTAAGAATAATTTTAATTTACTTGGCCTTATACTAAAATTATATGGAATAGGAACAAATTTAATAGCTCGAAGGTAAAAAGTAATATATTTATTTAAACAAAAATCTGGGATTTAAACATAAAGGGTATAATTCGAGGATATAGTTGAGTATTAACTTTTATGTTTGAAAGTTGCGCAAATTATAGATGCTCTCCGAGGATGAAAGAAGTTAAAAACTATGGTAAGATTTCCTAAATATTTCCATGCAAGATAATCCTGATTCCTCTTGGATTAGTCATCCACCTATAAGCAATCCTGTTGAGGTGTGCAACCTAGAGAAATGCATGGGCGTAGCCAAGGGGGGGGACAGGGATAGGCGGCTGGCCCATCTAAATCCAAAACACCTTTAAAATTTAATGTAATTATGGCTAAAACTTCAAAAAATTATCATTTTGCCCCGCCCTAAATTATTATTGCCCCCTTCTAATTTAAATCCTGGCTACGCCCATGAAATTATATATAGGTGAGGAACCTGCTGAAGCAGATATAAATATTTCAATTTGGGAGGGTGAAGTCGCAGAAAAGATTAAAACTCTAGTGAAGTTGACACCTATATCGGATTTAATCTAAAACCTAGGAATGTTCAGTTAGATGTGATTTTATGGTGGAAAGAACATCAACCTGTGCTAAATAATTCAACAAAAATAGTTATTAAATTTTTGTCATTTTTAAACGACAAATTAAATTAATTGCCATGTGCAAATTTTATAATTTCTGATCAAAACCGATGTTATATGATCTAGCTTAGGAACTTTATGAACGGTACAAAATGTATTTCATACAAAAATAAATAATTTTTAAACAACGTTGATTTGTTTATACTAGTACGTAATTTTATTTGCGGGCTAGGTGCGGGTCGAGGCAAATTATGTGTGGGGGTATGGGCCGGGGTCGGGCCCGGGCCTGAACCTGAAATTTCGCCCCTTACACGTCTCCCTAATTCTGACCTTCGCGATGGGCTAAAGGGTAGTTCGCATTTTGCAGCGCGTATACGAAATTTACTTCGATAAAAAATAATTACGGTTCAACTTTAATTTACAAACAAACTCAAAATATAAATTTTAATTTATATAACTATGCCTTCTAAAAAATTTAAAACGACATTTGACGAAAAAGAACTTATAATTTGAGTAAAAATAAGAAATATCATGTATCTGCTTCTGAAAAATGTGATAACTATTTTTAAAAACCAACAATTTTATTTTTTTGCAGGCCGATATCAAAAACATTTTCTGTTTAAATTTCAGCGTAGCCGCCATGGGCGTAGCCAGGGGGTGGTAGGGAGGGACGACTTCGCCCCCTCCCTTTAAATAGAAAATTTCTTAAAAATTATTAGAAATAGCTAAAATTTCCAAAAATTATCATTTTGCCCCTCCCTAAATCATTATTGCCCCCCCCCTCTAAATCCAAGCTTAGCTACGCCCATGGTAGCAGCAATATTAAATTTTCGGTTAAAGCCAAAACACATTTATCTGAAGCCTAGTTTATTTCTCGTCTTGGTTCCATATATAATAAATCTAACGATCTTCTTTATTACGCGAATTAGCATTCTTACACAAAATCACACATTTTTAACCGAGAGGGGTTGTCAACTTTGATGAAATGAACAGGTGCAAGTGTGTATGTATATATTTGAAAGCTAATGAGTGGGCTCTGTTCATACAGTGCCGACAGCATAGTGAATTCAAGACGAAAAGTGCTTGTCAATTATTAATAAAAAATAAATCAAAATAGATATTTTTAGTTGTGAAAATAAACTTTTTAACAATTAAAAAAATAAATAAATTAAAATAAATATTTTTAGTTGGTAGAAGATTGCAATGAATGCGAGGGGGGATGGCATTTAAACAGTGTAAATCCGAAACTTGAATCAAATCGCAAATTTTATAACCCAGTTTGCTATTTATTAAAAAAATTTGTTAGATTTTAGGGGAATGGCAAAATAAAAAATTGCATCTCAAGAGGAGTATTTCCATGAAAAATAAGATCTTAACGGGAAGGCGCAAATCACACTAATAAAGATAATTGTATATTTTTGGAAATTAATATAATTCAGAAAATAAAATCTATGTGTAATAACTCTCTTATATATAAGTTTTGCGATGTTTTAAGTATCGTTCTAGAAAAGAATGCGAAATGTAACTTTTTGACAGAATAAATTTTTATTCAATAGATACAAAAAAAGATTTTTTAAATAAAGCAGGAGCAGGTCTTTGCACCATCCTTCCCAAATTCCATATGCATTTCAAAAATTTCTTCCCACCTCTCTTGTTTAAATAATCAATTTAATTTCCTCCTCTTCAATTACTCACTCACTATGCTCCCCTCTCAACTCTGCTAGTCTTAAAAGTATAATCTCTAAATTCTTGAGTATTTTTGAAAGTAATTCCTTCTCATACATAAACAAAAGAATATGTAAATAGCATATATATATATTCAAATGTATCCCTTCTGCCTGCATGCTAAATGCTCAAGCTGTTGCTTCATTTAATGATGTTTTGGAAGAAGTTTGGTTTAAATAAAACCTCATCAAATATCAAAACTGGCTGAAGAAATTAAATTAAAATCTCTTATTTATAAATTAGTTTATACATTCTTCTTTTAGACAAACAACCATTAAGTTTTAAGCCCATTTTTACATTTATTGAATGTCAAAGCTGATATCATGAAACTATTATTAGAATATAAATTATCAAAAATTTTAATCTAAATCATACAATTTTTTGATACACAAATAAATTATTGTAGTAAAATTAAAACACCTTTAATTTTAAAAATTGAGTTGCCTTGCATATAATAATATTTTTATATAAGAAATGATCAATAGATCAAAATATAAATCTAAATCAAAGAGGCAATAATAATTGCATAATTAAGTTGAAATTAAACCACATTTAGTTTTAAAAATTAAGTTACCTCGCATATTATAACGTTTTTAAACAGGGAATTTTAGATATATACAATTAAATGTGCTATAATATTCCAGTTTTAATAGTCAAAAAAATAATAAGAAATCTATTATTGAAGATTCTAACAAAAAATATCACAATATATTTAATTCATACAATTTTTATATGATATAAATTGATATTTACCGTTTTATTGATTGAATTTGATGTAAAAATGCTCAATACTAAACAAAGCATATGGTAAAATTAAATAATGCGATAGAAGTGTTTAAACATTTTGCATCTCAAGGAAAAGGAATTTGTTATGATCTCTATAATTAACACGTATAGAAAACAACTTTTGGGGTTTAAATTTGTTCATTTTATGACATAATAAATTATTCCAAATTTTTGAGCCTAAAGTATAGCTTGTAATGGAGGTAAGTATATTGGTTTAATGAGAACCGTAATTTCTCTTTATTTAGGGTATTAAGTTAGCATTTCAGTTAAATTAAATTTAAATATTAAAGTATCATGCTGTAAAATATTAGTAATAGTGCCTCAAGTGACAAGTAAATTACCGAACTGTATAGTTGATAGTGCCTCGGGTGATAAATAAATTTTTGTTAATTGGTATTAACTTAGATCATCGGAAGTATGTACACCATTATCATTCTTTCGATCTTATTCTATTCCTGTACCGCATAACAATCATTATACCATTAGAACGCGAATAACAAACCATCCTATTTTGAAATGTATGTATAATTTGACAGACAATAGCATATATTTTAAGGTTCAAATCACTAGCATTTTCTCATTTTTTTAATACTTTTTAAAATCTTAAAATAATATGTAACTAAACATCCCAATTTAATATAGTTACTCAAAAATTGTAATAAATTGAGATGGCAGAAATAAAAAAAGATAAACATCGCCGACCTATAAAAGACGATTTGGAATGGAATCAAATCCTGGAGTAAGAAGCTGTACATAATTTATATTAATCTGCGGTGAGGAGCAAATCGTTCAGGGACAGGTGATGAATTCAACAGATGTCTAGAAGCTTGTATATGTGAATCAGAAACCCTTTCTAACTGTGTGTACAGAAAGCAAATCACGAGACGATAATAGTTAATTTTCAAAGCAATGGAAAAAAAATACAAAAAATATTACAGGAAGAAAATAAAATTAATGGGAAATAACCACGTATAAAAAGATACCTGGTAAAATCATTGATAGTGATGTGAAAAATCCTAAAAAAAATTCGGTCTCGTCTAAGACGAGAATTTGAAAAATTGAGACGAGAATTTTGACCTTGAGACAAGACGATACGAGATTTTAATATCGAGATCTTGTTGTAAAAATTTTCTTTATTGATCATCATAATTACGTCTAGTATATTTAGTTTGTATTTTGATATGTATGATTCACATTCAGGATGTTAAATATAAATTTATATAATTGGGATACATTAGATATTGTACAATTTATATACCCAGGTAAAATTAATCTAGAAATTAAATTTTCGTTAATTTAGCTTGTTCAATATAATATGAGTAGCTTTTGGGGCATAAATATAATTATTTCATTACATTTTTATATCTTTAGACATATAATTTAAACATATAGAAATAACAGGAATTTGTAAAGTTGTAAATATTACTTTTCATAGCGGGCACCCATAATTTTTAGGCAACAGAGGGTAATCACTTTTTGCGGACAGGTTATGCAAATAAAAATGCACCAAGCTCAGGCCGAGCTATGAGCAATGAACAAATATTTGGCTCAATATTTGCTTAAACAGGTGTTATTAATAACAATATTAGAGCGTTTATTTAAAATATTTAAAAAAAGGTTAATAAATTATAATGTTAAAATTAAAAATATTTAAAAGATAAGTAATATCAGCTATAATGTAAAAATCCCTTACAGTATAAATGCAAGCGAATCGAATTTGGTCTAGGGCGAGGTCTAACTTTTTAGCAAGAAAAATGTATATTTGCTAGACTATTAAATTTAATACGAGCCTTAAGGAAAATTGTACACTATGTTGCGTCGACGCTAATGCAAGCGTGAGGGAAGGGAGGAGACGAGTGACGTAAGGACACGTTCTGGGTAGGGGGCGGCCCAGGGGTTATCAGGGGGGGGGGGGTGCAATGGGGAGGGGGGGGGGGTGCAAAGAAGGGAACATAGGTGGCATTGGTCAAACTCTAAGCAGGGAGTGATAAAATATATACCTTTTTGGCCTAAAAGTTTGCCAACCACAACATCAGTACGACAAATTTACATAATAGTCACAAAAATTAAGAATCAAGTGAGGCTCAGAAAAAGGACAAAATGGTTGATCTTTGGCTGACGAATAGTCATCATTTAATCTCAGCCAAAAAAAAACTTTTTCCCAAGAAAATGTATAATTAAAACTAAGGTACCAAAATGGTCAAAATCTGCGGGCATAGAAATGAAATTAATGGCCGGGGCCAGACAAATTAAATTTTAACTGCGATCATTTATTATATAGGCGGCAAACATTATAGAAAAATATTAGTTTGGCCTCGAGCCGGGATCAGAAAAATTAAATATTGTGAGACGAACTTAAAAAAGTATGATCAATGAAAATAAGCTGCAAAAATAAATAGCAATGTAAGCAGTGGTCATCATTAATTTACAGGGAATTTTTAATCAGTTGCACAATTATCTGTTGTAAAGCAACAACCTATACTAATTACCAAGAGAAATTTAAATATAAAGGTAATCAGACGGGCTTAAAATATTAATGTATATTCGGCTCGGGCGAGGTAGAAATAATTAAGGACCAGCGGTTATTAGTAAATAAATATGCGAAAGCAAGATAAAAGTCTATTGCAAAAGCATATGTCCACTGCCTTTAAAAATCCGTCTAAGTTTCCATAGCAATTCTTAATTAATTACAAGTTGGACACAATGCATGAAAAAGATAAGATAAAATAGTAAAGTGGTGTACAAGCGATATTAATAACATGTTTTTAAAGGTTTTTGATTAAAAAAATTATTCGTCATTTTAATTTTGCAAAAATGTTTTATATATATGTTCAATTTATTAGCATAAAGCAACAAATATTGTGAAGACGAATTTTATAATCTAAAACAAAGAAAAATGTCTATATTTTATATATAAAATACTAGATGAACCCGGCAAACGTTGTTTTGCTTTGCCATTTACCCGGGTGTATTAAATTGTGTTGGAATTTTAGGGCATATATGATGATAAAGCGGTTATTGAAGTAAAAATAAAGTTTGACGTCAATATGTTCTACTTCCATTGTTCTATTTCCGTATTCAGTGCAACGCGTACGAATACTCGAACTATTGGACCGATTTGGCTCGAACAAATCTTAAAACATGCTCCGGAGTGTGAGGAATAAACTGTGAGATTTTGAGCCAAATTGGTCTGGTAGTTTTCCAAAATTGGTGGCGGCATACATATATACACACATATATACATAGTTTCATTTTTATACATAAGATTTATCGAAACGTGTCGAGACTTCTCGTCGAGACCGAGATTTTTCTAGCGAGACGATACGAGATACTCATAATCGCACCTGGATTTTGTTATCGAGACCGAGACTAGATCGAAACCTAATGATAGACCGACAGGCTTAAAGATCGGATAAGCATATACAAATTCGACGTGCAAGTAGCTGACACCTCTCAAAGCCGCAAGAGTAGAAGGGATATTAAATTTTTTTTTAAAGTTTATTTGTTAAAATTATAGATAAATTATAAAAGACGCGTCAAATAAAATTATAAACTATACTGAAATAGCTTCACCCAGAGGATCTTCCAAATTGGCCAAGAATCGGATAAAACGATTTAAAATTGTATTTGGCTATAAGAATACCAAGTCTTTGTTTCAATAAAAAGGATACAGAATGTTTAGACGGGAGAGAACGTCTTCCTACCTCTTTAAAAAAAGCTAAGGCCTGTTTGCCAAAGGTGCCTGAACACTAAGCGACCAATGGAATAAAATTGTTTGAGAATAATAGGGCTCTGTATTTATTGTTTTACCCCTCTCGGCAACAACTAAAGAATCATTGTTGTTGTTAGAGGGGGCAAATAGGTCAATACAGGTGAAGTCCCATTTATGGTGAAGGCCGTTGCTCCTTGGGACAAAAAAAAATTTATCAGGACGCATACGTCCCTCCAGGGAGGGGTCCGATAGCTCCAAGATGGATAGGATCGTTGCCCTCTTTAGAACACTTTGAATTAAGGCATTGTCCTTATTGTGTCGAACAAATTTAAATTTGTTGGCCAGGCAGTGTAAGGGATGCTTGGCTTGTTCGTCTATGAGTGTGCTGCAAATGCAATTTCCGCAAAAAAATGGCTTCGAAAATTTCACCCCAAGCCTGAGAGCTATGGGCGAAAGTTCCGAGTCCTCCAGCATCATCCCGTTGAGACAGCTTGGGTAGACTTCTAGCCATTCGTGACCTGAGCCATTAAACAAAAACGACCTTAAATTAGAACACTGGCTAGCATCGCTACTCGATATTAAATAATCAACGGAGCGCAACACGAGTCCGGCATCCCGATCTCTTTGTCGTGAGGTTTGTGGCAAAGGTGTTGCGGGATAGGTGTTGTTTACCCATATAGCTAAAGGTATGGGTAAAAGCGGGTGTTCTTCAACCGGGTACAACTTAAAAATGATAGGATTTGTATGATGAAATAAAGGAGACTAGAGATATTGAGTTAGGTGAGCGAATTCCTTAATTATCCGATAGCTATGAGTATTTAATTTGATATTTAAAATAGATTGTAAAATAGATTTAATAATTTGTTCGAAGAGGTTTAAAATTTCCGAATGTAAAAAGCACTTGAAGAGCGAAAACAGTGCTGAATTTTTGAAATATTAAATAGATTATTATATAAACTCGGGCCTTCGGCCCTCGTGGGAAGTGGGAGAAGGGAAGGGAAGAGGGGAAGGGAAGGGGGGACGACTCATCTGTACTTCGTATAAATGTATCATATTTGCTATGCAATTTATGGGCGAGAAAGGTGGGAAGGGGCGAGAATGCCTATATGGGGGTATTAAATGCCTAATGATTAATTAATTATTTATACAAATTTTCCATTATAGGCAAAATTTAATATAGGCAAAATGTAATATAGGCAAGGGTTAGGGTTAGATTTAGTGTTTGCATCTAGTTGCGTATTACATTAGTTTTTATGGCCTTTAGTGATTATGGGTCTAACAAACATTATATTATAAAACAACACAATGTTAAGAATTTGCAGAATTGTTGGGAAAAATTTTTTGTTGAATTTGAACAATTTTTAATTAAAAAAATAAAAAATTTGGCCAATGGTCACTTTTTCTCTATTGGTCAGTACCAACAGATACTCTATAAGTCAATGATAGCCAAAAAACCGGAAAAAAATTTTTGATGCTCACTTTGGCCAATGGTCATTTTTTTCCATTGGTCAGCAGCCAGCACACGGTAAAAGTGGATATAAATTCAAAAGAGTAAAAAAAACGAAAAAAAATTTTCGAATCACATTTTGGCCAATGGTCATTTTATTCCATTGGTCAGCAGCCAGCGGACGGCCAAAAAGTCATAATAGCAATGGTCGGAACAGGAACAATCATAATAGTAAAAAAAAAACGAAAAAAATAATTTCGATTCACATTTTGGCCAATGGTCATTTATTCCATCGGTCAGGAGCCAGCGGACGGCCAAAAAGTCATAATAGCAATGGTAGTAACAAACAATCATAATAGTCAAAAAAAACGAAAAAATAAACTCGGATTCACATTTTGGCCAATGGTCATTTTTTCATTGGTCAGCAGCCAACGGACGGCCAAAAAGTCTTATTATCAATGATAGTAACAAGAACAATCATAAGAGTCAAAAAAAACTCCGGGATTCTAACCCAAAAACTAGTTAAATTGCATAGCAATTAAAAGTAAACAACTTTTATTTATGTTTATTATATAACATTGGTCAGCAACCAGCGGACGGCCAAAAAGTCATAATAGCAATGGTAGAAACAGGAACAATCATAATAGTCAAAAAAAAACGAAAAAAATAATTTCGATTCACATTTTGGCCAATGGTCATTTTTTTCATTGGTCAGCAGCCAGCGGACGGCCAAAAATTCTTATTATCAATGATAGTAACAAGAACAATCATAAGAGTCAAAAAAACTCCGGGATTCTAACCCCAAAACTAGTTAAATTGCATAGCAATTAAAAAGTAAAGAACTTTTAATTGCTATGCAATTTATGGGCTCGTTTTTTGTTGTCCGTCCGTCCGTCCGTCTGTCCGTCCGTCCGTCCGTCCACCCCTATCTATTTGCATTGGGTATATTAGGTTATCGATTTTTTAAATTAATGCATGAGAAAGAGGTGCCCCACCCCTCATCTCTATCTCCCTCGCTGTGTTATTTTTTAAATTAATGCATAAGAGGTGCCCCACCCCTCATCTCTATCTCCCTCGGTGTGTTATATACAAGATTTGTTAAATTATCTATTATATAATAAACATAAATAAAAGTTGTTTATTTTTAATTGCTACTTTTAATTGCTATGCAATTTAACTAGTTATATAATAAACATAAATAAAAGTTGTTTACTTTTAATTGCTACTTTTAATTGCTATGCAATTTAACTAGTTATATACTAAACATAAATAAAAGTTGTTTACTTTTAATTGCTATGCAATTTAACTAGTTTTTGTTATATAATAAACATAGATAAAAGTTTTACTTTTAATGCTATGCAATTTAACTAGTTATATAATAAACATAAATAAAAGTTGTTTACTTTTTAATTGCTATGCAATTTAAGTTTTGGGGTTAGAATCCCGGAGTTTTTTTGACTCTTATGATTGTTCTTGTTACTATCATTGATAATAAGAATTTTTGGCCGTCCGCTGGCTGCTGACCAATGAAAAAAATGACCATTGGCCAAAATGTGAATCGAAATTATTTTTTTCGTTTTTTTGACTATTATGATTGTTTCTGTTTCTACATTGCTATTATGACTTTTTGGCCGTCCGCTGGCTGCTGACCAATGTTATATAATAAACATAAATAAAAGTTGTTTACTTTTAATTGCTATGCAATTTAACTAGTTTTTGGGTTAGAATCCCGGAGTTTTTTTGACTCTTAAGATTGTTCTTGTTACTATCATTGATAATAAGACTTTTTGGCCGTCCGCTGGCTGCTGACCAATGAAAAAAATGACCATTGGCCAAAATGTGAATCCGAGTTTATTTTTTCGTTTTTTTTTGACTATTCTGATTGTTCCTGTTACTACCATTGCTATTATGACTTTTTTGCCGTCCGCTGGCTCCTGACCGATTGAAAAAATGACCATTGGCCAAAATGTGAATCGAAATTATTTTTTTCGTTTTTTTTGACTATTATGATTGTTCCTGTTCATACCATTGCTATTATGACTTTTTGGCCGTCCGCTGGCTGCTGACCAATGGAATAAAATGACCATTGGCCAAAATGTGATTCGAAAACTTTTTTTTCGTTTTTTTTTGACTATTATGAATTTATATCCACTTTTACCGTGTCCTGGCTGCTGACCAATGGAAAAAAATGACCATTGGCCAAAATGTGATTCGAAAATTTTTTTTTCGTTTTTTTTACTCTTATGAATTTATATCCACTTTTACCGTGTGCTGGCTGCTGACCAATGGAAAAAAATGACCATTGGCCAAAGTGAGCATCAACATTTTTTTCCCGTTTTTTTTGGCTATTATTGACTTATAGAGTATCTGTTGGTACTGACCAATAGAGAAAAAGTGACCATTGACCAAATTTTTTAATTTTTTATTTAAAAATTGATCAAATTCAACAAAAAATTTTTCCCAACAATTCTGCAAATTCTTAACATTGTGTTGTTTTATAATATAATGTTTGTTAGACCCATAATCACTAAAGGCCATAAAAACTAATGTAATACGCAACTAGATGCAAACACTAAATCTAACCCTAACCCTTGCCTATATTACATTTTGCCTTTATTACATTTTGCCTATAATGGAAAATTTGTATAAATAATTATTTAATCATTAGGCATTTAATACCCCCCTATAGGCATTCTCGCCCCTTCCCACCTTTCTCGCCCATAAATTGCATAGCAAATATGATACATTTATACGAAGTACAGATGAGTCGTCCCCCCTTCCCTTCCCCTCTTCCCTTCTCCCCCTTCCCACGAGGGCCGAAGGCCCGAGTTATAATGATTAAGTTTTGTTTGTAATTTGTTTTATTTCTAACTAGATGAACCCGGCAAACGTTGTTTTGCCATTTACCCGGGTGTATTAGCAGAATATATATCATCTTATAGATAAATTTCAATAGATTAAGAATATATCAAATATAATTGGTAAGTGTTTATTATGCAAAATTTTTTTAACAAATAGTTAAAGAGGGTCCAAGGCCCAGGCCCATCCAAGAGAGAAAACCTGGCCCCATGCCCCCCCAAGGGAAAAATTTTTGGCTCCCTGGCCCTTCAAGCAATTTTTTTTAATTTTTTGTAATTAAGAAACAATATCATAATTATAATTATTTGTTTCTGAATAATGTCCGAAGAACTGAGATATATCAACATTTATTGGCACTTTGATAAAAGAATTTTCATTTTTCTCCTTATTTAACGCGCAAAAAATGACAAAATTAGATTTTTTAATTTATTTAGCCACGCAGGAGGGGACACGACCGTCCAATATTGATACTAATTGACGTGAAAAATAAGCAAAAAATGACTTTGATTTAATGTTTCGAGTCGGTAAAAAGTTTCCATTTTCCGCAGCACATGCCTACATTTATCATCACACTACAAACGACAGATGCGCAGTACGTCATGAGGTTGAGTTTGATTGACATTTTATTAAACGTCAAAACGTATAAAACAAACTCGAAAACTACTGAACCGATTTGGCTCGAACAAATCTTAAAACATGCTCCGAAGTTTGGGGAATAAACTGTGAAATTTTGAGCCAAATCGGTCCGGTAGTTCTCCAAAATTGGTGGCGGCATATATATATACATAGCATTTTTATATATAAGATTTACATGATAATTTAACAACAGCGATATATAGACGTGGTATCTCTCCACAAGGAATACATATATACATAATAAATAAATATCGTTAACAATAACGAATTTATGATAAATCATATCACTACATTTCTCCCTTCATTACAAGTCAAGCTCTTCGTAAAGGTGCTTTCCGAATACTAGTAGAGGTTTTCGTCATCGTTGGGGCAATGTATTTAAATTGTTTTCACTACAGACACCTCTACTAGGTTCCCTATACGGTATAGCTCTGACTAAACTCTGGGGCTTAACTGATCGGCTTGTTTCCTTTTAAACCCTTCCTTCATACTAACATCGTAAGAATAATCTCCTTTCCATTCTTGGATTAAACCTTTGTACCATCCAGAACCCCTTTCTTTACGTATCCGAACATCATTTCTTAATTTAAAATCTCTAAATTTCCTTAGGTTTTCTTTCATTTTTTCTTTAGGATTTGGCCTAATAAAATCGAGCGCCGTGTTTCCAGGTATTTCATTTTGTAAAGTATTAATTGTTACTGCTTTAGGTAACGTCATTCCATAAGCTTTAATCCAATTTGAACCTGCTAAGTATAGAGATTTTGTTCCCAATTTCACATTTACTATTGCCTTTCCCATAGTTGGTACATAATGATTTCCATATGTTTTAATTATAGGACAAGGGTAAATATTTGGCTTGT
This sequence comes from Gordius sp. MW1, assembly GCA_964036665.1. NCBI lineage: Eukaryota > Metazoa > Nematomorpha > Gordioida > Gordea > Gordiidae > Gordius > Gordius sp. MW1. Next base: position 8,034,188 of record OZ038532.1, read on the forward strand.
TAAGTATTTTGCTTCATAATTTATTAAAGATACGGTTGCACCCGTGTCAAAAAGCATAGAAACATCTAATTTTTTGATTTTTACCTTGATTAGGGGTCTTTTGTTGTTGAACTTCTTATTCTCTTGTACGGTGTTGATAAGTTAATAATCCTGATATTTCTGCAATATATTTTAGTGAAATGATTTTTTTTGTTACACTTGTAGCAGGTTTTATTGAATGCAGGGCATCTATTCAAAGGGTGAGTTTGTCCACATCTTGTACAATTCTTTATCAATTTTAAATTTGTTGGCTGATTTTGTTTTTCAAATATTGCATTTGATTTGTTTTTACTTATGCACTGTAATTTGTTGATATCTATTGATGGAAGTAATTCTTTGTTTGCCAATTCCATGCATTCAGCCATTTTATATATATCTTCAAATGTGATTAACTCTCCAGCTTGATTTATTGCTTCTGGCCAGCGTGTTCTTACCTCAAGCTCTAAAGTAGGATTGTTAACTCCATGCAGGAATTGATCTCTAAGTCTTTCATCTAATAACTGAGTAAAATTACAAGTTTGTGATTTGGATTTTAATCGTGTAGTATAGCGGTTTCATTTTATAATTTTACACATCCGAAAAAGTCAAGTCTTGCTTGGAAGATGGTAGCTTTTCTCTTAAAAATCTTTTTAATAACATCACTTTCTTCATTATACTTGAGGCATTTAATAATTGGATATATGAAGTTGCGAACTTTTTCAATATTTTGTATACCGAAGTATGCGAAAATTAAGGTCTTCCCCAGAGTATCAAACTTGTCTTTTTTCACTTTTTTGGATTCAAAGATATTCTCAATGGTAAAAGTAGAGGATAACTGACGATGTGTAATGTACGCTTAAGTTCTATTATACTGGTGGAGTAAAGACATGCAACACGTGTTATTCCTTTTTCCTATCGCGTGATTGTTATTCCTTTTTCCTTATCGCGTACTTTATTTTTATCGCATGTTTCTGCGCGCGCGTTCCTTGTAAAGTGAATTGATTTCTAATAAAGTCGAATCGAATAGATTCAACAGTAAATATATAAGAATTAATATTATCCTCAATATTGTATGCAGGTAATGTAATATTACCTTCTGGCTCCACAATTGTCGACCGCGCCATTATAATGATTTAGTTTTATTTGTAATTTGTTTTATTTCTAATTTACATGATAATTTAACAACAGCAACATAAAGACTTGGTAACTCTCCACAAGGAATACATATATAAATAATAATTAAATATCGTTAACAATAACGAAGTTATGATAAATCATATCACTACAAGTCTTATTAAGTTCTAATTTTAAAATTGATTTGTAATCTTAATTTTAATAGCTTTAAAAGCTTCACGAGGATGACCACAAAGGGTGGCATCGTCTAAGTACCAAATATCTAATGTTAAGTCGCATTCCTGCGACATTTTTTCCACAATCTATGAATATCTGAGCAAAATAATGGCGGACCCAATGGGTCGCCTTGTTGGATGCCTTCGGATGAATTTATTTTAAATCCCCAAATCTTAAAAAGGATGTTGAGCCAACTGAATCAAATTTAATTATCTGGAAAATTCTCGAGAAAATTTTCAATAAGGACATCTCTACGAATGCAATTAAAAGCGTTGCCAAAGTCTAATTTGACCATGCAATGATCCAATGGTATGGCTTCGAGGGCTAGCCAAGCGGCATGACTAGCGGCTTCGCAGCCTTACTTTATTTCAAAACCTAATTGATGTGGACTTAGGTTTGTAGAAAGAATCGGATTAATTTATTACATTATCTTAGAAATGATCCTCCGATACTTCCCCAATTGAGATAGGTCTTAGGGAATTATCTGGCTTCTTAATAGCTATTAATTTGGCGCCAAACAAAATGAGTACTATTTCATGAGGTACGTTCCCATTGACAATAAGGTTGCATATAGATGTTATGGCGTTTAGGAGGCATGTTGAATTATGATTATTAATTTTAAGTAAATCTTGGAGATATAAAGGGTGGATTCCTAAACCAGCTGAATTTAAGGGAAATGAGTTAATGGCTTCAGCGACCTCGGCGGAATCTAAGGATTTTTTGGATTTAGAGTAGGGATATTTATCTGAGGATGACGAAGGAAAATGCCTTAAAATAAACTGGTTGTAGGTATTTTGTGTGCTTGGGGCCATTGTGTCGTTGCCATTGAACACCCTTAGGGCTCCTTTTGGATTAAAATGATTACGTTTGCTTAATACAAGCTTCACTGTTTCAATGATGATAAGAAAGCAGGTATTGTCTGGGTAGGGCATCTAAAGTAAGTATAAAGTCTTTAATTTGTTTAGTTAGGTTTAAGTCTTCGGGCGGCCTGATAAAAATAATGTGATATGTGAATTTAAAAATTTTGTCCCAATCAGCAAGGTTCTTAGGAGGCATATTAATCAACTTGACTATCTGCATATAAAGTAAAAAATTTATGGATTAGATGAGAGAAAATTTGAAGGAAGAAAATGCCAAGTAAGGGCTCGTCTTAATATCGGATTCAGATTCAAATCGTGGGAATTTATCTTTGTCTAAATATCCGAATCAATTTCATGAGTCAAACACGGTTGTAATTATTGATATTTTGTTTTTTGATAGATATAAACCTTTTTTTTGTCTATTTCAACTCTTGAGTTCAAATTTAAACTTTGTGGTTATGGGGAGACAGAAAGGTATGGTTATATTAAGCAGAGGTATTAACAAAATTTTGTATGCTGTTAGGGTGTCGAGAGAATTCTTGAAACTACAGGTCTTTTAAGTTTGAGACAAAGCCGTATACCATAACCTATATTATTTTAGTCGATGTTTGTGCCATTTAAATCACTTCAGTTAAATTCAGCCAAAAACATTTTTCCTGGATTTCTAACACAATAATTGACGTAAGTTAGTTGGGAAACCGTTCATTAATTTGTATAATGAAGGAATAGGGCAAATAGATAAAGATTGTTGATTTGAATAAACCTCAAAGGATTTAGTTAAAATATTAGTACAAATTTTTTGTCCCTTAACAAATTGAGGTCTGGATTCAACAAAAACATTAAATTAGTTCTAAGAACTTGTTCGTTAATTGTTTCTTATAGATTTTATCTGAGTTGCAATATATTTGGTAGTCGAATTACCTGTTAAATGTCTAAATCTTGTTTTCGAATTTTTTGCATAGTAGAAATGCATAGCTGGATAATTGAAATCAAGTATTCAGATTGCCAACATGTACTGCCCCTATAATTTATTAAACTGCTATTTACTATTTGAAGTCCAGGTAATGTTGTGGGGAAGATGCTCAATCAAGTATATTTTGACAAATGAACAAGTGAATTCGGAAAATGGAAATTGATTATTAAAAGCGTTTTTGTCGAAATTAATTTGAAAAGAGAAAAATATATGAATTATTTATAAGTGTCTTAGTCTTTTATGCAACTATAAATACGCTTAATTATTTTATTTAAGAACATTTATTTACTAATCAAAATAATTAAGGCCCCTTGCTTACGCCACTGCCGTGGGAGTTTTAATAGCTCCATTAATATGGTGTCAGCCCTTTCGTGAACTTCATACAAATTTGTTTTTACTACTTGGGTTTTAAACATCTCATATATTGTGATAATAAACAGCAAAATGAATATAGAATTTAGAACGGATAAGTAAATACGAAGATAGCAGACTCTTAATATATATGTTTAGTTCACGGTCAAAAATTATAGCGCGTGTAAAAGCTGGGACCCGCCGATGGCCTTGTATCATGCGACCACCAATAGATTAAAAATTATCCACTGTGATGAAAAGGGTAATGTTTAAAACAATTAGAGATTGGATTAGGTGCATTCTTGGAAGTAGCGAGCTCGAATTAGGTTTTGATAGAATAATTAATTTTACATTGTTTTTCACCACTCTCCAGCCAAAGTCTATTTTTTTTTGTACCTCTGCCTCTATTGTCTTTCTGTCCTTTTTTATCCACCGTTACTGATACATCATGCATGATATAATCCTTTACAAGTAATTATTTTGCTTAGAAATTGAATCGGTCGTGTTAGCTGTGGTTAAGTAGTTAAATCACTTAACTTTTACGCGCCTATGCAAATGAGATAGCGTGTAGTATATGCAAACTAATTGTGGGAATAATGTTTAAAGTAATGGATGCGTGTGAATAAAATATAATGTAATGAGTTATGTGAATAAATGGGCACCAATTAAAAGCAGACGAATATGTAAAAGGCACGGAGATGTGCAGTACATCGAACGGTCGGCATCCCTCATGCAAATTGAGAAGTGCATCGACAAGGTTAAAATAGCGAGAATTGGACTATCAGATATTTATTTTTCTTCTAGGAACATTTTAGTCCTGCAGGACGTAGTGATGCGGAAAAACCGAGAAAAATCTCGGTCTCGTCTCGTCTCGAAAAACATAGACGAGATGAGAATTTGAAAAATGGAGTCGAGATCGAGACGAGAATTTTGATGTCGAGACGAGACGAGACGATATTTTTTCGGCGAGATCTCGACTTTTTATTGATCGTTAGATTTTAGTAAATTATTGTGTATTTTAATTTGCATGATTTACATTTAAGGTATTAAGTGTAAATCAGTATGTATGGAATATATCTGATATTAAAAAAATTCCTAAGTGTAGTAAACATAATATATTTTTGCAAAAAATTTAAAATTTAGCAATCTTTAACCTAAGTAAGGTTGACCGGTATGTTAATAGTTTTATAATATCTTTATCACATATTTGTATCCATAGCGTTATTAAATATTACAAAATTTTGGGCTAAGAATGAGTTCTGATGGAAAAGGAAATATAACTAAAGCATATTTATATTTTGCAGTTACCCATCCTGCATAATGCGGTAATTATAAATTGGTGGTCAATCAATTTGAATAATTAAGCAAGTTAAACTAAGGTGGCTTTAGATTTTTGAACACCCGCTTAACGATTTCAAAAGTCCAATAAAGTATTTAATGACACCGTAATAGATTAAATCTAAATCATCCATTTTTAGAAGTTTTTATGCTTCAACTAATAGTATACCTCCCAAATTTTTGAATTTTAATAAGACATTATGTGAACATAGTTTTGTCATATGCATTACTTTTCACATTATACGCTGGGTTGGCAGGTGCATTTAAATTTATTATATTTCCATAATGGTGCAATATAAAATAAATACACGAATCCATACTGTATTTGATAAATAACTATTTAATGGCAAAGTTAGTTAAAATTGGAAGGTAATTATTTGGAATATAAATTTGATTATAATGATTTCTGTCATAAATTTAAATACGTGCACTTTAAAGTTTAAAACCTTATCTTCTTAATCCTATAATAATGCTGCTTTTATTGTTGTTTTTACAACGTTTTGATATGCCCTTCTAGTCATCAATTCTGTAAATAATAATAATCTTATCATTAAAAATCACTCACACTTTATGGTTTATAACTCTATAGTAAACATGCAATAAACAGTATGGGATATAAATGATGATGGTAACAATAGACTAGTGTTGTGACGGGCGCGCTAGAGAGCGCGCCCTAGGGTGTGCTGAGGGGTATTGTAGTCTTATGAAAAAGAGCCACACCCACACTGTTAGTCTCCTTTTCTGGTGAAGACATTAAGTGTGGGTGTGTTGAGTACCGACCATTAGTTAGTCTACTATTTTTTCATAGAGACCCGATAGACCCTTAGATATATGCTAAGGGGGTGTTAGTGTTATTAGCTAGTTGTTTTTGTTATCATCATCAACACGACGTGTGCTGTTGTTGTGTGTGCAGTGCAGTCAAATTTGTTAATCTAAGCTATTCTATCTATAAAGTGTAGGAAAACTAATATTAAATTAAAGATTTTTCTAAGTACCGGACAGGACATTCAACTTTTACTTTTATTATAACAATTTAGTCAGGGGCGTACGTAGGATTGTTTAATTTTTTTTTTTGGGGGGGGGGGAGGGGGTGGGTGTAACCGGAAGGGAGGGTTACAATATTAAATAAATTGTATCTAAACTTGGTGTTTTTGTTATGCCCCTCCAAAAATATAATTTTCTTAAGCCCTTGTAAATTTTACACAAATTATAAATTATTTTTATCTTTCGACTAATTTTTATCTGTAACAAGTAAAAGCAGAACATTCATTTTATTTTAAAAAATCATTTTTATCCAAAAACATGGTTACAAAAAAATTTAACAATGAAACTTTTATAACCCCCTCCTTCAAAAAATCCTTCTTATGTTTCTAGGTTTTTATAAGTGTCTTAAAGTCTTTGATGTAACTAAACTATAATATTTTAACCCATTTAATTTAGTTATTAATCAAACAACTTTTCAGGAATTTCCTATTCCCCCCCCCTCATTTACGCCACTGATTTATCCACAGTGTTGCTATTTTATGTTAAAAAAAGTAAATAGTACAACCCTCATGCCTTATTTGTTTCATCAATGTGATAATGTGACTAATGTAATGGCACATGTGGCGGTTCTATTTTCTACAATTTAGGACCATGGGGGAGGGGATTAGTACAAAAAAAAGGGACCTTACACTAGGCAAGCGCGTCTTACGAGGGACCTTTATAAGGGTGTGGCTTCTTAGTCTCTTTCTTTCTATTAAGGCGTGGGTGTAAAATGGCGCGTCGCATAACAACACTACAATAGACTTAGTCCATAAAGAAGCTTTAGCCTAGGTAAATAAAGGGTCTCAATTTGCTCATTTATGCAACTAAGTCAACTATAAGCGAACAGTTGACAGAAATAGTAAATTTGATACAAATTTTTTAATTTGCTAGAACAATTAAATTTAATTTTCTATACTTCAAATTTATTATAGTCTTTAGTCTGCACTTTCCATAAAAATTGTTATTTTTATGAATTAATTCATATTTTTATATTGCCGAAGTCGTGTCCCGCTAAATCTTTGAAAAGTTTGTGCATTAAAGTTTTTTACAAAATATAAAAAATTGCCATTTGGATTTTTTAACACTCTTTAATATTTTTAATAAAACAGGAGAAATTTTTATTCCGTATATATTTTTTTTAAAAGTCGAGACGAGACGAGAATTCTCGTCGAGACGAGACGAGATCGAGATTTTTCTAGACCGAGACGAGACGAGATCGAGATTTTTATAATCTATCCCGAGACGAGACGAGTTTTTGTTTTCGAGCTAGACGAGCTCGAAACACTATGCAGGAGAAGATTTTATTTTTCTACCCAGGGCACCTTAGTCCTGCGGGTTGGGAAATATGTTTATTTTGCATCTTTAGAACACATTGGTCCAGCGGCAATTATCTAACAAGAGCCAAACGTCCCATAATCGATACTTTCATTTTGCACATAGACGTCACCTATTTTAGCCTATTGGTTGTAGGGGTAAATTTATCCGGCCATCGTCCAATATTTACCTTATCCGATCGATATTATAATTATTTAACTACATCATCAATTGGGCCTTTTAATTTCTGTATTAAATAAAAGGAATGTGGACATAATATTGGTAGCCTTTTGTGGACTTAATATTGGTAGCCTTTTTGCGGACTTAATAGGTCGTGTCTCTAGTTTTATTAAACAATATGGGCTTTGAATTTTTGTCTCAGATTATATACATTTATAAATTGATTGTACAAGTGACGTGTGAGCCGGATTGAGATTATATGGGTTAAACAATTTTAATTAAATATTTCGCTCAGTCGAGATTTATATAAAGGGCGTTGTGTCGAAAACATCTGGTCAAATGCTAGTAAGCGTACGATTTAGTATTTAATTTATTTACTTTTAATTTAGCGTCGTTTTCTTGCAACTAAAACTTTGCCAAATGTTGTTAAGGAAAGTCAAACATTACGAGGAGAAAGTTTATCGAAAGCCATCCTTTTACGCGAGGCAGATTATACAGTAATGAAAATTAATTTGATTTAATATGCAATTATTAATTTTTTGCAGCTATCAAAAAGCAAAAACGGTCTTGTTCTATGTTCATGTGAAGATAATTCTCCCATTAGTAGAATTGGCGTAATAGTTAAAGCTGGATCAAGATATGAAAATTATGAAAAAGAAAATCTAGGTGTTTCACATTTATTAAGAATTACGTCATCATTGGTAGGTTTATACATGCAATATGCAATTTTTATAGGCTACAAAAAAATGTTCTCAATTTGGACTTTCTCAAAATTTGGATCATATTGGTTCAGCTTTAATGTATAAATATTTAATATTAAATTGAATAATTTTTTGGTTCATAGGGTTGCATCTACCAGGGATCATTTTATGTATTTTATGCAATGCAAAAGAGATGAAATGTAACATTTAATGTTAACTTTAATACTAATAATATTTAGGCCAATTGCTATGCAATATCTTTCTTATGTTATAACAACGCCAGCATTTAAGCACTGGGAAGTTCGAGATAATATGTATAAATTATCTGATGATTTACATATGGTTGCTCATGAACCAGAAACTAGTAATATTTTATATCTATTGTTATAATGGAATATTATATTTACAATTTTTCATTATCACCTGCTTTATTACCGCTTTAATTATAACAAATTTACCTGTTATTAGGGCTTATTGAGAAAATACATCGCATATCATTTCGTAATGGTCTAAATAATTCACTATTTACCCCTAAGTCAATGATAGGAAAACATACTTGTGGAATGGTAATTTTAATTATATTACTGAATTATAATGTTATAGCCTGTTACTGTTAGGTATAAAAAGGTTATTATTTTAAAATGGCATTTGTTGTTCACCTTAAATTTGTATTATGCAAAGAGTTTTTTTAATGAAAAATAATTATAAGTATACTTATTGCTATGTATATTAGTCTTTTAAATTGTTTGTTTCATATTTTCCCAAAAAAGTTTTATAAATTTTGTAGTGTTTTTGATTTAATACACTTGATAGTAAATAACACTTTAAAATAAATTAAAATATCAAACTCTAATATCTTTTTAGCTACGAGACTATCACTCCGAACAATTTGCCGCAAACAATATGTCTATCATTGGTTTAGGCATGAACCATGGAACGTTGTCAGAACATGTGTATAAATATTTCTCACAAGTTAAGCCTGGCGTTGACACTATCTTTGAACGTGAACTCGATGAAAAATTACAAATTTGGGACAAAACAAACGATAAAGCAATAAAAACCTTTTTCCCTGGTCAGTTAAAATTGTTTAAATCTCTTATCAAGGGTAGACAGTAGTAGACAGCTGGGTTTTGCTTGGTGAATCTTTGGTTTTAGTCAACTAAACATAAACGGACTAAAGGTTTTTTGGTTTGTTTTTCTTAATCGACCTCTATGTTTAGTCAAAATTTGAAAAACAGACCAGGATCAACCGGTTTTAGCTAAACTAAAGGTCGAACAAACAAAAACCAGCCGTTTTAACAACACTGGACAATACTGTTTGATTATTTTGGCCTCTTTTTTACGTATGCGATTATTTTGACTTGTCTTTAATATATGTTTCTCAAATGGCTTTGTAAAGATCTAAAGAAAACTAAATAAAGCAATTATCATTGTGCTTTTTTTAAACATTGTTTGTTAACGTCCAATTATAGTATTGTATTGTGCTATTTTAAACAGGTGAAATACGAAAGTACAACACGGAACCTTTGGTCAGGGCTCTACTTGTTTCAGAAGGGGGAAGGTATATAAATATGTGACTGATCATTAGTTGCATAATTTAATTTCATGCATTAGTATTAATTTTATTAAATCTTAGGGCTTGTCATAATATCGGATTAAGATTCAAAACGCGCGAATTTATCGTTGTCTAAATATCCGATTCAATTTCATGGGTCAAACTAAGTTGTAATTATAAATATTATGTTTTTCGAAAGTTAAAAAAGCATTTTTGTTTATTTCAACTATTGAGATTAAATCCAAACTTTGCTGATACCTAAAAATTTAAAAACTTATAACATTTTAGCTTAGGAAAAATTTTGCATCTTACAAAATCGCTGTTATGTTAGGCGTCTGAAATGTAAATCTGCTGCTGAGAATTCGAAGTTAAGACATGGCTATGTTATAACCCGTTCGACGATTTTTGCTGCGTAGCAAAATCCGTTATTAAGGCATGCTTTTAAAATTGAATTGTACATTATAAGCAAAAGATTCTTTTGAAATATATGCTTTGGAAATATTGTATAATTTAAAAGATTTCTTGTCTTGTTTCGTTTTATCCTAGCTTAAAAAATACCAAAGAAATGTTGTGTTACGCTCTGCTGCAAAAGGTAATCGGGCTCGGGCCCCACGTTAAATATGGTTCTCTACAAGCTTCGGGAAAATTGGCTCAAGCCTGTGCCGCCTCTAAATTGGACCCCGATAGATCTCCTTTTACGGTTTCCACTATTTCGCACACATTCATGAAAAAATAACGAATGAGTAGAGCTAAGTTTTTTGATTTTTGAAGAATTTATAACCTAAAAATGTTTATGTTTTTTTGAAAATAGTGATTAAGACGATTTTATTTGGAACTTATACGGCAACCCCGAAATTTACTTTAAGAAATTTGAAATGTATCCAATTAATAAAATTCAGATTTTTATACTTTTAGAGAACATATTACCTAGAAACTTGTTCTGTAAATAGTCATAAAAACGATTTCTTCGAATATTATACAGTAACTCCGAAATTTATAGTATAAGAAACTCTAAATGTATATAATAAAACTAAATAAATGAATGAGTAGAGCTAACTAAGCTTTTAATTCGTTTGAAGAATGAAAAACTTTAAAATTTTTATATAACGAATTTTCCGAAATTGAGTTTAAAATTTTTTAAATGTATTTAATTAATAAAACAAATTAATAATTTAAGCGTGTATTATTTTTGTTGCAAGGTTTCCTGTTATAACGCCAATTACTCTGATACTGGCCTGTTTGGAGCTTTTGTGGTAGGTCAACCCAACGATATGGATAAATTGCTGCGCTGCGTAGTTAATTTGTACCGAGAGCTGGGTCGTTCAGGCGTAACTGATCAGGAGCTGAACAATGCCAAGTATAGTTATACCCTCTTTTAGCTTATGTTGATAACAAAATTAAAAAATTAATTAAACGAATTTAGCGAAAACACTCGTTTTTTAAAGTAAACTAGAAGCGAATTGGAAAGCCAATAACAAACAATTTTTTTGCTTATGAAATTCTTTTGCGAAGCGTTTAATTAGTAGTATTCAATTACACTACCGCACGTTTAGGACTTTGTTGAAATCATCTTACCTCATGTCGATGGAAAATACGTTGTCGAATTTGGAGGAAGTCATGTTACAGACGTTCTTGACCCACCAAGTGGCTAAGCCTGACAAAATAATGGGAATCATAGACGGGATAAGTGCCGACGACGTTTCTAAGGTCTGCTTAATAGTGCGATATACAAATTTTTAGTGTTACGCTCATAAACCTGTGTTGTAACGGGTAGGTCTTATCCCTTGAATTCTCATTGAATTAACATCATAAGTTCTTGTTATCATCCCTTTTCCTCCTTAGAATTAAGCACTTAATTTTGTATTCTTTCTTTCACTCTTTTTGTTCAATAATCTTGGTTTAATTGAGGCTTGAGGTCATCCCACCGCTATCACCATTTATTAGAAATAATAAGGTAAGGATAATGATTTATTAAGTTGTAATAAAGAGCAAATGATATACAAATAAAAGTTGTACTAAATTAACTATTCTTCTTTCACGTATTACATATACGACACTTAGTTAATTACCTTGGAAGTTATATTCCACAATTACAATCCAAAAATTTAATTTTAAATAAATTAACATCTGCAACAGTAAAATGGAATCGGAGATTATGACAGAATCACAGGTCTTTAACGAAATAAAAAACTTAATTTCAGCGGATGACTAAAACTAAAGATCGACCAAACAAAACACTATCATAGACTAGTAATACAATCGCTTGCCAAATCAGTTGTTAGTTATTGAGTAAGGGCTGTAGGCCGCCATGTCTAAGATATATATTAACAGACTAACCGCCTTTCATTTTGTTCAATGTAATGTTAAACTTACGCGTGGAAAGATTATCGTTTAATGTTTTCATTGTTCCTTCTTTCGTAACTTTCGCAATTTTTACTATTCAAATGCGCTCATTGAAAAATCCTCAACCACAATGGTGGAGCCTTAGTTACATAATGAATTTAATGCAGAAATCAGCTGTTGGTGCCAGTCTATTGTATTTTTAATTTATGGTTACACCCTTACTTGATAACCTTTATTTTTCTTTTTTAAGTTGACTATAATGGAGATCTTTTTAAAAGGGGGTGGAGTATGTTTGAAAACACGGTAGATATTATTTCTACGCCGTTGGTTTTCAAACCTTTTACTTCCAGCGTTTAAAATTGTTTATAATTTAGTTGTTTACTCAAAAATCATTAAAAACTTGATGTTTTTGAATGAGCCAATATCATGAATGGATTGAAACTTAGAAACAATTTTCAGACTAAGACCTGCGCGGGTCCTCGAAATGTTTGACACTAAAAGTAAAAATAAAATTGGTTGCGTTTGGGTTAAGCGAATTGACTTTACAGCATCCTGTCATGCATTTTCACAATAAAACGTTTAAAAATAGTGGTTGTCTTTATTATTTTAGTAATGCTGGTGGCTTTAAACATATTTCGATCTAACATTTGCAAAAAAATATAGGGTACCCGTTAAAATTCAAATTTTTATTGGATTGTCTGGTCGGGTTCTTAGCTTCGCGCTGGTTTTAGGAAATTACTTAAACTTTTAAATTAGGATAATGCCTTAGCTAAGTCTAGCAAAATAATCATTGCTAATATTTGAATCCGCTTTAATTTTATAACATTAGGTGGCGAAGAAAGTAATTGGTACTCAAAAATGTTCGTTAGCTGTTAGTGGAAACTTGAAGAACACCCCCTACCTAGATCAATTGTTGGCTTGAATAGCATCATTTTGCGATATTGTCCACTAAACGCACATATAAAAATTATAAAAGCATCTAATGATTATAGACTTCCTTTTAATTTGTTGTGCACGTAATTTATCTTTTCCGTGATTTTAAAAATGATTACTTGAAATATTAAAGTTGCTTTGTTAAAAAGAATTACATGGAATGTTGTGATGATATACATATAATATAGAATAAATTTTATGGAAAAGGCTTATCAAACCGTTTGTTTTCTGCTGTTGAAATAGAGCAATGTGTGCTATAGGAATTTAGAATAAAAACTTGAGTTTTGCAGTTATAAAGAGGACTATTAGTAATTGTGAAAGGCAACTTGTTCAGGGAAATGTACAATTTTTGACACTGTTTCAAGCCTAATTTCTAACACATTGGATTATATATTTTTAATCGTTTAATTTTATACAATTAATATTAATTTAGCATTATAAATAGGCAAGGTTATTTTAGTAATGGTCTCATGGGATTGATAAAGAAAGTGGGAGGAAAGGCATTCCAATATTTCGGTCTTCTTGTGAACATTATGGAGAAAAAATGAAAAAAGGCGCTTTAAAATAAGGCGTAATGAGGGTAAAGTGGTAACTACAAAAGTTGGTAGAACGAATAATAAAAAAATATGTGTTAATACCAATATAGCCTTTTAATTATATTGTTTTGGAATCTTTTGTATTGTATGTATGTGTATAATTCCACAAACCTTTATTAATCAAATCATTTAGTTATTATTTTAAAATTAGTATCGAAATCATTTTTAATTTGATCCAAGAATCTCATCGAATCTTCATATAGTTGTGACATGTTACCAAGTGCTGCTTCCAGCTTGGCGTTTTCTTTTATCAAATTTTCCAAATGTGATGACAAACGTTTAATGTTCGAGTTTGAATTCTTTGGAAATAAATTTACAAACAATTATTGCAATTTTAACCAATTCTTTGACGATTTTAAAATTAGCGAATAAACTATAGTATTCTCGCATATTAAAACTTGAAAAATATAAGCCCGACCCTCCCTAAAAAAAATGTCCTAACCATTGTCGTGCCCTAACTCTTTGGAATAAAAATTTAAATTCTGGTTTAATTAGTTGGTTATGATAATACTAAAAATCTTATTCTTAAAATTGAAATATATTATTCTGCGAAATAATTCTTAGATTTCCAAAATGAAGGAGCTTTTGCTGGTTCGTAACTAGGGAGGGGGAGGAGTTATAAATTAAGAAATATATATAAGTCCTTAGTCTTAATTTTGATGCTGTCACAATACAAAAAACTCGAATTTAGGTATTAATACAGCACGCAGGCCCCCATCATTTTTTTGAACACTTCTAGAACGAAATGTATATTTTCAAATTAATGCTTAAAAACATAAGTTGTCATACATTTTTATAACTATTAAGTAGAACTATTAAAGTTTATTTAAATAGGAACTAGTTTATATCTATATATATAAAGTAAAGTGTATATATGTATGTAAGGGCTAATCTCTGAAACTACCTGCCCGATTCGCACGAAAATTTACACCTAGGTTCCCAGGGCGGCCAGGGGTAAAATAGCTTTTTCAGATTTCTAAAATTCCTTTTAATTTTCAAGATATTGGGTTTTATGCGTTTTGACGTTCAATAAAATGTCAATCAAACGCACCTCCTCGCGTTCGTCGAAAATTTGAATATACAGACAGTTCTGTAGTAAAAGTGTATCACTTATAGTAGTTTGTAGTAAAACGTAATCTTTTCTTAACGGTGACAATATAAAATTTATGAATTAAATTTCTTAAACGTCATCTTTTCTTAACGGTGACAAGACAACATAACATTTATGAATTAAATTTCTTAAACGTCATCTTTTCTTAACGGTGACAACATAAAATTAATGAATTAACCTGAAATAAATAAAATTATAGATTATTTGAGAAAATATATAGGTGAAGAAGATGAATTTTTCTCATTATCATTAAATGAGATATTTTAAATGAGAAAGATGAAAGTATATATAATTTAAATGTAATATAAAATAGTCCAACGTTGATTATTCTGAGTAAATGCTATTAATATATAAATGTCATTATTTATCTATCATTAATTTGAGATATTTAAATGAGAATAAATTCTGAAACTACCGGCCCGATTCGCGCGAAACTTTACCCGTAGGTTCTCAGGGCGGCCAGGTGTAAAATAGCTTTTTCAGATTGCTAAAATTCCTTTTAGTTTTAAAAATATCGGACATTTCTCGGCCTTTTGGTTTTAAAAAAGGGCTAAATTCTGAAACTTCAGATCCGATTTGAGCGAAAATTTAGCCGTAGATGCCCAGATAGGCCAGGGGTAAAATAGCTTTTTCAGATTCCTAAAATACCTTTTTGATTTAAAAATATTTGACATTTCCCGTCCAGTTTCATTTATAGCAGCATAAATATACAATAATGACGTCATACATACAAAGCTCAAGTTTTCTCGAATTAGATATTAAAAAGTATAATAAAAATGTTACAGTATACGGTTAAAATTATTGGGGTTTAACAGACTATTTAAATTAAATAAATAAAATTTAAATTATGCAGTTTTTGTCATTATTATCACGTGGTCGATCATAGAAGCATATTTTTAATAATTATCCATCCTTCAATTAATTATTTTATTATATTAAAGAAAATATTATAAATTATTTCATATATGACCCCATTTTAGATAAGTCTTATTAATAGCTTATACTTAATTAACCACTTAAGGACTGAGCCAAAGCAACGCTTGGCCGGGCACAGCTAGTAGTTTATAAAAAAATATACGGTTTAAATTATTAACTAATTAAAGATAATATTTCTGTAAAAAACGAACTAATTCAAGTTTTAAAAGAGTACTAGTACAGTTTTTTTTCGTTCCAGAATTGTAAAATATACATAAATAAATATTTTTTTATCTTTGCTTTAACTAACTAGTAATTTTATGAATAAAAATTTTATCCTACGTTAACAAAAAATTTGCAGTAGACCAATGTAAAATTGCTCTTCATAAGGCCGACGAGCCCTTTATTTTTATTTTAAATTTGTCTAGTAGTGGCCCGATCCAAAAAAAATTTCACTCCAACTCGCCCGACTTGAATTCCAACTTTAAAGCTGAAAATTGCATGTAAATATAAAATAAATCAAATGTTATTATTAAAATTTTACAGACAAATCATTATAATAGAACTTTTAATTTACGACCACCAAAATTAATTATATTATCGACTTTTCGAAATTTTCAATAAAATATACATCTATGAAAAGAATATGATTAGGGTCAGGCTGATAACAATCGTTCGTTAGCTAAGGTTTGCTTCGGGCTCGGGCCATGGGATTATCAGGCACATCAGGCCTGATTATTTTATAGTAAAAAACCCCGGCCCAAAGTTCTCTTGAGGGTTTCAAACAGCCCTTTCAATGCTCTAATACGGATGATAAATTGTTCAACAATTTAACATAAATTATAAAATGATAATATTTTATTTAATGTTTATACATGAGCGTAGCCAGCATTGGGACTAGAGGGGGGTAATAATGATTTAGGGAGGGGAAAAATGATTATTTTTTGAGATTTTAGCCATAATTTTAATAAATGCGACAACATTTATAATTAAGAGAGGGCAGCCGCCTCTCCTTGCCCCCTTCCCTCCCACTTGGTAAACACCCATGTATGTATATATAGAATTACAATTGATAGAAATCAAAGGGAAGTAAATGGGAATCAATTAAATGATATTAACGTTTAATACGAAACGTTGTCCTCAAAGTTTAAAAATTAAATTTAAGTGTGTATTAATTTTAAATTATAGCTTTTTATATTTAAAGTCGTTAACAAATTTCTTCTAAATAATAATTTATGCACTGAATTAATTCATTGTATGACTTAGTTCAAGTTCAAAAAACCATAGTTCAAGTTGTAGTCTAGTTCAAGTTATAGGTTCAATTTATATAATTGTTATTATATAGTTTACAGGTCAGATAAAAGTGAACTAAAGCACTGAATTAAGCCAAGTGTTAAAATTTTAATGTAATACTTTATATTTTTGATCCAATAATCCGGATTCTATTTTTAGATCGTAACATATCTAGATAAATTAAATAGTTTACATTAAAATATAATATAATAGAGGTTCTATACAGATATTAATTTTGCGTAGCGTCCCCTTAAAATGCTGCACTTACGATATAAATCCTCTTATAATTATGTTTAATCTTAATAAATTGTCATTCAAGTTAACTAATATACATTTAAATAAGTCTAAAATTGCCACCGCTATTATATCTATCTTAAAAATTGTAATATTAGCATTTAATATATAAAAATCAAAGATACTAAACTTAATGTTATAATCTTGCCAGACTCATTCCGAGCTCTGCTGACCAAAGCTGTAATAAACATTTTTATAAATTTTATTGTTTACAACACTTATCCTGACTTAATTTGAACCAATTCTCTCAGACAATATTAATATAAATAATCTCCTAGTTTAATATTAATGCAATATGAAATATAAATAAGCATATTTTTTTACTTTATTCATTTCATATATTTCTGCATCAACTGTTTTTCCCTTTTCCTCTCTGACATCCATAATAAATTAATTGTTATAATATAAATAACTTAATGAAAGTCATAGATGCGTCATTATAGATCGTCTCCTAGAATAACGTCATATAACTCGATCTATTTATTAAGATCGACTTATAAAATTGAGTGCTGATATTTGCTTTACATTTACATCTTTAAGGCGAAGGGTTTAAGGAGAAAACAAGTATTTTTATATATCTTCTGTCATTACATTGTTAAATTTTGTTGAAGCATGTTTGTGTTAAAAGTCATCTACATCAAGGTTGTGTACAAAAGTGGAAGTTTTTGTATATAAGGCAGTTTACAAATTTATTTCAAGATTATGAAGTATATTTCAAACAATTATTTATTGATCTTGAATTAATAGAAATGATGGAAATCTAGAAAACAAGTTATGTGAATATATTTTACCTGTCCAAACTTCAAAATTTAATTATGGTATCACATTTTCGCTCTCAATGCTTTGAATATATTGTATTTTAATTTATTAAATTTGTGAGATATTTTTGCCTTTTTATGAATGTTTTCGTCCTAAGCTTAGGTCTAGATATCAATAAATATTGTGAAATTCGTGTTTTAATTTAACTGAGATCTTTATTTCGCCCACTCGCTACAACTTATTTGGCCTCAAAACACTGACTAAAATTTAGCGCAATAATTTTTATCAAGGCGAATTTAACCGTGGCAATTTAATAATTTTTGGAATTTACTATTTAGTCAAAATACATAGAATATCCACTAAAAGGAGAATAGTTTTAAATTAATATTAAAACAAAGTCAAAGCATTAAATGAAATTGGTTGATGCATGGCAAAGGCCCAAGCATTTAAGAAAGGAATCAAAAATGCCTTTAATTTGTTGTAAATAGTCGGGATGCGATCTCATCAATCACTTCTAATATATGCGTCTGCAGCATGCAAAGCAAATGACTTTAACTTAACACTTGAATCCGACACATTTTAAATAGCCTATTTAGCTTTACGATTATTGCTAGTGAATATTCTACTATTACGTTATGTATCATAGAAAATTTAAGCCTCGCTGGTTTAAAGGATTAATGTTTGCAACAAAGTTACCTCAGTGGCTATTAAAAACCCGTCGCTTTTTTTCTACAAATTATTCAGGCATGAGCTATATGTGGTATCCTCGCCCGCACCCCCTTACGTGTGTGTTGGCTCTTACCCCATATATTATTATTTACCGATCTCGCACAATGATATATATTAAAAATTGATAATTAATATATACGATCCCTCCACACACATACACACACACACACATACGCGAAAGTTTTTACTCCTATTTTAGCTGATTAACGTTTTTTAGAGCTTTGTGTTATATATAGTATCATGTTCCAGTGGCGAAATAACGAAAAAAAGATCCGCGGGAACACGATTTAATATTTGAAGGGATATCAGGAATATATTGGGGGCGGCCGGTCAGGGAAAAAGGGGTTAAAAATACTCACGCGCGTACGCGGAAATATACTTTAATTTCTTTCTTTACATCTTAGTTATTTTATATTCAGACAAAGAAAATTAAAAAGAATTATAAAATGATCGAAATATATAAAGTTCTCGATACAGTACGCGTATACCAAATTCACTGATGCGTGTTGATAGAAATAATAATATATGAAAAAGGAATAACAAACACGTAAAAGCGCATGGGGGGGGAAGTAACACACACGAAGGGAATTAAATAAAAAGGAAAAGAGGTATACCACAATAAACCACACCACCTCTCCCTTTATCGAGAAGTCGAAGACATAATGTACTTTCGATAAGGTCTAGGAGTTCAGTGTTGTTGAATGCAACTTTCTTTTATCTAAAGGTCGAGGCGGCCTATTTAATCTACAATCAAAGTCTGAACATTTGATACGTACTATTAAAATTATAAATTTCAAACATCTGGCATCTAGTGCCAGCTCTGGCCTTTGCTCACACGACTGATTTATGTGTAAATCAGCGATAAAAAGGGTACGTCATGGCTAACGGATTTTTTTCCAGCTATGTGACTCACCGGGCAACAGCCTCAACAAAAATTATAATTAATCTTTAATTGTCATTTTAAAAATTATCATTTCTTGCGCCTGCGCAGTCCGCCAAGTAATAGTAAAAGAAAACGCGGTGGGGGGTCGAATATTGGTTAACAACATAATTTTCATATAATTGATATATGTGTATAATTCAAGTGTGTGTTTTCGTTATATTTATAATTTATATATGTGTATTATTCAAGTGTGTTTGTTCATTAATTTCTCTCTTCCCAAATATGATGAATTTAGGCCTTGAGAATTAGTTACGGACAGAGCTGTTAAGAACTAGTTCATTTTGAACTAGTTCATAGAACTAGTTCATAGAACTAGTTCATTTTTTTCTGAACTTAGAACTGAACTAGTTACCTTCCCAAAAATTTGAACTGTGAACTTGAACTAGTTCATTTTTTTAAGATTGAACTTGAACTTGAAATAGTTATTTTTTTTCTAATTCTGAACTTGAACTTGAACTATACAATGTAATTGAAATAGTTCATCACAAATATATTATTTAAAATAAATTTATAAGCCGAGTGTATATGCGTCAACAATTTGACGTGCATGGTCTTGTCGGTAATCATACAGACACACAGTAACCGCAAATTTTTGATTTTAAAAACACAAAATTTTTTAGAAAAGATGGATACCATTTCTGAAGTAGATAATAGGAACGAGGCAGCTCAATCTACCTTTTTACCTTGGCCTTCAATGGAAGAATACTTCAAATATGTATCTTCAGATAAAGATTCATTCAAAGTTAAGTGCAAACTATGCACTAAAGTTGTGGCGGCTTCAAGAACCTCAACAGCCAATTTATGGAGACATATAAAGGTAATAAGAATAACGTATTATAATTTATAATATAAAATCTAGGTGTCTCACTATCAAAAACATGATGAGATTAAGAAGGCTGTCAAGAATAAGGCTGGAAAAAGTTGTGAAGCTAACAAAAAGTTAACACAGACCTTAATTGACAGGCCTTTAAACCAAAATTCCCCAATGGCCATTATCAAATATATAATCAATGGTAATCAACCATTTTCGCTATGTGATGATGAGCACTTCAATGAATTGTTGAGGGCTTTTAATCCAAAAGCAAAAACAATTTGTAGGCAAACACTCACAGGGAAGGTGATGAAATTTGCTGCAAAGATGAAAGATACAGTTAGAACAAAGTTAATGGCACCCAAGTATGTATGTACAACTGCAGACTGTTGGACAGCATTTAATAAGTACTTATTAATTTCTCTAAAATTGTCAATTTATTTTTTTTGTTAGGTCATTTATTGGGGTAACAGCTCATTGGATAGACGATGAGAGTCTTAAAAGAGTTGATGCAGTTCTAGCCTGCAAATGTTTAGAGGGGAGGCACTCTTTTGATGTTATATGCAAATCCCTTACTCAAATTTACAAAGAGTACCATATTCAAAACAAAAATATCTGTACAATTACTGACAACGGATCTAATTTCGTTAAAGCATTCAGGTACTATTTATATAATTCTTCTTTCCTAACTTTTATATAGGATTTTTAATGAAAATGATGAGATGCAGGAGGAAGTAGTATCTCTTAAGGATATACTTGATCGGGCTGGTTTAGAGGGACATAATCAAAATGATTATGATTATCTACCCAAACATAAGAGATGTGCTTGTCACACCCTAAATCTGATTGCTACAAGTGATGTTAACAAGCTTTTGAAAAACAATAATGCGTTTACTAAATTATATAATTCTTCATTCTGTAAGTGCCAGGCACTTTGGAACCTCAATAGCAGATACACATTATCGGCACAAACCATACGTAACCGTTTTGGGTGTAATATACCCTACCCTGTAGTAACTAGATGGAATTCAACATTTGATTCCATCTCTGTTATAATAAAAATGATTCAAAATAAGCCTAGTGATTTTCATACTCTCTGTGATGAATTGAGGCTTGAAAGGCTTTCTTTGGAAGAATCAAATTTTTTACAGGAATATCACTTAGTGAGTCATTATTTTAAATTTATTTAATTTTTTTAAGGTAATGGAGCCACTTGCTAAGGCCCTTGAAATTTTGCAGGGGCAAACATACATGTATATGGCTTATTATACACCTACCATAAGCCAGATTCAGTTATGTCTGCAGAATATGGTAAACTTAAAATGGGCTCAACCATTAAAAGATGCTATTTTGAAAGGAATAAACATCAGGTATCAAATATAAATGGATTCTAATATATAAATCATATGGTTTTAAGATTTCCTGATCTCTATGATGAGGAAAACATTATTGCAGCTGTCCTGCATCCAATTTTTAAGACAGACTGGGCTTGGATCCGGTCACCAGAAAATGTGGAGGAAAGGTCCAGAATCTTAAAAGCAATAAATTTACTAGTGCCTCAAACAACTGAAAATATGGAGGTGCATGATACACAGAATGGTTTAGATTTTTTTGATATAATACGTGAGAATTCTAATAAAGAAACAATTGAAGACTATATTAAATTAAATAATACCTCATTCGATGTATTCGATGAATTTCCCAATCTAAAGCAAATTTTTATAAAATTTAATGTTTGCCTCCCATCTAGTGCTCCAGTTGAAAGGCTTTTCAGTCTGGGAAAGCTTATATTTGGAGATAAACGTACTTGTTTATTAAACGATAATTTTGAGAACAATATTTTATTAAAGTCCAATGGACATCTACTTTCACATGATTTTTATTGTAAATTATAATTGTATATTGTTTGTAATAAAGATTTTAAACATTGTATAGTTGATGATTTTGTTATATATGAATATTTCCTTAAATTAGATTTTCAAATATATAATAAACTATGAAATTTATTTAAAATTTTGGATAGCTCTCAAAAAAACTGATTTTAATTTAGGAATCATTGCCTAAATTAAAACTTTATCATATTTAAAAAAATGAACTGAACTTTGAACTGAACTTTAACTAGTTATTTTTAATTGAACTATTAACTTGAACTAGTTACATTTTTTCCTACATGAACTTGAACTTGAACTAGTTACTTTTGAAAAAAAAATGAACTTGAACTTGAACTAATGATTTTTTCAAATTGAACTATGAACTTGAACTAGTTCGTAACATAGATGAACTTTAACAGCTCTGGTTACGGATGATTTTAATTGGTCTTTTTATTTGAATCATCTGTTTTCGGTGGATTTCATATCCTTGAGTGTTTTGTTTTTATTTAGTTGTTGAGTAGTTTCTTCTCTTCGTTTTTTTTCATTCGTTAAGTATTGCCATCTGTTATTGGATAACTTCGTTGTTAATTTACGCCTAACACACACGAAGGGAATTATATAAAAAGGAAAACAGGTATACCACATATAGTTAAAACAATTTTTATTGCTTTTTGAGTGTATTTGAAAGAACGGAGAAAACTGGTACATAAAAACTCGTAAATAACTCATACAGGTTAAAAATAAATAAATAAAAAATAATCTTCCCCCCTGTACGAGCGATATCAAAAAAATGTTTAGTTCCCGATATTAATAATATTTTTTTCCTTCGTTTGTCAATACCGATAAAATGTGATTTGAATTAGAAGATATATAATCGCGAACTTATGCGCGGAACAAATATAATATAACTTTTTCGTTTGTTGATACATAAATAAATGTTTTAGAATTAATTATTGGCGCCGGTAATATGGAATCGAACCACTTCGCTGTTAGGGCTAGGGAGGGGAAACTATTATAATAAACAACTTCTTAAGATTATATTGGGAGGGGAGACTCTTTATTGAAGGTATATAATAAAGTGAGGGAATAGAAAAGAGTTGTAAGAGTAATGAAGAAGTGTTTTAAACGCCTTTATATAATCGCGAATTGATTGAATAATAAATCAATTACATTTAGCGGTGAATGCGAGTTATATGTGATTGGTCAATTAACGTCGCGAAGTAGTAAGGTAATGTAATGAGTCAATTAAGTTTCAAGACATAAGTAATATGCCGCGAGCAAAATAGTCATTGACGCAACACTACAGTTATGCCTAGTCCTTTCATAAAAGGAACCTTTCTATACTTATATACATAGTATTTATAAACACTTATTACCAAAATCGGATTAACAATCGGCTATCCCATTCTTTGTTTCTTTGAAATCATATCAAAAACTAACTTAATATAATTAAGGTAGACTTAAACAAACCTGACAAGTTGGGTAAACAATTTGATAAACTTGGATAAACATGCAGGTTTGTAATTAACATATGTAAAAAGTCAGAAAATATTTCTGACAAATATTAAACGATAGCTGATTTCAAACGTATGAACCTCTATGCCCCAAGATATTAAATTTCGAAAACTGCTGCCTTATGATATAGATGAAATAAGATGCTTATGTCAGAAATGGTTTCCTGTAAGGTAAAATTGGCATAAATTTTTTTTAATTCTTTACAATGTTATTTTACTATACCAAATCCAAAAAAGCTTTTTCTTTAGAGAAACATATTCATCTAATAGTATATTAACTTTATAATAGATACCCTGATACATGGTACATAGACATCACTAATTCATCAAGCAAGTTGCATGTTGATTTAAGTTCCCGATATTATACTGAATGTGCAATTGAATCAACATCATCACAAATAGTTGGTATACTGGTTGCTGAACATAAGTTTCTATATGAATGCAATGTAGAAGATCTAAAGAATTTATTAAATTTCCTTAATAATCCTATGGAATCCACAAAAGTAAAAAAATTATTTTAAAATATAATTTATTTTAATATCCAAAACTTATTTTGTATAATATTGTTAATTTCTAGGTGGCCTATATCATGGTTCTAGGGGTGGCAGAAAATTTTAGAAATTTAGGAATAGCAACAAATCTATTAAACAATTTGTTAGCTCATTTAATAAATTCTACTTGTCAAGAAACATTAAATTACTTTGCTTTCAGCCTCATTCCCAACACTTTAGAGGAAAATCAATTAAAACTTTTCCCCATGTCTTATAGAATTTTGCAAGATGTCTTGTTTGTATTTAAGTCAATTTTAACAATAACCAAAATTAAATGCCTCAAATATTTTAGTCATACATCTTCATTACCTCCTAATTTGAGCACAAAGAGATCTGTAAAAGATTTTGATAATGGTTTAAAGCCCCAATTAAATTTAAACTTTACATTATCTGAAGAAAAATCAAATCAGCATTCTTGTAAATGTATTTATCTCCATGTATTAGCTTCAAACCACAATGCAAGAAAGTATGTTTTATATAGATTTAATGTATAATTGTTAAAATAATGTCCTAAAAATTTTATTTTTGAATGCTGGATTTATTTATTTAAAGCTGTTTTGTCATTTAGTATATTAGTTTTATAATATTAAGCTAAATTCTCTGTTTTACAAAGAAAGCTGTATTTACTGAGAAGAACAAAAAGTAATTTAAAGTTATAAACCCTCTAAATAATTTTCATCATTACTTTTTAATGTTTGCTCACTAAAATTTACAAATTGCAGACATTCTGTCATTATTTTTGACCAGTCTTGCTATTTTTTGCTAGATTTTATGAAAAGCACAAGTTTAAACGCCACAACTTTCTACCCAACTACTACAACGTTCCCTCTGGTTCTGGTCATGCATATTCCTATGTTCTTTACATAAATGGTGCTTCTGCACCCACAAATATAAACAATCACACATTAAATGCCCTCAACAAAATGACAAACTTAGTGCATTGGCCCACCTCACTTCAAAACTCATCCAAACATCATACTCACTGAAATAAAATTAAGCCCACTCAAATTTAACGTGATTCGTTTTGATTAAACAATGTAGTCTTAAAACTGAATAACAGTGACAAAATGTTAAAACTTCCCATTAGTGGGAGGGATACAGGCTGTGTTAAAACTTTTATAAAGAAATCCCATCATATTTAGGGCTTGAATTTGCAGCACGTCTTTAAAAATGTTATTGTTTTTGATCTTGTTTTTGAACTAAATTATTACTAGTCTGAATAATAGTTTTTTAGGATTTGCACCTTATTCTAAACGAAAATTTAGGAATTATATTACCTATCTGCAATATGTGGGAAATTTAACGCTCTAATATAATATGCCAACCCTGGCAATAACCATATCAATCCAATTTGAGCCCACTCTATGTACACTTGATTACGGCTCTAGAATTTATAAAATTTTGTGTAAAATTAAAAGCATTGGATGAGATGCTTTCTAATATATTATGACACCATTATGAAATTCGCATTTATTTGTCATGTACTGTATAGGTGAAAATAGCAGTATACAATTAACCGGTGATATTTGTTTCTGATATATATAATCATACAAAATTTATATACGCATTATCTTCACACCATGATTGTTAACATTCTATTATATGTTGCAATTAATGTATAACATATTTATTTGTAAATTATGATATTTTGGTGCTTCAATCATAATAATATTTAATAAAAACTAACAAAATGGTCGATTTTTGGTATTAGCTTATCCAAATTTTTAATGTAATTAAGTTCACGTTAATATTCTTTCGTTTCTTCCTGTTAATTTCAGTTCAGATTGCAGATTTTGAATGTTAACAGTACATAATGGAAGCAATATAGTGCAGAGATATGCAAATAATAAATTTTTTAACCTAAACCATGGAGGGTTATATAATTCAACAACGATACTATTCAAAATAGTTATAAAGCGCACCAATTGGCTACAAGCGTAAAAGTAAAGAAGATCACGTGATTTTTGCCAAATAGCCATTGGTTAAAAGCAGTGGCGTAAATGATGGGGGGGACATGGGAATTCCCCCCCCCCCCTGTTTTTTGATTAATAATTAAATTAAATGGGTTAAAATATTATAGTTTAGTTACATCAAAGACTTTAAGACACTTATAAAAACCTAGAAACATAATATATGCATCTAATTTTTTCAATTTAATTTTTGACAAATGCGTTGTAAAATGTCCGAATATGATTGTGAAAATTCCTATGAAAAATAACTTGTTTGAACATTTATTTCCCGTAAAAACACCAGACCGCCCCACGAAGTAGATAACTAAGCGATTATTATAATGTTCCTCATTTTATATAATATTAATATTTTTATCATTTATCAAAATCATATTTGTCTACAATTTTCTTCTAGAACCCATCACGGTTTGATAACTAATTTGCCTGCCAAGGCCAGCCAAAATCCTTTAATTGCCCATATGACGATTTTAAATTTCAAGAATTAATTTTGTCTTATTTTCAAATATTTTTGATCTAATTATAGAATTTTTATAAATAGAAAGGTGACAAAAAAATAGTAAATTATATAAAAAACCTCATTATGGTGCCCGCCACGGCCTACTTAAAAATCTTAATTTAGAATGGTAGCCTGCCCTACCCCTTAGCCGAGTGGGCCCAGCAGCGAGCCCGACTTTTTGGTCGTTTAATTTTTACTTTTAATTACAAATAAAATGGGGGGAATTTTTTTGCCAGATTTCACCCCCCTCGTGAAAATCCTGGTTACGCGCTTCACGTTGTACAATTTTTAGCCAGTCATTATGGTATCTTTTTCAGAATAAAGCTTTTCCCCACTCATCGCAATGATACAATACATAACAGAGCGTACATTTTGCATAACAAACAGCCAGATGGCCCGACATAATTCTCACTTAAAAATATGTCTTTTTTAAAATGTGACAGTGTAAATTTATCTATATCATACTATATTAAACGGCCTTGATTTTTGACAATATGTTCCGAGTCCTGGAAAAACTAATGGCGCAATGAGGAAAAAATTTGTAGTAACCTTAATAAAATACTTTCGGTATACGCTCCTCTGCAATGGCCAAGTCAAAGTTGTCATTGTTAGGTAAAAGAGGATTTTCAAGAAAATACGAAAGAGCATTCAAGGTCATTTTCTTTGTTGGCACTTGTTCGTCTGTCGAAATAAGGCAATTTTGAGAAGGTATATTAAGCTAACCTATTCTTAACCTCATAGTCATGGCCACTCATTATGGAAGCACAAGATCGAGCAGCATTTGTAAAAGGTGGTTACCCATCTAAAACTAGGGCAAAAGTTTTAATGGTGTGATAATACAACTAAATCGATAAACTCCTTGCTTTGCTCCTTCTCATGGGCGTAGCCACCATTGGAATTAGAGGGGGGCAATAATGATTTAGGGAGGGGCAAAATGAACATTTTTTGTAATTTTCGCCATACAATTTTCAACAAATTTTTAGATTTAGAGGGGGACAGCCGTCCCTCCCTGCCCCCCTTGGCTACGCTCATGCTCCTTCTTATTTTAGCAATGCAGGACAACTTATCCCTAAAATACAATCGAAGATTAACTCTGGTATTTGTAACCGTGTTGCGCTTGCGACATCATCGACAGAGATGAAATTTGCAAAAATAAATTGGTAAACATAAAAAAATCCAAGAATGTCACTTAATTTTGCAATTTTTGAATATAACATCTACTTATACGTCTGCCCTTTATTTTACAGCTTTAAAATTTTAAAAAGAACCATTTTCAGTCATATCAAGAGATGACTTTCATTACTTAGGCGCCCCCATTGGAGGGGTCAAAAGAACCGAAAGAGAACTTCTCCGACTTCATTAAGTCCATACTCACACCCTGGAGCGTCTTATTCCCACACCATGCTTTTTTTCTCCTTAAAACTTTCTATTAATCCCCAAAATTAATTATGCTTTACGCGCTTCGCCCGTCTTCCTAAGCGTTGACCTACTTCACGCTACGGAAAAAAATCCCAATTGATAGTCGAATGGTGCCTAAACCTTAAATTTAGCCCTCTCCAATGGCTCCAAGCCACTTTTTCCTCCAAGAGTGGTGGTATAGGCATCCGACCCCCCCCCCCTTTACTTTCACTAGCAGGGTTCATCTCATCCCGTTTATCAACGGATGAGTTAATCAGACAAATTACTCACACCCAAGACCCGCATCTCGACAGCCCCTTTAGGCCTGGGAAGACCTCAAGCAAGATTCCTCAACTCACCCAACTGGAACCACCCAAAAGGAATGGGATTTACCACTGATAGCACGTTCCGTAGCTTACCTCTCTTCGAACAACCTATCTTTGGGAAATCTCCACTTAAATTGGGCATCCTCCGGGGGTTATGAATGGCTCGAGGCCCTACCAAGCCAAAACCTAGGGTTACACTTGTCGGGCGAGGAACTTCGAATAGCTGTAGGCCTACGCCTAGGCTGCGACATTGTGCCCCCATTCAACTGCGACCTCTGTCGCCAAGCCGTTCTAGCAAACGGCCATTATCCTCTACACTGCCAAACAGCAAGGGGCGGCATCCCTGTCATGCCACAATAAATAAAATACGGACAATTTTTGAAGAAAGCCGGCTTTCCCCATTCAATGGAACCCACTGGCCTAAGCTCCACTGACGGCAAAAGACCCGACGGTGTAACAATCATCCCGTGGGCTCGTGGCCTAAACGCCTGCTGGACTTCACTGCAGTTGATATATTTGCCAAATCTAACGCCTCTCCCGACCCATCTCTTCTACTGAGAGAAAGAAAGTGGAAAAATATAAGTACCTCAGCAATATTATTTTTGTACCAATAGTAGCCACAACCCTCGGTAATTTAGGTCCCGAGGGCAGCCAAAACATCAAAATTTATAACCTCCATCACACACGATCCCAAAGAATTTTTCTACATCAAGCAGAAAATCCCATGGAAATTGTAAAATCTAATACAATCTCAATCCATGGCTCGATGCCAGCTTATTAATTTAATATGTTTTAGCATATAACATACAAATTTATTCGGAAATAAACTTGTATCGATAAAAAAAAGAAAAACAACAAAAAGTTTATTCGACCACGAAGGGACTCGAACCCTCAATCTTCCGATTCGAAGTCGGACGCCTTATCCATTAGGCCACGCGGTCTTATTGATATAGCTTATACTATGGCTTTATAACTTAAAATTATCATCATACAAATGGAAAACGATAAAAAAGCTTTGGTAATTGTAGATGTTCAAAACGATTTTATATCGGGTTCCTTAGCTTTAAAAAATTGTCCAGCTAAAAATGAGGGATCTGATGTGGTTCCAATTATAAATAATAATTTATTATTGCATCCAAAGGTATATGATTTTTGGGATGTAATTGTATATACTCAAGAATGGCATCCTGCAAATCATTGTTCTTTCATTGAGAATATATCACATGCCAATTTCCCTCCCGACTTTAATCAAGTATTCCTAAATATAGCAAACTTTTGTATTATATGAAGAATAATATCCAAAAACTGAAAGTTTTGGACACAGTTGAATTAGTTTATCCCCCTCTTAAACGAGTTTTTAAACAACAATTATGGCCTAGTCATTGTGTAGAGGGTACTTGGGGTGCACAATTCCACGATGATTTAATAGTAAGCATATTTTTTGTTATTGATTACTAATAAAATTAGAAAATTGAAAGCAGCCATAGGTTAAAAGATGTTATAATTTTACGCAAGGGAGAAGATCCTTATATTGATTGTTACTCAGCGTTTTGGAGTACTGATTGGTTATTACCAACCAACTTGGAAGAGAAGCTCAAAAATTTTAATATTAACACATTATATGTATGTGGGATAGCTTTGGATGTCTGTGTTTGTATGTCTTTAATTAACAAAATGTCTTATACTTAATAATTATTCACTTTCATGTCACTCATAATCCTTTTAAAAAAGCTTGATTATTTAATTGTTGCTATAATTTTTTTAAATATTTTTAACACCTTTTTACTTTAGACCATACAGCCAAAGATTCCAAAAGTCTAGGTTACAAAACATATCTAATTGACGATGCATGTAGGGGTGTTTGTAATGATAGCATTGGTAAAACCTTATACGATATGAAGCAAATGGGTATAATGCAAATAACATCAGAAGAGGTTAAAATTTTACCAATAAATATAGACATGTATTAGGCCAAATGGTTTTGTTATGTCAGTTATATGGCAGAAAATGATTGTGCTATGGTTTTTTTACTTAACTTATTATAAAATAATATTTTTTGGATTAGTTAAGTATAGTACTAAGCATAAAAATAGAAGCAATCATGAGTTTTGTGCTACAATAATATATTTTAAACAAGTGATTTATTTACCAAGGTTCTATTAACATTATTTAAATATATGAGGTTTCTTACCTGCTTTTAATTAATTTGCTTATTTAGTTATAGCTACATTCTATTAAATATTCTAAGAACTATCTTTGAAACTTTCAGTAAACTTAGCACAAAGTATGTGTTTGTTTTGCAGCTTTATATATGACTAATTCAAAGATTTTCTTTTTTCATTTTACTCTGGATTATACATTATAATTTTGTTTAAGGTATACTCTACTTGAAGACCCTTACAGAAAATTTGACCAATTGAATTCATCATGCCACCATTTTTATAAAAAAACAATCAAATTATGTATTGTAATTTTTAAACTAATTCTAATTAATTTATTGTAATTTATCAAATTTTTATATATTTACTTATTCTGTGTATAATATAAATAGGATGAGCAGGCATAAAAATAAAAATCTTTCTTCTAGCTAGATTATAGTTTCTCATTTCTGGTGGTTTTGGTTTCAAGACTATCTTCTCATAGTGTGGAAATCAGGAATGTATGCCAGATTTCAATTAAGAAGGGTTTAAACAATTTTTTAATATTAATTAAATTTTAAATTAGAGTATTAAAACATTTATTAAAGATTTTTACACAATGTAACAGTGTTGTGTTTGGCAAGCCAAATTTAGATAGTTTACTTTTTTTTATTAAATTTAACAGGATATAACGTAATAGAACCTAAAAGAATACTAACACAAAAGTTTTTTATGATAGTCATAATTGACATTTTCTACATCTGCTGAGATTTATATTAATTTAAAACACCTGTTTACTCAAGGTAGAACCATGCTAATTGCTTTTCATTCAACTGAACTTATCATGAAGCTGTTGTTTTTACTTTTGTTTTGCCAAAGCTAGGAAAATGATGTATCAAAGCCCGAGCCTGACCAGCTTCTTTTTTAGATCGTTTTTTAAACATATTTTGAAGTTGAAGTCTAAATTTATTATAGTGATACGATACAATAGCCGAGTAAAAGAACAAGGTATCTGATTGGTCGCCTGCAAGCCCCAGCTATTTGCACAAAGGCTTTTTTAGTGTTAGATGAATTAGAGATCTGTTCGACAGGCCCGGCCCGCAAACGTGCCTAAAAGCAGCTCCAGTGAGCGGGGAGGACGGGCTTTGAATACAAAATAAATTAACTGACCGGGCTCGGGCGGGCCGAATAAGTTTATTAACGTGTTTGGGGCCAAACAAGTACAAACTATCCTAAAATTGTGTAGACAGTTATGGGTTTTATATTAAATTTGAACCGACCGCAAACCGGCGTTTAGACAATTTTTTTCAAAATATGGATTCTTAATAAAACAAAAAAAATTATGACGAAACATAATTAGATGGCCTTTATCAGTATATAAAAATGAAAAGGGTATTTATATTTATTTAATCATTGAACTTATTTATACACATTCTTACCTGTAACATTCATTCATTTTGCATGCATATAAATCTTAAATAATTTGCTCTAGTATATTTTAACCATCTAGAGATAAGGCACTTAGTAACGTCATAGTAATTTTTTTTAACACTCCGTCGGTCGGGTGGGGTCATAATGACCCCAAGCCGTTTAAAAACGCTGTACAAAAAAAAAAATTAGTGAATATTACAATTTCATTTTTTCGGTAGCTTAACAAGATTTACCCTAGAATATCTCTGCAAAATTTGGCTAGTTTTTATCCAATAGTTTTTGAGATACAGCGTGTTTTAGATGCCCGGGGTCTTCCACGACCCCACCTTCCATAATATAAACAAAAAAAAATTAAATGTTTTTTTTTGAAATATATTATTAAAACCCATTATCGTAAACACATTGTGAAAAATTTTTTTG
This sequence comes from Gordius sp. MW1, assembly GCA_964036665.1. NCBI lineage: Eukaryota > Metazoa > Nematomorpha > Gordioida > Gordea > Gordiidae > Gordius > Gordius sp. MW1. The sequence goes on from OZ038532.1 coordinate 8,066,696, forward strand.
TATTCATTTCTTTTTATTGAAAATATTCAAATTTTAAACTCTAATTTTTACATGTTAATTTTTCCTCGTGGTAATTCAAAGTGCTTATTTGTGTGATTTTTATTGCATTTTTTGTTTTTTTAATAAGTCTAATATTAAAAAGTGCAGTTTTTTATAGTTCTTCGTCTGAAGATGGTATATGAACCTAACAGTTATAACTTTTTATCAAGTTCTTGATGATTCTATGATTACATATACTGAGTAGTCATGAATCTGTGAATGAGTTAACAGGAGATTAAGATAAGAGTTAATTGATATGCCTAACAAGTTACTTTTATAGGAAATAACTTAGCTTTTATTATATGATATATTTCAAAGGATTACTAAGTGCCACAAAAATTGTCCTAATAAAAATGTTAGAATAAAATAGAATGTATTTCATTTACCTGGAGTAAAGCCATGTGGATGGGCAACCAAAAATCTTCTTGATTGTTTTAAATTACTTATTACAGATGAAATAATTAAGAGTAGAGTAAAATTTAGCAAATTTATGACTATATAAATATATGTAGAAAATGTATATGTAACTGTTTTTAAAGCCTCATAAAATTCTTATATAACATTTTTTATTTAAATATTTTTCATTAATTTTAATATGAATCAATATCAAAAATTTTATAAAATAACATTTAAATTTATAAAAGTGTGAGTTGAGACCAATAGTAACTTTTTTGCCTTAAAAAATTAAAAGCCAAAAATTGCCTAAGTTTGAACATCTCTATTTTTTTTGTTTTTGTGTTATTTTTTACCAAATTTTCCACATTTATAGTTTCAACCTTCTTTTATCTTATTAATTAAACCATAAAATATGATATAGTTTTTTGGGTATGAGGCAAAATAGTCATTAGGGGAAAATTTTTGGGGGTTGTTCCAAATATAGATATAAAATTTTAACCACTTGATCAAATAGCCAAATTAATATATTAATGAATGTATAAGAGTTGAAATATTATTCTTGCAAATTTTGACAAGTTTCTATTTTAAAATATGGAAGTTATAGCTATTTAAAGTTTGGGGTAATAATAACCCCAAATACCATCCGTGTTAGCATTTTAGACCCGACCGACGGAGTGTTAAATCAAAGGTTCATTACCTAAGTATAAATACAGCAAATATGAATATGATTAAATATCCATAAATTTGCATGCCCCACCCAAAACGACCAAAACCAAATTAAAAGGTTAATAAATTAAAATTAATTCACCAAAAGCGTTTTAGCTGTTTTCTATAAAAACGCCAAAGAAGTCCCATAAAATTTCACCTAACACTGTATAGGCGTTGCCAAAATGAATCCTAACAACCTAGCTTAGCAATACGCTTGGAAAAGGCAGCCAGCCGTTTACAACATTACTTACAATTAATTCCTAGTATTAAGTTATGAAAACCCAAAAAACTTTGATAAACAAATAGCTAAAAACTTAAATTATGTGTAACTTATTTTTTTGAATTAATTTTTAAACTCTTTATTTTAATGTCTAAAATAAATAGGCTTTTTGAATTATTTACTTTAATTTTTTTTTTATCATTTATTATTTTCATAAAGAGAATTACATATTTTGTGAAGGTGAGATAAATAAATTAAAAAATTAAGATTTTAAATATTGGGAAAACATTCCGCTATGGCTAATGAATTATATTTACTATAATTATTTTTATTAAATTTTGTTTATAGCGAAATAAAAGAGTATATATGTTTGTTGTATGTATAATGTATATTCAGAAATATAACACAAAATTTATAGATACCGAAAAGTGTTTAGAGTTTATAAAGCTATACTTTGTGGATTAAATGGAATAATTGTTCTAAATAAAATGGGTAATTTATAAAGAATTATTTTGAAAGAGTTTGTGGCCTATTGGGTCGGGATCGGTTTAACCTATCAAGCCCGATCATTTTATTAGTTCTGTTCCGAAACAAGAGGAATTATCTAATATTTGATCGGGCCTTAAAACAAATATAATTTTTTATTTATTTAATCTTACTTTTTATAAACAATTGTTAATTTATTAACGTTTGTTTTTCGAACGTTTTTGTACCCCGAGTCCAGGACCTTTCTCCATAATTTTTGATTAAAATGAAGTCATGTATCTTAAAGTCTTTATATATTTAGAGGAGCCACCTGCCGGATAACTGGTTTTTGATTCCAGCTTATGACATTCCCCTATATATTGTTGCTATTATGATCAAAATAACGATAATTCAAAATATCCACCCAAATGTTTTAATTTTTTCGATTTAAAAAATAGAATTTAGATATATCATTTAATTTATCTAAATTTTAAAATATATTTTGTTTTTTGGGGAACAAATAAACAATGTATAAAACCATATTATGTTTGTTTTGCAGTACAATAGATAGTCTATAAATATGTATGTTCAATAACTTCTAAAATAATATTAACGCATATTTTTTAATCCAAAAGCAAACAATGGATAAATGTTAACTAAAGCCATAATAATTCTCTATATTTACCATTATGTAAAATTTAAGTTTTGCTTTCAATCCCTTTCAAAATTGCTTAATCAACTTTTCAATGGGAAAAATTTGAATCAAGGTGCGTTAAATTGTTATGCTAAATATACGTATATGAATAAAAAAAACTATAAACGCGAAAAGGAAATTTTTGCAATAAGAATAATAAATTATATAAAAAGTTAAATTTTTAATTTTATTCCGCGATAAAACATAAGGATTTCATTTCCATTTATAACAAAACCAGAAAATATTTATTTAACTTTTGAATATAATATTTTTCAACAATATTTGGTCATTTATATACATAATTTATGGTATTTGTGTAAAGTTTTTTAATGTGCAAGTATGAATATACAAAATACTTTTTATTCTAATAACTCTGCCACTAAAGTATTGTTCAAAAATTCTCTGGAATAGTGTACAATGGATCCCATCTCTAAATTTAAACAACGATTGTAAATAAATTTGATTGAAAAATTATAGTTAGGGAATAAGATATCATGGAAAATTACTTGGCAATTAATTTTTCTTATATTAAAGCTCCTGGAACAATGCTGCTCGAAGTAGAGAGTTGTGTTGTAGTCGCTAAATTTTGTGAACAGCGGACGATTCTGAAAGTGCATTATAAGACTAATAAAACTACAATTAACGAATGTCAAATGAAAGGGTACTTGTATTTTATATTTAACTTTTCCAAAAAGGTTGACCTACACTTTTTCTATTTTTCGCCATTTGCACTAAAGTAGGCTTACATTTATTAATTGACAAAATTAAAATTTTGATATACCAACTAGAGACCAGAAAAGCCAGGCCCGCTGTCATAAAATTCGTGCAATTCGGACTTGATGAGATTTTTTTATATAGTGTACTATTTTGTTTTCGTGTGCCACGTTTTTGATTGTATCATATTTATTAACCGTAGTTCTTATAAAAAATAGGGAATTAAATTTAAAATTTTTATAAGAAAATAACAGAGTGATAAAAAGTTTAAAAATCCTCATTTAGGGCCGAGCATTTTGGGGAGCTAAAATGATTCGGACTTGGCTGGGCGGACACTTAGAAGGGTTCGGGCGTGCCTGGGCGGGAAATTAGCTAAAAAATCGGACCGGGTTGGGTTTGGGCAGAAAAATTTCAACAAATCTGGCCTCTGGTGACAACTTTCCTCTCTTAATTATCGGTATTATCGCATTTTATAATTAATGATAAATTTATTTGATCACACCAGGTTGGTAGGTGCAATTTGATAATAAGAATGCAATATAAGTTAGCATAAAGGATGAGTTGTAGGAAAAGTCAAATCGATCACAAAAATATATTTTCGGCCGACCCCTTCAGATTTTGATGAATTTGGCGAGGATGCAGAAACTATCAATTTACTAAAATTATGAAAGTTTTGGTGCTTGGGCCCTTACGTTTTAAGTTGTTGAGGGCTTGAATTTAATCTATCCCCCGCACCAGTCATGATGTCAAATTCGATGAAATTCTGTTTTAAACCCCTAATCATATTTTTTTGTCATGACAGAAAGGTCTGTCTCCATAAAAACAAATTAAAATTATCTCTTTCAATATCATCTTATAGCCAAAATGATATTTAGAATTGAATTGGCACAAAATGTTTGAAATTTTAAAAAAATGTTTTTTTTACCAATAACCATTTTTGTTTAAAAGGAAGTGAGACAAGCAGCATTTGGCTAAAAAATGGAAAACGAAAAGAGTTTTATTACTGCTTGGCGCCAAAATGACCACATCAAATTTTTTGCTAAATACAAATTCTACCTTATAAATAGCCTGTATAATACCTATTTAACCACTACTACCCCGCCCCCCCCCCCCCCTTACCTATTGTTTTATAATGAAAATAATTCAAAGTATTATCTTTCTTTCCTATTAGCTGTTTGAGGTGGTCGGCCGATTATGTGGCGATTCATGGGCGTACGCAGAGGGGCGGCTGCCCCCCCCCTAATTAAAAAAAAAATTTCTGCCCCCAACCCTCGTTCAAAACCTGGGTACGCCCATGTGGCGCTTTGACATGGAATGCCCTTATATATCAATCTTTGATCATATCATATTATACCCTCAGGTTTGGCTTTACAGGTAAATGGCCGAACTTATTGGGATTTGCAGAATGTGAATCAGGGTCCACCATTGAAATCCCATTAATGTAAGGTTCGTATTGGACGCTGGAATGCGTACTACATCTATCATAAGGTATTACGACCTTGTAATTAAGTTGTCGCGTTAATTTGTAGTTGCATTTTTCTTGAAATTCCGAACTATCGCCCATAACTTTAATTTCTCCCGTATAGGGCTGGGGAAATTTAAACTTAATATCGAATCCATCATTCCCGCAATCAAATTCCACTGTCAACCACGTGTGGGGTTGCAATAAATTAAATATTTAAAGATATTCGAAAATATATGATGGCAAGTAGTGTTGTAAAAACGGCTGGATTTTGTTTGGTCGACCTTTGATTCAATTAAGACTAGCGGTCGATTCTTGCCTGTTTTTTAAATTTCAATTAAGCTTAGAGGTCTACTAAGAAAAACAGACCGAAAAAACTTTGGTCTTTTTATGTTTGGTCGACTAAAACCGAAGGTAGACCGAACAAAACCTACCCGTTTTTACAAGCTAATGACAAGTGTAATTATAAAAAAATCATTAATTTTTAAATTAAAGGTCTGCATACAAATCCGTAAACAAATAAATTGCATAGCAATTAAAAGCTTAGCAATAATAGCAAATACATACTCTGCCAGGGCAAGCCGAAATAGTATTATCATACGCATAATATTATAAAATTCATTAAATCAGTTTTTTAAAGAATAAAATTTATTATTAGATAAGTTGGGCGAAATAAGGTGGATTGTTATACTTATAGTAGACTAAGCACGAGAACATAATCACTTGCAGACCTTTTTTAATTAATAAATTTTTTAAATAAAGTGTAAGTAAAGGCTCATAATTACTTTTAAAGTCCATATCCTTCAGTTCTGATGGGCAATCCTACCAGAAAAATGAAATATAAGCTAAGAAATATAAAAATAATTGAAATTAAAAATGGGGTTTATAGAATTCATATTTATAAAATGTACAAACAAATATTGCGTGTTCGAGTTCAGGTTTTGAATTTTAAAAAAAATTTAAGTTTGTTTAATTAATATAAAGAATTGCTGAGGGGATTAAACCCATCTTAATATCCGAGATGGCATTTTATCTATTTAAATCAAATTTTAAATTTTTTTTATCTTATGCTCCTTTGGTGACTTTTATTTTTTAATGAATGAGTGTACCTAAAAAAGGAATACTTGTTTAATGTTATTTAGCTTTTAATTAAGTTTTTAATAACACGCGACTAACAAAAGTAGAGATGGTCTATTCTAGAGAATAATAAATGTTTCATCATTTAACTTTTTATATTAGCTCGATAGAGATGGACCCTAATTTAAGCTAAATAGACATAATGTCTAAGTGAATATCTGAAATGATATTTTACCGTATTTGGGCAATGATGAAAATTTGCACCTCTCGATTTTTGATTCAAAAGGCTTTGCAATATTCTCTCATTTTTATATATTGTAATCAATGAAGTTTAATTGTTAGTACATTAATGTAGAAATGGCCCTCAGTCTGATGAAAATATGCTCAAACTATATTTCTAATGGTTAACCGTTTGATGATCATGACATTTAAATTAAATTTTTATCAAGTTTCTTTAAGAGTCGGTTGCCTTTCGGGTTTACTTTTATATTTTCCTATTAAGCTATTATATATTATGGTTTTATTGAAATGGGATTCGTCGGTCAAAATGTAATTGGTGGAAGTTCGAATAAGTTTAGAATGCAGATAATGATTATTCAACTTGACTCAACAAGATCAACAAAAAGATTTATTACAAATTAGTAGATAAAAATAATTATCAAAATCGATATTATGGGAAAATAATTAATTGTCCTGTGTTCATTCAAATCTTGATAATTGGAATTTGAGGATTTTAAATTATAACAAAATCGTCAGAGATGCGCATACAAAGAAGTATGATTAATATACCGGAGGCAATTGTCGTTTTTGAGGTACGGGTTCTTTAGAAATTTCCAAGTATTTGAATTCCGAATCGCTTCGTTGTTTAACTCCATTGTGACTTGCCATTTTGATTTTCATAACGTTCATGGGTGTAGGGATGAAGCAAGAAAATACGAAAGTTCCCAATATCCTTTGCGGAGGGTCATAGGCGAAATAGGAGAAACGTGTCCATTTGTTTCCCAGTGGACTTAGAGAGCCGTTGTTTTCTATAACGTGATGCTTAAACTCCATATCTCCTAATGGACCAAAAAAGCTATTGATCATTTTGAAAAATAATATTTCTGTAATTTGCATCGTTTTAGGTTGATATGCCTTGGAAGGATGCTTATTAACATTTTAGACATTTACCGCGGATAATATGCTTCTAAAAAATATAAACATACCTGAGCCATCTTTGTTTTTGTTGAGAACTATTATAACACTGTTCGTCAAATTACTGATCCTTTGGTCACCCTAGAATTGTAAATAAAATCATTTATTAAATTAAATTGTATAAATTTTTTCAAATAACAGTAGCTATAAATTTTTAGGGCGATTTCTAATGCCATCTCACTTTTAAGCACAAGCAACAATGAGTTTGAAAGTTGATCGTTCAAAAAATTAATTGGAGGTAATATATATTTCTGGGCATAAATAAGATTTTGATTTGAAAATTTATTGGTGATCTGTATTTATGGAAGAGCAACTGATAATATATCATGGGCGTAGGGGGGGGGGGAAGGCAGTGAGGGGCGGCTGCTCCCCTCTAAATCCAAAAAATTTATTAAAATTATGGCTAAAATTTTGTTCATTTTACCGCTCCCTAAATCATTATTGCCCCAGCCCCCCACTAATTCCAATGCTGACTACGCCCATGTAGTATATTGTTAAATTTTTCATAAATAATATGTTATAGCATTCCTGTTCTTTAAAAATATCTTACGAAATAATCACTCAGACTGGTCCCACAGTCGTTGTAAGGTATGTAAAACGATACGCTATTGTCACCCGAATTAGGATTATAAGCATATTCTAGTTTGCATTTGGGATCCTGCATTTTTTTGCTATGAGAAAAAAGTGTCCTTTTAACACGTTTTATCCTGCGTCTAGGGCTAGACTCGTCAGAGGACGGTTTTATGTGAAATATTTGATTAAGCGACTTTAAGAATTCTCCCTTCGATAGGCCCAACAACTGATCCGATGTGTAATTGGGCGAAGCGTAAGCAGATTTGGGTACCATGAGCCAAATGCTTTTATCTTTGCCTTCGGGTAAATCTTCGGTCCTTAAAGTGAAATCGATGGTCACCAAAAATTTATCGTCCAAGCAGGCGTGATATGCTATATGAGTATATAATTTTTATCAAGATTTTAGTTATTGAATCTTCACAGTTTTGAGTTAAGTTAAATCTAAAGATAAACTTCATAAGAATAACGTTTTATTAACAATTTTAAGGAACAATTATTTTCCCCGAGATAATTTTGATCAAGGCTCCTTTTTAAATATGCTTACTCCTAGCGAAAAACTGGCTTAGGGAAGATATCGTAATGTAAATCCTCGGACCTATGAAAGGCTAACCCAATTTTTATCGAAACCTTTAGAAAAGGAGTTTTGAGCAAAATGGTTCAAAAAATGATTACGACAATGGGAAAGTGGTATAAAAACTTCATTACTAATAAGGACCTAGTTATATAAATTTGTCAAAACTTAAACTTTATGATGAGAAAGGGGAATAGGGGATCACTCTCTTCCCTTTTGAAATAACATTATTGAAGTCAAAAAAATGCTACAAAACGATCCTTATAATCTTATCCAGACTTGTGCCCATCTTTGTTATTACAATTTACAATTAGCTTGGGATTACTTTTAATTTATCATTACAGTTTATGTATGGGGTGGATGAATCATTTAAGGCATACAATCAAAACCGTTTAATTGCAAAGCCTTGGGCCTGAAAAAAATTCGCGATTAGCCGATATTTCGCGATTAAACGATGGAAATAAAAATATATGTACATTATATTAATAAATATTCATTTCTTACGCTTCGCAATAAAACGATATTTTATATAATTATCTGGTTGATTTAAGGACTCGAAAATGTTTGTGAATATCCGATATTGTACTATTAAGCGATTTGTCAATAAACGATGTTTTAGTTAATATTATCGTTTAAAAAAACAAAATGGCGGTTAAATTCGCGATTAAACGATTTTCGCGATAATCCGATTTGCGATTAAGAAGTTTCGACTGTATAATAATGTTACGTTTAATCCCAGTCTCCATAGGCTCCCCTGCCAACGGAAGCGGTACGGGTACGAATTGAGGCCGTTTCCTTAAATTTTTTGGCGTTGCTGTTTAAATTACAACGGTTAAATTTTATTTGATAATACACGCGAATTTGATTAAAAAACGGATAAAATGCTCACTTGTTATGATTGGCCTCTTTGCGACAGTAGGTTTTTGTTGGAGTTTTTGAGAGGGGCTGTTGATTTTAAGATCAGGTCCCACTAAAATGCAAACCATAGTATCAATACATATATTTAATACACGACTAAAAAACTTTTATGGTTTAATTTAAAATTTAATCAGTAAGAGTGTGCGAAAATAAGGTTGGCTTATTGGTCGCTTTTACATGACCAAATTTTGGAAATAAAATATACCGTGTTGGATAACATTGAGAGTGGCTTGAACAGAACTGATGAGGCCATTATTGAATTTACAACGCCAAACTCCGCTATCTTTCCTCATATCTACATCCGTTATTCGAATGTGAAATTCGCCTTGACTTCTATCCCCAATTACTTTATACCTTGATACATTCAATAATGAATTGAAATTTTTTTTCACGATTAAAATAATATTTATACTTGGTGGCCAAAATATAAATTTATGAATGCAAGTACGCTGATATAGAGATTTGGCTTTAAGTTAATTCAAATCAACACTTTTTGGTCAAATCGAAACCATAATCATTCTGGAAAATTATGGTTATCCAACTTTCTAGAAATAGTTATAAAGTTATTTGCTTTATGTTGTCGAAAATTAAATAGGGATTAAAATTGTACAATAACATTTATATTTGCAATATTTTTAGCTCAGTACAATAATTATAGATTCCTATAATGTACTAAGGTAGCCATAAAACTCAGGCACTTTTTGGCGATATTAAGCTATTTGTAATCTACTCAGAAATGTAATTTTTTGTTTATTTAAAATGATTGTTTTTGACAGGAATTAATTTATTTTTATATACAAAACATAAATCAACGTTATTTATAAGCAATCCAATAAATTTTTGACACATTTCAGTAGTTATTTCATCAAAATTTAAATGAGTGGCAAACCTAAATTTGAGACTATTCCGCTGTTTTTTGGAATTGTTTTATATCCTTATATAGGGCTAGTAATAGTTCGTCATTAAGTGCAAATTGAGAAAGCTCGAATATTTAAAATAAAGAATTGTAAATATAACCATTTTCAATATATCTGCCGATCAGTATTATACTATTTATTAAAAATTTAAATGGTTTGCACATGGGCGTAGCCAGCATTGAGATTAGAGAGGGGCTATGATGATTAGAGGGGCAAAATGTTCATTTTTGAAATTTAGCCATTATTGCAATAATTTCAACAAATTTTTAGATCGCACCTCCCTGTCCCCCCTGGCTACGCCCATGGGTTTTCACGTTTATTTTAAGTTAATAAACGTAATAAATAAAAATATTTTTCGAATTTTTTTGAATACCTAGTATCGTTATGTGGTAGTTTTTGTTTCGAGTTGTCTATAAGGACGGGCTCCCCGTTTTTGATCCAAGCCAGTTCGAAACGCGTGACATCAATAGGAAATCCCACATAATCCGACAAAGCCGTTTCATTAAGCACACAAGGTAGGGTAATGGTGGAACCTTGATTAACTGTCGTATCCGAAGGTTCAGTCACGAAAAAGGCACGATCTCTTTTTAGCGTTTCCCTCTGTTTAACCGAATCGAAACTGAGTTGGAGCCGTTGTTGGTTCTTGATATCTACCAATATGGGATCAACCTTTGCCGATTCACCTTATTGACAAAAAAAGAATTTTAGCAATTTGATTATGGTAGCAATGTTCAATAAATACCCTTTAAGTGCTTGATGATCTAAAATGAATTTTAAATGACATTTGAGAATGTTATTACTTTGTTCTTAATTAGCTTGAAATATTCTAAGCCGACTATAATTACGACAAATACACTCCATTCCTTAACTAGATAGACTTAAACAAAAATAAAGAAAAGACATCGAGATTTTAGTTATATGTAGTTATGCAACCGTTTTGAGGTTTTCTTAAATGAATATAGGTACCCGACCGCCCACTGTGGTGCAAACCGGTTTATTATCGATATCAGAATATTATAAAAATAAGTTCTTAATTGCAAAACAAATTGTGGTGTAAATTAAAATTTGAAATATGTCAAGCGAATTTGTTTCATTTTAAAATTTCACATTATAAATGATTTATTTGCTACTTGCCCACAACGAAGAAGTACATTTCTCTTAGAATAAATATTTAAAATTAGTACAACTTTGCCGACAGTTTGTTATGATATTATCTCCTTTATTTTGATCTGTAATATCTATATACACATGGACTCGCATAAATTAAAACATATTGATACTATCCTGGTAGGCCAGGTAGCTTATTCGCGCTGCATTTTATATAATATTTAAAACATTTCACTTTTAACACAAAATTTTGTCCTGTCTCAGCCATTGCTATGTCCCATTTTACATATCATTCTTGTCATACTTTAAAAAACTCTAGTGAAAAACGGAACAATCATGAAATTTGATTGACAAAGCTTTATAAATTGTTGAAAAATATCTTAAAACACAACAATTTTGATTAAGGAAAGTTGTCTCGACATGGGCGTAGCCAGGTTTTGGATTAGGGGGGGGGACGTTTAAAAGTTCAATTAGAGGGATAGTTTTTGCATTAAAAAATTTTTTTCCGTAAATTGGGGGGGGGGCAGCCGTCCCCCCTGCCCCCCCCTGGCTACGCCCATGTGTCTCGCTGTATAATTCGCATGAAAAATATTTGCACCAGTTAAGATACTGTCACATAAAAATTACATATTATTTAAATTTAAATTTTTTATAACGGGATATTGCATAATATGTCGTTGAATCGCTCAACTCCTAAAAGTTGACATAGTAGTAAGTAACTATTAATTATGCATAAAATAAGATTACATGACTCCCTGTAAACTAAATAAAAGTAAACTATAGTTTATGGAAAGAAACTACATAAAATGTGTCCATTTTATGAATTGGTATCAGTATGGGCCTAGCCTAGAAGAAGCTGGAACTTTTTTAAGGAGGGACAAAAGGATGACTGACCATAAAATCTTAACACTTTAAAGACCTTTTTTGGGGATTCCCCGTTTTTTCTCGTCTACATCCGTGATATCAACTATTTTTAGTCAAAAACTTTTTTGATTACATCTAAAAGCATTATTTATGCTGGCCTATTATAAACTATAAGCAACCTGTAAAAGAGTACATTGGGCTTTTTCTAGAGCCCTGCAAAATTGAATTTTATCGGCCCGAGCCCGACCCGAGCCCGAAACTTTTTTTTATGTTTTGCCCGAGCCCGACCCGAGCCCGATTTATTTTTTCACTCAGGCCCGACCCGAGCCCGAGCCCGGCCCGACTTTTGTAAAAATGTTAATTTGTACCAATTTATTTCAAAAAATTTATTTATAAATATATTACGTATCGCGAATATTATGTGATTTAAAATATGAATATTATGGTAAATAAATAAAGTGGAGTCTAATTTCTCGGGTTTTAACGAAGTCCTTCTCTCTTCCTAAGCTCACCCAGCTGTAGAAAAGGCTCGCTCACTGCTAGCTGATGTAGCAGGTATTGCCAAATACTTTCTAGCCAAATTGCTCAAACAAGGAAATTCACTCTGATGCATCTTCCACCATTCCAAAACTTCCATACCATCAATATAATTCGTATTTTAATATTTATGTAATTCATCTTCCTCAGCTTCGTCGTTATCTATTCTGGGCTCTTCCCTACTACTAAAATCTAAAAATTCTTCATCCTATATATTATCTAGAAAAATAATAAGTGCTTAATGCAAATTAAAAAATTACCATGCTCGACGGCTATACTAGGCGTAACTGTATTAACCGGAGGATTAGCCTTAATCCTTTCCTCCATAATTATTAAACTTCGTCCACACGGCTAACCAAGAAATTAATATGAGGTGGTGGGGGGGTAGTAAAATTCTAAATATTTATTTGTAGGGGGATTGTATTGTAATTATATTTTGGATTAATATTTATTCAAATTTTTTTTCGGGCTCGGGCCTCGGGTCGGGCTGGCCCATCAGGCCCGACCCAAGCCCCGATCAATTTTTTAAAATTTGCCCGGGGCCGGGCTCGGGCCGGGCCTCGGACGGCCCGTGCAGGGCTCTACCTCTATCTATAGCTCTATATTAACCCTTAAATTTGAGTGTTGAAAGCTCTAATTTAATGATTTGAAACCATTTTAGACTGATTCATTTTTCTCCTTATAAACTTAAATTTATTGGATAAACCCAACAGTATTTGTTAAATGCAGGGTGCCTTTTAAGAAGTTCAATTCAGATAGTCTTTTCAAAATTTCTGAAGGATATTATTCTTTATGGACTCTCTCCCTCTTAAAGAAACTCTGATTGTAACTCTCCTAGATCGATTGCTAACCAAAATACATTAGACAAGCTGGTTTTGCCACTATCCGCCTAACAATTAAAACTACGGTACCGATTGGTTATATGACCTTGTGTTAAACTTTAAATATTAGTTGAGATCTTACAATTTTTTGCTATTATATCAAAAGTTGCCATATGGGCTAAAATCTATGGAAGGTTCTTCCAAAAGAAATCTTTTTATAAGAGAACTGAGCTTATTTATAACCCAAAATATTGAAGCAAAATGTCACCATCGTTATAAGTTACTAAGTAAATGGCATATTTTAAATACATTCTCGTAATTAAGAAGTTAAATTCAAATTTGTAGCCTCGTTGTGTAATATTTTTATTTTATCCGGTAATTAAATATCAAAATTAATATAAATACAAATTTAATTTAGAAGTTTTATATATATAGATAAAATAATTAAACAATATTACTTGAAAAAATTAAAGTTGTCGAATATGATAAATAGAATAGGGTGCTGGTTAGGGAGTAAATATACATTAAATTGCTGGAATGGAATAACAGAATGAAGTATGGGCGAATTTAAAATTTTATTACACTGGATGGGTAAAAAATTTCCCTTTCTACCTAAGCATTTTTTGAAAGACGGACACGTTTTTGTAATATGATTCACACTTTTATGTAGCCTTGGGCAGGTTTGTCTCCCAACTATTTGTTATTTCATAGAGCAAACCTATGTTATAAGAATAACTAATTCGTAGTAAGTAATTTTTGGAAAGCTGTCTTTTAAAGTAAACAGGTTAATAGACTCACTTCTGTCTGCCTCCGACTAGCTCTTCCTTTAATCTTCCCAGAATTTTTGCGTTTTTTATCGTACTATTTTTTTGGGCTTACGGAAGTTGTGGGAAGTGTAACTAACTATGCAATGTATGAGTCCACGGGCGTAGCCAGCATTGGAATTAGAGGGGGTCAATAAAGATTTAGGGTGGAGCAAAAGGATATTTTAGAAGTTTAAGCCATAATTTTAGTAAATTTAAAAAAAATAGATTTAGAGGGGTAGCCGCCCCTCCCTACCCCCCCCCCCCTGGCTACGCCCATGCATGAGTCAAATTATAAGAAATGTGGTTAGTCATTTAATTTCAATTTATGCAATTTTTTATCTTGATTTCCTCCATTTATATAATGTCCATATTAATAACAGATAAAAAAGATAATGCTCGAGATGGGTTTTGGATGTTCTATTGTCCCTCGTAATAGTTGATAGGCAATGTTCTTTAGTAAGCACCTTAAATTGGACAATGTTTATAATTATTAATCGGACCCAGAGTGATTAAATAGATAATATTAATTTAGAGCGCCAAACATTTTGTAATTATGTTGCAATTCTGTTATTACTTTAATAAAATAATATGTGGCTTTGGCGCTTTATAAAACATGTCAAAATTAGTTCACAACTCATAAAACATCTAGTCGGAGTCAAGGATGTAGCCAGGGGGGTCAGGGAGGAGCGGCTGTGTTGAAATTTATTGAAATTAAGGCTAAAATTTAAAATGATGATTTTGCCTCCCCGTAAATCATTATTGCCCCCCCCCTCAACTCCCGGAGTATTCAATAAAAATCAAATTAGGCTAGCTTCTGTCATGGATGAGCAACCTGTTTAAAAATTAATGAGCTTGACAAAAAAAAGTTTATTTTGGCTCAATCACAACCTATTGGCAAACAAAATTATAGATTGAAATCTACGTGTATCCCAGGGTGAGCAAAATTGCTATAAATAAAAATATTTAGGCAAGATATCGTGTTTTATAACGGATATTTGTTAGATTAATGTAGCAGTCATAAAAATAAGGGATGCTTAAATCAATAAACACTTATTCCTTGCGTTACAAGCTTTTAAATGCCCCAAAGGCAAAATTATATTCTACGAAGGTTCGTACTAACGACGCCGTCAACTTCCAAAAATTGAAGAGCCCTGAAAACATTTCAATTTCAAGCACTTCAAGCTAAATACCTCAAGAGGTGATAAACTATTGAAAAAAGAGCAATAGAAAAGTTTAAAACATGGCAACTTAACTTAAAATATTTTTGTTTTATTAAATTTATTAAAATTTATACTGCAAATGTGTAGGAATATACAAATCTTGAATCAAAGACATATTCGTAACCAGGATTTGGACAGTGGGGGGCAAAAAAAAATGTGTAGAAATTTTTTTTTCGAATATTTAATTGCTCTTCGATTAATGCTCTGGCCTGAACTACAGGCATACATGTAGGGCCCTGCATATTGAATTTTCTTCGGCCCGACCCCGACACGAGCCCGAAATGCTTTTTCTATTTTTAATCCGAGTCCGATTAGCCTTTTTTAATAACAACTTTAAGGCAAATAATACATTTGAAAATTATCTAATTTATAAAAATCACGTGAAACGGTGTGATTGGTTAAACTCCTCCTGAACGGCTGGACCGATTTAGATGGAAATTTCTGCGAATGATTGGTAGGTCTGAGCCTAGGTTTTTAACTATATTCCAAATTTCTAAGTCACAAGACGGTCATGTTATTTAGTCTTATACGTTTTGACGTTTAGTAAAATGTCACTCAAACGCCACCTCATGACGGATACTGCGTATCTATCGTGTTTTGAATGTATTGAATTGAAACAGAAAACATACAAATTTTGCGTATCTATCGTGTTTTGAATGTATTGAATTGAAACAGAAAACATACAAATTTAAAGACTAATATGAAACAAAAACAGAGAAATATAAGGTATATCCAGAGCTGTTAAGTAACTAGTTACATGTAACTAGTTCCTTTTCTTCAGTAAAGTAACTGTAACCAGTTACTTTTACTTCAGGGTAACTGTAACTGTAGTTAGTTACATTATTTTAGTAATGTGTAACTAAAATTACAGTTACTTTTTATAAATTAAATTTTTTTGAATTAAATATTCAAATTACACGTCTAGTTTGTGTACTTCACTTTAATTTAAATTTCCTTCGCGGATCAAATTTGAATTTCGAATAGATAATCTATTTTATCAGTAAATTGCCAATATTATATAAAATATTATTTTAGTACAAATTTGTATTCCAAAAATTTAAAGAAGTGACACAACAAGTCAAAAATGTAATGAACATTTAATGAATTTTAATTGGCTATCTCTTATCAATTGTTCAGTTCTTTTTATATATTTGCAAAACAAATTTTTATCAACTTAAAATATCATATGATTTTGGCCCAACCTCTAAATTTAAATTTTGAAAGCCATTTAATAAATTACTTTATAATAATATATTTTAATGGATATTATTCAAATGCTCAGTAAAAAATTCAAAAATGCTCATTAAATAAACTTAATAATGCTCAGTTATAAAAATAAAATGCTCAATAATTTCAAAAAAATGCTCAGTAATTTTAATTAATAATATTCAATATTAATCTCAATATTAATCTATTTAGCGTTAATATTTTATAAAATAGTTAAATTAAGTTTGTGGAAATTAAAATAGTTTTTTATTCTGGCTACATTAAACAGATTGGAAAAGGTAGTGAATTTTCTCCTCTCTTCTCACCCTTTAAATAAATATGGCAAATTAGAAAAGCTATGAAAAGTAATGACCTATATTTCCCATTCTAAAATGATCTGTCTCTCCCTTCTTAAATTTTACTATGCTTGTGTTTATAATGTATTTATTTGCAAATTTATTGAGAGTTATCAATCTTAAACTTTATAAAGGCAAAATATAAAATTTTTAATTGAATATAATCACAAAATAATTATTAACAATTGAAAATGGAAAATAGACAAATTTTGCTGGATACAACTTTCATTTCAAAAACCTAAAATTTGTTATATATTCAGTGTTAAATTATCTAAACTTACTATTACTTACCATTAAATGCTGATTTAGCCTTTAAGGGTCTACCTCGCTTTCTTTTTTGCCCCAAACTTTTGGCTTCTTTAGGTGGTTGGCAAAATTTAAGTTTAATTGCAAATAAAACCACATGCTTGCAAATATATTCTATAAAAAGCAACAATTGCAGTAGCCTTTTAAGCATTTTCACAATCATTTGGAAATTCACATAGCCAAAGCCAAAAATTCTTTGACATTGCTAATGTTATTTTCACTAATCATAATACTTCTTGCTGGTATACAATACTCAGTAATATTAAGATGTTTTTTGGCAGGCTATTAATATTATTTCTTGCAAATTCATAACCTTCTGTCCATAGCTTTAAATTTTTTATAGGTTTTGACAATTTTTTGGAGTATTTATATTCAGAGGACTAAGTTTTAACCTTGTCCAAAGCCATGACCTACTAAGTGGTAGGCGTTCTCTCAGTGAGAATTCATCTTTATTAGCCTATTGGCTGATTCTAAGGCATTATTAATTGATTGATCCCTAACCAGGAGGAAAGACAGGACCTAGAGGAACCAAATACGTTAGATTTTTTTAATCTTTCAAAGTCGAAAAGTATTCAAGAGTGCATTCACACATTTATAAATTCGAATAATAGTGATTTGTTAATATATAATAGTTTCCCTAAATTGAAGAAACTTTTCACTAAATTCAATGTACCCCTACCATCAAGCGCCCCGTCGAGCGTCTTTTTAGTCTTGGTAAATTAATTTTCGGTGAAGCGAACTATCTCATTGACAATATAAAAATAACGTATTATTGAAATCAAATCATCATTTATTACCTTCTGATTTTTATATAAATGTTTAAATAAATAATATCAAAAAATATGGTTTTTTGTAACTTTAGGTGTAACTAGTTCCATCAGGTAAGTAACTGGAACTGTAATCAGTTACATTTGAAAATTTGTAATTGTAACTGTAATTAGTTACATTTTTTGTGAAACTAACTGTAACTTAACTAATTTCTGTGGTAAGGTAACTTTAACAGCTCTGGGTATATCTTAACATGAAACATAGAAATTTAAAGATAAAACAGATACTTTTTATTGGGTATACACTCTGCATATGTTATGTAATTCACTAATAATATTAATATTTTTTTAAATAGAATATGAGTTTTTCAATGAGTTTAATCTAGTTTCAAGACTGAATGCACATAAATAAAAATGATATATTCATTTTAATTGCAATTTTGTTGTTTTAAATTTTTGTTAAGAATCTAATTAGGGTGTTATTTAATGATTTCTTTTTAAATATTTACATATCTATTAATACTTAAGCTACACATAAAACAACATATTATTCTTATGATTATTAGTTATAATTTTCATATTATATATAAAGATATGTTTAAAACACAAATAGACCATATTTAAAAATATATTTTTATTTACTAATTATAACTCCTCCGAATTTGTACCATCATTATTTAAGTTTTTAAGTCATCTCTAGCAAAATCAAATGAGATTGATTTATAGTATTTGTGCAATTATTTTGGTCAAAAAATATATTTATTCTGGGATGATTGTGAAAATAACGATTAAACTTGCAATTATTATCCACTAATCAAACATTAATTCTCAAGTAAAAAAAATTAAAAAACAATCGCATATATAAGCACTCAGTTCATTGTTTGCATGATTTAAAAGAGATTTTTTTCAACATACCCTATTTATAGGTAACAAGGCCAGCTAAACGCAAAAGGAACAATTTAGGTCGTCACACAAAAAAGAATGCATTAATGAAAAAATAAGATCTCAAAGAACAGACAAACAAATCCTACAAAACAATACAGATAATCGTGTGAGGATGGCACAAATACGTGAATCACAATCGCAAGAGGCACAATATGAACGAAATCAACAAAGACGATTAAAAAAACAAGCCCGCCTATTGTAAGTAACACACATAGAGAAAATATCCTACAACGTCTACAAGTACATCGAGCATTTAAATCGGCTTCATTCCTTCGACTAGCATTCCAGTATGAGCCTGATGTTGAATATTACGCCCATTCCAAAGTGGTAATATCCACATTGTCATGCACTTAAATTTAAAAATGAGCCACCAGGGATGTGTTGCGCATCATCGTTTATGTAAGTGCCTAAAAATGTATAAAATAAACAATATTTCTCCTGTTTATAGCCTATGATAAAATAAATCCTATAAATTATGTTTTCCCATATCTTCCAATCGAAGGACGGTGGGGTGGAGAGGAGGGATGGCGGGAATCCTTAATACTTCCACCAAATTCGATTCCAGCTTGGATTTTTTGCACTAGGTATTCAGATAGACCTTCTTCGGGTTTGATTTTTAATTTTTTCATGAAATGTCTCAAATTTGAAATATACATAACTAACGAATGTACATATAGCAAAACAACGTTTGCCGGGTCAGCTAGTTTTATCATATAAATGAATATCAAACTTGATTGTTATTTAAAATTAAGAATTCGATATTTCTTGCTACAATTTATTCAACTAACTATTATAACCTAACAATCTACCTCTAAAATAAATTTTATTTAAATGTTTCAAATAAATAAGCTTTTTTATATTTATTTATTTTATTTTTAGAGTTCCATGAGCTACTCGGGATACCATGAGCTACTCTGGATATATAAATACTACAAAAAACTTGCAGTTTTGATTTAAAAATATATATAAGGACGGCGAGAGAGGCTGGAGTTTAGAAGCTACATTATGTACGTTATAGGAAGATTATTTTATAACGAATTGGGTCTAATTAAATCATATTTTATAAATGGTCAGTTGGCTCGGGTTTAGTGCGAGCCGGGCTCAGCCTAGGGTCGGACTGCCCCATCAGGCTCGACGCAGCCTGAGGCCCAATTATATTATTAGATTTTGCCCTCGGGCCGAGTCGGGCTTCGGGCGGCCCGTGCTCTACATGCATAGGCGGTCCGAGGTTGGGCCTTGAATACAATAGGCATTAAAATCCCCTGGCATATTGCGAAGCAAGTAGTCTTTAATTGTGTTAACAACAATATATCATATTTTAAAAGTTTTCAGATAAGAATTATTAATTTTTATTAAACATTCTAAACATATAAATAATTGATCATTTTATTATTGACAAAAAATTTGCATTTATATAGCACAAAATAAAGGAATATTTTTTGAACCTTGGCCGGGGCCGGATCCATGAATATTCGTATTAATGGGTTAATTAAGTCTAAAAGACCCGTGCATATCTCTAGTTTAAACAATGGTCATGGAGGAGCCATAATTGCGTACTTGGAGGAAAGGCCACAGACGCAATTGGGTCGCAATATTTAAATAATAAATAATGCCTTTTCTGAGTACAAATATAATACTGAAATATTTTGTGCATTTTTTATTAAAAACTCCATCATATATATTGAATGTTTATAATTGCAATTAACTTTATTTAATCGAAAGTTTTTGACACAAAAATAACCCCCCCCCCCTTGGGCAATCTTGCCTAGGCCACCCGATCTTAATAATTTTATTATTATCTGTAAAAATATTTAACCCCCCCCCCTGGCAATCCAGCCTAGAGATCGCAGACGCTAAAAGCCCGGCCAGAAGGCGGGTAGGGTCGGATTTTGAAAAGTAAAATTTTAACAAGCCGGGTCCTGGCGGGCCCAACGATTTTCATAACGGGCTCGGGCGGACTAATGAATTTTCATACACATGCGAGCTACGAACAATAAAAGGGCTACATAAATATAAAGATTTCAATCCTTTCCATGAACGTAGCTAGGGACTTGATGGAAATAGAGGGGTTCGGGTAAAGATTATAAAAATAACTTGGGGACGGGTGGCAAACTCAAGTTTCTTAACTTTTTTAACATTTTCCATATGCAAGCAAATAAAAAAATAATACACTATTTAAATAAATCTCATTAAGCCCGAATTGCCCGAATCTTATCATCGTGCCCCTCCGACCCCGCCCAAAAATAAAAAATTACGACAGCTGCCAGGCCCGGGCCCGGCATTCTAGTTTTTGGCTGGTAGGTCTTAAAAATATTAATAAATGTATTTCGCTTTGGTATAGCCTTTACTAGCTTTTGATGTTACTCAGGCTTACACGATTTTAACGATAAATTAACATTCAACTCCATGCATACTTTTCAAAAATATTTTACATTCCGAAATAATTCTTATACTAACCTATGAATCTCTAATATTAAAGATCAAAATTTATTAATAAAATAAATTTAATTTATTTTTGTAAAAATAATCTAAATGATCTAGAAAAATGCAAAACTTGAAAGTATAATAAACGTTTCAACCATAGGTTTCAACATAGCTTTTAAATAAATTAAACTGCGCAGGCTTTCAGCTTTCTGTGGAACGTTCTTTTCTTTCTACATAAAAACTCATTTCATTGCGATATAACCATCATACTCTTTTAAACAAGTGAATATAATACTAATTAACTAAGCTTATTTTTGGTAGATTAAAAATGTTTGACTTTTAGGGAAAATTTTGTTATGCACCAAATATGCAATACCATCATTGCTAAAGCGGTGGCCCGTCAACATGCCGAAAACTGTCTCGCTGAATTTAATGTTCCCCGGTTAAAAATGGTCCCCTGGGGGACGATTTTAAATTAGGGGTCCTTTTTTTAACCGGGGGACATTAAATTCGGCGAGATGGTTTTCGGCGAGTTGATAGGGCACCTGCTCAAGCGAGGGAATTTGATTAGCGGAATAGAAATTGGCAAGCACCTTTTGACGAGCTAGAAGAATTGGACCCAAAGAAATTAGCGGTAAATATTTTGATATAAGAAACGCACGAATTTCAATTGTTTCTCACAGAAAATCATAGTTAGACACGATTACAATCTTTTCATGAGATTATCCCATAAGGGATGGGTGAAGTATTTGGATAACTTGGGCCAAGACGTCTACGCTACCGATCTATATAAATATATACAGCAATTTGAGGATGTAAGTTTTGAATTTTATGTTAACATCATTTAGTCAAAGAATTTTACACACCACATTTTTGAGAGGGTGGGCAATGATGATAAAGCGCAAGCATTGCGATACCTATTAAAAGTTACAAAGGTATATATATAAAACTCGGGCCTTCGGCCCTCGTGGGAAGGGGGAGGGAAGGGGAAGGGGAGGAGGGGAAGGGGAGGAGGAGAAGGGGAGGAGGGGAAGGGAAGGGGGGACGAGTCATCTATACTCTGTATAAATGTATCATATTTGCTATGCAATTTATGAGCGAGAAAGGTGGGAAGGGGCGAGAATGCCTATAGGGGGTATTAAATGCCTAATGATTAATTTATTATTTATACAAATTTTCTATCACTTTGGCCAGTGGTGATATTTTCTAATGGTTAGCAGACAGTCAAATGATATTACAAGAACAAAATATTAATTTAATTAAAAAAAAAATTAAAAAAAATTTCCTTTTAGTTTTAAAAAAGGGCTAAATTCTGAAACTCAGCCAGATTCGCTCGAAACTTTACCCGTAGATGCCCAGGGTGGCCAGGGGTTAAATAGCTTTTAGGAACACGTAGGAATAGGTAATTATTAATTTAATCTTTTTCCCTTTAAATATAGTAAACCTCTCATATATATGTGGTATATAAACTCCCAAAATTAGTAAAGAGTATACATTACTTTCGTAAAAATCATTATATTTGGCCTATGCTCATGCATATATAAAATAAAAAGAGACAGTCTATTAATATACAAGAGCCAAAAACAACGAAAAAAAATTTTCGATTAACATTTTGGCCAATGGTCATTTTTTTCCATTGGCCTGCAGCCAGGACACGTTAAAAGTCGATATAAATACATAAGAGTCAAAAAAAATAAAAAAAAAGTTTTCGATTCACACTTTAATCAGTGGTCATTTTTTTCATTGGTCAGTACCAAGAGACAGTCTATTAATATATAAGAGCCAAAAATAACGAAAAAACATTTTTTGATTAACATTTTGGCCAATGGTCATTTTTTTCCATTGGTCAGCAGCCACGACACGTTAAAGTCGATATAAATACATAAGAGTCAAAAAAAATGAAAAAAAAATTTTCGATTCACACTTTGGCTAGTGGTCATTTTTTTCATGGGTCAGTACCAAGAGACAGTCTATTAATATATAAGAACCAAAAATAACGAAAAAAAATTTTTGATTAACATTTTGGCCAATGGTCATTTTCTTCCATTGGTCAGCAGCCAGTGGACGGCCAAAAAGCCATGTTATCAATGGTAGTAACAAGAACAATATATTAATTTAAAAAAAATAACAAAAAAAATTGGCCCTCTTTGAGTATCGAACCAGCAATTAAGAATTTGCCCTCGATGGGATTCGAACCCACATCAGTAGAGGCATAGGCTTTTGTAGGGAGGGGGGCACAGGGACCCATATCAGTAGAGGCATAGGCTCTGTCGGGGGAGGGCATAGGGTAATTGTCAATGTTAGCCAAAAAAACGAAAAAAATAATTTCGATTCACATTTTGGCCAATGGTCATTTTTTTCAATGGTCAGCAGCCAGCGGACGACCAAAAAGTTTTATTATCAATGGTAGTAACAGGAACAATCATAATAGTCAAAAAAAAAACGAAAAAAAAACTTAGATTCACATTTTGGCCAATGGTCATTTTTTTCATTGGTCAGCACCCAACGGACGGCCAAAAAGTCTTATTATCAATGGTAGTAACAAGAACAATCATAAGAGTCAAAAAAAACTCCGGGATTCGAACCCCAAAACTAGTTAAATTAACAAAAATTAAAAGTAAACAACGTGACAAGACATTCGGTGCAAGACAAGATCATTTTTTTCATTGGTCAGTAGCCAGCGGACGGCCAAAAAGTCATATTATCAATGTTATAGTATACAGACAAAATTATTGGGGTTTAACAAACTATTTAAATTAAATAAATAAAATTTAAAGTAATAGCTCTTGCAGGATCCTAAAATTTTTTTTAGTTTAAAAAAGGGCTAAATTCTGAAACTACCGGCCCGATTCGCTCGAAACTTTACCCGTACGTGCTCAGGGCGGCCAGGGGTAATTCTAACACAGCGAGGGAGATAGAGATGAGGGGTGGGGCACATCTTATGTATTAATTTAAAAAATCGATAAAAAACGGTGAAGGGTAACGGACAACGGACAACGGACAACGGACAATGAAAAATCAAAAATCAAAAACGAGCCCATAAATTGCATAGCAATTAATATATATTATATTAAACATAAAACTCGGGCCTTCGGCCCTCGTGGGAAGGGGGAGGGGAGAAGGGAAGGGGGGAAGGGAAGGGGGGACGACTAATCTATACTTCGTATAAATGTATCATATTTGCTATGCAATTTATGGGCGAGAAAGGTGAAAAGGGGCGAGAATGCCTATAGGGGGGTATTAAATGCCTAATGATTAATTAATTATTTATACAAATTTTCCATTTATAGGCAAAATGTAATATAGGCAAAATGTAATATAGGCAAGGGTTAGATTTAGTGTTTGCATCTAGTTGCGTATTACATTAGTTTTTACGGCCTTTAGTTATTATGGGTCTAACAAACATTATATTATAAAACATCACAATATTAAGAAATTGCAGAATTGTTGGGGGAAATTTTTTGTTGAATTTGAACAATTTTTAATTAAAAAAATCAAAAATTTGGCGAATGGTCATTTTTTCTCCATTGGTCAGTACCAACAGATACTCTATAAGTCAATGATAGCCAAAAAAACGGAAAAAAAATTTGATGGTCACTTTAGCCAATGGTCATTTTTTCCATTGGTCAGCAGCCAGGACACGGTAAAAGTGGATATAAATTCATAATAGTCAAAAAAAACGAAAAAAATTTTAGAATCACATTTTGGCCAATGGTCATTTTATTCCATTGGTCAGCAGCCAGTGGACGGCCAAAAAGTCATAATAGCAATGGTAGGAATAGGAACAATCATAATAGTCAAAAAAAAAACGAAATAATTTCGATTCACATTTTGGCCAATGGTCATTTTTTCCGTCGGTCAGGAGCCAACGGACGGCCAAAAAGTCATAATATCAATGGTAGTAACAGGAACAATCATAATAGTCAAAAAAAACGAAAAAATAAACTCGGATTCACATTTTGGCCAATGGTCATTTTTTTCATTGGTCAGCAGCCAGCGGACGGCCAAAAAGTCTTATTATCAATGATAGTAACAAGAACAATCATAAGAGTCAAAAAAACTCCGGGATTCTAACCCAAAAATTAGTTAAATTGCATAGCAATTAAAAGTAGACAACTTTTATTTATGTTAATTATATAATAAAATGAAACAATAATAGAACAAGCGGACGGCCAAAAAGTCATATTATCAATGGTAGTAACAGGAAAAATATATTAATTTAATTAAAAAAATAAAAAAAAAATTTTGCCCTCTCCGGGAATCGAACCAGCAATTCAGAACGTTCGCCGGGGTTTGAACCCACATATAGAGGCATAGGCTTTTGTAGGCACAGGCACCCATATCAGTAAAGGCATAGGCCCTTGTAGTGGAGGGCATAGGGTAATTATAGCAATTAATATCAATGTTACCCAATTCAAAAACGAATAGATATACTTATGCATTAATTTAACATAGCAATTAAAACCCGACCCCGCCCGAAAGCGAGGGCCCGAAAGCGAGGGAGATAGAGATGAGGGGTGGGCCACCTCTTATGCATTAATTTAAAAAATAACACAGCGAGGGAGATAGAGATGAGGGGTGGGGCACCTCTTTCTCATGCATTAATTTAAAAAATCGATAACCTAATATACCCAATGCAAATAGATAGGGACGGACATCAACGGACAACGGACAACGGACAACCAAAAACGAGCCCATAAATTGCATAGCAATTAAAATTGTTTATTATAAACGATGTTTATGTCTTTTCAGATTTTGGTAAAGGATTACAGGCGCGTAGCCAAGGGGGCAGAAAGCGGGATATACCCCCTGGACGAAAGTTTGAAATTTTTTTTGAAGGTCCATGTCTTTATAGGTATAAAATCGATAGTAAATGCTCTGATTAATGAAGAGAAGATATTTTTCTAAAGCTGGTTATATAGCGCCTTGAAGTTTCGCATATATTGTACGCAAAGTTTACTTTTGTTACTTTATCAATAAATGTGTCGAAAATTTTTTTGAATTTTTCTTCGCCCTTGAGAAAATCCTGGCACGCGCCTGAAGGATTATGATGCCTATAACTCTGCATTTGCCGTAATATCGGTATTACAAGGTTCCCAAAATTTAGAAAATATTTTAAAGGTATTCGCAATTTACAATATTATTTTAAAATATTTAAATAGGGGATAAGGAAGAAGGATCGAGATAGCTTCACTCGTTATAATTACTCGTTGGATATGTTGCTAAAGAAACAAAGAAAGAAATCTCCAGATTCATTTGCGCATTTACGTAAGATATAAACAAATAAAAATACGAAATTATTAAACTTTAGCTATAACAATTGAGGATTTAACTAACTTGCATATAAAAAGATGCAGAAGAGTGGTGAAAAATCTTCTTGAGAAAAAGATTCTTAGAATTGTTAGAGATTATATGTGCGATTGGTCTCAGGGGAGGGAAGAGTTAGGATATGTGTAAAATTTAGTTGCGGCTTATCTTTGTTTACTTTGGTCTTTATATCTTTTTTAATTCTAACCTATTTAACTAACTTCTTTTCTCTCGATTTCAACCTTATATTTATTTCTTTTTCTCCTTTTAACTTTTACTGATTTTTCATCGTAGTTTTTCTGCTTCAAAACTTTATCTTCAAACTGTTCTTTTTAACTTTTCTTTTACTTTATATTTAATATGGTATTTAATGGTTCATCATTATCAATAATGCTTTATGATTTTAATGGTTTATTTAATGCTTTTATATTTATCAATATTAAAAAGTACTTACTATTTATTATACTATTCTATTTATTAGAATAATTTTTACAATATTATTTATAATTCATTTCTATCGCTATCATATAATTCTGTCAAAATTCTATATTTAATTAACTACTTTTTATATTTTTTTTACATTATTTTGCTACATTATCTGTTAATTAATTCGAGCAGCAACAAATATTATATAAATAAAGTAATATATTAATGTAGACTGATTGCATGTAGAATCTCTTACAACTCTGGTAACAAGTGTATATCTAAATATATAAAAATCTAAGTCCCTTTTTTTTGAACGCTAATAACTTTTAGAGTTCTCAACCGATTGCCACCAAATTTGGCCAGATCATTGCCTTAACATTGTAGATGGTTTATAGATACTTTTTGTCAACCTGCGACAGCGAGAACCCTGTTTTTTGGTAGTCTATACTGCCATCTAGCGGAATATTTATACTACGTTTTTTGTACTTATTTATCTTTATGGTGCTACTTATTGTCTTAAACTCTCTTCCACAATAGCTTTATCTTTTTTGTCTCAATATTTTACTCAACTACGCCCGTTTTTTTTACAATGTATAAAGCTGTAACAAATAAAAATTCTCACTACCGTAAAACATCACCATTTTCTTAAATAAATAAAACGCGCGCTTTTAGAAATATTTCCACGTTTTGTGCTTTTTTGCTATTTTAGTTCGGTTAAGTACAAAAAGATTACTTTAACGGTAAGTTGATAAATGCAGACAATGTTTAACCGACAAACTTGAAATGCAGTTATATGAGCTATTATTCATACAAAATAATGCTTCGAGAGCACGAAGAAAATCATATTTAAAATGCCGCTAAATATTCCATCAATGCAATATGTTAGCCAAAATTGAATCGGAACGTCTGCTCTACATTAGTTAGATTACGGGCAGTGATGGGTATCCTTTATAAAAAAGAAGATCAACAGAGGATGGTGGTAGCGTGGCAACCATTCAACTGCGGAACGCAATAGTCTAGGTAGATAACTCATGGGTTTAGGCCCCTCCCCACTTAAATGACAAAATAATTCTGGGTATGCCTGCATTATGTCGATCTGCTGCTGCTCCAATTTATATAGACTTACATCTTAAACAAAAATACAACCAAGATGATCTTTTGTCTTTCACGCGATCTAATGTTCCAAAGATAGCGACGCAACAAAAAGCCATTTACAATAAGATTTTGCTTGCTGTTATTAAAGATTAAGGAGAAGTCTTCTTCTTAGATGCTTGAGGAGGAACTGGTAAAACTTTCCTACTGACATTGCTCTGGCAACTATTCGTTCCCAAATTAATATGGCCGTGGCTCTAGCGTCTTCCGGAAGGGCTGTCAAATTATTACCCGGGAGAAAAACTGCTCATTCACCATAAAAATTGCCTTTAAACGCTTATTACTGTGAAACTCTAATGTGCGACATTTCCAAAACATATGGAATGGGTAGAGTATTTCAGAAGTGCAAGCTTATCGTTTGGGATGAATGCACAATGGATTATGAAAAATCGTTCTGCTCTAATCGGTAATCGCAAAATTTAGAAAGAACCCTCAAACCTGTTGACGCAAGGTTATTGCTTGCAGGAGATTTCAGGCAAACTTTACCTGTTCTCTTACGATCCACCCCTGCGGGACGAAATTAATGCCTGCCTAAATTATTCTATTTTGTTGCCTTATGTCAAAACATTAAATCTAACTACTAATATGCGTGTAGTATTTCAATCATCCTGTATGTGAGATATTCTCCCATTAATTACTAGAAATTGGGAAGGGAACCGTGCACGTTGGTATATGCTCAGGACGGATTTCTTTTCCTACCAACATTTGCAATTTTGTTCCATCTAAACTGCTTGGTTGATAAAGTGATTCCAAATATTAACGCCCATTATCATGATCAACTTTGGCTCCGCCAACGGGCTATTCTCGCCCCCAAGAATAATGACGTCCACGAGCTTAGCAATCTCATTCTGTTTGACATTCAAGGCGATCCAATTACTTACAAATCGGTTGACACTGCTTTTGTTATTGATGACGCAAATTATCCAATCGAATCTTTCAATTCAAATGATTTGGCAGGGATTCCACCTCACATTTTGCATTTAAAAATTGGCGTACCAAGTATCGCGATGTCCAATTTCAGTCAGCCAAGACTTTGCAATGGTTTACGTCTCGCTGTTAAATGCTTATGTGCAACGTTGAAGAAGCCACGATTTTGACTGGACACGTGCATTTTTAAATTTAATAACTCCATAAGATGTAGAGCTGTATATATCTTCATTTTAGCCTCTCTACTAATACCAATATGTTTCCTCCCCACCAACCATATCAATCTCCCAGAATTCAAACTTATTTTTAAGTATATTTAAGCATAGTTTTCTTTCTGCCGTCCGAAGACAGGCCCGAACCTGGCCCGACGGGTCGGGCATATCTTAACATCACTCAGGTAAAGTGAAAACCGTATATGTACAATCAAAATATTAATATACCCATGGGCTTAGCAAGTGCAATTGTTTATGAATTTTTGTTACCCAACTATGCATATTATCGTTAACTTCGCACTTTTCAACATATAAAATTAACAAATACCTTATAAGTATTTTAAACTATTATAAATCTATTTAATTATGAATAAGTATGCCTTTCCCTATATTTTTTTACATCATAAACGATTTACCCAAATTTTTCATAACTGTTTTATTAATTCATACTAATTATTTAGCTAATTAAGGACTTAGCCAAAGCAACGCTTGGTCGGGCACAGCTAGTATGATATATATAAAACTAAACCTATAAAAAATAAAGCACAACAATTTTAGGCCCAGTAATGTTAATTTTAAAATAAAACTAATTTTTACAATTAAACAGTTAAATTATAAAAAAATTCGAACTAAAAATAAAATCTCACCTTCCATAAATACCAACATGGTCATAACGATTTAAATAATTTAAAACATAAATAAAATAACCATTTACAATAGTAAAATTTTGGTAAAATGCTAAAAAACATCGTTTTTAACCTTAGACTATATAGACTGCTCATGCCATATGTTGCATATGGGTAATTGTGTGTCTCATTTTCCTCCATTTTGAAGAGTGTATTTGCTGTATTTTAACCATGTAATTTTGACCTATAACAGTCAATTTACCTTCCTCACTAGTTTATAAATTAAAAAAAAACGTTAATAAATTAATATTATACAAAATATTGATGGCACTATATTATTAAACGAACTTTAATCGCAGTTTTTACATTTTTATATGTATTTTTTAAATGATATTTATTTTAAATGCTGTTTTTGATATCTACCCACTTTAATATTTTTTTATTTGCCCTTTTAAAATTATTTAATTTGCGAAAATTACTAATTTCTATATGCTCACAACGTTACAATCCTCGTTTGGTGGAAAAAAGCGTACACATTTTGTGCGTTGATGAGCAGTCTATTTAGTCTTGTTTTTAACTCAATCCTTTCTATAAAAAAACCATCTAAAATTTTGCTAAATATAACCCACAACTTGTAAACCTTATATAATTGTTTAAATCTATAACGTAATTGTAAATATTTTATTTTAAATAAAATTCCACTAATTAGTAGTATATGTGTTGTTTTTATTTATATATTTAAATACTTTAGAGGTGGGCGCGGGCCTAATTTTTTATTCACGGCCCGCCCACTCACGGTGGTATTAAAAAAAATTCACGCCCACTCACGCTTACCACTAAAAATTTTTTGACCCCCCCGCTCACGAAAGGCAATATTTTGATTCACGCACGTCACGCCCGAAAATTCACGGTGTTTTTAAATTTTTCAAAATTGGCACTTTTTTGAATTTATTCTATTTATTCCTATAATTCCATAACAAAAAATAAATACAATTTATAAATCGAAATTTTTATTTAAAAAAAGAATAATATCCATGTTTTTTGAGTTTAATTGTTAATAAAGAAATAATTATAATATATTAATATAATATTATAGATTCTACTCCTTTACTACTCATACATTACATTAAAGCATTTATTACAAATAATAAAAAGTAAAAACTTTTAATGACATTTGTAAATACTAAAATTTATAATTTAATGCGAAGAATTACATTTTCATTGTAAAATAATATATATAATAATAAAATACTTGAAAGAAGAGCACATTATACATGTAAATAAGCTTGTTGATTAATTTGATTTGAACATATAAATTTTAAAAGAAAAAGCTAGCAAAAGTAAATATAGGTTCACTCGGATGTTGTTTATAAAATGCGAAAGATTTTTTGTTTTCAAAAACTAAT
Organism: Gordius sp. MW1; assembly: GCA_964036665.1. Taxonomy (NCBI): domain Eukaryota; kingdom Metazoa; phylum Nematomorpha; class Gordioida; order Gordea; family Gordiidae; genus Gordius; species Gordius sp. MW1. The sequence continues at coordinate 8,098,059 of OZ038532.1, forward strand.
CTTTTTTTTTAAAAAAACTAAATTAAATTAAATAATAAATAATATATATATTTTTAAAATTATAAATCTGTAAATTTATATTAATAAAAAACAATTTTAAAAATTAAAATTTCCGTGATTTATGGAAATTTGTGTTCACGCCCAATCACGTAAGGGGAAAATTTTGGAAAGGCCCGTCACGCCCAGTCACGCCTAATAATTTAAAATTTCTTCACATTCACACCGTGACCCACCGTGACACTGTGGGTCACGCGTAATTTCACGGCCCGCGCCCACCTCTACTTATATATCTCTTAGTATATGACTAAAGAGTCTAACAAATTAAGTCACTATGCTTTTAGAGAAGATCGAATATATCTAGTTTGAGAAATAAGGTTGCTTAATTATATTGTTAAGTTTTAATCAATGAAAAACTTTATATAAACATGCGATCACTATATATTATAATAGCCTCGAATTTAAAAAATATTAATAATGTATTTTAATTCTTGAGTTTAGTTAGGGTAATTTTGTTTGTTGTGTCTCGAGTTATAGTTATTTTTTATTCACATGGTGTATTAATGAATGCTACACCGCTAGTAATTTGAATATATGAATATAATATGTGCATGTGCCTATACATACATCTCAAAAATTGTCTTCAATATTTTTCTCATTTAAAACTTATTAGATAACATTACATAATAAATCTTTTGGAACAAATTGAATAAAAGGGCTATTGAGTTCTTTATTTATTTTTGCTCTCGTCAGGGGCGTAGGCAGAATTGCCTAAAGGGGGGGGGGGGTTCAAAAAAATGTGATAATTAATATTATGAAACATAAATTTATTCAGATTATAGATGCACTATCCAATTAGGGGGGGGGGGTAAATTTGGTCTGAAATGATTCGATTAAAATTTTTTTTTAATAAATTCAATATCTACGATAAATGATATCTTCAAAGACCCAAATTGCAAAGAAATACTTCCAATTTTTATGTTTATGGTAATTAGGGCCATCATTAAACTGAACACATGCACGGGCCTTTTAGGCTTAATTAGCCGACCAGTACCAAAAATTGTCAGGCCCGGGACCGTTAAAACGAAATTGTAGACCCGAGCCTGCCCCGCTCATTTTTTGCAAAGCGTAGTCAGAGCCTACACCCTTCCCGCAAAAAATGCCTATATATTCTGCGGCGTTTTAAACATTTTCTGTCAATACTAAAACAATTATTTATATGTTAAAAATGTTCAATATTAATCATGTTAAAAAAATCAGTCACAGACTTTTGTTTCTTTAAACAAGCTATGTGCCGTAATTTTCATTAATAGCACTCCAAGCTGCATAAAATAAAACCGTTTTTGATAATTGAAACTCTATGAAAGGTAAATTTTATTTAGCTTAAATTACCTATTTTTTTAATTTTTTACCATCTCTTTACTAAAAAAATTAAAACTCATGAAATCCACTTATTTAAAATCACAAGTTCTATGAATAGATAACGAACAAAAATTAATATTGATTTTATTATATTATGAAGTTGAATAATAATAAAATCTTATAAACATCATAAAAATCATCATTTTTTATATATTAAAAGGCACAAATAAAAAGATTGATATAGTTTTGGTGGCCGAATCCGACCTTACTTATAGCTAGGCCCGTCCTGAACATGTTTTATTACCATAACGCTCGACCCTGGCCCGCTAAATTTTTTACCAAAAATTTCATCAATCGGCTTAGACGATGCTAGCTATATTTGCTTTGATAAAGTTAGCTATATCATGAACACTAAAAAGTACACTTTAAAAATCAATTTATTAAACCATGAAGAATATTAATTTTAATTAAATTTTCTCATCATTTCTAATGTACAATAAGAACATGTCGCTTTTCTAAAGAAAAGCGACATACCTCTAGTTTCCATTAAATGTTTAAAAATGAAGCATGCGTGAATGAAATGTGCAAAACGCTTTGTAAAATCATTGTCATTAATGAGTAAATATTATTTGTATTTTATTAATTTCAGTTCAAAATAACGACAACTAATAACAACGACAACTGTAACAAATTAGACATAAAGTCTAAAATCAAAATTAACAAAATATATGAACATATGTTTAAACTAATATATGTATATAATAAAATATATAGAATTATACATAAAAAATTTGTACATATTTTATATAATATAATAAACACTAATATAAATTTATGAAATACATGTTATGTTGGTATAGAGTCATAGACTAGATAGACTCCTCATGCCATATGTTGCATATGGTTAAATGTGTGTCATATTATCCTCCATTTTGAAGAGGGCAACTGGTGTATTTTAACCATGTAATTTTGCCCTATAACAGTCAATTTACCTTCCTCACTTTTATAAATTAAAACGAACGTCAATAAATTAATATTATACAAAATAGCAGTTAATATTGATGGCGCTATATTATTAAACAAACTTTAATCGCATTCTTAATTTTTATGTATTGTGTAAATGATATTTATTTTAAAATGCTTTTTTGACATCTACCCAATTCAATATTTTTTTAAATTACCTTTTTAAGATTATTTAATTGGCGAAAATTACGAATTTTTGTATGATCACCACTTTATAATGTTCCTTTCAAAATGGTGGAAAAAGGGTCCACATTTTGTGCGTTAATGAGGAGTCTATCTAGTCTATGTATAGAGTAGCATATATGTCGAATTTGAAGAATGAATTCGACGTAGAATTACATCGCAAATTATATGTACCCATCAATTAATTTATTTATTAAAATTTAGGATCCGCGCGCGATGGTCTATTAAATTTTCACTGATTAAAAAGATTACATTTTTCCCGTAAATTTATTCACTACTCAAAAAAAGGAGAAAAATATATCAGTAATGTTAAGTTCGCCTAGACAGGAAATTCACTTAACAGGAAACGAGGGGTTACTACTGGTTTGGACTTTAAATCTGAACGGGAAAGTTACTATGGGTGACGACTATTTGACAACTACCAACTACACTTTAACTATTGCTTTATTGTAGAAACTATACACACATGTCGCTGATAATATCATAAGTCTACGATCGGGGTATAACAGGCGTAATAAGAAAGGGAATACGGGGAATAATGATTGTACCACTATTTTGGATTTTTCAATTGCGACCGGGAATATATTTAACAGTCAGTTTTTCTCGGGGGAGGGGAAAATCACTCTATCGAAACTTGTTCAAAAATCAACGCTCTGCTTCGTATCCCTTTTGCTGGGGCTTATATAGGTTTTATATTCCCTTGGCCTAGATCTTTATCCTTGAAACTTCTTTGCTTTTCTAACCCTTTTTCCATGCCAACTTTTGATGAATGGCCCTTCACTTCCCTTGCCTTTCCACGGCCTCTGGAATCCTTATCTGACAGTTCTAGGTTTCCCCTACCTTTCTTGTGCCAATTCAATATTTATTACCCGGTTCTGTCGCCTTCTTGCTTCTTTCTGCTACCTCTTTCAGGCCAAGTTTTAATTTATAGCTGTATCCTTGCACTACTTAACTACCCGCCCAAATTTCATGACCTTCCTTCTCCTTTAGCTTAGCTTTCCCCTCATCACGTGTCATCCCCATCACGTGTGGTAACCAAATATGGAATTCTCATGGATATGACACCTCCCTTTTTTCGGGCATCAAGTCTCGGGGGGGGGGTCTTTTGGTTGCGTGTTCACGATGGCTGAAACCAGTGGTCGCAGGTGGGTGAAACAGATGGTTGGTTCAGGTGGGTGGAACAAGTGGTTGTCGCAGGTGGGTGGAACAAGTGGTTGTCTCAGGTGGGTGGAACAAGTGGTTGTCTCAGGTGGGTGGAACAAGTGGTTGTCTCAGGTGGGTGGAACAAGTGGTTGTCTCAGGTGGGTGGAACAAGTGGTGGGGTCTTTGAATGGTTGGGATTCTCCAATTTTGATCGTTCGCTTCCTAGTTCTTGTTTAAGTTTTCCAGTTTCTATTTTGCTCCTTTTGATTGTCCTTGTGATACGTCACCTATTATTAAATATAAATGCTGCCCGATCCCTACTACAGGATCAGTAGCCATGTCACCCTTCTAATTTTAAACACTTTCAAGTCATAAACCCTTTTATTTCCAAGACTCTTTATTATCATCCAAGAATAACACATCACTCGGTGATTAAATTATATACATAACCGAACACACAATGAATAATTATATCAATACCACGTCACACGAAAAATCTATTATATAAATAACAGTTTACACGGAAAACAGATTATATACATAGACGGGCAATTGTCTCGTCGTTTTTTACTCCTTCATTTCTTCTAGTTTGAAATTTTTCAACCTCTCTTCAATTTCCTCCCAAATGTTAGTTGGGGGTTTAGATTTCGTCTGGGTTTCTCCCTCTGTCTGGGTCCCTATACTCTTAAAATTGTCCTCCCTTTTCGCTTTCTCCACCTTTTCTCTAGTCCATCTCCTTTTTATCCCTCTATTTGTACATTTTCTCCCCCTGCTCCTCCAGGGGCATGTCTGCCACCGATGAGTCCCTCGCTCATCACATATGTAACAGATAATACCCTCCATCTGTACATCTGCCCAGTACCTACATTGCCATGTTCTATGGCTACTATATTCCCAACACACTTTGCAATGCACCTATAATAAAATCATTTCATTTCTTACTCAGGATCGCGAGTTATAACATGTTTATACTTAAATTACACTCTTTATTTACACACATCTATATATATATATATATATAAATTTTTTTTTTTTATCGCTTCCTTAATTGGTCCACATGTCTCCATAATTCTGCTCCATTTTCTATAGCCACTCTTAACCTCCATTCCCCTTCAATTGCTATCACTATCCCTTTTTCCCATTTATACTGCCCCTGATACATCTTTACCCATACTTTATCCCCTAATTTAAACCTAATCATATTAGATGTCGCTGTCCTGCCTTCGTTTTTCTTTAAGGCATCTAGGGGCATTCTCCCCTGTCGTCCTATAAATTTCATTGATGGGGACTTTCCCTCCAAGCCCTTCGCATTGTGGTACATCATTTGCATTTGCCATTGTTCGCCCTGTCCATGTTTCTCTTTTCTAATCCATCCCTTTACAATACCCACCATCCTTTCCGCTTGTCCATTTGAACTTGGATGATAAGGCACTGTAATTATATGTTCGATACCCTGACTTCCACAAAATTCCTTAAAACTTCTACTGATAAATGCCGGTCCTCCGTCCGATACTATCCTTTTTGGCAGCCCATATCTGGCTAATAACTCTTTTAAAATCCGAATAACTATTCTCGTGGAACTTCCACTTACCTTTGCGTATTCCACCCATTTGGTGCAGGCATCTACTACTATAAAATACACCTTTCCCATACACTCAAAGAAGTCAAGATGGATCCGATCCCAGGGCTGTTGCGCCTTCGTCCAACTACTCCTTTTTTCTTTTGGTGGCATCGCCGCTATTAGGTTACATGCCTCGCAACTGCGACATACATTTTCTATATCTTTAGATAGTTCGGGCCACCACGCGTATTCCCGTGCCCACCGTTTCATTTTTACAATGCCCTGATGTCCTCGATGTAGTTCTTCTAATACTTGGTTCCTAAGATTCTTAGGTATCACTAATCGCAAACCTTTAACCACACATTCGTCGACCACACTCATTTGTTTCTTCACCTTTTTATATCCTAATAACGCCAGTGGCCAATCTGCCTCTCCTCGCAGGCATTTTTTTAACTTTATCATTTCCGCATCATTTTTAGATTCTTCTTTCACATCATTCCACGATATTGGACCTCCTTCGGCGATATGTAAAATACAAGGGGTATCATCTTGATTGTAGATCGCTTCCACTGATTCGTTGCTTTCTTTGTCCTCTGAACCGACTATTTTTTCTTCCATATGCATGCGTGATAGGGTATCTGCTAGATAATTATCCTTCCCTTGACGATAAACTATGTTCATGTCGAAGGCTCCTACCACTACTAACCATCTTTGTAGTCGCGACGATAACATTAAGTCATGATTGTCTTTCCGAAATAACGATACCAGTGGCTTGTGATCCGTATACACTATAAAGTGCTTGCCGACTATGTATTCTCGACACTTTACCAGTCCATATACCACTGCTAACGCTTCTTTTTCAATAACAGAGTACCTTAATTCCGGATCTCGAAATTTGCGTGAAAAATACATCACTGGTAACTCCATTCCATCAACTACCTGGAGTAAGGCCCCTCCGATCGCTTCTTGTGACGCATCTACCACGATATGTATTTCCTTATCTGGGCTGAAACATCTTAACACAGGAGCATTTACGACGCATTCTTTAAGCTCTTGAAAACTTGTTTCTGCTTTCTGATCCCATTGGAAAATGGTATTGACTTTTATAAGATCGTAAAGTATTCCTGCGCGGGCTGCAAATCGCGGTCTATATTTGTGGTAGTAGTTTACCAACCCTAAAAAAGATTGTAACTCCTTTTTAGTTTTTGGGGGACGTATATTTTTGAGTGCCCCTATCTTGTTTTCCAGTGGACGAATGGTACCACCTTCAATGATATGTCCCAAGTATGATATTTTGTTCACCTTGAACACGCATTTTTCTTTAGATATTTTTAATCCATTATCTTCAATTATTTCCAAAACCTCTTTTAATCTAGTGTTATGTTCCGTCTGATCACGACCAGCAATTAACAAGTCATCTATATAGTAAAAAACTCCTTCCAAACCTTGGAACAGGGCATTCATGGACATTTGAAAAATTGGTGCCGATATGCTGAGGCCGAACGGTAACCGTAAAAAAGTGTAAAGGCCTAAATGTGTATTTATTGTCAAACTTTGACTCATCTCCTCCGACACTTTTAACTGTAAGTATGCTGTTGTAAAATCGATTTTTGAGAAAACCTGGCATCCATTTAATTTAACCAAAATTTCTTCTAAACGTGGTAAAGGAAATCGGACCAATTCAATACATGGGTTAAGAGTTATACGGAAATCCGCACATAACCTCAGTTTACCATCGGCTTTGCGTACAGGTACTAATGGTGTGGCCCAATAACTAAATACTACTGGTTTAGTGATCCCTTCATTCACCCATTTTCTTAATTCTTCCTCAATTTCTGCCCTCCATTCGTATGGCACCCTTCTAGCTGGACAAAATTTCGGTTTTACTCCTTCCTTAAATTTCATTGTGGCTTCAAAATTCTTCAAACAACCCAACCCTTTTGTAAAAATTAACGGAAATTTATCCCACACGTCCAGTTCTTTCTCCTCCTCCTCTTTTTTTTTAGATTGTATTTCTACTCTTATTAAATGATCATACTCCCCCGGCTTACCTTTAATTATTCTTAGCCATTCTACCTCGAAACTACTTATCCAATCCCTCCCAAAAATATTGTTCGTACTGGCCTCCGATACATATAATTTTAAACTTTTATGAATATTATTTATAGTTACACGCGCCCAACACGATCCTAACAACTTCACACTCATATTATTAAATACTCGCACTTCCAATTTTAAATCCTCAAATAATCCACCATTATCAATTTTAACCCAATCATCTTGATTAATTACGGTTATGGATGAACCAGTATCAAATATAAAATTAAATTGAATTTTATTACAAGTTATTTTTACGCGGGGAACCCGATTATCTTTAATTTCAAGCATATTTATCATAGCAATTTGAATTACTTCCTTTTTTATCAATTTTTTACCAATAAGATTCCTTGAAAGATAATGATTATGCGGTGGTATTATATCCAATATTTCCATCCCTCCTTTAATGGGGGTTATAGATAATGTACATTTAGCATAGATAACTGGGGTGGTTTTTATTAACTTGTCTAAATTCCCATAGTCATACCAATATTCATATGTTACAAATAAAAATCTTCGACACATGTACTTATAAAATTTACTAGTGTTGATCTCATCTATTTGCTCACTACCCAAATAATGACTCATTTTACTTGTTTTACATTTATTTAATTCCATTACTCTATTTTTCCTTTTCCCTTTTTTAATTTCGTACTGGGTTTTGCCTTTTGATACTTTAAAAATGGTAGGTTGCATAAATGATTTCCACTTTAAACGGTCGTAACTATATTCGCTTAAAACACAAAAATTGGTATTTTCAAACCAATAAAATTTATTCCGGATTTTAAATCGCCAACACGCCCGTGAGTACGATTTAATTATATATGTTGGTGGAGTATTAGGAATTTCGAATGGCTTAACCTCAATTCCTTGGATCTCTATTCCATTCGAACTATTCCCAAGATTTTTTATCTCTCGACAAACCATCTCTTTATATTCACCCAAAATATATGAAAATATACAATTATCTTGTATATTAAAAGTGTTTATCGTAGAATGATATTTATTCCGTTTAAGTCTATCATGCCTCCAATTTATTTCCAAAGTACCAAACCGCACTATATTTATTATAATTTTAATAAAAAGTTTCAAAACCCAAAATAATTTATTCAACATTTTAAAATTCCCAGATTTGTCCCTTTATATTATAATATTCACCCTTTATTATTTTATCATACTCCTTTTATTTTAATTCTTCATGCTAATGATATCTTTTATTTATTCTTTTAAGTTCATCACTAGTAGTCAAAAATTTAAATATGTACATATTAATATTAATATTTTCCATGCAAATTGTACAATTAATATTCAATCGATAAAATCAACAAAATTATTATGAAAATTAATATTATTAATTATATTACGAATTGAACCAAAATTAATATCTTAGTTGTTAAAATCAATAAAATCAACAATGTTTAAAGTAAGAACTGATTATTATGGGAATATGGGAATAATCCATTCATTATCATTCCTAAGGATTTTATAAATCAAATAAAGTAAAAGTCCTTAGGGTTTATATTTGGGAAACAACATTTTATTTTTGCAAAATTCAGAATAATGCCCAATGTTACCACAATTTACACAACGGGGAGTTATATAATTATTTTTATTTTGATTTGGGGTGTGTAATGGCGGATTATTTGATTGTTTACTATTAAAATAACAATTGCGTTGCAAATGATTCGTATTACCACAAGTAAAACACCTCACTCTCCTATTTAATTTATTAAATAACTGTCCAATTAAAATGCCTATTATTAAAATGACTAGGTAATCAATATATTCAAATAAATCACCAAACAAATTTTTTAAATAAAGTCGATTATCGCTTTTGCCAAACATGTCAAAAAATAATGTTTGAAATTGTATATCAATGAAATTAATAAAATCAAGAAAAATATTACATAATAAATTAACATACCTTTATAGGACGTTGGCCAATGCGGGATTCCATTGAGGATTTTGTATCTCTTGTTCTAATTGCGATTACGTTTTACGATTGTTTGTTGAGATTGATTCGTATCTGTCTTGTTTGTTATGGGTTTGTGTTTCGTTTCACTCGGTTCTATTAAAATTGTTTTTGGACTTTGCTTTACAAGGATCGGCTTGTCTTCGTATCTTCAAGATGTTTATTGTTTAATAAGGACCAGTTTTAAATGGGTTCACTCCTAAGGTCGCTCTTGTTAGATACCGGGGCACCAAACTGTTAAGTTCGCCTAGACAGGAAATTCACTTAACAGGAAACGAGGGGTTACTACTGGTTTGGACTTTAAATCTGAACGGGAAAGTTACTATGGGTGACGACTATTTGACAACTACCAACTACACTTTAACTATTGCTTTATTGTAGAAACTATACACACATGTCGCTGATAATATCATAAGTCTACGATCGGGGTATAACAGGCGTAATAAGAAAGGGAATACGGGGAATAATGATTGTACCACTATTTTGGATTTTTCAATTGCGACCGGGAATATATTTAACAGTCAGTTTTTCTCGGGGGAGGGGAAAATCACTCTATCGAAACTTGTTCAAAAATCAACGCTCTGCTTCGTATCCCTTTTGCTGGGGCTTATATAGGTTTTATATTCCCTTGGCCTAGATCTTTATCCTTGAAACTTCTTTGCTTTTCTAACCCTTTTTCCATGCCAACTTTTGATGAATGGCCCTTCACTTCCCTTGCCTTTCCACGGCCTCTGGAATCCTTATCTGACAGTTCTAGGTTTCCCCTACCTTTCTTGTGCCAATTCAATATTTATTACCCGGTTCTGTCGCCTTCTTGCTTCTTTCTGCTACCTCTTTCAGGCCAAGTTTTAATTTATAGCTGTATCCTTGCACTACTTAACTACCCGCCCAAATTTCATGACCTTCCTTCTCCTTTAGCTTAGCTTTCCCCTCATCACGTGTCATCCCCATCACGTGTGGTAACCAAATATGGAATTCTCATGGATATGACAAGTAAGTGATGCAATATAATAATCGATAAAGAGTAATTAAAATCGATAAAGATGGGTGATAATATTATAGAGATACAAACAAACATGATTCACATAAACAAGAGTAGAGTAAAATATATGCGTGTATGTGTGGGCGGGGGGGGGCAACAAACAAATAAAAACAAATAAGCAAGTCTTTTATGTGCGCGCTTAACTAGCGATTTTATAGCAACACGATTACTTTTCACATTTCCAGAGTAAACGTTTTTCTAGCTAAAGCTTATGACTCAATACATTTTCAGCAATAAAAATTTTTTAACTAAAACTTATGAGTAAAAGGGATAATAAAAAAAACTAAAATTATGAATAAGAGGAAGGGGGGAACATCACACCTCTCCCTTTAACGAGATGACCACGGCTTAATAATTATTTAGCTAAAGGCCGAGACGATTTAGCTAGAGGTCGAGGCGGCGATTTACCTTATTTATTTTAAACAAAGTCCAAACAAACTATAGGTATAACAAACAACCTAATTTTCAAACATTCCCTGAATAGCCCTAAATTTATAATCTATCGTTCTGAAACGTTAAGTAAAATTATCGCTTCTGTCCAAAATAACGACAGTTCATAATACTGACAACCTATCAAATTCATAGACAATTTCGCAACTAAAATTTATAGGATATGTCATATATCTTAAGTAAACAACCAATCATTATAACGTTCATTTTACCGTTTATTTTAAAATTTTACCATATCACAAAGTGCAATATTTTCAATTATTATTCATGCCTACAAGTGCAATTTCATTTATTTTCAAATTTATATTATCTAGGCCAGAACAATCTCCCATCTACCTCTGCATCTAATCAACTGCTGCTTCGAGCCTTAATTGTGGAGGGACAGCCACAAAGTATTGTATTGCTTAATTTTTTTGTAATCTTTTAGACCAGCAAAGTGTGGCCACTCCGAATACACAAAGAAGCCAGTCAATAGGTGTTTCTACCAACTATCCGAGAATACTGCCTAGAGTTTTAGTTAGGCAAGAACAGCCACAAAGTATCGTATTGCTGAATTTTTTTTAATCTTTTAGACCAGCAAAGTGTGGCCACTCCTAATACACAAATAAGCCATTTCATACCTACTAATAATCCACAAATTATGGATGTTACCAATCAAATGGACAGAGGTATTTTTTGATATTTATACTAGAGATCTGCACGGGCCGGCCCGGCCCGCGGACGGGCCTAAAAGCCCGGCCCGCGGACGGGTACGGACGGGCTTTGTATCATAAAAAATTTAACGGGCCGGGCCCGGACGGGCCTAAAAATTAATGGAACGGGCTCGGGCGGGCCTGAGATTTTTTTAACGGGCTTGAACGGGCCTGAAGTTTTATAAACGGGCTTAAACGAACCAGAGATTATATAAAAGGTCTTGGAGTTACAAAGGTACTTAAACATCAAACAATTAGAAAAAACAAAAAGCGAGCCAATAAATTGCATAACAATTAATATATTATTTTTATTAAATATTTAGGATTAATTTTTTAACTTCTAAATTTTGTATATCCTGTAGCATTCATTCATTTTTCAAGCGCTAAATTTGACCTTTTTTTAATTTGCTATTGATTTTTAAGACTATAACTTCATTCTTTTATAAGTAAGTTTAATTACACTTTTGTGATTAATTTTATCACAAATTACTATTATTATTAGTGCCATATAAATTCATAAATATTTTTGCTCTAATCTTTGAAATTAACTTTAATTACAAACTTAAATGTAACTTTTTGTTAGCTTTGTATTTTTTTGTTATTGATTAAGTTTAATTCCTTTGCCTTAAAATTCTAGTGCTTAAATATTTGACAAATTATTCTTGTTATATTATTTTAAATTTTTCTACATTAATTTTACAATATTAACTAGATTTAGCTTGGTTGAAAAAGGTATTTTTTCTGGATATTTTTATTAAATATTTGGCTTTATATCGCTTTGCTTTACTAATCCCTTTAATAATTGTATTTTTTGTTTTGAAACTAACAGTTTAATATTAAAAGGCTTAATCTATAATTAATATATGCAACATAATAAAAGTTATTGATTTGATACATCCTTACTTTTTTATTAAATTTTATTATAGTGTCAAATAATTTGTCCACAATCATATCTAATTATGAAAAAGGTGTATATAAAATAAATTTAAATCACAAGCTTAAAAGTAAAGTTTGGGAACAATTTGATCCTTTAATGGATGTTAATTGAATCATTAATTTTACAATATTAACTAGATTTAGCTTGGTTGAAAAAGGTATTTTTTCTGGATATTTTTATTAAATATTTGGCTTTATATCGCTTTGCTTTACTAATCCCTTTAATAATTGTATTTTTTGTTTTGAAACTAACAGTTTAATATTAAAAGGCTTAATCTATAATTAATATATGCAACATAATAAAAGTTATTGATTTGATACATCCTTACTTTTTTATTAAATTTTATTATAGTGTCAAATAATTTGTCCACAATCATATCTAATTATGAAAAAGGTGTATATAAAATAAATTTAAATCACAAGCTTAAAAGTAAAGTTTGGGAACAATTTGATCCTTTATTGGATGTTAATGGTGAATCAGTTAGTGCCTGCATATGCAAAAATTGCAAAAAAATACTTTCATATAAATCAGCAGATGGTACATCACATTTAAAACGCCACAAATGTACAACCCAAAGACAAAATAGCCTAACACTAGATCATTATATGAATAAAATAAACCCCTTAAAAGAAGAAAAAATTAAAAAATCAATCATAAATCAGGCTATAAAATTTTGCTCAAAAGATTTACGGCCATTCGAAACTTTAGCAGGAGAAGGTTTTCTTGGGTTTTGCCAGTTTTTGGTAGATAGTTTGTCAACTAAGGGGTTAATAAATGTGCGACAAATTATGCCTCATCCATCAACTATAAGCCGCCATGTGAAAGATGAGGCTGAAAGACTTCGACTTTCTATAATTCCAGATATAAAACATTACATTCAGAAAGGGCTTTGCGCGGCCACAACAGACATGTGGACATGTGATTATACAAAAATCAGTTTTCTCACATTAAGTATTCATTATATAAATGTTAGCCTGAGAAAAAAAATATTATTTACAACTGCTTTTAAGCATGAAAAAAAATCAGGGGAGAATATTAGAAATGAATTATTAAACAAATTAATGACTTTTGGCATTACCAATGAAGAAGCCCGTAAATTAATATTTGTCACTGATCAGGGTGCTAACATTGTCAATGCATTAGCAAATTATAGTAGATTAAATTGCGCAGCCCACCTTATAAATAATATGATAAAAATGGCCTTTAATGATTCTTTCTTAAATCAAGAAGCCACGGTTATTTATAAACTCATGAATGCCTCTAAAGAATTAGTCAGGCATTTCAAACAAAGTGGACTCAATAGCAAGCTGTCCCATACCTTGCATCAAGATGTAATTGTAAGATGGAACTCAAAATTGACCCTTTTGAATTCTATTTATAAGGTCTATGACGAAGTTGAAGCTATCTTGGAACAACGAAATGAACTTTCATATCTGGAATATATAGATAAAATGTTGTTGAAATCTTTAATAGACGTCTTGCAGCCGTTTAAAGAGGCTTCTCTTCAGTTGGAGGCTGATCTAGAACCAACCCTACCATATGTCTTCTTATGGAAAATTAAATTAATTAATGCGATGTCGGATTATGATTTATACGGCGGACAAGTCAACATAATAAAGAACCGTTTTTAAAGAAAAAATGGTAGTTCATCGGTATCACAAAATAGCTTCGGTCTTGCATCCGAAGTTTAGACAAATGAAGATGATACCTGAAGCAGAAAAACTAGACATATATCAAGATATAAGAAATATTATAGAGCAAGAAGGGTTTGTCTATATAAGAAAATCTTCTGTTTTACTGGGCTCAAAGACATCTCTCGCAAGTACTTACAATTTTTTAATTATATATAATATATAAAAATATATAAGGTAAGAGACCGAAAACAATTTTTTCTGAATGGGAAGATAATGATCATAATCCTGTGGCGGATGAGTTTAGTCAATATTTAGATGAAACTATTGAGGCTGATTTCGATCTGTTAAAATGGTGGAAAGCCAAAGAGGACAAGTATTATATTTAAAATTAATCTTATCCTTTAATAGATATCCTAAATTAGCACATTTAGCACATATGATATTATGTATACCGGCTACGAGTGCCACCAGCGAGCGAAATTTTTCTACGGCAGGAAGGCTTGTAGAAGAAAGGCGAACTCGCCTAAAACCAGACATTATTGATGATTTATTATTTTTACATGATAATTATTGATATCTTTCTATGAATATGTCATAAAATTTAATAAAATTTTGTAAAATTTTTGATGAATTAGGCCGGACGCGGAGTTCGCTTAAAAAATATTTTAACGGGCTTGGACGGGCCTGAAAAATTTACGGACGGGCTCGGACGGGCCTAAAAAATTTACGGACGGGCTCGGACGGGCCTGAAGTGCTGAAAAAAAATTACGGGCGGGCCCGGACGGGCCTTGAAATTTTGAAAACGGGTACGGGCGGGCCGATCTTCTAAAAACGGCCCGTTGCAGATCTCTAATTTATACTACTTAGTTATTTTTATTTATTTCATTCATCTTCACAATATATGTATTTTTATCTAAGATTCAACTAATTTATATTTATTAACCTAGTGTCTTGCCCAGAATATCTTAGGACCCAAAAAGGAGGATTACTCTTGTATTTCCTCATACCTATATATGGCAAGTCAAAAGAGGCCTACTGCCTCTTGCCCTTCAACAGCTTCAGAGTGTGAAAAAATTGCCTAGTGTTTCTAATATTATACATGAACGAGACACAAGTCAAGTCATTATACTTACAATAGTTAGCACAGTATAATAAACAATATATAAGTAATAAATATAGGTCAATATTAATAAACAAATAGATATAATTTAATTGCCTCTTATATCTTTCAATTCGTGTTTACAAGTTGCTTAATTGAATATTTTAAACGTTAATTTATATTAATTAAAAAATACTAATAACCCCTTTCAGGAGTTCCGCAATTGAATTAATAGTATCATCTAATTAGCGCCATCTATAGGCGATTTTAATTAGAGACTAATTTGAGCTATACGTATACATATCCTATTCTTTTTTAATATGTGACTCGAAAATGATAACAGATATATAACGTTTTCGCTCTTATAAGAGCTCATCAGTATATCATAGTTCATATTATTATTTAAAATGATTTTGAGTTTGATTGTCATAGTTCATATTATTATTTAAAATGATTTTGAGTTTGATTGTTGTTTTCAGTGTTTCGATCTCGTCTAGTCTCAGTGACAAAATTGACTAGAAAATTAAGGTGCCCTATCAACTCGCTGAAAACAATCTCGCCGAAACTCACCAAGGGACATTTTCTGATTGGTTGTTTAATGTCCCCCAGCTTAAAATCGTCCCCCATTCAACCAATCACAGATTAGGGGACCTTTTTTAGCTGGGGGACATTAAATTCGGCGAGATTGTTTTCGGCGAGTTGACGGGCCACCGAAAATTAACTATGGCATACTGAAGAGCTCTAATAAGATCGAAAACGTCCTGTGTCTGTTATCATTTTCGAGTCACATACTAAAAAAGATAGGGATATAAATAGTTCAAATTAGTCTCTGATTAAAATTGCCTATAGATGGCGCTAATTAAAGGATACTTTTAATTTAATTGCGCCACTTCTGAAAGGGGTAAATATCTTCTGATTATTATCAAAAACTCGCTATTTATTAACTAATTTCTAATATGTTAATTTATATAGTTAGAAATAATGATCCAAGCCGGGATTCATTTAATGGTTTTAAGTATGGATTAAAGCTTTGTATTAACAAATGTATAAATATCTGAGTGCCATCTTATACCTTAAATTGGTGCTTAAAAGTTGTTAAATTGAATTTTTTTGAATAAATTAATATAGTTAGAGAGTATGATCTTAGCAGGTGAACATATAATGAATTAAAACTTCCCCCTCCCCTCCCTCCCTTCCCTTCTCTCTATTGCATTGCTTAATTTACAAAACACATATATAAACTCGGGCCTTCGGCCCTCGTGGGAAGGGGGAGGGGAGAAGGGGAGGGGAGAAGGGAAGGGGGGACGACTTTTACTTCGTATAAATGTATCATATTTGCTATGCAATTTATGGGCGAGAAAGGTGGGAAGGGGCGAGAATGCCTATAGGGGGGTATTAAATGCCTAATGATTAATTAATTATTTATACAAATTTTCCATTTATAGGCAAAATGTAATATAGGCAAAATGTAATATAGGCAAGGGTTAGATTTAGTGTTTGCATCTAGTTGCGTATTACATTAGTTTTTACGGCCTTTAGTGATTATGGGTCTAACAAACATTATATTATAAAACATCACAATGTTAAGAATTTGCAGAATTGTTGGGAGAAATTTTTGTTGAATTTGAACAATTTTTAATTAAAAAAATCAAAAATTTGGCGAATGGTCATTTTTTCTCCATTGGTCAGTACCAACAGATACTCTATAAGTCAATGATAGCCAAAAATACGGGGAAAAAAATTTGATGCTCACTTTGGCCAATGGTCATTTTTTTCCATTGGGCAGCAGCCAGCACACGGTAAAAGTGAATATAAATTCACAAGAGTAAAAAAAAAAACGAAAAAAAAATTTTGAATCACATTTTGGCCAATGGTCATTTTATTCCATTGGTCAGCAGCCAGGACACGGTAAAAGTAGATATAAATTCATAATAGTCAAAAAAAACGAAAAAAAAATTTTCGAATCACATTCTGGCCAATGGTCATTTTATTCCATTGGTCAGCAGCCAGCGGACGGCCAAAAAGTCATAATAGCAATGGTAGGAACAGGAACAATCATAATAGTCAAAAAAAACGAAAAAAATAATTTCGATTCTCATTTTGGCCAATGGTCATTTTTTCCATCGGTCAGGAGCCAGCGGACGGCCAAAAAGTCATAATAGCAATGGTAGTAACAGGAATAATACTAATAGTCAAAAAAAAAACGAAAAAATAAACTCGGACTCACATTTTGGCCAATAGTCATTTTTTTCATTGGTCAGCAGCCAGCGGACGGCCAAAAAGTCTTATTATCAATGATAGTAACAAGAACAATCGTAATAGTCAAAACTAAAACGAAAAAAAAACTTGGATTCACATTTTGGCCAATGGTCATTTTTTCCATCGGTCAGCAGCCAGCGGACGGCCAAAAAGTCATAATAGCAATGGTAGTAACAGGAACAATCATAATAAGCAAAAAAAAACGAAAAAATAAACTTGGATTCACATTTTGGCCAATGGTCATTTTTTTCATTACAAATTTTCCATTTATAGGCAAAATGTAATATAGGCAAGGGTTAGATTTAGTGTTTGCATCTAGTTGCGTATTACATTAGTTTTTACGGCCTTTAGTGATTATGGGTCTAACAAACATTATATTATAAAACATCACAATGTTAAGAATTTGCAGAATTGTTGGGAGAAATTTTTGTTGAATTTGAACAATTTTTAATTAAAAAAATCAAAAATTTGGCGAATGGTCATTTTTTCTCCATTGGTCAGTACCAACAGATACTCTATAAGTCAATGATAGCCAAAAATACGGGGAAAAAAATTTGATGCTCACTTTGGCCAATGGTCATTTTTTTCCATTAGGCAGCAGCCAGCACACGGTAAAAGTGAATATAAATTCACAAGAGTAAAAAAAAAACGAAAAAAAAATTTTGAATCACATTTTGGCCAATGGTCATTTTATTCCATTGGTCAGCAGCCAGGACACGGTAAAAGTAGATATAAATTCATAATAGTCAAAAAAAACGAAAAAAAAATTTTCGAATCACATTCTGGCCAATGGTCATTTTATTCCATTGGTCAGCAGCCAGCAGACGGCCAAAAAGTCATAATAGCAATGGTAGTAACAGGAACAATCATAATAGTCAAAAAAAAGACAAAATAAACTTGGATTCACATTGTGGCCAATGGTCATTTTTTTCATTGGTCAGCAGCCAGTGGACGGCCGAAAAGTCGTATTAGCAATGGTAGTAACAGGAACAATCATAATAGTCAAAAAAAAAGAAAAAAGAAACTTGGATTCACATTTTGGCCAATGGTCATTTTTTTCATTGGTCAGCAGCCAGTGGACGGCCAAAAAGTCTTATTATCAATGGTAGTAACAGGAACAATCATAAGAGTCTAAAAAAACTCCGAGATTCTAACCCAAACCCTTGTAGTGGGGTAATTATTGCAATTAATATCAATGTTACCCAATTCAAAAACGAATAGATATACTTATGCATTAATTTAACGTAGCAATTAAAACCCGACCCCGCCCGAAAGCGAGGGAGATAGAGATGAGGGGTGGGGCACCTCTTATGCATTAATTTAAAAAATAACACAGCGAGATAGATAGAGATGAGGGGTGGGGCACCTCTTTCTCATGCATTAATTTAAAAAATCGATAACCTAATAAACCCAATGCAAATAGATAGGGAGGACATCAACGGACATCAACGGACAACCAAAAACGAGCCCATAAATTGCATAGCAATTAAAATTAATTTCGTTATATTAAGAAATTTTTTGCAATGACATACTTAAAGCTCCATTTAATACACTAAAATCAAATCAAGCAGGTAAATTATTATATATTTAAGGGCATAATACTTTATCTTTTTTAAAACAAAATGATATTCACACTGAAAACATTTTTAAATTAATACAAAATATTTACAATAAAGAATTATATACTTTTTAACAGATAAAAAAATATCTCTAGAATTCAAATATCACTTACACTTAGAATGAAAGTATAAGTAACTGGTTTAAACATACAAAAATTGTTATTTAACATCCGTAAAGAATTATTATGTTTCTAATGATTTTCGAATCGCAAAAATAAAAGGTTTCTTTAATATACGTTTAATGGAATTGGGATTA
This sequence comes from Gordius sp. MW1, assembly GCA_964036665.1. Lineage (NCBI taxonomy): Eukaryota > Metazoa > Nematomorpha > Gordioida > Gordea > Gordiidae > Gordius > Gordius sp. MW1. Next base: position 8,117,385 of record OZ038532.1, read on the forward strand.
ATTTTTTTCGAAGACCTTTGATGTAAAAATTTCAATTTAAATTTGCGAAACAGATTTGAATTTTTCTATATTAAATTGCATTGAAATATAGAAGCTTAATTAAAATAATTTTAAATTAAAATATCAAACTTCAAAAAGCGTTAAAAAATATCTTTAAAGAATTTTTACACTATCACATTAGCAAGGCACCGCCAAAAACTCTTTTCAATCAAGATTTAATCAAAAACTTAAAACTATCATTAATTTAAAAAATCCATTAAACTTTGTTATAATTATAAGGTAAGCAAGGGCTTGATATGGCTTCGCAGAATATATGTTAAAATGATTGAAATAGTAATTATAAATTAGTATTTTAAATACTTACGTGAATATTGCAGAACGAAGGTTGGAATCTTAATTTGAAGCAAAGCTAAAATAGCGATCGACCAAAAATTTTAATCAAGGTAAGGGAGAGAGAGGGAGTGGAGGGTATGATTAGTTGTTTTTTTTTATAAATTATCAAGGTCACGCCAACATAAGCTATTATTGGGTTGTCGAGCGGTGAAGCGGGGTTGAGGGATGATCTCTCTCCCTTTCTCCATCTCCTCCACTCCCGCCCCCTAATAATACCAACTCAGCGGTGGAATTTGGATCAATAATACCATTAACGTTTTTGGAAATCTTAGTTTTTTAGATACTATAAATATCTTTTCTTAGATTTTAAAAATGTAGGGCATGTTTTATAAAATTATAAATTAATGGTTCATAGGCACGTCTTAATATCTTGAATTTTGGCAGGGATTTTATATCATCTTACCGAATGTTTATTTTTAATCTATACGAAATAAGATGTAATCATATATCTGCTTAAAAAGAGCGTTAAAGGGTAATATATTAGTTATATTTTAGCAATATGTCAAAGAATTTAAATGATTGAGGGGAAAAATGGGCGCATTAATTATTTAAAAGTATTAAAAATTCTAAATATAATAAACACAAAAAACATCAAATAATAATTAATATAAAATCATCTAAAAGTACCACCTATTTTTGAATTAAAATTTTTTTAAATTAGGTCTTAATGTAAAAATAATTTGATTTCTTTATTACGATTTAACAGATTTGAATTTTTCTATATTAAATTGCATTGAAATATAGAAGCTTAATTAAAATAATTTTAAATTAAAATATCAAACTTCAAAAAGCGTTAAAAAATATATTTAAAGAATTTTTACACTATCACATTAGCAAGGCACCGCCAAAAACTCTTTTCAATCAAGATTTAATCAAAAACTTAAAACTATGATTAATTTAAAAAATTCATTAAACCTTGTTATAATTATAAGGTAAGCAAGGGCTTGATATGGCTTCGCCGAATTTATGTTAAAACTTTCTAAATTAGTTTTGCCCTGCTGAACTAATATAAAACTTTGACTTAGTAGAAAGTTGTAATTATATAGAAACTACCTGGGCTAAGAAGCCATATAAAATTAAAACAACTTGAACGAATTTTGTTATAATTCAAAAAACGAAATTATTTAAAAAAACTTTAAATTCCGGAAGTTAGGCATGTGCAAAGAAGAGTATCGTTAACGTTTTGACTATTGAATACAAGGTTTTAATTAAAAATGAAAAATATTTTACGTGTAAGTATGTGTGAATTATAATCAAAAAATATTAATTGCTATTATGTTAAGTTAAATTTCACTTCACACTTTGGCTAATGGTCATTTTTTTCATTGGTCCGTACTCAGAGCTGGTCTATAAATACATACGAGTCAAAAAAAAACGAAAAAAAAATTCGAATCACATTTTGGCCAATGGTCATTTTTTTTCATTGGTCACTACCAACAGATACTCTATAAGTCAATGTTAGCCAAAAAAACGAGGAAAAAAATTTCACTTCACACTTTGGCCAATGGTCATTTTTTTCCAGTGGTCAGCAGCCAGAGGACGGCCAAAAAGTCATATTATGTAGTAACAGAAACAATCATAAGAGTAAAAAAAAACGGAAAAAAAAAATTTCGAATCACATTTTGGCCAATGGTCATTTTTTTAATTGGTCACTACCAACAGATACTCTATAAGTCAATGTTAGCCAAAAAAACGAGGAAAAAAATTTCACTTCACACTTTGGCCAATGGTCATTTTTTTCCAGTGGTCAGCAGCCAGCGGACGGCCAAAAAGTCATATTATCAATGGTAGTATCAGGAACAATCATAAGAGTCAAAAAAAACGGGGAAAAAATTTTCGATTCACACTTTGGCCAAATGGTCATTTTTTTCATTGGTCAGTAGCCAGCGGACGGCCAAAAAGTCATATTATTAATGGTATTAACAGGAACAATCATAAGAGTCAAAAAAAACGGGGAAAAAATTTCGCTTAACACTTTGGCCAAATGGTCTTTTCCAGTGGTCAGCAGCCAGCGGACGCCCAAAAAGTCATATTATCAATGGTAGTATCAGGAACAATCATAAGAGTCAAAAAAAAACGGGAAAAAATTTCGCTTCATACTTTCGGACACTGGTCTTTTTTTCCAGTGGTCAGCAGCCAGAGGACGGCCAAAAAGTCATATTATCAATGGTAGTAACAGGAACAATCATAAAAGTCAAAAAAAACGCAAAAAAAAAATTCGCTTCATCTGGTCATTTTTTTCTGTGGTCAGCAGCCAGAGGACGGCCAAAAAGTCATATTATCAATGGTAGTAACAGGAACAATCATAAAAGTCAAAAAAAAAATATTTTAATTTTTTGGCCTCTCCGGGATTCGAACCCCAGATCTGAAGAGGGATAATAAGTCAAGGGGGGGGGGGCACAGGGACCCATATCAGTAGGGGCAAGATCCTTCTAGGAGAGGGCATGGGGTATTTATCAATGTTAGTCAAAAAAATGGAAAAAAAATTTGCTTCACACTTTAGCCAATGGTCATTTTTTTCCATTGGTCAGTACTCAGTGGACGGCCAAAAAGGCATATTAATCAATGGTAGTAACATAAACAATTAATGTTAGCCTAAAAAAACGTCAATGGTATTAACAAGAACAATTTATTAATGTAAAAAAAAACTATTAATTGCATGGCAAACCCCATATCTAGAAAGGCATGGTCATTTTTTCCCATTGGTCAGTAGCCAGTGGACGGCCAAAAAGGCATAATATCAATGGTAGTAACATAAAAAATCAATGTTAGGCTAAAAAAACGTTAATGGTATTAACAGGAACAAATTATTAATGTAAACTAGTTAAATTAACCTAATAACAAACAGCGTGACAAATAGCGTACGAAAAAAAAATTTCGATTTATTTGGCCAATGGTCATTTTTTTGCAATGGTCAGTAGCCAGCGGACGGTCAAAAAGTCATATTATCAATGTTACAGTATACAGTCAAAATTATTGGGGTTTAACAAACTATTTAAATCAAATAAATAAAATTTAAAGTAATAGCTCTTGCAGGATCCTAAAATTCCTTTTAGTTTAAAAAAGGGCTAAATTCTGAAACTACCGGCCCGATTCGCTCGAAACTTTACCGGTAGGTGCCCAGGGCGGCCAGGGGTAAAATAGCTTTTTCAGATTCCTAAATACCTTTTCGTTTTAAAAATATCGGAAATTTCCCGGGCAGTTTCATAAAAAAAAATTTCGATTTATATGGCCAATGGTCATTTTTTTCAATGGTCAGTAGCCTGCGGACGGTTAAAAAGTCATATTATTAATGGTATTAACAAGAACAAAATATTAATTTAATTAAATATATACATTGGAGGGTAAACGGACGGACATCAACGGACAACGGACATCAACGGACAACCAAAAACGAGCCCATAAATTGCATAGCAATTAAAATTATACCTTTACCAGGAACGCGAGAGACATGCGAATACATGTACGGGAGAAAATATGTATATCAACGAGAATAAATGCGATAAAAGCTATATATACCACGCGATAAGGAAATATCACGCGATATCACGCGATAAGGGAATATCACGCGATAAGGAAGATAATGACATCTGTTGCGTTGTCTTTTACTCCACCAGTATGATAGAACTTAAGCGTAAGTTACATTTCGTCAATTATCCTCTACACTTCCCCCCTTTTCACAAAGATAGTGTTTTAGGTAGCTTGGAGCCTGTCGTACCCGGCGTGGGTATCTACCTTCAAGCGGGGCGTTGTTAAGCTCCGGGGCCATGTGTAGGGCATTGTGTTTACCCGCTTCTGTAGTGGCATAGTCATTGGGAATTATTGGCAGGGCACCTTGTCTGGACGTCGTTGGTGAGGGGCTTGAATCTATTGACTCGTTTACAATGGGACTCGATCGCGTGGGTGTATTCCGGTCCGGCCATCCATTTTCATGTCCCACCATTCTCCAGTCCAATATTTTCCTTCGTCTCAACTGATCTAAATGTCGATGATGACCTTTCCCTAGGGCTCTAATATTGAACGAGCGCGCCCCGCGCTTGGAACTAACGGTGCCCTCCACCCATTTATTGGGCCCCAGAAACATCCGCACCCACACTGGGTCTCCGACGTCGAACGTGCGCGACTTTCTGCTCTCCGTCCCATGTTGAGGTTCGATTTTCCTCCAAGGCCTAAAGTTTTGTCCACCCTTGACAAACGGTGCCCTTTTTGGTGCCGCGGCCGTGTATTGCATACCCTGCAACTTTTCGCTAGGTTTGCGATGTCATCGCTCTCTCGCACTGGCACTAACGGGCTTGCCCAGCGCGAAAATTCCCCGGCAATTATGTCGTCATTAAGCCACTTGTCCGATCCTTCTTCTACCCCCCTCCTCCAAGCTAAGGGTCCTCGCCGTGCTGGGATAAATACCGGCCTGCTCTTGTTTTCCACTGACACGTCGACTTCAATGTCACTCACCGCTTGCGGATTTGCCCCCTTCTGCACCGTCATCTGCCGAACGATATCTTCGACGTGTCTATTGGTTACGAGCGGCTCTTTTGGGGCCTTCTCCTCGACGAAATTCACTATGTAGCGCTCCATGACGGTTCGCGAATTCCATTTGGCTAGCTCCCATACGTTTTTTCTGAACTCTTTTATCCAGTTCGTTCCGAGTAAAGGCGTTCCCTTTACATCCGCCACTAACAGCGGCAGGCGCTTCCGGGTGGAACCTAGACGGGCCTCGGCTGTTACGTCCCCGATAATCTTTATCTCCTTGCCGCTGAACGCATGTACGGAAGGTCTCGGGTTTGTTTGCACCGGTAAACGCTCTTTCCACAAGTTAGCCGGCACGATTGTAACGGTGGAGCCCGTGTCCATAAGAAAAGTTATCAAGGTGTTAATAACATATAAATCAATAGTCAAAATATCTAATGCATGGCCGAATTTGGTCATACTCGGGCCCGTCCTCGTCGCGTCGACCGCAAATGCCTCGTCCCCTGGCTGGTGCATAGTCCTTAGGCCTTCGCCGATTGCCTCCCCAGCTAGGGCGATTTCCACGGCCTTGTCCCATTAGAGGTCCTTTTCGGCCATCAACGCGGCTTGCACCGTTGGGTCGTAGAGCCCTAAAATCAGCTGATCGAGCATTCTGGCCGATAATTCTCCGGGCTGAAAACCGCAGTCATTTGATGCCTCTTTTAGCCTTCGAATATATCGCATGAGTTCTTCCCCGGGCGTCTGTCGAATATTTCCAAACATGAACCTTTGCGCAAGAGGGCATGTCTGCCCCGTAAACATCTTCTTTGCTTTCTTGGTCGCTTCCTCGAAAGTCCACTCGGTAGGGTTATCCGGGTACGCGTCGTCCGCGATAACCTTAAATGCCTCCGCCGATAACGGTATCTGATAACGTTTCTGATTGTGCCTTGATGTTGGCCTCAAATTGCATGAGAAATGTTTCGATCGAATCTCCTATCCTGTATAAATCCATAATGTTTCGATCCATTCCCTCTTTTGATTTATTTCCCGGTAGGTTCTCACGACGCCAATGTTGTAGTTCTACACAACTTTTATTAGAACACCATTTACCTTTACCAGGAAGGCGAGAGACATGCGAATATATGTACGCGAGAAAATATGTATATCAACGAGAATAAATGCGATAAAAGCTATATATATCACGCGATAAAAAAATATCACGCGATATCACGCGATAAGGAAGATAATGACATCTGTTGCGTTGTCTTTTACTCCACCAGTATGATAGAACTTAAGCGTAAGTTACATTTCGTCAATTATCCTCTACAGGACCACACTTTGCTGATCTAAAAAAGATTACAAAAATTCTGGACTATAAGACATTCTGGCTGTCCCTACCTAATTAAAACCCCAAGCATTATTTATGGAGTATTAGTAGGGACACATATTAAAGGGTAACTAAGGTTGCTAGCACTTTGCTGATCTAAAAAAGTTTAAAAAAATTCAGGATTATAATACTTTCTGGTGTTCCTGCCTAATTATGGTTCCAAGCAGCACCTGATTAGATGCAGAGATAACTGGGTGTCCATTATGGCCTAGATGATATAAATAATTTAAATTAGGAATAAAAATATTGCACTTGTAAAAGCAAAACATGTTTAATAAATTAGGAAATAAATAAAATATTGCACTTTTTAAAGCATAAGATGTTAAAATATAATACTAAAATAATTATTACATATTTGATGCTGTCCATGTGATTGATAAATTATTTGGTTGCCTTCAAAAAGTTAATTTTGTCTCATATTAACAATTATGAATAAGCTATTGTAAAATTAATATTAAATTTAAATACATCGCTCCCATCTTTCAAATTTTGACTTTGAGTGTTTTTAAAATTTATTAGAACAATATTAAGCCCACCTATAGCCTGATTCTCTAGAAAAAGATCGTAATTGTTAATGTGTTAAGCATAACGTATCTTAGTACCAATTGGTCAATGCTCATAAGCTAAAGCGCTCCTGAGTGCCAAGGCATTTGAAGGCTCTGCAATCTTATCAAGCCAGAAAAAAATAAGAAACCACCCTCAGCGAACAAAATACGCAGTAAAGTGTTGAAAGGGGCATTTATATAATATATCAACTTCCCATTCGTATATTTGATTTCACACTAAAATACAATTATTAGCCTAATATGCATTTTAATATCAATTTTCATCTTTGGAGGGTGTTATTATCCTGGTGTTATTGTCGCTCAAATTCTCAACTATTAGCTAGATTTAGAGTGAAGTGTATTTTATAGCACAAATTTAATTAAGCAAGATAAAAGAAATTAATGTACGATTAAAATTAGATTATTAGTTAACTCTTATCACTACCATCTAGGACAATTTTAATTAAAAACTAATTTTTATAACTTTTATAGCACGTGACTTGAAAGATTATTCTTACTTGAATAAAATTAAAATAAATATGCCATCAATAAAGGTTATTTATTAAATCTGCAATGCCCAGCCATTCATTATAGACCGTCCATTTAAAGGGTAAGTCCTACCTGTCTAAGGGAGCGTTCGTGATGACGCGTGAAGCGAAAAAAGCGAATGGGCTAATACATCAAACTCATTCTTTTGATTGCTATGCAATTTATGGGCGTACTTTCCATTGTCACGCACCGAGTGTCACGCCGAACGCGTCCGCACCGAACGTGTCACGTTGTTTATTTTTAATTGCTATGCAATTTTTAACTCTTAACTCGTCTGTAGGTTCGAATCCCGGGGAGGACAAAATTTTTTTATTTTTATTTAAATTAAAATTTATCGTTGTTGTTACTACCATTGATAAAATAACTTTTTGACCGTCCTGGCTCCTGACCAATGAAAAAAATGAACATTGGCCAAATAAATCTAATTTTTTTCCGTTTTTGAATTGGTATATTAGGATAACATTGATAATTACCCTATGCCCTCCCCTACAAGGGCCTCCGCCTCTACTGATATGGGTCCCTGTGCCCCCCCCCCCCTACAAAGGCCTATGCCTCTACTAATGTGGGTTCAAATCCCGGCGAGGCCAAAAATTTTTTTTTTAATTAATATTTATTGTTCTTGTTACTACCGTTGATAATATGGCTGTTTGGCCATCCGCTGGCTGCTAACCAATGGGAAAAATTACCATTGGCCAAATTGTGAATCGAAATTTTTTTTCCTCGTTTTTTTAACTCTTATGTATTTATATTCACTTTTACCGTGTCCTGGGTGTTGACCAATGGAAAAAATGCCCATTGGTCGAAATGTAAATCGAATTTTTTTTTTTGACTCTTATGTATTTATAGACCGTCTCTTGGTCCTGACCAATAAAAAAAATGACCATTGGCCAAAGTGTAAATCGAATTTTTTTCTCGTTTTTTTGACTCTTATGTATTTATAGCCCGTCTCTTGGTACGGGGTATTTCATTAACGCTGTGAAGGAGTTAGCAACTTTGAAAAATATTTGTAAAAACTTAATTAAAATTTTACGCAGATATTTATCCAATAAATATAAAAGATGAAATTAAAATTAAACTTACAACAAAGATTAGTATTAATTGTGTTCTCGATAAGATATACTATAAAATTAAACAAAGATATTACGCTCTTAAACCCATGGCTTAGATTTTCTTTGGCAGTAAGGGGTATTTATGTAGAGAAGTTTAAGAATTTAAAGCAACTGGCTACATGCACTCTCTAACTGATTTAAAATCAAAATACTGAAACTAGATTCAAATAATACAAAGTGAGTTACTTTTAAATTTAATAATTTAGGTGGAAAAAATACGCGCAATGGTACAGGCCATCATATATCATTATTTTGAAAACTTTTTATCTTATAGTCTATCTTTAAGGTCGCGCAAAGTTTATTTAACACACAACTCTTACTTATCATCTTAAAGTATGGGCCAATAAATTGCAGTTCGTTTAATTATAAATAAGTGGAGCTAGCACTGTTATTCATAGAATCTGCTTTAAATTTAATCTATGTATTATAGTTATACAACAAGTATGGAAGCTGTCAATTTATTTATACAGTGGAAGATTTTAATATTGATCGTGATAATTACTCGTAATATGAAGTGCAATTTCATTAAATATGTGAAAAGTTGGAGTTAAGTATGTCACTGCTCCTCCGTGCCTCATCCTAGCTACGGTTATATGATTATGTGACATATCAAGTATAATTTTTAAAATTTTTCGATAACCAACTTTACAAAAATACAACCAAAAAATTTCGACATAAAATGGTTTCGTAGACAAAAATCAGTTCATTAGTTAAAATTATAAAATTATCGCATCGAGGTACACTTAATTAAATGAATGCAACAAAAGGGTCAAATATTGCTTGGCGCACCCGGCCGGTTATAAAGTTTTAAATTGTGGCCTCTACCCGGCGCTCTTAATAAAACATCACAATGAAAAATATATGTTTTACCAAAATATATAAAAAAGCATTTATCTATATGATTAAAAAAATATATATTAATAGATTAAGAACAGTGTAGGCTTGTTAAATGTTGCCCAGTTCTTAAAATTAATGAAATCATTAATTTGGGCTAAATGGTTTATGTCTATCGGTCGTTTTTTAAACTTTTAATGAAAAAAATCATTTAAATAAAGTTAAACTTACCATTGAGCAAGTAGTTTTAATGTACAAAAGGCTTGGAACGGGCCCTCGAATATTTTTATAAATATATTAAACCTTAAAAAACCTATATATTTCTTTGTTTTTTTTTTAAAAAAATAGCTCAGTTCAAATTTGTTTGGCACAATTTTTTGACAATTTCATCGGCCATCAAAATTTACTTAAAGCATGGCTAGGGGTATAACAATTGTAATTCAATTTTAAAAGAGTCCCTCCCAGAGGTCAGATTTGTTTAAATTTTTTTGCCCGAACCCGGCCCGGTTTGATTTTATGATTAAATTGCCCGCCCGGCCCGCCAGAACCCTTCTCAGTGTCCGCCCGGCCAGGCCCGAAGCGCAAGAACTCCCCGAAATGCCCGCCCGGCCCGGCCCGAAGCGCAAGAGCTGCCCGAAATGCCCGCCCGGCCCGGCCCGAAGCACAAGTAAAAGTATTACACTTTTTATTATTAAACATGTTAAAAAATAAAAAAATGCAGGATATCACGCAAATGAACACTTTGAATTGAAATACCACGAGACTTACTTGAAATTGAATGGATTAAATACTGTAAAGTAAATGTGAAAAAGAAAATAATAGCGAAGCGATTAAATTTAGTAGAATGAAAATGAATATGAAAACGTTTTTAAGAGAGTTGGATGTTTGTCTAGACTGCACGTGCACGCACATGCACAGCACATGCGTTCGTTAGTTAGCAATAAAAAAAGGAAAGGACGTAAAAGTAATAGTAAAGTAAATATTCAACAAATTCATTAAAAATGCGATACTCTCAACAAGGGTTAAATAAAGGGTACAGACAGAGATCAGAAGAATGCCCGGCCCTTAATAAAGCACACTAAAAAAATAGAATTTTAATTAGCATTTCGAATCAATCAAATTGTGTTGTGTTGAGCCCAAGGTCATGGAGGGATAAAAATATGCATCTTTCATATTATTACAAGTGTGGTTTGGTAACACTTCAGAGGTTGGGTCAAAAATGTTAACACGGATGGTATTTGGGCTATTAATTACCCCAAACTAATAGCTATAACTTAGATATTTTATAATTTAAACTTGTCAAAATTTGTTAATATATTAATTTGTCTATTTGATCAAGTGGTTTTAATTTTATGCCTATAATTATAGAAAACGAATTTATTTTGCACAGCATTTTTAAACGGCTTGGGGTCATTACCATTATAACCCCACCCGACCTCTGAAGTGTTAAAGGTGAAGTGTGTAAGGCAATTCAATCTAGCTAGAAATTTTCAAAAATAATCCATTTTATATAAAAAGTCACACCCTACCCTAGCCCTACAATAATTTATTTATGCCCGAATCTTATCAAAGCGTGCCCGCCCGGGCCGCCCGAAAAGTAAAACGTGCCCGCCCGGGCCCGCCCGAAAGGTAAAATTTAAGACAGTTGACCGGCCCGGCCCGGCCCACGGGCCGGGCCGGGTCGGGCAGCGGGCCGGGCAATCTGGTCTCTGGTCCCTCCAATGTACTTATGGGGTCTAAGAGACCCCACAAATGTTATAATTTAACACAAATCCTATGAAATTTTCAGGAAATGTAGCTTTAGCATAATTATGAAAACTCTAAAAAAACCAAATCTCTAAATCTTAAACTCTTTAAGTGGTGTTAAATTATAACATTCGTGGGGTCTCTTTGACCCCATAAGTACATTGGAGGGTTAAGTAATTTGGACCTATTATGTAGCAATAAATTACCTATAATTCTTCACTTTGTATTTCGGAATTAGCTTATCGGATCGCAATAAACACTAAGGCTTCGTTCGATGACATAGAAAAAGAGGTATTTTTCACGATTGACAAGACGAAACAATGAGTTTTAACATGTATTAAATATATAATTAAAAAATAGAAGGGGGTAGATAGTGGGATGGAACATTTAGCAAAAAAGATTGTTGAGAATTACAATTTAAGAATATTAACCAAACATGATTAAGGGAAGTAATGCGATGGCGTAGATCGCCAAAATTGAAAGTTTTGAAAGATGGTTGAAGTAATAGGCTATGTATGAGTCAGTAAATTCCATTTGTTATATTATCGATAATCTCCCCCCCCCCCCCCAATAACACCTGAATAATCATAATACTCCTTATAATTAACTTTAGCCTTTTAGTTTTTAGTGTTGTTAAACTTAACTTTATTTAATCGTTCGCATGGGCGTAGCCAGGGGATGGCAGGAAGGGGCGGCCCCCTCTAAATCCAAATTTTCTTCAAATTTTAATATAATTATGGCTAAATTGACTAAAAATTATCATTTCGCTCCCTCCCCCCTTCTTAAATCATTATTGCCCCCCTCTAAATCCAATCCTGGCTACGCCCATGAACGTCCGTCGCCTGCTGTGTTTCGGGGAATCACAAAAACGAATGGTGTTGTTATGACGAGCGATATTTGATGAGCAATCTTTATTTATAGAATAGAGATTCTATATTATAAACTCGAGTGCTAAACTAAAAAACATTTATATAATTAGTAGGATTGCAAAGCAAAAATTAGAGAATAAAAGAAAATAATTGCCAATATTCGTTTAAAAATTTGAATTTTCCGCTATTGTTGTATAACCAATGGGTTTTATGTGGGCTTAAGCAAAGTCATTAAAAGCAATGATTGATTTTGAAGGTGTGAGATATCATAAGATCAAATAAGTATTTTTTGATTATTTTAATTACATAAAATTGATATATATTGGTTTTTTGGATCAGGGAGTAAATTAGTAAGCATGCAGTTAAATACAGTAAAAAATCATATAACTGTGTTAAAGTGATTCGCAAAGCCTGTAACTGATAGCCAACGGTGCAGGCTTCGTTAATGGCCGAGGAGAGGGATCTCAAAACGTTATATGTCTGTTATCAGTGTCGAGTCACATGCTAAAATAGATCGGGATATATATATTTCAAATTAGTCTTTTTGCCTATAGATGGCGCTAATTATAGAAACTTTTAATTTAATTGCGGCACTCCTGAAAGGAGTTGTTATCTTCTGATTATTATCAAAAACTCGATTTATTATCTAACTGCTAAAATATTGTAATATTATGTTTCATTTAGGCGTGTTGCATTTCGCCATGGTACCGATACCGACAGTCTTACACATCGCGCCCATATCCTTATTAATGAAACTATTTTATAATGGTGATCTATATATACCTCTATCTATTTAAATTTTTATATAATTTTTTGATAAACAAAGTCATATGATAAAAAGATGCTTTGTATAAACGACTAAATATTATTAGCTTAGTATAAAAATTAAAATATTAAAAAATAGTAAATTAACATTATCCCATTTAACACTATCAACGACGGTCCCAAGTCCGTGTGAAAAAAGTGAAGGGTTGGCGTCAGGTCGGAAGCCGGCTGTAAAAAGCAACTCCAAACAACATGGCAGCTTCAAATACGAAATTATACCAGAATGCTAGGGCGTCCTCCCCAAACGACGCGCATTGCATCATCCGCCCGTGCAATGTGAAAAGTATACAAGGGTTACCGCCTCACTCACAACGAAGGCGGTTAAAAAATCTAGTTGTCGAACAAGAGTGGCCAGCTGGAATGTGGGCACGCTGACGGGGAAGAGCATCGAGGTTGCGCAGATGCTAAAAAGGCGAAGGATACACATAGCGTGTCTACGAGAAACGCGGTGGCATGGAACAAAAGCCAGGGAGCTAGGAGATGGTTACAAGCTATACTACTCGGGTTCCCCATCACGGAAGAACGGGGTCGGTATAGTGCTTAGCGATTCCTTTAAGGACAAGGTAGTCGAAGTCAAACGATGCTCGGATAGATTGATGTGCATAAAGCTGGCGGATCAAGGCGGCCTTGTCAATGTTATTTGTGCGTATTCGCCCCAGGTTGGATGTTCCGAAAATGAGAAGGACGAATTCTATGAAAAGCTCGAAAAAGAAATACGCTACGTGAAGCCTGATGAGAATCTCATCATCGGAGCAGACTTTAATGGGCACGTTGGGAAAGAAAGGGGCGTGTTCGAACGAAATCACGGCGGGCATGGCTATGGGTTGAAGAATAAAGAGAGAGAGAAGTTACTACAGATGGCGCAAGCTTACGATATGGCCATTGTGAATACCTTCTTTCAGAAGCGTACCGAACATTTAGCGACGTACAGCAGTGGGGATCACCTTACACAGGTCGACTACATCCTAGTAAAGCGCAAAAATTTGTGGCAAGTTAAGGATTGCAAGGTTATACCGGGGGAAGAAATCGCCAAGCAACATCGGCCAGTTGTCCTCGATATAGTAAGAAAGATTTTTCCCGAAAGGAGAAAAGTCTACACACCAAGGACAAAGTACGAAAAGCTTAAGGATGATCGCGCAAATGAAATGTTTCACGCTCGAGCAACTCCGCTCTTGAAGGTTGCATGCTTGGGGGGCGACATTAACAAAAGGTGGGACACCGTTGCAAATGTTCTAAAGGAAACGGCCTTTCTAATCTTGGGACGAACTAAGGGCGACAGAGCTCACAAGCGTGAACTATGGTGGTGGAATGACTCGGTCAAAGAGGCTATAGAAGAAAAGAAGGCGTTGTACCTACGATGGTACAAAACGAAGAAAGGAGAAGACTACGTGGCATATCGTGAAGCGAAACGCAAAGCTAAGATAGCGGTTGCGATAGCGAAGAACGAGGCTTACACCGATATGGCAAACAAGCTCGATACCAAGGGCGGCGACATAGTCATGTATAAACTCGCAAAGATCAGGGAGAAAAAAAGTCGAGATGTCGGGACACTGAAAGTCATTAAAAGCGAAGAGGGACGAACGTTGTGCAAATTGAAGGAAGTCATCAAAAGATGGAAAGATTATTTCCAAAATATGATGAACAAAACAAATGATAGAAGACCGCTAGAGAGGGTGGAACCGAACTCGAAATTGGTTTTACCATTGCAGGCTTATAAAGTAGGAGCGCAACTAACGAAGATGCGGAAAGGGAAAGCGCTAGGTTCCGATGATTTAACGATCGAAGCTTGGCTTGGGTGCAAAGGAGAAGGAATCGACATAATGACAGGCTTATTTAACGCTATGCTGTATGAGAGTCGTATCCCTGACCCATGGAGGGAAAGTACGATCATACCCATATACAAAGGCAAAGGAGACGCGCAGGAATGTGGCAACTTTAGAGGTATCAAGTTGACCTGCCACTCCCTAAAACTACTAGAAAGGGTGCTAGTGAAAAGGCTCAATGACGAAGTTTGTCTCTCGCCCAATCAATTTGGATTCGTGGCCGGTAAATCAACGATGGATCCAATCTTTGCGTTGAAGCAGACGATGGAAAAATATGGCGACATAAGAAAGAACTTACACATGGTCTTCATCGATTTAGAAAAGGCCTACGATACGGTTCCGAGAGACTTAATATGGTGGTCCCTTAGAGCCAGAAATATACCCGAAGGATATGTTCGACTTATCAAGGAAATGTATAATGGCGCGGTTGCATCTGTTAGGACTACCGTAGGAGAAACGAAACCCTTCCGAATAATGATTGGACTACATCAAGGGTCAGCGTTAAGCCCATTCTTGTTTAATCTAATTATGGATACAATAACAAAGGACTTGCACAAGCCAGCCCCTTGGACTATGCTATATGCCGATGATATTGTCCTATGCGATGAAACAAAAGAAGGGGTTTTTCATCAGGCGAAAAAATGGTCAGAACGTTTTTCGGAATTCGGTCTAAAGGTCAGCGAGAAGAAAACGGTTTCATGCAAATGATGGGCGGTAGTCCGCAAATGCACAAAAATGACGGTCCAATGTACACGGAGGTTGATAAGTTCACATATCTTGGCTCGCTATTACATCAAGAGGGAGGATGTACCGCCGAAGTCCATTCTCGGATCAAGAAAGCATGGCTCAAGTGGCGCAGCATCTCCGGTGTCATGTGTGACAAAAAGATACCAATTTGGTTGAAAAGCAAGGCGTACAAAACCATCGTGCGACCGGTCTTGCTTTACGGGAGCGAAACATGGGCTGTAACCACCGCGGAGGAGAAACTCTTGCAAGCCACGGAAATGAGAATGGTGCGATGGAGCTTAGGCTACACCAAGCTGGATCGCATGACGAACGAATCCTTGATGACAAAGATGGGTATACAAGCGACGAAGGACTTCTTAAGAGAAAATCGACTGCGGTGGTACGGCCGTGTATTACGAAGAGACGAGGACGATGTCACACGGCGAACGCTGGAGATGGACGTGCCTGGAAGAAGAGGAAGGGGCAGACCACGTGCCACCTGGAAACGACTGGTCGAAAAGGATATGGACGTCAAACAGATGGAAATTGGCATGGCATGTACGCGACTCAGATGGAAGAGGCTGCTAAAAACTTACCCCACGTCTGTGGGATTTTCAACACGATAAGGAAGAATATTATCCCATTTAAGCCGCCATCTACATATGGTTTTATATTCGAATACAAATTTGTAAATATAACCTTATTAATAGAAGATTGTAAAAAACACTAAATAAAATATGCTATTGCCTTAAAAACAAAATATTTTTATTAAGTTTAAGGTCCTAAATATAGTTTAATTTAATCTTAGATAATGTAAATCCATATAATCAATATAATAAATTAATTATATTTTATCAAATTTAGTAGATAGGCAAGAGTTAAATATAAAAAAAAACATAATAATAAATCTAGCCTTCGGCCCTCGTGGGAAGGGGAGGAGGGGAAGGGGGGACGACTCCTCTATACTCCGTATAAACGTAGCATATTTGCTATGCAATTTATGGGCGAGAAAGGTGGGAAGGGGCGAGAATGCCTATAGGGGGAATTAATTCAAAATAATTGGACTGACGGGCATAGGGTAAATATCAATGTTTACTAATTTCAAAGCGAAAAAAAGAATAAAAATTGGTTAGTAGTCAGGACACGGGTAAAAAGTCGTATTATCAAGGGTATTAACAAGAACAATATATGAATTTAATTTAAAAAAAAATAAAAATTTTGCCCTTACCGGGATTCGAACCCACATAAGTAGTGGTATAGTGTTTTGTAGGGGTACAGGAACCCATATTAGTAGATGTATAGGCCCTTCTAGGGGAGGGCATAAGGTAATTATCGCTGTTAATTTATTCAAAAACAAAAATTAAAATTTGGTCATTTTTTTCATCGGTAAGTAGCCAGCGGTAGGTCAAAAAGTCATATTATCAATGGTATTAATAAGAACTCCAACTTAAAACTAAATAATTAAGCAGGTTAAACTATAGATTATTATCTTCAACCTAACGCTCAGTAATGTTACAAGGGCTTTTTTTAAAGTGGTTGATTTACGTGTTAGAAGTTAGACTTTTTGACCTGTTTTGATGAATTGGAATTATTTAAATTGAATAATAAGTAATACAACAAGATGCAAATATATGCAGTATTATTTATATAAGCTCAAGGACACCTCTATATAGCAATTAACAACAATCCAAATATAACAGGCAACGTACAATTTTATTGAAGGCTCTCGCTCATATAAATTGATTAAAATTAGCATAAAAATTTAGATAAAGGCTGCTCCATTAAAGCGTTAAAATTTTTGAAATACTACATTTCAAAGAGGGTTGAAAACTAAGTTTTGGCTTAAACGCATTTTGATCTTATTTGTAAAGCTCACTTATTCATCTTAGTAAATTTCATAGGAATTTAAGAATGAGATTAATTCATTAATATAAGGTTTTTTAGAAATTAAAATACATTTAATAACGGTAACAAAAAAAATAGTGTTTGTTTCTTAATTTTTTTTTCATTCGAATCGACAGTTAGTATTAATAACGACCCCGCCCAAAAAATCGATAACGAGAGAGAGATGATGTGGGGAGGAGACACGCGTATGTATTACTATTCTAACACAACGAGGGAGAGATATGCTGAGGGGTGGGGACCTCTTATGCATTAATTTAAAAAATCGAAATACTAACACATCTCTCTCTTCCATCTCCTCCACTCCCCCCCCCCCCCCCTAAACCCCCCCCCCCGCGCTTATAATACTAGGGTAATCTTTAGTTTAACCTTGGCATATAAAAATAGCGTAACTGGGGGCTTCGCCCCCAGACCCCCTTGGGGGCTTCGCCCTTAAACCCCCTGCTGGCGTTGGGGGCTCTGCCCCCAAACCATCATCTCCTGGGAGCTCCACCCCCAGACCCCCGGGAAAGGGGGAGAAGGGATGGGAGGACGACTCATCTACTCTCCGTATAAATGTAGCATATTTGCTATGCAATTTATGGGCGAGAAAGGTGGGAAGGGGCGAGAATGCCTATAGGGGGTAGGATAATTGCTAGGGTTTCCCCCTTGGCAAAGACAGCCAACTATTAGGTTTTCCATGAAATCACAATCTAATTAAATGAAATATATTAACCCAATAAAAAAATATATATGCTTTTATAAGGTAGGAAGGGGCGAAAATGCCTATAGGGGGTAGGATAATTGCTAGGGTTTCCCCCTTGGCTACTACTCCCATGCTAGTTACACAACATAAAAATCCACTTTTTTGTCCAAAAAAAATAAATAAAAATTTATTTAAATTTAAACCCTCAATTTTACTCGCCGTTTTATAACGTATGTTTTGCATGTGATAAAAATTTGAAGAAGAAAAAGATAGTATTTTTTTTAATTTGGCAGAAGCTGGCTATGTAACAAGGGATTGTTTTGTAAAATAAAATGTGAACATTAAATAATCAAATATACTTTAAAAATTCTATTATTAATTCAAAAATCCATATTGTCGTAAAGAATGTTTCCAGTTATAACAACAATTATCCTCGTCTAGGTTAGGCTTTCTTTAGTGTATTACTAATTTTATATTAATTTATTTGCTAAAATATAAAAGGCAAGGAAGGGGTAACTAGGCAAGGAGGGGGGGGGGGGGTGAAATCAAAAAATTAAACGTCTTTGACTTTATATTTTATTTAATGTTTTTAATTATGATAACTTTTCATTGATATAATATCTGTTTAAAACAAAATAGCTTGTCTAAATGTATTTTTTTTTACCAAAAAATTGATTTTTAAATGTCGTTTATTTGTTTATTTTTTAAAAAACGAATAAATTTGTTATAATAATATTTAGCTTAACTATGCTTCATTTCAACTCTCTAAATTAAATTCATTTTTTATAATAGAAATTCTTTATCTACAAAAACATTATTTAATCAAAAAAAATTAACAAAAAGGAATGTAAAACACTTTGAATTTGATTTCATTCCCAAGATATAATCTTTGGTTTTGCTCGATTTGGGATAACAACATAAATATATATGACAAAATAATCTAATTAATGCCAATATTGTGAAATAATGAGAGATGATCTCTCTCCCTTTCTTCATCTCCTCCACTCCCGCCCCCTAGCGGTGGGCGGATAAGAGAGGAAGATAGGGGTAGGGGTTTAACCTTGGCATAGCGCCATTGAAAAAAAAATCAATATAAAATAACGAAGGAATAATTTTCCCCTTTCCCCTTTTAATTGCTATATAATAATATACAATTTTTCCTCCTAGTTTCACTACTTTCTTTACAAGATTTAACTTAATTGGTGAATTAAAGTAAATGTTACAGAGGGAAATTTAATACATCCTATAGCACATCGATTGAGATACATTGGTAAAACATGGAGTTAACTAATTGTTATATGCATTCTAGAACTATAAAAATACCCCAAACTTTAAATAGCTATAGCTTAGATATTTTATAATATATAAACTTGCCAAAATTTGCAAGAATAATATTTCAACTCTTATATGTTCATTAATATATTAATTTGCCTATTTGATCAAGTGGTTTAAATTTTATGCCTATAATTAGAGACAACTAATTTATTTTGTACAGCATTTTTAAACGGCTTGGGGTCATTATTACCCAACCCGACCTACGAAGTGGACTTATGGGGTTTGTAGGACCCCATTCTTAAAATGATCATAATTTTAAAACCAATAGAGTAACACATCTCAAATTTTAAATATAAGTTTATTAAAGCCTCTATAGGTTTGTAAAAAAAAGGATTTAATTATAAATAGTAATTCTAAAATTATATGCAATTTACCAAACACAAAGAAAATGAATAAAAATCAAAATGACATGTTTTATTTTTGTAATGGATACCAAACGGTTAGTAGATATATAAAAAGCAAATGTTTGTTTAATAATAAAAGAAGGTTTGAAAGCAGCCAGGACAGGGTAAAAGTGGTTATAAATTCATAATAGTAAAAAAAAACGAAAAAATAATTTTCGAATCACATTTTGGCCAATAGTCATTTTTGTCATTGGTCAGCAGCCAGGACACGGTAAAAGTGGATATAAATTTATAAGTCAAAACAAAAACGAAAAAAAAAATTTTCGAATCACATTTTGGCCAATGGTCATTTTTTTAATTGGTCAGTACCAACAGATGGTTGTTAGCGAAAAAAAACGGAAAAAATAAACTTGGATTCACATTTTGGCCAATGGTCATTTTTTTCATTGGTCAGCACCCAACGGACGGCCAAAAAGTCATAATAGCAATGGTAGTTACAAGAACAATCATAATAGGCGGAAAAAACGGAAAAAATATACTTGGATTCACATTTCTCCCAATGGTCATTTTTTTCATTGGTCAGCACCCAACGGACGGCCAAAACGTCTTATTATCAATGGTAGTAACAAGAAAAATCATAATAGTCGAAAAAAACGAAAAAATATACTTGGATTCACATTTTGGCCAATGGTCATTTTTTCCATCGGTCAGCAGCCAACGGACGGCCAAAAAGTCTTATTATCAATGGTAGATACAAGAACAATCATAATAGTCGAAAAAAAACTAAAAAATAAACTTGGATTCACATTTTGGCCAATAGTCATTTTTTTCCATTGGTCAGCAGCCAACGGACGGCCAAAAAGTCATAATAGCAATGGTAGTAACAAGAACAATCATAATAGGCGAAAAAAAATGAAAAAATAAACTTGGATTCGCATTTTGGCCAATGGTCATTTTTTTCATTGGTCAGCACCCAACGGACGGCCAAAAAGTTATAATAGCAATGGTAGTAACAGGAACAATCATAATAGTCAAAAAAACCCGGGATTCGAACCCAAAAACTGGTTAAATTAACAAAAATTAAAAGTAAACAAAACAAGACACTCGGTGCGTGACATCCACGTTCGGTGCGCACGCCGAATAGCGCACGCCACGCCGAATAGCAAGACAAAACAAAATGGAAAGTGAGCCCATAAATTGCATAGCAATTAATACTTATAAAGAGTATAGTGAAATGCAGTAAATTTAATTCCAATCATATATTTTATAACATAGCAAATACAAAACGACCAAATGTATGCATTTAGTTAGTAACCATCTAAAAATATGATTTGCCCATATCAGTAGCTAGCATGAAGAAAATGCTGCATTTTTGAATTTATGATATATTAATCCCTTATCAATTTATGATCTCAAGATATAAATGAAATTTTATGTTATTTAAATAGATAATGAAATGAAAAATAGAAAATCAATATATTATAAATAATTTAACAAATATTACTTATTATGGAAAAATAGGGGGGGGGGGCTACTTCAGCATTTGACGTTTTTTGATCATCAAATAAATAACTAATTAGTAAAATAGTCAAGAATTTGTTTCAGTATTTTATAATGATTTTGGAAGGAGCATTTTAAAATTTTATCCTTTACTTAAAAACAATTTGGACAATGGTCATTTTTTTATTGGTCAGTAGCCTGCGGACGGTCAAAAAGTCATATTATCAATGGTGTTAACAAGAACAAAATATTAATTTAATTTAAAAAAAAAAAAAATTCGTCCTCCTGGGTTTGAACACAAGCCTACAGGACACAAGCCGTGGGCTATACCCACTCACATTCTTGGTATTAAAATGGTAGAAGTTTTTATGTTATTTATATAGATAATGTAGATGGACGACGGACGGACAACAAAAAACGAGCCTATAAATTGCATAAACAAAATTTTTTTACTTTTACCTTATGGAAAAATACACATATGGTTTAAATTTTGATTTAATATCATTATTATTTTAAAAAATAATTAGAAAGATACTTAAAAACAATTTGGCGAATGGTCATTTTTTTCATTGATCAGTAGCCAGGACACGGTCAAAAAGGATGTAAATACATAAGAGACGATTAAAAAACGAAAAAAAAATTTCAAATCACAATTTGGCCAATGGTCACTTTTTTCCATTGGTCAGTAAAAAAAGACGGTCTATAAATACATACGAGTCAAAAAAAACGAAAAAATTTTTTTTGATTCACACTTTGGCCAATGCTGAATTTTTTCATTGGTCAGCAGCCAACGGACGGCTAAAAAGTCACATTATCAATGGTATTAACAAGAACAATATATTAATTTAAAAAAAAACGAAAAAAAATTTTTGATTCACACTTAGGCAATGGTGATTTTTTCCATTGGTCAGTAGCCAGCGGACGGTCAAAAAGTCATATAATCAATGGTATTAACAAGAACAATACATTAATTTAATTTTTAAAAAAAATAAAAATTTTGCCCTGTCCGGGATTCGAACCCACATTAGTAGAGGCATAGGCTTTTGTAGGGGCACTATCAGTAGGGGCATAGGCATCTGTAGGGGAGGGCACAGGGTAATTAGCAATGTTAACCAATTCAAAAACGAAAAAAAAATTTCGATTTATACTTTGGCCAATGGTCATTTTTTCATTGGTCAGTAGCCAGAACACTGTCAAAAAGTCATATTATCAATGGTATTCACAAGAACAATATATTAATTATAATTTAAAAAAATAGAAATTTTGCCCTCTCCGGGATTCGAACCCACATTAGTAAAGGCATAGGCTTTTGTAGGGGCACTATCAGTAGAGGCATAGGCCCTTGTAGGAAAGGGCATAGGGTATTTATCAATGTCAACCTAATCAAAAAAGAAAAAAAATTTCGATTTATTTGGCCAATGGTCATTTTTTTCATTGGTCAGTAGCCAGCGGACGGTCAAAAATTCATATTATCAATGTTATTAACAAGAACAAAATATTAATTTAATTCAAAAAAATTTAAAAAAAAAATTCGTCCTCTCCTTGGCTTTAACTCAAGACCTCCAGGTCATAAAGCTGGTGTAAATAAATTGAAGGGTAACGGACAACGGACGGACAACAAAAAACGAGCCCCTAAATTGCATAGCAATTAATATCCACAATTTGTATAACATATGACTTTAATGGATAAATTTTCGGGAATTGTCGAGGGTGTTAAAAAGAAATTATAATTATTATAATAATATTTCGTCCTATTTAAGGACATCTTCGGATTAAATTAAAATAGAATTACAAAATAAAATAAAATAATACAATTAAATCGAACGTTCTAAAGGGAGTTTAATATTATAATGTAAGAAAGGATACAGGTTCTCTTTACCCATATCTTCATTGAGTGTTGGGTGTAATCTTCGAATGAAAAAGGACTCTAGGGTTTTTCTTTCAAAATAGGTCTCGGTGTTAACTAAAATGGTTGTTTTTAAATTGTTTCCGTGATTTAGTTGTAATAAATGATTTGAAACGGCGGTTAAATTTGCGTTTGAGCGATATAATGCCGCTAGATGTTCCTTGAATCGTGTTCTAAAATCTCTTTTTGTTTCACCAATATAGAAATTATTGCAATCATTACAAGTTATCTTATATATTAAGTTGTTTGTAGTAGGAGATGATTGGTAATTATTTTGTATAATATTTAGTAAAGATCTGTTGGGTTTCTGACTTATTATAATGTTGTTCATATTGTTGTTCCTTAAAATGTGTCTTATGTTTCTTATGAAACTATAAGGTATATATTGAATCATTTATTACAACTAAATCACGGAAACAGTTTAAAAACAACCATTTTAGTTAACACCGAGACCTATTTTGAAAGAAAAACCCTAGAGTCCTTTTTCATTCGAAGATTACACCCAACACTCAATGAAGATATGGGTAAAGAGAACCTGTATCCTTTCTTACATTATAATATTAACCTCCCTTTAGAACGTTCGATTTAATTGTATTATTTTATTTTATTTTGTAATTCTATTTTAATTTAATCCGAAGATGTCCTTAAATAGGACGAAATATTATTATAATAATTATAATTTCTTTTTAACACCCTCGACAATTCCCGAAAATTTATCCATTAAAAACATCGAATATGAGGGTAAAAATCTTCTAAAATATGACTTTAAGTAGTACAATTCTCAATTGTAGAATTTTAAGCTGTTTATTCAAAAAAGAATGTTAAAACCATGTTAAGCATATAAAAACAACACTTTTAGAAAATATTAACTTAAATACTAAAACTCGGGCCTTCGGCCCTCGTGGGAAGGGGGAGAAGGGAAGGGAAGAGGGGAAGGGAAGGGGGGACGACTCATCTGTACTTCGTATAAATGTATCATATTTGCTATGCAATTTATGGGCGAGAAAGGTGGGAAGGGGCGAGAATGCCTATAGGGGGGTATTAAATGCCTAATGATTAATTAATTATTTATAAAATTTTCCATTATAGGCAAAATGTAATAAAGGCAAAATGTAATATAGGCAAGGGTTAGGGTTAGATTTAGTGTTTGCATCTAGTTGCGTATTACATTAGTTTTTATGGCCTTTAGTGATTATGGGTCTAACAAACATTATATTATAAAACAACACAATGTTAAGAATTTGCAGAATTGTTGGGAGAAATTTTTTGTTGAATTTGAACAATTTTTAATTAAAAAAATCAAAAATTTGGCCAATGGTCACTTTTTCTCTATTGGTCAGTACCAACAGATACTCTATAAGTCAATGATAGCCAAAAAAACGGAAAAAAAATTTTGATGCTCACTTTGGCCAATAGTCATTATTTTCCATTGGTCAGCAGCCAGCACACGGTAAAAGTGGATATAAATTCATAAGAGTAAAAAAACGAAAAATAAATTTTCGAACCACATTTTGGCCAATGGTCATTTTTTTCCATTGGTCAGCAGCCAGGACACGGTAAAAGTGGATATAAATTCATAATAGTCAAAAAAAAAAACGAAAAAAAAGTTTTCGAATCACATTTTGGCCAATGGTCATTTTATTCCATTGGTCAGCAGCCAGCGGATGGCCAAAAAGTCATAATAGCAATGGTAGGAACAGGAACAATCATAATAGTCAAAAAAAACGAAAAAAATAATTTCGATTCACATTTTGGCCAATGGTCATTTTTTCCATTGGTCAGGAGATAGCGGACGGCCAAAAAGTCATAATAGCAATGGTAGTAACAGGAACAATCATAATAGTCAAAAAAAAAAAAAAAAATAAACTCGGATTCACATTTTGGCCAATGGTCATTTTTTTCATTGGTCAGCAGCCAACGGACGGCCAGAGTCAAAAAAAAACTCCGGGATTCTAACCCAAAAACTAGTTAAATTGCATAGCAATTAAAAGTAAATAACTTTTTTTATGTTTATTATATAACATTAATCAGCAGCCAGCGGACGGCCAAAAAGTCATAATAGCAATGGTAGAAACAGGAACAATCATAATAGTCAAAAAAAAACGAAAAAAATATTTTCGATTCACATTTTGGCCAATGGTCATTTTTTTCATTGGTCAGCAGCCAGCGGACGGCCAAAAATTCTTATTATCAATGATAGTAACAAGAACAATCATAAGAGTCAAAAAAACTCCGGGATTCTAACCCCAAAACTAATTAAATTGCATAGCAATTAAAAAGTAAACAACTTTTATTTATGTTTATTATATAACTAGTTAAATTGCATAGCATTAAAAGTAAACAACTTTTATCTATGTTTATTATATAACAAAAACTAGTTAAAATGCATAGCAATTAAAAGTAAACAACTTTTATTTATGTTTATTATATAACTAGTTAAATTGCATAGCAATTAAAAGTAAACAACTTTTATTTATGTTTATTATATAATAGATAATTTAACAAATCTTATATATAACACAGCGAGGGAGATAGAGATGAGGGGTGGGGCACCTCTTATGCATTAATTTAAAAAATAACACAGCGAGGGAGATAGAGATGAGGGGTGGGGCACCTCTTTCTCATGCATAAATTTAAAAAAGCGATAACCTAATATACCCAATGCAAATAGATAGGGAGGGTAACGGACAACGGACGGACACCAAAAAACGAGCCCATAAATTGCATAGCAATTAATAACTTAATATTTATGTATTTTAACACTAGAGGTTAGGCTGCAATTCTTAATGAAATAATGATTACTTTTCTTTTCATCTAATCACGCGAGGGAAAATTAGCTTTTCATCAATAAATAATTTAAGAAAAAAATTTCATTTGCCTTTGACTTTTTAACGGTCAACATTTTTTAAAAGGTTTAAAATTAAATTTTAATTCGGAATGTTTGAAAATTAGAGAATGTTTGGACAATCGTTAGTTTTATCAAACATATTAAAGGGGCATTAGAAAAATGCAGCGCGTTATAGCTACTTAATTTGAGAAAGTAATGCGCTGTATCTACCCGTTTTTTGTAAAAATTTAAATTCAAGAAAGATTATCCTTCGCTTAGCCTCGGTTAAACATTAGAAAAGACCCCACTCCACTACCAGATTATATTAACTAGGTATTTTAATAAATAAAGGGTATAGGGTAATTATTAATGTTAACTTAAAATACCCTTCAAAAACGAAATTTTTTTTTTTTGTATTTGGCCAATGGTCATTTTTTAATTGGTCAGTAGCCAGCGGACGGTCAAAAAGTCATATTATCAATGGTATTAACAAGAACAAAATATTAATTTAATTTAACCAGGTCACAAAGCTGGCGCCAATAACTTGGAGGGTAACGGACGGACAACGGACGGACGGACAACGGACGGACGGACGGACAACAAAAAACGAGCCCATAAATTGCATAGCAATTAAAAGGGAAAATAATGACTTACTTGATGCGAATAGCTTCGATAGAAAGATCTTGACTTATTTTTTAAATATATTTTTACTCATTTGCAACAATTATTTAACGAAATAAATTAGAATTAAAAATGGATGTTATTTAAATGCACAGTAATAATTAAAAAATGCTCAGTATTTTATTAAAAGGCCTAGTTAAGATACAAAATTGCTCAGTAATTAACTTTAAAATGCTTAGCTTTAAATTAATAATGCTTAGTATTTTTACTAAAATGCTCAGTAATATAAATTCACAATTTGCGATATAAATTTATTTTGTACTTATATTTTATAAATAATATTTTAATGAAAACCAAATTGTGCTCAGTATTTAATTCAATTTTTGCTCATCAATTGCTCAGTAGAATAATTAAATGCTCAGTAAAATATTCAAATGTTCAATAATTTAATTATTTGCTCAGTAATTAATTCATTTGTTCAGTTATTAGCTCTATGCTGCTCAGTAAATTTTTGCTCAATAACTGAAATTTAATTTTACCTCTTTCTTACCTGGGGGAGGGGGTGATTTGCCCCCCCCCTCTTTTTTACCCTTTTCCTTACCAGGGAGGGAGAGGGGGGTGATTTGACCCCCCTTATTTTTTACCCTCTTTCTCACCCGGGGGGGGGGGAGGGGTAATTTGCCCACCCCTTTATTTTTCACCCTCTTTCTCACCAGGGGGGAGGGGGCGGTGATTTGCACCCCTCCCTTTATTCTTTACCCTCTTTC
Source organism: Gordius sp. MW1 (assembly GCA_964036665.1). Taxonomy (NCBI): domain Eukaryota; kingdom Metazoa; phylum Nematomorpha; class Gordioida; order Gordea; family Gordiidae; genus Gordius; species Gordius sp. MW1. Next base: position 8,144,524 of record OZ038532.1, read on the forward strand.
TCAGGGAGGAAGAGGGGGGTGATTTGCCCCTCCCCTTTTTTACTCTTTTTCTCACCGGGGGGGGGGGGGGGGGGTGATTTGTCCCCTCCCCTTTTAACCTTTTTTTGCCCCCCCCCCCCCTTTTCTCACCCTACCCCCCCCCCTTTTCTTAATATCTTTATATTCATCGTGATTTTTATCATGTATCAATGGTAGGGCTGCACCGATATCGGTATCGGTATCGGTACCGATGATATCACGATTTTTTAACGATTCGGTATCGGTTATTAATCGACCGATACCGATACCGATACTTGAAACTTTTTTTACAAATATTATATATTTGTTAGAGCTGTATATCTATATACTTTTTAAATTAAATTTTACTTAATTGCTGTTAAATCTAATTTATTTTTTCATTGATTCATTCATTCAAATTTCTACCACCACTTATTTATATTATTATGTAAGTTAGTTTATATTTAAAATTTATAATATAATGTATTTATTTTTATATTATATATTGTATATACGATTTTTAATATATATATTATATAATATTTATCAACAAAGCATTTAAAATATTTTTAATTAGAATAACATTCTATGTTGTGTATTATTAATTCAAATGGCCTTACATTGACTTTATTTAAATTAAATTATATTTAGGTCTAAAAGCAAGTCATTAATTTGGAATTATTTTATAATTGATGAGAACTCAGCACATATTGCAGCCTGTACAATTGATAACTGCAATAAAAAAGTTTTAAGAGGTGGCAAGACATCAATTAATTTTAACACCACAAATCTTAGAAAACATATCCTTAATAATCATCCAATAAAATATAAACAATTATTATTAGAGGAGAAATCAAAGACATTGACTGATAATAACTTCAAATCTGATTCCAAATTAGTTCAACCAAAAATTAAAGACCTTTTCAACAATGTAAAAAAGTGGGATATTAATAATCACAATTCCAAAAATATACATCAATTAATATTAGAGATGATATGTAAAGACAACCAACCACTATCTGTAGTGTCTGACAAAGGATTTGTTAATTTAATAAATCATTTATCTCCCCAATATACAATCCCCAGTAGGAAGTATTTCACCAGTTTATTAAATATATTTTATGAGGATTTATCACAAAAAATTAAAGAAGAACTGAGTGTTGAAAAGCACCTAAGCTTTACAATTGATATATGGACCCGTGATTCTGGTCAAGATTCTTTGTTTTGTCTAACTTCACATTATATAGACAACAAATATCATTTTAAACAGAGGACATTAAATACTTAACCACACTGCTATCAATATTTCTTCATTGATAGCAGATTTATTTACCTATTGGGGAATAAAGAAAAATTCTGTTCATCTTATCGTTAGAGATAATGGTAGGAATATAGCAGCAGGCTGTAGACTATCAAATCATGAAAGTATATCCTGTTTTGCTCACTCCCTTCAATTAGTTATACAAAAATGCCTGTTAGGGCAAGAGAATATACCTAATCTTCTAACAAAGTCAAGAAGATTAGTGACCCATTTTAAACATTCCTCCCTATCAAATTTTAAATTGGATAAAATTCAAATGAAATTTAACCTACCCCAACATAAATTAATTCAAGATGAGCCCACACGCTGGAACTCATCCTATCTATTGATTGAAAGGTTATTGGAACAGAAGGAGGCTTTAACTCTGTATACTCTACAAAACACTGTTCCTGTGTTTATAGATACTAATGAATGGATCCTCATAAAGAAATTGATGTTGGCCTTGGAACCTTTCTTTAGAGTTACAAAGGAATTGAGTTACACCAATTGTCTAATAAGTGTGACTATACCTTTTGTTGAAATTTTAAAGAAAGAATTAGCTACATATGATAATATTTCTGATATGTGTTTAAAACAACTTAGAACAACCATGACAAATGAATTATTTGAAAGGTAATTTATATATTTACCAAGGATTTGTAATAGCTTATTTATAATTAGGTTTTCATACATCTACCAAAATGACAATTTTGTCATAACAACAATTTTGGATCCAAGATTTAAAAATATTTTCTTGCCTGGATCTGTTGAGTATAGATCACGGTTAGTTAAAGCATTAAGAATATTGAAAGTAATGTGGCGTCCTCATCTACACCTATTTTGCCAGGTAAGGTATATAATTGTACTTCTAAAATAATTATTAAGAGAACGACGAACCATTACTACCTGTGAAACAACTTACGAAAACAAAGAAATTTAATATATGGGATACATATAATGAAACAGTGGATTCAATGGCTGGAACTATTGATACAAACATCATCATAGGTATATTTACTTAGCTAATATTAATTTTCATTTTAAGGTGATCCGTGTTTATTGGAATTAGACCTATATCTCAAAACACCAATTTACAAGGGTAATAGAATCATAAACGAAACATCAATGGGATCATATGTAAATCCATTAGAATATCGGGCAACAAATAGTTCCGCTTTGCCAATATTAGCAACACTGGCCAGAAAATATCTGCCGTCACCTGCCACATCTATCCCTTCTGAATCTATTTTTAGCATAACTGGTGATATTGATAGTCCACATAGAAGATCTCTTCTACCGGAGACTATTGAAAAATTACTATTTATGAAAAAAAATTTGGAATATTTTAAATAAAGCTTTATAAATATTAACAGGTGTCATTTTTATAAGATGTAAAATATCGGTATCGGTATATTTATTTAAATATCGGTAGTATCGGTATCGGTTAAAAATTTGATATCGGTGCAGCCCTAGCCATGGTATTCATTGATAAGATCGTAATTATTCTATAAACATATAAAATTATATAAAAATACATACATGCCAAATTCAATTTTTTTCCCTCCCCGTCCCCCTTCCACGAGGGCCCGAGTTTTTTAATATATATATCTTATTTTCGCCCGCTTTCTGCCGCGGGCGAAATTTAATCGTCTGCGGTTTCACTATGAACGCCTCTTAATTACAATTGTTATTTTCGTGATATATGATAAATTTTACGATGAATATAAAGACATTAAGAAAAAGAATAAAAAGTTTGATAAATTAGCCCAAAAATTTACTTCGCCTTTTTCGCTTCGCGCGTCATCACGAACGGCCCGCCCCGTAAGTAAAAAATAATAGCGCGTTAGAGCTATTAATTAAAATGCAGAGCGCTGTAGTTGCCGCTTTTGCACCCTGTTACTTAACACAGGTATGGTACTTAAAAATTACACTGGTCAACGAGACTTAAAAAATCAACCGGCAAACTGTTTGCAGATTTTGGTCGATTATGATGAGCACAAATATTTTTTATTTTCCCCTATACGTCAAGTTTTTCAATTATTTCTGTCAAAGTTGCTAAAAACAGCGATTTTGGCGTTTTTAAAACGTCAAAAACTTGCAAATTGGACGATTAAAATTTAGTTTAATAAATTTGATTTATAAATAAAGGGGAGGGGAATTCATTAAATCCTTGTTAAATTAATAAACATCAAATAAGTATAAATTGAAACATTATAAAAGCAAACCTTTGTTGACACTTTATAAAATACAATAAAAAAACAGGTGTAATAATTAATTCTTGAGTGGAATTAAGAGATTTAATAATAAAATGGACAGGGTTGTTAATATAGAAAAATGAGTGGGGTGAGAAAAACGTTGTATAAAAAGGTAGCTGCAGAAGCTTAAAGGCTAAAATTGTATTTATAATCATCGTAATTTAATCTCACTACTCTATTAAGATTTTTATTGATTTCTCTAAAGATTCCTGGTAAACTTACAAATTTGGGTAACAGAAGGGAGTGGTGACCTTGTAACCCAAATCTATTATATTAGTTATACAAATTTTAGTAATATAAACTTCTTATCCAATTAATTAATTGTTCATATGTTTGACATTAAAAAAAGTAATTTTTTATCGAAGTCGCATTGCATATAATAAAAGAAGGCAAGTAAATTAATTTTTATCACGACCATCACCAACATAATCAAAATTCGCGATTTGGGTTAAATAGAGAAGGGAAAAGCCAAAAAATAAATAAAGAGCTTCGCGCAAAAACGTATTCTTTTGAATGATAACAAGCTTCATTTAGGAAGATGCCTTAATAAGGAAAACAAAGAGACGGATAAGTGTAAGTAATCATCCTTGAAATAAGTTATAAGAGGCGACTGTTAGGGAGTAAAATGAAAAGCAATTTATAAAATCGCGTATAAGAAATTAGGTAAAGCGCGAAGGATAAGTTTTCATTCCTAAAAGTTTGTCATTTTGAGGAAGGATTTCTTGCCCAATGCGTTAGGGGGCCAATTTGGCGGATGACGGAGAATTTTGAGACTTGGCAAATACGTCGATATAAGGACTTTTGGCGGCTATAAAAAAGGACAAAATTTATCATGTTCACTTAATTAATGATCAACAATTTTAATATAACTATATAAATTGGTTATTTTGTATTATAAAACGTCTTCAATATTATCTTATATTTCACATAGAAAATTTCGACAGATTTCTAATACAAAATTGGCAATGGCATATAGGGATATGTGATACGGTTTATCGCAAACAACATCCATCACCCAGTTATATGTGGTGAAAAAGTAATATTATCACTGACTTTTAATAGCTCACAACTTAAATAATCGACTTACCCTTAATAAGCACCAATATTATTTGATATCGACAACAAAACAAAAGCCTTACATCGTCTATTTTGCCCAACGTTTCTCGCGCTTATTTGTGGATTGACAACAACGGGTGCCGGCCCATTGAATGAGGTCGGGGCCCCGGGTGCCAAGGCCAAAGTGTTGGAGTAATTAGCGGTGGGATGGGGTGGAATGTTGTTGGGAGATGGTTCACCGTAGTTGTAAAAAGGCGAGTTGCCGATACTAGAGTTTTGGGCGGCCACGGGTGATAAATACATGGGAGCCGAGGGAGGTGCTTGAACAAAATTTGGGACGCTTTGCTGGTTTTGCTGGTTATTGTTTCCGTACATGTAAAGCTCCCTATCGGTTGGTGGAGGTGGGGTCATTTCGTCAGCGGGGGTAGTTCCATCAGAGTTTTCCCAACGCTTTAGGGCGTCGTTCCATACGATCTGAAAGAGGGTGAACAAAAAGCATATTATTTCGGTTGTTTTACGGCCAAGTAAAATAACTTATTTTTTGAAATTGTTTCTTTAGAGATATGAAAGGTTATCGTTAAAGTTTAATTGATATAAATACAAAAATAATTAATTAAGTTATAGTATATAAATCTGAGGAGCCAGTTATTGCTAATTATCCAGAAAGCTTTTAATCTAACATTACTTATTTATAATAAAGTTTGAGAATTTAAGACATATTTAAAGATGGGATATGTGCTAAGGTACAAAGGGTGAAATGAAATAAAATCGTAATTATTGGCTCCAGAATTGATGTCAAAAACTCTTAACCAACGGTTTTATAGGCGGTAGATCGTTAAACATAACGCGTCTCCCCATATGAAAAAATATTTTAAAAATGGTAAAATATGAACCAAAAATCCCTGACTTTTACAAATGAACCTATCGAATAAAATAATAAAATCCCAAAAAACCGATATAAGATGTACACATCTCCGAGGTCTTGATTAGTATTAGTGCATGCGCGCATTGGGGAACATACAACGTAATATAATGAGACGCGAATTTATTAACGAGTAAGTATCAAAGGTAGATTACCGACTTGTCTCTGTCTTCGGGAAGGATCATTTCATTAGTACTTTTGGGTAGCATTTTTTTGATAAGGCCTCCCAACCAACCCGTAGAACCGGAGTTTCCAGCGGCGCCGTTATCAATGACAGATTTATTAGCCGACTAAAGAGATGATAAATGAAGATTAGTGATCGCTATATGACAAAATTTGCCGCTTGAAATCAAGTAAATTGGGGTATAAATCACATTTAAGAAGAAACTTTAATGTTATGGGATGTAAAGAAATGGCATTTTTAAAACAAGTAATAGGCATCGTTTCGCCAGTATTTGATAAAATTTTCACGATGATTGTTGAAGACTTGGGAAAAAGAAACAAAATTTGTATAAAAGATGGAAGGTATATATGTAGGTCCCAAGAGGGAAAAACTTAAATGTAATTGTTTGAGTAAAAGTAAATATCGCAAAAAAATATATAGGCATAATTTAAAACGCTATTAAATTTATACCCATGAAAAATGTAATTGTCAATTAATTAAATATTTATAGTGAAGCAAAAGGAGGTAAAGCTTGAACGAATAAAATTTATCCGAAAATGGCACGAATTCTTCCTCGGGTGCCTCTTTAGTTTTTCTTTAATACTACTTTAATTTGTCAAAGGGGGCATCTTTGGTGTATAATAAAACCAGTTACTTGATAGGCTTAATTGTGACCCCTAATTTTCCCAAAAATATTACAAGTCTCATAATATAGCCCAAACTCTAAAGTAAGCTATAAACTTACAAATTAACATCTTTAAATTTGCAATCTTAATAAACAAGCTTTAAATTTTACAAAAGATACGTATGAAAGTATTGATGACATTAGTTAAACAAGTATACCTTTTTGCTATCACCACCGGTCCCCTCGCCTTTGTAATTGGAATTCGATTGATCTTGATTGACTGGGGAACGGAAAGATTCGGACTTATGTTCAGATCTTTCGTTAAAATTTGGGAATGTGTTCGAATGTGTCATTTGGGCACCGTACGAACTTTGAAATCTATCTCTTTCATCACCCTTTAGTGTTTCAATCAATATAAATAACGAATTTTAATGATTCTGCTTGCTTTATTTTATCTTATTATATATATGGCAATATTTAATAATAATAATAATAAAATTTTAACTATTAACATATTTTTCTTGACATAAAATTTCAAAAGTTGTCAATATCATTATATTTATCATTAAAATGCTAATAGGTTTTTTAATTATTAAACTCGGTAAAATGAGAAGTATGTGTATGATTTTTTAATTGCTAGCCATTGTCTGGCTAAAGCCTTTCCAAAAATCCTAATTTTTAACAATCGCCATTATTTAAAAAGTAAATTACAACCAAGTTTATTATATTTTTAATTCAATCTTAAGTAAAATTTATGATTAAAAAGAGATGTTTTTGGATATTATAATGAAACAGTATAAGTTCCTCAAGGAAAATTTACCTAATTTGATCTACCTAGGCTAATTAAGAGTTTATAAATATAAAACAACAATTTAACTATGGTTTAGACGCAAACATTCAAGAGGTATATCAAATAATGTGTAGGCCCATAATCTGTTTTAACAAAGTTAGCATCTCATACTTAAAAGTTATCAAATCGATAATTAGCAATGACTAAAAAGCTCGCCAAAATAATAACGAAAAAAAGTTATTGCCTTGGTGCCAGGAGTCTCGTATTCTCCACCAGTCATAGTGGAGGTAAAGGAGACGGATTGTGGCCCGTATCTGGAGTCAACGTGTGGCATTCCAAAATCCAAAGTGGCCGGTCTAGCGTTGTAATTTTGGTAAGGGTTCGGTTGATATTTTAACTGGGATTCTGCGGCAATACCCGGGTTTGCTGCTGCGGTTTGAGCTCCGTAAGTAGCGAGGCCGATCGATGGTTGCTGTGGTTGCGATGATGAGGTCGGGGGTATGCTCGGGGGCAAACCTGGTAAAATATAAAGGTTTTAACAAGGGTTTTAATTAACGGCCTCTCACACGTTTATAAATAAAAATTATTGGTAGATATGGTAGTAGCGAGAATAATACATTTTTTTGTTTAGTCAACATACGATCTCTTACTATTCGCCCCCCCCCCTTGAGACGACGCAATAGCTAATGGGAGACTAGTTTATCTTCTAAGACAAACCCAAAATTCGGTAAAATTTTGATGAGTATAATTTGGGAATATCGGGTATTATAATAATAATCAAAATGGGGTAGGCATTCCTCATTAGTAAACATCGGTTTGGCAGAAAATTCGAAATGAAGTAATTCGGTGGTGGAAGACCAAACCAAAAGCATATAAATTATTAATTAAGGTATTTAATAAAACTACAGCGTCTAAGAGCTTTTACCATTCGACTTGTAATAATAGCTGTAATGCTTTGCACGGGATATTTTTCTAAATATTAGGCATAATTTTTACTTTCACCTCTCTTTCTCAACATAATACTAAAAGCTACCAAAAAATATTATATCACCCGTACTAGCGTTGTGAGGCAGCGCAGAAGAGGCCACGTTAAAAAATAGGACGGGCTGGGGAGGGAGGTCGGGGGCGCTAGTTGGAGCACCACCTCCAAAATCTACGCTATTGGTCTGTATCGGTTGTTGGTATAAAGACTCCTCCTTAAAAAGCATTCTATCCCCTCCTCCTCCACGTTCAGTTTTGCGGAACTTAAAATCGGCAAAATTGAGGGGAGGCAACGAAGAAGGGGTCGTAGTAATGCTGCTCGGGATACTGGTGATGGCAGTAGATTGAATTGACGCAATGTTAGATGCTTGAACGGCACCCAAACTAGACACCAAGTGCTGATGAGCCGTTGGCTGTGCTTGCATCGAAGTCGTTTCTGGGGCCCTTATCTCCACGTCTGTTCCCTACAAGTTTTATATTTAAAAGGTGAGATTTTCTTTTTTATACGATAATTTGGGTACCTTTAATCAAAAAAATATATTTTTTTCTTGAAGTATAAAAATTGATATAATTTTGACGCTTGTTCGTCCTTATTAATGTCTTTGCGAACGAATTTGAGCATCAGGCTCTTGATGTCTATTAAATCAGTAGACAATGTTTTCTCGACCAAATTTTCATGCTGTGGATTTGTTAAGCGTGCAGACTTTCGGTTTAAATGTTATTATTGAGCGTCTTTAATTGCAAGAACTTATACGATTAATCAACATACCATGATCTGAAACGTTTATCGGTAGTTTAATTGGGCGCCTTATAAAAGTTGTAAAAACATTTAATTTTTTCTTATGTAATTCGTTCGTCTCAACAAAATAGGTATTTAATAACTACTTTAAATAAAACAATAAATAATATTTATGACAAAAATTGCTTTAACTTAATTTTAAACTAACCACCTTGCAGCGGTTAATAGGGGGTCCTAGTGACACCACCATGCATTTTGTGCATGACCCTTTGCTAATTAAATCACGTTGATACAGACAAAATATGAAAAAAACTGGCAACCTACCGCCACCCTATCGTAACGTGAAGTAGAAGAACTGGGGTCGAGTTGAGGGAAGCAATTTTTAAGCACTTCTCCCAACTGGAATAACCATTCGGGATATTTCGGGCACCAATCAGTCCCCACCCTGTCGAAAGCTTGGTTGTTTTCCTCCGAGTAAACGTATTGTGGGTCCAGGTATTTGAGGCGAGAAGCAAACTAGATGGAAATGCAATTTATTCATTAAAAAATCCATCGCTGTTTTCAGCATGGGCGTAGTCGGGATTGGAACTAAAAGGGGATATTAGTGATTTAGGGAGGAGCAAAATAATAATTTTTGATATTTTAGCCTTATTAATTCTTAAAAGTTTTTCGAATTTAGAGGGGGCAGCCGCCCCTCAGTGCCTCCCCCTGGCTACGCCTATGGTTTTCAGAACGGATTTTCGAGTGCAGCTTAAATTGCCAACGTTTATACCACAGCCATGGATTTTAAAGATGTGGTGTAATTTTGAGGCCCTATAAGATATTAAAAGGCAAAGGCTAATATTGGGTTCAAACCCGACCCCTGTAACGTTTGTCATGTACATGAATTTCATTTAACCCTACCAACCCGTTCCCCCCCCCCCCTTGCGCCGTTTTGTTGCCGTACATTCAAGGTAATGCAATCCCACCCAAATGGCAAAGATCTATACGCGCGAGCAATAAACTATTAATTGCTATGCAATTTATGGGCTAACTTTCATTTGTCGATAGATTTATATTTTTAAATATGCTCGTTAGACAATAAGACACTTTAGGTATTCTGAAAATTATTATAAAAAAATAAAGAAGTTTTTTTGGACCTATGAAAAAACTGAGATATATAGGAAATATGGTATGATTTTAAGCGTTATATTATTATTATATCACGGTAGGAAAATCAATGTCTTAACAAGTGCTCGCCTTGATTTAATGTAAAAGGCTGCCGTATAAAGATATAAATGTGTACCTGAAACACGTTCAAAACAAAGATCGGATGGTAAAATTGTGGCTGGACGACGACGGCGTGAGCTATAACCTCCAAATACCGCATCGCCTGCAACAATTAATTTTAATAACAAGTTCATCATACGTGAGCTTAATCTTTTTTTTCACCACATAAAAATAAATTCTCTATACGACATTCCTTAAAAATGAAAGAGATCATTGAGGGAAAAAGTAAATTTCAAAAAAATTAATAGGCATAAATGAAATAGGATTCCAATATATAAAATGTAAAAAAAGTGTACAATGATAAAATAAATAATTAGTAACGCAAAACCTCGTTAACGAGCCCACGGTCGATGAGCCAGGAGCAGTATAGAAATTTGTAGAATTGGAGGTGGGGCAAAAAGTTGTGGTTAAACTTAGATTTTTTGGGCGAGGTGGAATCATTTAGCATGCGTCGAGAGGCCAATTGATCAATGTACTCGTAGATCTCGGTTAACCTGATTGCGTCGGGGCTGGCGAACTTCTTGAAGGGCAAGCTTAAACGCGATTTGATAGGGAGCATTAAAAATTAAAATTTTTATTATAGTTAACGAAAAACATTGAAAACCTGCCTAGATATTTTTAAAACAACAAAATAAAATGATCAAAATTTAGGAAAAGTAACGTCTTAAATGCGGTAGACGGAAAAGCGATTTATATCCAAAGATCCTTGCAAAATCGCCTATTCAGAATCGATATTTGCAAGGTATCGACACTGGTTAGAATCCGTTCATCAAAAAATTGGCATTATACTCATTTTAAAAACTAAATAAACAATAATTTCTCTTAAAACAAATTTTGCCCATTAATTTTTAGTTTGTTACAGATTAACATCAAGTTTAATCCCAACCCGACCAATATATAATGAAATTCTTGAAGGTAATTAAATAAAATCGAAATCTTCGGGATAAAACGATGATCTACCTTCCAATAACTTTCTATACTTAATTAAAAAAGCAAATTGTCTAATTTATAATCACTCTCATTTGCGGCTTATCCACGGACTAGACTTATTCTTAATGAAAAAAATATTGTTGAAATGTCAAATTGTTCATACACTGCTAAAAATGAAAAAAACGCCAATAATAAACAAACAAGTATGCCTCCTCAATTATAAAGAGAAATCTGATCAAAAGTCTAACAAACAATCAAGCTTTTTATTAAAAGTTTCTAATAAATTGGCCCACGCAGTGTGTTTAAGAAAGAAAGCAACGGTTATATGGTGTGTACCAGATGGACGCGGTGAGCAAGACTATTTTGCTCGTTTTGTCGGCAAATTCACCGAAACTGTGATGAGCCAGTAAGTAGCAAAAATGCGCCGCCGGCAAATCTCCATTTTGCCCTGTGGTGCAATTAATCCAAAAAAAGCATTTTTAGAAAATCATTCTGTAAAACAAAATTGTCACAAATATAAATATGACCAACATTTAAGTTTAATATAATAAAATGACTGTATTAGTCCTAAAATTAAGCGTGCAAATCCAAACCATATTATTTTACACGACACAGTGGCCATCTGTTATAGACAGGCCTAAGCTTCGATACGGAAACTAGATTCACATGAAAGTTTCACTCTCATTCGTTATTTATGAGAATCGCATTTATTCATTGAGGGAATTGTAGCGAAAAAACATATTTTTAATATATAGCATGTAGGTGTAAAAAATAATAATCATCAAATTTGGCATGCTTAAAAGGGAGTTGTACCTAATACGTCAGCGAGGGATTCGATATTTTTACGATCCTTGCTTAGGTGAGCTGTGGGATTGGCCAACATCATGGCTAAATGCGACCTCCACTCCAAAGGATTTGTCTTGTTTTGAGGAGCCGATTGGATGAGCTAAAAAATAGCCATGCAAAATCACTGTTAAAGAGAATGGTGATAAAGCAATTTAATTTCAACGAAAACCAAAAAATTTAATTCAAAACTTTTGTGGACTCTTCTTGATAATCGTTAATTACGGTTTTGAAAAAATATCTCCTATATTATAAAACCCTTAACTTAACATATTCAAGCTCAAGAATATTAAATTTTGACACATATTAAAAAACATTTAATTCCTTAGTATTTTATTGTTTTAGTTTAATAAATTATTTAAAATTTGTAAATTAGGAAGTATGAATCGCCTGACGTACGTTTAAGAAAGTGGATTCTTTGCCCGCCAGAGTTTGATAGAGTGTAAGTACAGGATCCTTGGTACTGAGTGTGTTTAGAAACCTGTAATACAAAAATATAAAAAAACAGTATTGTATTAATTCAAAAAGACCCAGGTTTAATTTAAACGATAAAAAGACACTATTTTCAATTTCTGATCAACATTAATTTAAAAATTAGCGCTTAAAATGAGTTAATAAGTTGCAAGTTTTGGGCTATTATAAGACTTTGCCGTTTTTGTTATATAATAAACTTTTTAAAACACTTATTAATTTACTTGTTTGTGATCGAGGTTAGAATTCTGTTATCCTTTTGTGAAGCCAGGTAGAATGCGTGACCCCAGGCTTGATTCTTAACCGCAAAATAGAGTGCTTCCTAAAATTTAGAGGCCATAATTAATATAATTTTAGGAAAAGTAAGGTACCTAAATAAATAAAAAGTAATTTATTATACTAATCCATAATTTTGTGCTACACTATTTTGCAAACTTTCACTTAGATTAAGCTTTAAAAATTGCTTGTAAATTTCAATCATTATATTTATCGTTTGGACCAGGGGCATGACTAATTAGGCCTGATAATAAAGTAGATTTAAAACTGGTAATTCTATGCAATTGCATAAAAATATCTATATATATGAAACGCCATCACCTATGGGAAGTAGTATTTAGAGGTCAGCATGGTTTTTAAACACCGTCTAGACCCTAATTCACCACAAATATAAAATTTAGAAGCAAAAATATTTGGTTGAGTCTAATTTCAAAGCACAATTGTATTATAGGGGTCGGATGCGAGTTTAAGACTCAAATCACGATTTCTTGGGAAGCATAATGGTTTAGATAATATCCTCACCTTTTGATGCCCGCACAGCAAAATTTCGCGAAATTGCGTCATATAATCATCGGGTGGGAGGACGGTTGAAGTTTGATTATTCCCCCTAACCAAACCCAATGAAAGTTTGGTTCCAGATCCTCCAAAGGCCGCAGAACGCTTCATAACATCGAATTCATCACCGTGGCAAGAGGATATCAGGAGTTTGCTAACGTCCGCCCCCACAACGGCCTGTTTTGAAAAAGGACACACGCACTTATTATATTGAACAGCCCTCGTGAACAAGTTAAATCACAACCTTTCAATTGTCATCGTGTATTCTTATTATTTCAAATCGATAATCTCTACTATTAACATGGACGCAGCTAGAAAGGGGTGGGCGTGGCAGTCCCTCCAAATCCACAAAACTCCCTAGTAGTTATCAAAAGTACGACAAAAACTTGAGAAAAATCATCATTTTGCTCCCCCTTAATCATGATTGTCCCCAACTGAATCCAAACCTAGCTAAGCACATGATTATTGAGCTATAAAAGGCTAATATGCCTAAGTAACGCTTAATGCTACTATGACCTCTTTTTCGGGTTAAATTATAAGCGCAAAGGTAGTAGTAATAAAGACAGATGAGTTTCGATTGTAAAAAGGCAAATTCAAATATTCCATCAAGAGTTGACTTTTTCGAAATTATAGAGAGCTACTCAAAGCTACATTAGATTGAATGCTGGCCAAGCCAAACCATACCCCGTTTTGCCTGATGCAAAGCAGGAGGTACCGAACCAACAAATCGTACGAGGGAGCGGAAGGACGTTGTTTGTAAGACTGGGTTTCTGATGCCCCTTCTAACAACCCATTAAGGGCACCGGGTATATTTTGCCTGGAAGAGGCGACGGATGAACCGTTAGATGTTTGTTGCTGGGAATTATTCAACAAGTCCGAACAATACTTGATTATGTCGTCTTTGTGCGTATCGGTCCTAGTAGCAAAAAGGTACTTTTGTAAATAAAGTAACGTCTAAGGAAATAAATTTCTCCCTAATTTTTTCAATTTGGTTTAATAATATACATAAATTATGAAGGAACAAAATGGGTACGCCAAAATAGTTGTTTTTAATGAAAGGGCCCTAAATGTACAAACAAAATTTTAATTTTTTTTTATAGTGGTCAATTTTAAAAAAATCTTCGGACAAACAAAACCTATTAAAAAATTATGCCAATTTTAAAATATTAGACCTAACTCGTTCGGTCCGTTTTTCTCATTTAAACAGCTTTACAACCCCAAAAAAAACGTTTTATTGGTAAAACTAGAAAAATTCAAGAGGATCAAAAATAAACTAAGGTAAATCAAAAAGTGAAAGCATCTTATAATGTGCACCAAGGTAAAGGTAACGTCAGTAAATGATTTTCCCTAATAACCCTTCAGGGAACTTAAAATAAAAACCACTACATCTGCTAATCATTTATTTAAACTAAGTAAAAGTTTTTTAATATCAAAGTGCTCAGTAACCTGATCAAAGTCGAGTGTTGAAATAAAGTTGCTGCCAAAAAATATATATTCAATATCAGTTTCTAGGCATTTACAATTTGATTTTTGCGTATTATTTACTTGCTGAGTGGTCCGGGATATCTTCTGAAACTATCAATGTCCTTGAAAAATCCCTAATAAACATAAAAGCAAGATTAAGGAATGGAAATCGTGTTTATAATCGCATTATTCAAAATGGATCTTACTTAAAGGCCAGATACCATTTTTAAAAAGCTCATTAATTTACTAAATGATATAATAGTAAACACTACATTAGCACTAATTTCAGTCTCCACATATGGATTTTAATTATTATGCAAGATGACTAACAATCTTATAGCAAAATCCTCTGGCAAAAACGTCACCTAATTTTGTGTACCTTAGCAAACATATTCACTAGCTAAAGCGTACTTGTATGTTGAGGATTTTAAGTGTTTGTGATAGTTTTGCCGTCTTCGCATTATCCAATGCATCAGAACCCATCATTTCGCCGTCCGAAATTTTGAGACCCTGCATAGGGGGCATTTCGGGTGGGGGCTGAGGTCGTGCCTCATTCATATCATTATTATTAGTATTATCCGAGACGTGATTATTCATGAGGACCAGGAGAAAGCCGTTAGGGGTGAAACGAGCTACGACGTGGGGCCTAGTGTAAAGCAAGGGTTCTTTAATCGTTTCTTCGGGGGCTTTAGAGGCGAGGCCTTCTTCATCTTCACTACTGCTATCGCCCTCTTCTTCGTCCGAATCTTCTAAAGTTAATACATACAAGCTTAGACACGTTAATCAAGGTTCTTCTACTGTCATGATTGAGCTTGTCGAAAGATTCCCCCTCCCCCTTTGCGTCGCATACTTTATGATTTCCGTGCGCCTGCTGCAAAATTCCCCCCCCCCTTGTATTTTACGATATTTTATGATTCTTATTAAATACTTTAATAACTTTCAATGTTCAAAAGAAAATATATCGTAATCATCATTATTATTGATTTTAAGAAAAATATATGTATTATATGATTTTTGGGAAATGAAGTTGGAAATTGAAGATAACGCCCTTATTCAAAATCTGTTATCTACAAATGTGTAAAGTTAATGTCTGTAACCTTTACAAATCCGTTAGTTTTAGTGCGTTTTTAGAGTATTTTGGTCGTGAATGTAGTTTTTTTAATATTAAATAGTAACCCTGATATGTTTAAAACCACAATGAATGAGAGTAAGGCCGAAAATTTGCCCTTAAATTTTGATTTTGGTTGATAAATATAAACATATTTTAGAAAATTCGGTGGATAAGTACTAAATTAGTATTACCTTCTAAAGCTTCGTTCAAGTGCTCCAACCTGTTGCGATAGAAAAAAAATCTATATACTAAATTTAAGTATAAATTTTAGGGGGGGAAAAGATCAAAATAAAAACATAAATAGTATTACATCCCACCACCACCGCGTACATATTAAAAATTGACGTTGCATATGGAATAGCATTCACAAATAATTAGACTAACAGATATATATTTAATAGTGTTGTAAAAACGGCTGGGTTTTGTTTGGTCGTCCTTTGGTTTTAATCGACTAAACATAAACGAACCAAAGATTTTTTGGTTTTTTTTCTTAGTTGACCATTAGGCTGTCGACCGTTGTTAAACCAAAGGCCGATCAAACAAAAGTCAGCCGTTTTTACAACACTAAAACATAAAGATGCTCAGACGGCAAAATGACGAATAATCATAATCAAATATGCATTATAAACATATTATAGGTAAAGCGTGATGTGACAGCCAGAATCGATGCAATGCTATTATGCTGGTTAAGGTAAAATTCAATTACTTGATTCGTTTTATGTAATCATGTAAGCTGCAATGTGTAAAAGCGTATGTAGTGTGAATTAGTCAATAATAATTGTGGTAAAAGAATTTTAAAGTTAAAAAGATAAAGATTTAAAGAGAATAAGAGAGGATTAAAAAATCTTTAAGTGGCCCCATAAAATATTGCGAATCTACTATTAATAATTATCGTTCTAGGTCTACATATATATATTTGTAAATGTATAAAAGTTACCGTTCATAATTACATTAGAAAATTCATTACTTTATCAATAACAAATTAACAAAATTAAAAACAGAATAGTAGCGTACTAATAATATGACATGGTACACGCATCTCTAGAATCAGACTTAAAATCTCGGCTTGCCAACAACTAGTGTTTAAAGAACGGTTGGGGTTTGTTTGGTCGACCTTTATTTTAGTCGACTAACCATCAACAAACCAAAGATTCTTGGTCTGTTTTTCTTAGTGGCTTAGATAGAAAAAGTTTTTTGGTCAAATCTTTGGGCTGTTTATGTTTAGTCGACTAAAATTAAAGGTCGACCAAACAAAATCCAGCCGTTTTTCCAACACTACGTGTCAACTACGTAATATGCTATACAAAGGAGAGTTGGCGCAAAGAAATGAGGTTGTGACTTACGGATTGGCCATGCCGGGGAAATACATGTTCATGGCTTGGGGATAATTATTAGCCATCATCTTGTAATAATTGGAGTACATCTTCTGCGCCATCATTTGGTATTGTTGCCAGTACAGGGTGGGGTCGGGTGTTGTACTTTGCTCGGGGTTAGTGGCGGGGTTGGTAGATGATTGCTGCTTTTTAGCCTTTTCCCTACCCGCTGCCTTACTCCGTTCTAACAAGGCGCTGGCACTGCCTTCAATCGATGACGTTTCGTGCCTCTGACTGGCGTACTCTGTGGCGTCGCAAAAAATAAAAATTTTCTTTTGATTTTGAAAGATTATAATAAATTGAACGATGAATGAGGTGTTCATAGCGTATTTTATAATTTTCCCTAATTCGTTGTTTTAAAGTAGTGTTGTAAAAACGGCTGGGTTTTGTTTAGGCGGCCCTTGGTTTTAGTCGACTAAACATAAACAGTCCAAAGATTTTTTGGTATATTTTTATCGGTCGACCACTAGGCTTAGTCGAAATTTAAAAACAGACGAGAGTCAACCGGTAGTCTTAGTTAAGCCAAAGGCCGACCAAACAAAACCCAGCCGTTTTACAACATTAGTGCAGATGTGGTGACGGACAGACAAAGGCTAATGCGACGGTATTTAATCCGCAGCTATCATGATAAAATGCTAACTAATTTTTGTGATCTAGATTTTTATAGGTAATCATACTAAGCAACAAAAAGGTAGAGAGGAATAATTAGCTTAGTATACACCGGAAAGAACAGCTAATAAAATCAATATTTAGATGACGGGAAATTCAGCACAGAAGCAAATCAAAGTAGAGACGTGCAGAGTCACTTTTTTCCAACCTGAAATTTTTTCAAAATTTTTAAGAGAACAAATTATTGTGCTCAGTAAATAATTTATTTTTTGCTCAGTCGAATATTCAAATGCTCAGTAGAATAATTAAATGCTCAGTAGAATAATCAAATGCTCAGCAAATAATTTATGTTCAGTAATTTAATTATTTGTTCAGTATAATATTCATTTGTTCAGTTTTTTATTCAAATCTTGCTCAGTAATTTTTTTATTTATGCAAAGTAACTAAGAATTAGTTTTTAAAATAAAAACCTAGAGCGAGATTCGAACCCAAGATATCCAAGTAAGAGTCTTGTGTGTTCCCATGGAGGCAAAGTGCTCGCCTGAAAAATGGTTTTTTTTTGTTTATATGTTAATTAAAATAAATTTTATTTCATAAACTACCTCGTCCAAGTGCAATTGTCCATCGTTTTGTAAACAATATATTTGCAAACATGTCGTTGGGTTATCAATTAAACTTAAATTTTGCCAACCACCTAAAGAAGCCAGAGGCTAAATCAGCCTTTATTGTTCAGTAATGGTAAGTTTAGATTATTTAACATTGATTAACAAATTTAGGTTTTTGAAATGAAAGTTGTCTCCAGCAAAATTTGTCTATTTTTCATTTTAAATTGTTAATTAATTGCTATGCAATTTATGGGCTCGTTTTTTGGTGTCCGTCCGTCCGTCCGTTGTCCGTTACCTCCCTATCTATTTGCATTGGGTATATTAGGTTATCGCTTTTTTAAATTAATGCATGAGAAAGAGGTGCCCCACCCCTCATCTCTATCAAGAGGTGCCCCACCCCTCATCTCTATCTCCCTCGCTTTCGGGCGGGGTCGGGTTTTAATTGCTACGTTAAATTAATGCATAAGTATATCTATATTTAAATTTTGGTAATTGCTATGCAATTTAACTAGTTTTGGGGTTAGAATCCCGGAGTTTTTTTTGACTCTTATGATTGTTCTTGTTACTATCATTGATAATAAGACTTTTTGGCCGTCCGCTGGCTGCTGACCAATGAAAAAATGACCATTGGCCAAAATGTGAATCCGAGTTTATTTTTTCGTTTTTTTTGACTATTATGATTGTTCCTGTTACTACCATTGCTATTATGACTTTTTGGCCGTCCGTTGGCTGCTGACCAATGGAAAAAAATTACCATTGGCCAAAATGTGATTCGAAATTTTTTTTTTCGTTTTTTTTGACTATTATGAATTTATATCCACTTTTACCGTGTCCTGGCTGCTGACCAATGGAAAAAAATGACCATTGGCCAAAATGTAATTCGAAAATTTTTTTTTAGTTTTTTTTGACTATTATGAATTTATATCCACTTTTACCGTGTCCTGGCTGCTGACCAATGGAAAAAAATGACCATTGGCCAAAATGTGATTCGAAAATTTTTTTTAGTTTTTTTTGACTATTATAAGTTTATATCCACTTTTACCGTGTCCTGGCTGCTGACCAATGGAAAAAATGACCATTGGCCAAAATGTGATTCGAAAATTTTTTTTTTCGTTTTTTTTGACTTATGAATTTATATCCACTTTTACCGTGTCCTGGCTGCTTACCAATGAAAAAAAATGACCATTGGCCAAATTTTATATATAACCTAAAAATTTATTATAGATGGTCTAACAGACAGCCAACTATGTAATATATATTTTTAACCTTATAAATGCTTATATATTTTTTTATTGGGTTAATATATTTCATTTAATTAGATTGTGATTTCATAGAAAACCTAAAAAGTAATATTTAAAAAAATAATATAGGTATTAGATTCTAATTTACGATAAAATATATCGATAGAAACTAACACAAAATTCGAAACCTCCTTCAAAGGTATAATCATAGCCCGTTATTTCTAATTAAATTGAATCTACTATTAAACTCAAACACGAATTGTACTTTATTAGATGGCGCGCGTAAGTTTATATAATTAGTAAAATTTTTCTACGTGTCATAGATATTACACCGCACGTGTGGCAGGGAAATGTCCGATATTTTTAAAATGAAAAGGTATTTTAGGAATCTGAAAAGGTTATTTTACCCCCGGCCGCCCTGGGCACCTACGGGTAAAGTTTCGAGCGAATCGGGCTGGTAGTTTAAGAATTTAGCCCTTTTTTAAAACTAAAAAAAAACATTTTTTTTTAATTTTTTTTTTACATTAAATTAATATTTTGTTTTTGTTAATACCATTGATAATATGACTTTTTGACCGTCCGCTGGCTACTGACCGACGAAATATATTGATTTTCTAAACATAAAACACAACTTTATTATTTCATTATCTATATAAATAACATAATAACTTCTACTATTTTAAAGCCACCATGGTATAGATAGCGCCGGCTTGTGAACTGGAGGTGTGGGGTTCAAGTCAGGGAGGAAACAAATTTTTTTTTTAATTTTTTTAAATTAAATTAATATTTGTTCATGTTAATACCAATGATAATATGAATTTTTGACCGTCCGCTGGCTACTGACCAATAAAAAAATGACCATTGGCCAAATAAATCGAAATTTTTTTTTCGTTTTTGAATTGGTTAACATTGATAATTACCCTATGTCCTCCCCTACAAGGGCCTAAAACTAATTAACTAATTATTTTGCTAATACCCCCTATAGGCATTCTCGCCCCTTCCCACCTTTCTCGCCCATAAATTGCATAGCAAATATGCTACGTTTATACGGAGTATAGAAGAGTTCCCCCTTCCCCTCTTCCCTTCCCCTACTCCCCTTCCCTTCTCCCCCTTCCCACGAGGGCCGAAGGCCCGAGTTATTATTATTTATCTGTATTTGTAAATATTTGTGATGAGAGAAGGGAGGATTTAAAGGGAAAAAATTCAAGACACTAAGATACCTTATAACCTTTAAAAATTTAACAATCAAAATAAACTATTTCAATTTCCACACATTCAATTTAACTTTATTTTTACAAAATATTAATGCTAAATAGATTAAGATTGAGTATTATTTATTAAAACTATTGAGCATTTTTTGAAAATACTGAGCATTTTGGATTTATAACTGAGCAATATTAAGATTATTTACTGAGCATTTTGGATTTATAACTGAGCAATATTAAGATTATTTACTGAGAATTTTTGAATTTTTTACTGAGCACATTAATAAAATACTGAGCATATTTTACTGAGCATTTTGGATTTTTTAACTGAGCATTTAAATAACATCCAATTTTTAACCCAAACCCGACCCAAAAGACCTTTCAATAGTATACCAAGAATGAATATTTCAACATTCATGCCAGGTTTATTTATATTAATCTAGTGTGCTTAAAAAATCGTCTAGTAAGCTAACATTAAAATCTAAAAATGTGAAAATTGACCTAAATTGATATCGCGACGTTGTAAAATACCTCTTTTTAACATATTTAATTACAAAAAATTGTAGTTCCTTAAAGAGTAATACCATTTCGGGGTTCTATCTTTCGATTAATTTCAGGCCGGTTTTCTTCACGTTTCCTCTCACCTCGTTGCGCGTCTTGATCGAATGAATAATCGTTGTGGTTGTGTGCATAATTTTGAGCACGAGTGGAAAGTGGGCCAAGTGGTTTGACGTCGTTGTTATTGCTGTATTTATCGTAATGCGAGTCCTTAGCAACAGACGTCCCTCCCCGGCTATCACTCCTCTCTAATGTAACAAAAATGAGACAAAAACTAAAATGGCTATCAAATCTGTGGCTCAAAAGGTTTTGCTAAATTCTGGCCAAATTTTAGTTCATTTCAGTCATCTCTGAATGACTACAATAGCCTATATAATGTGAGTAGTAATTGCTTATAGAAAGTACAATTTTTGGTATGGTTGGAGAAAAAACTAATCCTGTTCACAATCGTTTTAATATCGACCGGGAAGGGCAAAAAACGCTGATTAAAGTAAATGGGGGAGAGTGACGTTAGGAATCCTTTTTTTTCGTTTTAAGCCTCTTCCTTCTGTTTAAATTTAGGAGTCCACACTATGAAAAGAGTGGCTGCCAACATTTAAAACTAATTTGAACGGTATATTTAATTTAAAAAAAACGCACGAATCTTTACCCAACAAACCTATCATCGCCTCATGTCATGAATGACAAATTTAACACGAATTATATTAATAGAGGTCAGTTCAAACTAAATTGCCGGCCAGCTACGTCCCTTCCCCTAACAATTCTAATGTCCGCCAAGGCTGCCCGTCAGGCCCTAATCATCGATTATTAAGGTTTCATAAGTTGCAAACTTAATTAATCTAAAGTTTCTCTTAGGAAAAACTCGATCTTTTAATTAAAGCTTTATATTAAACACTCATAACGACGTAATTGAATAACTGGTTCTCAACATCGTTAACTATTGTTTGATAAATATTAATATTTAATAACAAAGAATAAAATGCCAATAAAGAAAGAACGTAGATTAAATGATAAATGAAAGCATAGTAGATTAATTCAAAAAATCCCACTAAGCCCAAATTATGTTAAGGTGCTTGCCGAATTTTTAAACTCAGTATCGACGGCCCCGGCATTTGGCCCAACTTTTCTCGACCCTGATATATATATTTTGATGCACAGTAGCAATCAGTTTAAGCCTAACCCAAATCGGGTCGATAATAAGACCGGTGATCTTGAGGCAGTGGTTCCCTATTGAACCTCCTAGGGTAATAACTTTCTAAGGGGTTATTAGCGAGGCTGTTTGACAGAGCGGGAGGTGGTGGACCTTGTTGCCTTTCGTTAGTTGGACGCCGTCTTCTGGCAGGAACGGGAGCCTGGTGATAATTTTGCTGTGCTGCCCCTCGCTCGTAAGACGTGGCAGCTATAGAATCGTCTTCGTCGTAATAGCTATCGTATTCGATTCTGGTCGGCCAAATGAAAGGTTAGTGATTTTTGGCATACTTCAACGCGATTTTTAACCTAAAACTCCAATTTACAGTGCTTTAATTTTTTAGATCGAGGTGAAAATAATTTTAACAATAATGACTTAAAAAAGTAACGTAGTTTAATAAATTAATGGCACTAGCTTCCCAATTTATTTAGCCATAAAGATATGTAATCACTGTGCCTAACTCATAGATTAATAATATAATAATATACTGGCGAGTAGCTGAGCAACATCACTAGTATGGGCGTAGCCAGTGAATGGCAGGGAGGGGCGCCCCCCCCCCTTTAAATTCAAAAATCCTTTAAAATTTAATAATGGCTAAAATTTGACAAAAATTATCATTTTGCCCCTACTTAAATCATTATTGCCCCCCTCTAAATCCAATCCGGGCTACGACCATGACTATCTAATTATAGTAATGGCCGCACTAACCTTCTAGGACGCCTATCGTAGCCCCTATCCCCGTAAAAGGGGTAGGCTGCCCCTTCGGCGTCAGTGTTATAATTCGCACCTTCTCGTGCATTGCCCCCGTCCCCTACAAAAGATGTTCTATGCTGACGTCTGGCACTACCACTAGGTTGCTGCTGTGCCTGCGACGAGGGGCCTTGTTGAGCGAAATAACGTTGGTATCGGGAAGTTCTGTTCCTGCTCCCACCACCAGGGCCAGAAAATGAAATGGCATCCGAGAGGTAACTATCGTTGTCCGCTTCGGCTTCGCTCAAAACGGAATTCGAATAGGCCAGGCTATCGCGTCTAAATCGAGGGGAGAATGGTGAATTCATCAATACATTTGCCACTTTCCTCTAAACCAAGATTACAACGTCGCATACGAACAATTTTTCTATCAGCAAGCATGTTATGTATTTATTATGAATATATTTAAAATCAAGCGTATTTTTGTTGAAACCTATTAGAGCTAAAATACACCCGATCTTAGAGCCAACGGCTAGGAGATTCCAAAGTTTACTGCGCTAATAAGAATCCATTTTAATTGAATTTTTAGGTGGATGCCCAAAAATTAGTATTGCCTTGCTCTACCGATGAGATCACTGTTTTATGCTAAAAAAATCG
The DNA here is from genome assembly GCA_964036665.1 of Gordius sp. MW1. Lineage (NCBI taxonomy): Eukaryota > Metazoa > Nematomorpha > Gordioida > Gordea > Gordiidae > Gordius > Gordius sp. MW1. The sequence continues at coordinate 8,168,398 of OZ038532.1, forward strand.
GCAAGCGCGTACACGTACAAAAACTCAATTTTAGTTCCAGAGCAAGAATAAAATTTTAAAAAAACGCACCAAAAGACGTGAGTAAAAAAACGAAAGATTTCGAAAACAAACTTCTACTAAAACGTCCAAAAGGTGAAAGATTAAAAATTAGGGATAAATGCCCCCTTTAAATCTAATAAATCTATATTACTTTATGAAATATGATAATGGGTCATAATGGATCGCACATAGTGAAATTGGTGATTTCATATAAAGGGTAAATATGTTTTTAAGATTTTTTACTAATTTGACCACAAAAAATTAACCACAAGAGTGTGAAGTTTTTGGTTATATTATTTCGATAGGGAATTTTTTAGGAACAAAATGCACCAAAATTTGAGTGAATAACGCAATTACTTTCAAAAATATGACAAAAATAGTAAAATCCATAAAACGCTCCCGAACGTGATTTTGGCCCTTTAAACGTCCATAAAAAGTATTGGCCCAAAATCGCTAAAAATTACTCTAATAAATGAGGCCTACGCCCTCGCCAAAAATTATCGTGGTCTGAGATGCGGTCGAAAATCGTCTGATTTTTGACGAATCATGGAATGGCCCAGTTATGATTATACTTAACTATGAAAAAAAAATTGGTTAACGTCAATTATCGATTCCTATAAAAAATTTTCGCAACAAATTGAAAAATTACTCTTTAAGGTAGAACTGGGCTAGAACAGTCATTGTTTGATTTTTTCCATTTTTGAGAGGCATATGTTATTTTTATTATAGGTAACAAATTTGGAGGGATGGAATTACCACAAATAAAGTTTGAAAAAAGACCTAAAAATTTCAGAAGTGCCCTGATTTAGTCATTGCCCGGTCTGGGATAGAATAACCTTAAAGTTTAAGACATTTTAGTGTATGCCAACTGATGGATTGCTTATTCTATTGCATACTCATAATTATGTTGATTTAACTAAAGAAGACAAATACTTAAAACATTTATACATTAAGGTATATTTGATTTAAAAAAAAGAAAAATTCAAAAATTAATTACCTTCCTCTGTAATGATAATGTGATCGTGATTTGTAAGGGTCATAATCACTGGGCTGAGGACGGTACCTAGGTTGCTGGGACCTATTAACGGTGGATCCAGGGTTTTTAATGACAGAATCTACAACTTCATTCATACCATTATTAATATCACAATGTTGTGGAATGCTATCTTTGGGCAACGGATGTTCAATAAAAGGATTTCCTGTGGCTTTGTACCAATTTAAAGGAATTCCATCACCATCCAATGTTGAGAGAGGGGGTAGATAAAGAGGATCTGGAGAATATCTTGGAATTTCTAATACTCCTATAGGTTCTGGGTCATTTATACCTTCTTTAACTATATCATTTTGCTCAAGCCCATTATTTAACCTTAAGTATATTTAGGTATAATATAAGTGTTCTTTAAGTCATTTTTAGCACAGACACTTATACATGTTTAAACAAATTAAAACTCTTAAAAAACTTAACATTAGCATTTATATTAATTGTGAACTTGCAAGATTACCTTGTTTCTGGTGGCAGTGTTGTGACACGTGGTTTAATTTTAGATTTATTGAATAAGGATATTATTTCTGAATCATTAAGATTGTTTTTTATCTGAGGTTGATTAAAAGTTGTATCATGTTCTGTGTGTACTTCTTGTATTTGCTGATTGCCTGAAACAGGCAAATCTGCATATTTTATGGGGGTTATCTTTATATTGGTATGGGTATCATTTTGCAAAAAAGTAGCATCATTATGAGCACTTGCTTGAATATCATGATTGTAGATATCTTTTGCTATCTGTTAAAATATAACAAATTTTAATTTAAAGCATCTATCTAATATATACAGTAAAATAGTTTAAACTTATAAAAACATAAAAGTTTGTGTTACATTACATTTGAGTCAAGCTGACTGGGCAAATCCTCACATTCATATGGTATCTTTAGATTGCTTGCCCACAAATCCTCAGAGGTGTCATTCTGAAGATTTGTAAAACTGTTAGGCAGTGCGTTTTCTGTAAACACATTATTATTTTGATAAGCTTGGGTATAATGTTGAAAAGCCTCTACATTATTTGCTAATTCATGATTTGTAATATAATTTGGCTGGCTTTCATTTGCTATAAAGCCAGTATCGATATTCAAATAATTATCTGTATTAGCATCAGTTGCTATCTCATTATGATATTGAGCATAATTATTTTCATAATAGCCATAATTAGATATTTGATTTTGCTCATCAATATCGGTAAAATTGTTCATATTTTATTTTCCCAAGGTGCCTTAAGTTCAAATAAAAACATTTTAAGTTAAATATGTCTATTTAAGCTTTGAACAAAATTATAAAAAAAATATTACCATTGGCAATGCGATATTTTATTTTATTACGCGTAGCTGATTTCAATATGCAAAGTTTATTGAATTATTATTTCACTTGGAAAATATTTTTCATATGTTCATGTGATTATAAAAGGATGTTTGCAAACTATTTAGGTTATATTTATCTAATCATTTATACATATTTGTGAAATATTTAATATTCCTATGTACTGTAACTATACATGCTAACATAAAACATTAATACTTTATGAGGGTATCGGGAAGTAAGTACCAAATTATAAAGTAATAAATACTTTTTTATATATCCAATAAATGTCAAAAGTTTGCGAAAAAAGTGAGTTGTAAAAAAGTGTTTTACCCGTCTTTATATAATCGCGAATTAATTGAAATACATTAAATCAATCAACATTTAGTTGAATCTGCGAGCTATATGTGATAGGTCAATTAACGTCGCGAAGTAGTAAGGTAATGTAAATGAGTCAATCAAGTTTCGAAGTAGACATAAGTAATATGCCGCGAGCAATCAATTAAATAGTAATGGATGCAACAAATATTCCGCTGGGCAACAACGGAGTTCATACAAAATTAATAAGTTTTTTGGGACAATAAACTTGTCGACCAGACTTGGTAATAATTGGGTTAGGAAGTGGTACGCTAGATTTTGTGAAAGAAACAATGGTAGATTGATTTAAATCTTGGTTCGGTGAGTGATTGTTTGGTTTGGGTGCATTTGGGTCAACTGATGAATTCGGGTTATCAACCTTAGGCTCGAGGAAAGCTGGCTTTAATCGATCAATCGAGACAAGGTCTTTCCTCCCATTGTGGTCTATGATAAAAAATTTAATATGATTTTCAAGCACTTTGAAAGGTCGCTCATAGGGGGCAACCAAGGCTTTGCGTAGCCGATCCGTCCTTATAAAAACATGGGTGGATAAAAATAAATTGTCGGAAATTTGTGGTTTGATGTTCGATGGTGTGGAAGGTGTAAATTGGGCATCATCAAACTGCTGTCGAATGCGTTGTATGTAATCGGCAGCGTTAATGGCGCAATCAGACGGTTGTAAAAAATCTCCTGTGAGTCGTAAAGAAGTATTGTATACCAGCTCAGCGCTTGAACAGGCGAGGTCTTCTTTGACGGTGTTGCAAATTCCTAGGAATACAAGGGGAATAAGGTCGGACCAACGGGTAACGTCACCTTATATCATGATTGAACTTTTGAGCTGTCGGTGAAATCGCTCTACCATCCCATTGGCTTGTGGATGGTAAGCTGTCGTAGTGATATGATGATATCCTAGTAAAAAAAGATAATTGTTTAAAAATGGTTGATTGGAATTGCGGTCCCCGGTCCGTGGTTAATGTCGCTAGAACACCAAAGTTGGCTATCCAATGTGTCAAAAATGTGCGTGCAACGGTTTCGGCTGTTGCGTCATTAATGGGAATTGCAATCGGCCATCGGGTGAAACGATCGACGGCAGTAAAAATGTAAATGTGGTCGTTAGAAGGTGGTAAGGGTCCGACGAGATCTACATGTACGTGGCTAAACCTTGCGTCTGGTTCAGCGAACGTGCCGGGGCTAATATTACGTATCTATTTACCTTGCATTTTTGACATGCAATGCATTGCTTTGTCCAATCGCGTACATCTTTGTTAATTCCCGGCCAGATGAAACGTTGGGCGATTAGTTTAAGTATTGGGCGTAAGGCTGGATGAGAAAGACCATGTAGTTGATTAAAAACTATGCGTCCGAGCGTCCTAGGTACTAAAGGTCTCGAAGTCGTAGATGTATCGCACGTAATAGTTAAATTTGTACCTGGAATTAAGCGTTGTTCCAGTTTAAGGCTTTCGAGCTCTTCTAGTTGATATTGCTCTTGTTTTTGTGTCAGAGCAATTCTTTCTGGAGTGATGTGTTTGGTTGTTGGTTTGAGTTTGTTGCTGAAGGAATCGATATCGATTCGGAACAAAGTGTCTGCTACTATATTTGCCTTACCTTTAATAAACTGTATATCTGAAGTAAATTGTGAAATATATTCTAAGGCGTATTTCGCGCGGCGAGTATTTCTCGGATTTAGAAGCGAGAACGTAGGTTAACGGTTTGTGATCAGTAAAAATTGTAAAGTCGCGACCTTCTAAAATGTGTCGGTAATGTTTAATTGAAAGATAAATTGCTAGCAGTTCTCTCCACTGTATCGAGTTTGTGTTTTGCTCAATATCAGGGAGAAAAAGGATAAAGAACTGATTTCCCCTTTTACAATCTGATGTAGAACGGCTCCGATGGCAGAGTTTGACGCGTCGGTTGTAATAGAGATGTTGGTACCATCCACTAAATGATTAAGGGTCGAGATTTCATCGAGCATTATTTTAATCTTGTGGAATGCGCCGTGTGCGCTCTGCGTCATGTCCAATGGTCCTTTTGTGTCGTTGAGGAAATCAGTAGTCAGTGGTTGTAGAAGGAGTGCACAGTAAAGTATAAAACGCCTGTAATAATTTATCATTCCCACGAAACGACGTAGTTGTGTTATAGTGGTCGGGGTGGCAAAATTTTTGATAACCCAGAGTTTCTCCGGTATTGGCGTTAAACCTTGTGGGGAAACTTGATGTCCTAGGAAATCCATAGAAGAACATCCCCATTGGCACTTGTCCAGGTTATTTATATCAAACTCTCGTAATCGTGTAAAAACCTGACCTAAGTGGTCTAAGTGTTCACTAGTTGATGTACTTGCGATTAAAATATCGTCCAAGCGAAGGTGAAATTGAGACCACGGAGAGCTTGGTCAATGAAGCGTTGGAATGTATGAGCAGCATTTCGTAAATCAAAAGGTATTCGCAAAAATTCATAAAGACCGAAAGGCGTAGTTTCCAAGGCTACGGGTATTTGATAATAAGCTCTGACTAGGTCAATTTTTGGAAATATGGTTGTGCCGGCTAGGTTGAGCGAGAAATCATGTAGTGGTAATGGGTAACGATCCGGTATAGTTAGAAGGTTAAGGGCTCGGTAATCTCCACACGGTCGCCAATCTCCTGGAGTTTTTTGGGGACCATGTGCAGTGGAGAACTCCAGGGGCGTTTTGAGGGTTGAATTATGCCGAGTTCGAGCATGGGTGCAAACTCTTGTTTGGCAATCTTTAGCTTGACAGGGTCTAAGCGTATAGGTCTGCCATAAACGGGTGGTCCTTGTGTACGTATGTGCTGGATTACTTGGTGGCTTACGCGTGACTTGTAATTTGGAGGGGCATATATATCTGGGAACTCTTTCAACACATTTTTAAAATACGGTGAATCGATCTTTATTGCGAGTTGTAAATTATACAAGTTCGAGTAAATATATCGCCCATAAGACTTTAAAGTAGTCTTAGGGTCTAACAAGCATTTATGACGTATATCAACGAGAAGGTTATAATGATTTAACAAATTAGCCCCGATGATAGGTGTCTTTACGTCAGCAATTTTAGTCCAGTTCCATTGATTTCTGGCCATAAGCCAGTATAAAACTGTTTTTGGCAGCTTGGAGGAGGATGTGTGAGGGGGTGAAACGGTGGTTACATGGGTGTGGTATGACACTGAGTTCCGCACCGGTATCTTTAAAAAAACGATTTAGTTGATTTATCGTAAATAAAAAATAAGCGACTGGTGTTATGGCCTGAACCAGGGGTCGCGGATTCTGGCAGGCCTATGGGTTTGATGAGGAAGGCCAGGTATAGTTGCAAGGCTGATGGCATTTGGTGGCCTTTTCCTTATATCTTTGGTGATACCAACACCAATCTTGGTGAACGACTGCGCGGGGTTGAAAAGGGGATCGAAATCGCCTTAATGTAGACCTACTTCTCGACTGAAAATGATTTCGTCGACTGACCTCATGCCGCAATGTGTCGATGCTCACGCTTAGTTTATTGACCATGTCTATGAGCGTCTCGATATCATTGTTTGATCTATGTGTGGCAGGGGCAACGTTGGATATTTGAGGCGTATGGTATGTTTCAGCGGTTTTATCAGCTGTTTCAGCCAGCTTGACTAAAGTCTGGTCACTTGCACAGATTGCCAAGATGCTGGCCATGTTGTTGTCCAGTTTTTCCAACCACAATTGTTTTAAGATGACGTCATCCATTTTGCGGTACCCAGGAGGTTTTTCAGGTGTCCATAGAGTTGTGATGGTGTACGATCACCCAATTGCACGTTGGAGAGTAAGTCGTGGAATCGTGCTGAGTCCGACTTTGTCGTGCGGTCGATGATGGCTGTCCGGATGGTGGTGTACGGAGCCTCAAACGGTAGATTTTCCAAATAATCTTGGATTTTGATTGTGACTTCTTGTAGAAGGCAGTCAATCACGGTTTGCTAGACTCAGATGTTACTCGGCGTATCGTGAAAAGGGCCTCTATTTGGACAAACCATAGGCGGGGATTTATACGATTAAAAGGGGTAATTTTAAAAACATAGCGTTTTCCGATTTAATTTGGGCGTCATCTAATTGGTTGGCATCCATTTACAAGGTTGCGTATAACAAGGGTTGGGTAGAAGGGTGCGTATAACAAGGGTGGGTCACCAATATCGGGAAGTAAATACCAAATTATAAAGTAATAAATACTTTATAGCCAATAAATGTCAACGTTTGCGATAAAAGTAAGTTGTAAAGAAGTGTTTTACACGTCTTTATATAATCGCGAATTAATTGAAATACATTAAATCAATTAACATTTAGTGGTGAATCCGCGAGCTATATGTATGTGATAGGTCAATTAACATCGCGAAGTAGTAAGGTAATGTAAATGAGTCAATAAGTTTCGAAGTAGACATAAGTAATATGCCGCGAGCAATCAATTAAATAGTAATGGATTCACACCCCTCATTATAATGAATACACATCTGACATTAAATTTTAAATATTTTAATACCTTACGATTTACCGATGTTATTTATATTAACCTCTATACAAGTGTATATAAACACGAATCTTTCCGAAAAATATTTATTCCAATTTTTGGTTAAATAAAATGTGTTGTTTGCCTCTACTTAATCCCTTGTCTATTAAAATATTATATTTTTTGAATATTTATAGGGACGACGTCAGCTACAGGTATGATGATATAATACATATACATAGGTCATTTTCTTCCTTTTTAGTGTATAACTTGAATTTTGACAATTTCCTTTGCTATATTTCCTTACTTAATGATACGGAAAATTTAAGAAAATATAGATCTCGCATTGAGCATTTGTTTCCATTTGCATTACCCTTCACATTAAAAGGTAGAGTGGCAAGTGAACTCTAACCACTGAATTTTCATTGCAATTTTGCACTTCACTAAAATATATGAGCATAAGCTTTATTAATACCCATAAATTGCATAGCAATTAAAAATAATGTGGCTGAATTATTTAAAAAGTGGAATAATAAATCGTTGGGGACATAATATGTGGTCTAACACTTAATAAAATAGTTTAGTTTTTGAATGTAAAAGTATTTGCCATCTAATTATAATATGAAATTTATTAAAAACTTCAAAGCCTTTAGTCCTACCGGTAACAATGTTCCTTTTATTGTTGTTTTTACATCGTTGTAATGTGTGCAACTAATAACTTATGTTATGAATATTGATAAAAAGTATCTCGTACCTTATAGGGTTACATAACATTATAATGATCATGCAATAATTCTTAAGGAGCGAACTAAAAAGGTTATTTCAAGGGCTACAACTTTTTCTTAAATTTTATCTAAAAACATTGCTAAGAATATACAAAAGAAAATTTAAAGTTGAGATATGTCAAAATTTATCGTCCAGACGAGACCGAGTTATCCAGACTATGCCTAGATAGAGATTCTCATAATGGCACCCCAGACGAGACGCCTTGGCTTTCGAGACTGAGAGGAGATCGAAACTCTAGGACAGATAGAGCCTTACACATGTAGGTCGAGGCCTTATCCAAGAGGATTCTCGGATCAGGAAGACAAAAATCCGGAAAATATACGGGGTTAGGGCTCTGTTTGGGCCTGGTGGGTCAGTCTGACCCCTGGCCCGAATTAAACACTTGATAATAAATAATGCACAATTTCTTTAGACTCTATTTATAAGAAATAGAATCTTCGAAAAGGGTTAATGATCAAGCTTTTAGGAAACCAGTCATTTTGTGTAATATCGTGAGATTAAGCAAAGGTCATCATTAATTTGCAGTTAATTATTGCGCCTGTTTCGCAATTATCCGTTGTAAAGCAACAACCCGACAAGTTATCAAAAGACATTAATAAACGAAAATATGCAGCAAAAATAAAAATAGCAAATAAAGATTTGGGCTTCGGGCCAGGGGAAAAGTAGGAGTAAGCAACATTGATTATGAATTTACAGATAGTTATTCAGCCAGTTTTGCAATTATCCGTTATAAAGAACCTAGACATTATGCCAAAATAAATTTATGGACAAAAACAAGCAGCAAAATAAATAGCAATTAACAAGGATTTTGGCCTCGAGCCGGGGTCAGACAAAGTAGAATTAAGCAACTGTCATCAATTTGCAGAGAATTATATAATCAATTCAATTATCAAAGCAACAAACTAGATAAGTTGCAAAAGAAAGCAATATATAAGGGTAATCCAGTCAGGCACAAAAACATTAATGGAATTTGGGCTCGGGCGATGTCGAAAAAATTTATTCACCCAGCGGTAATTAGCTAGTCTATATTCGAAATCAAAATAAAAGACTTTTATAGAAGCATAAGTACACATAATTAAATAATCATATAAGTTTCCACATCGATTATTGAAAAATTACAAGTTGGACAGACGGACGGATAGGAGGGACTGACTGACAACCAAAAATGAGCCCATATATTGCATAGCAATTAATAAAGCAGCAATTGTGACAAAAAATATAATTTTACAATAATTATTTGTACCGCTGAATAAAAATTTATAGTTTTAATATTTTATATCTGTCTATAGCAAGATAAGTGAATTCCATATTTTATTCATCATCATTATTAATAATAATCAATTTCATTTTTGGTAAAATAAATTTCAAATATAAAATTAAAAATGTATTAAGGTCTGGGGTAGGCGCGCACTAATTGAAATATATGCGGGGGGCTCGTTGCCAAATAAACCTACTTGTTACTCCTCCCTCAAAAGCTAATTTAATTAGTTACAAATTTAAGATTTTAACGGTAAGGAAAACCGAAAGGGAACGATGTAAGTAAAAAGGAGAGGACTACGAATAGCTGAAATGCTTATTTTATATTTTACAAAATAGCCGACTTTATTTATTCCAAAATTACAAAGTATATATCTGAATTTACAAAAAGAAAGTTATTCTAAAATTACAAAACATTATATACGAATTTACCAATAAAGGGGTTTTACAAAAGGAGGGGTTTACGAAAGGGTATAATTTTTTACGAGTTTTTTTATTTATAGCCGCTGTTTTCTCCCCCTGGGTGGTGGGCCTGATTGAACGATCAATGGTCCGGAGATCTTCAGACAGGGCTGAGGTAGCGATGTTAATGGTGTACAAGAAAAAGAAATTTAAAAATGGCGTCAGGAAATTTAGCCACTTCCGCTTAAAGTTAACGCGCGATAAAATAGTCTCTCTTTTTTCTATTCCTTTTTACCACAAGGATTGCACAACCATTCTTACGCCCTTTTTTCGTTACATTTTATTAAAAAGATCTTAGTATACCGCACGATTTAAAGCATCTTGGTATACCGCATGGATACCACACCTTTTTCATTGAGAGGTTGAAGGTGCGGGCTGAAGTCAGGATGGTCATTGTCACCCTAGACTCCAGCTCTGAGTGTGATTCAAGTCCGTTTATAACATTTTCGACTTTTTTAGCTTGGGTTGCCTTGCCGGAGCCGGTTTAGGGCAAGTGTTTTTGCTTTGCACCCCCAACACTTTTTATTTTTTAAAACCGGTGGCCGTAGCAACGGTTGACTTCTCGACCCAGCTTGGCCTTAATCATCGCTAGCCTTTTTTCTTCGTTGTCGCTCCGCTCCCTCATGCCCCCTGCCCCTCGTTCGTCCCGAAGATCCTTGCCATGTGCGGTAACGTTTGATCCCCAAACCTGGCATGGCGGATCCAGAGAGTGTTTCATGTTTAATACCTTCGACCTCCCGTCCGTCACCTTGATCAATATCTTTATATTCGAATAATTTGGTAAAGGATGTAAACTGGTTTATTGTTGTCTAATTACGATACAAAAGGCGAATCCAATATATTTTTTCACAATTGACGAAGGCGACCAATGTTCGCCATAATATATCTATATAAGGACCAATAAACGCGTTGGTAATAGTAATCTTGACTGCGGAGATCGGGGAGAACGACACGGCGTACTGAGCTGGGAAAAAATTAAATAATCATTTGTTAGGCAAAATGAAGCTACTTAATCCCTCCAAGGTTGATGAAATGCACATCTCAATTTGCATGAGGGATGCCTTTGCTATAAATTAGGGTCGTTCACTTCACAAACCTTAAACTAACAACTAATTAGACATCTCCCACAGGGGATAAATTCAATTATTTTTATACATCTTAAATTTAAACAAATTAATGAAGCGCCTATAACAAAGGCATCTCCCGCGGACGATAAATTTAATTACTTTAATACATTTTAAAATAAATCACCATATCAATCCATGGCTCGATACAGCTCATTTATTTAATATATTTGAGCATGTATTATACACGATTATTTGGAAATAAACCTCTATTGTATAAATTTTCCCGGCACTTTCTACTTGAGATAAAGGAAAGGTTGCGTAAGTTTCTATGCAGCACAGTTGTAGGTTGATGGTGAATTACCCGACGCGACTGACCCGCTGGCCTCTTGCGTCATCTTTGTTAACGCACTTACCTGCGTTGCTGAAGTACTATGTACCGTACACATCAGAAAGCGATGCCATCTACGGCAACCGTTACACCTCCTTCGAGGCCTACACTCTTGCCTACTAGGCCGTTGACCAACAAATGCATTTGGTCTTCTTGCCGTCACCGGTGGTGGTGGCTCAAACATTTCGACTATCCTCGGAACCTTATCTACCCCGAGTCCTATAGTTCCATTTACATGCATCAGGAATTGCTCCAAATGTCTTACCTTCTCTTTATGACTATTTAAGAGTCTTACTTTATAAATTTTATTATCTATATGTTCCATTATACGTGCCAGTATCCATCTGGGTTCACCTGTATATTGTGACCATGCTAGTTGATTTACTTTAAAACGAGGAATTGATGTCAAAATTTCGCTATTGTTGTCAAATTCTAATAAGAAATCAGGCGGAAATCTTAATTTACGCTTATGAAACTCTTTGCCTACCGGTGTCCTGAATACCTGGGTAACATGTTAAAATCTAATCTGTAGAGCCAGGTACCGGAGCTTGGAGAATATTGAGCTGTGAGTATGTGTTTTAATTTCCATTGTTTATAAATTTAAATTGAAGCTAGTAAAAGCCTGCCATTATCAGTTACTTTACATCTTGAAAAACCATAGGAACTAAATATCTCTCCAAAAAAATTAATTGTTGCCGTGGCAGAAATGTTAATAACTTTTTTAAACTCGGTCCAACCCAATTAAGCGTCTACTGCAAAAATATAATTTTTTATCATTTCCGAAAGAATCAATGTGAATGCGATCCGACGGGTTTTCGGGACATGCCCATCTTGCCGCTTTGTCACTGCGAGGCATAGCCGTATTCGCCCTACTCACATTATCTAACATGTTTTCGTCAACTTTGGCCACAACATACTTCCTAGCAATATCGTAACCTGCATGCCCTTCGTGAAGTAGGGGAGACCGGGGACTAAATAGCCATAAAAAATTAAATCGCGTTAAAAAAAACTAAACATTGTTTTTTCAATTTTTTTGTTGGAACGTAATTTTAGGGTCTATTTTTACCATAGGAAAAAAACTCGGATTGATAAAATTTATAGTTTTCTAACAAATTAAATTTAAAAAAAAACAAAAATCCTAAAAATTTAAAAAATGCTCGGGGCAAGTCATAGCCTTTTCCGGGGGATAGATTACGTTTTTACTTCCTATTGGTGCATGTTAACTCAAATTAATAAAAGATTCTTTTATAAAAAAATCTAGAGAATGCGAATGTAATATGGTTGTATTTTACATAATACAAATAAAAAAGGGTCAAGATGACAAGATTTAGGTTCCCATAAAAGACAAATTCTGCAATGGAAAAATTATTTAAATAGTCTATTAATATTCTAAATTACACTAAAATAAATTATTATTAAACAAAATTATTGTTTTTTAAATTCTGACTATGCTACGCAATGAATAATGGCTAGCACTAGCCCCTCTCCGACTAGCCCCGACCCCTATTTTTATAAACAATTATTCAACATGTTATATTGGAAATAAAAATTTAATCCTTAGACGGTTTATATATAAAAAATATGCCTTTATAAGACAGAACTTAAATTAGTCCAAAATATAGAGCCAAAAAAATTTTATGTCCAAAATACAAAATTTCGTCAAGGCTACTAATAGCCCCGAAAAATCGTTTTTCCTCTATAAAAATTTTGAATTTTATTTTTTATAAATATTTTTACATATACCTTATAAAAAAATACACATTTTAAATTTTAATTATACATCATTATGATTTTAAAAAATAACTACAAAGATAATAGTAACCCCGGGCTACGACTAGCCCCGGTCTCACCTACTTTTAAAATATCCTTACGTAGCTCGATAGGTATGACAACTTTTTCGTTTCGTTTAATTACTTTATCCTCCAAAAGCTAATCAATTCCATATTTTAAAGCCAAAAGTACCCACTGACTATACTCGTTACCCAAATAATATATTTTAATTAATAAAGTCTAGGTCAGTCTCTGAGCTCTCAACTATAGTGTTAAACTCAACAAATTTTTAATATAATGTAATGCTAAGTGGTTTACTTGGTTTCAATACCGTTGTCAGCTTTCTCGGTGACAAAACGTCTGCTAATCAATTATTTTTATCTTCACGATATTTTAATGTTAATGAAAAATTACCAAATATTAAAAACCAACTTTGCAAAAATGAGGACATCAAGTATTCAGTATTAATCCTGGGATTGAGATTTTCATAACTATTCTCGCGGGTTATATATATATGTTATCCCCCCCCCCGTGTGAGAAAGAGGGTAAAACAAAGTAAGATAGAGGGTAAAAAGGGGGGGGGGTCCAACCCCCCGGGTGAAAAAGAGGGGGGGGCAAACCAACGAGACAAAAAAAGGGAGGGGACAAATTTCTTAATTTATTTATTTTATATAATATAAGCAAATATTGTAAGTTACTAAATGTTTTCAAATAGCAATTATATCTGCTATCTGCTCGAGTTTACTGCTCGGGCAATCTGCTTAATGCTTGAATTTTGCTGTTTCGACTCGCCGCTCGATCATTTTTATATGCTATTATTCTGCCTAGTGCACCTACTATTTAATTAAGAATTCCTCATTTAAGCAGCATAAATTTCATATTTAAGTCAATCGAGCTAAAATTTTTAAGCAATTTTTTTTATTTACTAAATCTATATAACGTGACGTGACCAAATCTCGAAAAACATCATATTTAAAAAAGATTTTTAGTTTTAAATCTAAAATACCTATATAGTTACAAAATATTTATTCATGTAAAATATCCATTCATTAATTACCAATATTCTTTTTTAGCTCGAAGGACTTAAATATGAAGTTTATGCTGCTTAAATGAGGAATTCTTAATTAAGATATAAAAATAGTAAATTTGTTTTTGGTGCCGCAAGGCCGTCTTACTATTTATACAATCTAAAATACATAAAATTCATACAATTATCGCTCTATGTCCATAAAAAAAGTATTCAAAAAATACAAGGTGTGTATATCACAGAATACCATAGATACGCAGGGAAATTGAAAAATGTGTTATAAAAATATAAAATATTGTAGATGGCAGCATATTTTTTAATACACATGCATTTATTCTATAAAATTAAATGACAATTTATTAGAGACTTAAAATTTATAGATTATATACGTAATTTGCTATTAAAATAAATTTATTTGAACTATTTTTAATATATATATTATACTTAATAAATTTTTTTTATTAATTTTTTTTATTAGTGTCCAATTTTAGAATTTTATTGGACGTAATAATATGTCAAAATATTGACCCATCAACTAATTTATTTATTTATGTATCCGCGATATGGATGCGCGCGTAATTTTTTTCGTTTCAAAATGTTACATTTTTTTACTACTCAAAAAAAAGTGATAAGGAAAAAAGGTGATGCAAAATAATTATAATTGCTAACGCATAATAATATATAAATATGCGATGCCATAATGATCGATATAAATGGTAATAACAAACGATCTATTATAGCATAGAATGATTTATTAAAATTTACGCGTATCACTAACTATAAGTGTATGCGTGTGTGGGCGGGGAATAAACAAACCTGCTAGTCTTTTATGTGCGCGCTTAACTAGCAATTTTTATATCATCACGATTCCGTGATTTCAAGAGTAAACGTTTTCCTATTCCAGCAATAAAATGTTTAAACTTCTGAGTAAAAGGGTAATAAAAAAAACGTTAAGTTAATCAATGAATAAGAGAAAGGGTGGAACACCACACCTCCCTCTTTAACGAAGAAGACCATGGCTTAATAATTATTAATTGCTATGCAATTTATGGGCTCGTTTTTTGGTGTCCGTCGTCCGTCGTCGTCCGTCGTCCGTTACCCTCCCTATCTATTTGCATTGGGTATATTAGGTTATCGCTTTTTTAAATTAATGCATGAGAAAGAGGTGCCCCACCCCTCATCTCTATCAAGAGGTGCCCCACCCCTCATCTCTATCAAGAGGTGCCCCACCCCTCATCTCTATCTCCCTCGCTTTCGGGCGGGGTCGGGTTTTAATTGCTACGTTAAATTAATGCATAAGTATATCTATATTTAAATTTTGGTAATTGCTATGCAATTTAACTAGTTTTGGGGTTAGAATCCCGGAGTTTTTTTTGACTCTTATGATTGTTCTTGTTACTATCATTGATATTAAGACTTTTTGGCCGTCCGCTGGCTGCTGACCAATGAAAAAATGACCATTGGCCAAAATGTGAATCCGAGTTTATTTTTTCGTTTTTTTTGACTATTATGATTGTTCCTGTTACTACCATTGCTATTATGACTTTTTGGCCGTCCGTTGGCTGCTGACCAATGGAAAAAAATCACCATTGGCCAAAATGTGATTCGAAATTTTTTTTTCTCGTTTTTTTTGACTATTATGAATTTATATCCACTTTTACCGTGTCCTGGCTGCTGACCAATGGGAAAAAATGACCATTGGCCAAAATGTAATTCGAAAATTTTTTTTTAGTTTTTTTTGACTATTATGAATTTATATCCACTTTTACCGTGTCCTGGCTGCTGACCAATGGAAAAAAATGACCATTGGCCAAAATGTGATTCGAAATTTTTTTTTTCGTTTTTTTTGACTATTATGAATTTATATCCACTTTTACCGTGTCCTGGCTGCTGACTAATGGAAAAAATAACCATTGGCCAAAATGTGATTCGAAATTTTTTTTTTCGTTTTTTTACTCTTATGAATTTATATCCACTTTTACCGTGTGCTGGCTGATGACCAATGGAAAAAAATGACCATTGGCCAAAGTGAGCATCAAAATTTTTTTTCCCGTTTTTTTGGCTATCATTGACTTATAGAGTATCTGTTGGTACTGACCAATGGAGAAAAAATGACCATTGGCCAAATTTTTGATTTTTTTAATTAAAAATTGTTCAAATTCAACAAAAAGTTTCTCCCAACAATTCTGCAAATTCTTAACATTGTGATGTTTTATAATATAATGTTTGTTAGACCCATAATCACTAAAGGCCATAAAAACTAATATAATACGCAACTAGATGCAAACACTAAATCTAACCCTAACCCTTGCCTATATTACATTTTGCCTATATTACATTTTGCCCATAAATGGAAAATTTGCATAAAAATTAATAATTAATTAATCATTAGGCATTGAATACCCCCCTATAAGCATTCTCGCCCCTTCCCACCTTTCTCGCCCATAAATTGCATAGCAAATATGATACATTTATACGAAGTATAGATGAGTCGTCCCCCCTTCCCTTCCCCCTTCCCTTCCCCCCTTCCCTTCCCTTCCCTTCTCCCCTCCCCCTTCCCACGAGGGCCGAAGGCCCTAGTTTTACAATATATTTAGTTAGAGGTCGAGGCGGATTTAGCTAGTGGTCGAGGCGGCGATTTACCTTATCTATTTTAAACAAAGTCCAAACAAACCATAGGTATAATGAACAGCATGATTTTCAAACATTTTCTAAACTTTAGCCCAAAAATAAATTTAATATTTCGTTCTGCTTTTGCCCTTGGATCTGATTCATGGACGACTCATTTATTTGATGAAATCCCGCACTGTGAATCGGTACTTCATGGCTACTGGACTTGACGTTCCAGCTCTGTAAAGCACCAATGGGGTATTTCATGGCTACTGGACGATGTCCCAGCTCTATAAAGCACCACTGAGCAACAGCTTTAACCAAATATATAATTAATTTATACTAAATTATCCCAAAGGCTTTTATTCTATACCTATACTGTAACTTGCCATTTTACAAATCATATTTCTCTCGCCGCCCCTTCCTAATTTTATAACAATCATGCGCAAACCGCCAATAATAATAATAAACAAAAAAACGTTAAGTAAAATTATGAATAAGATAAAAGGGGGTTGAATAACATCTATTTTTAATTTATAGCGTGTGAGTAATTCAAGTCTGTCTGTTCTTTAAATTTTATCTTACCAGACATTAAAGAATTTTGACCTTCAGAATTTCTAAGGGTTGCTTTTGAATAATTGGTATTTGTAATTGAATCATCTGTTCTAAGGTGGGTTTCGGAATTTTCTTTCGTTCATTGAATTTTGCCATTTTTTCAGACAACTCTGTTGTTAGGTTGTCGCGGTTTGGTTCGTTGCCGATGGTTCAGAACATTGATGGTTGACACTCGGAATCAGGATATTGGGTATTTGCTTTTTGAGGAATTGTCTAATTTTAGAAGTTTAATTTGGACGGGTATTTGCTTTCTGAGGAATTGTTCAATTTTAGAAGTTTAATTTGGATGGGTATTTGCTTTCTGAGGAATTGTCCAATTTTAAAAGTTTAATTTGGATGGGTATTTGCTTTTGAGGAATTTTTCAATTTTAAAAGTTTAATTTGGACGGGTATTTGGTTTTTGAGGACGTGTAGCATATTTTGACACCACTAATAGATCCCGCACTGATATAACTAAAAGATCTATTGAATTTATTTATATATCCGCGATAAAAAGTATTCGCGATAAAATGGATCCTCGAAATTTCTTGGTTTTATAATACGTTACATTTTCTGTTTCTCTTTTATTTTCTACTATTTCAAAGTAAAATAATTAATGATCAACGAGTGATAGCGAGGTACAGTCGAAACTTCTTAATCGCAAATCGGATTATCACGAAAATCTTTTAATCGCGAAGTTAACCGCCATTTTGTTTTTTTTTAACGATAATATTAACAAAAACATCGTTTATTGACAAATCGCTTAATAGTACAATATCGGATATTCGCAAACATTTTCTAGCCCTTAAATCAACCAGATAATCATATAAAATATTGTTTTATTACGAAGCATAAGAAATGAATATTTAATAAATGTACATATACTTTTATTTCCATCGTTTAATCGCAAAATATCGGTTAATCGCGAATTTTTTCTCAGGCCCGAGGCTTTGCTATTAAACGGTTTTGTCTGTAATATAATAATTGCTAAATCATGGTAATGCCATAATAATGATCGATAAGATAAAAATGGTAATAAAATAACGTTCTATTTATATCATAGAGATATTAACAATCTATTTATATCACAAGTATTAACAATCATGACTCATCAGTCATCCTTACTACGCGTAAAGTAAATTAGATCGTATGTGTGGGGGGTGAATGAATATATAAATTTTTGGATAACGACCTGGAGGAGTACACCACACCTCCCCCTTTAACGAGATGCCCACGGCTTAATAATTATTTAGTTCGAGGCTGATTTAGCTAGAGGTCGAGGCGGCGATTTACCTTATTTTTTAATCAAAGCTCAAAAAAACCCTAGGTATAACAAACAACATAATTTTCAAGCATTTCCAATTAATATAATTTATCTTTCTGCTTTTGCCCTCGGAACTGATTCATGGACGACTGATTTAATCGATGAAATCCCGCACTGTGAATCAGTTATAAAATGGGGTACTTCATGGCTACTGGACTTGACATCCCAGCTCTGTAAAGCACCAATGGGGTGGATACTGGACGTTGTCCCAGCTCTAGAAAGCACCACTGAGCAACAGCTTCAACCAAAATTATAATTAATTTATACTAAATTAACCCAAAGGCTTTTATTCTATACCTATACTGTAACTTGCCATTTTACAAATCATCATTTCTCTCGCCGCCCCTTCCTAATTTTATAAAAATCATGCGCAAACCGCCAATAATAATAAACAAAAAAACGTTACGTAAAATTATAAATTAGAGAAAGGGTGGAACACCACAATTAGAGACTATAATTTAGTCGTAAAATTAAGATATAAAAAAGATGCAAAAGAGTTGAAACCTCGAGGTGACCTAACCTCAGACCTGAGGTTTTAAGGTTTTTTTTTATTTAAAAACCCTTAAGGTCGTTATAAACCTCAAACCTAACCTCAAGATTATGTGTTAGGTTGATTGACAACCTCAGGTTTTCAATCAACCTTATCCTAACCTTGAGGTCAAGGTTAATAAAACCTCAGGCAGAGAGCACAGATTGTGCCAGTGTAAAGCTTACCGTAGTATATAGCATACGCAAAGTGTACCATTTTTAATTACTAAATATTTACACTTAAAGACCTTTTGATTTTAACAAATATAGTCAATAATATAGTTTAAGATGTGATTAACCATACTATTGAATCATTTTTAAATTTTTGCCTATTAAAGACTTCCATACCATATCACTTTAGAGAAGTTGTACTTAAAATCAGGAAAAATGGACCCTCTTTAACTATTTGTTTAAAATTTTCTACATAAAACAATTACCAATTAAATTTAATATATTCTTAATCTACTGAAATTTATCTATAAGATGATATATAAGTTATATAACATTAGCTAAATTTTCATATTCATATATGCTTTTAAAATGGAATGTATGATAATTCAAACAGTGGGCAGATGGTCACTTAAAACACTGCAGAGATAGGCATTTTTGAGAATTAAATAAATAAATAATTTGCAAAAAATTTAAGAAATGGTTTCGGTTATTTTACCCCCTTGCTTGGGAATATTTAGGAGAGGAGATGGGGGGGGGGGCAGTTGCCCCTGATTTTAAAAAATTGTGAATATAAAACAAAATAAGGTTAAAATTCTAAAATAATATCATTTTGCCACCCCTCAATTAAACATTTCATCCTCCATCTTCTATGAAATCATCTCTAAGGCCCTGGCAAGTCTTTTTAAGCTTCATCGGACACTAAATTTGTTATATATTAAGACAATATTGAAATTATGAAAGATATATACAAGATAAGCATATTAATTTTGGGTATACGCCTTTGTGTCTGAACAAGCCCAACTATTGTTGCTGTTTCGATGTGTATGAGATATGAAGATCGAAAAATTGGTGTGCCATTTGCTATTTTTGGCTAAGGCTTTGTCAATAGGCCAATGTTATTTGACAACTAGCTCGATTTTTTGCGTTTATTAAAAGATCTGGCAAAGAAATAGGAAGAGTGTTGTCGATCTTTTAGATCAACTCCGTGAAGCCTATCGAATAAATATGCCATCAAAAATATTTGGTGGATAATAGGTTTTTGTTTGAACGTGTCTTTAGTCCATGCATGGCTACCTTATCTTGAAAGAGAAAAGGAATTTCTTATCAGACTCTACCCGAAGAATAACAATCCCCTTACTCTGGACCTAAGTACACCACAAGATAGGGCTATAAATCCTGCTACTATTCAGCGTTAACGACGAGGTGACATACGATGACATTCAGCATTGGTCTGCCAAAATCCCAACACAGAGAAGATGCGCCGCTTTTAGTAGGCGTTTATATTAGTTTTTAACAAATTAATTATTGATATATTGAATAAATAACAATTAAAATTATTATTACATAGTTTTAATTGCTAAATTCTTTATAAAAATGTTTAAAATACTAATATCAAGAAAACGTTGTTTCTAAACTTATGAATATAAGGCGACTGATGGGGATGGGGGGTTGTTGATCCTTAGAGAAAAAAATTTGATTTAGATTTCATTCATTTTAATATTTTAAATTGTTATAAGAAAGTATTAGCGGATAAAAATTTGCAAACTAAGTTTAACTTAAAATTATCAAGTAGCTGGGTAAATATAAGTCTCCCAGCGTATAATATAAACGACGCTTTAAAAACTATAGTTGGAATTGTTTTTTCGAAAAAAAAATTTGCAGATGTTATTTTGGTATAAAATTAATAAAAATCTAAAATTTCAAGTTTTTTCATCGAGGGGTTCTATGTTCAGGTTTTAATGGGTTAAATAAATCCTGTGCGTGTTCGAGCAAAGCACATAGTGAGCATGGCTCATGCGAACAATTTAACAACTCTACATGTTAGCATTTTTGCCCTGATCAAAAAGTTATTAAAATAGCCACTAATGCTTAGAGCTTGACCATTGCCCCCTTCCCCTCATAGGCATTCTCGACCCTTTCCCCCGTTCTCACCAATAAACTGCTTAGCGAATGTAATGTACTACGTTTATACGAAGCGTCATGGGCGTAGCCATATGGGGGGGGGGGGGGGGGGGTCAGGGGGCAATGTTTTGCCCCGCCCCTGAATTTTTAAACGTTTCGCCCCCCCCCCCCTAATCCAAAACCTGGCTACGACCATGCGAGTATGGATGAGATTTGTAGGAATAGGAAATATACCTCAAAACTAGGTAGGCGAAAAAACGAACTTTAATAAGAATTATACAAAATCAGAATCAAAATAGATATTTTTCAATAATGATGCAAAGCCCTAAGGGGTTTATATTACCATAATAAATTTAAGACATCCCGTGCCCATAAATCATCTTGTCAAACGACAATATATAATGCATTGGCACGAAAATACTGTGTGAACTGAGTTTTGAATATTCGGAATAATGCTAATTATTTGCTGGTTTATCTAAAATTAGCAAACCCGGAGCTATCGCACCAACAAATTTTAAAAGATGTTAAAAAATAATTATCAATAACCTATTTTTAATTTATTTCCATAAAAGTGTGTGCTTACTCACCATTCTTATGCTAATTTTTTTTCAAGCTAACAACTTTAAATACCTTGTGGTGCCATAAACGGGGGCTATAATACCTTTGTCGTTATTTATGTAATTTAATTCATGAAACCTTTAAGTGACCACACGCTAAATAGCAAAATTATGACCTATACTTTTTGTTAATATCGTTTTTTTATTTTTTACCTAAGAGACAACATTCTTTCAGCAAGTTTAATGGGCCAACATCTGTCAACTTCTGCATACAAACCTTCGTTTCGTGCTAGTGTTTTTTGTAGTTGCCATATACAGGGCAACAATCATTATTTAATTTAATTTTTTTTAGACTTTCAATTGGTTGTGAAGTTTGAGACTGATTCTTTTAACATGATTAATATTTAACATTATAAATAAATAATTGTTTTTGTATGACAAAGAATGTTTAAAAAGCCGCAGAATATAAAATAATTTTTTGGAGAGTGTGTAGGCTGGGACCGTGCTCTGTAAAAAATAGCGGGGCGGTCATGGGTCTATAATTCCATTTTAACTGTCCCGGAGCTGGACAATTTTTGGTACTGGTGGGCAAACTAAGCCTAAAAGTCCCATACATGTGTTTATTACAAACAATGGCCCTAATTAACACAAACAGAGTAATTTGCGTCCCTGAAGATATTATTAATGCACATGGAAAAAGGTCTCGACATCCATAAATTTTCCTGAGAGCAAAAAAAATAGGTCTCCATTATCCAAAAATTTTCCTGAGAGCAAAAAAAAGCAACTGCCCTAAATTAGGCAGTGTGTGCAGCCAGGGTCCGGTTAATTGGGGGGGGGGGGGGGCAAAACATATATTTTTTTAAATTTATTCGGGTTTTTGTATTGAATTTTTTTTTTTAATTAGGGGGGGGGGCGCCCCCCCCTGCGTACGCCCAAGTTAATGCATTTTTCACCAAAAACCCATCAGATATTGAGTTTGGATAATTTTAATTAAATTTTATTTAATCGAAATTCTTTACACAAAATTAACCCTCCCCCCCACTTTAATTGGGTAGTCAATATATAATCTTAATAAGTTTTTGCTCAACAGTACTATTAATCAAAAATTTTTAAACCTGCCCCCCCCCTTTAGGCAATCCTGCCGACGCCCTTGTCATCATTATTGTAAATTATCTACTCATTCTGATTTTGTGTAATTCTTTTAAAATCTACGTAAAATTTCGCCTTATAAATAAACTAGTATAAATTATTGAATCTATTATATCTTTTTCCATTTCCACAATTCACTTTTTATCCTCTCCCATCTATAAATCTTATCGCCAAGGTCATTTAATATTGATGCTTAATTTTTTTTAATATCGAAATTTTGATGGGGAAGATTAAAAAAATATCTTAACATGTTTTACTTAAATTTGTTAGATTTTGCGTAATTCTTATCGCATTTATATATTTGACAATTTTTAGACATTTAATTATAAACACTTGTAATTCGGTAAAAATTTATTTCAAAGCCTAGATCATTCTGACCCATCAAGAAAGTTTGTGTTAAATGCTTACTTGTTTAAAATTAAATGTAAATCATTAATCTGAATAAACTATAGCAAAAATTAATATGCCTTTAATTTGATTGAACAGAGTTAGCTCGCTTGAGCTAATAGTATATATATATATATATCTTCAAGGTTAAAATGAAGCCCCTAGTCTATTTAGGAGTGATCCTATGCCTATGCATTTTTACGGTTCCAGGAAATCATGCACAAAACGACGGTGAGGTCAGACAGAATGAACTTGTTGATGGAGCACAAATTGAAATTTCTCCACCCATAGGGGTAATCAATTTTATTACACAAGGTTATACTACTGGATTAAGACCGCATTAATTTAGTCTATTAAATTTTTTTTTTTTTTAATGATATCTTTTATTAAATGAAACCATAACAAAGACCCCCTTGTCGATTCTGAAAGAATAAAGTCAGCTAAATACGCAGAACTTAATTCCTCACTCCTTTTCTGCCCTATAGTGACCACTACCCTTACAACAATAGGGCCTAAAACCCAAGCCCTCCTGAAAGAATTGGGGCGCCGTATAGCTGCCAATACCCTTGACAAAAGGGAAACTTTTTTTTAAAACAGAAAATCGGAATTATAATTTGTCATTTCAACGCGATCGCAATTTTTGAATGTTTACCTCGCATATAATTTTTATAGTCTATTAAATTAACGTCAAATTATTCAAAGAACTTTATAATATAAATCTAGCCCCTTTCTAAGAGAGCCAAGCGCCAGTATATGTCTGGACAACCAGGACGGGGGCAGCCTGGACAGCCAGGGTATTATGGACGACAAGGACAGCCCGGACGTCCTGGAGGAACAGGCGCGTATCAAGGTAGAATGCAGGGCTACTCTGGAAGATATGGAAGACCTGGAACAGGGGGATATCAAGGGGGAAGATACGGATATGGAACGCGTGGACAACCGGGAGGGAATAGCTGGGGTAGTTCTAACTATAATTCCCGCCCTCGTGGTGGATATGGCTCAAATAATTATGGCACTTCTGGGGGACGTGGCAATCTTGGCAGTTCTGGAACCCCAGGTTGACCCGGATTGTCCATTGGATAAACGTGGTCGTTTCACCACCCCACTATCTTTACCAATATATTTGAGCTATTACATAATTTGACACCTACATTTATCATCCAATGTTCCGACAATTTAACATTTATGACAATAAATAAAGTTTAATCGTCGTACTATATTATATTGGTGGACCATAAAGGTATCACGCTTATTAGTAATCCTTTTTGAATATTGTAATACTAAATTCATTTATAGAGGTATAAATAAAACACAGCGCAAATGATTATATCTTCACAATTTGAGACGATTTTAAGGTGGTAGATCTATTAACATATATATTGGTTCGTAAAATAGGCTATATTGCATTTAAAAAAGTGAGAAATTGTAGGGAGAGTTGGAAAATTAAACTTAATACGGCTATATTCAAAATTTTCAAAAAAAAACTATATTGGATAAACTACAAGGGTGTAGCTAGGGGGAGGCAGGGATGGGCGGCTGCTCCCCTCTAATTCCTAAAATTTTGAAAATTTAATTTTATTATTAACATATTTTTAAAAAATTATGATTATGCACCTCCTAAAGCATTATTGCCTCCCTCTAATTCAAATCCTGGCTACGCCCATGGAATTTTAAAATAAGTTTTTAATTCAAAATAATTGCTTCATTAGCCTAATAAAGTTTATGAATTAAAAATGAAAATAAATTCCATTTTTCTCGTTATTCATTCATTTTCATTCATTCATTCATTCATTTATTCATTCATTCATTCATTCATTCATTCATTCATTCATTCATTCATTCATTCATTCATTCATTTATTCATTCATTCATTCATTCATTCATTCATTCATTCATTCATTCATTCATTCATTCATTCATTCATTCATTCATTTATTCATTCATTCATTCATTCATTCATTCATTCATTCATTCATTCATTCATTCATTTATTCATTCATTCATTCATTCATTCATCAATATCTCAACGCGCATTTCAAATTTTAGGTGCTAATTAGAGACTATATATAGATGTGGTCCACTCCAATTATTCCCTATTAAAATCTATAAGCTTTCGAGATAATATTTAAATAAGCATAATTTTTTACATGATTATCATAAACATCTGTCACTAAAGTATTTTGTTCATTCAGTAAAAAAAAAACTTTTGAATAAGAAAAGATGCATAACTAAGAATTTTGTTTACGGTCCTGGACAAGGGCTTTCTAAAAATTTAGCGGGCCGAGTGTATCATTTATTTTGATGGCCCTAACCTGGCCCAGAGCTTATATATTTGCAATGGACGGGCTGATTGACCTAAAAAGGCTCGTTGCAGGTCTCTAATTTCGCATTATGTGTAAGTCGAAGGTAAACTAAAGAGGGTATATAAGATTTGGGAACATAATATTGATATGGATTTTTATGAAAAAAAATTACGCAAAGAAATACCTGCTAATTAAGTTTGCCAAATGGCTAAGGATTTTTTTTAATCACCTGACCCTCCAAACTGGTGTAAAATTAAAGTCACCTTCCCCCCCCCCAAGAGAAAAATGCTAGCTGCGTCGGGTCTTAATTATTCATTGTTGGACCAATTCCTTTCGTATTATTCTTTGCTGATCAACAGGGAGACTAGTACCAACATATCATCTCAAATAATTTTCCTAATATTAAGTTGAACCATTCAAGTTTCATCGTGCTCTCAATTTGAGTCGCGGTCCGGGATTCTAAAAATGTCGAAAAAACAAGAAAAAATTAAATTAATAACACTCCTTGATGCTAAAAGCAGCTTTTCATATTTTGTTTTGCCACCTCGCGTTGAAATTTAAATGTAAAAGTAATTTGAGCTTTAATAGTCGCGCAACTTAATAATTGAGTGGGGCTCGGGCTGGGCCGAAAAAAATTTATTTCTCCTCCCCGTTAAACAATTTTTTGATTAAAATTGTCAATTATATTCTATTTTTATTTATAACCTAAATTAAATGAGACAATAATTCAAAAACTTATTTATTTTCACCTATTAAAAATAATTATTTTAAGATGGATTTGTATCTTAAAAGAATATAATTTAAACTTTGGGTTAAAAACATGGGCCTCGGGGTAAAAAACTGTATTTTGCAGGGCTCTAATAAAGGGGAAGCTGATTCTCCTTAGCCTCAAACCTTCCCCCCCCCCAATTGTTACCAAAATTTTGCCTACCTTTTCACAATTCAAATGGCTACGCCTGTGAAAAGTAGAATGATCTAATCTATTGCATGCAATTCAACAGAAGATCAGTGTGATGGATATATCATTATAAACTAACTTCAACAATAACAAAAAAAATAACAACCTATTGAAAGCTTAAAAAGAATTAAATTAAAAAATGTTTGTTGCTCTGCATATGGCAACTACAAAAAACACTAGCACGAAACGAAGGTTTGTATGCAGAAGTTGACAGATGTTAGCCCATAAAACTTGCTGAAAGAATGTTGTCTCTTGGTAAAAAATAAAAAAAACGATATGAACAAAAAGTAAAGGTCACAATTTTGCTATTTAGCGTGAGGTCATGTAAAGGTTTTATGAATTAAATCACATAAATAATGACAAAGGTATTATAGCCTCCGTTTATGGCACAGAGGTATTTAAAGTTGTTAGTTTGAAAAAAAAATTAACAAGAATGTTGAGTAAACACACTTTTCTGGAAATAAATTAAAAATTGGTTATTGATAATTATTTTTTAGCATGTTTTAAAATTTGTTGGTGCTATAGCTCCGGGTTTGCTATTTTTATATAAACCAGCAATTAATTAGCATTATTCCGAATATTCAAAACCCATTTAACACACTATTTTCGTCGTTTGACAGATTAATTAAGGCGCACGAGATGTTTAAAATTTATTATGTTAATATAAACCCTTTAGGGCTTTGCCATCGTTATTAAAAGATATCTATTCATTCTGATTTTTTATTGGAGTTCGTTTTTTCGCCTTGGGACTTATACCTAGTTCTGGGTATATTTCTTATAAAACTCATCCATACTTCGAATAAACGTAGCACATTTGCTATGCAAATTATGGGTGAGAAGGGGGGAAAGGGTAGAGAATGCCTATGAGGGGAAGGGAGCAATGGTCATACTCTAAGCGAGTGGGGGTCAAAGGAGCTCATCAGGAAAAAAAGGAGCACACTTTGTTTATTGAAAATAAATCAAGGCAAAACTATCAAACCTATTTCTAAGAAGAATTTGCACAAAGAAGGGTGTATTAATTTTAAAATAACCCTAACCCAAATCAAGAAATCAGTCCCTCATTTTTTTTAAAAAACATATCATCTCATAAAATGTCAATATACATCATGCAATTATATCACATGTATATAAACAAAATGATCCAATAAAATCTTTTCATACATGATTGACTTTTATTATAAGTATGAAAAAACATCAGGATAAATAAAATATGTAATTTTATAAATATCCATAGTTGGTATTAAAAAAATATAAGTGCTAAATTATACAATAAAATCTTTCCATACATAAATGACTTTTATTATAAGTATAACATCAGGATAAGGTATTTGCTAAAACAATATGTTCTATTCTGATATAAATTATGAGAAATATTCCAATACAATCTTTATATATTCATATATTTACTTGTTATGATTTCACTAGGACAAGTTAATATAAAATATTTTGTGCTAAGACAATATGTTACATTCCGATGAATAATATGAGATAAGTTTCAATCAATTCTCTAAAAATTTATGTATAATTACTTGTTACAAATTCAAATTCGCCATATCAAAAAAACCCTGAGCAAAGAGCAATCATGACGAGTTTCGCTCCTATTTCTGTGCTCCTTTGACCGGTTCCCCTCTAAACATTAGTGGATATTTTAATTACTTTTTGATCAGGTCAAAAATGCTAACATGTAGAGTTGTTAAATTGCTCGCGCGAGCAATGCTCACTATGTGCTTTGCTCGAGCACGCACACTCAGTTGTTTAGTATGGGCCTTAGCACAATCTGTGCTCGCTGTTCGGTGCACTAAGCAGAACAGTAACATGTAAAAATGCTTGAGCGGCGAGTTGAAACCATAGACTAGATAGACTGCTCATTCCCTTTAAAAAAGTGATGCCAATTTTACCGCCATCTTGAACATAAGAAGCAATCAACGTTATAATGGGATTCTATATATATTCTCTATTTTTTACCTTCTATCTCACCCGGGGAGGGGGGGGGGGGTGTTTTGCCCCCCCCCCTAATTTTTTACCCTCTTTCTCAGCGGAGGATGGGGGGGGCCCCCATTTTTTACCCTCTTTCTGATGAGGAGGAGAGGGGGGGCAGGGGCCGGGGAGGGGTGTTTTGCCCTCCCCCCTAATTTTTTACCCTCTTTCTGATGCGGGGGAGAGGGAAGGCAGAGGGGTGTTTCGCCCCCCCCCCCTAATTTTTTACCCTCTTTCTGATGCAGGGGAGAGGGGGGGGGGCAGGGGTTGTTTTGCCCCCCCCCTTTTTTTTTACCCTCTTTCTCACATAGGGGGGGGGGGGGGCAGGGGGGCGGGGGTGTTTTGCCCCCCCCCTAATTTTTTATCCTCTTTCTGATGCGGGGGAGAGGGGGGGCAGAGGGGTGTTATGCCCCCCCCCCCTAATTTTTTACCCTCTTTCTGATGCGGGGGAGAGGGGGGGGGGGCAGGGGGTGTTTTGCCCCCCCCCCCTTATTTTATACCCTCTTTCTAACACAGGGGGGGGGGGCAGGGGGGTGTTTTGCCCCCCGCCCCCTAATTTTTTACCCTCTTTCTGATGAGGGGGGGGGGGCAGGGGGGGGGGGGGTGTTTTGCCCCCCCCCCCCCCCTTGATTTTTACCCTCTTTCTGATGCCGGGAAGAGGAGGGGGGGGGTGATAGTCAATTTAAAAAAAAAAATAAATTTCAATAGAAAATGATGATTATGACATTTGTCACCACTGTGACCGCACAAATTCACAAAAATTTTATGAAAGGGTTAAAAGGGGCTTTCTGCCCCCCCCCCGGGTGACAAAGAGGGTAAAAAATAAGAAGAGGGGCGAATCACCCTCCCCTCTCCCCGGCATCAGAAAGAGGGTAAAAAATTAGGCCCCCCCTGCCCCCCCCCCCCCTTGGGTGAGAAAGAGGGTAAAAAATAAAGGGGGGGGGGGGCAAAACACCCCCTGCCCCCTCTCTCCCCCTCATCAGAAATAAGGTTAAAAATTAGGAGGGGGGCAAAACACCCCCCTGCCCCCCCCCCCTCTCCCCCGCATCAGAAAGAGGGTAAAAAATAAGAAGGGGGGGGGGCAAAACACCCCCTGATCCCCCTCTCCCCCGCATCAGAAAGAGGGTAAAAAATAAGGGGGGGGGGGCCAAACAACCCCTGCGACCCCCCTCTCCCCCGCATCAGAAAGAGGGTAAAAAATTGGGGGGGGGGGGCAAAACACCCCTCCCCGGCCCCTGCCCCCCCTCTCCCCCTCATCAGAAAGAGGGTAAAAAATTGGGGAGGGGGGGGGGGGCAAAACACCCCCTTGCCCCCCCCCCCCCTATCCTCCGCTGAGAAAGAGGGTAAAAAATTAGGGGGGGGGGGCAAAACACCCCCCCCCCCCTCCCCGGGTGAGATAGAAGGTAAAGAATAGAGAATATATTGAGAATCCCATTATAACGTTGATTGCTTCTTATGTTCAAGATGGCGGTAAAATTGGCATCACTTTTTCGGTACGTGTGTACGTATAATGAGCAGTCTATCTAGTCTATGGTTGAAACAGCAAAATCTTTTGAAGCATTGAGCAAATTGCCCCAGCAGAAACTGGAGCACATAGCATATTTAATAGAAGCAATTGCTACGAGTTAGTAATTTTAAATATTTCCTCATATTACATATCATAAATAAATTAAAGACTCTGCCCCCCCCCCTTTTTGTTCCGGTGATTTGCCCCCTCCCTTTCTTCCCCTCCCAAGGTGGGGGGGGGTGATTTATCCACCTTATTTATACCCTCTTTCTCAGGGGGGAATAAGTCAATCCCGGACTCGTGTCGTTGTGTATCAATACCGGTTGTCGGGTTAGAAACATCTTACCTGTGTCCACCTGTTCTTGTAATACTTTTGCCTCCAAAGGGATTCATCAACTTTCTCGCGAGTTTTTTTATTTAGCTGGTCTAACGCCGTGTGAATCCAGAGATTAAACATTTTCAGCCGGGCTAATGCCTGTAGTTACGTTCTGGCTCGTTGGCATGCTCATTAGTGCTTGTACTTGTAGCATATTTAATAAGTTGTTTACCCCCGACTTTTTATTAGCAAAAAATTAACTTTTTATTGCTTTAATGTTCCTCTTCGTAAGACCATTTGTGGGGTGGTAACGGGCTCCCGTGAAATGCATGATACCATTGTTTTTACAAAATATTTTAACTTCCATGGATTTAAACTGGGGCCCATTGTCACTGACTATATATCTTGGTAACCCAAAACGCGCAAATATTGTTCTTAAATTGTGGATAATATTTGTCTGATTAATCTCTCTAAGTACCATTACCTCGGACCATTTCGAAAAAGCGGCGATACGTACCTACCAATATTTCTTTTCAATAGGACCTAAGTCGGACCCGTTCCCAGAACGTTACAAGCGTATAATGGCACTTCTTTAATACTAGGTCCCACAACTTGGCAAAATTTACAAGCATTAACGTATTCAATATCTGCGTCAATGTTGTTCCAATTTCAATAGACATAATACCTCCCCAACGACTTTATGGGTTATGGCTACCACTCCCGGATGCCCATCGTGTAAAATTTTAAGAATATTTGACCTTAATTTCTCCGGTACTATTAGTCGATCGTTATAATATTAAATAATGTTTTCGAAAGAAATGTAATTTTTTAAGAGAATACATTATTGTGCTCAGTAATTAATTCATTTTTTGCTCAGTAGAATATTCAAATGGTCAGTAGAATAAACAATTGCTCAGTATAATAATTAAATGCTCAGTATAATAATTAAATGCTCAGTAAATAATTTACAATAATTTAATTATTTGTTCAGTATAATATTCATTTGTTCAGTTTTTTATTCAAATCTTGCTCAGTAATTTTTTTATTTATGCAAAGTAACTAAGAATTAGTTTTTAAAATAAAATCCTCGAGCGAGATTCGAGCCCAAGATATCCAAGTAAGAGTCTTGCGTGTTTCCCATGGAGTCAAAGTGCTCGCCTGAAAAATGGTTTATTTTTGTTTGTATCTTAATTAAAATAAATTTTATTTCATAAACTACCTCCTCCAAGTGCAATTGTCCATCGTTTTGTAAACAATATATTTGCAAACATGTCGTTGGGTTATCAATTAAACTTAAATTTTGCCAACCATTTAAAGAAGCCAAAAGTGTGCCTATAGGGCAAAAAAGAAAACGAGGCAGACCCTCAAAGGCTAAATCAGCCTTTATTGTTCAGTAATGGTAAGTTTAGATTATTTAACATTGATTATATAACAAACTTTAGGTTTTCGAAATGAAAGTTGTCTCCCGCAAAATTTGTCTATTTTTCATTTTAAATTGTTAATTATTATTATTAATCTGTATTTGTAAATGGGTGTTATTTAAATGCATAGTGAAAAATTCCATAATGCTCAGTTGTTTGTGCTCAGTTTTTAATTCAACTTGCTCAGATTTTTAATTAAAAATGTTCAGTTTTTTTATGCTCAGATTTTAATTAAAAAGTGCTCAGTTATTTTGTAAACAAATGTTCAGTAATTTTTCAAAAAATGTTCAGTTTTTTTTCAAAAAAATATTTCGTTTTTTTTCAAAATATGCTCAGTTGTTATTAAAATCAGTAAATCTAACCCTAACCCTTGCCTATATTACATTTTGCCTATATTACATTTTGCACAGAAGTGTTATTGAGCTGTGGAAACGCTAGAGAGCTTTAATAATAGTTATAAATTATTCATTTAAATCGCGTATTGTATATATTAAGTACATAAATCAAAGTATATTAAAAACAAACAAAATGATGCCTTAATAATCATTTATTAAAATAATATATATAAAAACCTAATAAAATGTTATAGCTGCTATATATAAGTGATATAACCAAAAATATTATGAGGTGTAATAGCTCAGTGGATTGAACGTCTGACTAGCTTTGACTAGTCTCAATAGCTTGTAGGTTCGAATCCCGCACCTATCTCGTTTTAATTAAAAATTAAAACCACTTTGCATAAAAAAACTTGGCAAGTATAATTAATCTCTGAGCAAATAAATAAAAATCTGAACATTTAATAAAAAACTTAACATTTAATTCAAAACTTGGCAAATTGAATAAAAAACTTGGGAAATGGCAATAAAAACTTTGCACTTTGAATAAAAAACTATGCAAAATAATTTGTTCTCTTTGTAAATATTTGTGATTATATTCAAATAAAAATTTTATATTTTTACTTTGATTGATAAATCTCAATAAAATTGCAAATAAATACATTATAAACATGTAAAATTTAAGAAGGGAAAGGCAGAGCATTTAGAATTGGAATTATAGGTCATTACTTTTTGGGCCATTCCATGACATATCAAAACGGTTTCGGCCCACCATCTCAGATCGAGCTGATTTTTTGTGAAAATTTAGACCCTATAGGAAATAGTAATTTCTGAAAATTTTAGCCATTTTGGGCCAATAAATTTTAAGTTATGGACGCTAAAATGGCCAAAATCACGCTCGAGTGAGTTTTACAAATTTTACTATTATTGCCATAATTTGAAAAGTATTTGTGCTAGCTTCGTAATTTTTAGTGCATTTTAATCCTTATAAAATTCTCTACCAGAAAAATGTAACCAAAAACCTCAAACTTTTGTGGTTAAAGTTTTGTGGTCAAATTTGTAAAAAACCAAAAAAACCAACTTCGCGACCAGCTATAATCATCAAATTCACCATGGGGATTCCCCTATGCCCAAATATCAAATTTCTAAAATAAAAAGTTTGGGGACGGCTATAGGGTGGTCAGGAAATCAAAAAACACTAATAAATTAAATTAATTTATAGGTGGCGCTATAAACTTACGAATCAGATATTTTAACTATACTCTATTACTAAAGATAGCTTTTTTAACTTGCCATTTATTTATTTGAATTGAGAGAAGGGAAGACTTAAAGGGAAAAAATTCAAGACACTAAGATACCTTATAACCTTTAAAAATTTAACAATCAAAATAAACTATTTCAATTTCCACACACTCAATTTAACTTTACTTTTACAAAATATTAGTGCTAAATAGATTAAGATTGAGTATTATTTATTAAAATTACCGAGCATTTTTATAAAAATACTGAGCATTTTGGATTTATAACTGAGCAATATTAAGATTATTTACTGAGCATTTTGGATTTATAACTGAGCAATATTAAGATTATTAACTGAGCATTTTGGATTTATAACTGAGCAATATTAAGATTATTTACTGAGCATTTTTGAATTTTTTACTGAGCACATTAATAAAATACTGAGCATATTTTACCGAGCATTTTTGATTTTTTAATTAAGAATTTAAATAACATCCATTTTTTAATTGAACGTATTTTCGTACGTTTTAATTATTTGTAAAGCCTTGCTTTCTATTATTTAATAGCTCAATTATTTCTTTTAATACAGTGTCTTTAACTATCTCTCTTACAAGATTCTTTATATTTAAGGTAAAATCATCTATTAATTGTATTTTAATTTGTCGTATATCATTTTCAATATTTAGGTTATGAGTAGAATCTTTTAGGCACAAACGTGAGAGCGCATCCGCACACTGATTAGACTGCCCCGCGATTTATTTTATTTCATAATTATATTGTAATAATTTTATCACCCATCTTAATAATCTATTATTATTTATTTTACTAATATCTCTTGTTTTTCCAAATAGATATTTGAGAGGGTGATAGTCTGTTTGTATAGTGAATTTACGACCGTAAATATATTGATGGAATTTGTTAAATGCATAAATTGGGGCTGATGCTTCTCTATCTCTTCTTCTTTATCATTTATTTGTTCCCACATTCGTGGGGTTTGTTTTGATAAGTTTCTTCCATCTTGGCCGGGTGAGTGCCATGTATTGACTAATCTCTTTAGTTTTCTTAACTTTATCGACTTGCCCTTTCTAGGTGACACGGGGTCATCTTCTTCCTCTCTTCCCCGGTACTTCCATGTCCAGTACTTTTCAATTTACGTCCGTGTCCCTTCTTAGTTATGCCCATACCCCTTAGCCGATTTTCGTTAATCATGTCCGCCATTTGAATACCCATTTTTGTCATGAGAAAGTCATTCGTCATATGTCGAGCTTAGTATACACCAAGCTCTACCGTATCATTCTCATCTCTGTGGCTTGTAATATCTTTCCTTCCGTGGTGCTTAATGCCCATGTTTCACTTCCATAGAGGAACACCGGTCTTACGATGGATTTGTAAGCTTTGCTCTTCAACCATATTGGCATTTTCTTGTCGCACATTACACCGGATATACTTCGCCAATTTAGCATTTTTTTTGGATTCGGTCATTACTTCCGTTGCGCAACCTCCCCTTGATGTAGCATCGAGCCGAGGTATATAAATCTGTCTACTTTCAGTAAAAACTAAAAACCCATCGTAGATATTGAATTTATATAATTTAATCGGCATATAGCATACACCATGGTAATGACTTTTGAATGTCCCTCGTTATCGTGTTTATAATTATATTAAATAAAAAGGGACTTAGAACAGATCCTTAATGTAATCCAATTTTAACCCGAAAAGATTTAGAGTCTCTAACTGTCGTCTTAACGCAAGAGTGTGAGGCTTCATAAATATTTTTCATTGCGTCAGGGATATTTTGTTTCCTCAGGCAGCACCATATTAAATCGCGGGGGACCGTGTCATAAGCTTTCTCCAAGTCCATAAAAACCATATGTAGGTCTTTTTCTTAGGGAACGAGAGGCGTAGGCAGTAGGCTTTTCCGGCCAGAGGAAAACTTATGCGCTATAACTGCTCCTAAACCTAAATCTAAGGCGTCTATCGAAATTATAATTGGCAAATCTTTTTTATAGGGCACTTATCGTTTTTTTGTTTGAAATTATATCTTAACCTTTTCAAAAGTTAAATTTTCTATTTCGCCTCATAACCATTTTGCGTTTTTAGAAATTAGTTTATACAATGGCGCACAATTTATTTGAAGGTTAGGGATGAAAGTTACAAGATATTTAACTATACCAAGGAAAGAACGAAGTTCCTTTTTGTATTCTAGTGTTTTGAAACTTTTAATTTCTAAAATCTTATCCTCATTTGGCGTTATACCTTCACTATTTATTACATGTCCTTAATACTATACTTCACAGACTTTCTAAAAAGTTTCATTTTTTCCGTAGATGTTGTTAAACCGACACTTTGATAAAGATTTAATACTTTTAACAAATTTTCTACGTGATCCTTTTCGTTCTTAGTGCTAACTATTACATTGTTCATAAAGACGCTCACCCCGGGTATGTTATTAACCAATTGTCTCATAAACCTATGAAAGATGATTGGTGCTGTTGTAAGCCCAAACGGTAATCGCTTAAACGAAAATATCCTACATGCGTTGCTATGTTTACATATCTCCTACTTTTTCCATCAAGTTCAATTTGTAGGAATGCGTCTTTTAAATCGATAATTGAAAAAAGTTTACCTCCGGCTATTCTTTCAGCAACATCGCTGTACGTAGGTAATATATCCTGATCTTTAGCCAAATATTGATTTAAAATCGAAAAACGCCACAAATTCTAACTTGCCTTGTTTTCTTCTTTACATTGACAGTTGGAGTAGCCCATTTAATTGGCGCTAAAGATGGATTAATTTTTTCAATCACGTCTTCGTTCAGTAATCGTTGAAGTTCATCCTCGACTGCATGTCGTAGTGGAAACGGTACCCTTCTCTCATCAAACATTTTAAAAATCGCGTTTCATTTACTTCGAGTGCTACTTTGATATCCTTGACTTTTCCTAATTTTTCGGAAAAAATGTCGGGAAATTGTTTACATGTACATTTGATGGTGTCTCAATGATAAAATTTAAGCAAACCGACTTTTGTAATGTTAAATTAAATTCCGAAATAAACATAGCAAATATCGCTGACCTTTATCTATGATGCATAAACATCTAAGTATTTTGTCATACCATCAACTTCCACCTTCATTATACTTTTACCAAGTGTTGTAATAACTGTTTTACCCATAGACTAGATAGATTGCTCATGCCATATGTTGCATATGGTAAATTGTGTGTCAAATATTCCTCCATTTTGAAGAAGGCAACTGGTGTATTTTAACCATGTAATTTTGCCCTATTACAGTCAATTTACCTTCCTCACTAGTTTATAAATTAAAACGAACGTCAATAGATTAATATTATACAAAATAGCAATTAATATTGATGGAGCTATATAATTAAACAAACTTTAATCGCATTTTTACATTTATAATTTTTATGTATTTTTTAAATGATATTATTTTAAAATGCTGTTTTTTCCCAATTCAATATTTTTTTATTTACCTTTTTAAGATTATTTAATTTGTGAAAATAACGAATTTCTATATAATCACCAATTTACAATGTGCCTTTCAAAATGGTAGAAAAAAGGGTACACAATTTGTGCGTTGATGAGCAGTCTATCTAGCCTATGGTTTTACTAAAGCCGTAAATCTTTAAAGCCTAGTATAGTTTAGGTTTACAGATTCGCGCCCACGTTATTTCATCTATTACGCTACATGCGGCCCCAGTATCGAAGATCATTTCGTTGGGCACACAATTAATGCTTACGTTGATGTGGGCTCTGGTGTGATGCTCGGAGTCGGGGTTGATGGCTGATATCGTTTTGGTCATGGTTCTACAATTTTTTGCTATATGGTTAGGTTTTCCTCATAACATTTTGGGACCCGGTCAAAGTACCACAGAAATAGCATCGAATTTCGTCACAATTCATAATTTACCATATTTAATCATAATTTAACATATTTTTTTTGATGTGGTAAGATTATAAGCAGTAAAAGTAACATTATATCTATGAAATTCTGTTTTTTGATTATCCTAATGTTTTTTATATACTTTTAATAAAAGGCATTCATATAATAAATGATATTAATGTTTTATGTTGTCTATTCTATACACAATAAAATTCATTTATAATTGTCAAAATTAGGTGTTAACATCTAAATTTAAGGGTCTTTCCTTCGTTGTTTTTCAAATGGAATGCTAAATTGCAGATACAACTATCTTTATCTAAATCCTTCTTGGATTTCGGCTTATTGTGCTATTTTTTTCAGGTTGTGCTACTTTGACCCCTATTCAACATTTTATGGGTGACTTTTTCCCTAAATGTACTAAATTTAGGGAAATGTATATTTCTATTGAAGTTATTAAAAGATTTCTCTTTAATCTTATTTACTTCCGTCGCACCAGATGTTTTGTGCTCCACCGAATCTAAAACCAAAGCTAAATTAACTGTTTCTTCTGAACTTATGTTACCCTTTGGATATTTTGCTCTTAACACAATGTTAAGTCTTAATAAATTACACCCTAGGAAAAAATGTCATTTAAGACCTCGTTAACATTACTCTGGAATTGGCAATTCCTCAAAAGGAATTTTGAACGAATACTAAAGTCACTAATACTTTCATTGTGTCTTTTTAATTTCTAAAAAATTTCTCTATGGCGATAGATCGAAAATTTATAAGCAAAAATTTTCCTAAGTGCTACTAATATTTCTTCATAAATAATTTATTCAATTAAATTTGGATACATAAAATCTCTAATTTTTGCAAGGTTATTTAAACCTATACATGTAAGCAAAAGAATTTTCCAGTTATCTCCCGATACTCTTAACTTAAATATGAGCTCCACATTGAACAAATAATCATCTATTAAATTACTTGGACCATAAAGAATAGAATCCTTCAAATCCTTAGTGTTTTCCAAAAAAAATTTAACTCGGATTTAACTGTTCCATAATAAGCAAATGGTAGGGAAATTATGTTATTTAAACGAGATAGGGGTGTGTCAAGGGGTTCATTTAATCCTCGTCGCCAGTTTAAGGGGATAACAACAATTTACGTTAAGTACAAAAACAGTGTATATATCAAATAATAGCTAATTGGTTAACCTCGCTAATCGAATACACATTTGGAAAAAAACAATTACAATTCAATTAACGCAATTTTAATACATTACAGACGTGATTGACAATAATTATTGCACACGAATTTGTATAATAAACTAATGGTGAAATCAGGATAATTAAGAGGGAAATTGTAAATATAAGTAGCCCACGATAATTTATACTTAAATCCACTTCTGTGCAAATCGTAATATAGGCAAATCGTAATACAGGCAATAAGTGCTTATGCGCATGCGCAGTTATAAACCTCCGCGTTTGGTAAGTTTTTTAATATTATTATCGTTTATTTTGTAAATTTCATGTAATATAGGCAAAATGTAATATAGGCAAGGGTTAGTGATTTATTTGATAATATGTATTACTTATTACGATTTGACTATATTACGATTTGCACCAGATTCCTTATACTGCACAACTCAATAATTAAAATTTTATTATTAAACAATTATATAATATTGTAAATGCATATTAACTTTTAAAGCATTTAATCTAAATATGAAAGAAAATATATATGCAACAAATAAATTTTTGTAACCTTATAAAGCGTTTATAACCTGAATAGATATAAAACTAGTTAGTTATAAGCATACTTTGCTAATTTAAGCTACGTTTTGATTGGTTGTATATGCTTTGAGCGAGAGACCAGTTGAGTAAATGCGGTAGTCCATTCATATTGCATAGCAAATAATAGTACATTTTAACAAAGGCGTTTTGTCAGTTTAAAAAGCGACATAATTGCATTTAAAAGCAATAGCAATCGCCAAAATCTAAGTTTTTAGATAAAATTAGAAAATGAGTCGGGCAATATTTTATATCTCGTTTTTGGTTAAGCTAAGAGGAAATGTTAATTTGCAATCTAAAACCAGCTTCAACCCATAGACTGCTCATTAACTATCTACCGTTTTTTCCGCCATTTTTAAATGTGCAAATAATGAAATTATGCAAAAAATTTAAACTAAGGTTGAGGAAAAAGTTCGTAGAGTTTTTATCAAAGTCTTTTATTTAACCATAATTTATTGTTATAACAATAACTTATTCAATGATATATTCGCCGTTGCTGTTTACGACCACCTGCCACCTTTTGACCAATTTTTCGATGCCTTTACGCCAAAAATCGACCGGTATGGTACCGAAGAAGTTGTTCAGCCAGTTTTTAAGGCCCTCTACATTGTCCAAGGTAACGCCCCTCATATGGTTCGAGAGAGAGAAGATGGTAATCCGTCGGTACAAGGTCCGGAGAATATGGCGGATGCTGAAGGACCTCCCATTCGAGCTCTTGGAGTGCGGCTTTTACGACTTGAGCAACATGGGGCCTTGTGTTGTCGTGAAGGAGTATAGTCTGGCCTTGTCGATGGGTTCTTTTGAGTCGAATAGCCTCATCGCGGTGTAGCTGGGATATATAGAGCTCCTTGTTGACCGTGGCATTCCTTTCCAGAATTTCCCAATGCAGAATGCCCTCCCAGTCCCACCAAACGCAGATCATGGTCTTTTTTGGATGAAGGTCAGGCTTGACCCTAAGCATTGGAGTCGCTCCAGGAGCCACCCACTCCTTTCTTTGCTTCAAATTTACGTACAAACACCATTTCTCATCTCTCATGACGATTCGGTACAAAAAGCGCTGTTTATGACCGTGGGTTGCTCGATGACGGGCGAGATGTTGAGAAGCAATTTGAAGGCGATTTTCTTTGTGGCTTTCGTTTAGCTCGTGAGGGATCCAAGCTCCCAATTTTTCAGCGAATCCCATCGAATGAAGATGATTTAGGATGGTTTTCTGATCAAATTCATTATTTCCGCCAATTCACGACTTGTTTGGCGACAGTCCTCCTTCAAAAATGCTTTGAGACACTCTTCGTCGAATTTCGAAAGTCTTCTGCTACGGGGCTTGTCAGCGATGTCAAAATCGCCATTATTGAACTTTGCGAATCATTTTTGTGCTGTAGACTCAACTATGACACCTTCTCCGTATACTTTACAAATGTCTCGGGCTGTTTTAGCAGCGTTTTGACCACGATGAAAAGCAAAGAATAGCAGGTGTCGAAAATGTTGATTTTTACCGTTTGGATACTCCATTTTGACGTCGCGAAAGTAATAAAAAACTAAATCTCTTAAAATCACGATTGGCACAGTTTTGTAGAGGGGAAAGAGTTCTACTTAATGAATATTATATAATTCATCAGAAGCAAAAAATCGATAAAATAATGCACATGTGTTGCTCTCTACCGAACTTTCTCCTCAGTAAAA
Organism: Gordius sp. MW1; assembly: GCA_964036665.1. Taxonomy (NCBI): domain Eukaryota; kingdom Metazoa; phylum Nematomorpha; class Gordioida; order Gordea; family Gordiidae; genus Gordius; species Gordius sp. MW1. Next base: position 8,208,997 of record OZ038532.1, read on the forward strand.
CAGCATTTTAAAGTATGTAATTTCATAAAAACCATAAATTGCATAGCATTAATACTGTGATGATGTGATGTTAAAGCAATTTAGATCTGCCTTTTATTAAAGAATTATGTATTAACATTCGTTTCAATATATCAACTAATGAAAAAATTCACTTTTTATGCTTGAGCAATGGGGGACACTGTAGAAAGACATGGGAGATTGTCAAATTCTAAATGGTGGATTTAATGGTACACATTCTTCCATATGAAAGATATGAGAGAAGCAGTCTATGTAGCCCATGCTTCTCCCCTGTTGTGGCAAAGGGTTACCAATAATTTTTAAAAACAAACAATTAAGAGAACTATCAACCTCTATGACTCCTGCTTATAGATGACTAATCAACTAAAACTATTACAATATTGATAAATATCCATAAAGAATAAGCAAACCAACGCAGATTGATGCTCCTTTATTAGTGACAAAGCGTTGGAGAACTTGAAATGCATATCAAGCTTCTTAATATTGCATAAATCATGACGTCTTAAGCCTATTCTTTAATTCAATGTATAGATTACAGTGCAATATCCATTAGTCATTATTAAACAGACCCCAGTATATGTATAGGTAAATATTTATAACAAGCGTACGTAGGGCACTAGCACATAGCTTAAACGTAAAAAATAGTAGGGGATGTTAAGGAATAAACTAATTCACGTAAAAGACTTGGACAAACAAGGTAGACGACAACGTTCATAATTAACTAGTAAATATAAATGAAAATAAATATGCATCACATAATTTTGGACCATAAAACCAACTATAGACGTGAAAAAAAGACAATAAATAAGGAGATGGTGGGAGATGACAAAAAACCACGATGATATAAAGTTTATGCCCAAAACACTTAGTAGACACGAAGGCACAAAATTTTTGTGTTTTTTTTCTCCAGCCAAAAAAGTTTGATTGTTTCAATAGAGGGATCATCATTTATTCTTGTTCTTGGGCATGTTTTGACACTTTGGAAAAATCGAAAGCCTCACCCGTACAACGCTTGTAAATGTCCAGCACATCATCGCAAGTTGACTCAAAATGACTGGTAGCGTCATAACTCTTGGATATGTAAATCTGTCCACATAAAATACAAGGTTAGCATGCTGAGTGCTATTAAAAAGTTTTTTTTGCTAACGCGTACCTTGGAAACTCTTTTTAGTATATAGTATTATTTGAAAAGCGCTCAAGATCAAATGTGAAATAACTATGCACAAAATTTGTTTGAGCCTAAACACCTCTAATAATCATAATATTAACAATACTATCGCAAATACAATTTAATTGTAATACACTTGTTTATCTTTGGGACGACTTTGATTTTTGTCCCCAATCTTAATTGCATTTGCATGTTTTTGTAACAATCAAATAGTCGATTTGTAAAGCTGATGAAATTTCATAGTCTAAAACTTTAGGAGTAGAATTCATGAATCAATTCAATAAGGTGTTTCACTAATTTATAAGGCATCAAAGTGCAATTTTAAATTAGAGAGTAATTTGGCTAAATATATATCTAACATTTTATAGCATGTAACATGAAAATGACAACAGACATATAACGTTTTCACTATTATTAGAATCAGTATTCCATTGTATTTTTCAGATACTAATTGAGATACATATATAAGACCAAATTAGATTGAACTCACTTTGTAATGTTTTAAGGCCAATCATTATTTTGATATATTTCCCAATATTATGACCCCCCAAAATATTTACTCAAATTAACCTTAACAATGAGACCAGCTTGTACACACGACAGTGAATAAACATTTTGTTAGCTAACTTGAGAAGATGTTCCATCATTTTGAGGCTCGTAAAGGGGTGCTACAGATAAAAATTTGGTTTCTATAGGTCCGAGCAGATTGAGCCCGTGCATTATTTCGGCCTCTGGGTTTGCAGGAGTTGCATCCCCCAATGATTCAGATTGGGTACTAACCATGGCTATGTACCAACCCTGGGCCGTTACGTGATGAGCAAATGACATGCATGAAATGTAGATATCTAGTTTGGGTGCAAATATTGTATGAAACATATAATGTAATTTCTACACACAGACAATAGAAACGATTCTAACTGCGTAGGTACATCAAATAAATGCCATGAAAATTAATTTTAAGCATTAAAATAGGATTAAGGGGCACTAAAAGTATTAATTAAGATTACATTTTTATACAGGCGAGTGCAAGTTATATATTTGTAGAAAAAAGTCTCATGGCAGTGTATTTAAGGTTTTATTGAACAAAATTTTGCGTTTTTTTCTATATGAAACTGAAAATTATTTGTAAAATGATAAGCATAGCAATATTGATATTTCCCTTTATGTAAAACAAAGCAAAGAACTCAACAAATTACAACAAATTACTTGCCATATAAATTCATATCTTATATAAATTATTTAAGCTGCTAAAGTTTTTGAAGTACATACAAAAACATTTAATTTTATTACAAATTACTTTTGCATTATTTAAAAAAACCATACAATAATGTGTAATTAATGATACCAAATTTTCTTCTAGCTTGACCAGATGGAATGATAATTTGACAGGAATCAGAGTCATTAGTATTTGGAATTGGATGATTCAGTAAACAAATGCATCTTATAACCTAAAATTTATATAGAAACAAGCCACAAATATTGATGTTACATATCCAGTTTTAATAACTAGGTTAGGGAAATAGCTTGGGTCCCCAATGACTTGTTTACAATAGGCAACACCTTTAGTTGTTTTAATTGTCAAAGCATCAGCCATTCGAGAGTCATTTTCTCCAGATGCTTTATCTTCTGGTGAGGCTTTAACCACAGAATCAACTGGTGTATCAAGCATATAAGTTCCACCATAAACAGCACTTAATCTAATCATTATAAAAATATAGTTGTTCATATTTGAGATTTACCTACGTATATAATGAAAATATTTAATGTTGAATTTAATTAAGTCACATGGTTTTCAGATAAATGTTTCAATCCTAACTTACCTAGCAAATCCTTGCGGCAATTCCCCCAATCCATACAAAGGATATAGAAATGGTGATTTACCATATCTTGCCAAAGATTCACAATACAATCGTATTTTTTCCATAGTTAAAATCCAAGGTTCTTTTTTATAACTTAAATCAAAATCACTAGAGAAAAAAGAATAAGTTGTTACTCGTCATTTTGCCACAAAGCTAATGCATGTCCAGTAAATTCAATAGTATTTTTATCTAATCCAAATTTTTCAAACACTTGATCCATAGGTACATTTGGAGAAACCCCCTGTGAAGTTTTGGGGTCATTAGGGTTATAATCCTGCACATAGGTTAAAAACTTCTTAAATCTTCTTTTTTCAAACATGCCCATTAACCCTTGTTAAAGTTGTATATTTGCTTGAATAAATTACCTGATGTTAAGGCCTCTGTTTCAGTGGCAGGAACTTTATATACCTTATTGTCTTTGTTGACATAATTTCCATCAACTGATTTAAATTCCAAATATTTTGTGACTCCAGTATGAATAAGAAGTTGGACTAGCTTTCCTAAGTCAGAAATATTATTTATAACAAAAAAAATTTACCATTTGCCATTAAAAACTTAGGGATTAAATCAACATTCCAATCTCTCCCTTTTCCCATCTTTTCCGGTGGTGCATCCGACCGCCCAAAGTGCTTATAAAGCTAGATAAATTAATATGCATAAAATAGAAATATTTACATATTCCAAAGGTGTCAAAGATGCACTCTCCCCTCCATAATAATTATTACGATCAAGGTGCAAAACCTTTTTTCCCGAAACTGATAGAAGGCCACTTAATATACATTCCTTAATTCGTAAAAAAATTGATTTAATAATAGAATATACTGTTAAGCCCGTTCCTAGAACAATAACATCGTAAAACTCGTCCATGTGTATAAATCGATGATAAAAAAGTGAAATGAGGTAATTTGCTCGAAATTTATTTCAGCTGGTTGCGACGATCGATAATAACATTTTCCTCTTGAGTATCTAATGAAACAAAAAGATGTTTTGCTAATTTATTAGTAAGGCTTAAGAAATAGACTTAGTTGGTATACAAAAATGAAAAGTCTCCAAAGAATTGTATCTTTGTATTAAGTTTTGTAATGTATTAGAAATTGATTACCAAATTGTTTTTACTCCCATATGTATCTTCTTCATTATCAGTTATTTGGTCCCACAGTCGTGGGGTTTGTTTGGATAAGTTTCCTCCATCGTGTGAGTGTCATGTCTTGACTAATCTTTTTAGTTCTCATAAATTTATCGACTTGCCCTTTCCACGTGCCACGTCGTCCTCTCCCTCTCTTCCCCGGTACCTCCAAGTTCAGTACTTTTCCATTTACATCATTTTTCCCTTCTTAGTATATGCAATGCATATACCAACTTAGCCGATTTCGGTTAATCATGTCAGCCATAGGTTTGCAATAGTTCATTATTTTAACTATCTACTTTTATTAAGAATAATTATAATTAGCGATAAAGATAATATGTGAGCGATAAAGATATTATATGAGATTGTTTTTCATATTCCGGAAGAAATGTTGATGGATGGATGATTGAATTGGTTGAAAAGTTCGAAGTGTGTGTTATGTCAGTTTGTTACTTCATCTCGCCAAAGTCTAAACTGCCACAATACTCCCCTTCCAGATATGTTTAAGCTTTTAAATATGTCGATAGGAATTGGCTAAAAATTATGTGATGTATTCCCGAAGATTTTTCGGCCAATGGACTTTTCTGCCTTTTCGAGTTACTTTGACTGGTTCTTCCGCTTCTTGTGTCGGTGCTTCGGCTTGAGTTTCGTCGACGGTCTGAAAGGATGGCTCCTAACTTAGATGGCAGGGTTTTAATCTGTCTATTGAGACTGAATCTATTTTACCATTTTTTTCTATGACGAAGTATTTTGGTTCGCGTTTTACTACTTTGAACGGTCCGTCATACGGTGAGGTGAGTGGCCTGCGAACTGCGTCGTTTCTGACGAACACATGAGGACTTTCTAACAGATCTTGACTAACCTGTTCTTTGGACTTCCTGTGGTGTTGCGGTATGGGGTATGGTATTGCAATCATTGTCCTTCTTAGATTGTCTACAAAGTTATGCATTTCCATTTCCGGCTGTTGGTTGGCCTCAGGTAGCTGTAGAAAATAGTCTCCAGGCAGTCTTATGTTGGTTCCATATACGAGTTCGAATGGTGTTAGTCCAATGTCTTCTTTGATTGTGGCACGGATACCAAGTAACACGATTGGAAGAACTTCACTCCATTTGTTTTTTTAAGTGGCTTTTAAAGATGCCTTTAATTGCCTGTGGAAACGTTCCACGAGTCCGTTGGCGGCTGGGTGATAGGCAGTGGTTCTTATGTGCTTGCATCCTAGCGTGTTGGATAGTTGTCTGAAAAGTCCTAACTGAAACTGCGGTCCTCTGTCGGTAGTAATTGTACTTGGGACACTGTAATTGGCTAACCAACCTTCGATTAACTTGGAAGCGATCTCTTCGGTAGATGTTTCTTTGAGTGTAACGGCCATAGGCCATCTCGAGAAACGATTGATTGCTGTCAAAATGTGAGTAAAACCATTTGAAGATGGTAGTGGTCCAACTAAATCGACATGTATGTGTGAGAATCTTGTGTATGATTGTGCGAAAGTCCCGGGCGTCGTTATAGTGTGTTTATGAACTTTGTTTAGTTGGCATTTTAAACAAAACTTAGTCCAATTTCTAACGTCTTGGTTCATCGAAGGTCACACATACACTCTCGAAATCAGTTTGCTTGTCGCTCGTATGCCAGGGTGAGAAAAAGCATGAAAATCGAAAACCTTCCTTCTGAGTGTTTCAGGTAATACCGGTGTAATGATCTGAAACGTCGACATTTAAAAAACGACGACGCTCAGTTGAACATTCCTATTGGTTAACGTGATCTTCCTAAAAGCTCAATAGGTTAGTTTTAGCACAAAAACATGTATTTTTGTTGAAGACACTAAAATGACGACACAAGACTTTCAAAATATTTCAAGGAATTACTATGCATAATTATCTAAATTAGAAATTAAAATTTAGAGATAACAAACTATCAATTTAGCCATTTAAGAATATTATCAAATCGTTTTTTTCACATGTATTTTATAAATTTAGGTTAGATCAAGAAAATTATGAATATCAGTTTAGTCAAGCTCAAGCATTTGTATTTTCATCTCTAGTTTTGTATAAAAATGCACATAATTATTTGAAGCTTATTAAAAAATCTTTTACTTTATTATTCTAAGTTATAATACCTTAGTTTTAAGCTTATAGACAATAAAAATAATTAATAGGATAGGCTTATAAACATAGATTAGATATAATGATCATTAGCTCAAGCTCAATGTATTCAAGTACTAACTCAGCTATTCCTTAGGTTATTATAAATGTACCAAATACAATATGAGTTTATCATTTAGCTTTACCAAAATTACAATTAAAAGGATAGGCTTATAAACATAGATCAGATATAATGATCATTAGCTCAAGCTCAACAGATATCCCTTAGGTTATTATAAATGTACCAAATACAATATTGAGTTCATCAATTAGCTTTACCAAAATTAAAAGGATAGGCTTATAAACATAGATCAGATATAATGATCATTAGCTAATGTATTTAAATACTCACTCAAATTTCCCTTAGGTTATTAAATGTACCAAATACAATATTGACTTTATAATCAGCCATTTAAAGGGAATTATAAACATAGATCAAGCTCAAAAACACATATCAAAAGAAGTAAAAGCAGAATGCTAAATATAAAAAATTTTAATTACAAATATGATAAATTTTAATTAATCTTGTAAACCATGGTTGAATTATAATCAATATTTTTTGTGAATTTTATAGGTTAGTAACTAAAAACATCTGTTGATTGACATTTGTCTTAGCCCATAGTAATTTAATTTCAAATTTTAAGAAAATTTTTTGATTGGCATGTCGATTTTTTTGAGCGTCGTGGAAATGGATATTACACCGGTCGGGGTTTAGTAGTTGAAAGATCACAAAGAACTTTATACTCTGATCCTGAGATAGGAATTAGTTGTAGCTTTAACGATGATAATTCCTTTAAGTTTCTCAGGGTTTGGTCGGTCCTATGATGCTTACTAATTTCTTCTAGGTTGGGAATTTCAGGTACATTAATGGAATCTACATCCGGCCGAGAGAGCGCGTCTGCAACTGTGTTACTTTCACCTTTGATGTACCGAATATCAGTTGTATATTGCGATATTAGGGATAATTGTCTCGTTTCTCTAGGTGAATACCGGTCAGGTTTAGCGTTAAAGGCCTATATTAGTGGTTTGTGGTCAGTATACACGGAGAAACTTCGACCCTATAAAATGTGGCGAAAGTGCTTAATAGCTGAATAAATTGCAAGAAGTTCTCGGCCGAAAGTGCTATATCGCGTCTGCGTTGGTTGCAGCTTGACCGAATAAAATGCTACTGGTTTTATCTGGTCCAAAATTACCTGCTCCAATACTGCTACGACTGCTGTGTCCGATGCGTCTGTAGTTAACCTTATTTCTGTTCGTGGATCTGTGTCTAAGAAACTAAGCGCGGTAAAATCTGCTAAAGCTGATTTTGCTTTTTCGAACTCTTTTATCTGGTCGTCGTTGAAAGTTATAGATTTTTTTGGCTTCTTTAACACGTCCGTTAAAGGTTGAAGGGTTCGGGAAATTCCGGGTAGGAATCTATGATAAAAATTTATCATCCCCAAGAATCTGCGAAGCTTCTTTGTGGAGTCCGGTAGTGGAAATTCGCGGATAGCGTCGACCTTATCCATTAGTGGAGCGATACCAGTTTTTGATATGTGATGTCCCAGAAACTCGAGTTCGTGAGTTCCAAACTTGCATTTTAAAGGACTTATTCGGAGGTCAAAGTCCTGTTGTCGTTGTAAAACGGTTCTTAAGTGAATTTCATGTTCTTTTCCCGAAGTGCTAGCTATAAGTATTCGATATACGCGTAGGCATAGTCGAGTCCTCTTAACACTTCATCTATGAACCGTTGAAATGTTTGAGCCGCGTTTCTTAGACCAAAGGGCATTCTAGTGAATTCGTATAAGCCAAATGGCGTTGTCACGGCTGTTTTGCTGATGTCATCCGCTACAATTGGAATGTGGTGATATGCTCTTACCAGGTCGAGCTTGGAAAATATTGTTTTGTTGTGGAGGTTGGCGAAAAATCGTGTATGTGGGGAATGGGATACCGATCAGGCAATGTGACTTTGTTCAGCCCGCGATAGTCCCCACACGGTCTCCAGTCGCCTGACTTTTTGGCGGCAAGATGTAATGGGGATACCCAATTACTTTTTGACTCTCTGATGATCCCAAGTTCCAGCATATATTCGAACTCCTTCTTGGCTGCACTTAATTTATGGGGCGCCAATCGTCTGGGGCGTGAGTGCTGTGCTGGGCTTTTTGTCAGAATATGGTGGAGTACATCGTGAGGTTTGATCTGGCGCGTAAAATTCAATGGTGATGCGAGCGACGGAAAATCTTTTAACATGGCTTCAAACTTAGAATTCCGGTAATTGAACGCTACACGAATTCCAAATGTTTGGTGCTGTGAGGCGAATCCTTTTGAGGATAGATGTGTCACTCCGTCGATTAATCTTTTGTTTTTAATGTCCACAATTAGAATGTGTTTGTGTAACAGGTCAGCTCCTATAATCGGTGTGTGAACGTCTGCTATCAGGAAAATCCATTGTATCTCACGACTTAGGCTTAGGTTTAGAGTTAACATCTTTTGTCCAAAGGTGCAAATGTTGCTTTTGTTGGCAGCTTGCAATACCGGACCATTTGGAATTTTTGGGACATTGGCTGGCGGTGGAATAATACTCACTTCGGCTCCGGTATCGATGAGAAATTTTTGTTTCGACGTTTGGTCAATAATGTAGAATAGGAAATTGTTTGAATTCATGCCAGCAGTAGCTGTCGTCTGAACCACCCGGCCTGTTAGTTTTTTTGATTGTCATCACTGAAGGCGCAGGGCTTTACGCATTTGCGAGACTTGTCCTGGAATTTGGAATGATACTAACAGTATGGGTGCTTTTGTGCCCTGTTCCGTGAATTACTTCTTGTTCGTACTCTTCCATGGTAAGGTCATTGAGATAAATTGTTTATCTGTAGCTCTAAATTACCAATTTTTTGTGTTAAATCCTGTATTGCCTTGTCACTATCTGTGGATTTAGCTATAGTAGTAATATAATTATTTTGTGAAATTGTTTTAATTCGGTCAGCGACTTCAGCTAAACTTGATAGAGATTTTTCTTCCCCTAAACTTAGAATTCCAGTAATCTATTTAGGCATTTTGTTTACCCATAAGTTCTTGAGAAGTGTATCGCTCATTTGGTGTTCTCCTAGTAAGGACTTTAAATGTCGTAAGAGTTGACTTGAGGATTTGTCGTTTAAGTCAACATCCTTAAAGAGCTTTTGGATCTCTTTGAGTCACTTTGTCCAATTCTTTTAACCAATGCTTGTTTTAAGGCATTATATGGATTCTCTTCTGGGATGTTAAGGATGAGATCAGCGACCTCCTCTGCCACTTCTATGAGGAGGGATTCTAATAAATATGCATATTTTACCTGAGAAGATATCCTCCTGGTTGAGAATATAGCATCGACCTGTATTCAAATTTGAATGTTCCTAGAGTGGAATTCAGGGATTTTGATGTGGACAATTGATTCCTGCTTGATACCTCCAGTAGTAGAAGTGTTTATTGGTATTACCTCATTGGAAGTTTAAAAATCAGTAGATTGCGTGTTCATGTTTAGTAGGGGTCACCAATGTAATAGTTCATTATTTTGACTATCTACTTTTATTAAGAATATTTATAATTAGAGATAAAGATAATATATGAGCGATAAAGATAATATATGAGGTTGTTTTTTCATATTCCGGAAGAATTGTTGATGGATGGATGATTGAATTGGTTGAAAAGTTCGAAGTGTGTGTTATGTCAGTTTGTTACTTCATCTCGCCAAAGTCTAAACCGCCACAGGTTGAATACCCATTTTGTCATGAGAAAGTCATTCGTCATATGGTCGAGCTTAGTATACACCAAGCTCCACCGTATCATTCTCATCTCTGTGGCTTGTAATGGCTTTCCTTTCGTGGTATTTAATGCCCATGTTTTACTTTCATAGAGGAACACCGGTCTTACGATGGATTTGTAAGTTTTGCTCTTCAACCATATTGGGATTTTCTTGTCGCACATTACACCGGATATACTTCGCCATTTTAGCCATCCTTTTTGGATCCGGGCATTACTTCCGTTGCGCAACCTCCCTCTTGATGTAGCATCGAGCCGAGGTATGTAAATCTGTCTACTTTTGGATACTTTAGATGGCCATCCAGCGATAAGCTGCTAACGTTCATTTCAATGTACCGTTTTTCGATCATTGACTTTTAAACCATATCCAGCTATGCAATTTGACCACTTTTCGGCTTCTTCAAATACTTTCTTCTTTGTTTCCTCGCATAGTACTATATGATCGGCATATAGCATAGACCATGGCTATGGCTTTTGAATGTCACTCGTTATCGTGCCGATAATTATATTAAATAGAAAGAGACTTAAAGCAGATTCTTAATGTAAACCAATTTTAACCCGAAAAGATTTAGAATCTCCAACTGTCGTCCTAACGCAAGAGTTTAAGGCTTCATAAATATTTTTAAGACGTATATATGCGTCAGGGATATTTTGTTTTCTTAGGCACCACCATTAAAGCGAGGCACCATGTCATAGGCTTTCTCCAAGTTGATAACCATATGTAGGTCTTTCCTCTTTTCACCATTCTTATCCATCATTTGTCAGTGCCAAGATTGGGTCGATTGTGGATTTGCCGGCCACAAATCCGAATTGATTAGTCTATAGTTCCACCTCGTTTTTCAGCCTTGTTATTAAGATCCCTTAAATATGCTTCAAGGAGTGGCAAGTTAGCTTGATACCTCTGTAATTGCCACAGTCCTGAAGGTCTCCTTTGACTTTAAATAAGGGTATAATCGTGCTTGCTCTCCATTGATTAGGAATTCGCGCTTCTATCAATATCCTGTTAAGAAGGTTCGTCGACTCCTTCTTCACGACATCCTAACAATGCTTTCATAGGTATTCCATCTGGGCCATTTGCTTTTCCTTTTTGCACCTTGTTCATTTGTGTCCTAACTTCATCCTCCTAAAAGAATTCGACCATACTTATATATGGCTCATTTTCGGGAAGGGAATCTTTGTCATTTGCAATATTCATAAGATTCTTAAAATATCCTTTCCACCTTTCCATCACTTCCTTCGGCTTGAATAAGGTTTGACCCTTCTCGTCTTTGACTATTTTAAGAACTCTAACATCGCAGTTTTTCTTCTCCCTTATCTTGACCAATTTTTACATAAGCCTATCGCCCCCTTTATGATCCAGTTTGTTTGCCATCTCGGTACGCGGCATTCTTCACTCGGCTTTTTTGCGGCTCTCTTGTCTTTATATTCTTGATAATCCTCCGACTTTTTTGATTTATGCCACCGTCTATATAAGTTCTTCTTTCTTGCGATGAAATTCCTAACCGTATAGATATATAAATTATAATAATCAGAATATAACCACAAACTAATATATATTTACTATAAATGAAAAAATCTTAAACACCCTCTGTGTAGTACATATTTTTAATTAAAATAAGTGTTAACACATAACATGAACAACATATACACACATGTTAATACATAACATGAACACCGAACACACACATGTTAACCCATAACATGAACAATATATACACATATGTTAACCCATAACATGAACAACATATACACATATTAATACATAACATGAACAACAGACATTCATTCATCAGATGATTATGGTTTTCTAGAACACATACACGTCATGATAACATATTCACGTACATTCAATTTCAACCAACATCACCTATATACATACATTCAAACATCATCATCCTACACTTAAGCATTATCATTTACTTTATTTACATTTTCATACCTTACATATTTTACTATTATATTTCATTATACATATTTTCAGTATTTCAATAAACTTCCATTAGTTAAATAAACTTCCATAACTTCCATATACATTTTGGTCCTTCGAGCCTCAATGACTAAATTTGAAAAGAAAAAGACAACATTTGTAAAAAGCCTTGCACGATTTATGGACTATGTAGAATCATCATCTGATGATATAATCAATATAGAATTAAGACTTGAAAATATTAAAAGTTTATATTCAAAATATGAGGATTTTCAAGAACAAGTTGATATAATTGATGAAAACTCTCATGAGCAAAAAGAGATTGAAGACAATTACTATAAGGCAATATCAAAGGCACAGAGTATCATTAACCAAACTCACACACTAGTGTTGTAAAAAACCAAGGGTTTCTATTGGTTGCCTGCAAGCGTTGGCGTTTTTTTTCACCCAACCTTTTCAGTGTTAGGTGAATTTTCTTGGGAGGGCTTTGGCGTTTGGCGTTTTCGTAAAAAACACCCAAAGCGTTTTGGGTGTTTTTTTTGGGGGCACCTTTGGCGTTTAGGTTTGAGTGTATTAAAGAGCTAAAGGGTTTGGGTGGATAATATTATTAACCTTTTGGTTCGGTTTTGGTCGTTTTGGGTTGGGCATGCAAATATATCAATTTGTTTATATTGTTCATCATATTTGTGTATTTAGATTTAGGTAATGAACTTTTAATTTAAGAAAATAAAAATAAATGTATCATGACGTCACAATCTAGTAAATTCAGTAAATTATAGTTAATTATTATGCATTATAGATGTAGGTAGTGAATCAATATGTTTTATTTATGAAAAAAAAATTTGTGAAGATTTGCCCCCCCCCTTTATTTTTTACCCTCTTTCTCACCTGGGGATGAACGGCGGGCAGGTGGGGTGTTTGCCCCCCCCCCTTATTTTTTACATTCTTTCTGATCCGGGGGAGAAGCGGGGGGGGGGGGCAGGGGGGTGTTTTGCCCCCCCCCCACTAAATTTTTACCCTCTTTCTGATGCGAGGGAGAGGGGGGGCAGGGGGTGTTTTGCCCCCCTCCCCCCTTATTTTTTACCCTCTTTCTGATGTGGGGGAGAGGGGGGGGGCATAGGGGGTGTTTTACCCCCCCCCCCCTTATTTTTTACCCTCTTTCTGATTAGGGGGAGAGGGGGGGGGGCATGGGGGGTGTTTTGCCCCCCCCCCCTATATTTTTTACCCTCTTTCTGATGTGGGAGAGGGGGGGGGGGCATAGGGGGTGTTTTGCCCCCCTCCCCCCTTATTTTTTACCCTCTTTCTGATGTGGGGGAGAGGGGGGGCATAGGAGGTGTTTTGCGCCCCTCCCCCCTTATTTTTTACCCTCTTTCTGATGTGGCTGAGAGGGGGGGGGGCACAGGGGGTGTTTTACCCCCCCCCCCCCCTAATTTTTTACCCTCTTTCTGATCAGGGGGAGAGGGGGGGGGCATGGGGGGTGTTTTGCCCCCCCCCCTAATTTTTTACTTTCTTTCTGATGCGAGGGAGAGGGGGGGGGGCAGGGGGTGTTTTGCTCCCCCCCCCCCCTAATTTTTTATCTTCTTTCTAATGCGGGGGAGAGGGGGGCATGAGGGGTGTTTTGCCCCCCCCCCTAATTTTTTACCCTCTTTCTAATGCGGGGGAGAGGGGGGCATGGGGGGTGTTTTGCCCCCCCCCCCCTCCTTAATTTTTTACCCTGTTTCTGATCCAGAGGAGAGGGGGGGCATAGGGGGTGTTTTGCCCCCCCCCCTCTTATTTTTTACCCTCTTGAGAGGGGGGTCATGGGGGGTGTTTTGCCCCCCCCCCTTTAATTTTTACATGTGGGGGAGAGGGGGGGCATAGGGGGTGTTTTGCCCCCCTCCCCCCTTATTTTTTACCCTCTTTCTGATGTGGGGGAGAGGGGGGGGGCATAGGGGGTGTTTTACCCCCCCCCCCCCCCTCTAATTTTTTACCCTCTTTCTGATTAGGGGGAGAGGGGGGGCATGGGGGGTGTTTTGCCCCCCCCCCTTATTTTTTACCCTCTTTCTGATGTGGGGGAGAGGGGGGGGGCATAGGGGGTGTTTTGCCCCCCCCCCTAATTTTTTACCCTCTTTTTGATCAGGGGGAGAGGGGGGCATGGGGGGTGTTTTGCCCCCCCCCCCCTTATTTTTTACCCTCTTTCTAATGTGGGGGAGAGGGGGGGGGGAGCATGGGGGGTGTTTTGCCGCCCCCCCCCCCCAATTATTTACCCTCTTTCTAATGCGGGGGAGAGGGGGGGGCATAGGGGGTGTTTTCAATAAATATAAAACGATTATAAAGTGAGATTTATCTGGCCATTCGAGAGCAGATTTTGAATTCAATCCTTCAATTAAAAATTAATATTTTAATTCATTCTAAAATAATGACAGCTAAGAGATCCCCCTCTAAATATTCCCGGCAATAGCAATTTTAATCGCAAAATTTAATTTCAAATATATTTTGAATTCCTCGCCTCTTGTAAAAGATAAAGACTTATTAATTATATAATGTCCCTTTTATTTTATATTTAAACTCTATTTTCAATATCAGAGAACGGCATCCCGCGCGACTCGACATATCACCACTTCCATGTAGCATGTACATGTTCATGTACTAATCCACCCTCTCTCTTCCTTCTCTCGTTGCAATGCATGCGCAAAACCAGATTTAAACCTATCAGATTTAAGTTAAGTACTAAACTAAATATATAAAAAAATCATGGCACAACAAGGCATGGTGTGGCGTGGGCTGGCTAGGCTCTTTATTACATCATTTTACATTCATTTCTTTTTTATCGTACAACATATCAAGGTATGTAGAAGTTGCAAATCATATTTTTATAAATAAAATAAATGAAAATTAAACTTTTTTTTATTATGTCAACTACTAATTAAGTCATAATCAATTAGAAAATTAAGTTTCTTATTAAATAATAAGCAATAATTTAAATTAAGATGCTTAACTCATTTTTGTTTCTCAGAAAAGTTCGATATTTTTTATGATCCTTATAAGCATTGTAAACGAGAAGTCTAAGTCAACAGGACGTAGAGTGTTGGTGCCTTGTGAAAGCATAGTAATTAATAGCATGATATGCTTTTTGGAAATACCAAGTTTTTCCATTAAATGCCCAGATAACTTAAATAGTAAAACTTACTTACCCATGATGGCAAATTTTTTTAAACTGGTAAAATTTCATATTAATATTATATTTAATAATACAGCTTATTTCGTAAATGAAGTTAAATTAAAAAAATTTATTTTAATTGATATGGTATATTAAGACAATTTTTGACCGCAAATCTTCAAAAATATATTTTCGAATATTAGAAAATCTTTGTCATATAATAAGGCAATTTTCAAAAAAAAAAAATTTCAATAGAAAATGTTGATTAAGACATTTGTCATCACTGTGACCGCAAATCTTCCCAAAAATATTTTTTATAATAGTAGAACATCTTTCATTCATATAATAAGTCTATTTTAAAAAAAAATATTAATCTCAATAGAAATTGTTGATTATGACATTTGTCACCACTGTGACCGCAAAAATTCACAAAAATATTTTGAAAGGGTTAAAAAGGGCTTTCCGGCCCCCCCCCCGGGTGAGAAAGAGAGTAAAAAATAAGAAGAGGGTCGATTCACCCCCCCCCCTCTCCCCTGCATCAGAAAGAGGGTAAAAAATAAGGGGGGGGGGGGGCAAAACACCCCCCATGCCCCCCCCCCTTCCCGGGTGAGAAAGAGGGTAAAAAATAAGGGGGGGGGCTAAACACCCCCATGCCCCCCTCCCCGGATGAGAAAGAGGGTAAAAAATTAGGGGGGGGGGGGCAAAACACCCCCCATGCCCCCCCCCTTCCCGGGTGAGAAAGAGGGTAAAAAATAAGGGGGGGGGGCTAAACACCCCCATGCCCCCCTCCCCGGATGAGAAAGAGGGTAAAAAATTAGGGGGGGGGGCAAAACACCCCCCTGCCACCCCCCTCTCCCTTGCATCAGAAAGAGGGTAAAAAATAAGGGGGGAGGGGGGCAAAACACCTCCTATGCCCCCCCTCTCCCCCACATCAGAAAGAGGGTAAAAAATAAGGGGGGAGGGGGGCAAAACACCCCCTATGCCCCCCCCCCTCTCCCACATCAGAAAGAGGGTAAAAAATATAGGGGGGGGGGCAAAACACCCCCCATGCCCCCCCCTCTCCCCCTGATCAGAAAGAGGGTAAAAAATTAGGGGGGGGGGGGGTAAAACACCCCCTATGCCCCCCCCCCTCTCCCCCACATCAGAAAGAGGGTAAAAAATAAGGGGGGAGGGGGGCAAAACACCCCCTGCCCCCCCTCTCCCTCGCATCAGAAAGAGGGTAAAAATTTAGTGGGGGGGGGGGCAAAACACCCCCCTGCCCCCCCCCCCCCGCTTCTCTCCCGGATCAGAAAGAAGGTAAAAAATAAGGGGGGGGGGGCAAACACCCCACCTGCCCGCCGTTCATCCCCAGGTGAGAAAGAGGGTAAAAAATAAAGGGGGGGGGGGCAAATCTTCACAAATTTTTTTTTCATAAATAAAACATATTGATTCACTACCTACTTCTATAATGCATAATAATTAACTATAATTTACTGAATTTACTAGATTGTGACGTCATGATACATTTATTTTTATTTTCTTAAATTAAAAGTTCATTACCTAAATCTAAATACACAAATATGATGAACAATATAAACAAATTGATATATTTGCATGCCCAACCCAAAACGACCAAAACCAAACCAAAAGGTTAATAATATTATCCACCCAAACCCTTTAGCTCTTTAATACACTCAAACCTAAACGCCAAAGGTGCCCCCAAAAAAACACCCAAAACGCTTTGGGTGTTTTTTACGAAAACGCCAAACGCCAAAGCCCTCCCAAGAAAATTCACCTAACACTGAAAAGGTTGGGTGAAAAAAAACGCCAACAACTAAGCTTAGCAATACGCTGGGAAAAACCAGCCAGCCGTTTTTACAACACTATCACACACCAACAATCTGTCAACCATCTTCAACATCTGGGAAGCTACAACTTCCTCGAATTGAATTGCCTCACTTTGACGGGAATTATGAGGAGTGGTTAGGTTTCTCCAATTTGTTCACTACACTTATTCACAAAACTTGGATATATCAAATGTAGAAAAATTGAATTACTTAAAATGTCATTAAAGGGCAATGCGGCAAGTATAATTCAATCGCTAGACATATCAACAGATTATTATAAGGTTCCATGGGACTTGTTAAATAATCGTTTTAACAACAAGAGACTAATAATTAATAAATATATTAGAGGTATATTTATTTTAAACATGGTTAGAAAGGAGTCATTTCTAGACATCCGAAAATTATTGGATGGGTTACTAAAACACACCAGAGCACTAAAATCATTAAATTGTTCGGTGGAACATTGGGATCAGTTGTTAATATATATAGTTACAAATAAATTAGATTTGACCACCAACAAGGCTTGGGAATCTACAATCAAAAGGGATGAGATCCCATCTTTCTTAAATTTGACAGATTTCCTTGCTCACCAATGCCACATTTTGGAAAGTACTAATAAACTAGAAAATAAAGATGTTCTGATCAAAGGTAATCATTTCAAATCATCTAACAACCTAGCTATTTCCACTCCTAGCTGCTTCATATGCAATTAATCCCATTTTATTTTTAGATGTAAAAAATTCTTAAACTCAACTTGTGAGGAAAAAAGAGAACTTGTCAAGCAGCACTCTCTTTGTTCAAATTGTTTAAACCAAAATCATAGCATCTCACATTGCACGGCAGGATCATGTAGGATATGTTACAAAAGACACAATACACTCTTGCACCAACATGATTTACAAAAAATTTAATCAACAAATTCAGCTCCAAACATACATCATCATAAAGATTCCATACAGGTATTACTCCCTACAGCTTTAATTGGTATAAATGATGTGAAAGGAAATACCCACATATGTCGTGCTCTCTTAGATTCAGGATCCCAATCAAATTTCATCACAACTGAGTTTGCTAACAGGTTGCAATTAAATGTACAACAAATTTCAATTGCAATAGGAGGCATCAATAACAGTCAATCATCTATTAAAACTTGCGTTGATGCAAGGGTTCATTCTTTGCATAGTAAATACAATGCTCAACTAAAATTCTTAGTTTTGAATCATATTACAACAAACCTTCTAACATTATCAATCCCAAAGTCAAATTTAATACCAGACAATTTACAACTTGCTGACCCTTCCTTCAACATTCCAGTGAAATAGATATTCTGATAGGTGTTGAATTGTTTTGGGATGTCATATGCACAGAACAATTAAATCTTCAAAATGGATTACTGTTTAAAAACACACAATTCGGTTGGATAATTTCTGGTCCATATTCTTTTTCTAACCCGTGGAATTCTAAAGTTACACAAACATGCAATTTGTCTACTCAACTATTAAATAAGCAACTAACTAATTTTTGGGAAATTGAAGAGATAACCCAACCAGTTCAGTACTCCAATGAAGAGCATCAATGTGAAGAGATATTCAAGGCTACTTACAGACGAAATTCATTTGGCAGATATATTGTAGACCTACCACTAAAGGATCAGGTTAAAAAATTGGGAAATTCTTACAAACAAGCTTTCATCCGATTTCAATCCCTTGAAAATAAGATGTAGCGGAACCCTGAACTAAGACGTGATTACACAAGTTTTATCCATGAATATCAACGTTTGGGCCACCTAGCCCCCACTACTGAAACAAAATCACAAGATTTACCTGTCTTTTATCTGCCGCATCACGCCATATTTAAGATGGACAGCCTCACGACAAAATTGCGGGTAGTATTTGATGGATCCGCTAAATCAACTTCTGGACTATCATTAAATGACACTTTGATGGTTGGTTTTAAGATTCAGCAGGACTTAATATCAATAATATTAAGGTTTCGTAGTCACAATATTGCAATCACAGCAGACATCGAAAAAATGTACAGACAGATATTGATTAATCCAGCACATACTCAATTGCAGAGAATACTGTGGCGAGATGAAATATCACATCCTGTTCAATCCTTAGACTTACTTACAGTTACTTATGGAACCTCATCAGCACCTTACTTATCTACTAAAGCTCTTCAACAAGTGGCTGAAGATGAAAGCAACGAGTTCCCAGTTGGAGCACGCATAGCACAACGAGATTTTTATGTTGACGATTTATTAACAGGGGCACACAACATTTCAGAAGCTAAAATTATTGTAGTACAAATACAGACCATGCTAAAAAAAGCTGGATTAAATCTAAAAAAATGGGCCACAAATTCCACCTCATTATTCACTCAACTACTATCAATTTCTAGTGACGAAATCATACCGTTAGACAAGCATAGTAACATGAAGACTTTAGGTATCCATTGGAATCCACAAAATGACAACATTCGATTCAACATTAAAAATGAAACTACAAGGGATACTATATCAAAACGAAATGTTCTATCACATATTTCTCAAATGTTTGATCCACTTGGATTACTAGGGCCTGTATTGACAAGAGCTAAAGTATTTATGCAGCAACTTTGGTAGCTTCAGCAATCTTGGGATGAAACACTTCCTAGTGATCTTAGCAATAAATGGACATCATTTAAAAATCAGTTTGTACTTTTAAGCTCACTTGACATTCCCCGGCGTGTTATAGGCCATGAGAATCCCTTGAAGATAGAGATTCACGGTTTCTGTGACGCAAGCGAAATCGCTTATGGGGCATGTATATACATTCGATCTTCTAGCAATGATAACTGGTCCAGTAGACTTCTTTGCTCCAAATCGCGAGTTGCTCCTATCAAAAGCATTTCAATTCCAAGACTAGAATTGTGCGGGGCACTTCTGCTAACAAAATTATTAAAAATTGTCCATTTAGCATTTCAAGTTTCAAAATCCACAACATATTGTTGGACTGATTCGATAATAGTGTTAGCATGGATCAAGGGTTCACCTAGCAACTGGAATACCTTTGTGGCTAATCGAGTAGCAAAAATTCAACAAAACTCTAAAGTTGACAATTGGCATCATGTACAAACAAGTGACAATCCAGCCGACTCTTTATCAAGAGGCTGTTCACCAAGTGAGTTGATTAATGATATAAAATGGTGGACAGGACCCATTTGGTTATCCACCGACTGTCTTTATCTAAATTTTAATATTATATAAACCTTAAAATAATATTTTATTTAGATGAAATATTTCGACATACAGCCGTAAAATTTAAAATTTTGAATGAACGCTCCTCAGTTCATAGGTAATTTATAAGCTTGATTATCCGATATAATATTAGATAACAATGAGGTTTCTCATTATAGTGTAAAAGAAGAAGAGTAATTTATTATTTTTATAATAAAATTTTACTTCGATTAGTACATATAATGAAAATGTTGATAGAAGACAATCAGACTTAAATAAGGATTATTATACCAACACACAGTTATAAATTTGATATCTTGATATATAATATAATAGGGGGGAGCCTGGTAACACTAATTATGATTCAGAATATTACAGATCATCATCAAGAAATGAAAAGTAAATTCAATTTTCTTTCTTTACAAATGTAGCAGTTCTAATTCACAAGAGGGTCATAATAATTTCGCAAGAAAACGTAATTACTCTAATGAAAGATCATTATCACCATCTGATTCAGATTATTCAAAAAAGGGTAATTTTATTTTTGAATAAATGCATATTTTATGTTTTATTTCAATTATGTTTCTATTAAAATGTTATGTTTTTATTTATCAAGCTAATAGGATTTGCTATAAAATAATCTTAAATACGTTTATAGCCCGATTAGGAGATGATATTGATCTAGTGGTTGAAGACTCAGAAGATGTGATGCGATGTATGGGATTTGATGGCTTTAACACTACAAAAGTAGAATATTTTTAAGTCCTACTTTGCAATATTTATAAAGTAAAAATGGTTCTATATTATTTGTAATAATTATTTTTAAATTTCTTTAACAAAAAATGCTTAAATTATCATTTTGTATAACAATCATTGTCTTCTTTAATTTTTCCCAAATCATGCATCCCAATTAAAGTTTTAGTTTGATAATATTTGGTTTGCTTGTGATATCTGTGTAAAAAAGCACAATATAATAATTCATTGGGCCCATTAACAAAAACAATAACCATTAAATTATTAAATAATAACTAAGCTTTGTATCTAAAAATATAATTTACTTTTTTTCCATAAATGAACCTAAAGTTATGTATTTTGTATGGATATTCCAAAAATACACATTTTAAAAGTTTTCTGTTTGTATTATTATTGTGAAGAGGATGTTGAGTTTTAAAGCTTAAAAAAATTTTAAAATTTTGGTCAAATTAAGTTTGGATCATTAAATTAAATGGTTTTTTATTTTGGTAATTTCTACAATTTAAATTCTTCAAATCAAAAATAGATATAACAAATTAAATTAAAATTATCCTTTCATGACTCCAGTCAGGATTTATCAAAGGGTCATACAATAATTTAAAAAAATTGATTTATTTTTGAAACCGTTTTAGGGACCAGGGCTGATTTTCAACTTTTTCTAGCCAATAATCCTTTATAGAGCAATGTGTGCTTTGCCTTTTTAGACATGCAAAATTAAGTAAAATATCTTTTTTTGTACATATCATGCACTTCAACTGTTTTTAGGAGATAACAATAACCGAGCAGCATTTATTTTTACAATCTTTTAATGTTGGAATTCTCACCTTAAATAATGGATTTTTCTTCTTCTTTATCAAGTTTTCAGTCACGATGTTTCTTTTGATGAGTTTCTTTCATCTCGACCATTTAATGTTATGTCTTGATAAATCTCTTTTATTTTCATAACTTTGTCGACTTGGTCTTTCCACATGACACGACGTCCTCCTCCTCTTTCACTCCAGTACCTCCATGTCCAGTACTTTTTGATTTACATCATTCGTCTTCCTTCCTAGTATATGCACATATCACCTTAGCCGATTTTCGT
The DNA here is from genome assembly GCA_964036665.1 of Gordius sp. MW1. NCBI lineage: Eukaryota > Metazoa > Nematomorpha > Gordioida > Gordea > Gordiidae > Gordius > Gordius sp. MW1. The sequence goes on from OZ038532.1 coordinate 8,231,029, forward strand.
TAATCATGTCCGCCATGTTGAATACCCATTTTTGCCATGAGAAAGTCATTGGTTAGGCTTGATATCCCGAGCTCCACTGTATGATTGTCATCTCTGTGGCTTGTAATAGCTTTTCTTCCGCAGTGTGTAATGCCCATGTTTGACTTCAAGGTCTTACGATGGATTTGTAAGTTTGGTCTCCAACCATATTGCCGTCATCGCGACTTTCCTTCTCCCTTATCTTGGCCAATTTTTACATAAGCCCATCGCCCCCTTCCATCTCGGTGTAGGCAGCATTTTTCGCTATTGCGACAGCCTTTTTCGCGGCACTCTTTGCCTCCCTGTACTTTTGATAATTCTCCTACTTTTTTGTCACCGTCTATATAGATTTTTCTTGCTTTCGATGAAATCCCTAACCGATTTATCCCACCACCATGGTTCCCTACTAGCTTTGCCTCCTATGGTCTGTCCTAAAAGTATCATCGCTGTTTTATTTATGTCCTTATTTAGCTTAACCCAATTGTCGTCTACGTCCCTTTGCAACTTCTTTGCACCAATAGTGAGGAGGCTTTTTGACGATATCTATCGTTCGTCGACGTATCCTTTAGCGTATCGAATTCGAGGTTCATAAACCCTTCTTCTTTCGGGAAATAGTTTTCTTTCAAGATCCATGTGATTTCTTCTCCCTGTCTTACTTTGCAATCCTATACTCCATAAGTCGAGTTTATAAGCAAATAGTCATTTAACTAAAATATTTCCCACTTTTATAAGTCACAATATAATCTTCGCGACTTTGAAAATAGGTGTTAACGATCACCATGTAAAATGCTTGGGTTACTTGGAGAAGTATTTCCCTTCTTTGTTCTTCAGACCATGCCCATAGCCTCCATCATTTCTTTCATATCTGAGGCGATCTTTACCTATGTAGACGTTGAAAACCGCCTTAATAATAAACCCTTTTTTCCTGTTATTTCCTTTTCCAATACGAAGAATATGTTTTTTAATGATTCCATACACCCAATTTGGGGAGCATAGGCGCACATAACGGTTAGGAAGCCCCCTTGATCTGCAATCTTCACCCACATTAGCCTGTCTGAACAACGCTTGACTTCCACCACCTTGTCCTTGAACGTTCGCTTAGAACGATACCGACCCCGTTTCTACGATTTGGTGACCCACCGTAGAATAGTTTGTATCCTTTACCTAACACTGGAGCTTCGGTTCTGTTCCACCTCGTCTCTTGGAGGCAAGCGATGTGTACCTTTTTTCTTTCATTCCAGCAGTTATTCACATTCTTTCCACAACTAATTTTCTTCAACCTTCGTTGTGAGTCAGGCAGTAACCCTTGTGCATTTTTCACGTTACACGGGCGAGAGATGCAGTGCACGTCGTTTGTGGAGGACGCCATAGCTTTCTGGTGTAGAGTTTTGTTTGAAATTATCATGATTTTGAAGTTGGTTTTTACAGCCGGTTTCCGACTTGACGCCAGCCCTCAATTTTATGCACACGGACTTGGGATTGCCATAGGTAGTGCTAATTTCTAATTTTACCAATAGTGTCATATTGAAAATTAAATATTCCTATGATTTTAATTGTTTTATAATCCATTTGATAAATATACTTGGTACTATCGCATGTCAATTTGTTCTTTTTCGTAGAAGTTATTTAGTTAGGATTGTAGCTTATTTTACAACTCTTTTTGATGATTAGACCTAAATATACGATATATGTCATTTTGTCATTATAGAATAATCACATGTACGGGCCTGAATCAGCAAGCTTTGCAGATATAGACCAAAAAAACGTGATAGAACAGCCAAGGTTCTACGAAGATCGACGTGGGGGTAGTGGCAGAGGTGGGCGGGGTGGCAGAGGTGGAGGGCGCGGCCGAGGGCGGGGTTTTAGTCGTGGGGGGCGTGGTGGAGGTGGATCCGGCGGAGCCTCGTTTCCATCCTACAACTCTCGCGGAGGCGGCCAGGATCGGGGTAGGGGTGGTAATGAAGGGCGGGGACGTGCCCCATTCCACCGGGATGTAGCCCCACCCCACAGGGGTGCTGAGGTGGGAGGGAGAGGATCATCGTCACGTCCATCAAATTCTTATAACCGAGGCCCACCCGGCTCCAGAGCCCCCCCTCCTGGTGGCTCTAACAGACGCGGTGAGGGTGGCTCAGCTTCTAACTACAACCAAAGTCGGTGGAGATAATCATTATCGTGATGGAGATAAATTTACTCGTTCATTTTACTTAGATTTTTAACCCTTTTTATAAGATGTGTACATATACTTAGTTTATAAAGATATACCCGATTATTGTCACTTACCTATTGGTTTCTCTCTCACGAAATGAATATATTCCTAGTATCTTTGGGGTTTTATCAGTGCTCCTTCATTTTTTGTTATACTATTATATCATTAAAAACATGCATACATCCAATGTGGAAATCTCTATTTTACCAATCATATTGTTTTGTATATGCCACCTAAACTAGTTTGAACTAATGAATTAACGGATTTAAATTTACTTATTTCTTAATAAAGTTTGTACATAGAAGCATTCTGGACATTAATTTTTTTGTAATCTATTTGTTTTTATGCTAGTCTATCCTTTTTTTTTAAAACCCATTTTTCGATATCCTATTTATTCAACAGGTACCACTCATTTCTAGTTGATAAAATTTTGCAAAAAAATAAGGTTTAACTTCACTAGTGTCTAGTAATGACTATTCAATATGATATATTTGTAAAATTATACGCTTGAATAGATAGGAGAGTCACCTATTGGGAAGGCCAATTATGCAACAGTGAATTATTAAAATTAATTATCTTAAAAATATTTATGAATCATGGTTTAAATGCAATCCTCGGTTATAAACAGAATGCTTAAGGCGAGTGGCTTTATAGAAACTTTACAGCGCCTCTGTTAACGGGCTCTTTTTGATGTTTTGTGATATTTGATTTATACCTCCCCTAAGTAATAGAATCCACTTTTATTTTGCCTTAGACACCATGCCACACACAGAGACCCGCCGCGTTTATACCAAATGTCAAAAAAGGAAATTACCCTTCCCCCCTGTTTGTAGACTATGATTTTAATCGAATCGATTAACCTTACCCAGATATTTATTATACGCTTTAATTTGAAACGGGCAATCGACAAGTATTCTTGACTTTACCTTATGCTTGATCCTATTCGGAAAATTTTTCATATGAATGGGTTTCATAACAATTGTATAACATGTTGACAATAAAAGTGTTTGATTGTATTATTAAATCTGAAGAAAAGTTTTTCGCAAAATTTCGTTCTTTTTTAAAAAATTTTAGGTTCAGTGTGTGTGATTTGGTTCATTTGACTTGCACCTATGACGCCCAATTTTATGCTAGTGAGATAATTGTTAAAATAGATATAATAAAAAAAGATTTCTCTGGGATTGACAGCTCCCCTTAAACTAAGTGCTTTTGTATGTGTAGGATACGTTAAGCACCCCAATAAACAACAAAGGCAATAAGTTACTCATAGACTAGATAGACTGCTCATTCCCTTTAAAAAAGTGATGCCAATTTTACCGCCATCTTGAACATAAGAAGCAATCAACGTTATAATGGGATTCTATAAATATTCTCTATTTTTTACCTTCTATCTCACCCGGGGAGGGGGGTGTTTTGCCCCCTCCCCCTAATTTTTTACCCTCTTTCTCAGCGGAGGATAGGGGGGGGGGGCAAGGGGGTGTTATGCCCCCCCCCCTAATTTTTTACCCTCTTTCTGATGGGGGGGAGAGGGGGGGGCAGGGGGTGTTTTGCCCCCCCCCCTATTTTTTACCCTCTTTCTCACACGGGGGGGGGGGGGGGGGCAGGGGGGTGTTTTGCCCCCCCTAATTTTTTACCCTCTTTCTGATAAGGGGGGGCGGGGGGGGGGGGGGTGTTTTGCCCCCCCCCTAATTTTTTACCCTCTTTCTAATGCGGAGGAGAGGGGGGGCAGGGGGGTGTTTTGCCCCCCCCTTGATTTTACCCTCTTTCTGATGCCGGGAAGAGGGGGGGGGGGGGTGATAGTCATTTTCAAAAAAAAAAAAAATTTCAATAGAAAATTTTGATTATCTAATTTGTCACCACTGTGACCGCACAAATTCACAAAAATATTATGAAAGGGTTAAAAAGGGCTTTCCGCCCCCCCCGGGTGACAAAGAGGGTAAAAAATAAAGAGGGGCGAATCACCCTCCCCTCTCCCCGGCATCAGAAAGAGGGTAAAAAATTAGGGGGGGGGGCAAAACACCCCCCCCCCTTGGGTGAGAAAGAGGGTAAAAAATAAAGGGGAGGGGGGCAAAACACCCCCTGCCCCCTCTCTCCCCCTCATCAGAAATAAGGTAAAAAATTAGGAGGGGAAGGGGGGGCAAAACACCCCCTGCCCCCCCCTCTCCCCCGCATCAGAAAGAGGGTAAAAAATAGGGGGGGGGGGGGGGGCAAAACACCCCCTGATCCCCCTCTCCCCCGCATCAGAAAGAGGGTAAAAAATTAGGGGGGGGGGGGCAAAACACCCCCCCCCCCCCTGTGTGAGAAAGAGGGTAAAAAATAAGGGGGGGGGCAAAACAACCCCTGCCCCCCCCCCTCTCTCCCTCGCATCAGAAAGAGGGTAAAAAATTAGGGGGGGGGCAAAACATCCCTCTGCCCCCCCTCTCCCCCGCATCAGAAAGAGGGTAAAAAATTAGGGAAGGGGGCAAAACACCCCTCCCCGGCCCCTGCGCCCCCTCTCCCCCTCATCAGAAAGAGGGTAAAAAATTGGGGGGCCCCCCCCTATCCTCCGCTGAGAAAGAGGGTAAAAAATTAGGGGGGGGGGGCAAAACACCCCCCCCCCCTCCCCGGGTGAGATAGAAGGTAAAAAATAGAGAATATATATAGAATCCCATAATAACGTTGATTGCTTCTTATGTTCAAGATTGCGGTAAAATTGGCATCACTTTTTCGGTACGTGTGTACGTATAATGAGCAGTCTATGAAGTTACTCATACCTTGTTGTTGACCATAATTTATACCCAAAGTTCAGTGGATTCTCTTTTATAAATTGGCTGTATGATGCCAAATAAATGAAACTGGTTTCGTCCAGTGCAATATGTAAGGTCTTTACTTTTCTGTTTTTTTTTGTTCTATCGCACTTTGGCATTGTAGCTAAGTCTAAATTTCAATTGCCGCATAAATTTAAATATTTTGTTATCTCTCGCAATTTATCACAAAACGTACAATAGGAGATAGAGAACTGCACGGGTGACCCGAAAACCGACCGGGTTAAAAATTCTGAGATGTCTTCGGGTTCGGGTTGAAAATTGAAAGGCTTTCGGGTTCGGGTTTAAAATTTTAATATGCTTTTGGGTCGGGTTGGATTTAAAGTGTCGGGTCAAAGGTTATGAATCTTATAATGCAAAATACACTGGACATTTGTTTTTAATTAATGCTATTATGTATAATATTTTTTAATTAATATCGAAATGTTAATTGAAGATAATTCGTTCAATTAATTAAATTCCTTTTGTTTTTTTAAATCTGACTGTTTCAATTTGGGCGCAAATTTAAATTTCACTCGTGAAAGGTAAAATATATCAACAAAATATTTTTAAATTGTATTTAAATAATGTAAAGTGGTAGCTCATTATTAATTTAAACTACATAAATAGATATTCATAAAACTGTTGTGGCTGCGCAGGGGCAGTCTCCTATGCGCAGCCAACCATACGCAGTCTACCACGCGCATCTTCCTATGCGTGTCTTCCCCCTCTCTCCCCCTCGCTTTGTTAAACGCGAAATGCCAGCTGCGCTGGCAAGTCAAGCGTGTATTCTTGAGATTATTGTGCTTTAAAACACAGTTGATTTTTTTCCGATAGATGTAAAACTCGTGGGGCATAATATCTTTGTAATCGTGTTCGCGTATCGAAGAATGCGCGCGCATATATTAAAATTAGAGGTGTTTTGATCCGATCCGATCCGAGTTTCTTAAAATCTAAATCCGATACGATCCGAAATTTGTAAATTAAAATTTTACGAACAAAACTTTTTATTGATGATTAAATTCAAAATACATAAAAATAAGGTATAGCAATTTTAATAGTGTGGTATATCTATTCCCCCCCCCCCCTCGCTTACTTCTAATTTTATGACCTTTTTTACTTTTGGAAATGTGCCAAGTGGTTTATTCTTAAATTTAAATGTCAAGGTTAGTTACCGGTTTATTACCCTACTACGAATTAGCCTTCAGATGTTATAATCATGATGATATCGCTATTTGTTAGTTATTGTTATTTGCGCCGCTTATCATTATTGTACCAGTGCGCTGATCGATGTTGTTAACGATGCGCTGATCATTATTGTTTTACCACCGCGCTTGTGCGCTATCATTTATTTGTTTATCGCCATCCTACCTCCCCCCATTATTATTGTTACTACTTAAAACGAATTGTCAGTAGAGATTGATTAGTCAGTCATAATAATTTTTGAAGTTGAATAAATTTATGCGAAAGATGTAGTAGTACGAAAACTAAAACTGATTAATATTCGCGGTAGCAATAAAAAAAGTGCGGGCTGGGCTTGGGCTAGAAAATAAATACATTTAGCTAGAAATTTAAATAAATATTTTAAAGCGTATTTTCATTCTTCAAATACGAAATTGGTGTCAGAACAAAATACTAAAGCCGCGCCCGCAATAGAAATTCCAATATCCTGATTCCGGTGGCAAGACAGAAGGAAAATATATTCACACTAATTATTCGAGCAACTAACTAACAACAGAACGATCGTCTTAAAAGGAAAGTTAATCATGTTCAGAAAATGAAATATATTCTGGGAATTAATATTCTTTCTTAGCAAATATTCAATGAAGTGATTCGAAAGCAACATTTGGGAATTCTGAAAATCAAAATTCGTAATGTCTGGTAAAATTGATTTCAAACCCACTGAAAACAAATGATTTAAAAAGAAGCTTAGTTTTTTATTGTGCCACTTTCTTTAATATTATTTTAAGATAGTTTACTTGAATGATTCTCATATATTAATTGTATGACGATTATATTGTTAGCAATATATTAAACCAAAACCCCCCCGCGTTTCTTTGAATATTATTTGGCTATTTTTGTAATAGGAATGGTATTAAGATTTTGAAGGAAGGAATGGAGAGGGGAAGGACAATTTTTGTAAAGCGAATTATATTAATATTTGGAAGGAAGGAAACGTCAGAAATTTTTTTGAAGGAAGAAATTGACGGAGATTTTTTGGTTAGCAATTGTACTACTAGACCGGCTCATAGAGTCAACCTCGGGTTTATAAGGCTCTGAACTCATTGAGTCATCCTTGGTTTATAAGGCACTGAACTCAGATAATGAGTCAACCTTGGTTTTTAAGGCACTGAACTCAGTCAATGAGTCATCCTCGGTTATGAGGAACAAGATTCTTGAGTGTCGGGAAGTAGTGTCAATCAACGTCAGTATCTAGGTCAATATCAATGTCGGTGTCAATGTGAATGTCAATGTCGGTGTCAAAAAGTCGAAGTCTTAATACCTCCGTTGGCGGCTTTAACCCTCACGAGTGATCCGCAGAGGTAGATTTGTTTTTGGGAAAAGGGGTAGGTGTGGTATATCTATTCCCCCCCCCCTCGCTTACTTCTAATTTTATGACTTCTTTTACTTTTGGAAATGTGCCAAGTGGTTTATTCTTAAATTTAAATGTCAAGGTTAGTTACCGGTTTATTACCCTACTATGAATTAGCCTTCAGATGTTATAATCATGATGATATCGCTATTTGTTAGTTATTGTTATTTGCGCCGCTTATCATTATTGTACCAGTGCGCTGATCGATGTTGTTAACGATGCGCTGATCATTATTGTTTTACCACCGCGCTTGTGCGCTATCATTTATTTGTTTATCGCCATCCTACCTCCCCCCATTATTATTGTTACTACTTAAAACGAATTGTCAGTAGAGATTGATTAGTCAGTCATAATAATTTTTGAAGTTGAATAAATTTATGCGAAAGATGTAGTAGTACGAAAACTAAAACTGATTAATATTCGCGGTAGCAATAAAAAAAGTGCGGGCTGGGCTTGGGCTAGAAAATAAATACATTTAGCTAGAAATTTAAATAAATATTTTAAAGCGTATTTTCATTCTTCAAATACGAAATTGGTGTCAGAACAAAATACTAAAGCCGCGCCCGCAATAGAAATTCCAATATCCTGATTCCGGTGGCAAGACAGAAGGAAAATATATTCACACTAATTATTCGAGCAACTAACTAACAACAGAACGATCGTCTTAAAAGGAAAGTTAATCATGTTCAGAAAATGAAATATATTCTGGGAATTAATATTCTTTCTTAGCAAATATTCAATGAAGTGATTCGAAAGCAACATTTGGGAATTCTGAAAATCAAAATTCGTAATGTCTGGTAAAATTGATTTCAAACCCACTGAAAACAAATGATTTAAAAAGAAGCTTAGTTTTTTATTGTGCCACTTTCTTTAATATTATTTTAAGATAGTTTACTTGAATGATTCTCATATATTAATTGTATGACGATTATATTGTTAGCAATATATTAAACCAAAACCCCCCCGCGTTTCTTTGAATATTATTTGGCTATTTTTGTAATAGGAATGGTATTAAGATTTTGAAGGAAGGAATGGAGAGGGGAAGGACAATTTTTGTAAAGCGAATTATATTAATATTTGGAAGGAAGGAAACGTCAGAAATTTTTTTGAAGGAAGAAATTGACGGAGATATTTTGGTTAGCAATTGTACTACTAGACCGGCTCATAGAGTCAACCTCGGGTTTATAAGGCTCTGAACTCATTGAGTCATCCTTGGTTTATAAGGCACTGAACTCAGATAATGAGTCAACCTTGGTTTTTAAGGCACTGAACTCAGTCAATGAGTCATCCTCGGTTATGAGGAACAAGATTCTTGAGTGTCGGGAAGTAGTGTCAATCAACGTCAGTATCTAGGTCAATATCAATGTCGGTGTCAATGTGAATGTCAATGTCGGTGTCAAAAAGTCGAAGTCTTAATACCTCCTTTGGCGGCTTTAACCCTCACGAGTGATCCGCAGAGGTAGATTTGTTTTTGGGAAAAGGGGTAGGTGTGGTATATCTATTCCCCCCCCCCTCGCTTACTTCTAATTTTATGACTTCTTTTACTTTTGGAAATGTGCCAAGTGGTTTATTCTTAAATTTAAATGTCAAGGTTAGTTACCGGTTTATTACCCTACTATGAATTAGCCTTCAGATGTTATAATCATGATGATATCGCTATTTGTTAGTTATTGTTATTTGCGCCGCTTATCATTATTGTACCAGTGCGCTGATCGATGTTGTTAACGATGCGCTGATCATTATTGTTTTACCACCGCGCTTGTGCGCTATCATTTATTTGTTTATCGCCATCCTACCTCCCCCCATTATTATTGTTACTACTTAAAACGAATTGTCAGTAGAGATTGATTAGTCAGTCATAATAATTTTTGAAGTTGAATAAATTTATGCGAAAGATGTAGTAGTACGAAAACTAAAACTGATTAATATTCGCGGTAGCAATAAAAAAAGTGCGGGCTGGGCTTGGGCTAGAAAATAAATACATTTAGCTAGAAATTTAAATAAATATTTTAAAGCGTATTTGTAGTCTTCAAATACGAAAAATAGACCCGAAATAAATATAAAATTTTATTGACTAATTCCATATTATCATATAAAAATAATAAAGAATCTAAATTTTCTGGTTTAATTCGCGTTTTTCTTTCTTCTAATGTACTTCCAGCCACCGAGAAATTTCTTTCCGAAGTGGTAGAGGTAGCAGGTATAGCTAAAACTTTATTTGCCAGCTTATAAAGCCTTGGCAGGACAGTTTGATATGAAGCCCACCATTTCAGCAAATCTTTTTTTGAATCATATTTGCGATCCTCATTTCAAAGATAATTATGAAAAGGTATACTAAAAATTTATTTAATTAATTAGAACTTATTATTGTTTATTTTAAATTTGAAAATCCGATCCGACTAAAATAAAATGTTGATCCGATCCGACTTCCAAAATTAAAATGTTGAATCCAATCCGAGTTCGGACGGATCGGATTGATCCGTGCACACCTTTAATTAGAATATATTATTCATACATTTTATCTTCGCGCATTCTGGAATTTTAGGCATTGTCATAATTTAATAAAATGGAATAAAAATAAGGTAAGAGATGGATATTAATTAGTAAAACTGAATTTGTTTAAATAATAATTAAGATAGAATATTTATTCCTTTTGTTTTTTCATTAATCCTTTCTATTTTTCAGTGGTGTCAGAAGAAATTGATACTCAAATAATCAAATAATTCTTGACTTAAAAGTTTTAAAATAAGAATGCTAATTGTTTGGATTTTATATTTTTGCATTAAAATTAAGTATAATATTTTGAGATTTAAATTTCATCGTAATTATTTGGATCGTTATAATAACTTGAATTTTGGTGTAATAAGGGTATGGCAATATTTTTAAATCTGAATAATTAGTTCATAAGTCCCATTTGAATCGCGCGAAGGTAAACTTTTTTATTATGCATGTTTTATGCATTCAATTTTTTCGCTTTTTTTTGCATGAAATATATTTAATATTTATATGATTGACGCGCATGTGACCGTCAACCGCTGCCCATCATTGTTGATTGATCGGCTGGTATCGGACAGTGCGATAATAGGGCACCGAAGGTATGTGATTCCGGTGGACGCTATTGCGGATCAGGAAAATTCTGTCGGTACCTGCTTGATGATCGGAATATGGCGGGTGGACAATACAACGTGGTGGTATTTTACGTATGCATGAAAGTGGACTGTACATGGCAGTGTGGTCAATATGCGCTGATGGGTAATGCCGGTGCATAGAGACGGTAGGGCCAAGCCCGAAGGAATTCTGCCGGTACAGAGCAGTGCGTGTACGACTATGATTTGGGTATGAAATTTAGTATTGCCTGCGCGCACGTTGAACCCAGATGCGAATTTATTTTCGGAGGCTTAATGCCTGTTATGACCTGTTTTTTGGCTAAACGCCGTATCACCTGTATAGGTTTGATGAGGTCGAATTTCCTGGGTGGGCAAATATTTTTGCCGATTGCGCATGGTGTTATATTTACATTTGATTTGTTACCTGAACGTCGCACGTGGTTTGATGATAGGTAAAACCATCGTAATCAGGTTCATGTAGCTGAGTTCATAGCTCCCAGGTGATTATGGTAAACAAGGTTGCATTTTATGCGAGATACGTCTGATGACAATTTTTACACTTAGTGATGTCGCTGGTGCCCGTGTCGGCGCCGACAGCTGATATGGGGTATAGCGACGTCACTGATAATTTAATGGAAATATCCGTACTCTTGGGGTCGAGAGGCTAGCAGCTCTTACTGAGGAGCGGCCTGAACGACTTAGGGTGGCGAAGATGTTTCTGTCTCGCTATATGGTGTAATCGAAAAAGCGACTTGGGGTTGCGTTAAACGAAAATTGGGTGGAGTATCCTGAATTCAACGACGCTCAGATATACGTGGTTAATCGATAGCCATCAATTTGATGTTACCTTACAACAACATCCCCCCGCGTAGCAAGTTCGATGGGGAAGTGCGATCCAATTTTGGTCAATTATGAAATCACTCGAGAAGACCAATTAAAAGACCGAAGAAAACGATCCAGGAAACGTTCAATACAATTCGATACGTACGCCCGAACAAGGGACTATAGAAAATTGTATGCGGTCAGAAACTCAGGTCCGACGACAGTGCTGAGAGAGGTCAACACTCGGGTCGGAGGAAGTTATCTTGAAGTGTTGTGGCTGCGCATGCGCAATCTTCTATGCGCAGCCTACCATACGCAGTCTGCCATGCGCATCTTCCTATGCGCGTCTTTCCCCTCTCCCCTCTCGCTTTGTTAAACGCGTAATGCCAGCTGCGCTGGCAAGTCAAGCGTGTATTCTTGAGATTATTGTACTTTAACACACAGTTGATTTTTTTTCCGTAGATGTAAAACTCGTGGGGCGTAATATCATTTTTGTAATCGCGTTCGCGTATCGAAGAATGCTCGCGCATATATTAGAATACATTATTCATACATTTTATCTTCGCGCATTCTGAAATTTTGGGCATTATCATAATTTAATAAAATGGAATAAAAATAAGGTAAGATATGGAGATTAATTCATTAGATATGAATTTGTTTTAATAACAATTGTTAAATAAAATTAGATTTCCATTAAGCCTTTCTTTATTTTTCAAAAACAAAATAAGTAAATTTATTAAATGGTTCATTTGCAAAACAATATTTTTAAATTAAATGTGACCCGATATTGTAGATGCTATCATTAAAAAATCATTCAAATACTTTTGGTAATCAAAATCTGTGGTATCAATTAGTTTCGTAAATCGCACTTTAATTTGTCGATTAAATTTTACACAACGTTATGGGGAGGGGGGCAATAATGATTAAAGGAAGGGCAAAATAATTATTTTTAGCCATAATGGATAAAATTTCTACCATTTTTTGGAGTTAAAAGGGGCAGCCGCCCGTCCCTGCCACCCCTTGGCTACGCCCATCATGCCCACCGTGATTTTTTACACTCGCGTTGGATACCAAAATTTGAAAGGCGTTCGGGAAGGATTCGGTAAAAAGATTTAAACACTTTAGGGTCGGGCCGAGTCGGGTCCTGGTTGAAAATTTTAAAATGCTTTCGGGTTTAAAAATTTTAAAAGGTTTTCGGGTTAAAAAATTTTAAAATGCTTTCGGGTCGGGCTCGGGTTAAAAATTCTAAAATAATTTCGAATCGGGTTCGGGTAGAAGAAAGTGACTTTGCAGTTCTCTAATAGGATTGTAACAATCAGATTGCAAAAACCATCACATTCATGGGCTAGCCAAGGGGGTGGATGCCCCCTGTAAATCCAAAAATTCTTAGACATTTTATCTAATTATGCCTAAAATTGAAAAAATATTATTTTTCCCCTTTCTAAATCATTATTGCCCCCCTCTAATTCCAATCCTTGCTAGGCTCATGAATACAATTCAATAGTTAAATATCCTGTGAGAGGTAATGTTGCAGTATATATAATATTTTACATCCTTCCCTCTCTAGAGTGAAAAGTTATAATGTGTTGTCTGGTATGGTTTGTCATATTTTCCTAAAGTGTCAGCAACTCATCGAAAAGGGTTTTTGGAATTATCTTGAGAACTAGGTAGATTAATAACATCGACGTCTCTAATATTATCTTCCTTGCGGCCCTGTTAAATCAAATTGCATGGTATAGATGGATCCTCAAAATCTGCAGAACTAATAACCTCTACATAAGATGTAATCATTGACAGGTAAATCAGAGTGACCAGAATTATAATAACTTCTTTTAAATCTAGATTAGGACATTCAAGAAATGCAGTACCGACGATCTTTATTTTGCAAAACCATTATGATTAAAAGTTTTGAAATGTTTAAATTTGTTTGGTTTCGCCTTTTGAGTGACAATTTTATAAGATGGCGGGTCGGGGTGGATACCTTCATAATAACTATTATATCCATAGGCTAGATAGACTGCTCATCAACGCACAAAATGTGTACCTTTTTTCCACCATATTGAAAGGCACATTGTAAAGTGGTGATCATATAGAAATTTGTAATTTTCGCAAATTAAATAATCTTAAAAAGGTAAATCAAAAATATTGAATTGGGTAGATATCAAAAACAGCATTTTAAAATAAATATCATTTAAAAAAAACATAAAAATAAAAAATGTGATTAAAGTTTGTTTAATAATATAGCGCCATCAATATTAATTGCTATTTGTATAATATTAATTTATTGACGTTCGTTTTAATTTATAAACTAGTGAGGAGGTAAATTGACTGTTATAGGGCAAAATTATTACACCAGTTTTCTTCCTCAAAATGGATGAAAATTTGACATACAATTAACCATATGCAACATATGGCATGAGCAGTCTAACTAGTCTATGATTATATCTGATTACTACTAGTTCATAATGATTGTTAAGCTAAGGTTGAAATATGAGGGTGCGGGCATATTCGTATTAAAAATGTATGCGAAATACTAAATTACGTGCATTGGTAATTTGTGCTTAAAAATTTGCTTAGCGCGTGCTCATAGACATAGACTGCTCATCTCTTGTATATTCATGCATCAAAAGTGTTGCAAAAAACGACAGCCATTTTGAAAAGTGACGTAGAGTTTGTATAGCGATGGATTGTGTTGGTCAATAATCATTGATCTTATAACATGAAACAACCGATTTTAATCATTATAGCGATTTTAAAAGTTCATCAAACCATATGAATTGGCCAAAATTCATGTTAGAAAATACAAATGTAGATGGCACTATAAAAGTTAATTTTATTTATAAATACTATTAATTTTTAATCAGTATTTTAATTTTCAAAAGCTCATGTTGATAAAACTTAAAAGGATTTACATTTTTATATCAAAATAAATATATAGGGCATAGCCAAAACCATTATAAGCATAAACCTAACAATTCACTTCACTTTTCAAAATGGAAACCAAACCAAAATTTGGAACACTTTTTAAAAGGGATTGAGCAGTGTATTTAGTCTATGCGCGTGCTATAGATTTATAAAATTTTTCACAAAGCTGACGTATTGGCCATCATCTTCGCATACAAAAAAAATCAAACGAAATTTGACTTCAAGGATTACAAAAAATATCTATCTATCGACAACTCCTTGACATTTGCGCATTTGGCACAATTCATTTTCTTTTTGCCAGGGATGGGAAAATCAAGATTCTTAATGTATTAATATGTAAAATAAAGTATTTACGGAATTTTGTATGCCAAATGTAAAGCTCAAATCTAACTTATTATTAATGTAAAATTGCATAATCCCAAACCACCTCACCCCAGAACACATTGGATCAATAAATATGATGTAGGGAGGGGGGGGGGCAAATGATAAGTGTTATCAATTGTCAAGCAAGTTTGCAATATTATATTTGATATAGTATAGGGGAGGAAGCTGCCCCTCCCTTGCTCTTCTTTGTCTTTAGATAGATCCTTGAAAACACACGCGATGCTTAGAAAAAACTGAAATTTTATATTGAATTTATTAAAATGTTTTAGGCTCAACTTTCGTAAAATATAAATTAAGTAGTTTATTAGCTTTTGTTATTAGAGTTTAGAAAAAGCAATAACAAATTGATTTACAAGGGCATAAATTTATATCTTCGGCTTCAATCATATCGCCAGATTAATAATCAATTATTACACAGTCATGCAAAACCTATTTTTTTCAATACGACGCGAAAATTCAATTAGAATATAAATTTTTATCCAAAACCCCTCCTAAATTGGTCAAATGATAAATTTTGAAACGAAAAAAATGTTTTTACACCCAGCAGGATTACTAAAATAATTCAATTCTACCTTAGGTCCCGAGGGCAGCCAATTCCTAAAACAAATTTCAAAATATATAACCTCCATTACTCACGATCCCAAAGAATACTTTTTTATCAGGCAAAAGATCACAATGGAAATCGTTAAATCCAACACGATTTCCATACACGGATCAATGCCATCCGTTTAGTTATAGCGCGTTTTTATATTTTTTATTCGTGTATATCATAATTATAATTATTTGTTTCTGAATAAAACTTTTAGACCATAACTTTAATTTTTGAAAGATTTCCTTGGTGAAAAATGCATTGCTCAGTTCGGCAAAGGCAAATTTTTACACCTGAATCCAAGGTAAGGTTTTAATTTCATAATTTTGTTTAGGTTTCAACCACAACCTGACTTTCGGGCGGGTTTTTTAGTCACCCGTGCAGACCTCTTATGCTATGGATTATTGTCACTAGCAATATTAAGTCACTATTTTTTGTTAAATATTATTTGTTCAATTAAATAAAAAAACATGTATATTTAAAAAAATATGTATATATATTTCACCATTGAATGATTATAGCCAAAAATATTTCATTATGGGCCTATAAAGAGTGGGATTATCACAACAAATGTTATTTGTATTTAATAGCTGTAAAATTATAATTAGATAAAAAGCTTTGTGTTTGTCTGAATAAATGATCACTTTAATTCATAAATATATTTATATTGTGAAAAAAATCAAGAATTCTTAAGAAATTGTAATCAGGCATTTGATTTTTAGTTACATTTTTTCATTCAACACTTAAGAATATAATAAGCTGATTGTATAATCCAATAAAAGTAGGTAATATTACTTTAAGATGTTGTTTAAATCTTCAGAAATCAGATTAAAATCCAAATCAATTCTTTTTATACATATAATATGAAAAGTATTTTATCATGTAATTTGTATTCATGCCTAATTAATGTATTTAGATTACTTTAAGATGTTGTTTATATCTTCAGAAATCAGATTAAAATCCAAATCAATTCTTTTTATACATATAATATGAAAAGTATTTTATCATGTGATTTGTATTCATGCCTAATTAATGTATTTAGTCATTATTAGTCAAAAAAACCCAAATGTTTTCCTAATATTTACAATTCTTAACTTTTTAATTTATTTATCTCACCTTCCCAAAATATGTAATTCTCTTTACTTTTAAATTATAATTAATACTTGAATTGTAAATAATGTTTACACAAAAAGCACCTTTTTATTAATAAATAAATAAAGGTAAAAATTATATAGAGATCCGGACATTATATTAGATTAAACTAGCATCACAGTGAAAAATGAGTGTTCTGATGCAAGCTTTAATATACATCAGACATGCAAATGCATAAAATATTTTGGCATAAAACAGTCTATAAAAACAAATTTGTTGCTTTAAACAATATAACTTGCGTAAATGCAACTTTAATGAGTTGAAAGCCAAAAAAGGCACATAGTTGTTTTGGAAGAACAAGCAAAGTAAGCTTAACAACTATTATGAGACTTTTTCGATTGAATTCAAAGATTGATAATTTGTGTTAGACATTGGTTTTGTGGAATATTCATGAACATTTAAAGCTTTAATCTTTATAGTGGGATCTGGTTTATCTAGATGTAATAAAAATTTTATTATTTATAATTTCCTTATTTTTATATAAAAAAATTATAGCTTTTATATTGATTACAACCAAATATAACAATTTTCTATTCAAAGTTGCATACTAAGCTGTAGATATTGTGCATATCAAAAATTAATTTATAATGGGTATAATAAGAAAAAAGATACTTTTTAATAGCATTGCAAAATATGTGCAGCAAAATTACCTGAGTCCATATAATATTCAATAACATGCCCCTTATAATGCTTTTTAAATTGAAACTTTTTGTACAAAGGGCATTTGTCCCATATGAAACAAGTAATAAGTATAATTATACCAATAATGACCAATATTGTAAGAGTGGCGAGAAGAAAAAATAAATCTCTAAATAACTCACTAATAAAATTTGATAAATTATATACTGGCTCATGGTATGTGTAATAAAGGCAGATTTTTTATGCTCTTTTAATCTTATAGCTTGGCAACATGGTAATAGTGTCATATTCTCACAGCAACGTGTATAATTTGGAAGAAAATTTTTGGAATATGGACATGTATAAGCTGGAACAAATGTCATGCTAATATTATAATTGTTGTGTTGCGAGCTTTTATAAACATAATTTCCGCATATATCACAGGCTAGTATAAAATAAATATAAATTTAAGTTTTGAAAACTTGTTTTCTTCAGCACAATTACAAGAATGCATGGCAATAACAAATACAACATTACTAAAAATTTGTACAATTAGATAACATATGATATATTAAATGGTCACTAGGCTACAAGACTAATAAAACCAAGGTGTCCTATCAACTGGCCGAAAAAATCTTGCCGAATTCATCCTGGGACATTAATGATTATCTCCCCATTATCATAAAGAAGGCCCTAAATTGAGTACCTTTTATAATAATTATAAATTTATAAAAAATACCTAAATCATAAATTTTATCCAAAATTGGATGGTTGATATGCATTTTTGTTGGGAGACATTTTCTAATTGGGGGACATTTTTTAACATTGGGACATACAATTCGGCAAGATGGTTTTCGGCAAGTTGACAAAAACTATAGAGTACCGAACAGCTGATAATTTTTTGATTCAGTTGCAATTGACCAAAGAGCAAATAACAAATAAATGTCTACGAAAATGCATTTGTCGATTAAAATGTGTGCATCTAATCCTAACCCAAACCCTAACCTAAAACCCCGACCTAAAACACTAACCTTAACGTTTTCGTCTCTGTAAACCCCTCTCAAGAAGCATTTTCGTTAAATATTCATAGACATTCGTAGACATTCATAGATATTTGGTCAGTTAAACTTTGGTCGAATGCACCGATACGTAATTTTTTAGCAAGTATGAGTTGGGTCTAAAATGTCACAGTCCGAAATGCCACACTGAATATCACGAAAAATTAAATCTCATATGGAGAGGGAATTTGATGTGCATCTAAACCTAACCCAAACCCTAACCTAAAACGCTGACCTAAAACACTACCCAATGGAAATTATGCGCTTGCGCAATGAATAATTGCGAATCTCACGATCGTGAGATTCAGTGGCTTAGTTGCATTTTGGACTGTGACATTTTGAAATGATACCAGCAAGTATAGAGACCGCATTTTAGAGGAAATTGTAACCAAACAGTAAAAGTCAACTTAATTTAATGTTTTATTTTAATATTTTTTTTTAATTTATAAATTAGGCTAATAGTCTAATTTATTTTCTTAAATATTATATGGTGGAGAGTAGTGTTGTAAAAAACCAAGGGTTTCTATTGGTTGCCTGCAAGCGTTGGCGTTTTTTTTCACCCAACCTTTTCAGTGTTAGGTGAATTTGAATTCTTGGGAGGGCTTTGGCGTTTTCGTAAAAAACACCCAAGGCGTTTTGGGTGTTTTTTTGGGGCACCTTTGGCGTTTAGGTTTGGGTGTATTAAACAGCTAAAGGGTTTGGGTGGATAATCTTATTAACCTTTTGGTTTGGTTTTGGTCGTTTTCTGTTATATTGTTCTTTATATTGGTGTATTTAGATTTAGGTAATGAACTTTTAATTTAAGAAATAAAAATAAATGTATTATGACATCACAATCTAGTAAATTCAGTAAATTATAGTTAATTATTATGCATTATAGAATAGAAGTTGGTAGTGAATTAATATGTTTTATTTATGAAAAAAAATTTGTGAAGATTTGCCCCCCCCCTTATTTTTTACCCTCTTTCTCACCTGGGGAGGAACGGCGGGCAGGTGGGGTGTTAGCCTCCCCTAATTTTTTACCCTCTTGATGCGGAAGAGAGGGGGGTGTTTTGCCCCCCCTCCTAATTTTTTACCCTCTTTCTGATGTGGGGGAGAGGGGGGCATGGGGGGTGTTTTGCCCCCCCCCCCCTTTATTTTTTACCCTCTTTCTGATGTGGGGGAGAGGGGGGGGCGCATAGGGGGTGTTTTGCCCCCCCCCCAATTTTTTACCCTCTTTCTGATCAGGGGGAGAGGGGGGGGGCATGGGGGGTGTTTTGAACCCCCCCTAATTTTTTACCCTCTTTCTGATGTGGGGGATAGGGGGGGGGGCATAGGGTGTGTTTTGCCCTTTCCCCCAATTTTTTACCCTCTTTCTGATCCGGGGGAGAGGGGGGGCATGGGAAGTGTTTTCCCCCCCCCCCAATTTTTTACCCTCTTTCTGATGCGAGGGAGAGGGGGAAGCAGGGGGTGTTTTGCCCCCCCCCCTAATTTTTTATCCTCTTTCTAATGCGGGGGAGAGGGGGGCATGGGGGGTGTTTTGCCCCCTCCCCCCCCCCTAATTTTTTATCCTCTTTCTGATGCGAGGGAGAGGGGGGGGGCAGGGGGTGTTTTGCCCCCCCCCCCCTAAATGCGGGGGAAAGAGGGGCATGGGGGGTGTTTTGCCCCCCCCCCCTGATTTTTTACCCTCATTCTGATGTGGGGGAGAGGGTGGGGGCATAGGGGGTGTTTTGCCCCGCCCCTAATTTTTTACCCTCTTTCTGATGCGAGGGAGAGGGGGGGCAGAGGGTGTTTTGCCCCCCCCCCTAATTTTTTATCCTCTTTCTAATGCGGGGGAGAGGGGGGCATGGGGGGTGTTTTGCCCCCCCCCTGATTTTTTACCCTCATTCTGATGTGGGGGAGAGGGGGGCATAGGGGGTGTTTTGCCCCCCCTAATATTTTACCCTCTTTCTGATCCGGGGGAGAGGGGGGGAGCATGGGGGGTGTTTTGCCCTCCCCCTAATTTTTTACCCTCTTTCTGATGCGTTACCCTCTTTCTGATGCGAGGGAGAGGGGGGTGTTTTGCCCCCCCCCTTTAATTTTTTACCCTCTTTCTGATCAGCGGGAGAGGGGGGTGGGCATGGGGGGTGTTTTGCCCCCCCCCCCCTTTTTTTACCCTCTTTCTAATGTGGGGGGAGGGGGGGCATGCCCCCCATTTTTTACGCTCTTTCTAATGCGGGGGAGAGGGGGGGGCATGGGGGGTGTTTTGCCCCCCCCCCAATATTTTACCCTCTTTCTGATGCGAGGGAGAAGGGGGCAGGGGGTCCCCCCCTAATTTTTTACCCTCTTTCTAATGCGGGGGAGAGGGGGGGGCATAAGGGTAGTTTTGCCCCCCCCCCTTCTAATTTTTTACCCTCTTTCTGATGCGGGGAAAAGGGGTTCAGGTGGGGTGTTTTCAATAAATAGAAAACGATTATAAAGTAAGATTTATCTGGCCATGCGAGAGCAGATTTTGAATTCAATCCTTCAATTAAAAATTAATATTTTAATTCATTCTAAATTAATGACAGCTAACAGACCCCCCTCTAAATATTCCCGGCAATAGCAATTTAATCACAAAATTTAATTTCATATATATTTTAAATTCCTCGCCTCTTGTAAAAGATAAAGACTTATTAATTATATAATGTCCCTCTTATTTTATATTTAAACTTTTTTTCCAATATGAGAGAACGGCATCCCGCGCGACTCGACATATCACCACTCCCATGTATGTACATGTTCATGTACTAATCCACCCTCTCTCTCCCTTCTCTCGTTGCAATGCATGCGCAATACCAGATTTAAACCTATCAGATTTAAGTTAAGTACTAAACTAAATTTATAAAAAAATCATGGCACAACAAGGCATGGTGTGGCGTGTGCTGGCTAGGCTCTTTATTACATCATTTTACATTCATTTCTTTTTTAACGTACAACATATGGTATGTAGAAGTTGCGAATCATATTATTATAAATAAAATAAATGAAAATTAAACTTTTTTTTTATTATGTCAACTACTAATTAAGTCATAAGCATTTAGAAAATTAAGTTTCTTATTAAATAATAAGCAATAATTTAAATTAAGATGCTTAACTCATTTTTGTTTCTCAGAAAAGTCCGACACTTTTTATGATCCTTATAAGCATTGTAAACGCGAGGTCTAAGTCAACAGGACGTAGAGTGTTGGTGCCTTGTGAAAGCATAGTAATTAATAGCATGATATGCTTTTTGGAAATACCTTAAGGTTTCCATTAAATGCCCAGATAACTTAAATAGTAAAACTTACTTACCCATGATGGCAAATTTTTTTAAATTGGTAAAATTTTATTGATATTATATTTAATAATACAGCTTATTTCTTAAATGAAGTTAAATTAAAAAAATTTATTTTAATTGATATGGTACATCAAGACAATTGTTGACCGCAGATCTTCAAAAATATATTTTCGAATATTAGAAAATCTTTGTCTTATAATAAGTCAATTTTCAAAAAAAAAATAAATTTCAATAGAAAATGTTGATTAAGACATTTGTCACCACTGTGACCGCAAATCTTCCCAAAAATATTTTTTATAATAGTAGAACATCTTTCAGTCATACAATAAGTCTATTTTCAAAAAAAAATATTAATTTCAATAGAAAATGTTGATTATGACATTTGTCACCACTGTGACCGCAAAAATTCACAAAATTATTTTGAAAGGGTTAAAAAGGGCTTTCCGGCCCCCCCCCCCGGGTGAGAAAGTGAGTAAAAAATAAGAAGAGGGGCGATTCACCCCCCCCCCCCCTCCCGGCATCAGAAAGAGGGTAAAAAATAAGGGGGGGGGGGCAAAACACTCCCCTCTCCCTCGCATCAGAAAGAGGGTAAAAAATTAGGGGGGAGGGGGGCAAAACACCCCCCTGCCCCCCCCCCCCCCCGCATCAGAAAGAGGGTAAAAAATTAGTGGGGGGGGGGGCAAAACACCCCCCTGTCCCCCTCTCCTTCGCAGCAGAAAGAGGGTAAAAAATTAGGGGGGGGGGGGCAAAACACCCCCCATGCCGCCCCCCCTCCCTCTCCCCCACATCAGAAAGAGGGTAAAAAATTAGAGGGGGGGCAAAACACCCCCCATGCCCCCCCCCTCTCCCCCACATCAGAAAGAGGTAAAAAATTAGGGGGGGGGGGCAAAACACCCCCCTCTCCCTCGCATCAGAAAGAGGGTAAAAAATTAGGGTTCAGGGGGGCAAAACACCCCCCTGCCCCCCCTCTCCTTCGCATCAGAAAGAGGGTAAAAAATGAGGGGGGGGGCAAAACACCCCCCATGCCCCCCTCTCCCCCACATCAGAAAGAGGGTAAAAAATTAGGGGGGGGGGCAAAACACCCCCCTCTCCCCCGCATCAGAAAGAGGGTAAAAAATTAGGGGAGGCTAACACCCCACCTGCCCGCCGTTCCTCCCCAGGTGATAAAGAGGGTAAAAAATAAGGGGGGAGGGGCAAAACACCCCCCATGCCCCCTCTCCCCCACATCAGAAAGAGGGTAAAAAATTAGGGGGGGGGGCAAAACACCCCCCTCTCCCCCGCATCAGAAAGAGGGTAAAAAATTAGGGGAGGCTAACACCCCACCTGCCCGCCGTTCCTCCCCAGGTGATAAAGAGGGTAAAAAATAAGGGGGGGGGGCAAATCTTCACAAATTTTTTTTCATAAATAAAACATATTAATTCACTACCTACTTCCATAATGCTTAATAATTAACTATAATTTACTGAATTTACTAGATTGTGACGTCATAATACATTTATTTTTTTTTAATTAAAAGTTCATTACATAAATCTAAATACACAAATATGATGAACAATATAAACAAATTGATATATTTGCAAGCCCAACCAAAAACGACCAAAACCAAACCAAAAGGTTAATAATATTATCCACCCAAACCCTTTAGCTGTTTAATACACCCAAACCTAAACGCCAAAGGTGCCCCCAAAAAAACACCCAAAACGCTTTGGGTGTTTTTTACGAAAAAGCCAAACGCCATAGCCCTCCCAAGAAAATTCACCTAACACTGAAAAGGTTGGGTGAAAAAAAACGCCAACAACTAAGCTTAGCAATACGCTGGGAAAAACCAGCCAGCCGTTTTTACAACACTAGTGGAGAGGCATAAATATACCTGCGGTTGAGTTTTTCCAACAAGATGGCAGCTATAATGGTGTATGAATAATTTTTATAGTACTGTTCGGCAGTCTATGGTTTATTAGTCTATGTGTGTCTCTTTGATCAAAGGCTTTTAATTAATCATTCTCTTTTTCTACACGAATTACCTGTTAGCCTGTGGTCCATCCTTATATTCTTACATCGCGGCAGACCTAGGCCCAAAAAATTCATTGTCATAGAAACCTATTCAAAAGGGAGAAAATTAAAATGCTACTCGTTATTTATATTTAACCGCTCCATACATATAGTCATTGTTCCCTCAAATCTGTTACAACCAATTATAATGCCTCTACTTTATCAGTCTAATCATAGCCCTTTTAGTGATTTTTCTATTATCCTAAATATTTATAATGAATGTATTTTGATATATCCACTTAATGAACATGGATACATCATATTCTATATGTAGTATTTAATAAGACACGGGAATAAGAGCAAAAGAAACAATTATATATTTAGAACAATAGAATCATGAGCACAAGGAACGCTTAACAATATATAACACAATATGTATTATAATCTATGCGCCATTAGATTTTATGTCACTAGAAAGATAAAATAAAATTTTCACAAATTATTTCTTTGCTTTACCCCCTTACTCTTTTCTTTTCTTTTTGAGTTCATCCTCTATTCTGAAATTCGAATTTGTCCTTAATGGTGGGCCACTTGGGTTCAAGTATTTAACCCCGTTTGGTCCTTTTCACTTCATCGGTATTATCAAACATTTGACAAATACAAATTTCATTCAGATAAATTAATATAATTTGAATACATTTTGAGTTAACTTTTAAACAAAAAATATCACAAATAAATATTATAAACAATTAATGTTTTATGTGCGTGCACTAATAGCTACCATTAATTTAAAAATCACCTATGTTTTAATTATATTTCCCCAGCACTTAAAGTGTGTTTAGAGCCCTGCACAGGCCGCCCGCAGCCCAGGCCTGCCTCGGCGTGAAAAATTTTGGTCACGGCACGAATTTAATAAAATAATTAGGCCTTGGTATCAGGTGGGGCTTGATGGAGGAGCCCGAGCTCGATCAGAAATAAACCTAAGCCAACTAACCATTTATATAATTTTTATTAACCTCGAATAACTATCTTCGTACGGCGTACATAATTGCTTTCAAGCATTCCCCCCTGTCTATATTCAATTTTTAATCAAAGTGTCGATTTAATTTTAGTTTTTATCTATATCCTTAATAGCAATCAAAGACCAGAGAATGACTGGCACGCTCGGGCCAAACCCACGTACAAATATACTTTAGGGCGGCCCCGAGCGGCCACTATAACAAGATTCGGGCAATCGAAAACAGCTTTTATTATATAATATGTTAATTTGTTTTTATTATTTTGTCACTTCTTTGATATCTTTTGCATCACGTATTTGGTCCCACAGTCGTAGGGTTGTTTTATTGAGTTTTTCCCGTCTTGTTCGGGAATCTTAGCTTTCATAACTTTGCCAATGCCCTTTCCACATAACACGAGGTCGTCCTCTTCTTCCCTCCCCAGTACCTCCATGTCGTTTACTTTTCGATTTACAACATTGTCCCTTTTTACTATATGCTTATACCACTTGAGCCGATTTAGGTTAATCCAGTCCGTCATAAGTTTTTGTCCTGAAAAAGTCATTCTTCATATGGTCGTGCTTATTATAAACAAAGCTCGACGGTATCATTCTAATTTCCCTGGTATGCTATAACTTTTCTTTCGTGACTTTTAGTGCCCATGTTTCATTCTCACAGAGTACACCGGTCTTACGATGGGATTGTAAGCTTTACTCTTCAATCATATTGGCATTTACTTGCAGCACATTTCTATTACAATTTGCCATTAAAGCCTTTAATGCAGTATCGAGCCTAAATATGTACCTGTCTACTTTTGGGTACCTTAGATGGTCATCTAACGGTGGGGTGCCTGTTACGCTCATCTTCATCTATGCCATTTTACGATTGCTGATCTAAACCATATCCAACTAAGCACTTTAACCACTCCTTGGCTTCTTCGAATACTTTCTCTTTTGTCTCATCGCATAGAACCATATCATCGGCATATAGCATACACCATGGCGATGGCTTTTGAATGTCTCTCGTTATCGTGTCTATAATTATATTAAATAAAAAAGACTTAAAGCAGATCCTTGATGTAAACCAATTTTAACCCGAAAAGGTATAGAGTCTCCAACTGTCGTCATAACGCACGAATTTGAGGCTTCATAAATATTTTTCATAAGCTGTATATATGCGTAAGAGATATTTTGTTTTCTTTGGCACCACCATATTAATTCGCGAAGGATCATGTCATTTCTCCAACGATAAAGACCATATTTATCCATCATTTGTCTAGCGCGAAGATTGGATCGATTGTGGATTTGTCGGTAAACAAATCCGAAATGGTTAGCCGATATTCTCACCTCGTTTTCCAGCCTTGCTACCAAGATCCTTTCCATAAGCTTCAAGGAGTGGCAAGTTAGCTTGATACCTCTGTAATTTCCACTCTCCTGAGGGTCTCCTCTGCCTTTAAATAAGGGTATAATCGTGCTGGCTCACCATTGATTAGGAATTCGCTCTTCTACCTATATCTTGTTAAGAAGTTCGTCATGGTGGTTATTCCTTCTTCACGACATTCGAGCAATGTTTCCATAGGTATTCCATCTGGGCCATTAGCTTTTCCTTTTTTGCATATTGTTCATTTGTGTCCTAACTTTATCCTCTTGAAAGAGCTCGACCATACTCAAGTTTGTCACAATTTTGGGAATGGAATCTTTGTCATCTGCAATATTCATAAGTTTCTTAAAAACTCTTTTACACCTCTCCACCCCTTCTTCGGCTTGAATAAGGTTTGACTCTTCTCGTTTTTGACTATTTTAAGAACTCCGACATCGCGATTTTTCTTCTCCCTTATCATGGCCATTTTGTCCATAAGCCTATCGCTCTCTTTATGGTCCAGTTTTATTGCTATCTCGGTGTACGCGACATTCTTCGATATTGCAACGGCCTTTCTTGCGGCTCTCTTTGCCTATCTATACTCTGGATAATCCTCCGACTTTTTTGGTTTATGCCACCGTCTATACAGATTTTTCTTTCATTCGATGAAATGCCCAACCGATTAATCGGGTCGGGTTCGGGTTGAAAGTTTGAAATGTCTTTGGGTCAGGTTCGGGTTGAAAATTTTAAAATGCTTTCCGGTCGGGTCGGGTTGGATTTAAGGTGTTAGGTCAGAGTGCAAAATACACGGGACATATCTTTTTAATTAATGCTATTATGTATAATATTTTTAATTAATATCGAAATGTATCATTTAAGATCATTCAATCAGTTAATTCAATTTCATTTGTTTAGTTAAATATGATTGTTTTAACTTGGACCCAAATTTAAAATTGACACGTGAAAGGTAAAATATATCAACAAAATGATATTTTTAAATCGTATTTAAATAATGCGAAGTGGTAGTTCATAATATTTATTAACCAAAATGAAATTAAGTACAAATTTATTAAATATTAATTTGCAAAATTATATATTTTAAACTAATTGCGAACCTTATTGTAGATGCGCATATTTAGTCATCATAATAAATCATTTAAAATTTTGTAATTAAAATTTGTGGTATTCATTCGATTCATATATCTCACTTAAATTTGTCAATTAAATTATACACACAGTTATTTTTCTTACTCACGCCTCGGATACCAAAATTTGAAACGCGCTCTGGAGGGATAAAATAGTTGAGGCTCGTGTCGTGCCGGGTCGGCTCTGGGTTGAGAATTTAAAAACGCTTAGCTGGGACACCTTGATACATGGAGAATTTTATTCAAGTTATTTTTATATGGAATTTAGGACTCATAAAAAGAAGTCTAAAATGGTAACTAAAATTTTGCATAGTCCTGTCTTTTCATTAATAAATTAATCTAAAAAGAAGTTACAGTCAAACCGTTTAAGTGCAAAGCCCTGGGCCTGATTTTTTTTCGCGATTAACCGATATTTCGCGATTAAACGATTGAAATATAAGTATAAGTACATTATATTAAATATTTATTTCTTACGCTTCGCAATAAAACGATATTTTATATAATTATCTGGTTGATTTAAGGACTCGAAAATGTTTGTGAATATCCGATATTGTACTATTAAGCGATTTGTCAATAAACGATGTTTTTGTTAATATTATCGTTTAAAAAAACAAAATGGCGGTTAACTTCGCGATTAAAATTTTTTCGCGATAATTCGATTTGCGATTAAGAGGTTTCGACTGTTCAACCTTTTTTTGTAGTAGAAGGAACGCTCCATCTCAATAGTGAATTCAGCGCTATAATTTTCGCTCCTATCTTGACTAATATCGGACTAATTATCATGTGGGCTCTAGTTTGTGCTGATTAATCTAAACATGTCGAGTCGGGTCGATATTCAAGATTAAAACCTTAAGATTATAAAAAATTTAGTTGGATGGGTTTGGGCTGGGGATTTTTGATTTAGCCTGAGTCCAGGATGCCAATGCTAGAACTGCTGCAAGAAGGCGGTGGGCGTGGTAAGTCCAGATTAGATCAGCCTATATTGTGTATAAAAATGAGGGTGCTCTGACCACGATTGTGGCTATGTAATACCCACATTAGGGCTTTTAAACTTTAAAGGCAGCTGGCATCATATTTTTAGAGTTAGTGGCATAGGAGGATAAGGAGGAAGGGTTCAAAAAAATTGATCAATAAGACTGTTAAACAAAATTTATTAAGAGGCAGGACTACCAAATTAAGAGGGGGGGGGGGTAAATTTTGTGTCAAAAAATTTCATTAAACAAAAGTTAATTAATACTATATAAATTCGATATCTATGATGACTATTTGGCGAAAAATGCGTTACCAATATTTTTAAAAGATCTACTGTTTTCTGTGCTAATTAGGACCATTGTTTAAAGTAAACATATATCCACGGCAACCCCGGGTCGGGCCTGCTAATGCAAAACATGGGCCCAGTCTGCATCCTTTCCAAAGAAAACTCGTTTATATTTTGCTGATTTTTAAACATTTTTTGTCTATTCTAAAACAACCATTTATTTATATGTTTAAAATGTTTATTATTCATGCTAAAAAATTAGTCCTAAACAAGTTTTTTTTCTTCCAAAAAACAACAAGCAGTTGAATTTTTCACTAGTAGCCTTTGAAGCTGCATAATACAATTTGAATTGAAGCTCTTGGCAAGGTTAATCTTATTTAAATAAAATTACCTAGTTTTGTTAATTTTTTACCATCCCCTTCTCAAAAAATATAAACTCTCAAAATTCACTTATTTAAAATTCACAAGTTCTATGAATAAATGACGAACCGAAATCTATATTGATTAAATCATAACGTAAAATTAAATAATTAAAAACCTTATAAACATAATAAAAAACACTATTCTTATATATTTAATATACAAAAATAAAAAGGTTATTCAAATAGTTCTGGTGGCCGGAGCCTGGCCTAGTTATTAAGCCACAGTCCGTTTTATTGCCATAAAGATCATCCGTTCAAGCCCAACTCGAATTTATTTTAATCAAAAGATATCCATGACCGGCGTGTTTATAGGTCATTCAAAAACCGGAATTTCATAATTTGAACCTTGGCGATGCTGGCTGTATTTGCTTTGACAAAGTTGGCTACATCATGATCATGAAAAAGTAGGCTTTAAAAATCAATTACTTAACCATGAGGAATATTGATTTTTAGTTGAATATATTTCTACTGTATAATTAACACGCTCAGTTTCTAAAGAAAAGAAATTTTAAAGTATGTTTAAAAATAAGCATGCATGAATTAAATGTGCAGAAATTTTTGTAAAATTATCATTTAATCATTTGACTTTTTTTATTATTCTCTTCCCTTGTAACATAATATCTGCAATATCTAAAAACAAGGAATCTAAAGTAAGTTAAAGTAACTATGTTAAATACTTAGAAAAATAAAATTATTCATTTCCTTTATGACTAAAATTTGGTTTGTATTAGCTTCTTTTTCGTCTATTTTAGAGGTTGAGAGAGCTTTTTAGAATAAGATTTTTTCTCATTAGAAAAACACACTCGGCACAGAAATTTTTTGTATAAATATTGTTAGAATTAGTAGATATCCATCTAAAATTGAATCTCAAATTAATAAGCTAATTTTATTTTTTCTGCGGCAATTTTTTTTATATAATTGGAAAAAAAATGGAAAAAAATTTTGTCAAGGGGGGGGGGGGAGGGGGGGGGGTTCTAATACGCCATTCATTTGATCATACGTGGGCTTTTTTATAGCATTTCTTGCTATCAGTCGATGATGAAACGATTATCCTAAATTTAATATGTTAAAGACTTATGATGAGCTTTCCATCTTTGTGCAAAGCAAATCATTCAGATACCTTAAATATAAACTACTCGCAGCATTTTATTCACGTTGACTTGAAACTTTCTTAGTTTAGGTGCTTTTGAGGACCAGGATTCACAACCGTATAACAGGAACTGGTAAAACTA
This sequence comes from Gordius sp. MW1, assembly GCA_964036665.1. Lineage (NCBI taxonomy): Eukaryota > Metazoa > Nematomorpha > Gordioida > Gordea > Gordiidae > Gordius > Gordius sp. MW1. The sequence goes on from OZ038532.1 coordinate 8,260,961, forward strand.
TTACTTTGAAAATTCTAAGTCGCGTTGGAAGCGTCAAGTGACGGGATCTCCAAATAAAGGAACTAGAGTAAAACATAAGGGTGTGCTGCAATTTTGACTCCACATCTACTCCGGGATACATGTCCATTGTGAGGTCTAATCCCAGGTATCGAACTTTTTAAAATACATTAATAGGGTTGTTCTTCATAAGTATCTAGTCATCTGAGGAAAGGGAAACGTGAATGTAATCATTGCGATCGGCATTTATAGATAGTCAAGCTTGGTTTGCCTGAGCGGAGAATCAATTCACCATAGAGTGGGGCTTCTGTGTGGAGGTTGCCACCAGAAGAAAAGATGAGCGACGATGGCATAGTCCCATCCAACGACATTGCATTAAAAAGTGGAAATACCGCTATTAAATGATATTGTGTTAGTTTAAAATCATATGTTTGAAAAATGAACAATTTCTTTCAAAAATATGTTTGCTGCTGTTGTAATAATGAAAATGATGAAGTAAATTTATTTTTTATAAATAATATATTATAGGAGCAAGTAAATGAGCGTACCAGTCTATTAAATAACCAGATAGATTCAGCCACAACGTAAGCTAAAATTTTATTATTGAGAAATTTATTGTTATTTTTAGATAGACACCTAAAGTAAAAATATAGTTGAGTTTGTTTTAAAGACTCGTTATTCTATAGTATTAATATATTGCTTAATTTTGTAATTGCATTTAGTATAACATAATTGAGTCTTATATTTTAAAAAATATCTTGATTGTAACTCTTAGCTTTTCTATTAATTTAGCCCATTTTTGCAAGTTATTATTTTCTGCTATTATTCTATTTGATCTTTGCATTATTAAAATTTTGCACTTGTATTTTAATATATTATTTTATAAAGGAATGAAATCCCTATCTATTTGCCTTCTAATGATGAAAATTCCACATTGAATAAAATTCTACATAGAACAGCAAAGTATATTCTTAATACTCTTTCTTAATAATCTAAAAATTTTAAGTCTAAGTAGGCTCATGTTTTCTATAAATCCAATTATTTATATTAATTTATTTTTTAAATCTTTAGCGATATAATAGATATTGGTGCATCAGATAATGTGGTATATGATCCATACGAAGGTACCAATCAGGTTAAACATTACAGGTACATACCAAACCAACACAGATTTAACTTACTTAAATTATTTTATTAAAGCTCTGATCATCTTGGATTTTGATAATGATGTTTAAACAATTTACATAGAACATAATGTGTATTTCAATTTTATTTAAGGGATTTGGTGTCAAAGATCTCACATGATTATTTGCAAGCCAATTTTGCCCCTCACATCTGTTCTACCAATTTTTCAAGTGTACAACACAAAGCAGCAGCAGAACTGATTACAGGGAACGAGAAGCATAAAAAGGACTTGCCAAAATTGAGGCAAGATGCTGTTAAAGAATCAAACTCAAAAATTTCGGCCTTTCAAATAAATCGTCTTTTGGGCCATAAATTTAAAAAGAATTCTTCAAACTCTAAAGATTTAACAGGCATCAAATCATCACAGCTAACACCATCCGATGGGGATGATGAAAACATTGACACTAAACAGATGACAGATAAGGGCATAGATCATGATTTGGCTACTGATCTTGAAAATGTTTTGAGCACTCAGGCACCACAGCCCAATACCTATGTGCCTTTTGAAAAGGTATAAATAAATAAATTTTACTGTTAAATACTATTTTGATTTGATGTCCATTAAATTTATTTAAATTTGATATTGAACTAGGCTGGAGAGTGGCTAGAGGAATTACGAACTTCCATCGCAAGCATTAAAATTCATCATAAAGAAGATTTTTTGATACAACTTTAGAAATTTTGCATCGCATTTCGCCATATTTTGATCGCGCCGTTTTTGCTCGCTTTTGTTAGATTATGGAACCAAATGTACATAATGTGAAATTTATACAAATTTATATTAATGGAAATTTTAGAAATATCTTTATACCCCCCGTAATTGTCGTTTTCTTAACCAATTAGCCTATTTTTCTATCAAAAATTGGAAATAATAGGAGATTGGCAAATTAAATATAACTTCATTTTACCGGGACTATAATTAGATTTCCGGAAAATCCCGAAATGATATTGCCTCGATGATCATAGATTAATATATACATTTGTAGCAAATTATAGGCATTATCAAAACAATAAAGTCGCACTTTTTTCGATGTCTTCTGAGGTGTGTAATAAAATAATGATACATTTTTTATACATGGCTAATTACCTGAATAACTTACTGGAAATAATATATTATTTGATAATACTTTTCGCCGATTGCAATATATTAACAATTAATGTGGAAGTTCTTTAAAGCGGTAAAAGCTCTATTTTTAGGCTTGAAACAGTGTCGAATGCAAGGGGGGTTCGGGTTAGAACTCCGTCTCCCTCACCCATTGATAAAAATTTAATTTTTTCCCTCGAATTATTTGCAAAAATTTAATAATATTAATAGGACTCTCGTTAGTAATGCGCTGATAAAAATAATTACCTTTAATTAAAATTCAATTTTAAAGAATTCTAAGACTTGTTGTACAAAAATTTTCCGTCCCTGTGCGTGTTTTAAATTGAAAAGAAATTTATTCTTGATTTTCTCTAAAAAACCATCTCAACTTTTAAATTGGAGGAGGAATTCGCTAATACAAGTTAAATTGTTATAAATTTAATTTTTCTAAACCTTTAACATGCTAATTCAAACTTGCTATAGCTTCCTTTTTCTTACAAATTTCGAGTGATAGTAGAGAAGACGAAGAGCAATTTAATAAAACAAATATTAATACTTAAAGTAAATGAAAAATTTTGCAATTCGTTTTGCACGCTTCATTTATGCATGCTTAACTTTTAAACTTACTTTAAAATTTTTTTTAAAAAAAAACTGAGTGTGCTCTTTCTACTGTAGTGATGATAAAATTCAAAGATTTAATAATCCTCATGGTTTAGTAAATTAATTTTAAAAGTCTACTTATAGATGACCATGACATAGCCAACTTTATAAAAGCAAATGTAGTTGAGATCGTCGGCCTGCGGGTGGTCTCTAAAAGGCATGGAGCCTTTAGAAAAAAATTTAGGGCCCTGGCTTAGACCAAACGGGCTCTGGGCGGACCTAGGTGTGATTGCTGGGCTCCTGCCAGCTAAATTATTTAAATAATGTTTTTTTTGTGTTTAATGTATAAAAATGAGAATATTTATTAAATTTTATAATTATTGAGCTTTTTGTGTAAATTGAATTTTAGTAAAAAAAAATTTAAAAGGTCGCCCATATTAGTTTGGAGCGTCAAATAAATTCAATAGAATCACGCCTATTAGTTCATAATTTACTCAATAGATCTGTAGAAAGAGGAGATAATTCGACCTTGACTATATAATTTTCTCTTAATTTAAATTTGTTATTGGATATTTAGACTTCAACAATATACAACGCATTTTACATTTCTCTCCTTTAAGAAACAAAAATATATGTTTAAAAAACTATTGAACCTCATGTAAGCACCCTGGTGCACCTCCACTGATTCAGTTGCAATTGACCAAAGAGCAAATAACAAATAAATGTCTACGAAAATGCATTTGTCGATTAAAATGTGTGCATCTAATCCTAACCCAAACCCTAACCTAAAACCCCGACCTAAAACACTAACCTTAACGTTTTCGTCTCTGTAAACCCCTCTCAAGGAGCATTTTCGTTAAATATTCATAGACATTCGTAGACATTCATAGATATTTGGTCAGTTAAACTTTGGTCGAATGCACCGATACGACCTCCACTCCACCCACTTTCCAATAAGTTGGGTGGCAACGGCAACAGATCTACGTGATATCTTTTTTTAAATTTTATTAAGTGCTTTGCAATTTCTCGGTTATTTAATGTGTTTTATAATAAAAAATCAATAGGAAAATAATTTCAATAAAATTTCATTATATATTTCAAGTCGACATATTTGCCCCATCCAACTTCTCTCCCGACCTTATAGTCAGCGCTGAGAATAGGAAGACAACCAAATATTCCTCCCTCGCGGACACAATATTCATTCCCGTAGTGGTAACCCCAATTGGAAATTTGGGCGCCGAAGCTCTCGCTCTCCTGAAACAAATTGGAAAAGCGATCTCTAACGTCACATTAGATTTGAAAGAGTACTTTTTTATCAGGCAAAAGATCACATGGAAATCGTTAAATCCAACACGATGACCATACACGGATCAATGCCATCCGTTTAGTTATAGCACGTTTTTATATATTTTTTTAGTCGTGAATGTAATTTTCTGTATACCATTTAATAAAGATTTTGTCCCCCTAAAAAATAAAAGTAATTAATATTACACCATTTTTGCTACTTATTAAATACTATTCATAAAATGCAAAAAATTATATGTGCGCCGCGTATGCTCCCCAAATTGGGTTTATGGAATCAGAGAAAGACATATTCTACAATTCATTTGAATATGAAATACATGGAATAGGACTGGAAGATAGGCTAATTTTTGGGGCGGATTTCAACGCTTACGTAGGGAAAGATCGCTTCGGGTATGAACGAAATAATGGAGGCAATGGGCCTGGGCACAAAGAAGGGGAAAAACTTCTCCAAGTATCCCAAGCATATGACATGGCGATCGTTAACACCTATTTTTAAAAACGTGAAGATCACATAGTGACTTATAGAAGTGGGAAGCATTTTAGTCAAAATGACTTACTGCTCATACGGCGAAAGTATTTATGGATCAAAGATTACCGGGACAAGAAATAGCCAGGCAACATCGTCCCATTGTTATAAATCTCGACAAAAAGTATTTCCCGAAAGAAGAAAGGTCTAATAACCTCGAATTCGATACGAAAGGCTAAAGAATACGTCGACTAACGAAAAATACCATCAAAAAGCCTTCTCACTCTTGGGTGCGAGGAAGTTGCAAAGGGACGTAGACGACGATTGGGAAGCTAGCAAAGGACATAAAGGAAACAGCGATTCGGGTTCTAGGACAGACCAAAGGAGGCAAAGCTATGAATAGGGAATTAAAGACTTAATCGAAAGAAAGAAAAATGTATATAGACGGTGGCACAAATCAAAAAAGCCGGATGATTATCAAGAGTATAGGGAGGCAAAGAAAGCCGCAAAAAAGGCCGTTGCAATAGCGAAAAATGTCGCGTACACCGTGGTAAACAAACTGGACCTTAAAGGGGGCGATAGGCTTATGTACAAATTGGCCAAAATAAGGGAGAGGAAAGTCGCAATGTCTGAGTTTTTAAAATAGTCAAAAACGAGAAGGGTCATCAAGCCGAAGGAATTGATACAAAGGTGGAGAGGATATTTTAAGAAACTTATGAATATTGCAAATGACAAAGATTCCCTTCCCGTTATTGAACCAAACATAACTATGGTCTAACTCTTTCAGGAGTATGAAGTTAGGACAAAAATGAACAAGATGCAGAAAGGGAAAACTAATGGCGCAGATGGAATACTATGGAAGCATTGCTCGGATGCCATGAGGAAGAAGTAATGACCATGACGAACCTCTTTAACAAGATCTTGTTAGAAGAGCGAATCCCTAATCAATGGAGAGCAAGCACGATTATACCAAATTTAAAGGCAAAGGAGACCCTTAGGACTGTGGCAAATCAGGCTAACTTGCCACTCCTTGAAGCTTATGGAAAGGATCTTAATAACAAGGCTGAAAAACGATGTGGAAATATCGGGTAACCAATTCGGATTTATTCTCGGCAAATCCACAATCATTCATCGCACTGAGACAAATGATGGATAAATATGGTTAAAAGAGAAGACACCTACCTATGGTCTTTATCGACTTGAAGAAAGCTTATGACACGATCCCTCGCGATTTAATATGGTGGTGCCTGGGAAAACAAAATATCCCTGACGCATATATACAGCGTATGAAAAATATTTATGAAGCCTCAAATTCGTGCGTTATGACGACAGTTGGAGACTCCAAACCTGTTCGGGTTGAAATAGGATTAAATCAAGAATCTGCTTTTTATTTAATATAATTATGGACACGATAACGAAAAACATTCAAAAGTCATCGCCATGGTATATGCTATATGCCGATGATATAGTACTATACGAAGAAACAAATGAGAAAGTATTCGAAGAAGCCGAAAAGTAGTCAAAAAGGTCAACGATCGAAAAACGGTATACATGGAAATGATTGTTACAGGCAGCCCATCGCTGGATGACCATCTAAAGTAGCCAAAAGTAGACAGGTTTACACCTCAGCTCGATGCCACATCAAGAGGGAGGTTGCGCAACATAAAAGGCCCGGATCCAAAAAGGTTGGCTTAAGTGGCGAAGTATAATCTGTGCAATGTGCGACAAGAAAATGCCACCATGGTTGAAGCCCAAAGCTTACAAATCCTTGTATGACCGGTGTTACTCTATGGAAGTGAAGCATGGGCATTAAACACCACGGAAGGAAAGCTATTACAAGCCACGGAGATGAGAAGGATAGGGTGGAGCTTGGGGTATACTAAGCTCGACCATATGACGAATGAATTTCCCATGACAAAAATGGGTATTCAACCTATGGCGGACATGATTAACAAAAATTGGCTAAGGTGGTATGAACATATATTAAGAAGAGACACAAATGACCTAAATTGAAAAGTACTGGACATGGAGATACCGGGGAAGAGAGGACCACCCCGTTTCACCTAATAAGGGCAAGTTGATAAAGTTATGAAAACTAAAGAGATTAGTCAAGACATGGCACTCACCCGGTCAAGATGGAAGAAAATTATCAAAACAAACCCCACGAGTGTGGGATCAAATAACTGATAAAGAAGAAGAATGAAAAAATATGTAGCTAGCGATCTAAAAGGTCATCTGCATTATATTAATCATTTATTGACATTCTTTTTTTTATTTATTACCTTAAGAGGAAGTTAATTTTACTTTTTGTTTGAACAATGGAGGACACCGTAGAAAGATATTGGAGATTGTCAAATTCAAAATGGTGGATATAATGGCACAGATTTTATCATTTGAAGCACATGTCATGGCTCGAGGACCTACCAAGCCAAAACCTAGGGTTACACTTTTCGGGCGAGGAACTTCGAATAGCTGTAGGCCTACGCCTCGGCTGCGACATTGTGTCCCCATTCAACTTCGACCTCTGTCGCCAACCCGTTCTAGCAAACGGCCATCATCCTCTACACTGCCAATACAGCAAGGGGCGGCATCCCCATGATGCCAAAATAAATAAAATAATCGGACAATTTTTGAAGAAAGCCGGCTTTCCTAATTCAATCGAACCCATAGGCAGCTCCACTGACGGCAAAATACCCGACGGTGTAACAATCATCCCGTGGGCTCTAACCTAAACGTTGCTGGGACTTCACTGCAGGCGATATATTTGCCAAATCTAACACCTCTCCTGGCCTCATCTCTTCTACTGAGAGAAAGAAAGTGGAAAAATACATATACCTTAGCAATATTATTTTTGTACCAGTAGCGGCCACGACCCTCGGTAATATAGGTCCCGAGGGCAGCCAATTCCTCAAACAAATATCAAAATATATAACCTCCTGTGGTGTTCCACGTTGGTTTTATTAGCTGATTTGTTTTTCGTTATTTGTCCCCCCCCCCGCTTACTTGTTTTAATTATCTTTTCGATTGGCTTTTACCACTAGGATAAATATAAATTTTATTACCCATCTCGAGCGAGCGATTTTAATTACCATCGCGTTATATTAGTATAGAATTGAAATCGTATTTTATTAACATGAGTTCGCAATCGCTTGTTATTATTTTATTTTTATCTTTTAAAAAGCGCAGTCATATTATCATTTTTCGCGTAGTTAAAAGGCGAAATTGTTACGATATTATAATTATTATTACCAACACACTCGCGCACATATAGCATATACGCGTTCTGTTTATCACTAGGATAAAAATAGTTTTAGTTACACATCGCGGACCATCGTGTTATAATAACATAGAAGTGAAAAGCGTAGTTATGTTGGATCTCGAAAAGAGCACATTCATTTTCATTCTTATTTTTAGTTGTTACCTAATAAGGATAAAAGCTGAGTCATGATTACCTATAAATTTATATACACTCAGAGATTCATTAACTTTTTACTATAGGAAAGCATTATTACCCACAAATTTGTTACAAGGATTACTGAAATAAAAGATATTAGTTAGACTACCGGTCAGCTAGTTGTCCTTCCCTTTTGGGGGAGGACTTGCGGATTTATTAGTGGCGCAGGAAATGTTGGAAATCGAACCACTTCGCCGGATTAAAAAGCAATCGAACCACTTACTAAAACAATCGACCCACTTACTAAAACAATCGAACCACTTCGCCGTATTAAAAAGCAATCGAACCACTCCATGATTCGGAAATATTGGGAGACGGAGGAAGAAAACAATTCCTTCGAACAATTGGCTACCAAATTTAAACCGCAAATATAATTCAGTGGAAATTCCAATATGTCTGAGAACAGATGGCAGAATTCTTCGAACGAATGAAAATCCCGAAACTGGTTTAAATCAAGATATCAATTATGCAGAATCATCCCTAACTAATTCTCAAGGCCTAAATTCTTAATGTGCCGCTAAAATATTATTGTAAGACAGAATTATACACTTGATTTACATATATTAATTATATGACGATTATATTGTTAACCAATATTAAAACAACCCCCACCCCTCGCGTTTTCTTTGATTATTATTTGGCGGTCTGCGTATTTTGCTTCTATAAAATTAGAAAAGGGTGGCGAGAGATGATTATTTTGATTATTTAAAGATGGCAAGTTATAGTTTAGGTATAAAATAAAAGTAAAACGGTATATAGCCTTTGGGATAATTTAGTATTGATTAATTATAATTTTGGTTGCGACTGTTGCTCGGTGCGTTACAGAGCTGGGACAGAAAGTCCGCTAGCCATGACGTACCCTTTTTATCGCTGAATCGATCCGAGGGCAAAGGTCATAAACTGGCAGGAGATGTCAGACGTAAATTATATTAATGGACTAAATTTCACGAAATGTTTGCATATTATGTTGGTTATACTTAAACTTATACCTATAGTTTGTTTGAACTCTGTTTAAAATAATAAGGTAAATCGCCACCTCGACCTAATTTCGCCTCTGTCTTTAAATGGCTTTTAACAACACTGAAACCCCTATACCTTTAGCGGAACGGCAGGACTTTAAGTCTTTGACTTCTCGATAAAGGGGGAGGTGTGGTGTTCCACGTTGGTTTGATTAGCTGATTTGTTTTTCGTCATTTGTCCCCCCCCCCTTACTTGTTTTAATTATCTTTTCGATTGGCTTTTACCACTAGGATAAATATAGATTTTATTACCCATCTCGAGCGAGCGATTTTAATTACCATCGCGTTATGGTTTATTATTATATCGAATTAAAATCGTTATTTTATTAACGTGATTTAGCAAATATATTTGATAACCTCGATATCGCTCGTAGAATGATGATTATTATATTTTTAATGTGTCGATAATAATAAAAGAAGGAAAAATGTAGAAAACTAAAATATATCTCTAAACTTATTTTAGTGTATTTTTTTTTCGTCGCGTCTTTAGATTAGAATTAATAAATAAGACGACAGATCGGTAATAATCCCTTCGTATCCATGGGATTACAAACCTCCATTACACACGATCCCAAAGAATTCTTTTACATCAGACAGAAATCACCATGGAAATTGTAAAATTTAATACAATCTCAATCCAAGGCTCAATGCCTGCTCATTTATTAAATATATTAGGATAAAACATACATAATTATTTGGAAATAAACTTCTATCGATTTGAAAAAAAAATCTATATTTTCACTCGAATTTTCAACCCATTCATGAATTTAAAAATAAAAAACTAAGGAATATCATAGTAATAAAAAAGGTTAAACTTATACCATTGATTTGAAACCTATTGATAATATATTCTTCCTAAAGTGCCACAAATCTAAGATTTAACTAAACATGGTTTGGTATAAAAAATGTCCTTGGTAGCCCTATTCCAAAATAGCTGTGTACCTTTAATGAACAACTATAATATATATTTAATTCATAGGTAATAAATGATTAGGCTCATTTTCATATTGTTCTAATATTTAACAAGTTCTGAAAATACTATTCTCTATTTTTGACTTTAATTGCCCACTACTATAAATTGTGAACAATTTCGATAGCCCTAACTAATAATTACTCATTAATATTAGTATAATTTATTATGGACACCAAAAATGAAAAACAAAACGTTTGATCGCGAAAGGCTGAGGTTATTAATTTAGTACGAAAGAAGAGAGGAGGACCATTGAGAACGGCAAAATAATTGCAATTTTTTTTGAAAAAAAAACACTGAAATAAATATATATATATATATAGATGTGTAGATGTATTTGGTAAATCCTTTAGGCGGGGCGTGCATTGCCTAGGGGGTCGGGTGGTATAATTCAATCATTAAGCGCGATTGCGGTCAAACGTTCAAATCATTCGATACGCCATATATATATATATACATATGATGCGCGTGTGGGTGTGCTTAAATAATAAACACCCAAAAAAAATCATAAACTCTGTGTGGATGGGTAGGTATAAATATAAAATTAGAAACAGATACGATCGGGAAGCATTGTATCTACGGCCCGTAGGTAGATTGATGAGAAGGGTGTTTGGCATCGTGAAGTTTCTCAACAAATTCGTACGGTCTTTAACATAACGGAGACTTATAAATAGACGCATTCATTGGGGTGGGAGTAGTGCTGTAAAAACGGCTGGGGTTTGTTTGGTCGATCTTTGGTTTTAGTCGACTAAACATAAACGAACCAAAAGGGCGACTAAGAAAAACAGACCAAGAAATCTTTGGTTTGCTTATGTTTACTAAAACCAAAGGTCGACCAAAAACAAAATCCGGCCGTTTTTTTACAACACTAGGTGGGGAAGGGGGAGCCTAAACATTAATACTATGTGGAGTAGGTGTTGTATGTGTGTGTGTCGGTAATTGCGAAGTCCGGGGGTATACCCGATTATAAAAGCACTCTCATTCAGAACCACGGCGATGACGTTAATGCATTAAGGGGAGGCTGGAGGTAACGCAAATGCAATATGAAGGAAATAGCTTTAGCACTTGTTGCACACGTAAATTAAAAGAGGTGGTCGTCATGTTTTGTAGGATGGGGACAGGGCTGAAAATCCGATGGGAGACGCGTGATTAGGGCCGATAATACTTGGTTTGAAGCAGGGCTCCTTGTCCAAGGAGCTATGGTGAGACTCGGCCGCTAACGAATTCAATTCTACAACACAATTGCGATAATATTTTTATGTAATAAAAAATATGTATATGTATAGATATTATTGGTAAATTTATCAAATATCATAATGATATTAGTAACTTTAACTAATATGATTAGCGGACCAATTTACATCCCTTCAAAAAGCTTAAGTATTACACGTTCATAACTAATCGAAATCGTACTATAACATCATATGTCTACCATATTGACTGTTTTCAGGTAACTCATAAATACTTACAAGTAATTAAACGATAATACAATTTGCTAAAAATAGGAGGCAATTCAATTGTTTTAATAATGCTTATATAATAGGCTGACATCCTAAGTGCAATCTAACCGAAAAAATTTAGGTTGATCCATATTATAGTATTAAGAAAGAATTAGGATGCTATGAACGACTAACCTCATTATAGAATAAAATCACACCATTTAGACACTATCAAGCGTTTACCAGCTTAGTTTCAATAACAAACATATATATGACAAATCACTGTTCTAAAGCCAAATTGCTTTATCAATCGCTATGCTAATTATTATATGCTAGGACGCTTCAAAATCCCTTTGCAACCTTTAGTCAACCCTAAAACTTAGATGAGCGGGCAAGCCAGGAGGTAAACATACCTAAAATCTTTTGAAACAGAGCCATTTCGTGCACCGATTTTTGACGTTTTTGAGCAAATTTGGGGGCGTGATGATGATGGTGAGAGGAAGGCGTGCTACTCCCTCGATTAGATAGTTTAGGGGGGCAATAGAGGTGTGGGTAGTAGGGGAGTGACGGTCCCCCGGGATCTATTGAGAGGTAGGGGAGAGGCATTGGGGTCGCTCCAGACCCCAAACAAGCAATCGAGAGTGGGATCGCTACAGACCCCACACCAAAACCTCCTCTATGGTTATCGTGGTGGTGGTGGTGGGGGTAGGAGTGTTGAAAAGGTGCGAAGCATGCCAAATCGGTGGATGATGAGTGACGTTCGGGGTGCTTATAACGAGGAGGGGCGGGGCTACCACCCCCACCCCCCGGGGAATGGGGCGAACCATTCCACGATGGGTGAGGGGTAAAGGTGGACGAGGAAATGGAATCTTTGTCGGACATATAAGAGGAGGCTCGATCGCTGACGCTACTACCACCCCTAAAGGATGAGGCGGGGGAAGGAGGACAAAGCCCGCGGGCGATGCTAGTACTGGTGAGGGGTGAGAAATGCTGATGGCCCTCGAGTACGGGTTGGTCCGAGGTGTTGGGGGTGAGGAGGGATGAGGATAGATCGTAGGCCAGTGGTTGGAGGCGGGAGGCGGAGTCGGTAAAGCGAGACCCATCCACGACGGTAGGATGATTGAGGAGTGGCACGCGCCGCGTAACCACGCGTGGAGGTGAGGATCGGGGTGACACCCTTTCGAGGCTAGGAGGGGGTGAGGAATCACCTTCTGCCCCCCTCCCGCCCTCCTCCACGGTGGAGAGGTCGGTTTTGAGACGGTGGATTTGGTATTCCAAACTAAGGCGCGCCTTCTCCAGCCGGCGGATGCGTTGGGATCGTTTGCTCTTTTTCCTACTACTATCGTCATCATCATCAGCAGGATACTGCTCTCCGTTGCGGCGTCGACGAGATAGGAGAAGGGCCAAGGGGAGTTCTTCATCCTCGATGGGGGTGTAGTGGTGCGGGGCCAGACGGCAGGGTGATACGACTCGGAATGAGGGGGTTGATGAGGTAAGGATGATGGGTGGGGGCAGGGGTGGTGATTGTTGAGGTAGTGAGGGTGGGGCTGGGGTGGTAGATGGGTGGCTAAGGGAAGCGGCGTCACTACGTATTTTGCGTAACACGATTTTGAGGCTGGGTAAGAGAGGGGAGGACCGTTCTTCCTCCCGATCCATCCGTTCCTGGAGCCAGGAGGGTTGTGTGATGGGGAAGGTAACGTTGAGGGAAAGGGTTGGTCCTGTCGTCTCGCTACCCTTAATATTTTCATCCTGTATCCGATGAAAGTGTTGGTCACAATTAAAAAGGCTAAATTAATAATTATATAGCCTAAATAAATGATATACCTATGTGCGAAGTTAACACACGTCTCGACCACGTAGTGTTGAAAACACGGTTGGGTTTTGTTTGGTCGACCTTTGCTTTTAGTCGACTAAACATAGATAGACCAAAGGGGTTTTGGTCTGGTCTATCTATGCGACTAAGAAAAAGAGACCAAAAAATCTTTGGTTTGCTGATGTTTAGTCGACTAAAACCAAAGGTCGACCAAGCAAAACCCAACCGTTTTTACAACACTTCGACCACCTACATTACAATTTTGTAAAATTGAATTGACTTTGTGATCCACAGACCTTAAAGGGATCATGCAATCGCCAACAAGTTAGCGAAATCAAACAATGTGGACGAACGGGACGTAACAAAAATCAATCGTATTATTACCGCTATGATATGGGTGGGGAGGGGAAGCGGGTCGTCCGGGCTACTAATGTTCCGTTTAGTGCCTTTCACACCCAGCTCTTGACCGCACGTGGTGGTAGTGGAAGGAGGGGGTGGAGCAGGCTGCTTAAGTCTTTCCCTTTTCCTCCTTCCCACAACGACCGGTGGCTGATAGTCGGCGTCGTGGTGATTGTGCAGACCGACTCGCTTGGTCCCGCTTTGCCTCTTCCGACCACCACCCGAAACGGACGGCCCGTCATCGTTGGTCGCCTTAAAGCCTTGTTGAGGATGAGTATTTGATCGAGCCGATAATTTGTTCGACCCATCGGGATTGATGTGACGTTTTTCTGTAAGTGTGGCCCCGTGAGAAAATTCATAAATTCGAGATATTAGCGTGGAACGTGAGAGTTTTGCCAAGAGATGGCCCAAAATTGGTTAGAACTTATTTTTACAAGCGCAGGATTAATTTCATGTATCTATTAGAATTTGAAATTAGCAAAAAACTTTGGCAGCAAATTTTACTGACACACAACTACATTCATTAGTGGGAAAATCGCAATTTTTAAGGACAACCCCTATTTGCATTAGAGAATGTGTATGTGAAACAATGTGGTACCTAGCGGTCGCCCAAAAACTAATAGTGGAAAATTCGCACAACCGAAATGGCGCCCGTTAACGAGCTATGAGCTCGAACCTAGCTCAAGGGCACATTGTATATTACTTAACCCCAACCCCGAGCGGCTTCTACACAAGACGCTCGTTAAAAACCGATTACGCTGACACCGACTCAACCCGATGTTGCTTTAATATTTTCAAAGGTATTTATTTGTCCAAAGTTCTGTCCCTTCAACAAATAATATACACAGCTATCAAATCGATATGTAAGCTTTTCACCTTTTCAACCACCCTAATATCCTCAGAGTAAATTTAACAAAAATATATTTGAAAAGCAGCAAATATTAATGGGAAAAGGGTTTATCACTGGTGTGGTGACTTACGGAAATGGCGGAGAAATGCTTGGGGAAGTAAGGCTTGAGAGCACACGTCGCATACGACTAAGTGAAAGTCCTGGTGCCAAGACGATGTATAATGCCCATAATGGATCAGATCTGTTCACGCAACGTGGAAAATTAAAATTACTGTATGAACGGAATTTAAGTATTTCAAAGCTTAAAACGCCACTTTTTGTTCAAACAAAATGTGAACAATATATTTCGCACTAAGTATAGTAGTGGGAAACAAGCCTTTGTTTCAATAAGTAAGAAAAAATTCATGGTCACATATAAAACTTAAATTTTTTAACATTTAAAGTTGACGTTGCAAACATTAATATGACCATTAACAACTGGTCGTTTTCAGTTTTCTTTCTTATGATGTAAGGTTTTTATAACGATTGCATTGACATAGATAAATGCTCATTCTTAGGGCTTGTCTTTATCGGATTCAGATTCAAATGGCGCGAATTTTACTTTATCAAATACCCGATTCAATTTCATGTGTCAAACTCGGTTATAATTATTAATATTTTGCTTTTTGTTAGTTAAAAACGTTTTTTTTTGTTTATTTCAACTCTTGCGATTAATCGCTGTTATATTATACGTCTGAAATGTAAATCTGCTGTGAATTCCAAGTTAAGGCACGGCTATGTTATACCCCGTACAACGATTTTTGCTGCGCAGCAAAATCCAATATTAAGGCAAGCCCTTAGACTTTACCAAAATCGTCATTAGAATAAAATTGTATAATAAACCACGAGCATCCAGGCTATAATAACTAATTTCCCATGCTAAAGTATCATCTGCTTATAGTGGACCGTCGTTTTTTAACTTAAATTGAATTAATTTAATACCTTACGCCTTGACTTAAGTTTTTGGATTTGTATATTTTAATGTGAAAAAATAACTTTTATGGCTAAAAACATTAAATACCCTTTATGTGGAGTAATTTATATACTCTGTGAGCACTTGAGCAATATACTTTTTAAAAGTCAATAAAAGAGTGTAAGCCCTACCCAAGGTCGTGTAGAGAAGGTGTGAGATGTGCAATTTGTAGAATTTCTTATATTTACCGACAAAAAATGGTGCAAAAAACCAATTTTTTCCCAACAACAAATATATTATGGGGAGAAGTTCTCATTAAGAAAAGTATCCATTACTGTAACAATTGTCAACATCTTAACAAAGGAAAAAATCGCATTAAACCAGTAGGAATCATGTTTTAAAGTTAGTTTTAATAATAAAGAAATGGTGTCAAGTCCAAGGTCAATTAGAATTATTTTTTAAAGTTGCGCAACTTAATCATAACTTTCTTTCAAAAAAATGAAACGAAACTTATGAAAAAAATTTAAAAGGTCTTACAAACTCGAGCACTGCAAACTAGGAGCAGAGCAACCAAAGTTTGTGACTTTAGGACGGGAAGGGTGGAAAAAACATAAAAACTTTAATCATTATGGGGCCACATTATTGGAGCATAAGTTAAAAATTCAATGGGTCCTTCTATTATATAATATCATGGGCGTGGCCAAGGGGGGGGGGGGGGCAGGGAAGGGCTGCTGGCCCCCTCAAAATCCAAAAATTTGTTGAAATTTATTATAATTATGGCTATAATTTCAAAAAATGATTATCTTGCCCCTCCTTAAAATATTATTGCCCCTATCTAATCCCAATGCTACACCCATGTAACACATTATTACAAATATAAAACTGACAGCATTTTTGTTAAAAAATAACCGTTTAGGGGAATAATTTAAAATGGGCTATTCTAGTACAATGATTCAAAGGTTTTGGCGAGACACACAACTTTATTTAAACTGAGTTATGTAGTTAGTGAATAAGCTCAAATAGGCTGCCAAAATATATATTTCCAATGACAAATGATAAAAGGCAGTAAACAATTCAAGTTGCACAAACAATGTCATTACAAATTTATTATGAGGTAAAGTGAACTAACTATTTTGGCTTTGACACAATTTGTAAAACAAAAAGCTATGTGAAGGTCAATTAATAAAATCACAAACTCCCAAGGTTTTACATGTTAATGATAAAGAAACAATACTTCTTAATTATTATTATTATAAAAATGCTAAAATACTGTCAAAATTTAAGTTTTTAACACTTAAAGATATATGATATATTCCCAAGTGTTCTAGAACTTAAATAAATGCCCAGCATATCAAAATAAATTAAAAGGTGCAAAAATATGTATCTTTTGTTGTTGATAACCTTCCTAATATTTAGACACCTCTTTAATATAAATAATAGATTATATTGAATGACTAAAATAATAATAAAAAATAAAGACCTAATAATATTATATAGGTCAATTTTTGAAAATAATTAATTTCACAAGTAAAATACCGTTTAATTTCAGCTTTGATATATGAGTATTAAGTTTTCCTGTATCACAATCTATCAAATATTGTATTGAAGAATATTATTGAAATTTACCAGAATGAACTTTAACATTTTTGAAATATTCATCCCATGACTTTCCTAAGAATTTTTCTATTTTATTCATATTCAAGTTCACAAATAGCAAATTTGCTAACTATTCCCACCAATTCATATTATTTGTAAATCATAAAATAACTAACAATCATTACACCATTGCTTCAAAGCTAAATTAATATAATTATAAATAACTTTAATCTACATTATTCACAAATTTATAAAAACTTATGTTTTTCCCAAATTAGACATATTTTACAAATTAAAAATCGAAATACAATTTTAAATATAGATTTTGTTATTTTTTCAAGCCCTTAAAAAC
Source organism: Gordius sp. MW1 (assembly GCA_964036665.1). Lineage (NCBI taxonomy): Eukaryota > Metazoa > Nematomorpha > Gordioida > Gordea > Gordiidae > Gordius > Gordius sp. MW1. The sequence continues at coordinate 8,278,442 of OZ038532.1, forward strand.
TACGTTATCTATTGCAAAATATGTATAAAAAAGGTGGAATGGTTCAAAGAATGCGAGAAAAAATATAAATAGTATCTGACCAAATATTACACCTATTTTAAAAACACGTTATACGATTAAATTAACCTTTGCTTTAGCAGATAAATAATATAACAGGTGGAATAGTTAATATAAAGAATATGTGTTTAAATTTTATAAATTTAAAAATTATTTTTTATTAATCGGTTGCTTTAATTTTAAATGGAGTGACTTTAATACAGGAAGACTATAAAATTGGTGGAAGGCTATGGACCTTTGTTTGACCATTAATATATTTCAAGATGTATATCCCATTCACTTAAAGATAAACCTGAACCAATTAAGAATTGATAACTAGCGCTCTCATTTGCATCCATAACAACGCCCATATCTCTAGTTTAAGTTGTTAATGTATTTATGGTCTCTTATTTTACATGTTTCACAAATAATAACGGCAATGCTTGTTAGCCGTATTAAGACATGATTAAAAATTTATTTAATCTTTCAAGCATGCCAAATGTATTTATTTAAGTGTTATAAAGCTTTTAAAAATTTTTAATAAGTAATTTAAATATTCTCAATTATAAAACCATTTAAAAAGTCTATGTTAACTTAATTTGCTAAATTTGTAGCACACATGATCAATGAAAACCTAGGTGGTCTATTTTCTATGGGAGACCACAATAATTTATATAAGCTAAAGTAAAAAAGACAGCTTTAATATCAATACTTATCCATCGGCTAAGTGAGACTTGAAGATACCAAACTCAATTTTTTTAAATAAGTTCATCGTTGTTGAGTTTTCATATATTCAGTAGAACAATCAATTTTTGTGTGGTGTCCTTCACCCCCTTACGTGTGTGCTATATGATTATTTAGATATACGTCCCCCCCCCACACACATACACTTATACGCGTAAATTTTACCCCTGTTTATGATGAGTCATGTTTGTTAGTATCTCTTTGATATAAATACATACGATTTTTAACACCCTTTTTTAGCGATTATTATTGCCTCGCTTACTCACAGATATATTATTTTTTTGTGTAACGATTATTCGGAAAAAATGTAAAAAGAAAAATTATTAAACAATCGCGCGGATTATTTTATCGCGGAAAATTAATATACCTTTTTTTAGCGATTATTATTGCCTCGCTTACTCATAGATATACTTTTTTTGAGTAATAATGATTTGGAAAAAGATGTGAAACGAAATAATAAAATATATAAATATTCGCGGATAATTTTTGTCGCGGAAAATAAATATAATAAATAAAATAGTTTATGGGTATGCTTTGCAATATCAACACTAAAATTCAACAATTCATCGAATTTGACAATTAGTGTCAGAATTGTGGATCTGAAATCACGCCCTCAAAAAGGAAATACCCAATATTCTTATTCCTGGTGTCGACCAAAGGAAAATGTACCCATGCCATGAAAAACAATTCAGCATTCCTCAATATTCCGAACAATTGACAAAAAAGCAAATACCTTTTAACTTCAAAAATCCTTTATTCCTTTTGAGGATTTATTATTAGTGCGAAGAAAACAATTTTTCAATATTCCAAACAGTTGGCAACCAACCAAGCGACAACCTAACAACAGAGTTATCCGAAAACAAATGGCAATACTCAACGAAGGAAAGAAAAATCCCGAAATCCCTTAAAACAGATGATTCAAATAGAAATCAATTATTCAAAACCAACCCTCAGTAATTCTCAAGGCCTAAATTCTTCATTTCAGGTAAGATAAAATTTAGCGAACAAACACACTTGAATTATTTACATACTATAAATTAAAAATGGATGTTTACGAAAATTATGTTGTTAACTTATATTCAACCACCCATCGCGTTTTCTTTACTATTATTTGGCGGTATGCTCATAATTAATTAGTGTTTTTACAAAATCAGGAAGGGGCGGCGCGAGAAATGATAATTTGTAAAGTGACAATTTACAGTGTAGGTATAAAATCAAACGGTATAGCCGGTGTGATAATTTAGTATAGATTAATTAAATTTTTGTTGAGGCTGTTGCTCGGTGAGTCATAGTGCTAGGACACGAAGTCCGCTAGCCATGACGTCCCCTTTTTATCCCTGATTTACACATAAATCAGTCAATCCGCGAACAATGGCCAGAAGCTGGCACTAGATGTCAGACGAAAAATTATTAATTAATTTTTGGGCTAAATTTCAGGAAATATTAGAAAATGTTTGAAAATTATATAGGCTAAACAAAGGATCAACTTGTAAATTGTACCTATGGATTGTTCTGACTTTGATTAGAATAGATAAGGTAAATCGCCGCTTCGACCTCTAAATAAAATGATTATCAAGCCGTGGTCATCTTGATAAAGAGGGGGGGGGTGTGGTGACCTCCACCCCCTTACGCCTCATCCCCTTGCGTGTGTGTTATATGGTAATTTAGATATACGTTCCCGCCCCCACACACATACACTTATACGCGTAAATTTTACCCCTGTTTATGATGAGTTATGTTTGTTAGTATCTCTATGATATAAATAGATACGATTTTTATTACCCTATTTTAGCGATTATTTTTGCCTCGCTTACTCATAGATATATATTTTTTTTGAGTGATTCGGAAAAAGATGTGGAACGAAATAATAAAATATATAAATATTCGAGGATAATTTTTGTCGCGGAAAATATAAAATAAATTAATTTATGGATACAATTTGCAATATAATTCTAGGTCGAATTCACCAATGTCGGAATTCGACATTAACATAAACAGATTTTAGATATTGGTTCAGTTTGGAGAAAGTTTGTAATATACATAGGGGTTCTATAGGCCCCACATTATTTTGCTCAAAAACTATTTTACAAAGTTTGTAAAATTGATGGTTATGTAAACTGTACCCTTAAACCAATAGAGGAAATTATTTTTATTAAGATTATTCGATTTAAAATTTATAATGTTTAGTGTGTTTTTTGATAATTGCACCGTTCATCTTATTTGCCTTAATAAAACAATGGTATCAAATGTTTTTTGTTTAATAATGATTTTTGGTTAAAAGGATTTACATAAAAATGTTAAATTTTTGGTAATCGCCCTTTATAGTTTTTTTAGACATACCACTAGAGCAGCCATGAATTAAATGTCATAAAATTTTTAAATTTATTAATTTAGTATTAATATATGTAAAATGGTTATCAACAAAATCTTTCTATATCAAAATATAATAATCAATGAACCATAGTCGCTCTTCGGAACCCTTACCCTGGTCCTAATTCTTACCGACGCAACTCAAAAGGCAAATCGTAGGCGAAGCATAGGTCAATAGGTTGTTTGACAAGTTGAGAGGTGATGACTGATGAGATTACTAGTGAACATTTACTAGGGTTTTCTTAAAACTTTTTTTGCATTAATTTATTTGTCTATTATACTATTAGTTTATATCTATTAATCACAAAACTATAAAATTGAGTAACTAAATTCAAAGTAAGTTAATATTAAGGTGATTAATATTTCCTCATTTAAAGTGGTGTACAGTTTATGACGTTAATTTAAACCTAAACGTCCTTCGCTTTAAAATTTTTATAAATTTTTAATGTAACATTTTAAATAAATTATAGTTTTTTGCCTTTAGTTTTTTACTCTAGCCCAGATCAATAAGAAAATGATTCATAGAGGGTAATAAAATCTCAACATAAATATATTGGGAAAAATCACTAATCTAATTACTAACCTAGACTATATAGACTGCTCATGTCATATGTTCCACATGGTAAATTGTGTGACAAATTTTCCTCCATTTTGATATAAACAACCGGTATTTCATACAATGTGCTTTACGCTCTGACTTTTTGGTTTACCATATTTTCTAGCACAGGTAAGTTAAATTCTCTAATAAATCTTTATTTCTTGTTTTTTTTAAGATTATTATTTAGAACACTAAATATTTTATTATTTATTCTTATTTAAACATGTAATTTACAACTAACAAATTACTATTGATATTATATATATACTATGCAATAAATAAATTTTAGAAAGAGATAGCAAAAATACAGACTAATAATTCTAAGTTTTTTGAAATGTTCACTTGATGAGATAAAAGACATGCAAGACAAAAATAATTCTAGCCTTTATATAGCTATTTTTTATTAGGATGAAATGGTTGAGAAAGGGATTCGTATTGAATAAATTTCCTTTTTATCATTCTAATAATTCTTCAAATAAAAATTATTATATAATTAATATAAAAAATAATTTGGCTTAATATATCCCTCAGAATAGCTAATTCTATTATTTAAAATTAAGCACTCTATCTTTAATAACTTTAAAAATAGAAATTTATTAAATAAGAAAACACATTTTAATACATTAAACAATCACCTTATTAATCGAGATTTTACACATTTAAAAATTTAATTTAATAATTTTGAAAATTTTTAAAATTCTTTTTTATAATCAATTTTGTAATATAAATTAAGAATTAATATAAGAAATAAAAATGTTTTATTTTTAGTTCAGTAAACAGTCAATTTACCTTTCTCACTAGATTATACAAAATATAGATGGCGCTAAATTAAACAAACTTTCATCACACTTTTTACATTTTTAATTTATATATATTGTGTAAATGAAATTTTTTTAGAATGTTGTTTTTGATATCCAACCAATATTTTTTTATTTACCTTTTTAAGACTATTTAATTTACCAAAATTACTAATATCTATATAGTCACTACTTTACCATGTTATCATCAAAATGGTGGAAAAAGTGTACACATTTTGTGCGTTGATGAGCAGTCTATCTAGTCTATGCTACTAACATGTATGAAGTTAATGAAAATCAATTTATTACTTTAGCCTAGAAGTTTTTAATTAATTATAATAAAGTTTGTCGTCATAATAGTTTTAATCAAATTTGTTTATTAATCACACACGGAGTTTCGAATGAAGTGTTCACCTCTATATGTTCACTAAAAAGCGTATTTGCTTATGTTGTTAGGAACTATATAAATCTTTAATCAACCTGAAAATTGCAAAATACTCTGAAATTAATAATACTATAATTTTTTGTCCAATTGCGACAACTACCTTAACAACTTTTGGCCCCCATGCCTTAAAAATTATTAAAAAAATAGGGATACAAATCTCTTTACTATCCCATGATAATTGCTAATCGTTTTTTATAAGACAGAAAATCGGCATAACTCTCTGTAAATATAACTCATTAGCCATAGCGGAATGTATTCCCAATATTTATAATTCTTAACCTTTTTATTTACTTATCTCATCTTCACAAAACATGTATTTTATAAAAATAAAACGTTCTCTTTTAAAAGAACTAAACAAAATAAACCATTTATTTTAGTATCATAAAAATGGAAAAATTACACAGCTCTACAAATATTGTCTTTGTGATCACATCCCGCAATCCGATTAATAATTCTGATAAAGAATTATGCGTTGAAAAATAATCTGTTTTTAGTTTTTTACTACGATTACTAGTTTTTCAGATATACGAGGTTGAAGGTGCCAAAAATTCCCTTTTTAAGCCTTTTTGAGGCTATATTGTCACGGTATTATTAATATTTAGTTAAAAATAGCAATATATTCATGTAGATTAAATTTATCTCACCCTTATATTGAAATTTATTTGCGTTTACGTAAACCCCTTCCCCTTATCAAAATTCGCCCGCTATGTCTGGAAAAAGGAGTACATTAGAGTTCATACTACACACGCTTACTAACACATCTCTTTCTCCCTTTCTCCATCTCTTCCACTCCTGCCTAGTGTTTCGATCTCGTCTCGTCTCGGTCTCGAAAACAAAATCTCGTCTCGTCTCGGGAGCGATTGAGAAAATCTCGATCTCGTCTCGTCTCGGTCTAGAAAAATCTCGGTCTCGTCTCGTCTCGACGAGAATTCTCGTCTCGTCTCGACTTTAAAAAAAAAATATATTCGGAATAAAAATTTCTCCTGTTTGATTAAAAATATAAATAAGTGTTCAAAAATCCAAATGGCAAATTTTATATTTTTCGAAAAACTTTAATACACAAACTTTTTAAAGATTTAGCGGGACACGACATCTCAGTGACAATATAAAGATATGAATTAACTCATAAAGATAACATTTTCTATAATAAGTGCAGACTAAAAAAACTATAAATAAATTTGAAATATAAAAAATTAAATTTTATTGTTCTAGCAAATTATAATATTTGTATTAAATTCACTGTGTCTGTCAACTATAAATGGACTTCAAAAATTATAAGTTCGCTTACAGTTGATTTAGTTGCATAATTGAGAAAAATGAGACCCTTTATTAACCTTTGCTAATGCTTCAAAGTAGACCTTAACATATTTAAGGCAAATGTTTAAGTCCATTAATATAACCATCATTAATTTAACCCATAGTGTTTATTGCATGTTTACTATAGCGCTATAAACCTCAAAGTGCGAGTGACATTTAATGATGTTATTATTATTTATGATAACTAGTTGCACAAATTAAAACGTTGTAAAAACAACAATAAAAGCAGCATTATTATAGAAATAAGAACATAAGGTTTAAACTTTAAATTAATGAATACGTATTTAAATGTATGACAAAAATCAACCATACTTAGGTAAATGATTGCCAAATTTTAATTTTTTTTGCAAAAATATATAATATTAACTACACTTGGGATTTTTTTTATTCCATACATATTGATTTACACTTAATACCTTAAATGTAAATTAAAGTACACAATAATTTACTAAAATCTAACGATCAATAAAAATTCGAGATCTCGCCGAGAAAATCTCGTATCGTCTCGTCTCGACCTCAAAATTCTCGTCTCGATCTCGACTCCATTTTTCAAATTCTCGTCTCGTCTCGTCTCGGTTTTTCGAGACGAGACGAGACGAGACCGAGATTTTTCTCGGTTTTTCCGCATCACTACCTGCCCCCATATCTATTTAAGCACACATGAAGGGGGGGGGGGAGTGGCGGGGAAAGAGAGGAGAGTAGGTGAAGGGAGAGAGATATGTGTTAGTAAACATCGCGTACGCAGTATGAACTCTTATGTACTCCGTTTACCAGACATCGTGGGACGAATTTTGATAAGGAGAAAGGGTTTACGCAAACGCGTATAAATTTGAGTATAAGGGTGATATAAAAAAATAAAAGAATGGACCTATAGATGAAACTTTAATCTACATGAATATATTACAATTTTTCACTAAATATTAAAAATGCCGTGGCAATCCTCAAAAAGACTTAAAAAGGGCATTTTTGGCACTTTCAACCTCGTATATCTAAAAAACTGGTAATTGTAGAAAAAACTAAAAACTTATTATTTTTCAGCGTAAAATTTTCTATCAGAATTATTGGTTGGATTTGGGGGATGTTTTTTTTGTATACCTGTGTTATCTATAATATATTGCTCAAGTATTTATATACATTGTCAAAATATGTTAGCACAAACTTCCAACTTTGAACCAAAAAAGTTACGAAATAGTTGGGGACAAAAGAAAGGGGGAAAAGGTATCTACACAAAGATTTCCTTGATTTTAATTAAAATTTACTAGTAGCTAGTAAGAACCCTTCATATAGTAGTTCATGCCTGTTAGTTCGAGACTTCATTCTCTATAAATATCGGTGCCATCCAACTCGTTTGTTTTTTTCCCGTAAAATTTTTAGGTTTAGCTGTAAGTTATAATTTTAGTTTAAATGAAACTTAGGTCAGTGAGATTATTCAATACTGGGCTCAAACAAAAAGGCATATAAAGAATTGCTAGAAGTAAAATAACGTCATATTTTTAAACAAGATTTTACCTTTTTTGTAATTACTTGTTGTACTTTTAAACTAATAATAAATAAATTTTGGTATTTCTAAATTTCATATTTCCAACTGAATTAATATTGCTTAATTTAGTAAACAATTTGTATTCACTTTTTTGGTTGTTTTAAATACTTGAACAACATCATTTATTAAAGTTATTAAGTGTACATTACGACGACTAATATAAATCATGCGATGAGTACTGAAGTGCTCTCTCATTGCAGGCGGTTTATTGAACGCACCTATATTTTAGGCATCCCTGATGGTATCCCTGTACATTTAAAATTTTATTTGAATGAAAATAGAAAATTGCATGAGCCTATCTAATTAAAAAATTCATAAAACCACTTTATATTTAGTAAAAAAAATTGGATCAAAATTACCAATACCTCCATTTTTATTTATCCGACTTGTTTGAGTTCTGAAACAAAGATCTTGATCGCCTTTGATTTCGTAAGGATATTCACAAGGGAAGAGTCCTCTATTTTTTATAATTTTAAGCAAATATTTATAAATAAGACTATTTTTTTCACATTATCTGAAATATAATTTAACCATATCTAATTATAAAATCTTTATCGATCTCCTATTAAACATTAACCATAGCTCCAAGCTATAATTTGGAGATTAGGTAAATTTTAAAAGATATTATTAAACTAATTAGTTAAGGCTTCATAGTAAATTATATAATAAATCTTGAGCCAAGTCTTATTTCATAAGTTTGCAATATTTTTTGGTTTTTATTTAGCTAAACAAAAATCTCATAACACATATCTATATACATCTACTAAGACATTTGAAAATAACCCACTTGGGGTAAAGATTACAGACCACTCTCCACACCCGATCACGTTGACAGAAACCGGTGGCACAGCCTATAAATTTAGATTTTGCCCATATCATCTATAAGATATAATGTTAATCATCATGATATATTTTGACCTAGTCTAGCATCTAACTTACAACCATGTAGTCTTGACCTGGTACTTGTTTTGTGCTCTTTGTATAGTAATAAAATCTTTTCGATTTGTACCACCATTTAAATGCCTCCCTCCAAATACCTTTCTTTGCCTTATCAGTAACGTAGGTAAGCTGACTTCCTCCGTCGTAATCTGCAAAACAATGCATTATTATGTGATTAAGGTATAAGTAATTTCAGACATGACTGTTGCATTAGTTCTGACGATCGAGCGATCGCTTAGCATAATAAAAAGGGGATCGTTGATTATTATTAAAAAATAAATTTATCCTTGGGATAAATTTGGCATAGTAAACTTGTACTATGATTCGCCTCGGGTTGTTTAACAGTCATACAAAGCTATGGATCGCCCTCACCACACAATAATTTTAATGATATAAATATCAATAATTTCAATGATATAAATATTAGTTAAACAGTTGATTTTGAAAGACAGTAGTTTATAATTCCTTGGTTACTTTTATAGGTTTTAATGGGTCGCCTAATTAACGTAATAACATTTAAAGGTAAAATAGTTTACGGCATTTATTAGTGCGGGCTCTATAAATAATGACAAATTTGGACTCTGAGCTCATCACCTACTTCATTGGCAATTGTACAATTATCGCTTTATACGCCATCAAAAATTACACCTTTTAATACAAAACACATTAAAATACCACCATTTTTTTCATCTTAAAGCCATCCGATTCCACTCTAGAGATTAGGATGCGTCCTGTTGGGGCCTCTATAGTCTGTTGCAACTTTACCTGCATAGATATTTTTGCACCCTCATTAATAACTCTAAGTCATTCTTTGGCCAAAGATCGTAAAAGATTTAAGTATACCGAGGCATTAGTTTCTTTAAAACCACTTCTGGCATGAAGGCGATGGCGTTTTTAACTAATAGGATTGAATGCAAATATTCACCCTAAATTATTTTGCACAAAAAAACTGGTATCTTAATAGCGAGGTAAAACTACAAAACTTTCTTTGCCACATGATCTTTGATTTTTGGTGAATATGAAGAATAGCTTTTGATTTTGTAATTACTATATCTTATTAATCATGTTTTATTTTCAGCTGATAAAAAAAAGTAGTTGATGATATGTTTAGGATATCATCAATAAATTTAAATCAAGCTTTTTAAATTGCAAGCAAAGAACAAAGGTTGAAATTTTTTTACCACTTTCAAATCGAAAGATTTTAATTGAAGTTGTACAAATTGCATTCTTGTGCTCAGTCTAAACTTGGCTTATTACGATTACAATGAACCCAATTTAAAATATATAAGGTTGCTAGATAGTCGTTGACTTAATTTAATTGATTTCATTGCAATCGATAGTTAAAATATTAAACATACCTCAACAGCACAGTACCTTAAAAAATATTCAATACGAACGGCAAATTTTTTTTCCAAATTTAATACTGATTTAACGACAAAAGCCAAAATATTGCATTATTTTCAGGATAACTTTAGTAAAACGCTTGAATGATTCAAATTGAGTCAATATTTATTGAAGACGGCTGATTTAAATTGGTTTGACAAAATTAGCAAGTGCAAACACCTTTATTTTCCCAAATTAAGTTACCACTAGTGTTCGCTGAATCATAGATGCAATCGCAATTTTGGACGCATTTCGCTGCTCGGGATGCACCTTCTGGGTACCATTCCTAAAACAAAGACAATATGGCGTTCTAGTCTTAAAAATATGTAATTAAAAGACGTTAAAGTATATTTCAAAATTCCGATTGACAAAAACTAAAGGTTTTAAAAGAATTAGTGTAGATATAAAATATGAAAAAAGAGGACAAAATTTATTCGAAATTAGCGAAATCATACCAATTTATTCATATTTGATGCACTTGGGTACACATCTTCTCTAATGTTGTTAATGTATTTCAATATCTTTGACTGTACGTTAGCTTTGAAGGTCGTGACATTGGTTTTATATTCACCCTGTTAAATATAGATTTTTGGTGTAAATGAGCTACTTAAGATAGAATGCAATTTGAAAAAATAGTTATTAACAAATCGGAATTGACAAATACAAATATAAGTTATTCTTCATCAAAAAATGGACTTTTAATTTTGCTGTTTTCATTTGAATGCCCGAATATCCTTTTTCTATCATGTTGCAAGTTTTGTTAACTTTCTTACCCATCACCTGTGAATATAATGAACGATTAAAAAATAGCCAATAAAGGATTATTATATATAAACTAAATATAATCAAAAATATTAAAATGTTAATTTTCTTTGTTGTGCCTTAACCATTTAAATACAAAAATTGAATCTTAAATTTGTTGGCATCTAGAAAAAATAATACCTTTTTATCAATGTCTTTCGCACAACATTGTAATAAGCATTGCTCTATTTCAATTTCTTTACTGTAATTTAGTGGTGGTTGTGTTGAAATTGTTTGCGCCATTGGGGCTTTGACCATTACTTCACTCGTACTCTAATTGGTTTCATGTGAAATTAACTTTATTAAAATCACACTTTTGGAAGATATAAATTTTATTTTTTAGCTTACATTGTATTTTAACTTAACTTCAAAAATTGGAAAATACTATATTTTTCGCGTGAAATGTTTGTTGAAATGACATTTAAATATTCTACATATTCGCTATTTCTAATTAAAATTTATTCTTTTATTTTATAACAAATTATATAAATATAGTGTGTCCTTAGACTGTAATGGCCTTTAAGCATGCTGAATCCAAGTGATAATCTATAACAGTGACGTAGCTAGCATTTTTCAAAATTATACACAAGCGATGCACTAGCGGTGAGGGGTCAAGGGCGATTAAGAAATGTTTCTTAGTCATTTGACAAATTTATAAATCAGCTATTCCATTGTGTAAGATCTTTTCCAAGTTCACTTGAATTCGTACAAGTTAAGTCAATATTAGATTCCCAAATCTTAAATCTTCCCTCCTTCGTTTATCTCTACTTTCACATGAGCATGCTAATCTAGAAGCCTGAAATGGGCCTTTCTAGGTCAACCAGCTCACTCGTTACTAATATATAAACCCTGGGCAGGGCCCGGGCCCATCAAATTAATGAATGATAGACCGGTCCGCTAATTTTTACAAAGCCCGGGTCCAAAACCTCATACTAAAATTAAATTTTGCTTCTTTTCAAAATCGATTATTATTTATTAAAGTAATAACACAAAATGTATATGTTACAGATGTTAATTATAATCATCCAAAAAACTATGCTTATCAAAATTTTCAATTAGCTTCCTCTAATGCTTATAGATTTTTAATAGATATGATTGGAGTGGGCCACGTTTAACACTTATCAATTTGAAATGCGCATGAAGATATTGATGAATGAATATGTAACGAGAAAATATGATTCTATTTTCATTGTTAATGCAATAAACATTAAATAATTATAAAGTAATATAACCCATGGTGGGAAGGGGGAGGGGGGAAGGGAAGGGGGAACGAAATTCATTTATACTCCGTATAAACGCAGCATATTTGCTATGCAATTTATGGGCGAGAAAGGTGGGAAGGGGCGAGAAGCCTAAGGGGGTCAAGCAGGGAGTCAGATAATATTCATTCAACGTTATAGTTGTTTTTTAAATATACTGTTTTCATTTATAATTTTCCTCAATAAATAAATTATAAAATGTTTATAGTAGGTTTTACAAAAAATTTAAATTTTTAAATATTTGTATGAAAAAATTAATACACAGCTCTACTTGACATGGTGATCACATCCCGCAATCCGACCAATAATTCTGATAAAGAATTTTGCGCTGAAAATTAATCTGTTTTTAGTTTTTTTCTACAATTACTAGTTTTTTAGATATACGAGGTTGAAGGTGCCAAAAATGCCCATTTTAAGCCTTTTTGAGGCTATATTCCCACGGTATTTTTAATGTTTAGTGAAAAATAGTAATATATTCATGTAGATTAAAGTTTCATCTATAGGTTTATTAATTTATTTTTTTGTACCTCTATATTTAAATTTATTCGCGTTTTTGTAAACCCCTTCCCCTTATCAAAATTCGTCCCACTATGTCTGGGAAAAGGAGTACATTAGAGTACATACTACACACTAGTGTTGTAAAAACGGCTGGCTGGTTTTTCCCAGCGTATTGCTAAGCTTAGTTGTTGGCGTTTTTTTTCACCCAACCTTTTCAGTGTTAGGTGAATTTTCTTGGGAGGGCTTTGGCGTTTGGCGTTTTCGTAAAAAACACCCAAAGCGTTTTGGGTGTTTTTTTTTGGGGGCACCTTTGGCCTTAGGTTTGAGTGTATTAAAGAGCTAAAGGGTTTGGGTGGATAATATTATTAACCTTTTGGTTTGGTTTTGGTCGTTTTGGGTTGGGCATGCAAATATATCATTTTGTTTTTATTGTTCATCATATTTGTGTATTTAGATTTAGGTAATGAACTTTTAATTTAAGAAAATAAAAATAAATGTATCATGACGTCACAATCTAGTAAATTCAGTAAATTATAGTTAATTATTATGCATTATAGAAATAGGTAGTGAATCAATATGTTTTATTTATGAAAAAAAAATTCGTGAAGATTTGCCCCCCCCCCTTTATTTTTTACCCTCTTTCTCACCCGGGGAAGAACGGCGGGCAGGTGGGGTGTTTGCCCCCCCCCCCCTATTTTTTACCCTCTTTCTGATCCGGGGGAGAGGCGGGGGGGGGCATGGGGGTGTTTTGCCCCCCTCCCCCCTAAATTTTTACCCGCTTTCTGATGCGAGGGAGAGGGGGGTGTTTTGCCCCCCCCTTTTACCCTCTTTCTGATGCGAGGGAGAGGGAGGGGGTAGGGGGTGTTTTGTCCCCCCCCCCTATTTTTTTACCCTCTTTCTGATGCGAGGGAGGGGGGGGGGGCAGAGGGTGTTTTGCCCCCCCCCTTCCCTAAATTTTTATCCTCTTTCTGATGCGAGGGAGAGGGGGGGCAGGGGTGTTTTGCCCCCCCCCCCCCTAATTTTTTATCCTCTTTCTAATGCGGGGGAGAGGGGGCATGGGGGGGGGGGGTGTTTTGCCCCCCCCCCCTAATTTTTTACCCTCTTTCTGATGTGGGGGAGAGGGGGGGGGAAAGGGGGTGTTTTGCCCCCCCCCCCTAATTTTTTACCCTCTTTCTGATCCGGGGGAGAGGCGGGGCATGGGGGGTGTTTTGCCCCCCCCCCCATTTTTTACCCTCTTTCTGATGCGAGCGAGAGGGGGGGGGGCAGGGGGTGTTTTGCCCCCCCCCCCAATTTTTTACCCTCTTTTTAATGCGGGTGAGAGGGGGGAAGGGGGGGGGGGTGTTTTGCCCCCCCCCTAATTTTTTACCCTCTTTCTGATGCGGGGGAGAGGGGGGCAGGGGGTGTTTTGTCCCCCCCCCCCTAAATTTTTACCCTCTTTCTGATGCGAGGGAGGGGGGGGGGGCAGAGGGTGTTTTGCCCACCCTTCCCTAAATTTTTATCCTCTTTCTGATGCGAGGGAGAGGGGGGCAGGGGGTGTTTTGCCCCCCCCCTAAATTTTTTATCCTCTTTCTAATGCGGGGGAGAGGGGGCATGGGGGGTGTTTTGCCCCCCCCCTAATTTTTTACCCTCTTTCTGATGTGGGGGAGAGGGGGGGGGCATAGGGGGTGTTTTGCCCCCCCCCTAATTTTTTACCCTCTTTCGGATCCGGGGGAGAGGCGGGGCATGGGGGGTGTTTTGCCCCCCCCCCTTTTTTACCCTCTTTCTGATGCGAGCGAGAGGGGGGGGCAGGGGGTGTTTTGCCCCCCCCCCCCCCAATTTTTTACCCTCTTTTTAATGCGGGTGAGAGGGGGGAAGGGGGGGGGGGTGTTTTGCCCCCCCCCCCCCTAATTTTTTACCCTCTTTCTGATGCGGGGTAGAGGGGGGCAGGGGGATGTTTTGCCCCCCTCCCCCCTAATTTTTTATCCTCTTTCTGATGCGAGGGAGAGGGGGGTGGCAGGGGGGTGTTTTGCCCCCCCCCCCCAATTTTTTACCCTCTTTCTGATGCGAGGGAGAGAGGGGTGTTTTGCCCCTCCTCCTAATTTTAAACCCTCTTTCTGATGTGGGGGAGAGAGGGGCACGGGGGGGGGGTTGTTTTGCCCCCCCCCCCTAATTTTTTACTCTCTTTCTAATGCGGGGGAGAGGGGGCAGGGGAGTTTTTTGCCCCCCCCCCCAATTTTTTACCCTCCATCTGATGCAAGGGAGAGGGGGGTGGCAGGGGGGTGTTTTGCCCCCCCCCCCCTTATTTTTTACCCTCTTTCTTAAGTGGGGGAGAGGGGGGCATGGGGGGTTTTTTGCCCCCCCCCCTAATTTTTTACCCTCTTTCTGATGCGAGGGAGATGGGGGGCAGGGGGTGTTTTGCCCCCCTACCCCCTAATTTTTTACCCTCTTTCTGATGCGAGGGAGAGAGGGGTGGCAGGGGGGTGTTTTGCCCCCCCCCCCCTAATTTTTTACCCTCTTTCTCATCCGAAAAGGGGGGCATGGGGGTGTTTAGCCCCCTCCCCCCCTTATTTTTTACCCTCTTTCTCACCCGGGAAGGGGGGGGGCATGGGGGGTGTTTTGCCCCCCCCCCCTTATTTTTTACCCTCTTTCTGATGCCGGGGAGAGGGGGGGGGGGGTGAATCGACCCTCTTCTTATTTTTTACTCTCTTTATCACCCGGGGGGGCCGGAAAGCCCTTTTTAACCCTTTCAAAATATTTTTGTGAATTTTTGCGGTCACAGTGGTGACAAATGTCATAATCAACAATTTCTATTGAGATTAATATTTTTTTTTAAAATAGACTTTTTATATGACTGAAAGATGTTCTACTATTATACAAAATATTTTTGGGAAGATTTGCGGTCACAGTGATGACAAATGTCTTAATCAACACATTCTATTGAAATTTATTTTTTTTTTTGAAAATTGCCTTATTATATGACAAAGATTTTCTAATATTCGAAAATATATTTTTGCAGATTTGCGGTCAAAAATTGTCTTAATATACCATATCAATTAAAATAAATTTTTTTAATTTAACTTCATTTACGAAATAAGCTGTATTATTAAATATAATATTAATATGAAATTTTACCAGTTTAAAAAAAATTTGCCATCATGGGTAAGTAATTTTACTATTTAAGTTATCTGGGCATTTAATGGAAAAACTTGGTATTTCCAAAAAGCATATCATGCTATTAATTACTATGCTTTCACAAGGCACCAACACTCTACGTCCTGTTGACATAGACTTCTCGTTTACAATGCTTATAAGGATCATAAAAAATATCGGACTTTTCTGAGTAACAAAAATGAGTTAAGCATCTTAATTTAATTTATTGCTTATTATTTAATAAGAAACTTAATTTTCTAATTGATTATGACTTAATTAGTAGTTGACATAATAAAAAAAAGTTTAATTTTCATTTATTTTATTTATAATAATATGATTTGCAACTTCTACATACCTTGATATGTTGTACGTTAAAAAAGAAATGAATGTAAAATGATGTAATAAAGAGCCTAGCCAGCCCACGCCACACCATGCCTTGTTGTGCCATGATTTTTTTATATATTTAGTTTAGTACTTAACTTAAATCTGATAGGTTTAAATCTGGTTTTGCGCATGCATTGCAACGAGAGAAGGAAGAGAGAGGGTGGATTAGTACATGAACATGTACATGCTACATGGGAGTGGTGATATGTCTAGTCGCGCGGGATGCCGTTCTCTGATATTGAAAATAGAGTTTAAATATAAAATAAAAGGGACATTATATAATTAATAAGTCTTTATCTTTTACAAGAGGCGAGGAATTCAAAATATATTTGAAATTAAATTTTGTAATTAAAATTGCTATTGACGGGAATATTTAGAGGGGGATATCTTAGCTGTCATTATTTTAGAATGAATTAAAATATTAATTTTTAATTGAAGGATTGAATTCAAAATCTGCTCTCGAATGGCCAGATAAATCTCACTTTATAATCGTTTTCTATTTATTGAAAACACCCCCTATGCCCCCCTCTCCCCCGCATTAGAAAGAGGGTAAATAATTGGGGGGGGGGGCGGCAAAACACCCCCCATGCCCCCCCCCCCCTCTCCCCCACATTAGAAAGAGGGTAAAAAATAAGGGGGGGGGGCAAAACACCCCCCATGCCCCCCTCTCCCCCTGATCAGAAAGAGGGTTAAAAATTTGGGGGGGGGGCAAAACACCTCCTATGCCCCCCCTCTCCCCCACATCAGAAAGAGGGTAAAATATAGGGGGGGGGCAAAAGACCCCCCATGCCCCCCCTCTCCCCCTAATCAGAAAGAGTGCAAAAAATTAGGGGGGGGGGGGGTAAAACACCCCCTATGCCCCCCCCCCTCTCCCCCACATCAGAAAGAGGGTAAAAAATAAGGGGGGAGGGGGGCAAAACACCCCCTATGCCCCCCCCTCTCCCCCACATCAGAAATAGGGTAAAAATTAAAGGGGGGGGGCAAAACACCCCCCATGACCCCCCTCTCAAGAGGGTAAAAAATAAGGGGGGGCGGGCAAAACACCCCCTATGCCCCCCCTCTCCTCTGGATCAGAAACAGGGTAAAAAATTAAGGGGGGGGGCAAAACACCCCCCATGCCCCCCTCTCCCCCGCATTAGAAAGAGGGTTAAAAATTAGGGGGGGGGGCAAAACACCCCTCATGCCCTCCTCTCCCCCGCATTAGAAAGAAGATAAAAAATTAGGGCCCCCCCTCTCCCTCGCATCAGAAAGAAAGTAAAAAATTAGGGGGGGGGGGCAAAACACCCCCCATGCCCCCCCTCTCCCCCTGATCAGAAAGAGGGTAAAAAATTTGGGGGGGGGGGGGGGTAAAACACCCCCTGTGCCCCCCCCCCCTCTCAGCCACATCAGAAAGAGGGTAAAAAATAAGGGGGAAGGGGGGCAAAACACCCCCTATGCCCCCCCCCTCTCCCCCACATCAGAAATAGGGTAAAAAATTGGGGGGGGGGGGGCAAAACACCCCCATGCCCCCCCCCCTCTCAAGAGGGTAAAAAATAGGGGGGGGGGGCAAAACACCCCCCCATGCCCCCCTCTCCCCCGCATTAGAAAGGGGGTAAAAATAAGGGGGGGGCAAAACACCCCCCATGCCCCCTCTCTCCTCCTGATCAGAAAGAGGGTAAAAAATTTAGGGGGGGGGGCAAAACACCCCCTATGCCCCCCCCTCTCCCCCACATCAGAAAGAGGGTAAAAAATATAGGGGGGGGGGGGGCAAAACACCCCCCATGCCCCCCCCCTCTCCCCCTGATCAGAAAGAGGGTAAAAAATTGGGGGGGGGGGGTAAAACACCCCCTATGCCCCCCCCCTCTCCCCCACATCAGAAAGAGGGTAAAAAATAAGGGGGGAGGGGGGCAAAACACCCCCTGCCCCCCCTCTCCCTCGCCACAGAAAGAGGGTAAAAATTTAGTGGGGGGGGGGGGCTAATTAGTAGTTCACATAATAAAAAAAAGTTTAATTTTCATTTATTTTATTTATAATAATATGATTTGCAACTTCTACATACCTTGATATGTTGTACTTTAAAATAGAAATGAATGTAAAATGATGTAATAAAGAGCCTAGCCAGCCCACGCCACACCATGCCTTCTTGTGCCATGATTTTTTTATATATTTAGTTTAGTACTTAATTTAAATCTGATAGGTTTAAATCTGGTTTTGCGCATGCAAGAAGGAAGAGAGAGGGTGGATTAGTACATGAACATGAACATGCTACATGGGAGTGGTGATATGTCTAGTCGCGCGGGATGCCGTTCTCTGATATTGAAAATAGAGTTTAAATATAAAATAAAAGGGACATTATATAATTAATAAGTCTTTATCTTTTACAAGAGGCGAGGAATTCAAAATATATTTGAAATTAAATTTTGTGATTAAAATTGCTATTGCCGGGAATATTTAGAGGGGGATATCTTAGCTGTCATTATTTTAGAATGAATTAAAATATTAATTTTTAATTGAAGGATTGAATTCAAAATCTGCTCTCGAATGGCCAGATAAATCTCACTTTATAATCGTTTTCTATTTATTGAAAACACCCCCTATGCCCCCCTCTCCCCCGCATTAGAAAGAGGGTAAATAATTGGGGGGGGGGCGGCAAAACACCCCCATGCCCCCCCCCCTCTCCCCCACATTAGAAAGAGGGTAAAAAATAGGGGGGGGGCAAAACACCCCCCATGCCCCCCTCTCCCCCTGATCAGAAAGAGGGTAAAAAATTAGGGGGGGGGGCAAAACACCCCCTATGCCCCCCCCCTCTCCCCCACATCAGAAAGAGGGTAAAATATAGGGGGGGGGCAAAAGACCCCCCATGCCCCCCTCTCCCCCTAATCAGAAAGAGGGCAAAAAATTAGGGGGGGGGGGGTAAAACACCCCCTATGCCCCCCCCTCTCCCCCACATCAGAAAGAGGGTAAAAAATAAGGGGGGAGGGGGGCAAAACACCCCCTATGCCCCCCCCCTCTCCCCCACATCAGAAATAGGGTAAAAATTAAAGGGGGGGGGGCAAAACACCCCCCATGACCCCCCTCTCAAGAGGGTAAAAAATAAGGGGGGGGGGCAAAACACCCCCTATGCCCCCCCTCTCCTCTGGATCAGAAACAGGGTAAAAAATTAAGGGGGGGGGGCAAAACACCCCCCATGCCCCCCTCTCCCCCTGATCAGAAAGAGGGTAAAAAATTAGGGGGGGGGGCAAAACACCCCCTATGCCCCCCCCCCTCTCCCCCACATCAGAAAGAGGGTAAAATATAGGGGGGGGCAAAAGACCCCCCATGCCCCCCCTCTCCCCCTAATCAGAAAGAGGGCAAAAAATTAGGGGGGGGGGGTAAAACACCCCCTATGCCCCCCCCCTCTCCCCCACATCAGAAAGAGGGTAAAAATAAGGGGGGAGGGGGGCAAAACACTCCCTATGCCCCCCCTCTCCCCCACATCAGAAATAGGGTAAAAATTAAAGGGGGGGGGGGCAAAACACCCCCCATGACCCCCCTCTCAAGAGGGTAAAAAATAAGGGGGGGGGCAAAACACCCCCTATGCCCCCCCTCTCCTCTGGATCAGAAACAGGGTAAAAAATTAAGGGGGGGGGGCAAAACACCCCCCATGCCCCCCTCTCCCCCGCATTAGAAAGAGGGTTAAAAATTAGGGGGGGGGGCAAAACACCCCTCATGCCCTCCTCTCCCCCGCATTAGAAAGAAGATAAAAAATTAGGGCCCCCCCCCCTCTCCCTCGCATCAGAAAGAAAGTAAAAAATTAGGGGGGGGGGGGGCAAAACACCCCCTATGCCCCCCCCTCTCCCCCTGATCAGAAAGAGGGTAAAAAATTTGGGGGGGGGGGGGGTAAAACACCCCCTGTGCCCCCCCCCCTCTCAGCCACATCAGAAAGAGGGTAAAAAATAAGGGGGGAGGGGGGCAAAACACCCCCTATGCCAGCCCCTCTCCCCCACATCAGAAATAGGGTAAAAAATTGGGGGGGGGGCAAAACACCCCCATGCCCCCCCTCTCAAGAGGGTAAAAAATAGGGGGGGGGGCAAAACACCCCCCCATGCCCCCCTCTCCCCCGCATTAGAAAGGGGGTAAAAAATAAGGGGGGGGGGGGCAAAACACCCCCCATGCCCCCTCTCTCCCCCTGATCAGGAAGAGGGTAAAAAATTTAGGGGGGGGGGGCAAAACACCCCCCATGCCCCCCCCTCTCCCCCACATCAGAAAGAGGGTAAAAAATATAGGGGGGGGGGCAAAACACCCCCCCATGCCCCCCCTCTCCCCCTGATCAGAAAGAGGGTAAAAAATTAGGGGGGGGGGGGGTAAAACACCCCCTATGCCCCCCCCCTCTCCCCCGGATCAGAAAGAGGGTAAAAAATAAGGGGGGGGGGGGCAAACACCCCACCTGCCCGCCGTTCTTCCCCAGGTGAGAAAGAGGGTAAAAAATAAAGGGGGGGGGGCAAAACACCCCCTGCCCCCCCTCTCCCTCGCCACAAAAAGAGGGTAAAAATTTAGTGGGGGGGGCAAAACACCCCCTGCCCCCCCCCGCCTCTCCCCCGGATCAGAAAGAGGGTAAAAAATAAGGGGGGGGGCAAACACCCCACCTGCCCGCCGTTCTTCCCCAGGTGAGAAAGAGGGTAAAAAATAAAGGGGGGGGGGGCAAATCTTCACAAATTTTTTTTTCATAAATAAAACATATTGATTCACTACCTACTTCTATAATGCATAATAATTAACTATAATTTACTGAATTTACTAGATTGTGACGTCATGATACATTTATTTTTATTTTCTTAAATTAAAAGTTCATTACCTAAATCTAAATACACAAATATGATGAACAATAAAAACAAATTGATATATTTGCATGCCCAACCTAAAACGACCAAAACCAAACCGAAAGGTTAATAATATTATCCACCCAAACCCTTTAGCTCTTTAATACACTCAAACCTAAACGCCAAAGGTGCCCCCAAAAAAAACACCCAAAACGCTTTGGGTGTTTTTTACGAAAACGCCAAACGCCAAAGCCCTCCCAAGAAAATTCACCTAACACTGAAAATGTTGGGTGAAAAAAAACGCCAACGCTTGCAGGCAACCAATAGAAACCCTTGGTTTTTTACAACACTACTACACACGCGCTGTTTACTAACACATCTCTCTCTCCCTTTCTCCATCTCTTACACTCCGCTTCCATATATATCCAAGCACACATGAAGGGGGCGGGAGTGGAAGAGAACGAGAAGAGAGTAGGTGAAGGGAGAGAGATATGTATTAGTAAACATCGCGTACGTAGTATGAACTCTAATGTCTCCGTTTACCAGACATCGTGGGACGAATTTTGACAAGGAGAGGGGGTTTACGCAAACGCGTATAAATTTCAATATAAGGGTGATATAATAAAATAAAATAAGGGATCTATAGATAAAATCTTAATCTACATGAATATATCACTATTTTTCACTAAATATTAAAAATACTGTGGCAATATAGCCTCAAAAAGACTTAAAAAGGGCATTTTTGGCACTTTCAACCTCGTATATCTAAAAACTAAAAATTGTAAAAATAAACTCAAACAGATTATTTTTCAGCGCAAAATTCTCTATCAGAATTATTGGTCGGATTGCAAGATGTTTTTGTAGACCTGTGTAATTTTCCTCAATAAATAAAGTATTTATAAAAGTTCTATAGCAGGTTTTACAAAAAATTAACTTTTTAAATATTTGTATGAAAAAAACTAATTATTTTGCATTTTATACTTGATTTTACCTTCTAAATCAATCAAAATGACGAAAGAAACGCAAATAGAGGGTATTACCTTCGAAAAGCCAATAGTCATCCTTCCAAAACGTACAACTTTCAATTTACAGTTTTTTTGATACTGTATAAATTTAAACAATTTGGTGTAGGCGACCCATAAATTGAATATGACTATAGACTCTATTCAAATCATGCGCATATGTATAGTATAAACAAAATATTAAAAAAACGAAAAAAATTTCCAATCAGACTTTGGCCATTGGTCATTTTTTCCATTAGTCAGACGGCCAAATAAAATAGTCTATAAATTATAATATAGAAAGAAAATGCAATATCTACTTTGGCCGGTGGTCATTTTTGTAAAATGGTCAGCAGACAGCCAACTAACTAGCCTATAATTATAATCTAGAAAAAAAAATTGATTAATCTCATTTTGGCCAGTGGTTATTTATTTTATTGATCAGTAGCCAGCAAACGGCCAAATAGTCTATATTTAAAATATAGAAAAAAAATTTGACACACTTTGGCCATTGGTCATTTTTTTCCATTGGTCAGTAGCCAGGAGACGGTGAAAAAGAATATAAATACATAAGAGAGAAAAAAACGAAAAAACAAATTTCGTTCACTTTGGCCAATGGTCATTTTTTTGTTGGTCAGTAACCAGGCACGGTCAAAAAGGATATAAATACATAAGAGACAAAAAACAAAAAAAAGATTTCAATTTACACTTTGGCCAATGGTCATTTTTTCTATTGGTCAGCAGCCAGCGGACGGCCAAAAAGAATGGTATCAACAAGAACAATATATTAATAAAAAAAAATTATTCGAACCCACATCAGTCGAGGCATAGGCTTTTGTAGGAGGCACAGGGACCCATATCAGTAGAGGCATAGGACCTTGTAGGGGGGGACAAAGGGTATCAATGTTAACAGAATATAGCAATGCAAAAAACGAAAAAAAATTTAAATTCACACTTTGATGGTCATTTTTTTCATTGATCAATAGCCAGGAAACGGTCAAAAAGCCATATTGTCAATGGAACCAACAAGAAATATTAATTAAAAAATAAAATAAAATTTGCCCTCGGATTTGAACCCACATCAGTAGAGTGTAGGGGGGGGGCACAGGTACCCATATTAGTAGAGGCATAGGCCCTTGTAGGGGGGGGGGGAGCAAAGGGTAATTATCAATGTTAACCAAATAACAAATAATTATTTATTTTAAAAAAAATAAAATTGCCCTCGCCGAGATTTGAACCCACATCAGTGTACAATTTGGACAAAGGACGGCACAGGGACCCATATCAGTAGAGCATAGGCCCTTGTAGGGGGGCACAGGGTTATCAATGTTAACCAATTATAGCAATTAAAAAAATTTCGATTTACACTTTGGCCAACATTTATTGGTCAGTAGCCAGCACACGGTGAAAAAGCCATATTATCAATGGTATCAACAAGAACAATATATTTAAAAAAAAATTTAAAAAAATTTCCCCTCGCCGGGATTCGAACCCACATCAATAGATACAAGTTGGACGGACAACGGACGGGCTGACAGCGGACCGACAACGAAAAGCGAGCCCATAAATTGCATAGCAATTAATTCATAAAAACACAACTTTATTTATACTTATACAAACAAATCTATATAATTTTTTAGAGGGCCAGCGGGCCTTACTTATAATTACGCCGCTGGATTTCGAAACGAACGAGATTCGACCAATATTAAAATGAAGATTCGAATTCGATTCGAAGAAAATTTAAGAATTTGAAATCGTTTCAAATATTTATTAGGTTTTTTTAATTATGGCTACTATGAATTTTATTTTGCATATTTGAAAAGTTTATTTGAAAAATATTTAAAAAAATACACACATTGAAAATAAAAATCTATATGGCGAACATAAAACTATAATATGTCCAAAACAATCAAGAACCGTTTTTAGTCAAATTTTAAGGCAAATTATCTTTTTAACACTTTTTCCTTAAACGATTGCTTGTGTTTATTCAATAAATTGGTTCCGGTTGAAAATATTCTTTTGCACGGGGTAAATGAATGATCCAGGTATAGAGAGAAGATTTTTCGCCAATTTTTGGATGGCTGGAAAACAACGTTGATTTGATTTCCACCATTTTAAAGGCTCACCATTAGAGGCCACACGTGGTTTGTGCGTAATGTCTTGAATGGAGACTTCGCCTAGTCGCTCTTAATAGACGATCCAGTGTTGATACCTCGCTAGTTGATACAAAATCGGACTTCCTATAGCAGTTTTCAAGTCATCTTTAATTTCTCTATAGGATAACATACCGGTTATACCAAGTTAATTGTGGGATTTGCCCCCCGGATATCATATTAGTTGCACTGTAAAAGGGAAAAAGTATCAATTTAACCTTTTCAATTTGTTACCATTCAATGTTAGATAGATATTCCCAAATCCAATGCCTGCCTTACAAAAATAGCCTTTTCTATCATTATATAATAGGTGATGTTCGATCTCACTACCATGTCGAGTTTTGCCTTTATGTTATTAATTGGGTCAAATTCGTAACATATAGGCTTTAATCGTGAAATATTTTTGGGCGGTCTTGCATTTTTTATCAAAGTCCATAATTAAATTAAATTGTGATTCTCGGTCTCCATAACTTATGTAACTTTGAAAAATTTTAAATTAAACTTTTTCAAATTGTAGTAGGAAATACAACTAAAATGCGGTAAGATAAAAATAGCTAAATATTTGAGTCTCGTCTATTTAAATTAAACTTAAATAAAATATAATTTGATTTTTCAAGGATTCGATTCGGAAATTCGAATCTTAGCAGCGTAAATATTCGATTCGAAACTCACACGTATGGATTCGAATTCGGATTCACATTTTCGAATCGATATTTCTCAGAGGCGTCGTACTTATAACTATGCACGGCCCGAGCCCGCTAGGTTTTATTACGGCCCGTCCCCGGCGCGTTGTTTCCTTTAAAGCAAAAGCTTGCGGGCCATGCAGGTCTCTAAGCGAAATTACCCGCAATAAAATATATTTTAATCGTAATAAAAAATGCTAATTAAATAATAATGAAATTATGTATTTAAATATATTATATTATGGCTACATTAAATCATATGGGTATAGTGAGTATGTACAAACCAATTGAAGCCCTACATAAGTCACTTAATTTAGTTAAAATATTTATTTATTTAAAAACAAATAAAACTAATTAGTATTAATTAAGTTATTATTTAAATAATTGCTTGAGGGGGTCAAAAAGGCTAATATTTTTCCTTTGGGGGTTTCGAAGAGGACAAAATTTTGCTCTGGGGCGGGGGGCCTCTAGCTACGCTACTTATTTATAATGTTAACATACATTCATATACTAGATCGACTGCTCATCAATACCGTCTATCCGTCATTTTTGAATGTGCGCAAATAAGGAGGTTATATAGATTAAAGTAATTTTGGTTCAGAGTATTTATAAAATTTAATGAAAAAACAATGAACTAGTTAAACTTTAAAAACATCATCTTAAAATTTATATCATTTACACAATTCATAAAAAGATGTAAATATAGTGATGAGATGTTGTGATGTTAAAGCGATTTAGTGCCATGTGCAATTTATTACATAATCATTTATTAGCATTCTTTTTTTATTTAAATACTAATGAGGAAGGCTAATCCACTTTTTATGTTTAAACAATGGGAGACACTGCAGAAATATATGGGACATTGTCAAATTCAAAATGGTGATTTTACATATGAAATATTTGGATAAGCAGTCTATGTAGTCTATGAATGCTACATCGGCTTTAGATGTTATTTTAGCCCGGCAGAATAAGCCAGGTGAATATTCATCGATTTACACAAAACCTTTCTAGCTGATATTTATAACCTTTACTAGGTTTGTAATTGTGTTTTAGGAGGTCTTTCATAGAAGACATTCTGACAATTAGTATACTTTCTAGAAATTATGTGGTAATTATACTTAGGTTCTCTTTATAAAAATTATATTGAATAAAAATAAACTTCCGTTGGCTCCATCGTTTTTGATTCGAAAAACCCCAATTTAAACACATTAGGTGATGCATGTGCTCCAATCATACTCTTTATCGCGTCACTTACTAAAATAATAATTATATCATCAATTGTCCACACGTTAAATTATTATTATTATAAATTATAAGATATTATAATCATGGGCGTAGTCAGGGGGGGGTGACCCCCCCCCCGCTAAATGGCGAAAAAAAATTTGTTCAATGCAAAAAGCCTTAAAAATTAAAAAAAAATATATTTTGCCCCCCCCCCCCCTAATTGAACTTTTGAACGTTTCGCCCCCCCCCCCCTAATCCAAAACCTGGCTACGCTTATGATAATAATACAAATTCTTTAGTATCTTAGCGTATATGATTAAGCTACTTTTTTAATAACATTTAAATGTATTATAACTAAAATAGTTATTGCAATTAATGTAACTTCATTTTATGCTTGCAACATTATTTTGTAATTAATTGAACAAAGTTTAATATGATACAAATTAATATATAAATGGCCTTAATAAGTGTTTCAATTTATGTTTAATGGAATAGCGGCTATCTTTGCATGTTACCAAAAAGTGATTTAATTGATTCATCAAATCCTCACAATTAACGTTACATTTAAGTTTGAACTACTTTACGCCTATATACTCTTCAAAATATAGCTGTTATATAACTTAATGTTATTAAATAATCCTCTTTAATTAATTTTAGTATTTTAGCTTTGCAAGGTATGTCCACAAATTTAACATCAAAGTATGGACATTCATAAATGCCACTTGACGGCCAAAACTGTAAAAATATAGCTTTTTGAGCAGTTTATGTGGACAACAAGCACCACGTTATACAAGTATAATGTTATATTACATTGTAAACATTTTCATAAATTGAGCTTTACGATATTATAAACTTTATAGTTTTATTTATGGCTTATAGCAAGAAATCATAGTATTTATTATCATGTCTTTTTTTTAAATAAACTAACACATAGTATTATTTTAGCAAATTGCCTATACTTTTAAAAATTATGCGGTATTAGGCGCTTTAATATTTACAATGTGCAACAAATTATAAAAAACCCCGTTTCGACTTAATAGGCTTGTGTATATCATTGGTAGCCAGATTCTCTTTAAGTTGATCTTTATGCTAGATCATAAATAATATTGATGCAAATTGCAGGAATTATAAACATTAATAAATACGTGATTCAATCCTTTTAAAAATTAAGCGAACTATCTTACCTGGCAAGAATAGATTCAATTAACATGACAAAATTTGACGTATAAAATGATAAATCGGTATAAAATGTATTCCATTATTTTTTAAAATGCAAAGGTTTTCAGAGTTCAATTCATGGTATCGCTTACCACAAAGGAGGACTGTCAGACGATATAACAATGTGATCCTTAAATTCATACGGTTAGTTGCTTCAAATGAGGGAAATATGCTGATTACGAATAAATTTTATACAAAGAAAAGTAAATTATATTTAAAGAATACGTGATATTATAAATAGGTAGGTAAAAGGGTTATTACATGCGAAAGGTATTCCTTTATGCGTATGGTTAAACTAAAATTCGTTATTTAACTTTATTTTTATTTGATGTAAACTTATTTACTGAAATAGTCAGAGTAAATAAAACAATTTCAGCTTAAAGTTCGTATATATTCATAATTTTGTATAGGGCGGCATAGTATTTACCAAAAATCCAAACATTTTTAAAGTAAAATGTACTTACATTATGAAAAATAAATGTTTTTCTCGTAAAAGTTGTACTCGTTTAGTAGAGGTAGTTTTATAACCGGAAACGATGTGTTTATTAACAAAACACATTTCAAATAATGTAAAATTTTAGTATCAATTAAAGTTACACAACTTTAACATAAAAGTAAATTTAAGCCTTACATGAAATTGTAATGTACAGTCAAAACCGTAAATTGCAAAGCCTTAGGCCTGAAAAAAATTCGCGATTAACCGATATTTCGCGATTAAACGATGGAAATAAAAGTATATGTTCATTATATTATTCATTTCTTACGCTTCGCTATAAAACGATATTTTAAATAATTATCTGGTTGATTTAAGGACTTGAAATTGTTTGTGAATATCCGATATTGTACTATTAAGCGATTTGTCAATAAACGATGTTTTTGTTAATAAATCGTTTAAAAAAAACCAAAATGGCGGTTAACTTCGCGTTTAAAAGATTTTCGCGATAATCCGATTTGCGA
The DNA here is from genome assembly GCA_964036665.1 of Gordius sp. MW1. Taxonomy (NCBI): domain Eukaryota; kingdom Metazoa; phylum Nematomorpha; class Gordioida; order Gordea; family Gordiidae; genus Gordius; species Gordius sp. MW1. Next base: position 8,306,696 of record OZ038532.1, read on the forward strand.
TTAAGAAGTTTCGACTGTATTAAGATTATAATTAGTTTTTATAAAGAGAATTACATATTTTGTGAAGGTTAGATAAATAAATTAAAAAGTTAAGAATCGTAAATATTAGGAAATCATTCGGTTATGGCTAATGAATTATATCTACAGATGGTTATGCCGATTTTCTGTCGAATGAAAAGCGATTCGCGATTATCATGGGATAGTAAATAGAGACCTGCAACGGGCCGGCCCGGGCCAGTCAAAATATTAAATTATAAGCCCGGGCCCGGCACGCTAATTTTATAAAAAGCCCGAGCCCTAAAATCTTTTATTTTTTTTTGTTCAATTTTTTTTATCGATATGGCAAACAATATGTTTGTGTTAAAAATGTTAATAAAAATAGTTTAAAAAGAAAAAATTGATAATTCCCGGTCACTCGAATTCTTCTATCTTTTAAGAAACGACCTACTTGGAAAATTTTTTTTACAAGTGGCACTTCAGGATACATAAAACCATATAAGCCAAATAATCTTTTAAAACCTTTATTTAATGTTATAATTGTCGTATTGGATATAATCCAAAGACTGAAATTTTATTACCTCCTAAACCTCCCAGAACTATTAGAAGAAAACGCTAAAAGTATGGGGGCACGGGACGTATAGGGAATTGGGCCTTGGAAGTATTTACTTATATGGAATTAGTCCTTGGGAATATCGAAGAAACTTGGGGCCATAAATTAGAATTCCGGAGGGTTTGGAACGAAAAGGGGTCATAGAAGCCAGAAAACCTTGAAGATGAAGATCTAGAACGATAAGGGAGGCCAAGCCAGGTTAACGGGGCCAAGAAATGAAAGGTATAAAAGGCCAAGGGGAAGAATGTAAAAACACACACACTCTCACTCTCGCGCACTTATTTACTCACTTTTTCCCAAAGGATGGTTACGCAATAAAGACATTATAAAATCCCCAAACCCCCATTTTTCCCTGTTTCCTACAGTTCGCCATTGTCGTATTGAATATAATCCAAAGACTGAAATTTTATTACCTCCTAAACCTCCCAGAACTATTAGAAGAAAACGCTAAAAGTATGAGGGCACGGGACGTATAGGGAATTGGGCCTTGGAAGTATTTATTGGAACAGAGAGAGGCTCTTCTTATAAGGAATTAGTCCTTGGGAATATCGAAGAAACTTGGGGCCAGAGGGTTTGGAACGAAAAGGGGCCATAGAAGCCAGAAAACCATGAAGATGAAGATCTAGAACGATAAGGGAGGCCAAGCCAGGTTAACGGGGCCAAGAAATGAAAGGTATAAAAGGCCAAGGGGAAGAATGTAAAAACACACACACTCTCACTCTCGCGCACTTATTTACTCACTTTTTCCCAAAGGATGGTTACGCAATAAAGACATTATAAAATCCCCAAACACCCATTTTTCCCTGTTTCCTCCAGTTCGCCATAGTTCATATTTATATCCGTGGTGTTTGAATTAATAAAGGAATATATAAATTCGATTAAAAGACTAAATTCTTTATTCAACCCCAGTACGAAAACGGAAAAATAATGCTTTAATAAAACTACTTAGCTTCTTTGTTTTGCCACCATTTTAAATAATTAGGTTATTGACATAAAATGAGAAAATAGTGATAAAAGTAACTTTAATAAATAAATTTTAGAATTTGTTTTTAAATTTATTAATGATAATCAGTATATAAAGTTATTTGGCCGGGGTCAGATAAAGTAGAAGTTAACAACGGTCAGCATTAATTTGCAGGGAATTATTTAGCCAGTTTCGCATTCATCCGTTTATAAATTAACAACCTAGACAAATTGCCAAAATAAATTCATTAATAAAGGTAATCAATCAGGCACAAAAACAAAAATGGAATTTGAGCTTAAACGAGGTCGAAAAAAGTAAAGCCAATTAGCGGTCAGCTAAATAAAAGTCTTTCACAGAAGAACCCGTATAAATTTCCACGGCAATTATTGAAAAATTACAAGTTATACAGGACAGGATGGACAGGACCGATAACCAAAAGAGAGCCCATAAATTGCATAGCAATTAATAATAATAATTTTAAATAATATTAAATTAATTCACTCAATATTGCTAGAGGGTGTAAATGGGGAGGCAAATATAGGCAGCTGCCCCCTCCAAATGCAGAAATTCCTGAAAAAAAAATACATTTTTTGCCCTATTTAAACTGCCCCCCCCCACCAATTTACAATGGACTCCGCCCATGGAATCACGTGTATAAATTATCTTTAACATTTATAATGCGGGTTGAGCTATTGATGAATTAATGAACTAGGATGGAAACAAAATTTAACTTTCCTTGTTAATTTAATATCCATTAAATAATTACAAATTAGAACATTATAAAAGTACCTTTTTGTATACTAAATCTAATTAATTTTTTAACGGGCCTTATAACTAGGCCCGGCCCGGGCCCGTTACGTTATATATTGGCCCGTCCAGGCCCGTTACTTTATTTTTAAGCAGAAGCCCGTCCAAGCCCAGCCCGCGGGTCGGGCTTTTAGGCCCGTCCACGGGCCGGGCCGTGCAGGTCTCTAATAGTAATGAGATTTGTTTCCCTTTTTAAAAGTTGTAAGGCTTGGGGGCCAAAGGTTGTTAGGGTAGTTGTCACAATGGGACAAAATATTATAGTAGTATTGTTAATTTCTAAGTATTTTGAAATTTTCAGCCTCGGCTCAAGACACGAGATATTTGTTGTGACACGTAATGTATTTTAATATGAATGCGTTAACAAATATCACTTTATAAATTTAACAATTATTAATATGAAAAAAAACAGTTTATACACAACTTGCATAAGCACTTAACTAATATGTAATAACAAATTAGTATTTTATAACAAAAAATATATCATTGGTTTTACATGTAATAAAGAGGTTAGATTTGGTTAAATTTTTTTGCCTCCGGGCCGGTCCGATGTTATAAATAAATTGCCCGTCCAAACCATTCAAATGTCCGCCCGTGTATACCCAAATTATTAGAGCTGCCCAAAATGGTATTCTAAAATATTTTTAGCAATAAATAATTTAAATTTAATTCACGATCTTTGTGAATAAAAGTTACGATTTACCAATATATTGATCTAAAAATGACTAAGTAATACACGAAAACAAATTTATACATTATATCAGAAATCGCACTGAGCCCGAATCTTGTTATGGTGCCCGTCCGAAAATCTTAATTTACATACTCGTCCGTCCAATCCACCTTTGTCTCCAAAGTAGCTCACTAAAAATTTGCTATGGCCATTTGAATCGAAGTCATAAAGATAATTGGACAAAAATTTGTAAATCCCAAAATCCAGAAATTTTTGTCTCTCAACTACAGAACAAGGCGATATAACCCTTTTTATTAATGAAATAGGACTATTTCTAATATTCACACAACTTTCGGTCTATACACAATAAATACGTACTTTTTTAAGACATCAATAAACTCGAGGCCGATTAAGCATTTTGAACATTTGCCATTATTTTATCAAATAATATTCTAAAAAAGTTAATAAAATTAGCGAAATATTTACTAACCATAATTTTATATTTTGGCTCGAATTTTTCGTTTTTATTATTGATAATTTACGCGTTTTAAATAATTTAATTAAAAAATAATAAAGCGAATTGATGCATTATTCATCATTCAACGTTAGGTTGGGCATTGAAACGTCGCACAAAAGCTCCACATCTGCAAAGGTAGAATTTAAAAAATTGCTTAAACATTGTGATTCATTGAAAGAGGATTGCTTTATAACTTGCACGTTTTCATCCACAAAATCACTACTACCGTTTTGGGGCGCATTATATATAATTTCGGGTTTTAAACAACTGTGGTCAATGCGTATACTATTTTCTAAATCTAATAAATCGTCTAAGTCAATAGTAATTTTTGGACAAATATTGGCAGGTTTCACGTTTATTTTCTTTTCGATCGTGTTTCGATCTTGTTCTAGGGGCTTTTTTAGTGTTTTATTTGATTTTTGTAAGATTTTAGCTGGCGCTTCTGTCTTCCTTCGCGTTAATGCAACATGAGATGACGTGATCCTTTTGTTCATCTCTGGGTGAAATTATAGAGAAAATAAGAAAAAATATAAAGCCATGGACATCAGTTTAATCACATATTTAAGAATCTATTGTGATTTTACTCGGTATTTTAGGGACAGCTTTAGAATGGACATTGCTTTCTCTCAATTTCTGATCCAATATTAATATATTTATAATATAATACATATATAACATTATTTTTTTTTATAAATATTAATGTTTTACCTGATTGCTCTCGCTCGATTCAAAACTACTTGTGGAATCTTTGTTTGGATTTGATAATTCTTTTTGTTGAGGCCTGTTAAAATAATTACGTAAATGTAAAAGGCTTTTAAATTATAACTTTATATTAAATCCTTAATTACTTATTTTTGACAGATGGTTTTGGTATTAAAGAAACGGCCTTCATTTCATCCTTCTTTGAGTTTGCATGGTTTAAGGGGATGTTAAATTTAACTTCACACTGGGAGGTGGTAATAATGTTGGGTTTCAGTGCCATCCACATATCTTTGCGAAATGCCTCAACCCTCTCATTAAAATCTAAAAATTGATATAAAAATGGATAAAAAGATTTGTTTTCCATTTTATGCTTATAAACCTTACAAGTAGTTAGAATTTGATCAGGGGGAGAAACGAACATCAATTTATTTACGAAAAAAAATAAGAGCAATTTTGTAAAAACATTTAGCCATAAACCTTTTTTAACTTCTTTTCCCGACCCTCTACTGCCCAAGAAATAAGAGTTTACAGGCAGCCTAACTTTGGTTTTATCAACACTAATTTTTAACAATCCGTTGGTCAGTGGCATAGGAGGAGGATCTTAATATTACATTGTTACATTTTGATTATTTAAAAAATAACTTTTTGAATTTTGTAAGCAAAGTAATTTTAGTTTAATATGCAAATTTCTTCATTAATTTCGCCATTTGATTACTGTTATCTTAAAGATAAAATATATGAACCAATTTCAAATATTTTCCCTAGTTAACATAATGTAAAATATTCTAAAAATAGGAAATCTCTTAATTTTAATAAACAAGATAGCTGATATGGCCCTAAATTCTATGAAATTAATTAAAAATAATTTCAATTTTTTTTTGTTAGGAATAACAAATTATAAGTTTTCAATTGGGGAGTGCAGTAAATATTTTAAGTTTTTTGATATTTTGGCCAAGGTAATTATGAAATAAGCTACTTTATTTACCTACCATTGGTAGACTTCATTTTTAGAAAACCCTGGTGTAATTAGTCTATATGCCAGGGCATTTAAAGTTGTTTTAATTATAAAGTATTATTGCGATTTGATGTGAACATTTACTTTTTAGAGGCCTTAAAATAAAAATTGTATGAATAGCTTTAATTGTAAATACCAAGATGAAAGGCAAAAAGGCAAAAAATGTGTGCATTATTCCATTATGTATTTTTACCTACCATTTTCTCTAAACAATTTGTAACAACTGCTTTGGTTTTATAAATATTAAGAAGAGAAATTTTAAATTTTGTATCCATATTCTAGTTTTCATGCTTAAAAAACTCCATTTTTGATGATTACTTATGTTTCTACGGTTTAATAATGATAAAAAAATTTACACAATTCTTCATCTATTTTTGTATCTCCCTTCTATCTAGTCCTTAATTTTACCAAGTTAAACTTTAAACGGTATTAAATCCATATGAATTAACCATTAAAGACCGCAACTTAAAATTCTATTCAGACATGAGTCTAAAATTGTTATCTTAAAGATATAGATCTTTGTATTTAACAAATATGCCTTTTTGTATTATAGTTATATATGTTACGCTGTTAGCATATAAATAAACCTTTCAACCCCAATATTTTATTAAAATTGCAAAGGTGTTCTATGGTTTAACAAAAGTTAAGATCCCTAAGCTGAATACCTTATGTTTGATATAGTTTTAAAGAAGTCTCTAGACATATAGATCTAAAATGCTGCTCAAAACAATCAAATAAAGTTAGCTTGGACCTAATACAACTTTACATTTTTTGCAAATGGAATTAATAATCTTAAAGTTCAATGTTAATGGTTCAAAGACAAAGGTCCTAGCAGGATCAGATAGACATTTAGGGTAGACCCACTTTTATTTATGTACTCGCAAGCAAAACCACTCATGGATTTGTGTCACAAAATTTAAATAGATTATATACTAATGCACATGTTTAAACAAGCACATGGAACCTTTAAAAATCAACAGCCAACCATCAGTTGCACGCAGCTAATGTATTGAACCAACTTGAAATATATGGCAATTTATATAAATTATTAAAAAATGGATTAAAATAAAAACTATCCCACCCACTTTTGGTTAATTTATATATATAATAATATCTTTGCAAAAAGTCAAAATATAATATACCATTTGTTGTGAGAAAGTCAATGTTAGCTTCATTTTGCTTGAGTTTTGGTAAATCCTTTGAGTGACTGAGGGTGCCCAATGCATTTTCAATAAACTAAATAAGTTTTATAAATGTTTACACAAAATGTACTTTATTTTTGCTGTCAAAAAAATGTTGCAATTCAAATTTGAAGGTGGATGCCGGAAGTTGGGGTAAACAAGTTGTTAAAACATTAGATTTTTTAATTTCAGCCAATCGCAACTGGGCATCTTGATGTAATAACTTAAGCTTGTTTTTAAGCCAGTTTGATTTGACTATAAGATTTTGTGTGACAACATTATCCTTATTTGAAACCTGGGAAAGCCCTTGAATTAAAAATTGTAAGCTTAAATATTTTTAAAACAATGTAATATAAAGCCTATTGTCAAAGCTTTATTGTAAAACATAAATACTTATTGTTACCTTTAAATTTTTTTCCAAAAATACTAAATTGCTCTCCAAATAGGGTTAACATAGTTATTAAGTCAAGTTTGTTATTTTGATTGTCATCATAGTTTGGTAATATGTGATCTGTATTATTGTACAAAGATGCAAAAGAGTTTTTCTAATAAAACTATGCAAATTGAAATTTTAAAATTACTCCGTAACATATTGATGGCAAATTGTTTCCAAACATACTTGCATCCAATAAAGACCTAAAATAAAATATTACATGATTATTTTAGGTTTGTTTATTATACTGATTTGAATTGATTTGCTGGTCATGGGTGCAATGATTGAAGTGTTCTATTAGGCACGTGTGAATATTGCTAATGTCATATAAAACTTTTTCTACTTTTTCTGATTTCTTTAACTAGTTATTTTTATTATTTATTATGTAAAAATTGTAACTTTTAAAAATGAAGTCCACAACTCTTCTTTCTTAATTAATAAAAGATTTTCTAATTCATCCAAAGTTATCTTTTTATTAAAATGGGCCATTATTTGCTCTTCCAATGTATTTATCTCAAATTTTAAATCTGAAATTGATTTTTCTAATGAGCTATTATTTTTAAAAGTATTATTTACCAACATACAATGAACTAGAATTACTTACCATTTTACTGAAGAACTTTGATTGATAAATTCTTGACACTTTTGATAATTTTCTTTATTAGTTGTCTGAACATTAATAAAAATTTGGTGAAAATCCACTTCTTTTAAAATATAGGAATTATTTCCAGATTCTTTTTGCGGCCCAAAATGTTGATGAATATATTCTGGACCTCGTTTATATATAATAAATCTAGAAAGCTTGGCCAGAAATCTATAAATTTTAAAGCCATAAGGGCAGACAAAAAAAGAAGGAATAATAGATCCCAATAATGCATCAGGTTCATTCTGTAATTTAAAAGAATTATTATAAGTATGGCATAATATATATATTATAAAAAATTAGTATAAAATTGATTTATAAGTTTAATATTATTAAAAAAAAATTCTGAGAATTTTAACATGTCTGATACCTTATTAATTTCCAATATGTAGTCTTTGGCAATTTGAGCAAATTCCTTTTCTTGTCTCTTATCAAAAACTGGCCAACATACACTATGTTCATTTATAAATTTGCATAAAATTCATTACCTGAACTTTTTAGTGCATGTTTGCGGATCATAATTGTACAGTAAAAAATGTATTATTTCTCTAAAGGCTATCTGATTCGAATTATCAAATAGATCTCTAAAAAAATATAAATTTATAAAATAATTAAAAACCGAGTAATTTGTATTTTAGAATTAAAGCTAAATTTCAACAACTCTAAATTTTCGAATAGACAATTTTTATATTCTAGAATAATTTTGTTCATGGCTACTGACATAGAACTCATTTGTGTTATCGCACAATTTGAATTGGTGGGAAATGAGAATTAGCAATAAGGTACTAGACAATCTCAAACCATAGACTAATAAAACCATAGACTGCCGAACAGCTGATTTTTACTATTAAAATCATTCAGACACCAAAATAGCTGCCATATTGTAGGAAAAATTTAACAACAGGTATATTTATACTTCTCCACGATAAAATATTGAACAAAATAAATAAGACTAATAACTTAATATATAAATAAAACAAAATAAGTAAATTAGAACAATAAATTTCGCTGAATTCTATTTTGGTTGCAATTTCCCACAAAATGGCGCTTGCAATATTTGCTGTAAAATTATCAACTGTTTGGCAGTCTATGGTTTTATTAGTCTATGTCTCAAACTAATCCTTGTGAAGCATATACGTTCTATGATACATACTATTAATGAAATAATAAGACTCTACACCCAAACATAAAAAATACTGCACGCTATGGATTTTCTTTCTGATTCACAAATAAATATTTGCAATCCATATAATTGTAGAGAGGTAATTAGAGTGCGAAGTGCCTCCGGGGATACGTTAATTACCGAAGTGTAGAAGTTAGTGGTAATGCTTCGAGTGTCAATCAAATTACCGTTAATTGTTTGTAACTTATATATTTGTTCGATATACACGATTTAGCCACTTACTATTTTTGTATCCCTTTGTAACGTGGATTGAATATATTCCCTGTCTCAACAGTGGCGACGTGAAGTAAAAACCTACGCGGAGATAAAGAAGTATATAATAACGGAGAATATCGACGCTTTTGTAACACAATTTGAGCTATTCCTAAGGAGCAATATGAGACAGACGAGCAAAAAGCGGCTTTACTATTAATTAGCCTCGATGGGGAGGCATTCCGGTTAATATTAGAGGACTCTAGACCTCAAGATTTGACAGGAATTACATATGAAGATGCTAAAAACCGGCTAAGAAAATTATTCTAGAGGAATTCATGCGTGAGGGCAAAGAGGTATGGATTCTCAAATGGTCGACAGGGCCAGGGAGAGACAATTGACGCGCACGCAAATAGACTTAAGGCCGGAGCTAACAGCTGCAACTTCGGGAACGAAGAATTGCAGAACAGAATTGTTGACCAATTCATTATAGGATTACGCGATAGAAGCTTGTAGGCAAGGCTGTTGGCAAAAAATGACATCCATTAAGACCGCCTACGAGAGCAACGGCCGAGACGATAAATGGGGGGCTAAGCACCTTGCGGGACGAGTCCGAAGAGGTGTGGAGCGTTGTGGCGAGACGAGAAGCGTGGCCTGGGCCGGTCCGGATTTCCAGGTTAAACCATGCTTTAGATGTTTTAGCAGTAGATATATATATTAATAACGAGTTGTTTCAATGTATCTTCGATACGGGCGCTACGATATCGATAATACCGGCGCGAAGATGGGCGAAGGAGATCCTAAGCAAGTCCCGACAGTGTACGCATACGGCATACGGCCACGACGAAATAAAGATCGTATCCAAGGTGCAAGCCGATGTACGAATGGGTAACACGAGAAAACAACTATCGTTATTGTTAGCAGACGTAGCTGGGTCGCCGTTGTGCGGGATCGATTGGATCCAAGGATTTGAGCCCGAAATTTGGCGACGAATACGTTAGAACTCGAGAGCTGCGGCGGAACGGTTCGCGGTCAATAACGTGGAAAGACCGAAGGATACCAAGTCCACGATCCAGCACGTTATGAAGCAATGGGATGGCCAGCTAAACGAATTCCCAAAAGCAGTCAAGGGAATAATGGTGGATGTACCGTTAAAAGAAGGCATAGATCCCGTATTTATCCCCGCACGAAGGGTGCCGATGGTTTGGAAGAAAGAAGTAGAAAAAGAGCCGAACAATTGGGTCAGAGACGGGGTAATAGAACCAATCGATTTCTCAAGTTGGGCCAGTCCAGTGGTACCCGTAAAAAAAAGCGATGGGAGTCTACGATTATGCATCGATTACCGGTTTACGATGAATAAATACGCACAAGGTTTGTTGTACCCCTTACCCAAAATCGATGATTTGTTAAATAAACTCGATAACGCGTGTTGTTTTACAAGCTGGACCTAACAGCGTACCTACAGCTAAAATTAGGTCCAGAGACGAGCCAACGATTGACTATCTCCACGCACAAAGGCTTATTTAAAGTTAACCGTATGCCTCTCGGCTTAAATTGTGACGCGGCTATTTTCCAAAAAACAATGGATCAAATATTTAGAGGCATAAAGAGAGTAGCGGTATACATCGACGATACCCCTTTAGCAGGGTAAACGGAAGAAATCCACAACGAGCGGCTACTCAAGGTACTAGAAACGTTACAAAAGTGGGGGTTCGTGCCAAACATATCCAAGAGCATCTTGTAGGCTAAGGAAGTAACATTTTTGGGAAACGTAATTAGTAACAAGGGGATTCAAATAAACAACAATAAAGCCGAACTAGTCACGCAATGGAAAAATTTAACAAACAAAAATGAAATTAAATTGTTTCTTGGGTTAATAGCATATTTTACAAAGTTCATTAAGAACTATGCCAAAATCGTGCCCCCTATTCAGAAACTCATGAAAAAAATGTCACGTACCACTGGGGTGGAGAACAACAAGTCGCATTTGACGCTATCAAGTTCGCGCTTACGAAGGCCCCCGTGCTAGCATACTTTAATGGAAAATTTGGAGACTGGCCTGGTCGTAGACGCCTCTGGTACAGGATTAGGGGCTATCTTACAGCAACGAGCACCAGGGGAGAATTTGAGAGTGGTGGCCTATGCTTCAAGAGCCTTAAACTATATTGAAAGCCGATATTTGAAGAATAAACGAGAGGCGCTGGCGCTGGTCTATGGACTTAAAAAGTTCAATGAATATATACAAGGACGAAGCGTTACTCTTATGACGGATCATAGACCGCTAGTATATATAATTGATAAGAGCAAAAGGGGCAAGGAACCATGGTCACCACGTCTAACTAGGTGGGCACTCATGGTATCAGGCTGACCAAGTTTGAGTACAACAAGGGATCCGAAAACGCGGCAGATTTCTTGCCCAGAAAACCGAACGAACACGCGTATCATGTTAGCGAAGAACTGACAGAATACTTGACAAATCCATTTATATCATTGGACATGGTGAGACATCACACCTTAGACGATTCGGGGCCCCGTCAGTTAAAACAGTGGATTTGAGGGAAACAAAACACAATGGTCACTTATGGGCTAAAACGCTTTTACGAAAACACCTGCCAAAGTTACATGAAGCAAAAAACATAATATTTTACGAAAGGCGACGAATATTAATTCCGGCTAAGTTAAGAGGAGCTGTACTCCAAAGACTACATAGGGGCACGTGGGTATCAAGCGAATGCAAGAACTACTCTCGACGATGATTTATTGAGCGTAGCGAAAGGGTGTCGGGATTGCAATTACACTGCCGCAGCGGCGAAGAAGGTACCGTTGATAGAGTGTCAACCTAGCCATAGACCGTGGGTTCAAGTACATATCGATATTATGGGTCCTCTCAAGGGTAAGTCAAACCTGGTGATGGTGGACAACAGTTCGAAATAGTTAGAGGTGTTTAAATTAGAAGACACCACATCGACCACCATTATAAAAAAACTTGTCGAAACGTTTGCTAGATTTGGAAATCAACCATGTTTAATATCAGATAACGGCCCGCAATTTAAAGTGCAAGAATTAAAGAATTTTTGCAAGATGAGAGGGATTAATCAGCGATGGACAGCCCCTTACCATCCTGCGTCTAACGGTCTGGCAGAAAGGTATGTACGATTTATTAAAGAAGAAACGAGTTGGAAGTAGGGCTAAGTAGATTTTTGGAAAACCACAGATCTACAAAACACCCCACAACCAATAAAAGCCCAGCGGAGGTGATGCTAAAAAAGCGTATGCGAACCCAATGAGAGGTATTGAGGGAAACCGTATCACAACAATGGTTAGAGACCGGGAACCAGCGGATGTTCAATGTAGGAGACATGGTTTGGGTACGCATGTTTTTGGGACCAAGCAAATGGGTAGAAGGCACGATAAAAGCCAAGCACGGTAGTCGGTCCTACGATGTATGGGCACAGGGAAGAAAGCACCACCGACACGTGGATCAAGTTAGGAAACGGAAAATCTTGGATTGGACCACACTGGGACACGAGAGGATATCATCAGAAAGGGAAGCGGGAACAAGTGCTTCAAGGGAACCCTAGAGAAGACCCTAGATACCCGAAGCGTAGACGGAAACCGCCAGCATTCCTTAAGGATTTGTCTGTGAAAAGGGGGGAACTGTAAAGAAGCAATTGGAGTGCGAAGTGCCTCCGGGTATAAATTAATTACAGAAGTGTAGAAGTTAGTGGTAATGCCTCGTGGTCAATCAAATTACCGTTAATTGTTTGTAACTTATATATTTGTTCGATATACACGATTTAGCCACTTACTATTTTTGTATCCCTTCGTAACTTGGATTGAATAATATTCCCAGTCTTAACAATAATTACACATTTAAATATGTGACAAACTATGAAAGGTTAATTCTTTCTGATGACGCCATATTTATTTATTACTTATTACATATCAATTTATTATACTAATTAAATTTTATCAAATTGCTTGTGTTTTAGCTCAGATTTAGGGTCATTAAAGACTATGGTAAATTCTAGATCCTAATATGCGCTTTAAACAAACTCATACCAGGAGATTTAAAGGATAGTTACCATTTTTAAAATTTCCTATTTACATATATGAAGTTGTCGGCCATCAAAATAATCCTCAAATATATTTCCAATTTTAATGATCGAAATAATTAAAGTAATGGGGCATAGAAATGTTTAGCATAACAAAGCTTTATTAAATCATGCTCATAAAACTTTTGTTCAGGCCTATTTTTATTAACCTATTTTAAACTTATAGAAGACTAATCAATAGAGTTAAGATCAAGTTCAGTAAATTATTCTACAATTCACTGAACTGGAAATTGTAGAAGATAACTGGCGATGTGTAATGTACACTAAAGTTCTATGTTGCCTGCGGAGTAAAAAGGATAGACCACGGGATTTATAATTTTGTTCTTCCCTCTCGCGTGTTACTTCTTAACGTATGTTTTATCCCATTTGGATAAATTTATAACATTGGCGTCCTGATTCGTTGGAACCTACATGGAATTATTCAGATTGGGAGATTCTATTGAAACATTTTTACCCTATTCGAGACTAACATCAAGGCACAGACAGGGACATCTGATACCCAGAAAACGTGCAGGTTGCTAAGTTCTTTATCGGCGGAGGCGTTTAGGGTTATCGCGGGTGACGCGTACCCGGATAACCCTACCGAATGGTCGTTCGAAGAAGCGACTAGGAGGGCGAAGAGGGTGTTTAAGGGGCAGACCTGCCCTCTTGCGCAAAGATTTATTTTTGGAAATATTCGACAAATGCAGGTGAAGGAGCTGATGCAGTTCAAACGCAGGCTCAAGCAGGCCTCGAAAGACTGCGGGTTTAGTGCGAGGAACGGCCAGGATGCTCGATCAGCTGATTCTGGGACTCCGCGACTCAACGGTGCAGGCTTCGTTGATGGCCGAGAGGGATCTCAAATGGAACAAGGCCGTAGAGATCGCTTTAGGTCGGGAGGCAATCGGCGAAGGCCTAAGGACAATGCACCAGCCAGTGGACGAGGCGTTTGCGGTCGACTCGAGGAGGATGGGCCCGAGTAGACCAGGTTTGGCCATGCATTAGATATTTTGACGATTGATTTATATATTAATAACACCTTGATAACTTTTTCTCGCGGCAATCATACATACATGCATACATACATACATACTTTGATAACTTTTCTTATGGACACGGGCTCCACCGTTACAAACGTACCAGCCAACCTGTGGAAGGAGCGGTTACCGGTGCAAACAAACCCGAGACCTTCCGTATATGCTTTCGGCGGCAAGGAGATAATTATTATCGATGACGTAAAAGCCGAGGCCGTCTAGGTTCCACCCGGAAGCGCCTGCCGCTGTTAGTGGTGGATATATAGCGACCGCCCTTACTCGGAACGAATTGGATAAGAGAGTTCGGGAAAGACATATAGGAGCTAGCCACGTGCAATTCGCGAACCGTCATGGAGCGTTACATAGTGAACTTCGTTGAGGAGGGGGCCCCAAAAGAGCCGCTCGTAACCATTAGACACGTCGAAGGTATGGTTCGGCGGATGACGGTGCAGAAGGGGGCAAATCCGCAAGCGGTGAGGGACATCGAAGTCGACGTGCCAGTGGAAAACGGGATTAAACCGGTGTTTATCCCAGCACGGCGAGTACCCTTAGCTCGAAGGAGGGAGGTAGAGGAAGAATTAGACAAGTGGCTTAAGGACGACATGATTGAGCCGGTGGAATTTTCGCGCTGGGCAAGCCCGTTGGTTCCAGTGCGAAAGAGCGACGGGAGCCTTAGGCTCTGCATTGACTATCGCTTTACGGTCAACAAATATGCGCAAGGATTACAGCACCCTCTTCCCAAGATTGACGATTTGCTCACCAAGCTGGAAAACGCATCGTAGTTCACTAAAATTGATCTTGCCAAGGCGTACCTAATTAAGAGTGAGCGGAAAACAAGCCTCTATCTAATAATTTCAACTCACAAGGGACTTTTTATGGCCAGGCGAATGCCATTTGGACTTAATTGTGCGGCGGCCAGTTTCCAGAAAACGATGGATCAGTTAGTTGGGGGCATGGATGGGGTAGTGGTATACATTGACGTTTTCTTGATAGTGGGTAATTCATAGGAGGTCCACAACAGCCGTTTGCATAACGTGCTCACCACGTTGCACAAATGGGGTTTTAGCCCAAACTTTTCCAAAACGTAATTGGTGCAACACAAGTAACGTTCTTGGGATAGATCATCAGCAACAAAGGAATAAAGGTAAATGATGGGAAGGTTAAGGTGGTGGTCGATTGGGGACAGCTAACTAACAAGACGGAAGTTAAATCCTTTTTGGGGCTGACATCGTACTTCGCAAAGTTTAAAATTACGCCCAGTTAATACAACCCATCCAAAGGTTAACAAAGGCGAACGTAGTCTTCCACTGGGGTGAAGAGCCACAGATAGGTTTCGGAAACATCAAAAATGCGCTCGTTACCGCGCTTAGTCTATTTTAACGGAGATTGGGACACGGGGTTAGTAGTGGATGCTTCGGGAAAGGGCTTAGGGGCGATTTTGCAACAGCGACCGCCAGGTGGTGAGTGGAGAGTGGTGGCGTACGCATCAAGAGCTCTAAGCGAGGTGGAGGGGCGATACTCTACGATCGAGCGCGAGGCTTTGGCCGTCGTCAACCGACTAAAGAAGTTTAATGATTTTGTTCAGGAAGAGAGATCATCATAATAACGGACCATAAGCCTTTGATTTATATATTTGATCAAAGCAAGAGAGGGAAATAACAATGGTCCCCTCGCCTTACAAGGTGGGCGTTATTCTTTACGGGTTACGCGGCCAAATTCGCTTACAATAAGGGTAATGATAACGCGGCCGACTTTTTGTCCAAGCGACCAAGCGAGCATGCTTTCCAAGTTACCGAAAAGGTACTAGAGGATACCTCGGACGCGTTTATCTCACTTGACGTTATACGACAGTACACCGCCAGCGACGGATACGGCATCTCAAAGAGTAAATTAAGGGTACGCGCAATACAGCAGTAGTGGTCGGTCCAATGCTACACTACAAAAAGTACCTACCTTAGCTGCACGAGTCAAAGGAAGTGATTTTGTACAAGGGCCGACGGGTAGTGGTGCCAATGAAGCTAAGATAGAGGGTATTGCAAAGACTACACAAGGGCTACGTGGGGGTCAAGCAAATGCTACAGGTAGCGGCGCCATTTTTTTGGTGGCCAACTTTGATTCAGGACATCACAGACCTAGCGAAGAGTTGCAGGAGGTGCAACTACACGGCCGCAGCAAAAAGGGCGCCTTTGATTAAGTGCGAACAGAACGTGTGGACCCAATTGCATGTTGATTTATTTGGGCCGGTGCGGGGCAGACCTATTTAGATATGGTAGACAGAGGGACAAAATGGGTGGAGGTATCTAAGCTAGAAAATACATCGACCGAAGTCATAATCAATAAGCTGTTCGAAGCATTCGCGAGGTTAGAAAATCCGCCCTTCCTTGTATCTAATTTAAAAAGTAAAAGTGCTAGGATAAAAAAAAATTGTGAATACATTCCTCTCCCCTATATCTACGTATTAAATCTATTTAATAAAATTTTTACCGACTAATTTGCAAGTTATTGACGTTTGAAAAACGCTAAAATCGCGTTTTTGGCAACTTTGACAGCGAATATTTGAAAAACTTGACGTATAGGGAAAAAACTAAAAACATATTTGTGTTCACCGTGAAAAACTCTACCAGAATCTGCAAACAGTTTGCCGGTTGATTTTTCTTGTTGAACCGTGTAATTAAGGCAATAAAAAAACTAGTGAAATATGAGAGGGAAATGGATGCCATCATTTCAAAAATTAGTCTTTACCGAAGGCCGACATCTAGAATTTAAAGATTAGCCTTTATAGTTTAAGATAATTCAAAAAAGTAATAATAAGTCAGTTATTTAAATGGATTCGATAGCGCGCCTTTTATTTATATAAAATCAGACATAAAATTTTATTTGCTTCGTTTTATTAATTGCTATGCAATTTATGGGCTCGTTTTTTGTTGTCCGTCCGTTGTCCGTCCGTCCACCAAGTTATTTTCACCAGCTTTCTGACCTGTAGATTCGAGTTCAAGCCCAGGACCAGGAGAGGACAAATTTTTTTTTTAATTAAATTAATAATTTGTTCTTGTTAATACCATTGAGAAAATAACTTTTTGACCGTCCGCTTGCTCCTAACCAATAAAAAAATGACCATTGGCCAAATAAATCGAATTTTTTTTCCGTTTTGAATTGGTATAGGTTAACATTGATTATTACCTATGCCCTCCCCTACAAGGGCCTATGCCTCTACTGATATGGGTCCCTGTGCCCCTACAAAAGCCTATGCCTCTACTGCTGTGGGTTCGAATCCCGGCGAGGGCGAATTCTTAATTGCTGGTTTGAATTTCGGAGAGGGCAAAATTTTTATTTTTTTTTAAATTAAATTAATATTTTGTTCTTGTTAATACCATTGATAATATGACTTTTTGCCCGTGTCCTGACTACTGACCAATGAAAAAAATGACCATTGGCCAAATTGTGAATCGAAATATTTTTTTTGTTTTTGAATTGGTTTAGTATATTAGGTTAACATTGATAATTACCCTGTGCCCTCCCCTACAAGCGCCTATGCCTCTACTGATATGGGTCCCTGTGCCCCTACAAAAGCCTATGCCTCTACTGATGTGGGTTCGAATCCCGGAGAGGGCAAAATTTTTTTTTAGATTAAATTAATATATTGTTCTTGTTAATACCCTTGATAATATGAATTTTTAACCGTCCGCTGGCTATGACCAATAAAAAAAATGACCATTGGCCAAATAAATCGAAATTTTCTTTTCTTCTTTTTTGAATTGGTTAACATTGATAATTACCCTGTGCCCCCCTAGAAGGGCCTATGCCTCTACTGTTATGGGTCCCTGTGCCCCTACAAAAGCCTATGCCTCTACTAATGTCGGTTCGAATCCCGGAGAGGGCAAAATTTTTATTTTTTTTTAAATTAAATCAATATATTGTTCTTGTTAATACTCTTGATAATACGACTTTTAAGCCGTCCGCTGGCTACTGACCAATTAAAAAAATCACCATTGGCCAAAGTGTGAATCGAATTTTTTTTTTCTCGTTTTTTTCGACTCGTATGTATTTATAAACCGTCTCTTAGTACTGACCAATGGAAAAAAACGACCATTGGCCAAAGTGTGATTCGAAATTTTTTTTTCGTTTTTTTTTGACTCGGATGTATTTATAGACCGTCTCTTGGTACTGACCAAAAAAAAATTATTATTGGCCAAAGTGAGATTTTATTAATTTAATAAGTTTTTGTTTAGTCGAACTTTGACATAAAATTTACCCCCCCCCCCCCCCTTCCCCTTAATTAGATATTTATTTTGAGGTAATTTTTCCTGCTGACCCGACAAGAAAAAAAGGTGAGTTTTGGGGCAAAAGTTAGATAAATTCGCTCCTGGTTCGGGTTTAAATTTTGTATTTGCAACCCTTTGGAAACAAGATGTTTAAAAGCATGGAATAATAAGTTAATGATTGAGAGATTTAATCTTATGAAAACAGTTATTTTTAAATATCTTTTTGGTTTTAGCTAGCCTTTACTAAGCTTTACTATATCAGTCCTCTTTATTAATACAACTTTTTTTAATCATTCTAAAGCTTAAAATTATTTATTTTGCCGATATGGCATTGTTAGTTTACTTCCAATCGTGTCTTATTAATATCGATAATTCTAATCAAAAGATACCCCCTCCCCTCCCTATTTTATATGCCAAGGTTAAACTACATTTTATTACCCTACCCCTATCTTACTCTCTTATCCGCCCACCGATGACTTGGCATTATTGATATTCCCCCCACTACTCTTCCTAATATCTATATAAGTCAAATTGCGATTTGGGCTTGAAATTAATCGATGAATCTATTTTATACACCACCATTAGGGCCTGCAACAATTGTATCTATCATTCTGCCGACCTTGCCTTTAGGGTCTTTCATATATAAAGGGCCTATGCCTCTATTTATTAGTAACTTTACTATATAAATTTGTGTAAAAAACTAGTAGAAATTTTCATATCCACAGCATTTTTATGTGATATGATTAAAAACTTGTTGGACCCAGAATAACTTGGGAAGAATATTCGTGGCAGGATTAAATTGATGAAAAGGGGGATAGGTCATTTAGAGATATATTGGGGAGTTTTTAGAGATATATTGGGGAGATTTTACTGGATGATAGGGGGCCGGGGAAAACCAACCTTCTCCCCGGTAAAATGTCGTATTATTAAACTAAAATCTCTCTTGTGTATAAACTTTATTTCTATTACACAAATACAACCAAGAATAAATTAATTAATATCTAAAAGATATCCCCGTACTATCATAATGACTCAGGCATATTATCAGTGATACACAATCATATATGGGGATAAAATAAATAATATAAGCGCGTCGGGGGGGGGATTTAATATGCGTACTAAACTTAATTAGAAAAGGAGAGACGTGTGGCGGCGGCGTCTATACCTTTTACAAACAAAGTAAACATCTGGCTTAGTCTTTGTATACTTGTATCTCCGGATACGCTAACTTCATTCTTCGTGTATGGGTACACGATATCTTTCCCTTTACCAAACTTGTATGCTCCCTCTGGGTGATGGGGGGGGGGTGTGAAAAATTTTCCGGTCTTAACATTAAAAATATCAAACTAACTTCAATGAATTTACGCAGTATTTTCTTTTGAAGAATCCATGGCCAACGGGATTTACCTCATTTATGGCTTGTGGGACTTTTCATGTTCTTTTTCCCCGCTCTTTAAATTGTGGTAAACTAATCCCTGCTCTCTGAATCCTAAACATTTTCTTGCAGTGCGTGTTGCCATCTGTTATCGGATACTCTTGTCCTATGATGCATCGTATTAATTATTTCCTGGTTGAATAATTCCTGATTTCTTTAACCAGATGAAATTTAGATTTGTACAGGATGCGATTTTATATATGCTGAATAGGAATATCCGAGGGTGTGAATTTTGAACTTCTGTTATATCCTGAAAAATGAGAATAATACTAAAAAGAAGGTTTGAATGAAGGGGAATTTCAGGAGTAATTTCTTAGAATGATTTCTCAATTCAGAATAGTAGGGGTAATTTGTCTAGAATGATTTTTCAATTCCGAATAGTAGGGGTAATTTGTTTTTACCGAATTGTTTTCCGGGGGTATTTCATTTTTTTTTTTTCAAGAAATTGTTTTTCTTGGCGTGGGTACATCTCCTTTGGTCTAATTTATGATGGGGATGGTTCGATTACTTTTTAAATCCGGCGCCAATTTCATATCCAAGCCTTTTTTATGTGATATGATTAAAAACTTGTTGGACCCAGAATAACTTGGGAAGAATATTCGTGGCAGGATTAAATTGATGAAAAGGGGGATAGGTCATTTAGAGATATATTGGGGAGTTTTTAGAGATATATTGGGGAGATTTTACTGGATGATAGGGGGCCGGGGAAAACCAACCTTCTCCCCGGTAAAATGTCGTATTATTAAACTAAAATCTCTCTTGTGTATAAACTTTATTTCTATTACACAAATACAACCAAGAATAAATTAATTAATATCTAAAAGATATCCCCGTACTATCATAATGACTCAGGCATATTATCAGTGATACACAATCATATATGGGGATAAAATAAATAATATAAGCGCGTCGGGGGGGGGATTTAATATGCGTACTAAACTTAAATAGAAAAGGAGAGACGTGTGGCGGCGGCGTCTATACCTTTTACAAACAAAGTAAACATCTGGCTTAGTCTTTGTATACTTGTATCTCCGGATACGCTAACTTCATTCTTCGTGTATGGGTACACGATAGAAATATAAAAGACTCTTTAAATCACTCTTTTAATAAACGCTTTCTGTAATTGGATTTTGACAGCTTTCAGCGTTAAAACATAAAATTTATCTAAGAATGTTTAAAACCCATTAACTGTATAAAATGAAAGATTTTAGGGTTCGATTTTTAAATCTTAATAATTTTTTTTACTCAGGTATTCCCTGAATAATATTTTAAATTTCATAAATGTTTCAAATTTTATAAATAACTTTCTAAATTAATTTTTTTTCACACCAAAAATCTAATTTACTGCTTACCGTCAATGCATGATTTATGGACAAATTTGGGATTTAAATAGTGTTAAAAACTCATTAAAATCAACTTTAAAATTTTTGGCATGTTATGTAAACCAGTTATCAATAAAGCAATTAATAAAACGATGCATCTTTTAATTTTTGTTATTGTTTTATTTTTACAATTTAAAATTTGACCTTGAATGATCGTGATTAAATACGATGACCAAAATATCGTTCCAACCATAACATAGAATTACTAATCATATACAAAAATATTTCGTGTCTAATCTAAGATATAATCCAATTTTTTATGATTTACTAAAATATCAAAAAATGATCATTTTGCTCCTCCCTAAATATTATTGCCCCCTCTAATTCCAATGCCAGCTACCCCCATGGCTATTTTCCTTAGTCACATAAACTGCAGACCAAAGAGTTTTTGGTCAAACCTTTTGGCTGTTTATGTTTAATCGACCAAAACCAATGGTCGACCAAACAAAACCCAGTCGTTTTTAACATTACTTATTTCATAAACTATAATTCCGAAATGCACGAGTGCTATGCAATTTATGGGCTCGCTTATTGTTGTCCGTCCGTCCAACGTTCTTAATTGTAAGTTCAATACCTGGAGAAGGCAAATTTTTTTTTTTAAATTAAATTAATATATTGTTCTTGTTAATACCATTTAACTTTTTAAATATTTGTATAAATTAATAATTAACTAATAATTTTGCATTTTATACCCCCCTATAGGCATTCTTGCCCCTTCCCACCTTTCTAGCCCATAAATTGCATACAAATATGCTACGTTTATACGGAGTATAGATGAAACGTCCCCCCTTTCCCCTTCCCCCTAGGGCCGAAGGCCCGAGTATATTTTATCATTTTACATCACAGTCCTTCTAATTCGCGGAACATTTGGTGTTCATTAAATGTAAAAAAAGTGGATTTAAACATTTATGTGCTAATCGAAGAGTGATTAAAATTGCGTGCAGACTTATAATAAAACTTTCTAGCATTTAAGTTTATAAATCATTACTGTAGTGAGAGTTTTTAGTTATTTGAATAAACGCTTCGTTATTTGTAACATTTGAATACATTTTTTGCAAATTACCTCTTTTGAATATATGAATTTATCGTCTGCTTATAATTACTCGCGGTTATCGAAATAAAGTCGTTTGTTTAGTTTGGAATCTAAGTTTTGGTGTTCTACCCTTGCCACTTCATTACAATTACCTTGGCTTGACTTAACCATTCTACTTATCTTTTTACCTTTTGAGCTAGGGTTTTTTTGAATTAATAATGAGTTAAAGTACCATTCAAAAATCGGAATTGCATATTATTGGCATGTTTGTGTTAACTTAATATGATCTGCTAGTACACTATGCATTGATTTTTATTGTGATGCTTTCGTTTAATTGAATATTAGTGTTTCCAATTTTCTGTCGCCTTTCCAATGATAAAAAATATTTAACGCTTCCCTTCACAAATATTAACTTTAATAAATTCCATTTAAATGCTTTTGCATGCGGTAAAAAACAGCAGACAATTATATTCTTACAAAAACTAGAGAAAAAACATCTTATTAGTAAGATTAATAAGTTACCTGCTAATCAATAATTATTTGGAATCATTATAATTATAAATATTATACTTTATAAATGAACTTAGCGTTCAGATACACATAAAATTTATCTAAAAAATATACACCGTTAATTTAGATTTTTTTAATTCAGCAATTTAAGAGAATATATGTGATTAAAGATAAACTTAACTTACTATATATTTCGTCCTATTTAGGACACAGGGCGATATAATTTTAATCATAAATAATATAATACTACAACATATGTGTGCTCGATCGGCTACGTTTTTTTTGTGAGGAATTACTTTCAATTGACGAGTAGTTAAATTTAAAATTAATAAGGATAACAATTTATTCATTTTTAATTTAATGCAAAGAAAGTGTATGTTTAAGCCTTTTATTAAAAATATGATCTATTGAGAAGAGTTAAATAAATTGTGATTTATCGGATCAAATTCTTGATGAACTCTGGTGTATCTCTAGCATCCAAAATTTATACAATATAAACTTCAAATAAAATTAAATAATAACTAATTTGACGCGCATTCAATTTTAAAATGTATTTAGTCATTTTGATAGATGAATCTCTTTTTAATAAAAACTTCAAATAAATATCACACACTATATAATACATATATCTTTAAAAATGGATATAACATGTGGCGTATAAATAATTCTAAATAATCGTATAAAAATCAAACGTCGTAATAAAATGAATACTATATAAATAGATAAAAAAAGGTTTTATAACGATTATTAATATTCTATGGCAGTGAAGGTAGTGTGATTGGTTTAAGGTAAATTCTACAATTTTTTCCAATCCTCATAAGAGAGCGTATTAAATCCTCTCAAACATTTATTAGACGTTGGGATTGTGCCATTGATTCGTTTCGCATGATTATGCGAAGTCGGGGATCCATCATTAGTTCTATTTTCTGTCCTACCATGATTTAGGATACCCTCTCCGAGCTCTTCAACTGATTAGAAAAATTTTCGATAAATTAACTAACTGGCTTTAAAAATAAGGTTTATTTCAACGAAAACGAAGTCACATATGTAAATATTTAAAGGACATATTGGTATATTGGTTAAATGCAAAGATTTTAATCATAATCATCTAGAACGGGCCAAGGGTCGGGAAAGGATTAAAAGTTGTATCGCATTATAAGATTCCCAAGATGTTGTTTGAGTAAAAAGGACGTGAAATGTTTAGATTTAAGGGAACTTATTCCGATTTCCTTACAAAAATTCATGGCCTGTTTACCGAAGGTACTAGAGCATGAGATAACAACTGGGATAAAAATACAGGATGCCTAAAAGGAATAATATTTAAACACTAGATCAACGTTATTTGTGGTGCTCGCATATATTACTTAGTTTTATACACCTAAAATTTAGCGTATAACGTAGCATAACCAATGGTATTTCAAATTTATTCAATATAGCAAATTCACATTTATAAGTTTATAAGCAAAGACTCTTATACTGCCAGTTTAATTAAATATTAGTTACGATATAAAATTGCGTTCCTGTATTAAAATTTGCACTTCACAAATGACGTCCATGCGAAACGGACATGCTTTTTGTTTAAACTTTCGTAGGACAAAATATCCTCAAATTCAAAATCAAGTGCTTCATAATGATTGAAATGCAACGAACAATGATTTGTTCCCGCTTTTATTTAGACAGCTATACAAACTTGAAATCGAGAATCAACACAGAATATTACGCAATATCTAGAGCCCTGCACAAGCCTGGACTTCAACTTTTGGACAAAATCTACATTTAAGGTTTATTTTACCAAATAATTTATAATAAAGAATTTGGCCCATTAGGCCCGATCCGAGCCCGATCATTTTTATAGTTTACATCGGACCCTGTCCAAAACCCTCAAAGGCACTGGGTTGGGCTTCGGGCGGCCCGTGCAAGTCTTAATATGAAATTTTACAGTTTTAATGGTGTCATATTTTATATAAACAGTGCAATGCCCCCTATATCGCATATATAAAATCGCCGTTTACTAGGCAATGGTGACATGATTTTTGGGGGCGACAAAGTGGAGGCTTGTCGCAATTCTTGAAAAGTATCGTATATGATAACGGTAAATGGTGAGCCGGGCACATGATCACCGGACCATTTGACGTGCACGTGATAGTCTCCGGGTTCGGTGGGATCGTATTGACAGTGTATAACCCGGTCTCGGGTAGCATCCCGCCTCATATTCACTTGAAAGGCACCTGACATGGTTTTTATATATAAATTTGAAATTACATTTATACAGTACCTGACGTTAGGGTTTAAAAACATATACAGATAGCATTTTTAACTAACTCACATTGCCTTTACTCGGGTGCTATTGAGTCCTTAATGTGGTAATAGCGCGCTTATTTATGCAAGTGTCCTTCATTTTAATTTATCATATGCCACACAATATACAAAAGCCCTGAATTGGGCAATTAATGGTTGCCTATACGTCTTTGTTTAATCGCTTTTTTCAATAGCTGAGCTATATTATAAATTAAAGTACAGGCTATGACTATAAAATATAAAACTGATGCCTAAAATGCTATCTATAAATCGGAAGAAGTTTACGATTAGCAAAAAATTCAATGTTTACATGAATTTAATCATGTGATGTGTACCGTTATATATCCCAATGGGCTATCGATGAAACTATATTAAATCTCGTATTTTTGTAAAAGGCCTACTTTTGGGTCCACGTATTTTGACGGTCAATTGTCCGGCGCAGGCACCCTTCGTATCTATGCTAAACTGACTCTGGAAATGAGCCAGAACACCACTCTTTATGCCTGGACCAAAAACCCTAACTTTTGAGGCATTGGATTCGTTACCTACCTCGCCGTAATTATCATTTCCTATACCAAATCAATAAAAAGTTCGTAAGCTATGCGATAAAGGCAGACGACACCAAAGGTGAAATCAATTAAATTAAAGATTAGTTCGATAAAAATAGCAAGTAAATTTTCTTATAAAAATAGATAACACCATGTCTTGCAGTTTATTTAAGGATAGCACGTCTTTATCCAATTGTCATCCAGTTATTTTAATGTTTAAAATTTAGTTTTTATAGTCAAAATTAACTTTAAATATTGAATAGAAGTAGCGAATACCGTAATCGATATCAGAGGTCAGATTTGTTAGAATTTTTCTGCCCGAACCCGGCCCGGCCCGATTTTATAATTAATCTGCCCGCCCGAGCCCGCCCGAACCCTTTTATGTGTCCGCCCGGAAATGCCCGAATTATCCCAGCTGCCCGAACTGCCCGGCCCGAAAGGGTGTGTTTTAAAATTTTTAGCACTAAAATCGTTATATATTTTATAAATTTTGTCTTCATTTTTGATTTTTTTTTAAATGAGAACTAGGATAAACAAACATTATGAAATCAATTAAAAAAGTGGCAAAATATAGACAAAAACAATATAATACATTATTTGAAAAACAAAATTGAGCCCGAATTGCCCGAATCTTGTAATGGTGCCCGCCCGGGCCCGCCCGAAAAGTAAAACTTAAGACAGTTGCCCGGCCCGGCCCGGCCCGTGGGCCGGGCCGGGCGGGCCGGGCAGCGGGCCGGGCCGGGCATTTCTGACCTCTGCGATATATTACCACAACTCACACGATAAATTTACCTGAGAATCTTTAAAGTACAAAATTTTTTTAAAAAATCCTACAAATTAACTTCATGATATTCCCATGAATGAACGCCAATAAAATTAAATTTCAAAGTATAAATGGGAATAACTAACCGTTATTCACGGATTTGTTGGGGTTGGTTAAAGTTGGCCCGATGCCGTATTGCTTTTCATAATCCGATAGTTCGGGTGAAGAGAAGGGGTCTTGACAGGTTATGGCAATTGGGGAACCAGGCAATTTTATGACGTTATAATCGTGATCAGTTTCATCGCTTCTTTGAAATATGGCACGGCTCATGCGTTGCCTCTCGATACCCATGATTAGTTTGTAATCGCCTAATAGCGTATTTGAAGAAAATATAAGCATTTGTCAGCGATACATCTTTTGAAATTTGAAACCAATAAAAACCCGAATCAGTTTCCATGGCAATTATTAAACAAATACAAGTAGGACAGGACGGACGGACGGACAACCAAAAACGAGCTAATGAATTGCATAGCAATTAATAACTAATTTAAGTAGCCTAAAAATACTCTCTATCGGCCTGACTATAGTAGACTTACCAATGATCTTCCACAGAAATGCACTAAATTGTTACTTTTTTTAATTAGTGAATAAGTCGCTAAATTATATTTGGTCTAGGTTCCAATCAAATTAAAGGATACTAGGTAGATATTTAATACCAGAAGCTAGAACTTCGTAAGAGTATTTGTAGAAGGGATACATAATGGAAGAGCATGCTAGGCGAACGTTTTGTTGGCCAGATGACGAAATTTTGCAGGGAACCAGTTTTACCAGGGGATTTAAGGCATTTTCCATCGAATTTATAGCACTCTTCGAATCTTGTATCTTAAGGCGATTTACTACCTCTGTATATGAGAAAATGGCTTATTTAATAAAAATGAGAAACAATAAATAAACGAA
This sequence comes from Gordius sp. MW1, assembly GCA_964036665.1. Lineage (NCBI taxonomy): Eukaryota > Metazoa > Nematomorpha > Gordioida > Gordea > Gordiidae > Gordius > Gordius sp. MW1. The sequence goes on from OZ038532.1 coordinate 8,333,926, forward strand.
TAAATAGGATGATTTAAAAAAATAATCTAAAAATTGAATAGTCAATTGTAAAATCATTCGATCAAAACTATAACTATTTCACCATAGACTAGGGGTAAATAACACCCTATTTGGCAATTCAAATCCAACCTGAGCCGACCCCCCCCCCCCCCCTTTAAACATGACTTAGTTCAAACAAAAAGAAATCATACGTGAAAACATTTAGTATTGGCATTACAAAAAAATCTAATCAGAGGAAGCGTAATTTTTGGTATATACAAACAGGATGTGAGCTATAACCCAAACTTGCCGTCCCAATATCAGGTCACGCTTGGCGGACTTTAATAAAAAAATCAATCGATCCTTATACTATGGAATATAATCATAACAAGCGCCACCCACAATCATACAGTTAATACATGATGTAAAAACTAGAGATGCACCGATACCAAGTATCGGCATGGTATCGGCGCCGATACCTTGCCAAAAGAATCGGCCCGATACTTTGCTAGTATCGGCAATTACCAAGCCGATACCTTTTTTAATATGAAACTCAAAAATTAATACTTATAGTATCTCCTACGATTAAAAAATAGAGGACTTTTCAAATTTTTTGAAAATTGTTTCATTTGATTGGCTATAAATATTTCTATGTGGAGTATAATAAACTCATTGACCATCTGTTCCGACTGCGCTTTTAAGTAAATATTATTTTATTTTAAAAAATTATTATATATTAAGCCTTAGATGGATTCTTTAGATACAATATGGAGTTATTTTGTTGTGTCAGCAGATGAAAAAATTGTAATCTGTGAATTATGCAAAGCTAAAATAAGTCGTGGGGGCAAAGACAAACATTCCTTTAACACTTCAAATTTAAGGAAACATTTAAAAACTAGACATTTAGTATAAAATTTTTTTTATTATAAGTATCGGCATGGTATCGGTATCGGGAAAAAAATTTTAAGTATCGGCTGGTATCGGTATCGGCACAAAATAGTGGTATCGGTGCATCTCTACTAAAAACCTTTGTGTAATAGGGTAAAATCGAGGGTGAGTTGGTAGGGCTTATTTGGTGCAATCCTAGGCCCTAGCCCGGATCCCGTTATTTTGCAGAGCGGGTTCGAAGGGTCGGGTAGTGTATGGCTGAGCAAACGTTCTATGCTAGCTAACAGTGTTTGGGGCGAGTGGCTTTGCGTGCCACAAACACCGTTATTATCTTTGGTAGCCACAACGGGTGAGTTCATTATTTCACACTTACCCATAAGGGGAGAACAGGGCAAGGAATAACCGTCCCATTTGAGGTGTACGTAATACTGACCTGTAGCAAATTTAATTTCGCATAGATTTTTTATAAATATATAATGGAAAATAGGATGATAGGAATCTACTAGAGTGTAAGGAATTTATCCATAAGAATTAATCATACTAAATATATAGGAAGGGATAATTATGGCTTACGATTAGGATAGGGTTATATATAGTAATTATAAAATCTTTATTAACCCTCGAGAGTATTCGTGGGGTATTTTGGTACCCCACGCAAATTATAAATTTAAATATAAAACGCAATTTTAATCTAATGAATCTGGCCTTTTCAGTAGCTTAATATTTTATCAAGAACTAGGTTAGGTGAAAATTTCATAGGTTTTGGCTTAATACTTTTTAAAATATAGAGCTTTTTTGGCTCGTGGGGTTCTGTTATACCCCACGAATACTCTCACGTAAGTTTTTTTCTATGGGAAAAAATGTATGTATTTTTTTTATATGAAGATATCTTTTACAATTTGTGTTTTTAATACATTTTGAACATTCTTTTAATAAAAAATCACGTTTATTTTGATTTATTTTAAGGTATATGATGTCAAGAGGTAAAATAAGGGGAAGCTCTAAAATAACCAAAATAAAAATGGGGGTCCAGAAAATTGTTAATAAGTTTTGTAATGTTGATTAGATTTATATCAAAATTTATACCATCAATCTTAATAAACATATGTTTAAAATTTCAAAGATTTTAAAGGAATCCTTTAAAAGTTATAAGAAGTTTAAAAATGGGGTAGAGTTATACCCCACGAATACTCTCGCATTCGGGATTTTGAGGAATACTCTCGAGGGTTAAATAACAAAGCCAGGGGAGTGGACATAATAGGCAAACAAAGAAAAAGCGAGACACACACAGTTACATATGGTTTTACCAACTCGGCTTTGGCTTACAATATTAAAACATATAAATATAGCAATAATATAATCTGTATAAACTGATATACAAATAAAAGTTATAATATATAAAACTATTCTTTTTCACGTATTCAATGACAATTTTAAAACGTTTAATTAGGTTGTGATGAAGCAAATGCTAAAATGTTACTGATATACCCTCGAGAGTTGGCTTGAATACGATGAAATAGTTAGCGTTGGCAGGCAAATGTTCAACTTTGCAGGGAATTTTAACGAGGCGAGAATCTCCAGCGGTTAATACTTGTATTTCGACACTGAGTGAACCTGATTAATGCAGAATTGCTTTTATGTACGAAGGAGATGGAAGAAGGTTTTAAGGTAAACTTTAATTATAGATAATATATGTTTAACCAAAGGAATATAAATTTAAATTTAGTAGCTTATTTTTACCCGGATAAAAATCGCTCATTAAGCTATGATAGTTTTTACCGTGTAGGTATATCTGATTAAATTTTTATAAAACCTAAGTTATGGGGGCATTTAGTACAATCTGTTTAGTATAATATGCCGGATATGAACATCTAGAACATAAATTCTTGATAAACATTTTATAAAGTAGTTGGATAAGCTATTTAATAAATTGACCTACATTTCCCAATTCTTAAATTCGGTCAAACTGTCTTAACAGATATTCCTTGGCTGCCGGTTGAATCAAGAACAATATGTGATTAGGTTATTAATAACCCTAGCTAAATTAAGTGATATATAATAGATTATATTTAAAAGCGAAAGCTTGAGGTTGATTAAATACATATTTACCATCAATTATAAAAGATTTATTATTAGTTAAATAATAAAATTAAAGTGTCTGAGCAAGGCAAAATTTTATGGGCTGGCAGGGCACTAAGGTCATATGCTACTAGAGAATGCTTTCAATCTATAAACAAGACTTTTTATCTTATTACATTTCATAATTTTAATTTTTTCCCCAAAAAAATTTTGAATCGTAAAAATCAAGACGCAAAAACTAGATTAGAAACATATTTTGAACGGACAATGCATAGGCTAGCACATAAAATCGGCTACCTGCAATCTATTAATAAAATTAAAAAAATAATTATCAAAATTTCAGGATCATCTTTTTATAATAATCACATAAAATCTTATCTTCTAACAAACATATATATTTTAAAATCGGGGTAAAAAATCAATTTCAAAGAATTTGTGCCCGAGAATATAACATATTTAAAAAGGGAAACTAAATAGTGCCCAGCTTTGCGGTAGTCAATATTACAAAAGTATAATGCCAAAAGATAACTATTAAGATCACTAGATCAAAGTGTATTTCACCACTGGCGTTAAAATATATAAACATACAAACTTTCTGTGTTGTAATAAAATTAATTTAGCATCTGTTACGGCAATATACCTGGTCCCGCGTGGCAGGAATCTAAAGTTATGTTTTTTTCCACGTCTTTAAGTAAAACCAACCCGTCATAGGCCTCGGTGGTGAGAATCTTTATTTTGTGCGGATTGCATATATGAGCTATGTACGGACCTGCGAGTGATGTAGCTTAAAAATGTGATTAATCATACTACAAACATGAATTGCAAAATGCCAAAAAATAATTTCATAATATGCTGCTTGAATTCGAATGAACGCCATTGTTAGTTATGAAATATCTGCCAGTTATGAATTTATAATATTTGATAAGCAAAAGGATAAAATAAAAATATTATCATTATATGACGATCGCCTGCAATGAAAAGTACAAATATCAGGATTAAATAAAAGTATTTAGTATATTAAGTAAAAATGTAATACCTTTTGTAAAACAAAATTCTACGAAATCACATTTCGGTAACTTTAACAAATAATTTCTATAATAAAATCACCCATAATCTAATTTTTATACCATCCCTTATCCTACACTTATTATACTGTCCCCTTAAATTAAAAAAAATAATAGAATTATAACAAAAAATAATAGTAAAATCATTGCTTATATTTCGTAAAACATTCACTGATTGGCACAATATTTCCAAGACGACCACCTATTTAATGATTTAGGCTATTTTAAAACTCAACCAAATAGATAAGGAAAAAATTCGCATTTTGGGTCAAATTTTTTACCAATAATCTGTGAACCCTGTTGGATGAGAATGTTGAAATTTCCGATTTCTGGAGGGGTATAGGTGACAGAGTAAGCCCCACAACTGTCTTGTGAGTGAATTGACACATCGGGCAACGAGTTGGGTCCTAAACGTCATGAAAATTAAAACAAATATCTTTAAAATTAAAAAATTTATTGGTCTAATTTTTTGATTAATTTTTTACGGCCTTGAAAATAGAGGCGTAAATATTACTTTAAAGACTAGTATTAATAAATTTGTAAATAACCCTTCAGTTAGCTATTAAGGTGTGATCTACACTACACTGTTAAAAGAATTTTGATTAAGTAAAAAAATTTTTAAATATAATGAATAAATGCTAAATTTAATCTTATAAATATTGCTAAAATTGTCCAGACTGCGCTGATATCAACTTAAAATGTTGCGTGCCATGTCTCCTTAATCTAAAAATCAGCGCCAAAAAATAATAGTTAGGATGTACCCTCTATTTTCACGCTGATATCGGGGGCACTGCCGTGCAATTTGGGATCGTAATGGTCGATAAACACCTTAAAACGACACAACTCTCCTTCGATACCCTTCCTTAAGCCATCACCAGTTGCACGGATCGTGGGCTCTACGCTTTGTTCAACGTGGCACACAAAGGGTCCAGCTGGGAAGATATTGAATTCATATGTTTAGTGTTGAAAAAGCGGTTACGTTTTGTTTGGTCGATCTTTGGTTTTAGTCGACTAACGTAAACAGACTACAGGTTATTGGTCTGATTCTCTTTGTCGACCTCAGGCTTAGTCGAAATTTGAAAAAAAGACCAGAAGCGACCGTTAGCCTTAGTCAAGCCAAAGGTCGACCAAACAAAACCCAGCCGTTTTAACGACACTAATATTCTTTAAAGATGAGGTACGAGTTTTAGAAAATTAATAAACAGAGAGTTAACCCTTTTTGAATGTAAAAATCTGAGTCCAGCACGCATAGAGAAAATAAGTATGAAGGAGTTATTATAAAATAGTAGAAAATAATATTTATACTAGTGTTAATGTGACTTAAAGGGTTCTAAAATAATGGTAATAGGCATATAATAAATTTTTATTTTCATTCTTAAATTCTGAAATAAGTTTGTTAGGAACTGTGGGAAGAAAAATTTAAATTCAACGAAAACAATTCTAACGTTTGTCTCAAACTCCATAGCTAATCTCACATTATGGTATAAGACATTTTATAATGTTTTACAATTCCGAATAATGATTGGTTTTATCCCGAAAAACAAGACAAAATTTTTATTTTATAAAAACCTTAAAATTACTTAGTTATCTAAACAATCAGTGTCACTATTAAATGATCACACATCTTTCGGTACATCCTGCATTTAGAGAAAACGAAGTTCATGTATTAAATTTACTCAGAATATCGTGTCCCCCGTAGGTAGGATTTACGTGATATTCGCCGGGTCGTGTAGCTTTTATTAATATGTCATAGTCATGAGCAACATGCGATTTTGAGGATCGTTGAATGTGACACACATCCCGCATATTTTTCCTGACGTCCCTCGATTCGAGCAAGTAAACTTGAACGTTGAATTCTGCATCTCCTGCATCCGAGCATTTAGCTGGGAATTAATAAAATTATTGCTAATTAAGGCTTTGTTTTAATACGCGATTCACATCTTTGTTATTCAAATACAATTTTCTTTGAAAAATATTATATACATACTTAAATTTCTTGATATTTGCAAATAGCAGTTGAATTAATTTAAAAATGAAGTGACACGGGTATTAGGACGCAACTAAATTTGAACATTGCCTCACTTTAAAATCGTGTTTCAGGATACCTTTTATAACTTTTAAATTTAAAAACACCAGAAACTGCAAACATTTTTAAGTTTAAATATTAGGCAACATAATAATTTTCTATATGACAAATAATGAATAATTAAAAACGTCTATAAATGTTTAAAAAAATCGGGTAAAAATCATCATTATAAAAATTGCAATTGACTTTGAAACACACCAACGAAAACTACTAATAATAATAATAATATTTCGCACAAAATAGGTAATATATTGGAATTCCTTGAAATTTTTAGGCAAATTAAAGCACCAAAAAAGCTGTAGGATATTATAATTTTTAAGATCAAGAAAATGTTAGCTCTCATAAAAAATGTTTATTATATCGTGTCGACGAATTCTTAGGTTAGTATTAATATGATTCCACCACCGTTTTACTGAAAAAATTTGTGAGCAGTTTAAAATCTAATGTTACCATAAAACGTTAATTCTTCTCCCAGGCTAAGTTTATGCGGCGATTCGGGCAAAGATGAGACTAAAACTTTGGATGGATCAAAAACGTTGCAATAAAAAGGGCTTCCTTCAATTTGAGAATTTCCGATACTTATGTCGATTTGGTATTTACCTAAAACATAGCACATTTCGTTGATTATATATTCCATTAAAAATTCAATTAAAGTAAAATTACCGATCAGATCGGGTTGGTATTCGACTTTGTAATCCCCGTTTTGTTGGTGGTAACATTTACAAGGAATAAGGGAGTTGTGGGGACCTGGTATATTATTAACGACATCATATCAAAATATATTAGCCAAAAATGTGAACTTTCATTTAATACCGAGAAACATCTCTCATAATTTAATGGCCCTTTGAAAATCGCTATTTTCATCATTGAGTAACAGCATAAATTAACACTTTTTTTCAATTGTACCCTTGACCTATAGTTTATCAGAAAAGTTTCAATAAAACGCAGAGAATATAGGAAAGCCTTTCAGTTATATAGCAGAATAAAGTTACACGCTTCAAAAATTATTTAAAAACTCAAACAAAGCTTAAATCTGACCAAATTGCATTATAACAATCTTAAAAATAAGTTTAGATGTTCCATATCCCTTAATGTTCCCAATCTGATTAGGATCGCTAATATCATATTTGAGAGGGATTAGGTGACAAAAAACTAACAACTTTACGGACGGGAATAAATATTTCATTTTAGACATCTTTTGTCATAACTGTACTGAGTAGAGTTGACCTCCATGCCTCGGATTAGCACATATATTAGACTAATTGTTTCTATCTTTTTACATAAAAATTATTCTTTACAAGCCGACATAATTAAGCGATTGGATGTTTTATAAAGCTCAAAACTCTGTTGCCGATATTAAAAACAAAGATCACATCGAAATCAAAAACGAGGGTGGGCCCATAAATTACATAGCAATTAATATAATTTGCAGGCAATTATTAATCCACTTTCGCATTTATCTGATATTAGCAACAACCACGACAAGTTAATTTATGTATAAAGGTAATCAGTCGGGCCCATAAACAATAATGGATTGGGGCCAATCAGAGGTCCTTAGCTAGTCTATTTGCGAAAGCGAAATGCATAAGTCCACAACCATTAAAAACCCGTATAAGTTTCCACGGCAATTAGTGAAAAATTAAAGTTGGACAGGACGGACAACAAAAGCGAGCCCATAAATTGCATAACAGCTAATAAAAACCAAGAACGTCGAGCAAAAGTAATAGTATAGTAGTACCCGTTATAATAACGTCGATTTCTTCGGTCCCAGTTATATGGTGCAGCGTGAAACAAGCCATGCCTCCAACTTTAGCCCCGTACAGCCCGGGCCCCGTTGCATGAGAATTAAGTTCGACCGAGTTCGAATTGGCGAGCAGTGAAGGGGCAGATTTTCGGGTTAAGGCTTTGTTGTGCTTGCCCAGACGAGACTCTGAATCAGCGCTGCTGAGCGGTGAGAGTGGGGAAAATGGGCTATCCTTTCGGCTACGAGGCCTTTCGATCGTAACTTGCGTGGGGAAGCCTATTGAGTCCGGGCACAAGGTTACAATATCGATAAATTTGTCGCCATTTTGAGCGTCAACCATAGGAAATTTTATTAGGCAATACTGTAATAAATTTTTGGGCAGGTCTAAAAACTAGTGGAAATAGTTATAAATTAAGGCGTCTAATGGTATGTAATGTATACAGACTTCCAGGGCTAGGAATAGACAGTTCGGCCTATACTCCGTTGTAAAACGGCTGGGTTTTGTTCGGTCGACGTTTGGTTTTAGTCGACTAAACATAATCAAAGCGAAGGTTTTTTGGCTTTTTCCTTAGTCGCATAAACAGACCAAAGATTTTTTGGTCAAGCGCCTATGGTCTATTTATGTTTGGTCGATTAAAATTAAAGGTCGAATAAACAAAACCAGCCCTTTCACTTCTAATCCATATACAGAGCGCCTTAAAATTTATTTAGGTAATATACAAAATTAGCGCAGGCGAAAGATAACCCTCTATAAATGACATAAATACGCCGGCGCTTTTTAATTCTTAATAATTAGAATAAAAAGATTTTCAATTGCTGAAGCCACAGTTACACATAATTGTGAAATTGGAAAAATCAAATTAAATTATATTAAATTTTTTTTATAAATTTTATTAAAAACATGCATTTTATTTAATACCGGGTAAAGAAGTGCCATCCAAAGTGGCCGATACGATATAGGGACAAGGTCGAGTAGGTGTAAAGGAGACTTGGTATTTGCCTTTTGTCCCGGTCCGGCCTAGTGTATAAGAAAGTTCCATGGATGTGGGGGAAGGAATCATTTCGGGGTGATGAGATTGCGGGGAAAATTTGTGCAAAATGTCGTCGGGACTCTTAAAGCGTTTCTCCTTGGCAGGCTTAATACGTATTTCGGGATGTTTGGATGGGAAATTGGCTGGCACTTGAACTAAAAAATAATACAAATGGAGTTAAAAACGTTGAAAAATGTTAAGATTCGGGGATGTAAGTCTCCATGCCTGACATGACCCAAAGTAATTGGTTTACGGTAGAGCCATGGGTTTAATCTTAAATTAATCTTGTGAGTTGATCTGATTCAAAAATGCTTAATTTGCTGCAATTCATTAGTCATCTTCTTCTCGATTACTTTAGAAATCGCAAAAAATGGCCCTATTACATAATTTGTAAAATTTATAGATAAAATTGTTTAAAAGGGATTAATTTAATAACTACAAGAAACTGCTTTAGCATTTCAATGATGAGTGCTATTTCTTTCACTAGTTCACGTACTAAAACTTGCAATCTATGCTACATAGAGGCTTTTTCTTTTTTTAACCCTAACCCAAACCTGACTTTAAAATTTTCATTCGAACCCTACCCTAGGTTGGGTTTCGAATCACCCCCTCAGGCCCCTAATGTTAAATCCCTTTGACAAATATATTACAAACGCTCTCGCTCACCGTCGATTGAATAAACTTCGCCAACATAGCCAATTTCGGAAGCTTGTATGACAGGACTGCTAGAAACTTGATTTGTTAATTGAAGCTCCTTTGCGCCTTCTCCTACTGTTTCCTTAACATCCGACATAACTTGTTCCGACCCATATATGCTAACGCTATAAGGACTCGAACCGATGGATACGTTATTGCCATACCTCAAGCTAACAGAATGCGTTCCCGCTTGGAGCGGGTAGTATTCGATGGTAAAGGGGTTTATACTGTTACGTGGACTTAGTACGTAATTATTGAAACTTGCTTCGGAGCCCGCACCCTGTTCTTCCCTATACTGCCAAGGTATTATAGTACCAAGGGGGTCTGGATGAAAATAAAAACACTTGCAAATTATAAGTGAAAGTACGGTGCATGCTCTAAATGTTTATAAATTTAAGAAAAATGACTACACTTAGAGTGACATGAAACTGGTAAATTACTACTTTAAAAAATAAAATATAAAATGCTCATAAATTAAAATATAACAAAATGATTAAATTAAATATACCAGATGGAGCCGTTAAGGCAATGTAGAAATGCTGATAAATTTAATCTAATTAAATATTTAAACTGGCACCTAAAATTATGACTTCCAATTTCTTCTCCTTTTTCCTGCTACTAAAGATACCGTGGTCCGAATACGCTTGTTTTAAGTCGATGTGAAAGTAGGCTGGAATGTATTCCAGTGGGAACGAACAGAGCCCGGGTCCCCAAACAATGGCTTTACCCTTCTCAGCTTCCACGATGAACGGACTCCCTTTAAAAACACGGCATATTTTGTATAATAAAAAGTAAAATGCTGGAAACACTTTCAACCCAATCCTTAAACTAGGTCCCTATATCAACTATCATGGGCATGGGCGTAGCCAGCTTTGGGAATAGAGGGGGGCAATCATAATTCAGGGAGGGGCAAAATGATCATTTTTTGAAATTTTACCAATAATTTAAATAAAATTCAACAGATTTTTGGATTTAAAATAGGGAAGCCGCCCCTCCCTGCCCCCCCCTGGCTACGCCCATGATCCTGGGCTATACTAATCTTTAAGGTATAACGGATGTACTCACACAAAATACTATAATAAATTTCGGTGCAAAAATGTACCTTTAACGGGTATGTCGTTGTAAGTGATTTCGATCGTATGCTTGCCGGGATTTTGGGTAGTGTAACAAGCTTCGTAATACTTAGTTTCGGGTAAAGGTGTATCCTTGTTACGTTCCGAACTGAAGAGCGGACATAGGATAACAGGAACGGAGATGGCTCCTATGCCACCGAATGGTTGAGTTTGAGTGTGCATTTGGATTTTTAAGTGACCCGCGCCCGCTTTGAACGTATCCACTTTGGGGGTAGATAAAGAGAATTTATCGTTATAAAATATATTAGACACTTAAAGATATGGGAATTATAAAAAAGAAAAGATTAAAAACCAGAATAAAGGAGAGAGAAAAAGAAACTAACATATGTTTCTCTTTTTACCTAATTTAATTATTAATTACTTACCTTTGCACAATAATAATAATAATACAATATTTGAAGAATTTATCAGAAGCCTATAATTCCCATAGAAGCGAATCGCGAAGAACAAAAATATGCTTATCACGAATACTAAATTATAACCTATCGGGAACTAGGGGGAGAAAATTCATATAGAGGGGGTCACAATTTTTATAAGCGAGAAATTATTAATGTTCACTGGCTAACACCATGGCATTTTACAGAGGGGGGGGGGGAGAAGCGTGGGAATCAACCACAACACAAATATAAGTTCAAAAATTTCCAATACTTTGTATAAAAAAGTAACTGTCTTGTTGTATAATAAAGAAAGCGGGAGAAAAGTGGTTTCATTGTTTTTGACCTAACGAATGAGTAAGAGATAATTTGAACGAAAATTATGGTCTATACCAAGATTTTTCAAAGGTCATATTATAACGACCTCTTAATTAGAGATGCACCGATACCACTATTTTATGCCGATACCGATACCAGCCGATACTTAAGATTTTTTTGCCGATACCGATACCATGCCGATACTTATAATAAAAAAAAATTTTATACTAAAAAATATATGCAAATTAAATATTATAAATTAAGTCACATCCAAATTTTGGTAGATCAGAATTTTGACGATAAAACAATTGTAATTATAATTTATAATATAATATTAATTTATAATAATAAATTTTGTTTAATTAATTCAAAAGTATTGTGATTAATAGATCAAAAAAGAAATTTAAATTTTATTATGGTACACTTTATATTTTATTAATACATAAATTTATTTTATAAAAAAGTAAATGTTTTTGCCCCCACGACTTATTTTAGCTTTGCATAATTCACAGATTACAAATTTTTCATCTGCTGACACAACAAAATAACTCCATAGTGTATCTAAAGAATCCATCTAAGGCTTAATATATAATAATTTTTAAAATAAAACAATATTTACTTAAAAGCGCAGTTATTCGGAACAGATGGTCAATGAGTTTATTATACTCCACATAGAAATATTTATAGCCAATCAAATGAAACAATTTTCAAAAAATTTAAAAAGTCCTCTATTTTTTAATGGTAGGAGATACTATAAATATTATTTTTTGAGTTTCATATTGAAAAAGGTATCGGCTTGGTAATTGCCGATACTAGCAAAGTATCGGGCCGATTCTTTTGGCAAGGTATCGGCGCCGATACCATGCCGATACTTGGTATCGGTGCATCTCTACTCTTAATGTTTAAGGACGAAATTCATAAGACTATGCAATATGCAAAAATATAGTTGATGGTGTTATTAATATATTGATTTTTGTTTCTAAGCCCAAAAACGATTGTGGCAACCTTAAAAAGATTAAATATCTCACTTTTAAACCACCTTGAAGGTACAAGAGAGCGAAGAACTTTAACAATCGAAGGCTTGTATTTTTAATTTAAAAATCCACAATCACCATCCTTCAAAAATCCGATATTCCTAGTAGCAATAAAGCAAACAAAAAAACAATTTTAACCGACCCGAAATTTTGTATTCCTTGTTAATCTTGATTCGTTCCTTTAATTTGGAAACGTGCACCAGGGCAGGGTTGAAGATGTTACAGCATTCTCTACCTTTGCGTTCAAGCACGGCCACCCCTTGGACTAGGATCAAAATTTCGTAGGGCCCCACCACGGTAGGTTTGAATTCCACTACCATCCGATCGTTGTCCTTGTATAAATTCGAACCCAACTCGACCCTTTTGTGACCACCGACCACTGTGCAAAAAAAGATAAAATGGCATAATAACTTTATGTTTTGTAAAGTTTGCCCACAAAAATAATTTTTGAGCTATATGCTTTAAAATAAAACTATTGTGCTTTTGTATTAAAATCGACCTTATAGATGCAATTTAACTATTATGTCACCTACGAGACAATACCAGACCCACCTTATAATACCAATCAAAATTATTTTTTTAAATGCACCAAAGTTAAATAAAATGTCGATTTGTATAAAAATCGATTAAATTACGGCTTAGTTGAGCCCTTAGTTCCGCTAAATCCAGACGTTCCAAATAAGGTTTGGGCATTTCGATAAAAAAACGATTCAATTCCCCATGTTCAGCAAACTCCAAATTGGGACCCGACAAACGAAATTGTTGGGGATCCAGGATGAAACATATGAATGGGCTTCCTGGTAAATATTTATCAACACACATCATAAGATAACATTAAATATATGATTTCTGCTAGATCCTTCATAAATGTGAAATTTGTAATTTAAAATTCTTTTTTTATATTCTCACCTATATATAATCACCTAGCGCTACGCTAAAAACGATATCTCGTGGCACTTCCCGTATGTCAAATATGACAATGACTTCGATTTAAATCTACTTTAACATGTCCAAGGTTTGACCCTAAGTGTTTCTTAGCTCACATATTACAATATTAATGAGTATAAGTCCTGTTAAAATTTTTTTACCAAATTCATTATTTACATGTACATCCTAATTGCTCGATTATTAACATGTATATTTTAATTGCTCGATATCACAATGATAGATATCTAGTCATAACAAACTAGTTTTAAAAGTTTTCAACAAATTTTCGCTGCTTTAAAAGCTTTCACGATTTTAAGGCAATTTTTGCGGGGAGTAAATAAATCCTAGGACCAGCAAAGTCGATAGAGGCTAATTATGTATTTTAAACTTTTTGTAAATTAATTCCGAGCATCTGCGCTAAGTTTGAGAAAAAATGTAAAGTTTTATAAACAGTTTTAGTCATTATACTCAAACTAAAAGTCAAAAAAATGAATAACCAGTAAAATTATCGGTCTTCATTTGGATATTTTATTAAATTCACTTCCTATTAAACAATTCTAGCATTAAAAATTAACAAGTTGTTTTAAGTGGTTCACCCGAGACAGAGTGTCCGTTAAAGCGTATTTCAACCGTGTGATTTTGGGTGGTGTTAGGTTCGAAAGTAACTTTAAAAATCGTCTTTTTTTGCTGGACTTCCTTGGGATGCCCGAAATGATTGGTTGTAGTTGATTCGAAAATTCTTTCAAAAAGTTGCACGTAATTCGGAATTTTCACACCATCAATCGATACGGTAAGTTCTAAATCTCCTATACCGGCATCATGGGCATCGACTAATATAGAAAAATTTAATTTTTTTTCAAACATAACTCAGTGTAAAAGTGTAATAAGGCGAAAAAATTTTAAATAACGGTGTTATTTTATTGCGGAAATCCTCGGCCTAAACTTTAAACAGTTTTTACAATACACCTAAAGAATAACAGTTTCATTAAAACACTGATAAACACATACTTGCTTTATCAAAAAAGGAAATCAAAGTTTCAGATGAGTATAAAATGTGTTATCTAAAAAGCTTCATTTGTATATATTTTAGTTAATAAATTATTATCTTCGCTACCATCTTTTTTACACTAAAATATAATCCATTGATATAAATCAATGATAATATGTGATGAGTATTGAAAAGAATAGATTACTTAAAAACCAGGTATCTTTAGAATTTCGCAAAAACCCGTATTTTAAATTTTGCACGACGATTTTGCATGGATCGTAAATCCTAAAAATGACGGGGCTCCCTGTGATATCGTTTCCCTCAACCCTTATGTGCACGTTCAGTTCTCCTGTTTATTTTTAATGATATTTATATATATAGGAAAAATAATTTTATATATTACTTTGTCTAATTAAGTTGATAGGACTTCAACTTCGTGACAATTGCAAAATTTGTCATTAAGGGACCAAAATAACTAATGTGACTAATAAGTATTAGGGTCTTAAAATGCGATTTTGCATAGATGCAAAAAAACGGATGCATGTTAGAACATAGCCGCGTCTTAATACGAGCGTCACTTCATTTTTGTTCTATTTTTGTGTTTTTGCTCGTAAAACAAATATTCATCCTTTAATTACGCCTATTAATGCATATTCATATGGTAACTAAACTAAAATTGTTGATTCCACGACATGTATATCGCATATTTAGCAAACAAAAATATGGCGCCATGAAGTTGAATCGTATTTTAAGACGGGCCCTTAGGTTAAGCCTATGTTTATTTTTAAAAATTTAAATAAATTCGTCAGAGTTAAGAATAAAGATTTTAGCTGTGAGCAGTTATTTATTTTAGGGAATTTCAGTAAACCAAAACTCTTATGGATTATTGACTAAGCTATTAATAATTAAGATACATCAACAGACGAAATTATAGAGGTAAATAGTAAAGTTACATTTGTTATCGCCAAAACTATATATTTAATCAATAAATGTGTATCATTCATACCAATATATTCCGGAACAAACATAATGTCGAGGCCAAAATCGGGATTAGTCGTCACATGAAAATCCATTTTATCCGTTTCCGAATCGCCCGGGTACACTAAGAATAATTTGAAAAAGTTATACAAAAAAAAGGCTATCCAATGCTCTTTTTCATGGCATAGCAGCATTGGAATTAGAGGAAGGCAATAATGATTTAAGAAGGGGAAAAATGATTATTTTTTGAAATTTTAACCATAATTTTAATAAATTTAACAAATTTTTGGTTTAGAGGGGGCAGCCGCCCCTCACTGCCCCCCCTCTTTGGCTACGCCAATAAGTTAATCTAGAAGCGCTCACATTTTAATTATGCTTGCACATTTGGTCAAAAATATTGATTGATCACCTCAATAATCTAATTTATTAGATACACTTTTAAATATAAATTTAACGAATACTAAAATAAAAGGGACGAGCCAAATCATAAATTTAGCATTAGAAACTGACAAAAACTTTTAAAAATATTGCAAAAAAAAACTAATAAAATTATACGTTTTAACCAGTTAATAATTACTTTTCCCATAAACCATAATGTCTGAGGGAGACATAACCGCGGGCCCGAACACGCTAAATGAGCAAGGTGTAGCTCTTTTAACTTTGTCCAAAGCTGGTGGTATTTGCACGACGTAGCTTGAATGCTTGCCGTGAGATTTGGATTTGGTCGCAAAAACGTTTACTGATTTCGTTATGAGATTCGCTGATTTTTTGTAAAAAAGATTCTTAATGCCACTAATTACAATTGTTTTATGGTAAACGAACGGGGGTAGAGATTATATTGAAAATTTGTCCCCTAAAATTTGTAACATAAAATTGGATAGAAGGGCCCAATTTCTTCAATTATATTCATAAAAGGCTTCGCATTGCATCGCGCTCACTATGACCTCCCCCCTTATATTATGTTTTTTGAAAAGTAATATATATAAAAGTTTTAAAAATTAATAATTGTAATTATGTTAATCTAAATGGATACATTAGATTAAAAGCAGGCGGTTTGAACAATTTTATGCATTAAATAAATTGAAATATATATGCGGAATGTTAATATGGTTTATTGATAAATTAATTAATATTATTAGAAATCCTACTTAGTACAAGCTTCATTATACAAAAGTAGCCTTACTTAACACATCAGCTAACTTTGGTATACAAAAATCATCCATATAAATGAGATGCTAGTAACGTGATAATATTATAGCTAAGTTCCAATATTTGTCATCGTTATTAAAACCAATTTAATTCTGCCAAAATCTGGCATAAAATATTATAAAAAACATTCACTAACATATTAAAAGTAATAAGTTATTGCTAGAAGTATGGATTTACAAGGGAATTAGTTACGAATGCTTTTTAGCTTAAAGTGGTGGCAATTATTAAACACATATAGGTTAAATTTCAAAACTTTTCCAACACCGTAAAACATATTCGATTTTTGTAAAATATTTAAAGCACTTTTTATGAACAAGGGTACTCTAGAATAGAATTTTTATCAAAAAAGGCAATTTTGATGCATAAAGAGTTAGGTAGTGTTATGAGTTCCCGAGAGCTAATCAAATAAAATCAATTACTGCTAGTTTGGGCAAGACCGGGCATCATGGTTTTCGGTTGCAATTTAAACGAATGGGGTCCGGGTTGGGTAAGTTCACAACTTATAATTACGACATTTTTCTTAGCTCCTTGACTAATTTCCACTTTTCCCTTTACTTCTCGGTCCAAGTTGAGGGCTACGTTAGAAACCATATTGCCCATCGTGTCCTCGCCTCGCATCAGCCAGGATTCGGGGAGGGTAACTAATTTTTTATGATTTTAATACGTCATTTATATAGCAATAATCTTAAGAAAATTTAATGTTAAAACAATGGAAAATAGGCAAAAATAATTGTTATTGATACATTGGCTTCATTTGGAACGACAAATTGTTCCTGAGTTTATCAGTTTAAACCTCAAAATACCTTAAGGTTAAAATTTTAAAATATTTGTAAGTTCATCTCATTTATGACCCCGTGGTACTTGCCGAAGATCGCAAGCTCAAAAATATAAGGCTCTCTTTGAGTTTAGTTTTTTCCCCAATAGTTTCTCCTGTTCAGGATCTTATGAAAAAATGGCGTTGACTTTTTATGAAGAAATAGGCAGGCGATCCCCTCCCTCTAAATATTCCCCCGCATTTTTATTAAAACAATCGTTAGCAATTTTAATCGCAAAATTTAATTTCAAATCTTTTTGGATTCCTGGCCTCTTTTACAACAGGAAGATGAAGACATATTAATCACATTCTTTTATAATAAATGTAATATTTTAATATTAGTATTATGATCAGATGTGTATCAATAAAATAACTTTAATCGTGTTAAGTTTTTTGGATATTAGTAACAATAAATTAACAACAAAATAATACTGTATATATCTTTAGAAAACATTATCTCCCTACCACTGAATGTAAGGGTTTGGCCCAAAATGGCATGTAATGGTTGTTGAGATTCTGTTTCTACGGGCTCGCAGTCAACATCTTTCCCATTGTAGATTTCGGTCGACAGCAACTTAGGGATTTGAGCGGGGGATGATATAATTTTTTCCATCGAGGCATCAACTTCTGAACGTCAAAAAAGCTTATTTACGATTAAAATAAATTCAGAAGTGCCATTGCCTATAATTTAACTGAATACAAATAAAGTTCGTTTTATTAAAATGAGATTGCGTAAATGTGCAAATAACTTTACAATAGGTTAAATTGTAATTAAAAATATAGGATAGTTTAGGTAAATTATCCCATTAGTTGAAAACTTAACAAAAAGCTCAAATATTTACAAAAACGCAATCCCCTCCCATTTCAGGGCAATAATTAAGCATTTAAAAATTCTCAAAAATGCAATTTATACACATAAAAATTCTAAAACCTTGGTAAACTGGGGAAGGAGAGGATTCAGTGGTGCCAAAGAGGGTGCCTGTAATTGCAAAATATAAATATAAGTGAAATTTTGAAACATTTTATAATAGCAAATTTTATAGTAATTATATTAAGGTTTTTTGCCTTTAGGTCCAGCTGAATTGTGATCAGAATAACTATTGGTAACCGAATCGATGTACTTCATGGGTAAAATATCAGAGTTTTCTATGCGGGATAGACTGTCTTTAGAATCAGCGTTGCTCATAGAAGAAAAGGTGGCAATAAATGGACTCCCTAAAAAAAATTCATTTAACTTTAAAATTTTAAAAACATATTTAAAAAATCATAAAATCGTAAAATTAATATTATGACTTGAAACCCAAAGCGACAACATTTTTCACAAATATGTAAGGTCGTATTATAAATTTTTTAGAAATTGATCGTTCATCAACATGTAAATCAACAGCCCATTTTATGCTTTAAGAGAAGACCCTTGAATATTGGCACACAGCTAATTGACATGTTCAAATTTTTTATAGATTTAAAAAATATAATTTGGTGAAATTTTGGAGAAAAAAATAAATAAAACGTAAGGCATAAATAAGGTTAAAGTTAATAAAATATGAATACCAGGAACGGGATCATTATTGAAGTTGATGTAAATTTCGTAGGACGGGGCCCATATGGTTGGCACAAATGTTATGTTATACTTGGTCTCCTTTTCCACTGTCTCTATATCTATAGGTAATGGTTCCATGTCAGGATCCGACGAATTAACTATTTTCACTTCCAAATTTCCCACACCTCCACTTTTTGCACAATCAACTAAAACAAAAATATAATTGATATTATTATTTAAAATTTTTCTCAACTAAATTTAACCATAAAAAAGCGTAGGTCCTTTTTTCGATAAAAATTTGAGCATCTCCACTGGGCTAAATTAATGTAATTTTGAGTTTTTAAAGAAAGCAAATTTAAAGAGCGGCAAAAATCGGAAATAGCTAAGATATTAATCATTTAGATAAACAAAGGTGAGCAGCCCCTTATATTACTCACAGCAACACAGCTAAATATATTATGTGCATTTCACATCCTACAAACTCTTGTTTGTCCAAATTAAAATGCCGCCTAGCCTTTCCTAACTTGAATTAATTTTAATTGTACTATAGTGTTTTTAAAGTGTCAGAAATGATTTTAAAAATGCTTTATATCATTTCATATTTGCCGTTTATAGTCTTAAAATATAACAATAATTTCTTTAAATTAAATTTATTACAAAATGCATACTTATAAATTTTGTGTAACCCAAAACTTTTTATATAAATAATTTATACTCCACCTTTTTGAATAGCCTTTAATATAGTGACCCTTAATTTTTAAGATAAAAACAAAGTTAGTTTAACATATATCAAAAAATCGAATTACCCCACTTACCCCTGCAAAGATTTATATATTAATTATCTAAAACACTTTTGCTATCCAATTTTTCACAATTTCCTATTTTCTAGAAAAAGATGGATTTCAAATAAATTTGCCTTCTATTCCCAAAGGTCGATTGAGGGCTAGAGATGGTACCTGGGATACCCTGGGCCCAGTCTCGTCAAGGCTAGAGTCATAAAATGAAGTCACAACTTTTTTAGCATCATATATTCCGAACTCAAAAGTTAAAGGAGTCAAATCCTCCAGAAGGCGAGATTTAAGCAGGGCCCGATATCGTCCTACGCGGCATGGCACAAATTCGACGGCTAAAACCTGGTCAACCATACCCTGTTGCGAGCGCTGCGTCACTTTGAATGAAATTTCGCAACGCTTGACTTTGTCAAGCTTGTTGGCTCCTGTTTTAAGAAAGCGAGATTAAAACCCGAAAATTCAGAAATTTTGATGCGTGAATGGGCGGGCGGCGGGTGGATACTTAGGTTAAAAATAACATTAAACATATCGACCATGAATTATTTTCTTCAAGGTAATGGGGGAGGGGGTAATTCCCGTTTACCTCTCCTCTAAACAAAATCTAGCTTTTTTTCATTATCGGATTTCAAATGAGAGCAGCTCATTTGTACCCAGTATTTTTTCAAGGGATTAAGGATAGTACCCCTCCGATCGCCTAAAAACGCCCCACCCTCAATAAAAAATAAAAAGTTCGAGATTTATAGTACAATATTTTATAATAGAAGGATAACATCCTTTCCGGGCTAAATTTTATAAAAGAAATCTACTTATCAACTAGACAAAATAGACTGCCTAACCCGTTAAATATATGCCAAATTTGCGTTCGCAATACATTACCTAAGTTTTTTTTGACTGCATTATACAAATTTGGTAAAATTTTACGAAAAATAGGATATTTAGGTTAATCTTATGGGCGCAACTTCTATATTTAGTCTCAATTTAAGGCGGAAGGATCCAATGCTAATCGGCATTATTTTAACCGTCGGGTGTTACAATTTAGATCGTTATATAGCTTGCGTAAGTTGTAAAAACGATGAGTTTTGTTTGGTCGAACTTTGGTTTGTACAACATTACATGGCATGCGTATATAGTCAAACCCCATTATTCGATTGAGTAAGCAACTCGAAGGTCGATTCTATTTAATGCCCAAACAATGAAGGGCCAACAACAAAAAAAACGATTTAAATCTTTGGCCAGAACCAAAGGAAAAACAATTTAAAAATTTAAACTCATTTATAGAGCTTATATATGAGAAAAACGAAATCATTTTTTCAACTATTTTCGACACACCTGCACAATTGGTTTCAGTTACTTCTAGTATCTGACAATCCACGAGAGATGCGGGGTCTGTTGGGACTGAGTCGGCGCATATGCGAAGCAAAAAGTAAGTGGGCCTAAATGCTCTAGTCGCTATGGCGGGACTAATTCCAGAGTCGGGACACATGGGGCAAGGGTATAAAGATCCCAATGCAGGGATTAATTCCATCACATTATTCTTGATCTTCCATTGAAACGTTTCAATTATGGAATCCGTGTTATTTACAGATTTTTGAGCATCGCAAAGGAGTTTTACATCAAAAAATTTACACCAGAGGTGAGTTTGGTCATCAGCTAAAGGCCACCCTTTCAGACAAACTGAATATGCCATAGATTCTGTATTATCACTACCCTTTGGCCCGATCAAGCCTATCTTTATGATAATTATGTCGCGAGAACAAGGTATTATTTCGTAATTGTAATAGGTAGCGTCAGGTTGGCTATTGTTATCTAATAAATCGTTTTCTAGAATTTTTAGAAATAATTCTTTATCGACACAGTGAATGGTACGAGTTTTTTCCGATTTAAGTGGCGAAAGTTCCAAGTTAAAAGGTTCAACGCTCCCACACTTCGATAGATCCACTATATAAAAAGTAATGTAAGTTTGCTAGCCCATTTATCTTTAAAGTTAATAATAAAAATTAATTTTTATTTAGACTAATGACATTAATAAATAGTTGTAATGCCACAACTTGTATTTTATTCAAAAGCTTTAATAAAGGTGGTCACCAATTTACTCAAGTAATTGTTTTTAATTTATCCCTTAAAATCTTAGTAAAAACTTTCTATTTCCTCGTTTATCGCCCTCCTTTTTTTGTTGTACAAAAATCTTAATAATATCCTATAAATAATCACAGTAAGTTCATTTTTAAAAATCCTTCCAATTACAAATAATTTTCTCATCCTAAATTACGCTAAAGTCCCAAATAAAATTAGTAATTACTTTGCAGTTGATAATACAATCCTTCACTAAAAGTACGGTTAGACCATTCATCTTTGAGAAAAGTTATGGAAGGTGGATCTATAACTACCACAAAAATGCTCGTTAAAATGCGTTCACCAATGGTCAAATTCAAAACCCACTGCCCCGTTGTTTTTGGATTAACGGAGATCTGGCAGAAAAAAACATAAATTTTCACAAATAATATAACAATGTAAACTTATTATTACTTTCAACACGTCATGGTAAATGAGAGTTTCAACATTTTGATGAGTTGCCTCTATATCGTCCGTCGAAATTAAAATCGCTTTTATAGTTGGGAGGTAGGCTAAATAAGGCAAAATGTTGGAAGTGAATTCGTAATTCTTTCCACTTTCAAGAATTATTGCATTGATGTCCCCTTTCGGGCCGCGACATAGGTGTTTGAGAAATTGACTTTGTTCGAAGAAAAATCCGGGATCCAGGGTGTTATTGTCGTAGTAATAAGTCCCCATATTAGTTAAAGGCGGATTCGATTTAGGTGATGGAAAGATGTATACATCAATTTGATAATCTACAAAATTTACGGCAATTCAAGCTTATTAAATTTAAAAATTAATTATGATTTTTTCCAAACATAAATAATTAAAATCGTCTCCAAATTTTTAGACACAATTTTAAATGATTCAAATTAAAAAGAAAATTTAAAACACAAGTTAAAAGATGCTCCCTACCATTGATTCGTTGGTTTGTGATTAGTCGAAGTTGGTGGACACCAAAATTGGTAGGGTGAAAATTGATCGCGTATTTCTCAGCACTTTCACAACATTTTACGGTTCCAGGTATTAAAATGATCGGGTTGGAATGGCAAACCAGAAACCATTCGATGTTTTGAAGTGGCAGCATTGATTTGACTAGAAAAAGTTAAAAGCACTTTTATACTTATGTCGACGTAAGCCTAACTAAACACTTATTATTCTTATAAAAATACAAAAAAATAATTTACCGCATTTTAAGGACTAGCCACGTTCAATATATAAAAATGAAGTTCTTAGTAAAATAAGAAGTCATTAAATAAGCTTTAATAGGTTATTAATAGTTGAAGTCTCACAAAATCGTTAATTCTATTACATGACCAATCGGAGAATTTTTTTTGGATTTTGCCAATGGAGACAGGTCTTACCTATTGCTACTACAAGATTCTATGATTTGGGGACCAATAATTTATACATTTTATTGAGTATAGCGTCACGAACCGTTTTTTAAAAGGCCGATTTTCGACTTTTGAGCGTCCACAACTCAAAAGTAGTGACCTAAATGAGCTAAAATTTTCGGGAATTAATAGTTTTATAGTTTTCACATTTCAACCAAGTTCTATAAAATTCTGAGAGTGTCGGCTGAAAACGCGTTTTAACATCGATTTGACATATAACAAAACAAGGTCCAACAATTAAGCAACGAAAAATTCACATTCAATAATTAAAAGTAGCCCCGCTATAAATGTTTTTGCAAAACATAGCACCTTGAACGTGATAAAGTTCATCCACGAAACCAAATCTCTGCAATATCAAATCTTCCACTTTGGGGAAATTAATTACGGTTGAAGCTTTCAATATGAGGCGAAGGCCAAGGTCTGAGGGTGTTAGCCGAATTGACAATTCATAATTCCCACTTTGTGGTATATTAATTTCAGAGGCATATTCCAGGCGATCTTTATCGCGCGAATCGATCAGGTCGAATTTAATTGAGATCTAGCGATAAAAACGATATAATTTGTTTGAAAAAATTTCATGGTTAAAACTAAAACAGATTAATCGTTCAATTCAAACAGCTTTTTTCAAAACTAAACTTATTTGCAAATACCTAATGGGGTTATGTTTCGATTAATTACTAAACACCCTAATGAATAAACTATCATTTTAAAATAAAAATAGAATATGATTAGATAATCTCTGCAAGTAGCGAGGCATGAACCTGATTAGATGGAGAGACGGAGGGCATATCACAAGCGACCAGGCTGGCATACAAAGCACATTCATTGGGTTCATTAGTAAAGATGCGAGCGTTATATAGCTGGCCAACCTTGAAAATATACACACAAAATGCATAATTTATGAGCCCAAAAATTTTCCATTCTATACTAACATTAGTATATCAAAATTAGGATGCTTTATAAAACTTCTTTATCGTTGTGTTACCTTGTGATCATGATTTTGAACAAAAATTCAATCAAAACAAAAGTTATGATATTCCTTATATTCAAATGATTTAAGTAAAACTGGTTTATATTTAAAAGCAACAAATTGATTCATCAGTAAGCCTAATAGCTATGAAATGACGCAATTACAATATTCAAAGAAAGTGGGTTATACTAAAATACACAATACAAAACTATCGGTGTAATTTGAAACTATAGCATTCCATAGCAATGTAGCTTTATCGTGCAGGCCAGAGTGTGCATTATTACAAAAAGACATTAGTGTACAAAAGTAATATGAATTCACCATCAATTCGCTCCTGGCTAATTGAGTTACGCTAGAAGCCGTATATTCTTCGTCTCCGAGCCTTAGCTTAAGCGTAGCCTTCGGTTTTTCTTGCTCGATCTTAAGTTGCGGTTTACCGGTGGAATTTTTCACATTTCGAAATTGCAGAGAAAAAGGAGATTGTGGGACGGGGTGACCGTTAAACTTAACTTCAACCGCATGACAACGGGCTGATGGTATAAAATTAACGCGACAAATTTTAGCGGCGCCGGGACCAGGGTTTGAGTGTGGAGATACCGTAGGTGGCAGGAGTTGTATGGAGTTGGGAATGGTTCCACCGTCTACGGCTAGCTCTAAGTGACCTTCCCCAGCTGTAGCACCGATTTCTATGTTAAATTCGAAGGCATCCCCTGGTTGCGAAACTTCATCTAAACGTATTATAACATATGAAATGTTATAAAGCTTGTTGGCCGGTACTAGTGTTGTAAAAACGGGTTGGCTTTGTTTGGTTGACCTTTAGTTTTAGTCGACTAAACATAAACATGTTTTACTTAGCCGCACAAAGAGATTAACGGTTTGACCAAAAAACCTTTGGTATGTTTATGTTCAGTCGACTAAAACCACAGGTCGACCAAACAAAACTTAGCCATTTTTACAACACTAGCCGGTACAGTAGTTGTAGTTACTTAAAACGTTCATAACGAGCTACTTTACGCATAAGTTTTCACGGCAGAAATTTTTTTATATAAAGAAAGTAAAAGCATGATCTACACATTATAACTCTGCTTGTTACAAAAAAAATATTAGGTAACTTTGTGGGAGAGGCGTTGATTACTGACTTAATAAAAAATACAAAAAATTAGACTTCTCGAGTGGCCTTCTAACGATAGTTTTACTAAAATAGGTACTAATAATAACAATAATATCGTTTGCAATTGAATACTTTGCTGAGTCAAGATTGAAGGGTCGGCTAATTTTATTGCGCTTGGGTCGAATGCTTTAAGAATAATTTTGCTGAGAGTCTTATTATCCGCAACAGGACTCGTAAGTTTTTGTTGCAAATTTGGAAATGGCAAAGTTAGAAATGCTGTAGTAGGATTGATTTCGCCTTTTGAACAATCAAAATTTTCAACATAGCAAGGATCCATGACAGCCAAGCTCAACGAATAAAACCCTACTTTGGGCAAGGAATAACAAAATTTGAAAGTTAAATTTTGGTCTCGTGAGGCTTGGGCTATATTGCTTCCAACAACTTTGACATTTATAGGTGTGGAATCTTGGGTTGGCTTATTTAGGCTGAGATGGCCGTGGGATGAGATGGGTACGATGCAGGCCTAAGATATTATATCAGTCAATTTATGTTGAACAGAAATAACAGGGTAATAAATTGTTTACTAGAATATAATATAGGTAAGAGAGCTTAATTTACTCAAATATTTAACCTTTCCTAAAGAGAGTTAAAATAAAAATTATTTGAAGATAGAAAAAAACTTTAAAAGTAATAGAACTTTTGAAGGTAACAAACAATGTTTTAGTATTATTATAGTTATCTTTCAAATAGGCCAAAACAGACTTGATTTTTTATTGACAATGATATAATAACGTCAAATTTCTAAACATTAAATCTTAATGATGCTTTCTACATATTAAAAACTCCAAATTTTGTTGGTTTATTCATATGAAACCTTTATATGTTCTAAACGTATGGCATTTTGACAGGTTTCTAAAGTAAACTCCATTGACGTGTTGAGTTTTATAGCAGGTCCGAGCCCTTTTCCACTGAAGCAAATTTTATCGATGTCAAACAACGGGCAAACAAATGGACTTTCTAAATTTGCAAGCAGTATTAACATATAAAATCGGGCACAAATTGCAAAATATCCTATTATATATATAAAATTGGTATCTTTTAAAATATAGACTGAGATGTATGCTAACAATACAAAAACATCAAGTACCCCACAAATTTATAAAATTGAATTTAAGAGCATGCAATTTCATTCTCCTAGCAGCACTAATATTATGTCAGAAATTAAATTAAACTTGATGCAACATTTTCATAACGTGAAAGAGACTTTTTAAGGGGTATAATGAAAATTTGCCAGCCGAGTTTGTGAATTAATAATTTGCAACCCGAACACGACCCGGAGTGATACTCAGTGCTATATTTAAAACGCACTATAGAAAACCTTTTAGTTATAATAAATGATGTGGCAAAACAAACAACGAAGCAAATTTTGATAATACTTAGGTATTATAAATTATACCCCAAGCCGTCAAACCAAATTTAATTTTAACTTTCATTTAAAAAAGCAGCTCTATGTGGATTTTTAAGATTCTGTAGGACAGTCAATGCTGCTTTCGACCAAGTGAAACTCATTTCTTTTATATTTTCATTTAACAAAAAAATTGCATTTCCCTATATTTTTATAGGCACGTTAAAATGAGAGATTATAGACTTGGAATGTGGTGGCCATTGAAACGCATCTCTATAGTTTGAAATTCCACGCTTTTTATGGATGGCACGAGTTCAGGTATGAAATCCACAGCGAATTTCTTAGTTCCCAAGCTTCGGATCGTCGATTTAGTAACGCCATTATTTATGAGCACTTCCAACTTCCCCGGACCCGAATCCTTGGCATTTACTAATTTATTTTCATTATTAATATGATATAAATAACAAAAAACGAAACGATTTAATGGCAAAAATATATAGGATATATATGTAAATATATAATTAAGTCTGGGTGTGCTATTTTGTTCTGTATTAAAATATGTGCAAAACAGTACTTTTAGCTAATGACTCAATGTTTGAAAACGAAAACTTATAATATTATGCCCGAGCTTGGTTAGCATTTGACTATGATTACGCGAGTAAGCGAATCCAGCAAAAATAAACAACGGTCAACCCCTTAGACTACCAAAAAAAATCTTCGCACTTCACCCCACCTAATTGCGATGTAAAATTAAATAATTTTTTATTGATAATATTCGGGAAATTTGTACTGTATATAGTTGTGAGTATGTCGCGGACGCAGTAGGGGATGGGCTGATAGGTGACTTTATTGATGTCGTACACTTTAAAACTGATCGCCTCCTTGCCAGTTTCTTTAACATCTTTAAAGGGAAAAATCTCTTTTCCATTCATCAGAAACTGAAGTCGATGTTCTCCTAATAACATTTATAAGAAACTTTGATTTTTGAAAATTTTCAATTTATAAACATACAAATTAAGGCATTCTAAAAAGTGTATTACAAAACTATTATTGGCTTTTTCTTATTTTGCACCTCCTAAAAGTATCTGCCATAAAAAATCAATGAACAAAATATAAAAAATTCAGCATAATTATTAGATTCAAACAATGATTTAATTTAAAAGCAAATTTGTTTTTCATGAATTTTAAATATCAATTAAGGTTACCTATATCCTTCACGGAAAAAGACATTGTGTATATTTCAAATTTTTCTCGATCTAATAAATCATCTTTATTAGTCAGGCCGGGAAGGGATGAATTTTTCAAAGCCTTCGAATCTATAGGGGCATCACGAATCTCTATAGTTCCTGGATATTTGCTCATCTTTGAATTTCCTGGTGCTATAGGCGAATATATGTATATAAAATATTAAAGAGCACACAGGATATAATTTTTGTTAGAAAGAATGCCTACCCCTTTAAAACATGATAAGACTGGCAAAAGTTTCAAAAGTATGTATTGGTCGGACGGCCAATAAGGCACGTATAAAAACACTTGTAATGTAATATTTTTAAAAAATTTGCTGCTTTATATGAGCTAAAGGGCTTGTTAGATATAAATATTTTAGAATGTTCAGTAAATAATAATAGAACAAAATTCCATTAGTCAAGCTAAATAAAACTTTTTTAAATAATTATGATATATAGCCTTCATAATCACATCAAAATATACAACTAAAAAGTTAAATAATGAATACATTAAATGAACATAATCTACTAGCTCAGTTAAATAAACATTCATCAACTTGAAAATAATGAAATAAAACTATACGATGTATCCAAAGCAGAAGCGAATCGTTTTTGAAGGGGTTCGTCCGAGACTTAGGGATAGCTATGGTGTAAGCCATTTTCTGACCCAAAGGCAATATACCATGCACTGTATCAATCATAAAAACTTCCCTAATTTCCTTAGAGGCTCCATCGTTAAACCCAACAACCAGGCTAGGATCGGCTTTTACAATCGCAACCTCTTTAGCAGCTGCGGCCAACTTTATTTTTCGAGCCACGGGGGACGGGCCCGTTTTGGGGGCCATATTGAAATGTTTTTTGGGATCGTCGAAATTGCGTTTCACCGATGCAAAATCGGTCCATTCACCGTTTCGCGCATCGGAACAGGCATCAATTTTATCCCCGTTTTTCGTGATTTTGGCCTGGGCAGTGGAGTTGGAATTGAGTCGTTTGAGATAAACTTCCTTGATTTCGGACGCCAAATTAGGTGGTATGCTAGGCACGTGTTTTAGAGCCGAGCCGGAGGGGCTTGAATCCGTCATGCCATTCAGGCGACAAGTTAAGGGTGGGATGTGCTTGAGTTCCCGCTTTATCACCCGAAATTTTTGCGCTGAGGGTTGAAGTTTGAACGAGTTGTCATAAATAAAACACACATACATATATAAACTATTTTGCAGCGATGACTAAAAAGATTGAGCAAGCTTTCATATAAATAAGATCTAAAAGTTAGTTAAAAGTAGGATTATTTATTAAATAAGATATAATGACTATATAATTCCGTAACACACGTGTAGAAGCATTATTAGATTTTAAATTTGAAAAAATACACATTGTTATTTCTACGGTTCAACAATCACATCTTAAAAAACCAATATATTCAAAAAATAATTAAGATCTTAAAAAAACGAAATTTAAAGTAAAAGCACTTCTTTCAATATTATATTAATTGACCCGACCTAGCAAAACCTCAAAATAACATTGCATGAAACTCACTCAATTCGTCGTGCAATATTTTCTTTTTATCCACGTTGGTATCCAACCTCAGGAATTGCGACAGATAAGCCAACATGTAAAAAGTGTTTAATTTGCCACTCCGCAACTCCCTCGCAGATATAAGCGGCTGGACGCCAAATTCTTTGGCTTTGTTGATGCCTTAAAAATGTATCAAGCATACCAATCAGTATTTGATAGATAAATTTAAGGGTGACACAAGGAAAATCTACAAAATAATAAATTATTAACAACATCCGGTTAAAGCGACTAGTGAAATTTCGAAATTCTCAAAAAATCTAATTATTCCGTCGAATGGAATGTTATGCAATTTATATGATAATATTCGATAAAAAGTAAGAAATTTTGGGGGTTAGGCGGCATTTAAATTGGTAAAAAGTGCGACGAATCTCTAAACAGTGTCAATTTAATAATTAAAAGCCCTCTTTTCAAGCATCAAAGTTATAAAGCATCGTCCTACTTTCTTCTAGGATTGATAAAGTAAGGTTTTCTTTAAACACATTTTCTCCGGCATTTTCCTCGCCTGGGCCTTGAGCTATGTATTGATTGGAAAAGGAGTCCAACAACATATGTAAAGCCTTCCCATCCACCCAATCACTCTAATAAAGAGAAGCGAAATTGATGAAATTTACGTTCAACATTGAATTAAATTTGAATAATTTCTTGCCCAACTAATCTGAAACATTTGTAAAATCGAAATTCTCAAATTGTTAAATTTAGCATTGTCGGTTCGGGGGGGGGGGGGGGGGTTAAAGATTTTATGCCGACATAGCTCGATAAAAAACCAAATTTTTGAATGAATTTCTGAGACTAAAAGACTTTTTGATGCCATCATTTTACTAAACTCTTTCATTTCATTTAAAATGGGGAGATTTAATATTTATGCTGGATTAGTTAAAAAGCGAAATTTAATTCGGTGTCTGGCAATTCATAGTTATCTACCGGATTCTCAAGCAATTTTTATTAAATTTAGTGTAAAAATAAAGAATATGCTAGTCGCATTAACTTGCAAAGACCAGCATTGTCGTTAATAAAAAGATCAACTGCTTGATCTAGTTTTGCAAAATGATGTTTCGCGATTGGCATACAATTTAATTCTGTAACTCATTTAAAAATTAGAATACAATTAAAACAGGGTTTGATTAACAATTACAACGATTCGTTTTTTATTCGCCTTACTGATTATATTTAAGTGCAAATTAGTTTAAAACGGTCCAAACACGGGCTACGACTTGAGCATTCGGGCAAACTTGTAGTCAACAAACAAAAGGCCGATCTTTGATATATACTCACTTCTTAAATGAGTATTTTAGCCGCTCGAGAACGTTTTGACCAATAACTATAATGCCTTCAATATATATACTCTAAAATTTCGTATGGTGAGGGTCGGTTCGAGCTTGGAATTAACCCAATCCAAAACGCGGATAGGAACGGGTCCCCTTAGCAAATCTTTAGGTATTTTTGCTTGGCGATCGGGTTGGGGGAAAGACGTGTAAAAGGCTAGATAGGTCATTACAGCGTATTCGTCCATGAGACCATTCGAATCTCGCGATATGCAACCCCCTAGTAAGTCGGGTATACCGTGGCGTTCTTGAGCTTTAAACAGGCTGTGAAGCAGCAAATCAACTCCTGGTCTAAACGCGGTTCAAATAATATTATTTTCATTATACATTTTGCCATGAAAAATTGGTATTTTTAGCTGTGCTATAAAATCGTCTAAATATGAAATTTACCTCTCTGCGTGGTAGGGCTGCGTGTTAACAATAATAATAAAAGTTTTATACATGCATAAAATATATAGGTGCGGTGGTTTGCAAAATGTTTACACACATTTTAAATGTGATGCACCTCACCTTGATCATAAAATAAATTTTATTAGTGTCGCCCTAGGATCACATCCATGGACATAGTTAGAATTTGAAATAGAGGGGGGGGGGCAATAATGATTAAGGGAGGGGAAAAATGATAATTTTTTGAAATTTTGGCCATAATTATATTAAATTTAAAGGTTTTTTTTTAATTTAAGGGCCATCATCACATCTTCTCCTAAACTAAAGGGCATTCCACTCCACTAATCTCATTTATTTAAAATGGCTAAAGTCAAAAACCCATATAGCTTTTTACACGATAAATATGGAGACCTATTGAAAAAATGAATTTACGATTTTAACTTGAAGAATGTTAAATTAACCAATTCCCCGATTGCGCACATTAAAATTAAGCAAACCATTTGCAAACCACAAACTATATATATAAATGAATAAGACAAAATCGGCTATTAGATTTGAATTGATGATATATTTAGCCGTAATAAATATATTTAAATCTTTCTTTCCCATTTATACTACATATTTATCCTTTATAATCAATTAGGAGATTAAAATAATATAAATAACACATACTTTTTGTTGTTTTTGAGAGTTACCCAATTAGCATTCGTCCTATTTTGGCAAAATTCCAAAAGTGCCCTATATTTTGAATGGAAAAATATCATATAAACATCTTGGATATTGTTCCATATATGCGTACATACAAACATGTAAAAAGGATAGGTGATTCGTTATTAATTTTTTATAAATATATACCCATTTCCTTATTAATTATCGTTTTTTAAAAAAATACTATAATGGTGCAAAATAAAGTCAAAGATTGTTTTTGAAAGGTCTTTTTTTATACGTTCCACAGGGACACATTATGTCAAAACTTTAAATCCTTTACCGACTCTTGCCTAATTTTAGACGACAATGATATAGATCTCTGCATTTAACCATGGGCGTACGCAAGTTTTGAATTAGGGGGGGGGGGGGGCAGATTAAAATTTTCCTGCGACCAAAAAAAAAATCCAAAAATTTTCCTGAGAGCAAAAAAAAAAGGTCTCGACAATCAAAAAAATTTTCTCAGAGCAAAAAAAAATACTACCCAAAAATTTTCCTGAGAGCAAAAAAAAAAGGTCAAGACTTTGTATTATATGTAAAAAAATTTATGTTATGTCTGAGAAGAATTACCCTAAACGCGCATATAATCGATTGACTAATATTAATCACAATTTTTAAGCTTCACCTTAGCAGATTACATCTAAAGATATGTAGTAAATAGCTGGAACACGGCTATAATTATCTAACCATACATGTAAAAAAAGATAAACGAAGGTTAAAATATGCTAAATTTCATCAGAAGAAGGTCGACTTTTTTTGGTGATAGAGTAGATAGACTGCATCGTATACCAAGCTAAATAAGTGTACCGTTTTTTTCAACGTTTTTAAATGTGCCCAAATAAGGAAATGTTATATAATTTCAGGGGCGTACCCAGGTTTTGAATTAGGGGGGGGGGGGCAGATTATTTAAAAAAAAATTTTTTGTTTGACTATTTAAAAATTTTTCTTTGAGCAAAAAAAAATGTCTTGACTTGCCAAAAATTTTCCTGAGAGCAAAAAAAAGCAACTTCCCTTATTCAGCAGTGGGGGCAGCTGGACCCCCTGCCCCCCCCCCTGGGTACGCCCATGTATAGTTTATAGTGATTTTGGTTATTAAAGAGTTTATAAAACGTAATAAAAAAAAATTTTGTGATGATGTGATGTTAAAGCGATTTAGTGGAATCTGCATTTTATTAAATATTCATTTATTAACTAATGATGAGGATTCACTTTTACTGCTTAGACAATGGATGGGGGGACAATGAGAAAGATATGGGAGATCGTCAAATTTAAAATGGTGGATTTGATGGTACAGCAAATTTTATCATGGGAAAGATATGACATGAGCAGTCGATGTAGTCTATGCTTTTGGTAAAAATGGAAATCTTATTACAAAATTACACTTTTTAAGCTTAGCAACAGCGATCTGCTTAGTTTAAATACTAGGGAATTCGATCAAACTAAAAGTTTATATTAATCGTGAATATTTATTTTCATATAGAAAATATAGTTAAAAACCTTGGAAAGAATCTTATTGTTTAGCAAATTAGACATTGCAAAAAATATTTTATACGATAATTTATATTTATTTAAAATAAACTCGGATGGGTTGGCTAAGGCTTGACGACGAATATTTTGGATTTTAATATTTAAACATTAACAGAGCTACAGGCCAAAATTTGCTTTTATTTTATATAAAATTGACACTTAATAACGTTACAGTTTTTTCTTTTAGATACTCTTTAAAAGAGGCATAATTCCTGGAATGATTAATTGGAGGTGATTTTGTGATTAGAGATAACAACTATTGGCATAAAGTTTGATACTGTTAAAGAAATCATCATATTATTTCTCAAGACACCCGCCATTATTACAAATCCTATACAACTACAAAAGATCTCACTCCCAAAACTGGTTGAAATAACTTTCTCTTTGCTTAATTATCACATTCAGATCCGAGGGCAGATTTGTTTAAATCATTTTGACCGAACCCGGCCAGGTCTGTTATAGCTTAATTGTCCGTCCGGGCCCGCCCGAATTCTTCTAAGTGTCCATCCGACCATGCCCGAACTGACTGGCCCGATATGATGATTTTTTAATTTTTTTCAATAATTTTGTAATATTTTTCAACAATTTTGAATTTATTTCTCGTTTTTTTGGATTGAAACTTCGATCAATAAATATTATCCAGTTAGATAAAAAATGGCAAAAGAATACACGAAAGCAAATTAATACAATATTGGAAAAAATCAATTAATCCCGAATTGCCCGAATCTTGTTGTGATGCCCGCCCGAGCCTTTCCGAAAATCAAAATTTATGACAATTGCCCGGCCCGGCCCGTAGACCGGCGGGAAGTTTCGGTCAGCGGATTGGGCCGGGCTATACTGTCTCTGCTTCGGATTAAAGTAATCTAAAAAATAAAATTGTATTTAGAGCTTTCTTTACTGTAAAGCCGTTCCATCAGACCAATCGCCAGCGAAATTAGTGATTTTGCTGTCGGGTAGCAAGGAGTTGACCCAAGTAAGCATGATTTTTTTGATGTGACTATCGGATGGTAATGGGACGAAGCCTTCTTCTCGATGCAATATATGGTATCGAACTATTAAAGCCCACACAACTTCCATGATCGCCTCCAAGTTTTCCGGGCACGAACAAATGTCTTGCGGTGCTTATTTATAAAGTAAAAAAATATATCTTTTTATGATAACTTACAATTTTAGTAATAAGTTTATATATTATATATATATATATGGCTAAATAATTTTGAAAAGAGTGGGTTTTGTTATGTGCGGCTGATACGTTAATTTTGCACAAAAAATGCCTTGATATCAGTCCCTTATTGATACTGAGCTGAGGCAAAACATATTTATATACGGCATACCTTTTGATATCTATCTATACTATATACATTGTAATTTTACCTGTATTTATACTTGTTAATTATTTAAGCTACAAATTCAGTCAAGCATACTCGTCCGACGCACAAAAAATAATTGCGGAGATGTCTGTCA
The DNA here is from genome assembly GCA_964036665.1 of Gordius sp. MW1. NCBI lineage: Eukaryota > Metazoa > Nematomorpha > Gordioida > Gordea > Gordiidae > Gordius > Gordius sp. MW1. The sequence goes on from OZ038532.1 coordinate 8,368,776, forward strand.
TAGTATAATTGGCCTCTGATGCCTTTTTAAAACAATGATTAAGATTAATATTATTGATATAAATTAAATATGTAATAAAATTATCGCTATTATAACAACTCCTCGTTAATAGGATCAATATCAAACGGTGTGACCATGGGCGTAGGCAGGGGGAAAGGCCCCCTAAACGACATAAAAAAGATTTCAGTGCAAAAATCCAAAGTAAAATAAAAAACTCGGGCCTTCGGCCCTCGTGGGAAGGGGGAGAAGGGAAGGGAAGAGGGGAAGGGAAGGGGGGACGACTCATCTGTACTTCGTATAAATGTATCATATTTGCTATGCAATTTATGGGCGAGAAAGGTGGGAAGGGGCGAGAATGCCTATAGGGGGGTATTAAATGCCTAATGATTAATTAATTATTTATACAAATTTTCCATTATAGGCAAAATGTAATAAAGGCAAAATGTAATATAGGCAAGGGTTAGGGTTAGATTTAGTGTTTGCATCTAGTTGGGTATTACATTAGTTTTTATGGCCTTTAGTGATTATGGGTCTAACAAACATTATATTATAAAACAACACAATGTTAAGAATTTGCAGAATTGTTGGGAGAAATTTTTTGTTAAATTTGAACAATTTTTAATTAAAAAAATCAAAAATTTGGCCAATGGTCACTTTTTCTCTATTGGTCAGTACCAACAGATACTCTATAAGTCAATGATAGCCAAAAAAAACGGGAAAAAAAATTTTGATGCTCACTTTGGCCAATGGTCATTTTTTTCCATTGGTCAGCAGCCAGCACACGGTAAAAGTGGATATAAATTCATAAGAGTAAAAAAAACGAAAAAAAACAGCCAGCACACGGTAAAAGTGGATATAAATTCATAAGAGTAAAAAAAACGAAAAAAAAATTTTCGAATCACATTTTGGCTAATGGTCATTTTTTTCCATAGGTCAGCAGCCAGGACACGGTAAAAGTGGATTAGTCAAAAAAAACGAAAAAAAAGTTTTCGAATCACATTTTGGCCAATGGTCATTTTTTCCATCGGTCAGGAGCCAGCGGACGGCCAAAAAGTCATAATAGCAATGGTAGTAACAGGAACAATCATAATAGTCAAAAAAAACGAAAAAATAAACTCGGATTCACATTTTGGCCAATGGTCATTTTTTTCATTGGTCAGCAGCCAACGGACGGCCAAAAAGTCTTATTATCAATGATAGTAACAAGAACAATCATAAGAGTCAAAAAAACTCCGGGATTCTAACCCAAAAACTAGTTAAATTGCATAGCAATTAGAAGTAAACAACTTTTATTTATGTTTATTATATAACATTGGTCAGCAGCCAGCGGACGGCCAAAAAGTCATAATAGCAATGGTAGAAACAGGAACAATCATAATAGTCAAAAAAAACGAAAAAATAATTTCGATTCACATTTTGGCCAATGGTCATTTTTTTCATTGGTCAGCAGCCAGCGGACGGTTAAAAATTCTTATTATCAATGATAGTAACAAGAACAATCATAAGAGTCAAAAAAACTCCGGGATTCTAACTCCAAAACTAGTTAAATTGCATAGCAATTAAAAAGTAAACAACTTTTATTTATGTTTATTATATAACTAGTTAAATTGCATAGCATTAAAAGTAAACAACTTTTATCTATGTTTATTATATAACAAAAACTAGTTAAATTGCATAGCAAATAAAAGTTTATAACTAGTTAAATTGCATTAAACAACTTTTATTTATGTTTATTATATAATAGATAATTTAACAAATCTTATATATAACACACCGAGGGAGATAGAGATGAGGGGTGGGGCACCTCTTATGCATAGCAATTAAAAATAACACAGCGACGGGAGATAGAGATGAGGGGTGGGGCACCTCTTTCTCATGCATTAATTTAAAAAAGCGATAACCTAATATAACCAATGCAAATAGATAGGGAGGGTAACGGACGGACGACGGACAACCAAAAACGAGCCCATAAATTGCATAGCAATTTATATGTTTTGCCCCACCCCCTAATTGAACTTTTGCAGGTTTCGCCCACCCCCTAATCTAAAACCTGGCTACGCCCATGGGTGTGGCAAATTAGAAGCCTTTTCGAAGTGCGGCGCAATGAATGTCACATCATTCATATAAGTTGCAAAACGTAAAAATATTTTGAAAACCCGAATCGACCAGTTCTAATTAAAGCAAGATGGTTTATACTTTATAGGTTAAGTTAGGGTGATTTTTTTTTTTTGGGGGGGGGGAACATATGGGAACAAACATTATTATAGTAGGTTAATTAACACATCCTCCTTCCTTCCTACCTACCCTCTTATCTAAATAGGACAGACAATTAGGTGCGATTTGTAACGCCTCTCTTTGAGGTTTCACATACAAAGTTATCTCATTATTTTGTATGTCGTTACACGTATGCGGCGAAGTGCAAACAACCCAGACGAATCCTAACAGCACATAAGTTGACTAATAAATGTCGCACTGATAACACCCCACACAACTCTGAAAAATACCCTAAAATTACACTCGGTCCCATGGGCGTAGCCAGGTTTTAAATTAGGGGGGGGGCAAAACGTTTAAAATTTCAATCAGGTGGGGCGGGGGGGCAAAACGTAATTTTTTTTAATTTTTAAGAGTTTTTGCACTGAAAAAATTTTTTTCGCCATCCCCTGGCTAAGCCCATGCTCGGCCTCGTAAAAGAGTAAAATTAAGTAACATGAGCTAGAGAGGGGCTAAACCCACTAATTCGAATAATTCTGAATTTAAGTAAGTGTCATAGTAATATAAGAAAAACATACCGTCCGTCAAGATTTTCACGTTTTGACATAAGCACGGAAATAAAACGGCATCTCGTTTAATAATAATTATATTCGCCCTAACTAAGGTTAAGCTTGTTAACCATATGCTCCAAAAGGGAAAAATATTAATTCATATACTATTTTGCCACCCCATCCAAATATTTCGAATAAAATCCGTGGCCATTGGCTTAAGATACTTTCCAAGTGGGACCAAAATTGATTGTCTGGTGATGCTGTTAAGCGCCCCAAAATAAACGCAGTTGATTATAAAATAAATACGTACGGGGTCAAACGTATTTAACATTTACATCAAAATGGCTGACATTTGTGGCATAGCAAGTGCCCTTCTCGCCGATAATTCATTCATCTGCTAGGTAATAAGAGAACGAATAGACATGGTATATTGCGTTTTTAAGGTGGTTTTTGACTCTTTCGCACGTATTATATACAATCAGAAAGCATCCTTAAATATACTTTCGAACCTAAATTAATCCTTCCAAAAAATGTACTTCAAGTAGGAAATGTGCACGGGTATATAGTAAAAACGGCTGGGTTTGTTCGGTTTGACTAAGATTCACGGTCCACTTTGGTCTGTTTTTCAAATTTCGACTAAGCCTAGAGGTCGACTAATAAAAACAGACCAAAAAACCTTGGATTCTTTTACCAAACAATACCCAGCCATTTTTACAACACTGGTGTCAAAACCGTTTAATTTCAAAGCCTTGGGCCTGGAATCAAATTCGCGATTAAACGATGGAAATAAAAGTATATGTATATTATATTAAATATTCATCATTTCTTACGCTTCGCAATAAAACGATATTTTATATAATTATCTGGTTGATTTAAGGACTCGAAAATGTTTGTGAATATCCGATATTGTACTATTAATAAGAGATTTGTCAATAAACGATTTTTTTGTTAATATTATCGTTTAAAAAAACAAATAGGCGGTTAACTTCGCGATTAAAAGATTTTCGCGATAATCCGATTTGCGATTAAGAAGTTCGACTATACATTTCCTTAGGCTTCTCATCTCATTTCACACTTTAAAATCTCTATAAATACAAAAGGGGGCGGGGAGGGCAGTGACATCACAATCATAAAACAGGTAAAACGGTGAAAAAATATTTGAAAACCCGCAATCAGGCGCGTAGCCAAGGGGGCGGAAAGCGGGACTTTTCTACCCCCTTGATCAAAATTTTTAAAATTTTTCGATTAATAATTACATTAAATGGATTAAAACATTATAGTTTAGTTGCATAAAAGATTTTGAGACACTTCCTGGAAACATAATATATACATTCAATTTTTCGCATTTAATTATCGACTAACAGCTTGCACCCCCACCAGTATAACTTTCCATTGATTGCAGGCGCGTAGCCAGAATTTTCTCAAGGGGGGGGGGAATTTCAAAAAAAAAATTTATAGCATTTTTATTTCAACAACAAAAATATAAATTCAAAAAATATAAATTAATAAGTGTTTTACTTAGTCATTTATTGTATCTATAAAATAAAAACTTTGAATCTAAAGAAAATTTATAAAAAAAATTTTAAAATTTTGGCCAGGGGGGGATTTTCCGTTCCCCCCCCCCCCCCCCCCCCTTATTTACGCCACTGATTGATTGTAAATTATGAAAAACTTGTTTTTTTTATCTAAACACCGTTCATTTAGCTGTATTAAAAAATGACAAGTAAGACTGAGTGACTGTATAATTTTGCTTATTAGCAACTTGAGAATTTTCTCGATTAAACTCATATAATTTTGCTTTGGTTTCCGCCATTATTTAATTTGGCCTAAATGATAATGTTTTTTGCCAGTTGAATAACTTGCATAAGGTAGATGTCTTTTTTTAAGGTATAAAAGCGATAGTAAATGCTCTGATTAATGAAGAGAAGAGAATTTTTTAAAGCTGATTATATAGCGCCTTGAAGTTTCGCATATATTATACGCAAAATTTATTTTTGTTACATTATAAATAAAAGTGTCAAAAAATTTTTGAATTTTTCCTCCCCCTTGGGAAACTGGCTACGCGCCTGCCCGCAATCTTAAAAAAGAATCTTGATTCAAAAATTAAAGTCATTCGGGCATTCAACAAACTAGTTTTAAAAAAAGCTAATTTCTATCTCAACTCCTTCACAAAGTGAAAAATTTTAATATCTTCTTCTATTATTTACATCCCATTTCTCACCTTTCCAAATAATATATTGAGAAAAAAACCTGCTCAAGCTGTCTTTAAAGCTAAACTCCATACTTATAAATGCTGATAAGCTGTTGTATAATTTTCAAGTTTCAACTAAACACAACACTTAACACTTGGTACGTATACGTAAGTAGGCCTGAGACTTCTTGCGACGCGTTAGTAAATACTTAAAGCCTCGAGTCGGATTATACTGCTTGGTGCATTTGAGGTGAACTGCCCTTATTTAAAGTGAATAATCCTATGAAAGTTTTGAAAACGACAGACTGAAGAATTCAATGAATAATTCATGTTTTCCTATTTGACCCCGTAGTAGAGATCGGATCGGAACATTGCTAAATTGTTAATACCATCACGGTAAGCTGCTACTGGTCATAGCACCTTTTCAGGCGATAAAGTATTACAAACAATGGGTATTTCAAGCAAAAAACAATTAATATACAGACAAACGACCTTATTGGGCTTTCTTATTTAATTTGGATTGAACCAAACCGCGTTGGTGGTGTATAAAATATGTAAAATTTAACTCCACCTAGGATATTTCTTCGCCTTAAAAACAAAAAATACCACAAATTATAGAAACATAAAAAATGTATACTATTTTTAAATTACACGCCACCGTTCGATCTTACTTATTTCTACAATATTTTCGCAACAAAATCCTCACTAAGTCGATTTTGGACAAGTCGAAAGACAAACTTTATAACAAAATCACAGTATTTGCGAATTGAACGCAAAGAAAATTTCAATTGTCCCGAACTTTATGGCTGAAAATGATCGAAAAAAAATTCCTTTTCTTCATAAAAGAAAAGCTTTGGATTTGTATTTATATGGAGTCGGCTAAGTTTATATTTAGAGCAACAGGTAAAATAGTCGTTATTAATTAAATTAAAATATTTTTTTGTTCACTTTGCAAAAAAACTTAGGTTTAGGGGACTGCTGCTCCTTCCTTTCTCGTCCCTGACTTAATCCTAAGCAGCATAAAAGGAAACTAGTAAGGTTATGTTTGAAATTAAAATTCGAGGTATGATTTTGACACTGATCCCAAACATCGGATCACAAAATCACATTAAAAAATACATTTTAAAAAATTAAGCCACAATGTTGTATTGACGTTTGAAAAACGCTAAAATCGCTGTTTTTAGCAAATTTGACATCAAGCATTTCAAAAACGTTTCTTAAAAAAATTTCTATCCGCACTTTGGAAGACTCAAAAATATTATTTCCCTTACATGATCGTCGATAACACCATTAGTACAATACCTTAAGGATACAAAAAAAGTGTAGCATCAGGAGGGTACCCCTTACACCGGCAAAATTAATATATAGGCATGTGCCGCGGGTCAAAATAAAACTTATTTTGCCTCGTAGCCCACGTGCAGGGGTCACGCCACCACCATGCTCACTCTTAATAATTACGCGAGCTATGCTGCGATTGTGACACAGCAAACAAAATTAGTATGTGTGAAGGGGGAGGGGGGGGGGGGTCGGTCCCTCTATGTCAATTACCTTTTGAGGTGTAGGTATAAGCAAAAAAAACAATTTTCTCGCAGAAAATAATTCACATTTTATGAAGGAGCGAGAACAACGAGAGGTGCCGTAAAATTACAAATGTGAGGCGATCGAAAGGGAGCATGCCACCATAAAAGTCGGATTACAAAGGAGACTACATATATATTAACTTCCCACTACCCCTTCTTTGATAGCTACGAGATAAAGTTAGTAACGACGACCCCACCATCGTAACCATAAGTGTGACAAATAGGCAATGGCTACGCTTTGTCTCCCACATCTCTGCTCTGTAAAAAGTTTGGATAGGGGTCAAAGTAGCAGAATGATGAAAAAGTAGCAGAAAAATATGACTTTTAGATAATCAATATATTAAAATTAAATCTCAAATTGGGAGGGAATTTGATGTGCATCTAACCCTAACCTAAAACGCTGACCTAAAACACTAACCCTAACCCTCCTGACCAATCGTGATCTTGATGAGTTCTGACCAATTTGGCTGCTTTTTTTCTGCTACTTTGACCGGTTCCCAAAAGTTTTCAAGACCTCAAATATGTGGGTTCATGGGCGTAGCCAGCTTTGGTTAGAGGGGGGGGGGCAATAATGATTTAGGGAGGGGCAAAATGATTATTTTATTATGAAATTTTAGCCAAAATTTTAATAAATTTCAACGAATTTATGAATTTAGAGTGGGGCAGCCATCCCTCTTTTCCCATTATTACTTTTACTAGAACGCATCTTAGGAGAGGAAAAGTGATGGATGAAAAGTTTGCTTGAACAAGTGTAAATGTTATTAAAATAGATTTTGAAGGAGCGTCTAGAAAAATATATGGAATGATATTAAAATGAGCGGTCATTAGCTAGTCTATTTGCGAAAGCAGAATACCTAAGTCCGCAGCCATTAAAAACCCGTATAAGTTTCCACGGCAATTATTGAAAAATTACAAGTAGGACGGACGGACAGGGCAACCAAAAGCGAGCCCATAAAGTGCATAGCATTTTTAAGCTAAGGACGGAATTTGAAAGGAAAAAAATAAAGATGTTATGAATGATCTTGAAATGTGTCAATACTTCCACGTGTAATTTCATCGTTTCTTCACGTTTAATTGCAAATTTCTGCCGGCCGCAAAATTGAATTTAGTCAGGGCGGTTGTGATGGGGAGGGGGGGATTGAAAAACATAGGCGTATTTGTAACCAGAAAATGTGGAACCTAGTTCGAAAATTTTTAAAAATGTCTTTCATGTGTACTTTTCAAAATGTCCGCCCCAAAATATTAAATTTCCTATTAAAATGGAATTTTATATGTAATGACACGACGTGTTTGCCTCATCAAAGCTTTTCCTCGCCGAAGGTCGTAAGTTAAAATAATACAACTTCTATGCTGGTTACTATAGAATCCGTGTTGGCCGATTTTCTCCTTATAAATATTCCCATTCGTTTTACTAAAGCAATGAATCGCACTTTTAATCCCAAATGTCAATTTTAATCTGTTTTTGATTGCCTATCTATATATATAAAGTAAAGTGTATGTATGTATGTAAGGGCTAATCTCTGAAACTACCGGTCCGATTCGCGCGAAAATTTACCCCTAGGTTCCCAGGGCGGCCAGGGGTGAAATAGCTTTTTCAGAATCCTAAAATTCCTTTTAGTTTTCGAGATATTGGGTTTTATACGTTTTGACGTTCAATAAACTGTCAATCAAACGCACCTCCTCGCGTTCGTCGAAAATTTGAATATACAGACAGTTCTGTAGTAAAAGTGTATCACTTATAGTAGTTTGTAGTAAAACGTAATCTTTTCTTAACGGTGACAACATAAAATTTATGAATTAAATTTCTTAAACGTCTCTTTTCTTAACGGTGACAATATAAAATTTATGAATTAAATTTCCTAAACGTCATCTTTTCTTAACGGTGACAATATAAAATTTATGAATTAAATTTCTTAAACGTCATTTTTTCTTAACGGTGACAACATAAAATTTATGAATTAACCTGAAATAAATAAAATTATAGATTATTTGAGAAAATATATAGGTGAAGAAGATGAATTTTTCTCATTATCATTAAATGAGATATTTTAAATGAGAAAGATGAAAGTATATATAATTTAAATGTAATATAAAATAGTCCAACGTTGATTATTCTGAGTAAATGCTATTTATATATAAATGTCATTATTTATCTATCAATAATTTTTATTAAATGAGATATTTAAATGAGAATAAATTCTGAAACTACCGGCCCGATTCGCGCAAAACTTTACCCGTAGGTTCTCAGGGCGGCCAGGTGTAAAATAGCTTTTTCAGATTGCTAAAATTCCTTTTAGTTTTAAAAATATCGGACATTTCTCGGCCTTTTGGTTTTAAAAAAGGGCTAAATTCTGAAACTTCAGATCCGATTCGAGCGAAAATTTAGCCGTAGATGCCCAGATAGGCCAGGGGTAAAATAGCTTTTTCAGATTCCTAAAATACCTTTTTGTTTTAAAAATATCTGACATTTCCCCTCCAGTTTCATTTATAGCAGCATATACAATAATGACGTCATACATACAAAGCTGAAGTTTTCTCGAATTAGATATTTATAATAAAAATGTTACAGTATACGGTTAAAATTATTGGGGTTTAACAGACTATTTAAATTGAATAAATAAAATTTAAATTATGCAGTTTTTGTCATTATTATCACGTGGTCGATCATAGAAGCATATTTAATAATTATCCATCCTTCAATTAATTATTTTATTATATTAAAGAAAATTGTATTTCAAATAAATCAGCTAACTAGAAAAATAAAATAATGGTATTATTGTATAATAAGTAACAGCATTAATAAGCAATTTTTTCAAAAACATTTAATTTTAGTCGGATTTGATGACTAAAACAGAATTTGCATTTGGTTTGTCTTATTATATAAATATATACTAAAAATAGTGCGTTCATAAAATCATTCGGACCTTTCACATTATAAATTATTTCATATATGACCCCATTTTAGATAAGTCTTATTAATAGCTCATACTTAATTAACCTCTTAAGGACTGAGCCAAAGCAACGCTTGGCCGGGCACAGCTAGTTATTTTAAAAAAGGAAGATGAAAATTTATACCTTATCTTTTTCATAGAACAAGAGCTTTGTGTTATTGTTAGCGAAAAACTCTGGGATAAAAATAGGGGCATTCACATGGGCATAACCAAGATTGGAATTAAAGGGGGGCAATAATGATTTAGGGAGGGGCAAAATGATTTTTTTGAAACCTTACTCTTATATATTTTAAAGAATTTTTGGATTTAAAAGGGGGGCAGCCGCCCCCGGCTACGCCCATGGGCATTCAATACTATCAAAAGGTGAATGGATTGATTAAATATTTAATAAGTAAAATTTTGTTCTACATTTTTTTTTGATTCGTTTTAAAAATACTTCAAAATTACGAAGCAAGTTTATTTTTATCCAATCTTATTTATTTACCATATGTTTTTTATAAATTTGCAATTTGTTAAAAAACAAACATCATAATAGGTTCTTGCGATAATTAATTATACCGTCATCTATATATTTTTGGTGGAAATGTAATTTTTCGAATTCTTGACCATCTCATAGCCGATCCCAAACTTTTTATATTTAAATATGATAATGGCTCATAAAGGAGTGCACATTGTGAAATTGATGATTTCATTTACAGGGTAAATATGTTTTTACGATTTTTTACTAATTTGACCACAAAAAAATTAACCGTAAAAGTTTGAGGCTTTGGGTTAAATTATTTCGATAGAGGATTTTTTAGGAACAAAATGCACCAAATTTTGAGTGAATAACGCAATTACTTTCAAAAATATGACAAATATAGTATAATCCATAAAACGCTCCTCAACATGATTTTGGCATTTTAAACGTCCATAACTTAAAAAGTATTACCCCAAAATGGCTAAAATTTTCAGAAATTACTCTGATAAATGAGGCCTACACCCTCACCAAAAATTACCCTGATCTGAAATGGCCGATCGAAAACGTTTTGATTTGTCATGGAATGGCCCAATATTAAAATCGTTAATTTAGATGAAAAGGCTTATAATTCAAAAAAAGGGTGAGAGTTAACGCTTTTCAATTTCTCTCCTAAAATCAAGAATAAATGTGTACTACAAAAATGAACTGCTGGTTAGGCTAGCACTACAAAAGCATTTAGGGGTGTTTAAAGGATTATGGGCAGCTGGCTAAACTCAAACCTTGAATTACATGCATGGCAACCTTCAAACTTATGAAATATTAAATAAGAATATAATTATTTCCAAATGATTTGAAACTATGTTTCCTAGGATAAAAAATCAGCCTAAACTTAGTTTGTTTAAATTTCAATGAAACTTTATAACAAATATTTAGTTTCTATTTTTTAAACACGTTATTTATTTCACAATCAAAAAAACTAACAGGTTAATTGATATATAAAAATACCACTTAGCATATAATAGAAAAAGTTATTTCCAAAGTTTATAATAAAAACAAAAACATTCAAGGTGATAATAATTCTACAAAACATTATTAGTTAAATTAGTAATAACTATATTTAATAGAAAGGTAAAGGAGTTACAAAATTTACCTATATGAGAAAATTTTAATCCGTCGTCCTTCATAATCTCAAACGCCTTACGCATATTGCTAATTTTTGCATGCTCATTTGATATTAATTTAGGGTCTTTATTAAGGGTTTGATTTCTTAATTTTTGAATAATTTTTATAAGAAAATATCCATCTGATATTCCATGTTCAATTTCTTCAATTTCTTGTTGATCTCGAAGGATATAATTTACCCATTTTGTAAAGGCAAATTTGCGAAGCTTTAGATTGATATGCTCCATTTGATGAGAATTCATAAACTCAGCTGAAAAGCACATGTGATAGGCTTGCGGCCAATACGTAACAAACTTTAATATCAAACATTAACCATTGACTAATAAAACGGTGCCTTATCACGCCGAAAACAATCTTGCCTTCACCCTGGGACACTACCGGTTATCTTCCCATTATCATAAAGAAGGTTTGTAGAGAGGTAATTGGAGTGCGAAGTGCCTCAGGGGATATGTTATTTACCGATGTGTTGTCAATCAAATTATCGTTAATTGGTTATATGCGAAATGTATTATATACGTGGGATATACACGTTTTTACTCACTTTCTATTATTGTATCGATCCGAAACCTGTCTGTAGTAAATAAAGATCCCCAACTCCAATAGTTCCCCAACACCAATAGTGGCGACGTAAAGAATAAGCTTACGCGGGAATGCAGAAATATAAAACAACGGCTAACATCTACGCTTTTATAACACAATGTGAGCTATTCCTAAGGAGCAATAAGACGGAGACAGATGAGCAAAAAGCAGCTCTATTATTAACCAGCCTTGATGGGGAGGCATTCCAATTAATACTAGAGGATTATAGACCTCAAGAGTTGACAGGAATTACATATGAAGAAGCTAAAAATCGGTTAAAAAATTATTATGAATTCTCAAAGGTCCGACAAGGCTAGGGAGAGACGATAGACACGGACGCTAATAGACTCAAGGCTGGAGCTAACAGCTGCAACTTCGGAAACGAAGAATTGCAGAACAGAATCGTCGACCAATTCATTATAGGATTGCGCGATAGAAACTTACAGGCGAGACTGTTGGCAGAAAATGACATAAAATGGAACCGCCTACGCGAGCTGGCGTTAACGGCCGAGACGATAAACGGGGGGCTAAGCACTTTGCAAGACGGGTCCGAAGAGGCGTGGAGCGTAGTGGCGGGACGAGAAGCGTGGCCTGGGCCGGTCTGAATTCCCAGGTTAAAACATGTTTTAGATGTGTTAACTGTAGATATGTATATTAATAACGAATTATTCCAATGCATCTTCGATACCGGCGCCACGGTATCGATAATACCGGCGCGAAGATGGGCGAAGGAGATCCCACGCAACAAAGAGCCCGTCTTGACGGTGTACGCGTACGGCCACGAGGAAATAAAGATCGTAGCCAAGGTGCAAGCTGATGTCCGAATGGGGGACACGAGGAAACAGCTGTCGTTATTAATAGCAGACGTAGCTGGGCCGCCGTTGTGTGGAATCGATTGGCTCCAAGTATTTGAGCCCGAAATTTGGCGACGAATTCGTTGAAACCCAGAGCTGCGGCGGAACGGTTCGCGGTAAATTACGTAGAAAGACCGAAGGATTCCAAGTCCGCGATCCGGCACGTGATGAAGCAATGGGAGGGCCAGCTAAACGAATTTTCAAAAGCAGTCAAGGGAATAACGGTGGAAGTACCGTTAAAAGAGGGCATAGATCCCGTATTTATCCCCGCACGAAGGGTGCCGATGCGTGGAAGAAAGAAGTAGAAGAAGAGCTGGACAAATGGGTCAGAGACGGGGTGATAGAACCGATCGATTTCTCAAGATGGGTCAGTCCAGTGGTACCCGAAAAAGCGATGGGACTCTTCGTTTATGTATTGATTACCGGTTTACTATAAACAAATACGCTCAAGGATTGTTGTACCCCTTACCCAAAATCGACGATTTGTTAAATAAACTCGATAACGCGTGTTATTTTACTAAGCTGGACCCAACGAAAGCATACTTACAACTCGATTTAGGTCCAGAAACGAGCCAACGATTGACTATCTCCACGCACAAGGGCCTATTTAAAGTTAACCGAATGCCTTTTGGCTTAAATTGCGCCGCGGCGATTTTCCAAAAAACAATGGATCAGATATTAGGAGGCATGGAGGGGGTAGCGGTATACATTGATGATATACTAATCGCGGGGGAAACGGAAGAAATCCACAACGAGCGGTTACTCAAAGTACTTGAAACGTTACAAAAATAGGGTTTCGTGCCAAATATTTCCAAGAGCATCTTGTGGGCGAAGGAAGTAACATTTTTGGGATATGTAATAAGTAACAAGGGAATTCCAATCAACGACAATAAAGCCGAACTGGTCAAGCAGTGGAAAAATTTAACAAACAAAAATGAAATAAAATCGTTCCTTGGGTTAATAGCATATTTTTCAAAGTTTATTAAGGACTAAGCCAAAATCGTGCACCCGATTCAGAAACTCATGAAAAAAACGTGCTGTACCACTGAGGTGGAGAACAACAAGACGCATTCGAAGCCATCAAGTCCGCGCTTACTAAAGCCCCCGTAGTGGCATACTTTAATGGAGATTGGGAGACTGGCCTGGTCGTAGACGCCTCTGGTACAGGGTTAGGGGCCATCTTACAGCAACGAGCACCAGGGGAGAATTGGGGAGTGGTGGCCTATGCTTCAAGAGCGTTAAACGATAGCGAAAGCCGGTATTCGACGATCGAACGAGAGGCTCTTGCGGTGGTTTATGGACTAAAAATGTTCAATAATTATATACAAGGACGAAGCGTTACAATCATGACGGATCATAGACCCCTAGTATATATATTCGATCAGAGCAAAAGGGACAAGGAACAATGGTCACCACGTCTAACTAGGTGGGCGTTCATGGTATCAGGCTACACGACCAAGTTTGTGTACAACAAGGGATCCGAAAACGCGGCAGATTTCTTGTCTAGAAAACCGAACGAAAACGCGTATCAGGTTAGCGAGGAAATGCCAGAAGACTCGACGAATCCGTTTATATCATTGGACGTAGTAAGACAACACACCTTGGACGGCCCGGGGCTGCGACAATTAAAAGAGTGCATTAGAGGTAAACAAAACACAATGGTCGCGTATGGGCTAAAACGCTCCAACGAAAAACACCTGCCAAAGTTACACGAAGCCAAAAGCATAATATTTTACAAAGGACGACGAATATTAATTCCGGCTAAGTTACGAAAAGCGGTACTCCAAAGATTACATAGGGGCCACGTCCTTATCAACGGATGCAAGAAGTGGCGGGGCAGTATATATGGTGGCCTACCCTCAACGACCCTCGTACCTTTAATAATAATTATTAGTTTTATTATAAAAAATGCCTAAATTATAACATTAATCCGAAATTAAATGATTATATGCTTTTTTGCTGGGGGACATTTTTTAATTGGGGGACATTTTTAAACATTGGAACATTCAATTCGGCAAGATGGTTTTCGGCAAGTTGACGGGCCACCTTAAAACCATAGACTGCCGAACAGCTGATAATTTTTCAGCAAATAAAGCAAGCGCCATTTTGTGGAAAATTGTAACCAAACAATCGAATTCTGCATAATTTATTGTTCTAATTTACTTATTTTTATTAATTTGTAAATTAAGCTATTATTCTTATTTATTATCTTCGATATTTTATCGTGGAGAAGTATAAATATACCTGTTGTTGAGTTTTCCTACAATATGGCAGCTATTTTGGTGTATGAATGATTTTAATAGTAAAGATCACTGTTCGGTAGTCTATGGTTATATTAGTCTATGTTACAAATTTATGCCAACAATTTGCTTGACATTGCCCAATAAGAAAGAATTTGAAGCTTGTGGGGATGATTTTAAATATAATGTATAGACAATAATATTACTTGAACAAACATATCATCTTTAAAAAAATTATAAGCCAATAAGTCTAGATGAATTCTAAGTTAAGTTAAGAAAATCTACAATTGCTGCTTTTTACAAAAATATTTAAATCTGTTGATAGACAGCGTAAAGCCACTTGGTTCTGATCACATCGGTATATAAGCATTTTCCCAAAAACGCAGAATTCGAAACTACGATAATGCTATCGTTACGATTTTACAATTCACATATGTTTTTTATCATGCTAATTAAAATAGCCAGTAGGCCAAAACGCTATTTTAATTATGTTGGGTAGGCATCCCATTTTTGCAACACTTTTAAAACAAAGGGCAACCATACAAATATTTCTTCAGTTTCTTTCGTAACCAATACATCATTGATTACAATCACCCCTCTATACCTCCCAATATTTGGTGCAATGTGGAAGATAACGATTGTTCTATAGGTCGGTCAGGCTGATCTTAAATAAAACCTTTTTTTTCAAAATCCTATCCTGTTCGGCTTACCCTTTGCCGCATCATAGCTTTCACTTGATCTAACTTCAAAAAATTAATATGCACTGCAGAGTTTATTTGATAAATCTCTATTTAAAATAGAAGGGGGGGGGAGATCTTAAGCCAATTAGCTATGTGTGAAGCGGTGTTCAGTACACAGTCCCTATCTTTCTTAACTAGCACCAAAAGGCTCACCATACAGGAAATTTGATTTGTTCTTTAGTGATCCTTGACTCCTTTGTAATTTGTCTTCTCCTTATTGCATGCTAGCAGCACCCATCTTGGAGGGATAAAGTGACGTTGTTTTAAGTATGATTGGAAGCTCCACCTCGATGGCCCTTATCTTTAAGTTCCTTTATCAAAGCACCTTTGGTATCAATATTCTCGTCCACCACGTATTTCATCATAAACCGCTCCGCCGCTACTCTCTAATTCTAGTACAGGTATAGCCACACTAGATCATCAGTTTGAAATCGATGTCATCAAGAGTGGGCCCTTCGCATTAAAAAATATAAGTGGCGGGCCTTTTTTTATAATATGAACTGCGAAAATTTTGAGTTTTTTGTTCCAGTAACCACCCGAAGAAGGCATGACTTCAGTTGGCTGCGGTAACTGTTTCTTTCGTAGCGCTGCAGGCATCACGGATGGAACCCATGTCACAACGAATTGCACATAATGATACATATGCTGATCAATCTTAAACCTGGGTATTCAGCTTTGTATAGTAACCTGATAAGTACGGCTCTATCGTATATGAGTCCTCGTCCGCGCACTGTATCGCTCGGAGTATTTGTGTGATTGGTTCCAATGCAATCCGCCTCATCACTTATAACACTTGCCCGAACATTCATGTCCTGTATTACCAAAATAATTTGGAACAGCCAGCGCCCTTTTAAAATTACATCTTTAGACCTGCTACCTAGCCTATAAGCCAATTGGTGAATTGTTTACCCCGCTATTACCGTACGTAGCAAATTATATTTAAATTCACCTAAAATCTTTCAAGACCTGCTTCGTGTTCTTACGATAGATTTGTGGGATTTCGCTAAATGATATCTTTCAGATGAAAGATATTATTTAGCCAAATCCCATAATACATAGTGTCTTCAAGATTTACAAAACCAGACCACCCGATACAAAATTTATATCATTTACACCTTTTCAAAGTCTTTAAAACCATGAACAAAAATATTTTGACTTATCAAGGTAATACGATTGACATTCTTAAAAAAGCAATATCCGGAATTACAATCTAAGGTTGAACTTAATAAAAATAAATAAAACCCGATCTCAACCACATTTGTTTAAATTTTCTGCTATGTTTTGTTATGGCACTCTGGTCCAAAATGCAATGTGTTTTCTTAAGTCAACCTATAGTTTGATTTCTGATTTGCTCCTGAAATGACTGTTCAGGGTATAAATTATTATCAAATTCTGATATCAATAAGAAGCTAGTAAATTATTAGCTTATCGATTTTATATATGTAAAAAATTTAAAAACGATTGCCTTTAAATTTTTTAAACTTTGTGCCAACGTCACCAAATCATTTTGGCGCTTTATTTTTGTCGCCTCGGTTGAGCTTCATTAACGCTCCTGCACACCTGGCGAGATTCTCATGTGGCGAATTTACTAATATTAGGCAAAAAATAATCCAAAATTATGCAACATATAATTTTATCACTAAATTTTGAATATTTTATGTGAGGAATATAAATAATATGTTTTACAATTATCTCTTGCAAGTTATATATTATTGTCACTCTTAGGTTCTCCATTGTATACTTAAGCATACAAATTTTGTATAGGTTTGTTAACTTTTACTATATATATTGCAATTCTAAAGAGTAATATAATATATATTGTATATATAAATCATATACTCTATAAATATATAGATAAGTACACTTTTTTGCAACTATATTGACTTTTCGCCAGATGTGCTGGATTCGCTCCATTAATTTTAATTTTGTTAGATGCCACATAATTTAGTTGTGATCGTTTATACATTACTTCCGTAATTTACCTTTTTAAGTCTCCTTAACCGATGTTGGGCTTAATTAACGGCTCAAAAATAACAATTATATTCCTTTCATGAATATTATTTAAAACTAAAACTTGATTTTGGCATACCTCAAACAAAACTAGATAAGCGTAGCCATTACCCTGAGCAACGTCTGGAGATTTGAGCATGTTAGATTATTTACAACTTTATTATAACTTATTGATTACAGATTTTATATGAATAGGTAACAGTTTACGTGGAAAACAAAAAAAGAGCAGCCCGACTCATCGTCCTTATTTACAATTGCCATATTAAACTTTTTAATAGGGTTGAGAATATCCCAACTACCTTAGCTGGATACTTTGCAACGCTCACATCGCCGGATTGCATCTAAGGGCCCAAAAATTTTCAGGATTAATAAAAATCGAATCCGCAATATCTTTCCTGCTGATGCACATCTGATTTTCATGTTGGAGAGCATCCTCTTCGCCATAGGCAAAACTTTACTTAAACTGCTTTGAAGTTCAATCAAAAATGATAAAACTTGATAAACATAAATTGGATGTTTGGACTATAAGAATAATCACAAATTAAACAAGAGTTCGATATTGAGACATGCTTCTAGGTGATTCATAATAAGAATTTTATGAAATGCTGCACTTTGAATCGGCTATTGTTAATTTGCTTCAATAAATACATCTTTGGAGTTTAATTAGATCATTGATTTTTATCGCTTAAACCTTCTTAAATATCTATTTAAGTAAAATACATTACACAAAAAAAACGAGCATAACCTAGCAGAGATTGGACCTAGTTATAAACCCAGGTTACTTGTACCTTTGCACAGTTTTTAATATTAGTAATATCAATAAACATTAATCCTTAAGTCATTTCTGTATTTTGTAATAAAAATTATAGCTATATTAAAAAATACAATTAGGCAATAATTTCTAAAAATTTCATTTTAACATAAATGTTTTTAGACATACCTTTAATAAAATTTTTGAGATAATTTAATTTTGCATATGTTTGTAAAAAATATGATGGTTGGGGGTCGGGGCTAGTCGTAGTGAGAAGTGTCGTCCTTCCGATTAAATAAATTATGTTAATTTACAAGAGATAAATATTAAACAAAGGATTTTTAAAACAAGAAAAAAACGTTTTATAGAAGGATGGATTACCATTTGACTTTTTTAATACGTAAATTACACTTATAAAAAATCAAGACTTATTTTTATAAAATAATTTCCCTTTATTTTTGTTATCAAGTGCTTCAAAGTAATCTTTTTCTAACCAGGTCTAAAAGGAACTCCAAATATAAATGGTGAAAGTTACAAATCTCTGATTGCACTAGAAACAGCTGATTTAGAGTGAAAGAATTTTAAGCATTTTAACACGCAACTAATAGATATTCAATAAGATAAAGCATGGATATTCTTTGCGCATCAACTAATTAAGTTTATATTTTCATGCAACGCTTCAATATTTGACTCCTTGGGATTTTAAATATTTCCACCACATCTCGTTTTTAACATTTATTACCGATTTAAAAACTACCAAATAACAAAGATATCACGTAGGGCAACTTAATAACTGAACTGTTAAGTTTTGACGTTTTTGGTATATAAATTCATGTTCTAAATGCCTAAGACAGGATATTTTTGTCGCAAGTGTATTTGGAAAGTCCACATTGAAAGAAAATCGAATTGTGCTTTTTTCTTGGTATAGTTTGAATGACTGTAAATTTTAAATAGATAATGTTAATCAGTTTTACTGACAAAATTAATTTATTTATACAACCACATATTTTAGCACAGACAATAATATAAAACTTTTAACAATTTGCCATTCAGGTTTGTGCATCCTGATTTAATAATGCCGTCTTCAATAATATTTTAAAAGGGCACAAGTTGAAGGTTAAAAAAAATTTATCTTTCAAAAATACAACAGACTTGAACTAGCTGACATCTGGTCACACCAGAATGCTAAGTTTGTTTTATTATATAAATTGAAACTAAATTCAAATTTTATTTTGCATCACAAAGAATATTATTACAATCTTCTTTAGCCCTTTGCTAACGACAAGAGTTTGCATTGAAAATATTCTAATTACAATCGTCAAATTAGGCCTTAACCCTGACCCAACCGAATATTATAAAGGGAATTCGGCATTCTCAATGTCTATCTCAGCCTTGCAGGAGCGTAGCCAAGGGGGAGGAAAGCGTTTCCTTCCCCTTATCTGTTGCAGGTAGAATTTAATATTGTGTAAAGAGTATTTGGAAATTAGCTAAGACTTTTTTTTTATCTAAACACCGTTCATTTAGCTGTACTAAAAAATGTCAAGAAAACAGATTGAGTGACTGTATAATTTTGCCTATTAACAACTTGTGAATTTTTCAGATCAAGCCCATATCATTTTTCTTTGGTGTCCGTCATTAAAGATTTGACGAAACTTTTAGTCAACATGTCTTTAGTTTCAACTAAATGACAATATTTTTGCCAGATGAATAACTTGCATAAGGTCCATGTCCTTTTTTAAGGTATAAAAGCTAAATTAAATGCTTTGATATTTGATTGCTGAAAAGAAGAGATTTTTCCAAAACTGGTTATATATTGCGCCTTGAAGTTTCGCATATATTGTACACAAAATTTATTTTTGTTATATTATAAATAAAAGTGTCGTTAATTTTTTTTGAATTTTTCCTCCCCCTTGAGAAAATCATGGCTACGCGCCTGCAGCCTTGGAAGAGTTTCGTCAGAGCGGCTCTTTCCAAAAGAAAGTTTGGGTTGGGTTTAAACAAAGTCATACAAATTGAGCTGCATTTGAGTCTGTTAACCAAGACCCACCCTAGGCCAGAATTCCTTAATAATAAATTAACTGCAAATCAGGAGTGTGCCTATTGAGCATAACTCTACTCTCAAGTCATTTTTTGATTTTTATAAGATATGGTTATAAATAAATATTATAATATTAAAAAGAGCAAGAATACAAGTAAATTATTTTTAAATACTATTCACTTTAAACTTTAAATGATATAATTTAATTTTAAATAATTCAATTACAAATCAAATAGTGAATTGTGCCCTGAAGGACCTCCCGTGGGCTTCGGAATCAGGTCAGGCCTAATGAGCCAGCCCGACCTGAAACAGAGCCCGGCCCAAAACAAGCCCAAGCCAATAAACAGTTTAAAAAGAATCTTTTAGATAGTATGAGATTTTGCGAAATTTATGTCAAAATAGGCATAAGATGAAAACATTTAATGATGGAGTTAGGAAACTATTTTCTATACAGAACATTGAAAAAACAAATGAGTTTGTTTTTAATATATGGCCAAATAACTATCTTGTAGAGCAACTCGTCATATTTGATTACCACCAAACATTAGCAACTTATCTGAAACAGTGGCAGAGCTACCTTTTTGCCTTGGGGAGTCGAGATTGGATTTCACACAATTGAGAAGGGGTCAAACCATGGGCGTACGGGGGAAGGGGCAGGGGGTGGCCGCTTCCACCCCTAAATGACAAAATTAAAACAATTTATGTTTTGCCCCCCCCCCCCTACTGAACTTAAACCACTTTCGCCTCCCCCCTAATCTAAACCTGGCTACGCCCATCAATCAAAATCAATTGAAATTTTCCCTTATAAACGTTGGTCAAATTTAAAATTCCGCTACTACTTTGTGTAATTTTTTTTATAACATCACACTACTATATCTCAGATCCCTCATGTTTATAGGGCATAAAAATAAAATATATTCATAAATAAAACAAAATAATGTAGATGAAACGATTATATCAAGACAATTCAGGCGCGTACCAGGATTTTTTCAAGGGGAAGGAAAGCTGGCAAAAATTTTTTTTTAAACATTTTATATGTAATTAAAAATAAAAGTTAAATACCAAAAAGTCAGGCCCAGTCGGCCAAGGGCCGAGCAAGCAACGGTCGTAAATTAAAATTCTCAAATAGGCCTGGTCGGGCACCATAACAATGATTTTTATATAGTTACTATTTTGCTGTCACTTTATCAAACCGTGATGGGGTAGCAGAAAATTTTAGACATATATGATAAATGAAAAGGTATTAATTCCGTGTATAGAATATGGAACAGTATAATAAAAGTCATATAATTTTAATTTGCCCAGCGATTGTCATTAAGAGATTTCACTTGAAGTAGGAGAATACCTATGATAATTTAATATTGCCAATTCCTTCCATCGGTGTTATCCTATTTTTTGAATAAGCTTTTAATCTCTTGATTATAAAAAACCCTTATTGATGGATGTGGTGTTAAGAAGACAAAAAATATGGTTACGCGTTCGTGATGACTCGCGAAGCGAAAAAAAGCGAAACAAATTTCGTTCCACGAAATTGTTTCGCTGCGTGCGAAAATAATCGTCTGCGGTTTCACTATGAACGCCTTTTATATAATTAATACATTCGTTATTTCGTGCAAATTAATTTGCAATTCGCAGGTCATCACGAACGAGCTTTATAAATATCATTTTTTTTAATTTTTGCTAAAGGGGGGGGGGCCTTGGCTACCACTGAAAACTACATCATTGTTTTTATATAGGTGAGACGGTTTCATCTACATCTTTGAAAAAATACATGTATCATCTAGAGATTATTAATCAATGGATTAAAATTATATAAATATACAGGATAGGAAGATTACCTTAAATATTTGGATATGCATGTTTTATCTATATATGCACAAGTAATAACTTAAAGCACAAACCTTAATATTTATAACAATTGAAATATATAAGAAATTAATATATTAAACATAATCGCTTAATTAGTCACTTCCTAGCAATGGGGCGGTCTAATGTTTATACGTGAAAAAAATGTTCAAACAAGTTTTTTTCATAGCAATTTTCACAATCATATTAGGAAATTTTACAATGCATTTAGTCGAAAATTAAATTCGAAAAATCGAATGTATATAATATGTATATTATGTTTCCAGGGTTTTTTAATTGTCTCAAATTCTTTTATGCAACTAAACTATAATATTTTAACCCATTATCGCGTTCCGGAGGCGCGGAATAAATAAAATAGGATTCCGGGCGGAACACGATTTACAAATAATTGAAGGAAGAATTATTATGAATTAATTGGGGGAATTGAAAGGAAGGATAGGGGAAAACATTGTTGGGGGATGGCCGGGCTTAAAGCCACTTAATAAAGATAACTTTACCGCTCTACATTTCGCCAATCTATTTTATTACAAGAAAAATTATATTGTGTATCAGAAATAAATAACACAAACTTATAAGCGCGTCGGGGGGGGGGATAACATACGCGTACTAGAAATTAAATGCAAAAGAATAATGGTCTACGCTATGAGTGTACAACGTGTAAGATCAAAAGAGTTGTACCGCGTGTTGAACTCTTAACTTTTAATAAGATGAGATGGGGGGAGAGTGTGGGAAGATATCTTCATCTTCGTATCTCCGGATACGATACCCATTTAATCTGATTTTTAATAAAAAAATTCAAATTTTAATCGAGGGCAAGGAAAAGTCCCGCTTTTTTCCCACTTGACGCGCCTGAGACAATATAAAAAATTTCACATTGTATGGTAAGTTTGTGTATAAATGAATTGTGAGAGCACAAAGTGGGACGGAGATATTGAAAGAAAACTTAAAAAATAATATAAATAGTAAAAAACTACAACAAAGTTTTTATAAAAATGTTGTATTGGCACAACACTTAAAAAATAATCTTAATTTTACATATGAAATATTGGCAGCATTTATATCGGGAAAACAATGACAACATTTAATAGGCTTTTAAAATTAGATCCTCAAAAGGCGAAATATAACATAAAATATGTAAAAACTTAATTGTGAAATCAAGATTGGCAAATGCGGGAATGAGTATTTAAAAGTTATTGCCTCTCCCCTGATGATATTATAGATTTATTTGCACAAATCCCCCTTACACCACCAAAAGTTCATTGAAATAAACCAATAAATTTAACGGCTAAAATAATCCTTAAATATTCTGTTAAAATCAAATGAATTAAAATTAGAGAGGTGTATGCACAGAACAACTTAGTGTTTGTGTAGATTTTTTTAGG
Source organism: Gordius sp. MW1 (assembly GCA_964036665.1). Lineage (NCBI taxonomy): Eukaryota > Metazoa > Nematomorpha > Gordioida > Gordea > Gordiidae > Gordius > Gordius sp. MW1. The sequence continues at coordinate 8,392,362 of OZ038532.1, forward strand.
ATTTTTATCCCTTGAAAGTTTTGATGCATTAACAAATGTCAATTAAATTCAAAATTTTTTATTAATATAAATTTAATGCAATATGTGCTGCTCAAACTTATGATGGGGTATCGTATCACTAATAAAGAAAAAATTGTGTGCAAGCCATTTTTTGAAAATCATTGGCTTTATATGTGCATGTGGTACATAAAAATATGCAATATATGTTAAAAAAGAGGACAATTAAAGAATCCCATTCATAATGCCAATCATCCACAATGCCAATGACTTTAACAAACTAGACACAAAAACTAAAAAGTATAATTTAAATGGTAAAATTGTAATATATTAAAAATTACTAAATATAAAGCTATTAATAAAAAAATTAATCAATATGCATAGGCTTAATTTACAATCATTTGCACATAAACTAATAAATACTTAGAGAGTAAGGGGCCACGACCTTTTATAATATAAGGACGCTTACGTATTTTAAGTGATGAGCCATTTGCTATTATTTTTAAGTAATAGCTCATTATACAGTTAATTTTATTATAATAATTATCTTATATCTATGTGTATATAATAATAACAATGGAATAAGGACTATGTTTTAAATTAATTTTGCATTTTGTATATAAATACATTTACATTACAATTATGGCTTGTTATAGATTAAAAATATTCACTTTATGACAAAATGCATAAGTTAATGATACTTATATATAGTTGGATATTTGAAAGTGTGCCATCTGATTAGTGCACATTCTTAAATTTATTAATATTCAAAATCCAAAAAAACAAATACTTGAGACAAAAGTGATTATTGTAGTAATACCTTCATACATGTATGCTTAGCTAAATCTATTTTGGCTTGAGTTCTATTTTTAATTTGATCAATATTAAATTACATCAAAACTATTAAATCCGCACTCCTGCATTTTAATGTAATAGTGTAAATATAAACAGGAGCAAATTTATTTCTAATATCTGATACAAAAGCTTATGCATTAATAAGTGGGTAATCAACATTTAAAGATAATCCTTCCGTAATCATTAGAGGATGGACAACAAATTGAAACATCTTATTTATATAAGAATAATTGCAAATTTCAACAATCACTTCCATCATGCCTTTAAGTGAGTGATATTAAATCAATTTGCCAGATTTTGACTAAATTCAACATTAAATTTTGTTTTAAGTGATAGAAGATTAATACACCTATATATAAAAAGTGTAGATACAGCTTGTCAAAATTCAAAAAAACAAATACTTGAGACAAAAGTGATTATTGTAGTAATACCATCATACATGTATGCTTAGCTAAATCTATTTTGGCTTGAGTTCTATTTTTAATTTAATCAACATTAAATTACATCAAAACTATTAAATCCGCTTGGTGGCTGTAACATATTGTTAAGCGTTCCTTGTGTATATATATTTATGTTACATATGTTTTCCTGGTTCTGAATATATTACTATGATTCCGGTACATAAGATAAAGTTGCAAAAGATAAACGAATTGGGTTCAAAATGCCACAGTCTAAAATGCCACACTGAATATCACGTCACGGAAAATTAAATCTCAAATGGGAAGGGAATTTGATGTGCATCTAATCCTAACCCTAACCTAAAACGCTGACCTAAAACACTACCCTGAACCTTAACCCTGTCCCTTACAGTTTTAGAGTGAAGCAATAATTGTTAAATGCATACGCATGCGCACTATTGAAATGCGCAGCTATCTGATTGGTCTGTTAAATGCATACGCATTAAAACGGACAAATTTGAAATGGTGAAGGTTTGGTGGCAATTGATGAAGTTTATATTTTGAAACTTTACCTTTTGAATTGAAACGCATTACTATTGTCCGGTTGTTATAATTCCATATCGTAATCCCATATATGAATAAATACTATAAATGTCGCTGGTCAAAATAGAAGAATTCACAGATCAAGTGGACATAGAAGATTGGCTATTGGTTTTGGAAAATGCCATGGAAATTAAAGAAGTCGCGCCGGAGAACAAGAAGAAATATCTCATAACATTCATTGGCCTCCCTACCCTGAAAAAATTAAAGCTTAAGGTATATCCAAAACTTATTAATGACTGTAGTTTTGATGAATTAGTAATTAAAAATTCTATTTTTTTTTCGAGACTAAGTTTTTTAAGATGTACAAGAGGTACAGATTTAATTGAGGAGTATGCTCAAAAACTTAAGGGGTTAATAACAAAATGCAATTACGATGATGAAGATGAAATGTTAAGGGATGGGTTCTTATTGAATTTAGACAATAGCGGAGTAGAAAATGAAATCAGGATCAGGTTTCCAGATGGTAAAGATGGAGATGAAAAACTAAAATTCAAAACTGTATTAGCTATAAGTTATGAAAAAGCAAGGGATGAAGTAGAGGATAAGGTCATACATAATGATATTAATAAAATTGTAAAAGGTCAAAATAATAACTATAGTGAGCTGATATGTTTTAATTGTAAGAAACAAGGTCATATAGTAGTGTTGTAAAAACGGCTGGCTGGTTTTTCCCAGCGTATTGCTAAGCTTAGTTGTTGGCGTTTTTTTTCACCCAACCTTTTCAGTGTTAGGTGAATTTTCTTGGGAGGGCTTTGGCGTTTGGCGTTTTCGTAAAAAACACCCAAAGCGTTTTGGGTGTTTTTTTTTGGGGCACCTTTGGCCTTAGGTTTGAGTGTATTAAAGAGCTAAAGGGTTTGGGTGGATAATATTATTAACCTTTTGGTTTGGTTTTGGTCGTTTTGGGTTGGGCATGCAAATATATCATTTTGTTTTTATTGTTCATCATATTTGTGTATTTAGATTTAGGTAATGAACTTTTAATTTAAGAAAATAAAAATAAATGTATCATGACGTCACAATCTAGTAAATTCAGTAAATTATAGTTAATTATTATGCATTATAGAAATAGGTAGTGAATCAATATGTTTTATTTATGAAAAAAAAATTCGTGAAGATTTGCCCCCCCCCTTTATTTTTTACCCTCTTTCTCACCCGGGGAAGAACGGCGGGCAGGTGGGGTGTTTGCCCCCCCCCTATTTTTTACCCTCTTTCTGATCCGGGGGAGAGGCGGGGGGGGGCATGGGGGTGTTTTGCCCCCCTCCCCCCTAAATTTTTACCCGCTTTCTGATGCGAGGGAGAGGGGGGTGTTTTGCCCCCCCCCCCTTATTTTTTACCCTCTTTCTGATGCGAGGGAGAGGGAGGGGGTAGGGGGTGTTTTGTCCCCCCCCCCTAATTTTTTACCCTCTTTCTGATGCGAGGGAGGGGGGGGGCAGAGGGTGTTTTGCCCCCCCCCCCCTTCCCTAAATTTTTATCCTCTTTCTGATGCGAGGGAGAGGGGGGGCAGGGGGTGTTTTGCCCCCCCCCCCTAATTTTTTATCCTCTTTCTAATGCGGGGGAGAGGGGGCATGGGGGGGGGGGGGTGTTTTGCCCCCCCCCTAATTTTTTACCCTCTTTCTGATGTGGGGGAGAGGGGGGGCATAGGGGGTGTTTTGCCCCCCCCCCCTAATTTTTTACCCTCTTTCTGATCCGGGGGAGAGGCGGGGCATGGGGGGTGTTTTGCCCCCCCCCCATTTTTTACCCTCTTTCTGATGCGAGCGAGAGGGGGGGGGGCAGGGGGTGTTTTGCCCCCCCCCCCCCAATTTTTTACCCTCTTTTTAATGCGGGTGAGAGGGGGGAAGGGGGGGGGGGGTGTTTTTGCCCCCCCCCTAATTTTTTACCCTCTTTCTGATGCGGGGGAGAGGGGGGCAGGGGGTGTTTTGTCCCCCCCCCTAAATTTTTACCCTCTTTCTGATGCGAGGGAGGGGGGGGGGGCAGAGGGTGTTTTGCCCACCCTTCCCTAAATTTTTATCCTCTTTCTGATGCGAGGGAGAGGGGGGCAGGGGGTGTTTTGCCCCCCCCCCCCCCCCCTAAATTTTTTATCCTCTTTCTAATGCGGGGGAGAGGGGGCATGGGGGGTGTTTTGCCCCCCCCCCCCCTAATTTTTTACCCTCTTTCTGATGTGGGGGAGAGGGGGGGGGGGCATAGTGGGTGTTTTGCCCCCCCCCCCTAATTTTTTACCCTCTTTCGGATCCGGGGGAGAGGCGGGGCATGGGGGGTGTTTTGCCCCCCCCCTTTTTTACCCTCTTTCTGATGCGAGCGAGAGGGGGGGGGGCAGGGGGTGTTTTGCCCCCCCCCCCAATTTTTTACCCTCTTTTTAATGCGGGTGAGAGGGGGGAAGGGGGGGGGGTGTTTTGCCCCCCCCCTAATTTTTTACCCTCTTTCTGATGCGGGGTAGAGGGGGGCAGGGGGATGTTTTGCCCCCCTCCCCCCTAATTTTTTATCCTCTTTCTGATGCGAGGGAGAGGGGGGTGGCAGGGGGGTGTTTTGCCCCCCCCCCCTAATTTTTTACCCTCTTTCTGATGCGAGGGAGAGAGGGGTGTTTTGCCCCTCCTCCTAATTTTAAACCCTCTTTCTGATGTGGGGGAGAGAGGGGCACGGGGGGGGGGGGGTTGTTTTGCCCCCCCCCCCCCTAATTTTTTACTCTCTTTCTAATGCGGGGGAGAGGGGGCAGGGGAGTTTTTTGCCCCCCCCCCAATTTTTTACCCTCCATCTGATGCAAGGGAGAGGGGGGTGGCAGGGGGGTGTTTTGCCCCCCCCCCCCTTATTTTTTACCCTCTTTCTTAAGTGGGGGAGAGGGGGGCATGGGGGGTTTTTTGCCCCCCCCCCTAATTTTTTACCCTCTTTCTGATGCGAGGGAGATGGGGGGCAGGGGGTGTTTTGCCCCCCTACCCCCTAATTTTTTACCCTCTTTCTGATGCGAGGGAGAGAGGGGTGGCAGGGGGGGTGTTTTGCCCCCCCCCTAATTTTTTACCCTCTTTCTCATCCGAAAAGGGGGGCATGGGGGTGTTTAGCCCCCCCCCCCCCTTATTTTTTACCCTCTTTCTCACCCGGGAAGGGGGGGGGGGCATGGGGGGTGTTTTGCCCCCCCCCCCCCTTATTTTTTACCCTCTTTCTGATGCCGGGGAGAGGGGGGGGGGGGTGAATCGACCCTCTTCTTATTTTTTACTCTCTTTATCACCCGGGGGGGGCCGGAAAGCCCTTTTTAACCCTTTCAAAATATTTTTGTGAATTTTTGCGGTCACAGTGGTGACAAATGTCATAATCAACAATTTCTATTGAGATTAATATTTTTTTTTAAAATAGACTTTTTATATGACTGAAAGATGTTCTACTATTATACAAAATATTTTTGGGAAGATTTGCGGTCACAGTGATGACAAATGTCTTAATCAACACATTCTATTGAAATTTATTTTTTTTTTTGAAAATTGCCTTATTATATGACAAAGATTTTCTAATATTCGAAAATATATTTTTGCAGATTTGCGGTCAAAAATTGTCTTAATATACCATATCAATTAAAATAAATTTTTTTAATTTAACTTCATTTACGAAATAAGCTGTATTATTAAATATAATATTAATATGAAATTTTACCAGTTTAAAAAAAATTTGCCATCATGGGTAAGTAATTTTACTATTTAAGTTATCTGGGCATTTAATGGAAAAACTTGGTATTTCCAAAAAGCATATCATGCTATTAATTACTATGCTTTCACAAGGCACCAACACTCTACGTCCTGTTGACATAGACTTCTCGTTTACAATGCTTATAAGGATCATAAAAAATATCGGACTTTTCTGAGTAACAAAAATGAGTTAAGCATCTTAATTTAATTTATTGCTTATTATTTAATAAGAAACTTAATTTTCTAATTGATTATGACTTAATTAGTAGTTGACATAATAAAAAAAAGTTTAATTTTCATTTATTTTATTTATAATAATATGATTTGCAACTTCTACATACCTTGATATGTTGTACGTTAAAAAAGAAATGAATGTAAAATGATGTAATAAAGAGCCTAGCCAGCCCACGCCACACCATGCCTTGTTGTGCCATGATTTTTTTATATATTTAGTTTAGTACTTAACTTAAATCTGATAGGTTTAAATCTGGTTTTGCGCATGCATTGCAACGAGAGAAGGAAGAGAGAGGGTGGATTAGTACATGAATATGTACATGCTACATGGGAGTGGTGATATGTCTAGTCGCGCGGGATGCCGTTCTCTGATATTGAAAATAGAGTTTAAATATAAAATAAAAGGGACATTATATAATTAATAAGTCTTTATCTTTTACAAGAGGCGAGGAATTCAAAATATATTTGAAATTAAATTTTGTAATTAAAATTGCTATTGACGGGAATATTTAGAGGGGGATATCTTAGCTGTCATTATTTTAGAATGAATTAAAATATTAATTTTTAATTGAAGGATTGAATTCAAAATCTGCTCTCGAATGGCCAGATAAATCTCACTTTATAATCGTTTTCTATTTATTGAAAACACCCCCTATGCCCCCCTCTCCCCCGCATTAGAAAGAGGGTAAATAATTGGGGGGGGGCGGCAAAACACCCCCCATGCCCCCCCCCCCTCTCCCCCACATTAGAAAGAGGGTAAAAAATGAGGGGGGGGGGCAAAACACCCCCCATGCCCCCCTCTCCCCCTGGTCAGAAAGAGGGTAAAAAATTAGGGGGGGGGCAAAACACCTCCTATGCCCCCCCTCTCCCCCACATCAGAAAGAGGGTAAAATATAGGGGGGGGGGGCAAAAGACCCCCCATGCCCCCCCTCTCCCCCTAATCAGAAAGAGTGCAAAAAATTAGGGGGGGGGGGTAAAACACCCCCTATGCCCCCCCCCTCTCCCCCACATCAGAAAGAGGGTAAAAAATAAGGGGGGAGGGGGGCAAAACACCCCCTATGCCCCCCCCTCTCCCCCACATCAGAAATAGGGTAAAAATTAAAGGGGGGGGGGGGCAAAACACCCCCCATGACCCCCCTCTCAAGAGGGTAAAAAATAAGGGGGGGGGCAAAACACCCCCTATGCCCCCCCTCTCCTCTGGATCAGAAACAGGGTAAAAAATTAAGGGGGGGGGGGCAAAACACCCCCCATGCCCCCCTCTCCCCCGCATTAGAAAGAGGGTTAAAAATTAGGGGGGGGGGGCAAAACACCCCTCATGCCCTCCTCTCCCCCGCATTAGAAAGAAGATAAAAAATTAGGGCCCCCCCCTCTCCCTCGCATCAGAAAGAAAGTAAAAAATTAGGGGGGGGGGGCAAAACACCCCCCATGCCCCCCCTCTCCCCCTGATCAGAAAGAGGGTAAAAAATTTGGGGGGGGGGGGTAAAACACCCCCTGTGCCCCCCCCCCTCTCAGCCACATCAGAAAGAGGGTAAAAAATAAGGGGGGAGGGGGGCAAAACACCCCCTATGCCCCCCCCCTCTCCCCCACATCAGAAATAGGGTAAAAAATTGGGGGGGGGGCAAAACACCCCCATGCCCCCCCCCCTCTCAAGAGGGTAAAAAATAGGGGGGGGGCAAAACACCCCCCCATGCCCCCCTCTCCCCCGCATTAGAAAGGGGGTAAAAAAAAAGGGGGGGGGGCAAAACACCCCCCATGCCCCCTCTCTCCCCCTGATCAGAAAGAGGGTAAAAAATTTAGGGGGGGGGGCAAAACACCCCCTATGCCCCCCCTCTCCCCCACATCAGAAAGAGGGTAAAAAATATAGGGGGGGGGGCAAAACACCCCCCATGCCCCCCCCCCCCTCTCTCCCTGATCAGAAAGAGGGTAAAAAATTGGGGGGGGGGGGGGGGGGTAAAACACCCCCTATGCCCCCCCCCTCTCCCCCACATCAGAAAGAGGGTAAAAAATAAGGGGGGAGGGGGGCAAAACACCCCCTGCCCCCCCTCTCCCTCGCCACAGAAAGAGGGTAAAAATTTAGTGGGGGGGGGGGCTAATTAGTAGTTCACATAATAAAAAAAAGTTTAATTTTCATTTATTTTATTTATAATAATATGATTTGCAACTTCTACATACCTTGATATGTTGTACGTTAAAAAAGAAATGAATGTAAAATGATGTAATAAAGAGCCTAGCCAGCCCACGCCACACCATGCCTTGTTGTGCCATGATTTTTTTATATATTTAGTTTAGTACTTAATTTAAATCTGATAGGTTTAAATCTGGTTTTGCGCATGCAAGAAGGAAGAGAGAGGGTGGATTAGTACATGAACATGAACATGCTACATGGGAGTGGTGATATGTCTAGTCGCGCGGGATGCCGTTCTCTGATATTGAAAATAGAGTTTAAATATAAAATAAAAGGGACATTATATAATTAATAAGTCTTTATCTTTTACAAGAGGGGAGGAATTCAAAATATATTTGAAATTAAATTTTGTGATTAAAATTGCTATTGCCGGGAATATTTAGAGGGGGATATCTTAGCTGTCATTATTTTAGAATGAATTAAAATATTAATTTTTAATTGAAGGATTGAATTCAAAATCTGCTCTCGAATGGCCAGATAAATCTCACTTTATAATCGTTTTCTATTTATTGAAAACACCCCCTATGCCCCCTCTCCCCCGCATTAGAAAGAGGGTAAATAATTGGGGGGGGGGGCGGCAAAACACCCCCATGCCCCCCCCCTCTCCCCCACATCAGAAAGAGGGTAAAAAATTAGGGGGGGGGGGCAAAACACCCCCTATGCCCCCCCCCTCTCCCCCACATCAGAAAGAGGGTAAAATATAGGGGGGGGGGCAAAAGACCCCCCATGCCCCCCTCTCCCCCAAATCAGAAAGAGGGCAAAAAATTAGGGGGGGGGGGGGGTAAAACACCCCCTATGCCCCCCCCTCTCCCCCACATCAGAAAGAGGGTAAAAAATAAGGGGGGAGGGGGGCAAAACACCTTCTATGCCCCCCCCTCTCCCCCACATCAGAAATAGGGTAAAAATTAAAGGGGGGGGCAAAACACCCCCCATGACCCCCCTCTCAAGAGGGTAAAAAATAAGGGGGGGGGGGCAAAACACCCCCTATGCCCCCCCTCTCCTCTGGATCAGAAACAGGGTAAAAAATTAAGGGGGGGGGGCAAAACACCCCCCATGCCCCCCTCTCCCCCTGATCAGAAAGAGGGTAAAAAATTAGGGGGGGGGCAAAACACCCCCTATGCCCCCCCCCTCTCCCCCACATCAGAAAGAGGGTAAAATATAGGGGGGGGGCAAAAGACCCCCCATGCCCCCCCTCTCCCCCTAATCAGAAAGAGGGCAAAAAATTAGGGGGGGGGTAAAACACCCCCTATGCCCCCCCCCCTCTCCCCCACATCAGAAAGAGGGTAAAAAATAGTAGGGAGGGGGGCAAAACACCCCCTATGCCCCCCCCTCTCCCCCACATCAGAAATAGGGTAAAAATTAAAGGGGGGGGGGGGGCAAAACACCCCCCATGACCCCCCTCTCAAGAGGGTAAAAAATAAGGGGGGGGGCAAAACACCCCCTATGCCCCCCCTCTCCTCTGGATCAGAAACAGGGTAAAAAATTAAGGGGGGGGGGCAAAACACCCCCCATGCCCCCCTCTCCCCCGCATTAGAAAGAGGGTTAAAAATTAGGGGGGGGGCAAAACACCCCTCATGCCCTCCTCTCCCCCGCATTAGAAAGAAGATAAAAAATTAGGGCCCCCCCCCCTCTCCCTCGCATCAGAAAGAAAGTAAAAAATTAGGGGGGGGGGGGGCAAAACACCCCCTATGCCCCCCCCCCCCCTCTCCCCCTGATCAGAAAGAGGGTAAAAAATTTGGGGGGGGGGGTAAAACACCCCCTGTGCCCCCCCCCTCTCAGCCACATCAGAAAGAGGGTAAAAAATAAGGGGGGAGGGGGGCAAAACACCCCCTATGCCCCCCCCTCTCCCCCACATCAGAAATAGGGTAAAAAATTGGGGGGGGGGGGGCAAAACACCCCCATGCCCCCCTCTCAAGAGGGTAAAAAATAGGGGGGGGGGCAAAACACCCCCCCATGCCCCCCTCTCCCCCGCATTAGAAAGGGGGTAAAAAATAAGGGGGGGGGGGCAAAACACCCCCATGCCCCCTCTCTCCCCCTGATCAGAAAGAGGGTAAAAAATTTAGGGGGGGGGGCAAAACACCCCCCATGCCCCCCCCCTCTCCCCCACATCAGAAAGAGGGTAAAAAATATAGGGGGGGGGCAAAACACCCCCCATGCCCCCCCTCTCCCCCTGATCAGAAAGAGGGTAAAAAATTAGGGGGGGGGGGGGGTAAAACACCCCCTATGCCCCCCCCTCTCCCCCGGATCAGAAAGAGGGTAAAAAATAAGGGGGGGGGGCAAACACCCCACCTGCCCGCCGTTCTTCCCCAGGTGAGAAAGAGGGTAAAAAATAAAGGGGGGGGGGGCAAAACACCCCCTGCCCCCCCTCTCCCTCGCCACAAAAAGAGGGTAAAAATTTAGTGGGGGGGGCAAAACACCCCCTGCCCCCCCCCGCCTCTCCCCATCAGAAAGAGGGTAAAAAATAAGGGGGGGGGGCAAACACCCCACCTGCCCGCCGTTCTTCCCCAGGTGAGAAAGAGGGTAAAAAATAAAGGGGGGGGGGCAAATCTTCACAAATTTTTTTTTCATAAATAAAACATATTGATTCACTACCTACTTCTACAATGCATAATAATTAACTATAATTTACTGAATTTACTAGATTGTGACGTCATGATACATTTATTTTTATTTTCTTAAATTAAAAGTTCATTACCTAAATCTAAATACACAAATATGATGAACAATAAAAACAAATTGATATATTTGCATGCCCAACCCAAAACGACCAAAACCAAACCGAAAGGTTAATAATATTATCCACCCAAACCCTTTAGCTCTTTAATACACTCAAACCTAAACGCCAAAGGTGCCCCCAAAAAAAACACCCAAAACGCTTTGGGTGTTTTTTACGAAAACGCCAAACGCCAAAGCCCTCCCAAGAAAATTCACCTAACACTGAAAATGTTGGGTGAAAAAAACGCCAACGCTTGCAGGCAACCAATAGAAACCCTTGGTTTTTTACAACACTATCATATAGCTAGGTTTTGTCATTTAAATAAAAAAAATTCTTATTATAAATTTAAGAATTTCAATAAGGAAATGATTGGGAATTATTTAAATAGAGGAAATGATAACAATTACATTAGATGTATTAATACTTATAAAATCAATAGAGCTTTGGTTAGAGCAATATTAAATGGGAAACCTTATAATTTTGAGTTTGATACAGCTGCTCAGGCTACTGTAATAGATAATCAGACTTGGATAGAGATAGGTCAGCCCGGGTTAACAGGATGTCCTAGCATATTAGGTTATGGAAATTATAATATCAAAACTTTAGGTAGGTGTGTAGTTAAAGGGCAAATTAATGATAAATGTTTTGACATCTATGTGATAGTAGTCAATGAAGGTGATTTAATATAAGGGTTGCCTGAAATTTTAAAATTTGGATTTGAATTGCCAACAAATATTTATATTCGACAAATTAAGTAAGCAAATTTGATTGATCAATTTTCCAAAGTATTTTCAAAGAAATTGGGCGTAGTAAACAATTTTTTGGTAGATTTACATTTAAAAACCCCTTATAGGCCTATAAGTTTGCCCCCGCGTAGGGTACCTTTTCCAATGAGGGAGGCCATTGAGAAAGAGATTAAAAGATTATCGGAAGAAGAAGTAATTGAAAAGGTTGATTCAAACACTGCAATTCAAGGGTGCACACCTACCGTAAACCGTTATAAGAAAGATAAATCAATCAGGATATGTGGAGACTTCAAAGTCACATTAAATGATTATTTGTACGATGTTGGGGATACGTTGCCTACTTTTGAAGATGTTACAGCAAAACTGATTGGAGGCAATAAATTTACCGTCATCGATTTAAAAGACGCATTCTTGAGTTGAAAATGTCTGAACGGAGTGCAAGGTTACTTACAATTGCAACACACTTAGGATTATATCGTTATCGCAGACTACCATTTGGAATCAAGGTTGCCCCTTTAATATTTCAGAGGTATATAATCTTTTATATGGAATTCTTAACACGGCAGTGTTTATAGATGACATTATAATAACGGGAATAAATGACGAACAACATGTGTCAAATATTAAAGAAGTATTAAAACGTTTTGAAGAAGTAGGGATAACTACAACCCCGAGAAGTAAAGTTCCTTCAAGATTCCGTTGTCTACTTAGGTCATAAAATTAGTTCTAAAAGCATTCAACCTACGGAAGAGAAAATTTTGGCCTTAAGGGACTGCAAAAGACCAACAAACAAGTCTGAACTTAAAGGTTTTTTAGGGTTATTGAATTATTTAGGAAGATTTATACCGATGCTTCAACCACAATGCGTCACATTACACAACCTTCTAAAAAAGGACTCTAAATGGGAATGGGGAAAAGAAGAAAAATGTTTTGATAAATTAAAGACCCTAATATCAAAAGAAGATATTGTGGTTCCTTATTCATTAAATAAACCAATAGTTTTATACACAGATGCATGTGATATAGGACGGGGGGCGGTACTTATGCACGTGGAGTCTGATGGGAAAGAAAAGCCTATAGCGTATGCATCAAGAGTTTTAACCCCGGCAGAAAAAGAATATTCCACTATCTTTATTCATATTGAGAACAGATCACCGACCTTTACAATATATATTTGGTCGCCAGGGACATCATCATAATTGCAACTTGCGATTACAAAGATGGAGTACAAAATTAATGGCATACGATTTTAAAGTTGAGTATATATCTGGTGATAGGAACTAAATAGCAGATTCATTATCGCGGTTACCTACCCTTGTAGATGTTAGTTAAGACATTCACATACACATGATTGAAGATTTAGAATTTGATAGGAAAACATTGGTGGAAGGAACAAGGAGGGATGCACAATTAAATTCTGTTATTGATATGATCCGTTGCAATTGGAGCAAACCTGCCAACGATGCAACTATTCGTAAGTTATTTTACCCAAAGAAAAATGAATTATCCGTTGAAAATAATTTACTTTACTGGCAAAATCGGTTAGTGGTTCCAGAAAATTTAAAGCAAGCTGTGCTCGAGAATCTGCACACCGGACATCCGGGGATATCGGGCATGATTGACCTAGCAAAATTTTATTGCTGGTGGCCAAATATTAACGATGATATTGAAAACTTTGTTCACAGGTGTCAAAGCTGCCAACAAACTCGACCGAATATGGCCGAATCTCCCTTATATTTATGGCCTACTACGGAAGAGTCAATGGACCGGGTACATATCGATTTGGCTGGTCCAGTTAACCAAAAATATTGGCTAGTATTAGTAGATGCGTATTCGAAATGGCCAGAAGTAAGGATTTTAAATTCGCTACATTCAGATGGAATTATCAAGGCGTTGCGGGAATGGTTTGCACGGTTAGGAGTGCCTAGGGTCATAGTCACGGACAATGGGGGTCAATTTGGACAAGAATTCGCAATTTTCACAAGAGCAAACGGAATTAAACACGTTCGGACATCCCCATATCACCCAAAATCTAATAACTTATGTGAAAGATTTATTAAGACTTTGAAAATGCGGTTTTACTCTACTTTTAAGACAAATCGAGATGAAGAAAAGTCGATTGCTCAAGTCTTGATGACTTATAGACTGACTCCCCATAAAAACTACCAGCGTGTCTCCTAGTGAATTAATGTTCAAAAGAAGAATAAGGTTCTCCTTGGACCAGCTACGTCGATCAGGTAGAGAGATAACAATAGATAATATGTGGAAGCAGAAATATTATCACGATAGGAAGGCTTTTTACCGTACCTTTGAGGAAGGAGATAAAGTATGGGTAAAAAATGAAATGGAAAAAGGTTGGCACGCTGGAGTGGTCAATCACAAAAAGAATGATTGGTCCTGGGCCGAAGGGCGAGTAAAGCGGAAGCATGCAGACCAGTTAAGAAGAGCATTGGGGAATGTAACGAACTGGATAGGGGGTGATGACGAGAGTGAAGGACGAGAACAAGTCACCACGGCAATTAGTCCACGACCGCAGCGACGACGCCAACCTCCAAGAAGATACGATGAAGAATATTATTAACTTAGGGGGGACTATTGTAATATACTGTTAAGCGTTCCTTGTGTATATATATTTATGCTACATATGTTTTCCTGGTTCTGAATACATTACTATTGTCCGGTTGTTATAATTCCATATCGGAATCCTTTATATGAATAAATACTATAGTGGCCTTATAATTTCAAACTGAGGAATGGGTTGAGAAGTTCTAAATTGAGGAATGGGTTGAGAAGATTCCAAAATAGAGTTTGCACTAACACCTAAAAAATCACTTCAGAAATCTACTTGGTGGCCTTATAATTCTAAACTGAGGAATGGGTTGTGAAGGTCTAAATTGAAGAATGGGTTGAGAAGTTTCCAAAATAGAGTTTGCACTAACACCTAAAAAAATTAGAATACACTTCAGAAATCTACTTGATGGCCTTATAATTCTAAACTGAGGAATGGGTTCAGAAGTTAATAAAACAGGCATAATAGAGTTTGCAATTAAATCTTAAAAATTAAATTATACAATTCCAAAATTACGACGGAAAAGCTGAAAATCTTTAGTTAGGATTTGTCTAAAATACGGGTGAGTTTTTTTTAAGGATTTAGGATAAATCTGTGCGGGAAAAACGTTCAAGTTGGAATTTTGCCACTATTTAATTGGTTGTCAATATCAGACGTTATGTCACATACCTCCAAAACTTTGATAACTTTTGATTGGTTTGCCATTGGCATTCTGAAGCATTGGCATTATGGACGATTGTCTTTTTGAACAGAAGCTTAATTAAATGAATCCTGGATGGGATTTTCGTGAGTTTAATAATATTTTAATAAATTTTGAAAGTGTTAAAAAGTTTAAAACGAGTTAAAATTAGTCGCCTTTTACACGATATTGCAAAAGAATTAGTAATATCATTCGGGGCATTAACATCTATAAAGTCATGCTCTAAGCTCATAAAAGCTAAGGAAGATAACCTATCTTGTCCAATAGTGAAGATAAATTTTAATTCGTTTTAGCAATGAGAACGATCTTCCGCATGAACACGAAGTTATTGGGATAGTTAAAATTATTTTAATCAAAATAATAAAATTTGGAAAAACTGTTGAGGGTAAAATTTTAAAAAGCGAAAATATATCATTGCATTTTATTTTATTCGAAGGTAAAGTATTAAACTCGGGCCTTCGGCCCTCGTGGGAAGGGGGAGAAGGGAAGGGAAGAGGGGAAGGGAAGGGAAGGGGGGACGACTCATCTGTACTTCGTATAAATGTATCATATTTGCTATGCAAATTATGGGCGAGAAAGGTGGGAAGGGGCGAGAATGCCTATAGGGGGGTATTAAATGCCTAATGATTAATTAATTATTTATACAAATTTTCCATTATAGGCAAAATGTAATATAGGCAAAATGTAATATAGGCAAGGGTTAGGGTTAGATTTAGTGTTTGCATCTAGTTGCGTAATACATGTTATATTATGCCAAAAACCAATCAGAACCTTTAAAAATATAGCCGGTTAATGTGTATTTATACGCCGTTTCAAATAGTTCCCAAAATGAGCAAAATGAAATATAGGCTTAAAAAAATCAAAAATATATTATAGATAATTTAACAAATATCAACAAGAACAAAATATTTTAATTTAAGCAATTAATAGGTACTTGTAGGGGAGGGCATAGGGTAATTATCAATAGTAACCTATTCAAAAACGAAAAATTTTCGATTTATTTGGCCAATGATTATTTTTTCATTGGTCGCCAGCGGAAGGTCAAAAAAATGTTATGCTATTTATAAGTGATATAATATTCAAAAATATTTTGAGGTCTAATAGCTCAGTGGATTGAACGTCTGACTAGCTTCAATGGTTATACTATATATAAAATTTGGCCAATGGTCACTTTTTCTCTATTGGTCAGTACCAACAGATACTCTATAAGTCAATGATAGCCAAAAAAACGGAAAAAAAAATTTTGATGCTCACTTTGGCCAATGGTCATTTTTTTCCATTGGTCAGCAGCCAGCACACGGTAAAAGTGGATATAAATTCATAAGAGTAAAAAAACGAAAAAAAAATTTTCGAATCACATTTTGGCCAATGGTCTTTTTTTCCATTGGTCAGCAGCCAGGACACGGTAAAAGTGGATATAAATTCATAATAGTCAAAAAAAAACGAAAAAAAAAGTTTTCGAATCACATTTTGGCCAATGGTCATTTTATTCCATTGGTCAGCAGCCAGCGGACGGCCAAAAAGTCATAATAGCAATGGTAGGAACAGGAACAATCATAATAGTCAAAATAAACGAAAAAAATAATTTCGATTCACATTTTGGCCAATGGTCATTTTTTCCATCGGTCAGGAGCCAGCGGACGGCCAAAAAGTCATAATAGCAATGGTAGTAACAGGAACAATCATAATAGTAAAAAAAAAACGAAAAAATAAACTCGGATTCACATTTTGGCCAATGGTCATTTTTTTCATTGGTCAGCAGCCAACGGACGGCCAAAAAGTCTTATTATCAATGATAGTAACAAGAACAATCATAAGAGTCAAAAAAACTCCGGGATTCTAACCCAAAAACTAGTTAAATTGTATAGCAATTAAAAGTAAACAACTTTTATTTATGTTTATTATATAACATTGGTCAGCAGCCAGCGGACGGCCAAAAAGTCATAATAGCAATGGTAGAAACAGGAACAATCATAATAATCAAAAAAAAACGAAAAAAATAATTTCGATTCTTGGCCAATGGTCATTTTTTTCATTGGTCAGCAGCCAGCGGACGGCCAAAAATTCTTATTATCAATGATAGTAACAAGAACAATCATAAGAGTCAAAAAAAACTCCGGGATTCTAACCCCAAAACTAGTTAAATTGCATAGCAATTAAAAAGTAAACAACTTTTATTTATGTTTATTATATAACTAGTTAAATTGCATAGCATTAAAAGTAAACAATTTTTATCTATGTTTATTATATAATAGATAATTTAACAAATTTTATATATAACACACCGAGGGAGATAGAGATGAGGGGTGGGGCACCTCTTATGCATTAATTTAAAAAATAACACAGCGAGGGAGATAGAGATGAGGGGTGGGGCACCTCTTTCTCATGCATTAATTTAAAAAAGCGATAACCTAATATACCCAATGCACATAGGGAGGGTAACGGACAACGGACAACGGACGGACGGACACCAAAAAACGAGCCCATAAATTGCATAGCAATTAATAATATAACATAATTTTTTGCCATATTATTTCGGCATCTTGCAGTTCTAATATAATGGTTAATTATTTATGATAAAAGAGATTTATCGCAAAAAAAGGGATTAGGGGTTTAAACCTTCTAAAGACTTATATAAATTACAATTAATTTCCTAAAATCTTATATTTATTTGCTATTCTATAGATGATAGGATAATATAAATTAATTAATGAATTGGTAGATTTACAAGAGTAAAAAGTGTCATAATTTTTTTATTTTATACGTTTAGACGGTAAAAATGAAATATCAAAATGTGAAGCTTAATCTTTCGCGTTATTATAAAGAATGGAATTATATCGACTCAAAAATTTTATAAAATTTGCATTTTTCATTGTTAATTGCTATGCAATTTATGGGCTCGTTTTTTGTTGTCCGTCCGTCCGTCCGTCCGTCTGTCCGTCCGTCCGTCCGTCTCTCCGTCCGTCTCTCCGTCTGTCCGTCCGTTCGTCCATCCCTATCTATTTGCATTGGGTATATTAGGTTATCGATTTTTTAAATTAATGCATGAGAAAGAGGTGCCCCACCCCTCATCTCTATTTCCCTCGCTGTGTTATTTTTTAAATTAATGCATAAGAGGTGCCCCACCCCTCATCTCTATCTCCCTCGCTGTGTTATATATAAGATTTGTTAAATTATCTATTATATAATAAACATAAATAAAAGTTGTTTACTTTTAATTGCTATGCAATTTAGCTAGTTATATAATAAACGCAAATAAAAGTTGTTTACTTTTAATTGCTATGCAATTTAACTAGTTTTTGTTATATAATAAACATAGATAAAAGTTGTTTCCTTTTAATGCTATGCAATTTAACTAGTTATATAATAAACATAAATAAAAGTTGTTTACTTTTTAATTGCTATGCAATTTAACTAGTTTTGGGGTTAGAATCCCGGAGTTTTTTTGACTCTTATGATTGTTCTTGTTACTATCATTGATAATAAGAATTTTTGGCCGTCCGCTGGCTGCTGACCAATGAAAAAAATGACCATTGGCCAAAATGTGAATCGAAATTATTTTTTTCGTTTTTTTTGACTACTATGATTGTTCCTGTTTCTACCCTTGCTATTATAACTTTTTGGCCGTCCGCTGGCTGCTGACCAATGTTATATAATAAACATAAATAAAAGTTGTTTACTTTTAAATGCTATGCAATTTAACTAGTTATATAATAAACGCAAATAAAAGTTGTTTACTTTTAATTGCTATGCAATTTAACTAGTTTTTGTTATATAATAAACATAGATAAAAGTTGTTTCCTTTTAATGCTATGCAATTTAACTAGTTATATAATAAACATAAATAAAAGTTGTTTACTTTTTAATTGCTATGCAATTTAACTAGTTTTGGGGTTAGAATCCCGGAGTTTTTTTGACTCTTATGATTGTTCTTGTTACTATCATTGATAATAAGACTTTTTGGCCGTCCGTTGGCTGCTGACCAATGAAAAAAATGACCATTGGCCAAAATGTGAATCCGAGTTTATTTTTTCGTTTTTTTTTGACTATTATGATTGTTCCTGTTACTACCATTGCTATTATGACTTTTTGGCCGTCCGCTGGCTCCTGACCGATTGAAAAAATGACCATTGGCCAAAATGTGAATCGAAATTATTTTTTTCGTTTTTTTTTGACTATTATGATTGTTCCTGTTCCTACCATTGCTATTATAACTTTTTGGCCGTCCGCTGGCTGCTGACCAATGGAATAAAATGACCATTGGCCAAAATGTGATTCGAAAACTTTTTTTTCGTTTTTTTTGACTATTATGAATTTATATCCACTTTTACCGTGTCCTGGCTGCTGACCAATGGGGAAAAATGACCATTGGCCAAAATGTGATTCGAAAATTTTTTTTTCGTTTTTTTTACTCTTATGAATTTATATCCACTTTTACCGTGTGCTGGCTGCTGACCAATGGAAAAAAATGACCATTGGCCAAAGTGAGCATCAAAATTTTTTTTTCCGTTTTTTTGGCTACCATTGACTTATAGAGTATCTGTTGGTACTGACCAATAGAGAAAAAGTGACCATTGGCCAAATTTTTGATTTTTTTAATTAAAAATTGTTCAAATTCAACAAAAAATTTCTCCCAACAATTCTGCAAATTCTTAACATTGTGTTGTTTTATAATATAATGTTTGTTAGACCCATAATCACTAAAGGCCATAAAAACTAATGTAATACGAAACAAGATGCAAACACTAAATCTAACCCTAACCCTTGACTATATTACATTTTGCCTTTATTACATTTTGCCTATAATGGAAAATTTGTATAAATAATTAATTAATCATTAGGCATTTAATACCCCCCTATAGGCATTCTAGCCCCTTCCCACCTTTCTCGCCCATAAATTGCATAGCAAATATGATACATTTATACGAAGTACAGATGAGTCGTCCCCCCTTCCCTTCCCCTCTTCCCTTCCCCTCTTCCCTTCCCCTCTTCCCTTCCCTTCTCCCCCTTCCCACGAGGGCCGAAGGCCCGAGTTTTCTTATACAGCATTTTATTTGTAATAATATAATTAAAAGTTTCTTCAGCGACAAATAATTATAATTCTTAATTAAAATAATATTTAAAAAATTGCTTAAGGGGCCGAGGGGCCCAAGATTTTACTCTTGGGGGGATCATGGGGCGGTTTTTGCTCTTGGGGGGGGGGGGAGACGCCACTGATCGGAAAATTTAAAATTATTTGAAATTTAGAAAAATACTAATTTTAAAAAATAGTCTTGTCCACATTAATGGGGTAATGTATTAATTATAAAGCCATTCTCTTATATTAGTCCTAGCCCTCCCCAATTTGAGTGCCACAAATAATTTTTTTAACCCTGCTTGGCTAAATTCTACCCTGCTCAATTCTTTTAAATCGGTTTTATACGCTTTCGCTAATTATATACTGCGTTATAAATTGAAATATTTATGAAATATGTCAAGTTAACAACTATAACAAAACTGTTTTTAAGCATGCAATCATCCTAACTTCATAACTGACTTTGTTCATCGAAAAATTGTTTATAAGTAAAAGGGAATTTTAGCATTGTGTTAATTATGATAGAAAATTTTTTAACTAAATATATGAAATAATTATTTGGTCATATGGCTTGTTATAAAAACCCGTAACAAATTTGCTAATAAACATAAGTGCATAATGAGAATTTTATGACAACAATTTTCACCTGTGCCTCGAATGATATAATTCTTTCGTGGCCTGTTAGATCATGATAGTATAGTGCGCACGCGCAGGAATGCGTGCAGGTATAGGTGTGTAACTTATATTCCAATAGAGCCTATAGAAAACGAATTTTAACATGAAAAATATTGTTTTTAAAATAACATAATTACTAATCTCAATGCCAAATTTCTTATTAATTATTATGGATTTTATATCGATATTTTCGACGAATTATATGTGTATCCTTTACTTATGATTATGCATGTGTTATAACAGCTGAAAATAAAACGGCAATCGGCAAGAAACTTGAGTTATTAAATAGACTCAAGATATTGATAGGGTGGGTAACAAAGCAAAGATATTCTAAATAAAACAAAATAAGATAGCATTATATGCCGTATTTTTTACATTAACCCGACAGGGACCAATGTAACTTTTAAGATACACCCATTTGATTAATGATTACTCAAAAAGTATTCATACAAAATGAATTTTTTAAATTAAATTTAACAAAAGAGGTTGCCAAATAAGCTCACACAACGTCTTTCCTTTCCGAATCCATTGTTTGAAAATTATACCATTCCAAAGTTCGCAATTTTGTATTTTTTGAACTCTTCCAAATTATTCAATTTAATGGAAAATCGAACGTGAGTGCAAAATATATTTTTGCATTTTCCTGAATAATAATTCTTGCTTAATATTTTGATATAAATATATTTTATTAATTATAAATATATCATAGTTGTTTTTAAGTTTTAAATATAACGTCACCTAAGAGTGACATTGGGTAGGGCATTTTGAACAATAAGATATTTACGTAGTTTTTGGCGATTTTAACGTTGTTTGTTAGCACCTAAGCTATATTTTACAATTAAACTTTTGTAAGCCTATTTTTATTAAGTCTTGGTCCTCATTCCTTAATTTTATTAACAGCAAAAACAAAAAGTCAAAAAAGACGTTTGATTTTGTGTCTGTAATATAATTTTAATTTTATTATAAATTTTTAAAAATATTTGATTTAGAACATTAAATAACCTTTTAGAAGAAGTAGAATATTCTAATTTAAATGTGGAACATGTTATCATATTTCCTCCAACCAACGATGGTGACACAGACCAAGAAAGTGGCGATGAAATGGAGGCTGATTTGGATCATCTACCAAGATCAATGCTTACGTCTTCTATTAAGGTCATCCGTTCCTCAGACCTAGATAATTTAAATTGGCAAGATGATGAAAAGGTTTTTCCCCCGTGTGGTCGCAAAGAAGATAATAGGACTGACGTCGATGTCATGAATTTACCAACCACAGAAGATTATTTCGAACAAATTTTTACCGATGAAATTGTGACATTCATTGTAGTAATGACAAATCTATACGCTAAACAGCACACTTTAAATTTGAACTTTACAAAGGAGGAGATTAAAATTTATATTGCCATCTTACTTCTTACTGGATATTTGACTCCAAAAAATATTAAAATTTTTTGGGAATTAAAATCCGATTCTTACAATCAAAAGGTTTCATATGGAATGCGCCGCAACAGATTCAAAGAAATAACAAAGTATTTACATCTATGCGACAATTCAAATTTAGACTCGGTCGATAAATTCGCCAAAGTTCGACCTTTGATCTTTTAGATAAACGATTTAGGAATAATTTTAAATATGTAAAAACTTTAAATATTTCAATGGATGAAACCATCGTTCCCTACTATGGGCGCCATACTACGAAACAATTTATAAAAGGAAAGCCAATGCGCTTTGGGTATATACTCTGGACGGCCGCAACAAGGTCGCGATACCTTATTTTGACCTTTATCAGGGTTCATCATGTATTTTACCACAGCAAAAAACTTTCGGTTTAGGGGGAGCTGTCATAATGAATCTTCTGGATAAATTATTAAATGAATATTCTCCTTATAATATTTATTTCGATAATTACTTCACAATCACAAAATTATTAAATGCTCTTTCAAAAAAACATCGGTGCTACGGGAACCGTCAGGGTCAATCGAAATAAATGTCCTCTGGCAGATTCAAAAGTGCTTAAAAAAAAGGCCGAGGCTATTTCTAAAAAAGTAACTTCAAATATAGTTGCGATTCAATGGAATGACAATTGCATTGTCAACATGCTATCAAATTGTCATGGTAGCAATCCAATAACTAAAGTATCCAGAATAGGTTCAATAAATAAAGTAAAATCAAAAATTCCAGTCGATTGCCCATTTATGGTACAAATGTACAATAAATATATGGGTGGGGTTGATCGATTTGATCAGAACAATCTACAAGAATTTCTTAGAGGTAAAAAATGGTATTTTCCTTTGTTAGCATTTGGAATAGGTACGGTCTGCCAAAATGCATGGCAAATTTACAACTCAAACAATGATTATTAGTCATTATGCAACTTCCGAAGATCGATTGTGATGTCATATTTCAGGAAATATGGTATTCAACTTAAAAGAAACGTGTATTCGAGTTTAACGAAATATAAATCTAACATAACAAAGCATCAAAAAGAACCCTGTTCTCAGAGGCGTTGTAAAGTTTGTAAGAAGGCCACTCGCCTAAAATGTTCATAATGTATCGCCGGATTGCATTTAAAATGTTGGGCGACCTATCATGAATTATAATTATTTATATTGTAGCTGATTTTAATAAAAAATTTAATGTTGCATTTTTGGCCTTCCCAATGTCACTTTTAGGTGACACCCCTCTATCTACCCGGGGTCATTATTTTTCAAAAAAAATTCAGTTGATTTGTTGTTACTATACCCTAGTGACCCTAGAAACTTATTTTTTAATAAAATTTAACCGGCAAAAATTAGTGGTTTCTGTCGGGTTAAGATAAAAAGCGCCAATCTTATAAATAAGCAACCTGAAAACAACCGCATAGAATATTGTTTAAATCTAAGAATAAACCATAGCTTGCAATATTCTATGACTCATTTCAATACAACTAAATCACTAATATATTTTTAATTTTAAGGTCAATTAATTTTGGCGAATAGAGCTTTATATCAAATCCAAGCTATCAAGTTAGTCGAGATAAGTTAGCTTAAATGATGCGCACATTAATTGGTCGCTAAATTGCCTTTCAAATTTATGTCCGAAGAGGGTAAACTTTAAGGTAAGGAATGCAATGCACCAATCAAAATAGTAGTGATGCGGGAAAACCGAGAAAAATCTGGGTCTCGTCTCGTCTCGAAAAACCGAGACGAGAATGTGAAAAATTGACCTGAGATCGAGACGAGAATTTTGATGTCGAGACGAGACGAGATTTTTTCGGCGAGATCTCAAGTTTTTATTGATCGTTAGATTTTAGTAAATTATTGTGTATTTTAATATGCCTGATTTACATTTAAGGTATTAAATATAAATCAATACGATATGAATATATTTTATACTAAAATAACATCTAAGTGTAGTAATTATGATATAAAAATTTTAAAATTGGCCATTTCAGTTCATTTACCTAAGTATGGATTGCACTTAGGGTATTTTAATAATTTAATGATATATTTCTCAAATATATGTATCATTAGAATTATTAATTGTTACAAAATTTTAGACTTAGAATGAGTTCTGATGGAGTATTAAAAATTACCAAAGCATATAACTTAGTAGTTTCTCATCCTACTTGATGCAGTAATTATAAATTGGTGGTGGTCAATTAGTTTGAATAATCATACAAGTTAAGCTAAGGTGGCTCGAGCTTTTTTGGGTACTTTTTGTGCCTGCCTAACGATTTTAAAAGTTCAACTGAGTATTTAATGACACAGTAATATTAAATCATGAGTTTTCTAGAAGTTTTATGCTTCAATTAATAATATACCTCCCAAATTTTTGAACCTTAATAAGACATTATGTGAATACATTAATTTATCATATGCATTACTTTTCACCTCATAAACTGGAGTTGGCAGATGCATTTGATATTATAATTTCTATAATTGTGGTAATTTTGCAATATAAAATAAATACACAACTTATAGTGTACTAGATAAAAAACTATTTGATGGCAAAGTTATACAAATTGGAAGGTAATTATTTAAAATACTAATTTAATTATAATGATTTTTGTCCTAAAATAAAATACGTGCATTTTAATTTAAAGTTTGAAACCTTATGTTCTTGATCCTATAATAATGCTGCTTTTATTGTTGTTTTTACAACGTTTTAATTTGTGCAACAAGTTATCAATTTTGTAATAATAAGATTACCATAAAAGTCACTCGCACTTTGTAGCTTATAACGCTATAGTAAACTAAACCTGTAATAATTTATGGGTTATAATTTATGATGGCAATATCAATGACCTAATACATTTGCCTTAAATTTGTTAAGGTCAGCTTTGATGTTTTAGCCAGTGTTAATGTTGGGTTTCTATTAAATATGTAACTAAGTCAAAAATAGGTGAACTTATAAATTTCGTCTGTTTAAATTTAACAGACAGTGAATTTGATACAAATGTTATAGTTTGCTAGAACTATAAAATTTAATAAGGTCTTATCTGTTAATATATTTATTATATTAAAGTTTAAGCTCCAAAACACTCACAAGATTACTGGTTTAAAATCAAATTTAAAAAGTGTCAATAAACATTACTATTCAATTCTAAATTTAATGCACAGTTATGCTATTTTATATATTAAACAAACAGCCATCCTTTCGTACTATACTTCAAATTTATTTATAGTTTTTTAATTTGCACTCCATAGAAAATGTTATCTATTGTCAATGAGATGTCATGTCACGCTATGTAATTTTGTGTATTAAGTTTTTTTTAGAATATAAAGGTATACCACTTGGATTTTGTAACACCTAATTAAAAATTTTAATAAAACAGGAGAAATTTTTATTTTGTATAATTTTTCTTAAATGTCGAGACGAGAATTCTCGCCGAGACGAGACCGATATTTCTAGACCGAGACGAGATCGAGATTTTCATAATCGCTCCCAAGACGAGACGAGATTGTGCGTTCGAGACCGAGACGAGATCGAAACACTAAAAAATAGTGCCGATTTATATTAACTATAATGTTTGAACCTTGGCAAAAAATTCAATACTCTATTTTAATAAATTGCATATCATTTATATAATTTTTTGATTAATAAATTTTACCATATTTTGTTCTCCTGCCCCGTAGATTGGATGATAGCCCATGTTCATTAGATAAAGGATATTTTGAATAAGGGTCTTATTCTGAATAAAAACAATATGTTGGTCTATCCTTAAAGGGCTATTTTTTTAAAGTCAACTTTAATGTCTATATCCCATTTCAAAGATACAGTAAGAGTAGTATAATTTTTTTCCATTACCAGATATCTATCAATATAACAAATTAAATCAAGTAAATGAAATAAAGGAGTTCGGCGACACTTTAAGCATCTTCAAATTTTATAATACCGTTAGCTGGAAAATGAAAAGACAAAATAAGTGAAGCGAGGGCGTAGCCAAGAAGGGGGACGCCCCCCCCCCTAAATGACAAAAAAATTTCAATACAAAACCCTTAAAAATCAAAAAAAATTTTGTTTGCCAAGTTAATTGACCTCAAAACATTTTCGCCCCCCCCCCCCTCCTAATCCAAAACCTGGCTTCGCCAATGGAGTGTACATTGTTATTAAAAGTCAAGGTGGGCTCGGGCACTTCAGAAATAGAGACCTGCACGGGCGGCCCGAGGCCCTGACTGGCCAGGGCCTTAAATTTTGAGGCTTAAAAATTCCGGGCCGGGCCGGGCTTAATTCATAAATTATAGGCCCGGCCCGAAATAATTTAAAAGTAAATAATTTAGAATAGTAGCCTAAGTAGTCTTTTGTTCTGTTTAAAACAATAATTACAAAAACAATTATACAAGTTGGTGATTCATTCATTTTGCGCCTTTTCTTATATACAAACAATTGAGTATGGAACAATAAATCTACTTCTAATAGCTGAAAATATTCAGAAAGAATTTTATAAAGTATAGGAAATTGACACATACATAAAGTTAAAGATCAACGAAAAAATAGAAATATTAAAATGGTGGAAAGTACACCTCTGGGAAATATTCGATTCGAGATTCGAAATCGATTCAAAATTTCGAATTCGAATCCTTAGGTCTAAATTTCGAATCGAATATTTACCTGGTGAGATTCGAAATTCCGAATTGAATCTTTAAAATGGGATTCAAAAAATTATTTATACTTGATAGTTATTTTAAATATACAAGTAGGCTGTTTTCATCTCTCCACAAATTAGTTATTTTCCCCGATCACTAAATTTAAATTTTGTAAGCATACACAAAATATAAAAATAGTGTTTTACATGGAATATGGGATTCAACTTCAAAAAAAATTTCCAACATTTTTGCTAACATTTTACGTTAACTATTATTTAATATTTATTAGTATTTTTGAACTTATCCATTAAACTTTAACATAAATCATTAAACTATAAATAACATATTTTCATATGCATTATATATTACGAGATTTTATTTGTATACATAAATATTTTAGACTTATAATAAAACAGGAAAATAGCACGTTGTATGAGTCCTGAAACTAAATAGATAAACTCTAATTAATGCCATCTAGGCGAAATTTTTAATTAGTTTAAATAATTTTAATACTGAAGAATAAAAATAAGTTAATGGTGGACCATAATAAATCATCGAATTTGCAACCTGCAATCATCGTGTAAGTTTTTTTTATATAACAAACAAAAACTCACCAAAATATCGATATTTTATAATCTTTGAATTTCGGAATAAATCCATTTATAGTTATAGCGATATTTAGAAATTGAAAAATATTCGAATTCGAATCTTAAATTTTTTTTTCGAATCGAATTCGAATCCTTATTTTAATATTCGACGACTCTCAAATCGAATATTTTTTCAAATAAAATCTTCGAATCCGAATCGAATACTAAAAATATTCGATTCGATTAAAAATCCAGAGGCGTAGTGGAAAGACCATAGTAATTTCTAGCGCTTAGCTCCCTTGTTTTAAGTTTTTCGACATTTGCTTCATCTCCCTCGAGTGAGAGGTGTTTTTTGTCGGGCCTTTATAAAGACCGGAGAAATATTTAAACCCGGAAACTTTTAATGCCTGTGTTTTTTTGCTCATAATAGTTCCATTATAAATTAATAATTTTATTATGTGTGTTTTTTTAATAAAAAATTTGTAAAAAAATAGTTTGATTAAATTCCTGCAATTATAAAAATTCCGGGCCCGAGCCAAAGATGCTAAAATTCGTTCCCGGGCCGGATTATTTTCCAATTCCGGGCCCGGGCCGGGCCTTATAAAATCGATTTTGCAGGTCTCTATTCAGAAACACCCTGTGTTTTTATATTTTTAATTTTTATAACATTTATTGAGGTATAAGTGGTGCCTCAATTTAACAGACTACTGCGACATCTTACTTTGTCAATTCTTGCGTTTCAGGTGTCTGGAGAAAGGCATCAAAATTGTTTTTCTTTGTTATATATTTGCAAATAGACTGTGGCTTTGTGTCTGAATTAAAAAGATATTATGAAAAATTGAAAGCATAATCAATGAATTTACCTGTACGGTTTATTTTGCAATCATATACAAACTTTGCTTTACCAGGGATGCTTGTATTTTTCGAATTGTTTACGCTTATAGATGTTAAATAATTAAAGGGTTGGACCAGAAAAAGTCTCATCTGAGACATATTAAAATAAATTTCTATTAATTTTATTCCGTGTTTTTGATCGCCGTGCAACACAATCTATGATTAAATAATATATGAGATGTCAAGAACAACTGTATAATGATTAGTTGCATAAAATTTTGCCTTAAATGTTCAATTTAATATTGATATTTATTATGTTACTAAATTAACAATAAAAACCATTGTAAACCCTTTTAAGATTTGTTTCAAGAGGTTTAAAATGGCTGGTGGTTACGCATTTTTTATGTTGATTTCGGAGAGTTCTATTCAACATTTCTTCTAGTTTATCGATCCCACACATTTTAAGACCATTCAAATGATCATGGTGCATATTTAAAATGAACTAGATAACAAAGAAGTTTTTATTAATAACTAAACAGTAGATTATTTAGCACCCAAAAATATAATGAAGGTGTAATTATAACGACAATTTATTGATAAACTTCTATATTAGTTAGCTCTATATAAATAAGTTAAGCAATTTTGCATTTTCAATCAATTACTAAAAATATCAATGAGAATAATAATGATACCTAGGCGTAGCCAGGTTTTGGATTAGGGGGGGGGGGCAAAACGTTTAAAGTTTAATTAGGGATGAGCAAAACCTAATTTTTTTTAATTTTTAAGGGTTTTTGCATTGGGGAAAAAAAATTTTGTCATTTGCCCCCCTCGTTGCGCCCATGGTACCTATAATTCATATTTATGGGAGACCGGGGCTATTTCTAGCCCGGGGTTACTTTTATCTTTGAGTTATTTTGTAAAATAATAATGACATATAATTAAAATTTAAACCATATGTGTATTTTTTCATAAGAAATAAGTAAAAAAAATTTGTTAATAAAAAATAACTCGGGCCTGGGGCCCTCGTGGGAAGGGGGAGAAGGGAAGGTAAAGGGGAGGGGGGAAGAGGAGGAGGGGAAGGGAAGGGGGGACGACTCATCTATACTCCGTATGACGTAGCATATTTGCTATGCAATCAATGGGCGAGAAAGGTGGGAAGGGGCGAGAATGCCTATAGGGGGGTATTAAATGCAAAATTATTAGTTTATTAATTTATACAAATATTTAAAAAGTTAAAGGGTATTAACAAGAACAATATATTAATTTAATTTAAATAAAAAAATTTGCCCTCGCTGGGATTCGAACCCACATCAGTAGTGGCATAGGCTTTTGTAGGGGCACAGGGACCCATATCAGTAGAGGCATAGGCCCTTGTAGGAAATGGTATAGGGTAATTATTTATGTTAACCTAATATACCCAATTCAAAACGAAAAAAAATATCGATTTATTTGGCCAATGGTCATTTTTTCCATTGGTCAGCAGCCAGCGGACGGCCAAAAGTAATATTATCAATGATATTAACAAAAACAATACATTAATTTGAAAAAAAACAAAAAAAATTCCGAATCACAATTTGGCGAATGGTCATTTTTTTCCATTGGTCAGTAGCTAGGGCACGGTTAAAAATTGATATTATCTATGGTATTAACAAGAACAATATATAAATTTAATTAAAAAAAATAAAATTTTTGCCCTCTCCGGGGATTGAACTCGAACCTACAAGTCAGAAAGCCGGTGTAAATACATTAGAGGGCCTTCCTATCATTCCTTACTAAAACTTATAAGCACGGCAATCATTTGTTAATACTCTTGCACCCATAGTTGCGGTGAGGAATAAAATGAGGATTAATAACATGATAATATCATCACGCTTTCTCCTCAACCGCATTCCAAGCACTAATAACAGTAATAATGATAATTATGTGATAAATTTTAACAATATTTGTTAAACAAACTACGTCTCCACCCCTCAATCGATTACGTCACATGGCTAAGGAAAACGAATACCCCCACCTATAACTCATATTATTGATTTTATGTGATAGAGTGGGGAGGGGAAAGTTAGTTGCACAAGTAACTTAACTAATGAATCTTAAAAGGGGCGATATGTGCATTTTCCGATATAAAATCTCGGAGTCACCTCCCCCCCTCCCTATTTTATATGCCAAGGTTAAACAACATTTTATTACCCTACCCCTATCTAACCCTCTTATCCGCCCACCGCTGACTTGGCATTATTTGCGAAAAGATTAAAGTGGCAGAGGTACAATATGGTTATTAGACAGGAATACAGCTATAGTCCTTGATTTTAGTAAATGGAATATCCAAAAATAACGTTAAATATGCTGACCCAAAATTCCCTCGCTTTCATCCTTGTTTTATTAAGGATCGTTATTTTTAACATTGCATCCGAAAATTTATTAAGGAGGCAAATTATTATTTTGGGTTTTGATACATTTTTATTGATAATTAACTTTGGAATTTTGTGAGGGCGGGGGCGACATACCCTAGCCTCCCTAAGAAAGGGTCAGTAACTTGCAACACATTGCTAGCCTCAAAGGCACCAATAGTTTAGTTTTGATAACTTTATCTCCAAGAATCACTTGAAATATGGAATCAAAAATTTTAAAAATAAATCCGCTAGTTCAGGTTTTGGGTTAAAATTTTGAGAAATTTTTGAAAAGGTTCGGATTGATAATTAACAAGTAATTATGGGTGGAGCTAAGTCTAAAAAAATAATTTTGCAAATTCTGTCGGGCTTTCCAATTTGGTAATTGCTAAAGAAATAATGGCTAACTAACTTATCTTGTCGTTGCTGTTGAATTTTAGTTAAAAATTGTAAAATCTGGTCATTTCAAGAAAGGGTGTTTGGATCAAAATAGTATAGCTTAGTAAAGGCTAGCTAAAACCAAAAAGATATTTAAAAATAATTGTTTTCAAAAGATTAAATCTCTCAATCATTAACTTATTATACCATGCTTTTAAACATCTTGTTTCCAAAGGGTTGCAAATACAAAATTTAAACCCGAACCAGGGAATTTATTTAATTTTGCCCCAAAACCCACCCTTTTTTCTTGTCGGGTCAGCAGGAAAAATTACCCCAAAATAAATATCTAATTAAGAGGGAAAGGGGGGGGGGGGCGGGTAAATTTTATGTCAAAGTTCGATTAAACAAAAACTTATTAAATTAATAAAATCTCACTTTAGTCAATGGTAATTTTTTTTATGGGTCAGTACCAAGAGACGCTAAATACATCCGAGTCAAAAAAAACGAAATAAAAATTCAAATCGCAATTTGGCCAATGGTCATTTTTTTCCATTGGTTAGTACCAAGAGACGGTCTATAAATACATACGAGTTAAAAAAAACACAAAAAATTTCGATTCACACTTTAGCCAATGGTGTTTTTTTCCCTTGGTCAGCAGCCAGCGGACGGCCAAAAAGTCATATTATCAATGGTATTAACAAAACCAATACATTAATTTGAAAAAAAAACGAAAAAAAATTCCGATTCACAATTTGGCCAATGGTCATTTTTTTCCATTGGTCAGTAACCAGGGCACGGTTAAAAAGTCATATTATCAAGGGTATTAACAAGAACAATATATTAATTTAATTAAAAAAAAAATTTTGCCCTCTCCGGGATTTGAACCAACATTAGTAGAGGCAGGCATGGACTTTTGTAGGGGCAGCAGCCAGCGGACGGCCAAAAAGCTATATTACAATGATATTAACAAAAACAATATATTAATTTGACGAAATAAAATTTTCTATATATACTCCAATGGTCATTATTTCATTGGCCAGTAGCCAGCGGACGGCCAAAAATCACATCTTCAGGTATTAACAAGAACAATATATTAATTTAATATCAAAAATTTTGGCCTCTCCGGGATTCGAACCAGCAATTAAGAATTTGCCCTCGCTGAGATTCGACCCCACATCAGTAGAGGCATAGGTTTTTGTAGGGGCACAGGGAGCCATATCATTAGAGGCATAGGCCCTTGTAGGGGAGGGCATAGGGTAATTATCAATGTTAACCTAATATACCCAATTCAAAAACGGAAAAAAGAATTTTCGATTTATTTGGCCAATGGTCATTTTTTTTATTGGTCAGTAGCCTGCGGACGGTTAAAAAGTCATATTATCAATGGTATTAACTAGAACAAAATATTAATTTAATTTAATTCCTCCTCTTTTCGGCTTTAACTCGAACCTCCAGGTCAAAAGCTGGGGCAAAAAACTTGGTGGACAACGGACGGACAACGGACACCAAAAAACGAGCCCATAAATTGCATAGCAATTAAAATGTAAAATTTTTTATAGAGGAAAAACGATTTTTTGGGTTCTGTCTTATAAAGGGTTTTCATATAAAAACCGTCTAATGATTAAATTCTTATTTGCAATATAACATGTTAAATTATTAATTGTCTATAAAAATAGGGGTCGGGGCTAGTCGGAGAGGGGCTAGTGCTAGCTATTTTTCATTGCGTAAACAAACGTCAAGATAAAAAACAATAATTTTGTTTTATAATAATTTATCTTATTGTAATTTGGAATTTAAATAGACTAATTAAACATTTTTCCATTGCAGATGTCTTTTATGGGTACCTATATCTGATTGCATTGTCATCTTGACACTTTTTATTTGAATATCTATTTTTCTTTGAGTTTGCATACACCAATAGGACGTGAAAACGTGTGGAATAATCTATCCCCCGCATGGGCGTAAAAAAAGGTCTCGACTATCCAAAAATTTTCCTGAGACCAAAAAAATAGCAACTCCCCTAAAATGCAGCCGGACCCCCTGCCCCCCGGCTAATTAGAGGGTGTCGGGCTGCCCCCCTCTGGCTAATTCGGGGGGGGGGGCAAAACATATATATTTTTTAATTTTAAAGGGTTTTTGTATTGAAATTTTTTTAAATTGGGGGGGGGCACCTGCCTTCCCCCTGCGTACGCCCATGATCCTCCGAAAGGGGCTATGACTTGCCCCGGACATTTTTTAAATTTTTAGGATTTTTGTTTTTTTTAAATTTAATTTGTGAGAAAACTATTAGTTTTTTCAATCCGAATTTTTTCCTATAGTAAAAATAGACCTTAAAATTACGTTCCAACAAAAAAATTGAAAGAATAATTTTTAGTTTTTTTTAAAACGCGATTAAATTTTTATGGCTATTTAGTCCCCGCTTCCCATAGCGTTAGAGTTTTTAATTTATCAATCAAATCAACATGCCTTAAATTTTGAGTTTAAATAAACATTGTATAGGTTGATATCATGTTTTATTAGGAAATGATGTTGGATTCCATCTGAATGATTTGTAATTTTCTTTGGCATATTTAAAATGATCTTGGTTCCCCTTTTATGGTAGCACATAAACCGTAATGGTAAGTGTGATCTAGTTTAATTTAAAAAAAAACAATTAATTGAAAATTATATATTTTTATTCAATTATTCGCCCTCTAACATTTATATTCTACCCAAACCCTCATTTTACTTTATTTTATTAGTAATTTAATTTTCCATATTGTATTTTGTTCTTTAAAGATGGGCGGGCCCCTGCAACTTGAAATATCCAATACCCTTTCCCCCTACTCATCAACAATACATTAATATCATGTGTTAACAATTCACATATAAAGTATTAGTAATCAATAATAACAATATAAAACACTAAAGAATCATATTTACTCGTTGATTCTAGTTAGTTGGTTCAAACGATAGTAGCCATCACGTTTCCGGCAAAGTTCTAATAAAACGACATACACTGTTAGAATTTTCTACTTGATATTTCTTAAGTCAAAATAATTTACACTTAATTGTTTTTAGCCGTTGAATAGTGTCTAATTAACTAGCTGAGTAGTGGTGGTCAATAGGCTATATAAGGAGGATCTTGAGATTATTCATAATACGACACCAAAGGTTTGTTAAAGCTAAAATTCTAGTGCATTATAGGGATTACAATTTTGACTTAAACAATTTTAAAATTAAAGCCTATATTACAGTTCAATTATCATATTATAAAATTTTTTAGATAAATATTAATCACATTCTTGAATGTTATCAGTGAAATAAAAAGTGTACTTGAATTGAAGGCTTGACGCTTATTTTAAAATACAATAAAATCAACAAATTGTCAAGCTTTAATAACCTTTTCAAAGGTTTCTAGGATTGCCAGTAATGAGTAGAAGCATATTTAAAAGATTATTGGTCGTTTTATATTAGTATTGTAAACACTTAGTGATTTATATCACTAAAACTAAGGAATTGAAAAGCCGCGCTTTTAAATGTCTAATATGTTAAGGTTTAAGTTTATTTTAAACATTTATCATAAAATAACAGTATTCTTATGCCTCCAATTTAAAGGCATTAAAACGTTTACCCAGGTTGAACTAGAAAAAATTGCTAAAAAGTAAAATGCGGTTCTGAAGATGATGTTTATATGTTACAAGTAATTGATGGTATTGCCAACGCTTGTTCAATTTTTTTTTAGATTTTCAGGCCCACGCCGGCCTTAGAAAAATAAATTTTGCTGGTCTTTAACCTCAACCCAAATGTAAACTCAACATCAATTAATATAGACTAATATAAAAACATTTAAATTTTTGATAGTTTTAAATTAAAAAAATTAAATTAAAAATTATATTATATTAAAGCTATCTTTCTAGAATTTTCGGCGATTAAATGACTCCTTTATAGTCTATTTTTTCCTTCACAAATTTTTTGTAAACACTCATCAAACACAACTCTACTTCTTCTTTATTTATTTGGTCCCACAGTCGTGGGGTTTGTTATAATTAGTTTTTTCCATCTTGACCGGGTGAGTGCCATATCTTGACTAATCTTTTTTGTTTTCATGACTTTATCGACTTGCCCTTTCCAAGTGACACTGGGTCGTTCTCTTCCTCTCTTGCCCGGTACCTCCATGTCCAGTACTTTTCTATTTAAGTCATTCGTGTTCCTTCTTAGTATATGCCCATACCACCTTAGCCGATTTTCGTAAATCATGTCCGCCATAGGTTGAATATCCATTTTTGTCATGAGCAGGTCATTAGTCATATGGTCGAGCTTAGTATATCTTAAGCTCCACCGTATCATTCTCATTTCTGTGGCTTGTAATAGCTTTCCTTCCGTGGTGTTTAGTGCCCATGTTTCACTTCCATAGAGTAACACCGGTCTTACGGTAGATTTGTAAGCTTTGATCTTCAACCATATTGGCATTTTCTTGTCGCACCTTATACCGGATATACTTCACCAATTATGCCATTCTTTTTGGATCCGGGCATTGACTTCCGTTGCGCAACCTCCCTCTTGATGTAGCATCGAGCCGAGGTATGTAAACCAGTCTACTTTTGGGTACTTCAGATGGTCATCTAGCGAAGGTCTGTCTATACCGTTAATTTCCATGTATACCATTTTTCGATCGTTGACCTTTAAATCATATCCAGCTAAGCGCTTTGACCACTAATAAGCCTTTTCGAACACTTTCTCCCTTGTTTCCTCGCATAGTATATATCATAGGCATATAGCATACACCATGGCGATGGCTTTTGAATGTCCCTCATTATCGTGTCTATAATTGTATTAAATAAAAAGGGACTTAAAGCAGATCCTTGATGTAATCCAATTTTAACCCGAAAAGATTTAGTCGTCCTAACGCAAGAGTTTGAGGCTTCATAAATATTATGATATGTTGTTTTCTTAGGCACCACCTTATTAAATCGCGGGAGACCGTGTCATAAGCTTTCTCCAAGTCAATAAAGACCATATGTAGGTCTTTCCTCTTTTCACCATACATATTTATCATTTGTCTTAGTGCAAAGATTGGGATGATTGTGGAATTGCCGGCCACAAATCCAAATTGATTAGCCGATATTTCCACCTCGTTTTTCAGCCTTGTTACTAAGATCCTTTACATAAGCTTCAAGGAGTGGCAAGTTAGCTTGATACATATGTAATTGCCACAGTCTAGAGGGTCTCCTTTGCCTTTAAATAAGGGTATAATCGTGCTTGCTCTCCATTGATTAGGAATTGCTCTTCTACTAATATTTGTTAAGAAGATTCGTCATGATGGTGACTCCTTCTTCACGACATCCGAGCAATGCTTCCATGGGTATTCCATCTGGGCCATTTGCTTTTTTGCATCTTGTTCGTTTGTGTCCTAACTTCATCCTCCTGAAAGAGTTCGACCATACATATATTTGGCTCAATTTTGGGAAGGGAATCCTTGTCATTTGAAAACATAAGGTTGTTAAAATATCCTTTCCACCTTTCCATCACATCCTTCGGCTTGAATAAGGTTTGACCCTTCTCATTTTTCACTATTTTAAGAACTCCGACATTGCGGCTTTTCTTCTCCCTTATCTTAGCCAATTTGTACATAAGCCTATCGCCCCTTTATGATCCAGTTTGTTTGCCATCTCGGTGAGGCGGCATTCTTTGCTATTGCAACGGCCTTTTTTGCTGCCTTTTTTGCGGCTTTTTTGCGTCCCTATTGATAATCCTCCGACTTTTTTGATTTATGCCACCGTCTATATCGAATTTTCTTTCTTGCGATGAAACCCTAACAGATTGGTCCCACCACCATAGTTCTCTATTCATAGATTTGCCTCCTTTGATCTGTCCTAGAACACGAATCGCTGTTTCCTTTATGTCCTTAGATAGCGTCTCCCAATCGTCGTCTACGTCCCTTTGCAACTTCCTCGGACCCAAGTGTGAGGAGGCTTTTTGATGGTATTTTTCGCTTATCGACGTATCCTTTACCCTTTCATATCGAATTCAAGGTTTATAGACTTTTCTTCTTTGGGGAAATACTCTTTTGTCAAGATCCATAACAAGGGGACAATGATGCCTGGCGATTTCTTCTCCCGGTATTACTTTGCAATCCTTGATACTCCATAAGTCCTTTCGCCGTGTAAGCAAATAGTCAATTTGACTAAAATGCTTACCACTTCTATCTTTTATAGGTCACAATATGATCTTCGCGTTTTTAAAAATAGGTGTTAACGATCGCCATATTCAACCGATTTTCCGTCATCATATTATAAACTTAACTTTTAAATTAAACATTATTTGTCTAAAATAGAAAACACAACTTGCATGATTTGCCAAAAGAATTTCTAATCCATATACTTTATAATTTGGTAGGAAATGAAATAGGGGGAGGGGGGGGGGCATAGAGCAAAACTTTCAATTTTTATGGTTATTTGTAGAATTTTTTTTTCTCAATTTAGGGGGTGGGGCAACTGTCCCCTTTAGCTACGTCCATGGTTTTAAATGAAATTATTTAATTACCCGTTGTAAAAATTTGTTTGAATACTAGAAGGCCCATCTAGTCAACAGATGGCACTAAGCTACCACAAGGGCAGCCATATCCTTTGCCCATAATGCATTGACATTTAATTTATCTCGGCCCAACCCAAGGTAACTTATCGAAACTAACAAACGCATGCTCTCAAAGTGCTACCCCTGATTTAGCCCTTAGAGGCAAATCAATCGATGAAGGATTCTTTAATGTTTTAATTGGATTAAAATAAATGCTAGAAACCATGATTTACAATTACATTCGCCAAAAGAATCGATCTTTAACCTCAAATTACTAACCCTAACCCATTTATAGATGTAAAATATTAACAGCCTATTCAATGCTGGCAGAAGAACAGCTGATATATAAGGTAAAGAAAAATTATCTATATGATTGAATTATTGAAATAGTTTTTTTGCTTTGAAAGACTTAATTGCATGGATCAGAGATCAGAGATGCTCAGCTTTGCCCGCTGCTTGGCCGGGCGGAGTGTCCTAAATTTAAATTTTCGGGCGGAACCAGGCGGACATTATGACAAGATTTGGGCAATCCGGACTTAAAGAGATATTTATAAAATGTATTATTTTTATTATTTTGTCTTCGTGTATTATTTTATTTTTTTCTAAAATTGTTGATTAATTATTAATAGTAGTTATTACCCAAAAAATCAAGGATTAAATAAATTTGTTTGGAAAATATGACAAAGTTATCACTACAAAATTTTGAAATCATCATTTCTGGCAGGGCAGCTCTGATGATTTGGGCATGGCCGGGCAGACACATAAAAAAGTTTGGGCGAGGTAGGGTGGGCAATTTGGTTATAAAATCGGACTAGGCCAGGTTTGGGCAGAAAAATTTAAACAAATCACATCTCTGGCATGCATGTACAATTTCAAGGACATTTGATTCATTCCCACCTCAGGCGTCTTTGCACCATCAAAGATGTGTTGGAGTTGGACAAGGGTAAGATGGTTAAGATCGGCCATGACTGAAAATCGGTTAAATGGACTGTGTTTAATAAGTGTTCACAAAAAGCTGGTAAAGGAAAAATATTAAGATAATTAAACTGGTTGCCAAAATCCAGGGAGATTAGCTTGATTAGAATAGAGGTTTTTAATTTTATGTTTATAACTTAAAAAATAAATAAACGTTTGTTTATATTTGTCCACTTATTTGTGTTCAGGGTAGAGTCATGCATCGTGGACGTGGAGAAGGGGAAAAAATAGTGTACAAAATGCTTTTTTTAATTTTTTACTCTCATGATTTTCGCCCTCACCCCCAATTCAAATCCCTGCTAAGCCCATGGTCCCAATTCATATCATATTATACGGGATAGTCATAAATTATACACATAGTCTAAATAGACTGCTCATGCAATATGTTCCATATGGTAAATTGTGTCCAATTTTGCGCCATTTTGAATACTACAACTGGTGTATTTCAACTATAACATTTTGCGCTGTGCCATTTTGTTCCAACAGAAGAAGTGGGGATAAAAAATATTTTTTTCATAAAAGTTTGGATTAACAAAATATTCTAACCCTAGTAATATTCTATCCTACTTCAACAAACTATCATCAATTGAGAGAAGTATCATTCCAACAATTTTTGATTCTCCAGCACTGATAAACCTATAAACCCTTATTGCTTTTATTAAGATTATTATTTACAATACTAAATTATATTATTTATTCTTATTTTAATAATTTGTAACAAACAAATTTACTATAGAGAAAAATAGATAGAAAATAGACTTATAATCATAATGCTTATAATTCTAAGGCCACTCCATAAAAGGACATTTCTAATTCACCTATTACGGAAAAGAAAACGAAACAAATTGCTCTTTCAGAAACAGATCAATCAGTTAAATCTTACAAATATATATATAGTTTAAATTAATTGCTATGCAATTTATGGGCTCGTTTTTTGGTGTCCGTCCGTCCGTCGTCCGTCCGTTGTATCCTCCCTATCTATTTGCATTGGGTATATTAGGTTATCGCTTTTTTAAATTAATGCATGAGAAAGAGGTGCCCCACCCCTCATCTCTATCTCCCTCGCTGTGTTATTTTTTAAATTAATGCATAAGAGGTGCCCCACCCCTCATCTTTATCTCCCTCGGTGTGTTATATATAAGATTTGTTAAATTATCTATTATATAATAAACATAGATAAAAGCTGTTTACTTTTAATGCTATGCAATTTACTAGTTATATAATAAACATAAATAAAAGTTGTTTACTTTTTAATTGCTATGCAATTTAACTAGTTTTGGGGTTAGAATCCCGGAGTTTTTTTGACTCTTATGATTGTTCTTGTTACTATCATTGATAATAAGAATTTTTGGCCGTCCGCTGGCTCCTGTCAATTTTAAATAAAACACTTTTGAGTATAACCATTCACTTTTAAAATTAATGCATTGATCTCCGTTAATCTTGCGTGGAGCTTAGATTGTAAAAATTGTCTGTAATTTTGTTTGAAAAATGTGCAAAATAAATTAAATGAAAGCGCGTGAACATTGCAATAATGTGTCTTATGAGTCTGGTTAAATCATTAAACAGGTTACCTTAAAGTTACTTAATTAATGGCAATTTAGTTGGCTATATATGGCATAAGTAGGTAGGCGTTTAATTCAAAAAATTATTATTATAATATAAAAATCTAATTTGGCCCTAGTTTAAGGACAAATAATCTCTAAGTTTCTTTGAAGATTATTGAAAAGTGCCGGTAGAGCAAAGAACACAATTATATCAAAGGTCTGCACGCTTTATTCAAACAAATTTTATTTGAAAAATAGTATAACCTTATTCATATGACAATTTATTATACCAAACGTACATATAACCCTAGTAGAGTGTTGATTATTTGGTAAAAGGAGGCACTTTAAGGTACTGCCTAAATTAAAACGAAATCATAAAAATTATTAAATTCTAATACTAGTGAAGGAAATTGTTCCAAGGCTAAAAGATATCTTAACTAGACGTGCTTTTCATTTATTTTAATACTCACCTTAGAGGTGTGCACGGATCAATCCGATCCGACATCCGATCCGATCCGTCCGAACTCGGATTCGGACGGATCGGATCAACATTTTAATTTTGGAAGTCGGATCGGATCGGATCAACCTTTTATTTTAGTCGGATCGGATCGGATCGGATTTTCAAATATAAAATAAACAATAATTAAATTAATAATTTTTAGTATCCTTTTTCATAATTATCTTTGCATTCTTTTTTTAATTTACCATTTTTGATGCCCAATACCACCTCTCCCTTGTATTTTCCTAGAATTTCCCTAGCCAGACTTTCTTGTTTGGCGAGAAAGGAGCTAGTGTTAATGATAAACCAGCATCTCCTGTTTCCTTTTTAGCACACGCATTTTTTTTATATTAATTTAATTTATAAATAGCTAATGTAATTGATTGAATAATTATAATTTACATAAAACATATAAATTAAAAATGTAACTGCTCAACTCCGAAAATTATCAATCACAATCTCCCCTTTCCTTAAAGCAGACGCGTAGCTCCTTCCCGAACCAGAAAATTTAGATTCTTTATTATTTTTATATGATAATATGGAATTAGTCAAATAAAATTTATATTTACTTCAGGTCTATTAAAATTGCTATAACTTATTTTTATGTATTTTGAATTTAATCATCAATAAAAAGTTCTGTTCGTAAAATTTTAATTTATAAATTTCGGATCGGATCGTATTTAGATTTAAAAAACTCGGATCGGATCGGATTTCGATTTTAAAAAACTCGGATCGGATCGGATGGATATAAAATTTTTCAAAAACTCCTCGGATCGGATCGGATCAAAAAAATTTGATCCGTGCACACGTCTCACCTATCTGTTTTTCATTTAAACCTCGAACAAAATTATGTCCATATTGCTTGTTTGTTTGGATTTAGTAATTTCATGTGGCGGACAGGCAAATAAAGTTTTCGAGCATCCCGGGAAAGTACAAAGTGGCGGGTCAGGCTAAACTGATTTGGGTATGATCCTAATAACTAATTGCT
The DNA here is from genome assembly GCA_964036665.1 of Gordius sp. MW1. Lineage (NCBI taxonomy): Eukaryota > Metazoa > Nematomorpha > Gordioida > Gordea > Gordiidae > Gordius > Gordius sp. MW1. Next base: position 8,433,600 of record OZ038532.1, read on the forward strand.
ATGCTATTTATTGGCTCGTTTTTGGTTGTCCATCCCTTGGTTAACTTGCAATTTTTCAATGTTGCTGTGTTACGAGTTAATGGTTGTGGATTTAAGCGTTTGTATAAGTTTTTATTCTGCTTTCGCAAATGGACTAGCTACTGATTGGCTTTAATTTTATCGACCTCGCCCAAGTCCATATTCCCTATTATGTCCGACCTATTAACTTTATATAATTTCCTTTTGACACTTTGTCTAAGTTGTGGCTTTATAACGGATAAATGCCTATCTGGTTAAATGATTACCTGCAATTTGCTTACATTTAATTTTTCTGACCCGGGAGGCCTAACTCCTTTTGCTACTTTATGTATTACTTTTGGCAACTTGTCTAGGTTGCTGATTTACAAAACTGCGAAACTGATCAAACAATTACCTTAAATTTAATTATGACCGTTGCTTACTTCAAAGGCCAAAATCCATTTTTATTTTAGTGTTGTTGTATATGGCCAATTAATTTTGAAAGTAATCTAATTAGTGGTGGGAATAATGTTTAAAGTAATTGGTGATGTGAATAAATGGGTGAGAAATTTATTGTCTGCGGGAGATTCCTAATTAATGGTTTGTTTAAGGCACTAATTAGAAGCAGACGAATATGTAAAAGGCATGCCTCATGCTAATGGAGATGTGCAGTACATCGACCTGTCGTAAGGTTAAGAGCATCCCTCGGACAAATTGAGAAGTGCAGTACATAGACAGGGTTTATAAGGCTGGATTTTTACCTTGCAATAATCATATTTTCTTTTCCTACTTAGACTCGTTCGTCCTGCTGCAACTATATCTGAAACCCAGACCGCCCCTGGCTCAATATATTCATTCGTCCTTAGACATTACCCAAGCTCGCCTATTTTTCGCACTTATATTTTAACCGCCCACAGATACTTGATATCGTTTAACGCTTACATTTATATCCAAGATATTGTTGCCCTACCCATTTGATTAAATTTCATTATAACTCGCATTCGTCCATTGGATAGATATAAAGATATATTGGATCTTGTCAATAAACCTTTATCAAAATCTAAATCGAACTAATCAACTACTAAATTGGTAGCACGATTACTAAATTGGTAGCACGATTACGAAAAGTGTTGTTAGGACGACCGTACAATAAACAACACCAATTATTCGTAACTACTAAATATGAAACAGAGATATTTCGTATTTATTGACTCGGACAGAATTCAAAATGATACAAAGTGCGATTATCGTAATTATATATAGAAAACAGCTGTGTTACAAAGAATAGAATATTGTCAATCCGTTACACGTCGAATATATTACAAGTTATAATACAATCTCTGCATGGAGAAGTTACAATTCCTGACACCTCATCCTTTCAAATTGAGGGACCACCAGGTCCGTGCTGTCCCGCCCTGGAGTATTTCCCAATAAGGTCATCTCTTCCTCAGGGCCGACCACGACCTGACTGGTATCCATTGTAACCTCTTCCACATTTGCAGGCTCCGCCGTAGACAACGTGACTACCGGCGCTATCGACACCACCGACGCTACCGATTCGACTGGCGCTACCGTCCCCTCCTGCCTTGCTGGCCCGAGAGGGATTCTCCGCCTACACATCGGCATTTGGTGCCAGCTGCTGCACCCCCGGCAGAAGGCTCTCGTTTGCCTTATTGCTGTCGGCCGTCTTGCCTGTGGACCAGTCCTCGCCTCGGGACGTATCTGCCGATTTTGTGTTCGTTGTGTCGTAGTCGTTAGTGAGCGCGGGGCCACATTTTGTTGACGCACCTGGTCCACTCGTCCAGCTAAACCCCGGGGTTGGCCACGGTGTCGGTGTACCGCGTTGCTCTGCCTACCCGAGTTAGATCTCGCTGCCTCATGACGAGTTGCCCGTCTGTGCCTACCAAGTTGTTAGGATGACCGTACAATATACAACACCAGTTATTCGTAACTACTAAATATGAAACAGAGATATTTTGTATTTATTGACTAGGACAGAATTCAAAATGATACAAAGTGCGATTATCGTAATTATATATAGAAAACAGCTGTGTTACAAAGAATAGAATATTGTCAATCCGTTACACGTCGAATATATTACAAGTTATAATACAATCTCTGCATGGAGAAGTTACAATTCCTGACAAGTGTCATTTTGGTATTTATAATATTTTAGCTTCAAATAAATAATTAATAATTTTTTGGCTGGAAATAAATAATAATGACAGCTAGTTAGCTATAATTTTTTCGACCTCGCCCGAGCCTAATATCCATTATTGTCTATGGGCCCAATTGATTACCTATATATTTAATTTTCTTTTACCAATTTGTCTGGTTTGTGGCTTTAAAACGGAAGATGGCGAAACTGGCTAAATAATTTCCTGCAAATTAATGCTGACCGTTAATTACATCTTATTTGCCTGACCCCGGCCAAAGATAAAAATCCAATTTTATTGCAGGTTTCGAAATTTATGTTATCTTAGCTTTAAATCTTTAATTTCGGATGATAATAAATGATGACCGTTCCTCGACCAAAGTTTGACCATTTTGTCCCTTTTTCTGGCCTCACTTGATTCTAAATTTTTGTGCATTTTTTGTGTGAAGTTTTATTGGTGTAGGCGGCCAACTTATAGGCTTAAATGTATATTTTTTTCTGACTCCCTGCTTAAAGTTTGACCATTGCCCCCTCCCCTTTCATAGGCATTAACGACCCTTCTCACCTTTCTCTCCCATAAATTGCATAGCAAATGTGCCACGTCTATACGGAGTATGTTTGTAAGAACACTTCCCCGAAACTAGGCATATGTCCTAAGGCGAAAAAACGGGCTCCAAGTCAGGCCTTCAGGGGGTGTTAGGGCTGCGCCTCAAACATTACACCCTTATTTTAGTATTCGCTTACCTCCGATTGAGATTTTAATTATCATCTTCTATATCATGTGCAATCAAGAGGTTTGTTGTGATAAGTTACTTTGTCTAACACATTATTTAGCATTTACAAAATTTACCAAAATACGTTTGCACAATTTTTTATATTATGCATGGCAATTTTAAATTAAATTTTTTTATGGTTTACAGGGGTAAACAGGGAAGGACATTTGTCTCCGCCCTCCCAAAAAAATCCAAAAACCTTATAATATTAAAGATTAGGTTAAAATTAATAGAATCATCATTTTGTCCATTATCTTAGTCCCAGCTACGCCCATGTAAAGTCAACGAAAATGCTCATATATATCTGTCCTTTTTAAAATTTCACTGTATAATATATAATATGTTGTAAATACGTAAGCGAATATAAAAACATAGCTGATTAACCAACGATGTAAAATGGCAAAAGTAATCTTTTACAAGTTATAATGTATGAAAAATGCATTCAGTAGACTAACTTAACAGAAAACACGTGCAAAGTACCGCGTAAGGGCTTGTCTTAATATCGGATTCATATTCAAATGGCGCGAATTAATCTTTATCAAATATCCGATTCACTTTCATGTGTCAAACTCGGTTGTAATCATTAATATTTTGTTTTTTGATAGTTAAAACCGTTTTTTTGTTCATTTCAACTCTTGAGATTAATCGCTGTTATGTTATGCATCTGAAATGTAAATCTGCTGTGAATTTGAAGTTCAGACACGGCTATGTTATAACCCGCACAACGATTTTTGCTGCGCAGCAAAATCCGATATTAAGACAAGCCCTAAGGTGTGTAAAAAATTGTTCCCGCACGGGGAAGATTCAAGGGCCAAAGTAAAGTTGGATTTGCATAAGGATACGGTGTTAGTCGAAGAAAGTAACAGTGATAACGTAACGATACATATTTATGGCGTTAGGGGTATGTTTTTGCAAATGTATGATAATATAGGTAGCAGAGAGTGTTTTATTACAAAATGATAAAAATATGGGTAATATTAAGATCGGTAAAAGAGGATGGATCAAACGCAATTGAGTTAAAGGCGTTATCACAATGGCACGAGTGGTGCGGCTGAGAAAGAGTTAGCGGATGGTTTGATTACCACGGATTTAGGGTGGAGGAGCCTGTTACGATCGAAACTTTTCGCGGTTTCCAAGCTGCTGTCATCTTTCCATCAAGAGGTTAGACAGGAGCTTCGAAATATCATAGTAAACGGTTGCAAATCAAATGGGGTTGATGGCAAAATGGGTGTGTGGGTTTGGTGGTAGATGGTCTCAGTTATAAGGACATGGGCGCTGACAGTGTTTGTAACTGCAGATGCTAGCACGAATTATGAGTAATGGCGCGTCGTGTGGCACACGAAATAGAATTCGGCGGCGCTGGTATGCATGGTCTTACTAGACGGAATAGCGTTGCATGTGGTGACTGATCACTTGAACGTTGGTTGATAAGTTGGATCGTGAGCGCGAATGGTTGAATTTTAACCATTTAACTCGAGCGTCGGCTAAACGCTTTACGTGGCGCTATAGTCTACGTAAAAATTTTGAACATAGTGAAGCCGTCACTAAGCACGATGTTCTTGTTCAGTGGCAGCCGGGTGTCAATGGGTCAGGATTGGAATACGCCGTTTAGGGTGTCGGTGTCGCCTGTGCTGGTGATAAAGTATGTGCTGCAAAATTCGGGGTGGATAAAAATTTCGGGGCCAGGAAGTGCTCGTAACCCACGTCAATTTTGAACGGGTGTTTAAAGGCGTGTTGGTGCCTGGAGAAATAATCGATTAAATTGAAGCTGCGAGGCATTTATTATTAATTCCGCCTTACGATTAGCCACAAAAACCACTGGTCGCTTTGAATGTCTAAAACTATGTCACAAAGGCTTAAGTGAAAGGCGTTGCTAGTCGGGTGGAAGCTCAGTTTGTTTATTTTAACTAAAATCCTAATATTTGTAAATAGATGTGTTATATCTTAGATCTTTTTGAACAAATCGAAGAAACCGAAATCTAATCAAATCGCTTAGCTGGTTATGGTTTATGGGTGAAAGATGAAAAAAACAGTATACATAGAGATTAGAGAACTGCAAAGTCACTTTTTTTCAATCCCAACCCGACCCGTCGCGAAATTTTTAAAAATTTTAACCCGAACCCGGATCGACCCAAAAACATTTTAAATTTTTTAGCCCGACCCGACCCAAAATTATTTTAAAAATTTCAAACCGAGCCCGACCCGAATGGATTTTAAAATTTTCAACCCGAAACTGACCCGGCCCGAAAGCGTTATAATTTCTTAACCGAATTTCTTTCGAACATGTTTCAAATTTTGTTATCCAACGCGAGGGTTAGAAAAATTGCGGTGCGCATGGGCGTAGCCATGGCAGGGACTGGCGGATGCCCCCCTCTAAATCCTATTTTTTTTGGATATTTAACCAAATATGGCTAAAATTTAATAAATGGTCCCTTAGTCATTATTGACCCTTTCTAATTTTAATTGTTTAAAATTTAATGGACAAATTAATGTGCGATGAAACTAATTGATTCCACATATTGATTACTAAATTTATTTAAATGATTTATTTAGAGATATTTATGATAGCATGCAGTATCTAGTCACATTCAATTGAATATAAATTTTTAAAATTAATCATTTTTATATTTAATCATAATTTTATTTGTTTTATAAATATACATTTATGTAGTTTAAATTAATAATTAATTACAACTTCACATTGTTTGAATACAATTTAAAAATATTATTTTGTTGATTTATTTTATCTTTCACTAGGCAAATTTAAGTTTTCGTCCAAATAATAACGATCAGATAAAAAAACAAACGAAATTTAAATTAACTTAATAGATGTTCAATTATAAATTTCGATATTAATTAAAAAATATTATACATGATAGCATTATTTTTATAAATATGTCCCGTGTATTCTGCAATGTAAGATTCATAACCCTAGACCTGACACTTTAAATCCAACCCGACCAGAAAGCATATTAAAATTTTCAATCCGAACCCGACCCCAAACCCGAACCCGACACGAAGACATTTTAAAATTGTCAACCCGAACCCACCTGACCCGATATCGGGTCGGGTCCGGTCTCGGGTCACCCGTGCAGTTCTTTAATGGAGATAAACATTACATGCATCACATCGTTTGATGACCTTCTAAATTACCCAAAAATAGACGGATACATATCTCGGCTCAATGCTACATCAAGACGGAGGTTGCGCAACTGAAGTTGGTGCCCGAATCCATAAAGAATGGCTTAAATGGCGAAGTATTCCGGTGCAATGTGCGACAAGAAGATGCCAATATGGTTAAAGTGCAAAGCTTACAAATCCATCATAAACCCGTGTTACTCGATGGAAGTGAATAGTGCTGTTATTCGGCGCCTCATTTACGACCTGCATAATTAAAAGGAGTAAAAATACCCGGTGCCATCACCATTATACGAGTTTATCGTGAGATGCGCATTTCTAATGTAGGGTCTCTTTTTTTGTACTGATTACCTCCCCTATGGTTCTAAATCTTATATAAAATTACTATGGGGCGAGCGTTGTTAATTTTAGAGCATCGATTACACTGATCAACAAATAATGGACTTGTAAATTCAACCGGCAAACTGTTTGCAGATTCTATTAGAGGTTTTCACGATAACACGAATATTTTTTAGTTAACTCTACACCTAAAGTTTTTTTAAATATTAGCCGTAAAAGTTGCCAAAAACGGCGTTAGCGTTTAACGTCAATAAATTGCAAATTAATCGGTAAAAATTTCGTAGTATACTTAACCATTATCAGCTGTTCGGCAGTCTTTGGTTTTATTAGTCGATTGGCAATCTGCAAGTTTTAGGAAAGCGAGGGAACTACGTCCCCGCCTTTAAATGTATTATTTATTTAATATGCGAAAAATATCGGAAATTATATTTCGCTTGAATTATTCCCGTTTTTATGTTATATTCCAGATTTTTGATTCAAATAAATATGAATTTTTACCTTCAAGCTATTAAGTGCATTCTTTTGTTCCAATATTTATATTTTAGTGTAAAGCCAGCCCGAGCCCGACTCGCATTATTTATAGTGCTCTTTTTTAGACCCAATTCATGCAGGTCCCTAGATAGTAGATATAAAAAACGATTAGGCCTTTTTATTAATTTTAACGGTACTGCAAATCGGAAAAAGGGTTGTGGGTTTTACTAAAATGGATAGTTTTGGAATACTTCTGCAATGTCATTAGTAAAGGCACCCGTAGATGTATAGTTGTTACGTTTTGCATGTCCATGCAAAGATATCGAGATTGCAGTTCTCCGTGATCGTTTTTATAAATTCCCAGTCTTTGGTGGCACATTTATTGAGACCATTTTTTGCCTCATAGTCGAAATGGAGTATTGAATTTATGCTGAGTAGCGATTTGGGTTAGGACTTACTTAAGATTGTTGAGATTGAGGAAAAGGTATAAAATTTTAGGTCTAGATTTTAAAAGTCTTGGTCGATATAAAATTGGTTCATAGAGCATAATCTTAAATAGTGCGGACGCGTTTCAAAGAAGTGGGAATAGTGTTCTCCTTCCTTAGGTGGCAAGGGCTCGATGCTGAACTCCTTCCTCTTTTTTATACAAGTGGGGATGAAGTGAGAGGACCTTAAATTATTTTCTTAGTGATTTAAAAGGTCTCGACCTGGCCTCTTCCCAAAGTTGACTTTAAGATATTCTATATTTAATGCCTTTATATGTAGCGCTCAATTTGCAATAGCTCACATGGACAAATACGCCTATCTAGTTAATTTGAAGGTCAATTTAAATATAAGCTTACAAAATATGCAAAACGTAAATTTAGATTAAAATACATATGGTTTAACTGGGCCTATAGTAAACCTACATTATTTGACATGACCCTTCAGTAGATTTGAATCCTGGCAGGACCACGAGTATGGGTACCCTACCAAATTAATTATTAATAAATGGCACTAATCCAGCTCATTTTACAGACAAATGATAAACTTTAACCACGAAAAACTTTATATCCTAGAACAGAGTCTTTACGTTTTTGTGTCAAGCAAGGCATTAATTGGAGATTTGGTTTAATTTAGTGTTTAATAAATTTTAAATCTAGTAATCACTCGTTCTTTGCCAGTCTAAAGGTCTAAAAAACCCGGCTTGCCCGCCCTTTAAATTAATTTTAATGATAAATTTTTCTAATATAATGTACCTATTTAAGTTTTTTAGGGTAGTTAAACGAGTATTAGCAATGATTAATCATCTATCACATATAGTAAATTTTAATATATAATGATTTGAGCTATAAATTCGATTTATTAATTTTATAAATTGGTTATAAATCAACGATGAACCCTTTCATAAAGTACATTTAAGGTAAATCCATATACGATACGCGTAGGTGGATGTTTATAATGATACTTTAATATACACTCCAGAGATTCCATGAATATTCAAAAGTTATGTAAACTTATTTGTACAACGACTAACTAAAAGTATCGTCACATGCCAAAACGGGAAATGCTTGACTAAATGTTTTAAGGATTTATCTAGCATAGACCACCCCATCATTTGCAGGTGTGAGTGGTTTCTATACTTTGACAGGTATTACAATTGACGTAACAGCACCACACGAATTTGCAATGGCATCGCTCTTGGCGTATATTATGGTGTGTATCAAAACCTCGACCACAACACAAGTATTCGCAACCGTCGGTACCTTTAGACGTTGCGTTACACAGGCGTCCTTTGGTGCCAAAAACACCAGATTCCAATCGGACGCGACAATAGTTCGGAGATTTGTCCATATGAACCTACAAATCATCCTCTATTTTACTGCGGTTTGCTCGGGTAGGTCGTGGTTTTAGCATCAAATTATTAGATATGATGGAAGAAATTTGAGATGGGTGTGGTGCGCTTGAATGTGTAAGGTTAGGGTTGGGCTTGATGTTGACGCTAGGAAGGACTCTGACAGAATTGTGGTATTTGGATTTGATAAATGCGCCTATGTTGGCTAAAGGTGGCATGTTGAGCCAACAAGTTTTGAGTTCGCACGATCCAGATACTCCGTGACAACGACATTGTTTTTGGATCAATGATCCTATGGCCTGAAATACATAATTCACAAAAAGATTTTTGGATAAATATTACAATAGTGTCAATAAAATTTATTACCCTACGCCCCATTTCGTGTTGTGCAAATTGATGAGATGCCGAACTATTTGCTTGTTAACCCGAGTATACGGGAAGGAAAATGTCGGCTTAGGGATATTGGATTTAGCAAAGGTGGTTCCGCTGCTGTCTTTTATAATCTTGTCCATTTAGGAGCCAATATCTGGTTTTGATGACAGATTCAGGGGGGTTGAGACGGATTTATTAGTAAAGTCTTTGGGATCAACTTGGCCGTAATAAGCTAGTATAGACATAATTTGTTCGTTATCGGGCGCATCAACGAACTCCCTCAAAAATTTGATACCATAATCTATGTTGTCGCTGCATCCTCCCCACTTCCATTCCCCTCTATCCAAGGGGTCTAAATGTTATATATTACTTTAAAATAATTCACGTACGATTTTAAGATGCATAATTTGCGTCAAATTTAAACATATCTTTAGCTTTGTCATAAATGCTCTTCTCCGCTTGACCCACAATCCGACACGAACTATCCTTTAAATTGCCGGCGGAATAAGATTGTGTAACCGCATGGACTACAGCTGCTGATGCAGTGGCATAAATGAAGGCTGACTCCTTAGTACCTAATAATAATAATGATTTAATTTCAACCTATTAGCCAGCGAAAAAAACATAGGATGGCGAGTGTTTATATATATATGTATACAATGTCTATATGCAGCAAAATACTATTCCTAATATTTATCTAATATTTTATTATAATTGAACTAGGAATAGTTGCTTTAAAATCTACCCGCGTGGCAAGTTCAACATTTTAAGATTTATTTTAGGTCAAATGGTGTATCGGAAGAGGTTAAAATAAGTTAACGCAAAGATAAAAAAAACACCTCCATATATTATCATATTTTAGTAAACCCCCCTACCATTTTGACAAATTTTAAACCAAATTTATCTTTTTTTATTGAGAAATCGATAGAAGTATATTTCCAAATAATAGTGTATGTTACATGCTAAAATATACCATGGATTGAGATTGTATTGGATTTTACAATTTCCATGGTAATTTTCTTTTTAAATTAAAATATTGTTTCAGGTTAGATGAATTAATATTAATTGGTTTTCGACACGAAGTTTAGTCTCTGCTGAAAATTATTTTGTTTGCAAAGAGCCAATACCTTTTTCAAGTGTTTTACTAAGGACGTTAATGACTTTGACGTTCCTATCCCCGCTCTGTCTTGTTGTAAAATATTTGTCATTTTGATATCTTTTGTAATTAATGCTATCTTCATAGTCTAGTGAAGGCGTTTGGTAATTCATTTTCGACCGAGCAAAATTTATAGAGTCCCGCTTTAGCCTCAGTCCACTTCTCCGACATCCCTAATTGCGCATAGGACTCATCCTAGCCACACCCCTTCTCCTATAATATATTAAATTAGGATTAGTTTAAGTTATGCAATTTAGGTATGCTTTACTTTTGCCGTCCTAAATTTTTGCCTAAGTTGCCCATGGCTTGGCTAAATTTTTATTACCAAGCCAAAATTTTGTCAACATCTATGCTTTTAATTATTAATTAAAACAAATATTAGAATATGACGAGGAATTACCATCAAATATTTAAAATTGGTAAATATTTCATTACAAATTACATATATGCCTTGCTAAGTTCGTATAATATGTACGACTTAAACATGCAAACCCCTATTAAATACCCATCAGGTGTTTGATTTTTACTCCTCTGAAGCTATTGAGTCAATAAAACAGATATACCTTTAAGGCGTGATCAAGGGAGGGACATATTAATAATAAATGGTGACGATTTAAAAGTCTTAATAATTGTATCTATGCCAATTTTTTCCTAGTCCATATTACATACGGAAACCATATATGTTAATTTTATAAGCTTAGTAGATGAACCCGGCAAACGTTGTTTCGCCATTTACGCGTGTGTATTAAATTATGTTGGAATTTTAGGGCATATATGATGATAAAGCGGTTATTGAAGTAAAAATAACGTTTGATGTCTATATGTTCTACGTTTATTGTTCTATTTCCGTGTAAAATGCAACGCGTACGAATACTCGAAAACTACTGGACCGATTTGGCTCAAACAAATTTTAAAACATGCTCCGGAGTGTCAGGAATAAACTGTGAAATTTTGAGCCAAATCGGTCTGGTAGTTTTCCAAAATTGGTGGCGGCATATGTATACACACACACATAGTATCATTTTTATATATAAGATTAAAAGTCTTAATAATTGAATCTATGCCAATTTTTTCCTTGTCCATATAACATACGGAAACCATTTATGTTAATTTTATAAGCTTTTTCTAGAATTATTATAAGATGTCATAGCTTAAGGTCTTATACTACAGCTGTGTTAATAATTTCGAAAAGCATTTTTTATAGAATAGACGTTTTTAAAAACATTATGTCAAATGTAAGAGTAAAATCCTACATGCTCAATTGCCAATTACTCATCAGTTATACTCACCTATTTTTATCAGAACTCACCTATTCACATAAACATCATAGCGCAGCTGATATCACCGTTTGTTTTTAATTTTTGAAGTATAAAATGTCTATTATGAGTACATTAAAGTTAATATTGGAAAAGATACGCGTGCGTGTTTATTATAAATGTCGATGTAGTATGGAAGAGGTTTCTACTTAAATGAAAATTTTACCTTAACCCATGAGCATGATAATATCCCACATATAAGTAATTTATAATTATTTTATATATAGCTTATCCAAACTATGGATCCATTGATGAACCTCTACAAACATTTATATCTACTTCAACCATTTTCACATCCCATAGTTGTAAGCTAATTAATTTTAATATAATTATTTGACGTATCAAATAATAATTAATTGATAATATCCCATATAAAAGTAATTTATAATTATTTGTACTATTTTATATATAGCTTATCCAAACTATGGATCCATTGATGAACCTCTACAAACATTTATATCTACTCTAACCATTTTCACATAGCTAATTAATTTTAATATAATTATTGACTTATCAAATATTTAGTTGATAATATCCCACATATAATTTATA